>OY728143.1:880558703-883058703 GCA_963277665.1 Viscum album | reverse complement strand
ATATATTCTAAAAAATTATGGATATGACAACACTAAAAGTATAATTACTCCCATTAGCACCTCAAACACACTTGATATTGATGAAGGTGGGAAACAAGTAGATCAAAAATCTTTTAGAAGTATGATAGGAAGTCTACATTACTTGACAACTAGTTGTCCAAACATAATGTTTTCAGAATGCTTATGTGCAAGATATCAATCTATTCCTAAGGAATCTCACTTAAAGGTAGTGAAATGAACTTTTCGCTACATAAAGGGGACCATGGATTTTGGACTATTTTATACTTCTGGAAATGATTTTGTTTTAAAAATCTTTTCGGAAGCATACTTTGGTGGATGTAGAATTGATAGAAAGAGTACATCGGGAACTTATCATTTTTTAGGAGATTAATTATTTTCATGGTCTTGCAAGAAGCAACACTCAGTAGAACTCTCCACTGTTGAAGCTTAATATGTAGCAGTTGTAAGTTGGTGTGCCCAAGTGTTGTGAATGAAACACACACTCAAAGACTATGACTTGGGTATTACTAAGACTCAAATTTTGGGAGACAATACAAGGGCCATTTACCTCAGTAAAAAACATGCACATCACTCTCGTTTAATGCACATAGATATTAGGAATCACTCTCTTAGGGATCACACACAGAAAGGAGATATGATTTTTCAACTTATCAGAATGCAAGATCAACTTGATGATATTTTCACAAAATATTTACCCTATGATAGATTTTAATATATTAAACATAATATAGGAATGATAACCATAAGGTAATATTCCCTGTTAAATATCTGATGGACCGATCTCCTTATAGTAATAAACTTCTTTTCATAGGAGTACATTTGTTCATATTTTTTTTTCGTAATGAAGTTTTTCTTATTTTTCGTAATGATGTTTTTCATATTTTCTACAATGATGTTTTTCATATTTTTCGTAATGATGTTTTTCATATTTTTCGTAATGAAATTTTTGATTTTTTACATAATGAAGTTTTTCATATTTTTTGTAATGATGTTTTTCATATTTTCCGTAATGATGTTTTTAATATTTTTCGTAATTAAGTTTTTCATATTTTTGGTAATGATGTTTTTCATATTTTTAGTAATAATGTTATTCATGTTTTTCGTAATGAAGTTTTTCATATTTTTCGTAATGAACTTTTTCATATTTTTCATAATGAAGTTTTTCATATTTTTCGTAATGAAATTTTTCATGTTTTTTGTACTGCAGTTTTTTAAGATTTTAGTAATTGAAATTCTCGTACTTGAAATTTCCGTAATGGAGATTCTTGTTCTTGAAATTTTCTTAATGGATATTCTCGTTCTTGAAATTTTCGTAATGGAGATTCTCGTAATTGAAATTTTCATTAAATGGATATATTTTTACTTTAAATTTTCATAGTGATGTTTTTCGTACTGATGATTTTTGTGATGATGATTTTTGTTATGAAGATTTTCATAATGAATATTTTCGTAATGAAGATCTATGTACTCAATTTGTTTCGTACTCAAATTTTTTTTATGAATCTAATGTCATTGAAGAATAATTTTTATCAATACAAATAATTCTCTTGATAATCCGAAAGGTATGTTTCATTCTTGAGTTTTCATAATATAATTTTACATGCTGTTAGTTTCCTTTGTTTTTAAATTTTTTTTTGGATTATAGTTTCCCTAAATCTGAATTTTTTTTCTCTAAAAACCTCCAACGATTAGAATCTACCAAATTTTCCTTGCATATTTTATTTCAAACTTCAGATCAGATATGAATAATTCTCACCCATTGGATTAAAATGGGAAGATTAATCTTCACTTCAACACCAATAAACGGTGATCCGCAGTAGTTTTCCTACATCGGTTTTCAATGCTTGTGGGTGTCGAAGCTCTGCCCCTCTACAAAAGATCATTTTGAAATCATCAGAAGTGCTCGGGTCCAAATGACTACATAAGTCCCTTCTCAAGATATTTCATATATCAAGTCAATTTCAGAGTGGTAAATATACATGGAAAGGTTACTGCATCCAATCATCTTTAATAAGTATTACTCTATTATTTATATGAATATCAATATCAATGGATGTGAATGTGTAGCAATTTTAAATACAAGAGCTGAGGATGTGGTGTATCCCGATTTACTTATAGAATTTTATGAATCAGTTAACTTTTTCAAAGAAGATGGAAGAGAAATATTTTCCTTCAAGAGTGATGGAAAAACCTAGGCACTCTCTTACACCAGGGCTACTAGCATGGAGGGGCTGTCATATGAAAGAGAAGCTGAGTTTTTCTCTCAAAAGTTGTCGGATGATCAAGGAAGCTTCGTAAAGGTGAAGGCTATAGAATGCCTTAGACTTACTGATGTCAAGACCGCAAAGATTTCACACTTTACTACCAATAATCGGATTCTAATGTTCTGGGTTCAGGGCCTTATCATACTGATAAAGGGTGACAAAGTCAATCATAAGAATAATGACATGTATATCTTATATTATTTGGTAAACCTATGGAAGGTCAACCTGAAGAAGCACATTTTCATTATAATAGAGAATATCAAGAATGGGAATCTGAGAGCTCAGATAATAATGTATCCCGCCTTGCTTTCCAAATTGATAGTTTGGTGACTAGAATCTTTTAATATCCCCTGTAGTTCCAATATCAGGAATTGAAAAGTGATGCTTATCAGTTATGATACTCTTAAGAGGATGAAAGTTTCTTTCTCTAAAGAGTCATGTGAGTTCTATGATCTACTCAAAGATGAGGCAGAAGCTATTCTAAAAAATGCAGAAGAGTATGAACCATTGAAGAAGGCTTGAAAGCAGAGGAAGCTAAAGGAAGTGGAAGAAACAGACAAATCCCCTAAATCCAAGGAATCCCAATCTGCACCTCCAAAAACCAAAAAGTTGAAGTACTATCTGGATGATGTGGTAGAACAATGGAGGGAGGATAATAAAAATAGGAAAGAAAGGGAGACACAATTCAGCTTGGACCCTGCCGAGGCCAAAACTATGAATAAAAAGGTAGATGATGAACTATAAAAGAAAGCCAAGGAAAATAAGCTTAAAAAAAGATATTTGAGGATGATATTGTCCAATATATTTTGAAGGATAAATAAGTTGCATCCGAGAATATACATGTACCAGAAAATTTTCTAGTATAACAATTTCTTGGGACTCTGTGTAAGAGGTTTATGACTATGGAAAATCCATAAGAGAAAATTGTGAAAGAGAAGAATGTTGTAGAAGAAGTACAAGAAAATGAGAATAGTGGTATATCTGATGATGTGATTAAGAATGTTGAGGATTATCAAGAAAAGGAAAGTGCATCATAAATGTTTTCAATCCAGACTTCTCATATTGGATCTTCAAAAACATACAACACCTGGAGGTGATTAGAAGGGTGAAGAAGAGTAAGTGAATAAGTTTTCAGAGGAAGAGAGTCATAATCATTACTTCATTATTCTTGAAGATTATGAGGCTAGTGTTGAGAAAGAAAAATTTGATGAAGATAAGATTTTCCAATTATTTATGAGTGAGCATGAGTCTCCAGATGAGGAAGCAGTACCAAAAATTGACAAGGAGAAAGTTGTTATTGAATCCCCAATTAAGGAAATTCTAAGGAAGAAGGAATCTAGTAGAACTTCTAATAATAGGCTGGTAGAGCTAGTGGAAGAACCATCTACATGAAAAATGTCAAATTCAGAGTCATCAGCTTTGGGACATGATTTTGTAGTTTAGTCCTTGAAGAAGTTGGTGGACACCATTCCGATCATTCCTTCAATTGAATCCAGATGCCATATGCTCCAGCACAGTATGAATTAGAAATTAGACTCTGTATCAGTGGTGATGGATAGATGTGTAAAGATTGTGGCTGAACACAAAAATTTACTTATAAATTATGAAGCCCACAAAAATTCCTATAAGAAATTAACCAGATGGTCGAAAAACATAGTTGAATATTTGAGAGAACTTGATCAGTTTCAAGAAGATGTTAATGATGCATTTGATAATGAAGAAACTACAATCAATAATCTAACAATCATATTTCAAGAAAAGATAAATCTCAAACAAAATTATCAGATTCAGGATGTCAAATATCTGAATCAAAATCTGAGTTATGTTGTCCAATGCTGGAAAAAAGAGAGGGATCTCTGAATCGAGATAGAAGAAAAGCTTGTGAATCAAGATGTCTTGATGAGGGCCCGGGCATAGGCCCTGAAGGCTCAAGAGGATATGATCATAGCCTTAGAAAAGAAAGCTGAGGAGTATCACAGAGAGATGAAGAAGGTATAGAGAATTGTGATGAAGATGATTCCTAAGGAAAAAGAAACAAAATATACCCAAATCTGATCTATTGTTGTATTTTTTCCTGATACTAATTCATCCAATCATAATGAAATTTTGGATTCTTGTTTTGTATGGATGTATATACTAATATTTAATGTACCATATTTTTTTTTTCATTCCCTAAAATTATTTTTTAAAATCAAAAAGGGGGAGAAGGAACATGAATTCTATGTATAAGAAGATATATCCCTAAGTAAGGGGGAGTTTATCTAGGGGGGGGGGGGGGGTTCTCATTATGAATATTTCCATACCCAAGAAAATGAAAATGCCATTCTGGAAATTTAGAGTATGATCCTTAGTGTTCCAAATCCTAAGTGGGAGTTAGTTGTATTCATCCTTGCCAATGTGAAATGGGAGATATGCTTTATTTCAATGTCTAGAAATTTTTACCAAGTCATTATTTTATTTTTCATAAGGATGTTTTTTCTTTCCAAAAAAGAGGAGATCGTTGAGTCAATATGGTTTTACTTATGACTTTTCCATTCATTCATAATTGAGGGAGATTATTAAGTCAATAAGGTATCCTTTTGAATTTACAATTCCTTCTTGTTTTGAAAATCACAAACACCTTATTTCAAGGGAAAACTCATTTTACCTCTTGTTTTACTTTTATAAGGTAATTTTCCTTCACCAAGGAAATTTACCAATACTTAGATTTCATTGTTCATATCAAATTTTTCTCATTGTAAAATTTGGATTGAAACCAAAACCTAGGAATCACATAAATACTTAGATATGAAGAATTATATTTGAGGATTCAAATTATGAATACAAATACTAGATATGAAGATTAGGAGTTCTAAATTCGAATTCTGAATCAAAATTCTGGTTACGAACTTTTAGAGTTATGACTGTGAATTCTGTATCAAAATTCTGGTTACGAGCTTTATGTGTTCTAAATACAAATTCGGAATCAGAATTCTGGTTACGAACTTTCTGAGTTCTGAATATGAATTCTGAATACAAATTACGATTATGAACTTTATTATTTCTGACTCTGAATTACGAATACGAATTCTAGATACAAACATCCCTAAGATATTACTCTCATTTCTCTGAATGCAGACTCTGAAAACTTATGAGTTCTGACTATGAATTCACTTGAACTCCGATTCTAAACATTGTAAGTTCAGGTTCCATGTTCATGAAAATACAGACTCTAAATTTCCTTGAAATTTAGACTCTAGAATTCTATAGAGCCGAGGTTCAAAATTCCTACAAAACAGAATCCATATATCCTTTTAATATAGACTTAGAAATTAATTTTGGTTAGACTATAAATATTCAATTTTTCTTACATTCCAAATATCATTTTTTAGTTATGCTTACAGTAATTTTTTATATAATGATTTTGTTCTTTATGTTATCAACTAACCGTAATTTGAGTGACAAGTGTACAGGTCCCTCCGAAATTCAATTAAAAATATGACCGTTGGATGAGGGAGTCGACCGTTGGAAGCATGCCTATAAATAGGTGCTTATATGATCGATCTCGACAGAAAAAAAAAAGACTTTGAGAAATTTTGGATTTTTTGAAGCTCAGAATTTTCAGAATTGATTTCTATAGATGGAGGCTCTTATAAAATCTTAGGATTCATGCATAATGTTTTGAACTACTTGTTTGAACTTTTCATCATGCATATTTTCTTAGTGTAGAGGTTTGATTTCATTGAAATCAGAGACTTCGGGTTGTGAAGTCAGAGGTGTCGATCTCCTTACAAATTAAGGGCTTGTGGGGATTTCAAGACATTTACGGATCAGCAGATTGAGGTCTTATCTGGGATTGGGTAATACAAACTTTTTTGAAAGTATAAATAAAGGGGCCTCTTATCTAGGGTTGTTGGATACCCTCCTCTTTGGGTTAAAAGAGTTTTTACTTATTACATGTTAAATTTTGTTTTCCGCTGTGTATTTTTAGCTGTTGAGAAAAGTATAACTTTCAGATACATCCTTAATCTTTTACTCAAATTTTATATGATTATATATGCTTTAATGTAGATTCTTAGTTGTTGTAAACTTTTTTTATGTTTCATTTCTGGAATCACTTTTTCTGGAATCAAGCATGTTATTAGAGCTTAGAGGTTGTGTGAATGTTGGTTATACAAAATTTCCTTAAGGATTTTTAAAGTATACAATTCACCCCCCCTCTTGTATTCGAGCATCACATTATTACATATTCAATTCTACAATGATGGGTGAGATTTAGTTCTCTTGTCTAATGAGGATGAGTTGAATTATTAAATAAAACCAATAATAATAACTATTGGGAGGTATAACATACCTTATGTACCTAAAATATTTAATAATATTGGAGGGGAATGATTTTTTGTTTAGTAAACTCCTCCAGAACACAAAATTAACAATTTGTTTTGATAAGGTTATACATTGGTCTTGAAGATTACACAATTTAATCCTTATAGTTTTTTCCAAGGAAACATGAATATTTTTATTTACCGAGATAATTTATGATTTAACAAAAAAATTAATTTTTTTTAATATAATTGATACCTAGTTATCCTATACTATATGTCCAATTCCTAAATGAAAAATAATTTGGGTGTATAAAATTAATTTTAATATAAATTCATGTAATGCACAAAACACCATTATAAAATTAATTACATTAATTAATTTATCTATTTCACTAAACATTATTGTCAAAAATTAATTTATTATTATAAGATAATAAATATAATGATTTTTCAAAATATTTCATAATTGTTTTCTCAAATTCCATTCTGGGAAAATACTGAATTTAATTTAAAATTATTCCCATAAACCTAATGATAAATACATGTTTTAAAGTGAAAATATTCAATGTTTTACAATGTTCTGACAGTCTATTTTAACATAAAATTTATTCCATTTTAATAAATTGAATTATTATATATTTTATTTAACTAATTATTATTTAAGCCCAATTTAAAATATAATCTATCATTTCAAATAAATTAATCAAAGAAGCATCTTTCAAATAAAAGTCAGCATTTGTCATTATTCATAAAAAGATGAAAAGTTTCATAAGAAAATCCCAAAAATTCACCCTAAGATAATTTTGGTATTCTAGATTCAAAATTTATGTTTAGTTTATTAAATAATTATTCTAAAATTATTATTATTTTTAAATATTGAATCCATAAAAAAAGATAAAAATATCTTTTAGGAAAAAAATTATTTTTATATTTAAATATGGATATAATTATATCTCTTTTATATAGAATACATAATGTGAATTTTTAATATTTTATTGAATATTAAATACATAAATTTTATTAATCTCATTAAAAAAGTGTTTTTTTAATTAATAGAGGGTAAGAATGTTTATGTGTGTAGAAATATATTTTTTAGATTATTATTTGTTTCAATTAAAAATGGTTTTTGATTTCATTTCTAATAAACTAGTCACCGAGAAAATGGTTATATATGTATATCTGTAAAAAAAATTCCTAATTTTTTTAATCCTATTTATTCCCAAACATCCAAAGGATTTATAATGACTGTCAATTTAAATAATAATATTTTAATTGAATGACATGTTTACTTTAAAAATGGGGTCACATGTAATTAAATATAAACTCAGTATTATTAGTAAGAAATTAAAAAATAGCATTTCACGGAACACAAGACAAAATCAGCATTTCATGTAACATAAAATATCTAAAATAGTAAATATATTTGAAAATAATATTTCACAAAATCTCATGGTGTTATATTATACAACCATGAAATTATATTCACCCTCAAAATTTGTCTCTGGCATCAAAGGTTAAATTTTGTAAAATTCATATTCTGATACCCACATCATACAAATGGATAAAAAAATTATTTAAAAATGAATTGGTGGAAATATAATGATTTCATAAAGTAACTCAAAACTAGGATTCCACATAGGAATAAATTTTTGAAAAGTGATTATGTGGATGTGGAAGAAGAACATAAATAATTATAGAGAGTGATAAAGATTACAAATCAAAAAATATGGTTAATCTAGATAATGTTAACAACCACAAAACAATAGATATGTGATTAATTACTATAGTAATTGATTTATGGGAAATGAATGTAGTAGGATAATATTATTGTTTTAGTAAAAATTTTGGAATATTGAAAAAAAAATCACAAGAAATATAATTACATAATTATTATTTATTCCATAAGAACTATATCACCCTCGGAGTTTTTCTTTGATCAATCGACACATAAACTATTACTCCCCAAAATGAAGGTGGGGGTTTTTATGCTTGATGTGAATATATATCATAAGATCCAAAAATAGATTGATAAGTCCTTCCATCTAACATTAGTTATCCTCACAATAAAATGAATATCACAAGTTATGCATAAGTATTCAAATCATGTAACAATATATTAAAATATAAAATATCATTCATAGTTAATCATAAACTATTATAAAAATTGTTATCATTTTTAGCCTTAATAAATATTATATTCTTAATATTTAGAAATAAGGTCACTATATTTCCAAAATTAAATTATAATTAATCCCCAAAAAAGAATGTAATATTTATTAGTTGTCACATAACATACATGTCAATACGTTAATCATGTATTATCTTGAAAATAAAATTATTATATAAAATAAATGAAACTATGCATTTGTTCCCATTCAATGAAAAAAATAACAAATTATTTAATATATTACATAGATCTAATAATGTTGTAAACTATATCGATAATAACATGATCCTCTTTGTAAAAAAACCCATTATCAAGTCTAATGTCATGAAAAAAATCTAATTTGATTTATCAATATCAATCCTTTATGTAACAAAAGTAAACATCATTTTTAACCCTGTTGAAAATTTTATGGGTTATCTTTCATTAATTAATTATCCATTAAGATATTTTTCTATTAATGAATATAATTTAACATATTATTTCAAATCCTTAACAAAAAACATATACTAATCAATGCTTATTTATTACATGATTTTTAAATCATTTACATCGAATTTGAATATATATACTTCTATCAAATGAAATCATTCTAAAACTATTAATTTTGCTCCATCATCTTATTACTTAATTCCTCTTTCTTTTCTATATCATTTTTAGTCAATTTAGTTTCAACAATATAACCATTACTTGTACAAACATTCTGTTTTTCATCACAAGATTTACCAGTAGGGAATATATTTTCAAAATTACTATATATCCCATATTTCATGTATTTAGATGTTGATGATATCTTAGGGAAAACAATATTCCCAAAAATTGTGTTAATTAAACACTTAATTACTCTTTTGTAAATACTTTTTTGTGTCCTCATATTTCTCAATAAAATCATTTTCATGTTCCTCAAACACATCAAATTGTCTGTTTCTTCTCAAAATTTACACACATAAAAAATTAAATAATCATCCCTCCTTGGTTTAAATAACCTAAATTCTCATTTAAATCAATTATTTAATTATATGGTGAGTTTTATAATTGGAAAAGGTACATGTTGAAATAATTTTTCATGAAAACTAATTAGAAATAATCACATCATCCTTCACCAAATTCATTATCCCATTGAATTATCATAAGTAAATTACATATGAAATTAATTGTTTACCTAGTTACTACTATATCCCTCTATTTACACAAATGAAAATTTATAGCGTATGAAAAAATTATCATATTGGGACACCATGCAATCCTAAAAAACACTTTTATGATGTCTAAATCGTGAAAAATTATTATTAATCTATGAGACCATAGGTTTATCCTATTCTAAGCATAGTCATCATTTATTTAAATATTTCATGATGGTATATAATGAGTTTGAAAATTTTTAAGGATTATCCTCATACTTTTTCAAACCAGTTGCAATGAAGGGCCCATTCTCAAGAACCATTTCACAGTCTAGTGTGTTTCAATAAAAGGTTTTCATGTTCATTTCTATAAGGAAACAACCTTAAAACATTACATAATCTTGAAAATTATTAGATATATTAATTTATTCTACATTTATAGGATATTCAAATTTTGGGTTTAACATAATTGTTACATAATACACACATAACATAAAACATTCATAAAAGTGAATACTACTAAAACAATACCATTTAAAAAAAATATATAAAAAAATAAAAATGAAACAATATTTCCATGAATATTCATCATAAAATTCATCATAAATTCGTTATTCCTCTTAAGTATCCTAATAACCTGTAAAGAATGTTTAAAATCCTGGTAGGAGCCAAAAAAATATTAGTAAGGGATATAATGAATGAAATTATTTGTCCAGTGAAAAAATAAATACTATTAAAAACAATTCTCATGAAAACTCAAAAAATTATATAGAAAATTCAGTATGTTTAATTGGGATATCATTGAAATATCACAATTTCATTCACACATAGAAATTGTAAATTTTTTACTTCTATATCAAGAGTACCGAAAGCATTATAGAGTTATAATGGGGCTCACCCATCATATCATGAGCAATACTTAGATAAACCCAACAAATATTGATCTATAATGGGGCACAACCCATCATATCATGAGATATAATGTGGATTAACTCCTTATATATTGTGATATAATGGCCTAAACTTATAATAAAAATTTACAAGGAATATATCAAGAATAAACATTGGATAACTCATTTAATCTCGTGAAAACAAAACATTCAGACATCAAAATACAATTTTTTTCCTGAAAAAGAAATTTTAAAATTAAAAAAACACACCTAATAAATAAATAATATTCATTAAAAATATTAAATAAAAAACCTAACTGAATCATTATAGTAATAAATTGTCACAAAATCTTGAGAAACCAGTCATGTCTTATATAAAATTACAATATTTTTTGAATTTCATAAAAGAGATATTTAAATAGATTAAAAAAGTAAATTACCTTACATAACACATACATAAGATCACTTTCAGAAGAAAAAAAATTAGAGTTATTAAAAAATTAATAACAATATATTTACATTTACAAAACCAATTTTTAATACTTATACATATAATAAAATTATTTACAAGAACAATTCATTAAAAATATTTAAAAAAATGTTTAAGTTACTAAGTCCATTACCATGTGTCTCGCTTATTTAAAATTTGTTAAAAACTTCTGTATAGATGTTTTAATTTTTTTATTAACAATTTATTAAACTAAAATAATGTTTATAATACCTTAAATAATCTTCTTATAACATTATCAACCAATTTATTAACAATATTTTGTTATTTTCATTATTTTGGGTGTATTTTTTACATGGTTTCCGAGGTCTGTTTATGTATGTTATTCTTTGTAAAAAATAAATTTAACAATAAAAACAAGATATAATTAATATATTTAGGTTATTTTATACAATTACATGTGAATTTAAAATTTTCATGATTTAGGTAAAAGGGAAATAAAATATCATCATCCACGAAGGTTGTGAATTGACATACCACAAAAGATGATTTAATTATTTAAGAATAAAAGGAAAATATGAGATATTTTATAATTCATATAACATAAAAATATATATATATATTTTATAGTATAGTTTTCATGGAACAATGTATATGATGTGGTGATAAGGTATTAGTGATAAACATTTAAAAGTGAAAGAAAATAATTTTACTCTTACAAAATTCTCCATGGGAACCTTATTATTGATATTGGATGTGGGATTTTTATGAGACCAGAAACAAAGGAATGTTTTAAGTTATTATTTTTATGGAAATTGGTAGAAGTAGTTTGATGAAGAAATCTTCATATTATGAAATTTGTGGACGAAGGAGCACTAATTTATAATTGAGGTGATGAGTAACTTAAGAATTACTCAAATTATTAAGATATAATAGATATATTGTATGGATTTAGATTAAAAAAATGCCTAAAAACTAAATGGGACTACTTGTTCGAGAAAATATACTCTCATTTCTCCCTATTAGAGAAATTTTTTATTTTTAAATAATTTATTTAAAGAATTTATTTATGAAAAATAATTTAGTCCAATTAAACAGAAATCAGAATTTAGAATTTATACAAAAAAGAAAAATTTGAATTTGAATAATTTTTTTATTATATCATAGTCATATCATATTCATTTAGGGGAAACAATAATTATCTTAAAACCCTCAAACTACAATTATTTTCTAATTTTTAATATGATTAGTTTTATTTATTCATTACATATATAATTAATACATCATAATTGTTCAAACATTAATTTATTTATTTAATTAATAAAAAGTAAAAATAAAAATTCATGATGTAGATAAATTCGATTTATTTCAATGAACTATATTTTTTGAAAAAACAACAAAGGAAAACCACGCATTAAAATAATATACAAATTGAAAACGATAATGTGAGAACTTGCCTTAGTTTTAAATTAAAATAATATAAAGGTATTGAAGGGATTTATCTAGGTCCAAAATAATCCCAAATTTGAATAAAAACATAATAATTTTCAAAATTTTCTTATAGTAAAAACATTATCCAAAATTTTGGACAATTAGTAATTTTTAGAATTTTAATAAAATCATATTATTTAATTTTCATATTCCTGCACAAGCACTCTATCAACATTTAATAAGAAATAATGTTAATTATTTAATATATATATATTAAAAATAAACTAATATGATAAAAATACATTAATTAGGTTCAAAATAAAATTATTTATTTGTCAAAAATGTATAATTACTAATTTACATGTCAAGAAAACATCCTAAATGGGTTATTTTTTCCCTACACAATGATTTCATAGGAATTAGGATAATAGTAATGTTATACAACTACAAAGATCCAAATTAATATAAAAACATCTATAAGCCATAATAATTAATATAATAGTCTTGAAAATAATTTTCGTCGCTTAGTTATTCTTCATGAATAACTAAATTTAACATTGATAATGTCACATAGGCAATGCATAGACACTGAGAATATTTTTTATAATTATCATGAATATTATATAGTTTTTATATTCTATGTTATTTATGTATAACTATCCAATTATTATATCATTATTTAATCATTAAATAAAGATAATAAGTTTTATAACATAATTGTGTTTTCATGGTGTCATAGAAAGTACAATAATTTTTATGTAATGATACTTTTTTTCTATTCACTAAAAAGAAATCTTTTTCAAAATATTCTCCAAAATTATTACCAAGACAATTTTAACAAACAAATTTGAAAAATGAAATTATTATTTTCTTATTAAAATTAAATAATTTGAAAAATAGTTTTTAATATAAATAAACTTATAATAAATTATTAATTTTTTGAAATATTTTTTAATTCTTGTATTTTAATAAAAAAATGATTATATAAGTACATGGGATGTTACATTCTCCTGAAACCCTTTTTGAAATTGTTTTCCCACAATTTTTGTTTACGTACAAATATATGCAGATACTTTTCTTTCATGTCATTTTCATATTCCCATGTTTCTTCATAAACCATGTGATTTCTCCAAAAAACATTAATATGGTGAATTACCCTGAACCACAATACTCACTCTCTCTGATCAGGAATCTACATAGCTTTCTTCTCATAAGAAATATTCTCTTGGATATGAACTATTTCTAGGATTAAAACATCAGAAGGTTCTGGAAGATATTTCTTAATATTGAAACATGAAAAACATTATGTACCTAATATAATCTCATAAGTAATGCTAACCAGTAGGAAACTATTCCTAATTTCTCGATAACTTTTTAAGGTCCAAAAAACCATACACATAACATTACATTCTTATAAAAATACATAACACTTTTTTGAGGAGATATTTTAAAGAATATGTAATCACATACCTCAAATGAAAAGTCTTTACTCTGGTTATCTGCATAAATTTTCTTCCTACTCTGAGGTTTCCTTGTGTTCCGCTTAAAAAATAGAAATTCATTTTCATCTTCCCCTGTTAATTCTAGTCCCTTTTAAATCCGTTCTATAACTTTATTCCATAATGTTTTCATTTGAAACTATTTCCCTTATAATACATTATAAGGTTCCATTATTATTCTGAAATGAACACTTTTGATATAAAAAAACCCAACTAAAGAAATATGTTGTTCCCAAAATCCTTATAAATCCATTGAACAAGTTCATATGATGTCATATAATGTTTGAACTGTTTTCTTGGACTACCTTTTTGATTGAGGCTGAAAAGATATACTGAAATTTAATTTTATTCCAAAAGAATTATGAAGGCCTTTTTGAATGTTAGAAGTGACCATGGGATCATGATCTAATACAATGGAGAGGCAAACTCCATGAAACCTGATAATTTATTTGAGTTATAGTCGACAAAGATGGTCTATATAAAACATGTCTTGAAATGAAGGGAAATGTTCAAATTTATTCAAATGATCAACAATACCCCATATTTCATTCTTACCAAACTATTTCTTTGGTAGTCCCCATACAAAGTCCATGGATATATTTTTCTACTTCCACTCTGTTATTGGAAATGGATGGAACACACACATAGATGACTTCCAATCTACATTAACATGTCGATATGTCAAATATTTCATGGTAAAATCTAAAATCAATCTTTTTATTCAATCTCACATATAATAATCTTAAAGGTCTCTAAACATCTTTGTACTCCTAGGTTGAACTGAAAATTTATAATTATGAGCTTCATATAACAATTTTTCATTTAGTTTAGAATAAAAAAGAATACATAATCTCTTCCCAAACCTTAAAAAAATCCTTATCAAAATTAATTTTATCCAATGTACCATTCATTACTATTCATACCTATTTTTATAACACACATTCTCCCATTTGTTCTTTCTTTATTATGTCTAATAAAGATGATCACACTAACACATGAAAAAACAGATGTATTTCGTGAATCAACAAATTCCAATCCAATACATTCCAAATCAATTACCGACGGGTCATGTTCCAAACATATCATTGTTAATATATAATTATTATTTCTGACACAAAGCATTATCAAAATTATTTGCATTCCAATGACGTTAATGGATGGTAAATAATATTATTTAATTTTTTAAATCTATCTTCTCTATCTCATACCCAATTAATCTTTTATAAATATATAATTTAAATTTTTATTGTTATTATATATGTCACATCATAATCCATTAAAATGATCCCACTAAATTTTTAATGAATAAAACAATATCTAATTCAAAATAATTCATTTGGTAATTTAACTCGTGAGGTTTCAACTAGGATAACACATATGGAATTACCAGATCATTCTGCATCAGAACGGAACCAAGTCCCTTTAAAGAAGCATCAGTATAGATTAAAAAATCACCACTTATGGGGGGTAGGGTCAAAACTATAACATTCACCAATCTTATTTTCAATTCATGAAAAAAATACCCACATTATTTTTTCTAAATTAATTTAACTCATTTTCAACATAGATTAGTTAGTGGGGTTGATAACCCTAAATGAATTTAAATATACCTCACGTAATATCCTACCAGACCAAGTAAACTATGAATATATGTTATATTTCTAGGCCTTGTCCATTATTCATGTTCTATTTTAGAATTATCAATATTTATTCCATCTTCATAAATAATGTGATCATGGAATTATATTTTTCGCAACCAAAATTCACACTTGTTGAATTTTCCATATAGTTTCTTTTCATTTAATGTTTCAAAAACAACACATAAACGCCTTTCATGCTCATAATTACCTTAATAAAATACCATAATTTCATCAATAAACATGGAAAATAACTTATCTAGGAACCTATGAAATTTTCTATTAATAAGATATATGAATACAAAATGCGTATTATTTAATCTATATGGAATAACAAAAAAATTCATAATGCCTATATCTAGTATTTCAGAATGTATTATTCCTTTAATTTCATATGATGGTACCCAAAACACTGGTAAAAATTTCAAAAATCTTATGCACCCTATAACAAATAATAAATTGTTTGAGGGATAAACATATATTAATGTATTTATAAAGGAGTTTTCCATACACTTATATTTCCAATCTTACTAATTCAATACATGACAAACTAGCATTGGACACACATTAAAAAATTATACAACTAATTATAGTTAAATACAATTACCATAAAATTCTCTTTACATTTAGGTAAATTTTCTTTTTAATCATGACACATGTATACAAACATTACACATCAGTAGAATTTCCTATAGTTTACAAAACATTCTCCAGGATTATTTTTACCCAAATATTTCTTTAATGTGTTTTCCCCAATTCCTTAATACATAACTACATATTATTCTTGTTATCATGAGGAACATACGAGTCATAAAACTCAATATCATCATTTTCCACATAAATAACATGATTATCATAGCTTTTATGCTCTCGTAAAGCTAAATATTTTCGTAAAAATAGTTTCAAACTTGAGTAAAATATATTAATTTTATTAGTAACATCCCAAGTAGAATCTGGTTCATAGCTGGCTTTAGTCATATAATTATCATAATTTGTAGCAATATAATCATCATCTTTATGCCTCAGTTTTAAGGATTGTTTCTATATTTAGAGTCGAATTGTTTTAGGAACATTTATTTAGTAAAAAGGCTCGAAAAATCAACCCATTAATGAGTATCAAGATCATATTTTTCATTAGTATTCATTAATATAGACCTCCATTGATTGAATTAACTATCTTATTGATAAAGGGAATGTATTATCTTTTGGGGTTTTGAACATCCTATGATATCAATCATCTATTCATGAGTTCATCCATCCTGTAGCTATCACTAGATATGCGGTTCAACTACATGCTAAAGGATGTCACCTCATAAAAATGATTTAAAAAAGCTATGTCTATTCCTTATAGATAATGTTACTATTTCATATGGATACCAACATCATTTACCACCTATGTTAACTAATCCATTACTGCCAAAAAATTATTGGTTCTAATTCACACAACTCCATACTTCATATTTGGATGGTTATCGGCTTCTCAGTTCCTTCATATATCAGCTTTCCTATTTCCTCTACGGAAAACCATTCTAAATAGAAATACTGTAGACAATGAAACATGTTAACATTCAAATTCAATAAAAATTTAAATTAACCAAAAATTAAAAAACATATATGGTATTCTCTTAACATCATTTTAACCTTTAATATTTCCAAAACCATGCTATTCTACATATTTTAATAATTGAACCTTAAAACATTTCATAATCCTGAATTTTAGCCAAGAAATGACATTATTTTAAATTAAAGATATCTTCATGTTTATAGATTTTTAGAATTTTGAAATAATACATATGTAAAATTCCACATTCATAAAAGGGGATATTATTAATACAATATCAATTTCTTCCAAAATATAACTCTTTTAATATAATTCATGCTTTCATTGAAAAATATCTATAACATTCATCACTACATCCTTATTTTTCTTAACCATACATATAAACATTGAAAAATATTTTATAATAATGGGATATGCACAAAAATCGTAGTAAGTGAAATAATGAATGAAATCATTAGTCTAGTGAAAACATAAAAATGGATAAAAACCCTTTTCTGGAAAACTAATAAGCATGCTTAGAAAAATCAGGTAGTTGCATTAGAAAATAATTAACTTATCACTATTACATTCATATATAAAAATGGAATAACCTTCTAGTCCACATCAATCATAAGAGGAACCAATGCATTGGAGAGCTATAATGGGGTTCACCCGTCATATCATGAGCTGTAATGTTCTCAACCCAACATATCATTACTATAATGGGGATTAAACGATCATATATTGAGCTATAATGGGTACCAACCCAAAATATCTTGAGATATAATGGGATGAACCCATTATAAACATTTTTCATGGAACATATATGGAATAAAAGCCTTGATATATAATTTAAACCCATGATCAAGACATATTTACAAACCAAATTATCATTATTTTAAAAAAAATAACTTTTAAATTAAAAATTATCACACATAATAGTGAAATAATATTCAATAAAAATGAATATTAAAACAAATAAAGGAATCATTATAGTTATAATGTGTCATAAAACTAATATAAAACACTCATTCCATTTATAATAAAACAATATTTTTGAATTTCGTAAAAGAGGAATTTTAAAGGATTCTAAAAGGAAAGTACCATACATAACACATGAAGAAGCTACATTTTTTGAAACACATGTTATATATAAATACATTACTAAACATATAGATACCTTCTAAAAACCCTTTTATGAAACATGAACATGAAATATATATATTTAGAATAATAGTTTTTTTTAAATTGAAACAATTTTTTAGTTAAAGAGTTTATTTACCCGGGTAAGAATTATATCAAATATATTAAATTCGGTTTTATAATGTTTTTAATAGTTTTATAAATATAATATATAACTAAAATCATATTTATAATACATTATTTTATCTTGTTGTAACATCTGCTAACAATTTATTATTAATATTTTGTTATTTTCATTGTTTCGGGTGTATTCATTTCATGGTTTCCAAGGTTGGTTTGTTTAGCATCATCCAGGTCAAAAAGATATAATAATATATATTTTATATAATATATATGTATATATTTATGTAATTTTAGACAATTACATGTGAATTTAATGTTTCCATGATTTTGGTAAAAGTGAAATGAATAATCAATATACACCAAGGCTGTGAATTGACGCACCACAGATAATGATTTCATTATTTAGTAATAAAAGAAGAAGGTGATAGATTTTTTGAATAATATTCTATAAAAACTAACAAATTATAGTATATATTTCATAATTTAGTTTTAATGAAACATTTTAGAATATGTTGGCATAAGGTATAAGGAAGAAGGTAATTTAATAGGGAGAAAAGGAGTTTACATCATTAAGAAATCGTTTTGAGAACATTTTTAAGGCTCTTGGAAGTGTTATTTTTGTGAGACAAGAAGCACAAGAATGTGGTAAGGGTTTTTTAAGAGGGAATTTTTATATGTTTTTTGAAAATTAATTCTTAATGTTTTAAAATTTTGTCAAGGAAGGATCCCTTTTTTATTATTGAGGTGAGGGGTAACTTAAGAAATTACACAATTTATTAAAATATAATAAATATTTTATAGGTTTTCAGACTTCAGAAAATCCCTAAAAAGTAATCATAATTAAATTTTATAATCAACATCTTCCCATTTGACCTTATTAGAAATTTTTTTTATTTTTAAAATAATTTAATAAAATATTTTATTCATGAAAATTAATGTTGTTACATTAGACGCTATTCACAATTATAACTTTATACACATAAGAAATATTATACAATTTGAATTATATTTTATTTTAAATCATATAAAAATCATATTAATATTTTAAAAACATAAATTCACTTAAAAAATAAAATGACATTTATTGCATTTTTTTAATATCATTAATGTGATTTGTTTGTTTAATAAATAATTACAACATCATAATTGTTCAAGACATTAAGGTAATTATTTGTTATCTAAAAATTACAAATAAATTTTTGAGAAGTATATAAATTCTTTTTATTTCAATAAAATATTAATTTTTGAAAAAAAAGTACTTTAAAACCATGAATTAGAAAATAAATAAAATTTAAAACATTAATGTGACAACTTGAATTAATCTTAAATTATATCATTATAAATGAATTATAGTGATTTTTGTGGGTCTAAAATGGTACCAAATTGAAAAATATACATTTTAATGGTCTTAATTCGATATAGAAAGTGTTTTAGAATTTTTTTTGTCATTTATTACATAATATAATTTAAATAAAAAAATTATTTTGTTTTTCTCATTCCTGTAAGAGTAATACATCATTGTTTGACATGAATTAATTTTAATTATTTAATATATATAAAATAAAAACAAATTATGGTCATAAAAATATGTTATTTAGGTTCAAAATAAAAATTTATATTCACTAATTATGTATAATTACTATTATACAGGTGACACATGTTTTTATATTTTTATTTCTTCTTTTCCTCCCTCGTGTAATTATTGTACATGCATTTGGATAAGAATAATGTAATAAAACTAATATATATATATAAATTAATAAAAATTCATCAATAATACATAATAATTAATATAATAGTCTTTAAAATAAATTTTATCACCCAAATATTAATTATAAAGAAACCAATTTATCATTTAAAATGTTGTGCAGGCACTGCGTCGAAACTGACAATAATTTTTATACATGTAATGATTTTAATACAATTTTCATGTTCTAAATTATTTGGGTTCAATATAATCTTATTATATAATTAATTTATTATTAAATAAATTCAATAAATTTTATATCAGAAATATTTCTTTATGATGTCATAAAAAATATTGTATGTTAAAAAAGGATATTTTTTTAATATTCACCAAAAATTAAACATTTTTAGAAAGACTTCAAAAATTCGTAACAGGATAATTTCAAAATTCACAATTCAAAAATAAAAATATTTTTATCAAATTATAATTCAATAATATGAAAATTAATGATTTTATTACATTACATTATAAAAAATAATTTAATCTAAGAATTACTATTTTATTCAATAATTCTAATAAACTAATTTTTCAATAAATACCTCAGTTGTAATAGTTACTTATGGAGACATATGTTGTATAGATACTTCGATATGTTGTAATTAGACAAAGATTTAATTTATTGTAAACCACTTACTCTATCATTTAAATAAACTCAAATACATTTCCTATACTTTAATTATTCTTTATTCTTACCCATAGAGACATCCCAAGACATATCCTTAGAAATATCCCAAGATATATTACTAAAGTTTTCTATTCCCAATGTTTTTGTACTAAATAAATTAACATTTGACACCAACTAAAATGACATAGGATTCTCAAAAATAAGTATTTAATATTGTTAGATAAATATTCAATACTCTACAGTTGTACAAGCCTGAGGACAATAACTGTTTAGTGATTTTGGAGAAAAGGTAAAAAATATTCTAACATGGGGAAAGATGTTCAACATATCCCATAAAAATTCCTCTTATATTAAAATTCATAAACATAGAATATATAAAAACATTTTTCATAACTCTGGGAATGGAAATGTAAGAAAGGGTGATATCAAATTCATAGAAAGGTATAAAAAAGATGATACATAAATAAAGCATGAAAAAAAGTATCTAATAACATGAGAATAACATTTGAAAATCATAACCTACGTATCAATGATCATGAACATGAATCATGGAATAAAAATTGACATCTCATAATATATGAATCACAAATATAACAAATAACATGATCGACGAGAGCATACAATTGGAATATGGTATGAAATTTGTGTAATAAACATGAGAATAAGAAAAAAAATTGGTCAAGTCTCACTGCCAATGCCATCATTGTAGAGAATGTCTTTTATTGAACTGAAATCAATCCTCCTTCTAACCCGGTCTTACGAAATTGGGTTTCCTATATATTTCATCCCTATCTTACTATACCAATTTCACTCCGTATTCAAGCCATGTGTATCTCATAACATATATAAACTTTTTCCCAATGCAATTTTTGGATAAATAAGTATGACGCTTCTCATAATAAAAAATATTTACTTGTTCTAGAAGATCATAAGAATTCCTCATATCATAACCCTAAAACTGAAATGGGTATCATAAACATTTAATCAAAGAATAACCAATGGAAAAGAGATAGTCTTCATTGTAATTTCATCGTTGAATAAACCATTAATATAAGTTGGATTATAATAATTTCATTATGGTATAAGCCATGGAACAGAAAAATTCTTGAAAAAAAATCCCTTATGGTATATCCTACTGAAGAGAAATAAGTTTAATCAATATCATTCCATCACAATATAAAACATTGAAAGAAATAATATTAGTGGAATGCATGAATCATATCCATAATATGACAAATGAAAATGCAAACATATATCTTCTTTGATGAAAATAATTTTGACGGATTATTTAAAATATTTTACGAGGAAAATATACTTTCTACATTGAAAAACACATTTCAGAACATATTACATTTTAAAACCCATTTTCATTTAAAATAACTATGAATAATTATAAATTATTATATCAATGTCATTTAAAACATTTTTTAATCTTATATAATTTTTGAAAAAATATCATTTTAAATAACCATTGAAACATATAATAGAATCATTGAAAATCATTATATCCGTTTTCGAAGAAAAAAAAATTTCAAATTCATTTTCCTTGAAAATATCCAATGAAACCGATAATGGTTGTTTGAAAATTATTTAAAAAATTTGAAAAAAATAAAATAGTTTCAGCAACCTTTTAATTGAAAACATCCTATAAAAATTATTGAAGTATTATCTAAAATAAATAAAAAAACTTTTTAAAACATGTAACATTTTAAAAGACTTCTAGTATAAACTAAAAATTTGAACATATAATGTGTTATTCTAAAATCAATTTAAATATTTTTTAAATTATTAAACATTTTCAAAATCACTTTCATTGAAAATATCTTTCGAAACATGTAATGTAGGATTTCAATGTAATTTGATTTTTTTAAAATAGAAAACATTTAAAAATAAATTTTTGTGATAATAAATTAGAATATTTGGAAATAAAAAATTTAATAAATGGTTTTTCATGGAGTTAAAAATTTATTCTCATTCCATACAAATAAAAATGAATATTCCTTTCACATTTATTGTGACCACCAAACATTAATTGTTTTTGTAATGACATAATATTCAATAAATTTTAAATATATATTAAAAATGTTTGAGAATAATTTAATAATTTATTTGGTATATGTTAAACATTTTTTGAAAACATTTTTATAAAGCATGGTTTTGGAAGAAATCATATTTATGACTAAATAGAGAAATGAAGTAAAAATTTATTGAAAACATTTTATAAAATATTTTATGAAAAAATGGGAATATGGTACTATTATATGAGAATATAATGATATTTAGAGGATATTAATATTAATTTTAATTCTTGAGAGAAATATAATTATATCTTATCATTTGAAGTATAATAAAAAATAATCCTGATAGACAATGAGATTATGACATACAGTCATTACCACATTGGTAACCTTGAAACATATTTAACATGAAAGGATAACATAAAATAGGATTTAAAATATCATAATGATAAAAACAAGAATTATAACATATGTAAAATTGTTTGTATACACACCTTGTGAATTAATATATGTTCATAACATAATATATATCTCAAATAAGGATAACTACGAAACAAAATCTCTGAATGATTTGTTAAATTTTGAACTATAAATACCATGAAAGAGAGATCCTAAAATAGATATGAAAATATAAATAATTTTAATTATAATAATCATAATATGCATTCATCTGTATTGTATGCACCCCAAAATAAAAACAGATGGTGAATATATAATTTATCTCCCAAAAAATAAAAGTGAGAGGAAAATCCCTTACCATATGTATTAACTTCCATCTTAATAATTAAAAAATCCAGTAAAAAATATATTGGATTAGTATAAATATATTTACATACAATATTCATATATTTAATATAATATATTATTTTCATAGGACACTTTTGTTAACCCTTTGTTAACAGTTCATGTTCAATTTATGTTACGGGTAAAAACAACATTATTTGTCATATATGTATTGATTTGTAAATTTATTGGACCTCATAAATTGATAAATATTTAATAATATAAATATTTTAAAATATTATATTAATAAAATATATATTAATTATATCGTTATTAATATAAATCTTTAAAATTTTGTGATAGGAAATGGAAGGCCCAATTCATGGGGATGATAAGCTGTATATAAGTATGAAGAATGTTTTTTATTTGATTTTTGGATTCAATAAAAAGAAATAAAACTATATAATATCCCTATATAATTTTTTTTTATAATTATAAAATTTTTCATTACACCCTTCCTTTATGCATGCTATGTAATGTGTGAATTAATAAAATTACTTCCCACGGTGGTAGTTTTTTGTACACACAAATGTCGTTATCGTATTCCCACAAATTTGAAATACTGAAGGTATAATTGATATAAAAATTTAAGGATTTATATAATGTGATAAATATAAAACATATAAAATAATAAAACATTAATACATCATTATTTGTAGTGTTTAAATGTGATAATGTAAAAATTAATTACATTAGTTTTTGAGGAGGTAGCCCATCATAGACACAAATGATGATTTGATAACCAATTTAAAAAAATAATTTGTGGATTGAGTTAGTAAACATAACATAACAAAAAATTATTATATTTATGATTCTATGGTGATAATATAATATTATTATAAAAATAATTGAATATTTTTGAGGACATAATAAAAACAAAATCGTTCGTTGATGAATGTGACCTCTTCTTCAGTTATAGTCATTAGGTTTATAGTTAAAAACCACCTTGCGTGGATTTATCCAAAAATATGTATTCTAGTATGTGGGGAGGTAAGTTAAGAAATGATTTTGGAAGGGTTTGTTCTAGATAAATGACTTTAGTGGTGTGAAAAAGTTGAATAGTGAGTTTCCTTTTATAATTGAGAAGTAGTAGAATTCATGAAAATACCTAAAAGTATTAAATATTAGGAGGTCAACCTTACATCATGTTCATGATAAATTGAATAATAATGGATTTTAGCTTTTATTTTCTTCAATTAAAACCTAATTACACAAAATAAAAAAAATTCATCAATTTATTCCTTAGTTATTATGGTTACTCAATTCTATCCTTGTATTTTTAACCTAGTTAACTTGTATCTTATTATTTACAAAAGTAATTTATCATATGAAACTAATATAAAAAGTGATTAATTTGATAATATAAACCTAATTTTTTCAAATATGAAATAAAATTGACAAAAACATTCATTTTTTAGTGTAATTATTTTTTTAATACAAACACATGCAATGGCCGAAACCTCTATTTAAGCTTAATTATGATAATTATTTTTAAGTGCTTTCACTAATCATTATGGTAAAATATTATGTTAAAATTATAATATTATATAATATATAATTATTACAAATATTAAATCTTTTTTTTTCATAAATTACATTCAAATAATAGGTATTATATAATTTAAAATTATTCCCATAGACGCAATGAGAAAGCATGTATTTAAAATGAAAATGTTCAAATGCATACAATGTTTTAATTTCCAATTTTAATATGACATTGATTACATTGAACTAAATTGAATTAATATATTAATAATTTAACTAATTATATTTTAAACCCAATTTATTAAAGAATATAATTTTTAGATAAAATAATCAAAATATAAGTTTTCAATTAAAATATAGTATTTTTTACTACTCATCAAAAAATGAAACTTCTCAAAAAAAACACAAAAATTAATGATAATAAAATATTGATATTATTATTTTAAAAAATAAATTTAGTTGAAAAAATTTAGTTTAAAAAATTATATAAATTGAGATTTACAATTATTGTTATATAAAAATGTGACAAAACTGGTTTGTGGAAAAATGATATTTTTTAATCAAAAAATTAGATTTATTTTTATCTCCTATATAGAAAATTTAATAAGATTAATTTTAATTTTCATATTTTTATGTATTATAAAAATTTCATTAAATAAATTCATATAATGTTATATTTTGATTTATTGAGGTAAAAAACATTTATGTTCAAAAAATAGTTTTCAATAAAATTATTTAATTCATTTTACAAAAGGTTTTTATTCTCATTTCCGACAAATTAGTCACCAAAGAATTCTTTATATATATAAATTTATGTAGAATATATTTTCATAATGTATTTAATTATATTTAGACCATCCAATCCATTGGTTGGTCACTAAAATTATTTTTGTGTGAAGTGTAAAACATAAAAAAGAATAAATACATTTGAAATATAATATTTCCCATATTCTTGGGGTCTTACAGTATACTTACCCCATTATATAGGTATAATAACTCTGAAATTTCCGGGATAAAAATGAAATTGATATCATTACTACCATTAAAACATTGATATTCCCTCAATTAAGTAAACATACTTTGATAGAATATTGTATTCCTTAAATATAGAAGTCAAATATTTATAATACATGACATTAATAACCATCAATCTTTCTTCAAATCACTCCATCAATTTTCATAGAACCTTCCTCAAATCCCAACATGAATTAGGATATTACATTTTAATTTGTGAAAAAATAAAAAACTATTTTATGATCATTTAATTTTATATCATCATGAGAATATAATAAGAACCATCAAATTTATATAACTTTATACCACTCATTTATCTAGTGAACCTTCATAGAAATACTTCTAACTGACAAAACTCCGTCCAGTGTTCCTACACAACATTGTAGGAATATATTAAAAGTATTTTAACCTCATATATCATTATACTAGAAATTTACTCAAACAAAATTCAAATTTTACATCAATTAGATACATCTGATTGATGAACTCCATTTTTGGACATCTATATATATATATATATATATTTTTTAATTTTCATTTAGTGGATGTGTATCATTTCTTTTATCTTTTGAATTTAAAACATTGGTATATCTAATGGACTTCAAATAATGACATTAAAATAAACCATTTGATGGAATCATCCTATAACATTTCCAAATGGCATATACTGTCTACTTATTCAAACATATTTTAATCGATGATAGACATAGAGATATATACAATGAAATATTGTACTACGAAAGAAATTATATATTCATGACTTGACCTATGAACAACCTCACCATAAACTTGAATCATAAATCTATTGTACTTAAAACTACATTATAGCACACACTCTATACAACCATAAATGAAACACATCCTTTATTCTTAATATTTATTCAGGAAATTAATCTATTCTCTTGATGTTAGGAAATTTAAGAATAAAAAAATATTTTCATATATTTATTCATCAAAAATAATTTCTGATGG
Organism: Viscum album; assembly: GCA_963277665.1. Lineage (NCBI taxonomy): Eukaryota > Viridiplantae > Streptophyta > Magnoliopsida > Santalales > Viscaceae > Viscum > Viscum album. Next base: position 883,031,474 of record OY728143.1, on the reverse strand, counting down.
TACTTATATGTTGACTTGGATAAAAATTCATCACAATACTCAAGTTGATCACATCTCACTATTATGGTTTTCTTCTAGACATAGTCTTGTATACTCAGTCCTATGAAATCTATCCAATAAATGTTGTTGGAAATATCTACAATATAAATAGATTTATGTTAGAGAACAAAAGATTCCCTATTGATAACCTATTCTCTCTTCAAAATCATACTCAAAAGATCACAACACTACATGGTCCCCACAAATAAATTATTAGTAATCCATGGTTGGTATATTACAATTAATATGGATCTATTTTATAAGTATAATAAATTAAATTTTGTTATAAAAGAGTTTAGAGAGCTTCATAAAATTAGTAGAGCACATGGTAATGTTTTTATGTTACAATGACAATTTTATTAGTATTATTAATGATAAAATTTTAAATCATGCATTTATAAGATACCTCCCTCTTAAATTTTGTGTCTATTCTTCACTATTATTTCTTAATTAATATTACATTATTTACATTAAATTTAAACTGTTTATGTATTATGAAGATCAAAATAATTTTTTTATGGAAACATGAATATAATTTCCTGTTCATTCTTTATTATTTTACATTAATATCAACATTTTATTTCATATGTTTCAATTAATATTTTTACAATTAACTCATATTTTTGTAAACAATTTTTGTACCAATTTTTTATTTTCTATAAATATTTTTTTAAAAAATACTTTTATTTTTTCTCAGAAAGGGTTATTTTTGAAATTTTAAGGAAATTTTTAAAGGTATCCTAATTTTAGTACACTAAATGAATGAATTTTCCCACTATTGTAATTCCCTATACCTAAACGCTTACATCCAGTGCTCATGAACATGTAAATTAGATATGTTATTTGAAAACATATAAATAATGATCAATATAACCATCCATAAATTAAAAAAATCATTAACTATTATTTAATATCCAATATTCAAAAGATAAATTAAGTTTTAGAGATTCTAAGAATTATTATATGATATAAAAGGAAAAATCCCATGTTCCTTGTAACAATATAAAATGTTACCATTATAAATAAAACTATATAGTTAATTAAAAGTTTTCAACATCTCCTACAAAATTATTTTACATGTTGTATCATTCTAAACATTTCACACATACTACTTCCCTCTATTACCTATGGAAATATAAACATAATAAGGTTTTATATCATATCATCCTTAAGGGAAACATATTACTCAATAAATCATTGAATAAATATGGAATAAATATTATTATAGGAATAGGCAAATAAAATGAAGCCCTTATTAACTTAAAACAGAGCATATTCTATATCTATGATTGCAAATATAAACATGGATATCAATAATATTGATCTCATACTATTTTAATGAATAATATTATACATAAAAAACCAATTTTCATTTCCTTCATCAAATAAAATTTACTTATCATTCGTACAATAATAAAAATATATTTCTATCAAGGTCAGAATCCATGTGATTATCCTATTATGGGAAGTGGCATACCCAAAACCAAACTTGTTTTGTCTCACTATACTAGTCAATGCACATAAGTATATATAATGTTGTTCCCTTATGTTTCACTTAATTATGACCAATTAATTCCATATTTAATAACATGATTAAACATTATATAATCAACCCGTATGATAATAATCATTTTGGAAATAACAACATACAAAATGTCAATAAATTTCCTAATGTCTACAAGGGGGATTATTAAATCACCTTCCATCCCGAGAAAAAATGTTGATATATAAAAAATAAATATTCCACTCAAAAATAATCATCCTTATTAGAATAAAAACATGTAGACTGTAAATACTTTTAACCATGTCAATATAATATAAAACATTCTTGATGAACATCCTTCAATGATAGTTCTATAAAATATGAGGTTCCCACCATATAAATCAATGGGTGTATGTATATGTTAATAATAGAAAAACATGATCACAAACTATATTGGTAAACAATTTTATAATTTCAAAATAATATAAAATTATTGTAATAAAATAAACATAGAGGATGTTGATATATATGAAAAAAAACCTCCTGAAATAGTCCTTCAAAGATACCCTTGAATAGGGAATTCAAAATTGGATTGTTTAGTACCATGAGTCCATTCCCCTAAAAGATAAATATATACTACAGTTTAAAAAGTAAATTATGGTTAATCATTTTCAAAATGAATGTATAATTCAAAAACATACAAGATCATTTGAAAATGTCTTTAACATTTATGTATAAGTGGATGTTATGAGTTACTTCAAAATTTATTTTTTAGAAGGTGATGTGAAAAATTTGTTAGAGGATCCTAGTTTTTAAAGAGGTATATATGCTTTTATATTTTGTTGAAAACATTGTTGAAACATTATTTTTTAATACCCTGATATTGAGGGTTAGGGAGGGTAGGAATGTTTATTGAATGAAGAAAAAATGGGGATGTAGGTTGGATTTAGGGAGAATCATTAGTGAGTATATAGAATACACAACTTGTATCCAATACATGACATATATTGGGTTGGTTAGAACCATTAATAATTTTTAATTGTTATTATTGTATAGGGATACCAGGAATATTATATTGCATATAAATATTACTTTTCATGTAATTTTCAGAGGTCAATAGTATTAGAATGGTGGAGGGGCCTATAATTTTTTTAGAAGGCCTCACCCCTCCATTTTACCTAATTCAGAAGCTCCCCTTGAATCCTAATCTAGGTTCTGGTTATGTTTTGTGATCTGAACTCTGATTATTCCATTTTTTGTCACATTTTCTTTATGTCAGTGAGTTATCTATTCCTATTTATCCTTTTGACATTTTACATGACACTGTTGAATTTATTTCTATGTAGGATTTTATGAAATATTTTATAGGAATTCAACCATACTTCCATTGTCTATTATTCTGCATTGAATCTGAAGAAGATACTTGAAGAAATTTCACCTACCAAGCTAATGTGTCGGTTATGTTCCTTTACCATCAATGCACTAATTTTTCTATATTTCTTCTATTGTGATGCATTCCATGATTTCTGGGAATTTTTGTATAAATTAATTAATCCAAGGGTGAATTGATATAAACATATTGAGACAAAAAATTTACACATTTTTCCAAGGTTGTTGGTTATTGACCTCAACCCGAACAACCTAGGGGGTGGGTTTTACACTTTTTTTTCATTTATTAATCCATCGGGATGTAATGTGTTATTCTAATGTTATTTTTAATTGAACAAGGTCTGAATGAAAAATTTAAATGTTTTAAAAACATAATAAAACATTTTAAATTTAAATTTAATAGAATGTTTTTGATAATACTATAATTTTTACACAATCATGAAGGGATAAATTAAATGGTTAAATGAATCATTAATTAATTAGTGAATGATTGGTTAGGATGTTTTTTAAAACTGATACTCCTTAGATATATTTACTTTATTTTTACTGCATGGATCATATTTACTATGATTAATAATACATGACTACTCTACAGATTATGCAGACATGATGTCTTAGGGTTTCATGGACATTTCATCTCCTTGAATATGATTTAAATTACTTGTTAGGACGACTCATACAATATTTATCCATGGATATGATGACCAAATTTGGGTGACTTGGAATTTTTCCTCGTATATTATTTAATTGCCTTACATGGATTTCTAGTACATTTTTCTATAATAATGTAGTTAATTTTTTGTAAATAACATGGTTGAATTCCTTGCAAATTTCTACTCCATGGATCTCATGACCCTTTAGGACGATCTAGAAATTTCTAATACATCGATCATGTTTACTAGTTTTATATAGTGAATATGGTTTCCTTGGAAATGACAACTCCTTAGACCATGGAGATTATTTCCTAACAAATGATTACTTGGAATATGCCTTTGTTGTAAGAAATTTCAATGTTTTATATATAGCCGTATGATTTAATTTGATAACCATCATTATACTCAATAGACAAGTTGGAATCACATATGCGGTTGCTATATGTAAATATATTATATCTGTACAGTACATCATTTTATATGCATGGACATTATTTATTATAGACACCATTATGGTGGCCAACTAGGTATTATTTGACATCCTATTCTAGACATCGTTTGGTACTCGAGTATTCTTCATGGATGTTGGTTGGTTCAGGGATAAGTTCTCCTTTTCAAATTCTTAATTGATTTTTATATTAGAGTTTGGGAGCACATTTTTGCGATTTAGAATTTAATTATATTTATGAATAGTTATTTGTTTGTTATTTTTGTACTATAAATACATGTATTGTACATGATTCTAATCTCCTTGTACTACCTATCTTAAGTATATCAAGCAATGATCATTATTTTTTAATGACATTTCATTTTGAAAATTATTGGTTATTTATATGATGATGATTATTCTTCTACTACTCAGTTATTACGTATGATTGTGAAATTAATTGGCATGATTACACCACAGTGATTCAGTTTGATTATAAGAGTATAGACTCCCCATAATTCTACCATAGACATTTCTTCCTAGTTGGTAACCTCCTTTATATGGGAATTCATGCTTGAGGCCATGTGGCTGACAAGATTTAGTAATTGTTAAGTGATCTAAATCCGAGAGGTCACATTGTGGTATCATATATGGTTAGAATTTATTTTATCATATCATTATGGAATATTAGACATACTATTAGGAATTTTTATGATTTTGAAAATGATTTTTTATTGGGAGTAAAAAACCCACAAACAAAAAAGTCAAATTTCATTAGATAGGATATGATGTTCAAGTTTATTCCTATAAATGTTTCTATTATTCCACCATTGGGTGAGGCACTTGATGTTTGGTGTTCATTATGATTAAATTTTTCTCCCTTATCCAATAATGACATGGAGATATTTCATTATGTATCATTATAAGCATTTTATAATTTCTATATCATGCATTATTCCATTTAACATTTCTATTACATGGTAAGTTTCATATCTTATTTTTGGGTAGATTATTTTTATATCCATGGAATGGTATAGATATTTCATTCCAGGAAATGCTAAATGAATGGTTGGGATTAAACAGAATACATACATCAAATTATAAGGTGTATTTGACCATATGAATTGGAAGTGGTAATTAATATATTTAATTCATTTTAAAATAACTTCATTATAAATTATTGTTATTATTACTATTGACATTTAATTCTGAAATAAAAGTATTATCATTAAATTAGGATTCCAATTAAAATTTAAATGTGATTTCTTATATAAATCTAATCTGAAACTCTATATACTAGAAAATAGACTTATAGAATAGAACATGTACTCATAATTCCCTTAGAGGTGAGGATTATGAAGTATCTTATGTGTTATTATGACTTATATATTACAATAACCATGATTTAGTTACAAGAAGAAGAGTGTGACTCGTATTTAGAAGGCTTATAAATTCCAAATTATATATCTGTGATCTGGTGGTTAACAAATATTTACTAAGGCATGTGCTTGTAATTTTTTGAGATATACCACCACGATGCTCTCCAGTTATGTTCCTGGAGGATGGTGTTGATAATGCTCCAGAGGTGGTGGGTTATGTGACACTAGTAGAACCTAAATAATTAACTCTATAGACACCTCTTGTTATACCTTATATTGGTCTTGATTCCCAGTTATGAGGGGGATTTGTACTTTTCTTCCAAACTATTGAGGGAGAAACACAACCTTCCCTATAAATTGTTGAGTTGAAGTGTGACTTCCAATAGAAACATCATACTATTTTTTCAAAATATATTGGTCCACACGTTGGGTGGTTATAGATTGAGGACATTCTATGATTTTTAATGAATCATTAGACAACTCATATGGGGAGACACAAATTCTTCTTCATTCGTCAAATAAATAGTGGTTCATCATTAATCAGATGTACCATCATCGGAATATGTCTTGGGGGAATTTTCAGATATCCATTTATAACATCACCCATGAGACTCTGAGGGAAAATAAAAAATTATAGATTATACATATTATATAGAGAAACATGTCAGTTTTTGACTATTAATCCTTTTTTATATAGCTCATATTTTCTTTATAGATTCTACATGGTGGTGAATTATAGAATGCTTTGTCATTCGAGGATGGTCTCACATATGAAATCTGATAATAGGTTATCATTTTCTAAAATTCTACTATTTCAAAAATATTTAACCGTAAGTTGATTACCCAATGTTACCTGAGGGATGTTGGGGGTTATATTAGTTTAGATATACATCATGACCCAGTTGTTTTTTGTCACATGGCATGAAGAGATGCACTGTGGTATCTTGTGAGGGGAATAACAACTGTAGAATGAGAACCAGTATTTCTATTATTTTACATTTTTTGTAGAAGGGAGGGAATCACAAAACTTCACTAGGATAGAGACATTTTTGAGTGCTGAGATTATTTTATTATCATCCATTTAAAATATTTTTGTTGAATATTTACCCTAGAAGCCAATGTGAGAGGGTATGCATAGAATCAATGATCAAGAGTGGGGTGAGTAGCTTCTTGTTAGACAAGGATTTAGTGTGAAACCAATTGATCTGGGTGAGGTGGATGTTTTCGATGATATAGATAGACACATGATTCTAAGAAACAAAAATGAACATTTTTATATAGTAGTCATGTTATATCTCAGTCCATAGTTCAGGTTGTATGTATATAATACAACTGATACCAAAGGATAATAGTATCAAATCATCTACCAATAGAGGTATTATTCTAGTAACATCTACATAAGTATTTTTTCTTTTTGATATAATTAATTCTCATAGCATTATATTTATTAAAATTGTAGAGAACCTAAATCCTAATTTATAGTATTCTAATGGAACGTTGACACTTGATACTCATATGAGGTTATGATTAGAGAGTGTACAATAGTGAAGGGAGTACCCCCTTGAGGTAGGTGGTTGTCATTTCATATGGGACCTCTTTTTCATTTAGATGACATGGTTTGACCTCATTCTCAGGATAGATTGGTTTGTTATATTTCATGATAATGTTAATTTATTTCAACAAATGGTGTTATTTACATTAGTAGAGGGAGAGGGTTTTATTGAAAACGATTAATTTCATATATAGTTGAGCTAAGGTGGACCATTGCACATGGGATATGAAGGATGAAAACTGATACTACTAGAATATATCAAGATGATAAGGGATTATATTAGATATATTTCCCTCTATTGGTTGATCATTTTAAACATGTTTTCTAGAATATTTTTGTAGGACTTCAACCTGAGAGAGAGGTAGAGTTTTTCATTGAGCTATTACCATTACTTGAACTAGTATTCATCCTTCCCTACATGAAGGAAACTAATGAGTTTAAAGAGTTCTTGTGGTACCTATATTACTTGGTAGAAAAAGGTTTGGAATGACACAACACTTTCAATGATCCATTTCACCATTTGGGATGATGTTACCCACATGAAATATGCAGATTAATAGAAATTTAATGAATTTACAGCAAATAAGAGATATGAATTTCCTCATATATATGATCTTTTTTTTAAATCTGAGGATCTCGAGTGTTCATAGTCATATATCTAAATTCTGGTTATCAACATCTGTGTGTTAAAATTATGGACATACCTCATATTTATTTTCATAGTTGTTATAGTCTATATGAGTATTTGGTCATGGTTATTGGTCTTCTAAATTTGATAGAGTTTTTTATGGCATTGAGGAATCATGTTTTCCATATTTATATGGATTCATTTGTGGGAGTCTTCTTGGATTAAATCATAGTGTATTCACAAACTCGACATGATAATGCCAAAAATACTGATATCATAATTGAATCACTAATAGGGAATTATTAATATTATAATACCCCAATGTTACACTTCTATATGGATGAGATTCACTTAATTTTTTATTATATATCAAATATAAAAATTTAATTTTACCTATAAAAGGTTAGATATGTAGTTACCTAGGAGATTCCAAATAAAATCATTAGTATATGGTGTTTCTTGGGGATTTATGGTTATTAATTTCATTTCATAAAGGTGTTATATTTATAAGAATACCCACTTATATAACTAACTAATATGTGAATTATGTGTATATGGTCATACACCTATAATACAACTTTTACAAGGTAAAATGTTAAAATGTTTTATCATTGATTTTGATTCATCCAAATATATGAAGAATCTATATTGTGTATTTTGATGCATCCATTATTGGTTTAGGAACAGTTTTAATGTTGGTGGAGAAATTCTTAACATAGCAGTATCACTAACTAAGTCCTTAGTAGAGGATCTTCCGAACATATGATCACGTGATAGTTATTTTTGTTCATGACTTGTTCTTTTAAAGGAACTATTTACTAGGAGATCATTTTATTGTTTATATTGACCAAAAAAACTAAATTATATATTTACATAATGTATCATTAATATTAGGAAATGAATACTTATTTAATTTCATCAATCCTTCATCTTTGAGATTACCTATATGGCTGGGAAAATTAAATACTGATGTAAATTCTCGGAGGAGGAGGTGTCAGACACATATTGTTTATGTGGCCCGTAGAAAGTGGACGCTTATTTCCATGTTTTATATGGTACATATTGAGATTAAGGACCATTGTGGATTGTATGTACATGAATCAATGACAGTGACTTACACTATTTTGGATATAGTCATGAAAAGAAAATTAACAAATTCAAAAGGCTTTTAAATATGGAATTTAATTACAGGTGATGACTCACATCCTTATTGAACAATTAGTATGGATTAGATCATCCACATACACAGACGTTTCACTGTTCTTACAGAAATCATAGGGGAGTTTTTGTGATAGATACATGCCTCTATATGGGGGTTTTGACCTGTTCTTACCTTGAAGTAGCATGACTATTGTCACCAATATTGGTGGTTAGGGATGAAGCAGTAGAAATATGGGTTCATTACATAGTGTGGAACCAATTATTTTGTGAAGGTCGAACAAAAGAGACTAGATGATATTTTACCAATTTACCTTTTTGTGAGTGTAAATAGGAAAACATCCTCATGGATTTTGTGATGGTAATTCCTTGATCACCTTGAGGAAGTGTACCCATATGGTAGATTATTTATTAGAGGGTGTTCCAGACACACAGGTATCCTCTATCTATTGGAAACTTTTTAGGTATAATGCTTCTAGCAGCCTCAAATTTCATTTCAATGGTTCGGTAACTTCTCTTGATGCTTGAACTAGGTGGTCTCTCACTTTTTTCCTTAAAAGTGATTTTGAAAATAAAAAATTTACATTAGATTTGCTGAGTATAGGTTGATTAACCAATTTCACCAATTTCATGCCTATTGTGAAGAATATTTAGTAGATGATATCTGGGGGCTCTACATTTTTTGGATTACATGCCCTGATTGGGCTCCATGTTTAATCACATTAAAATTTTAGGCTTAAATTATTTCATGTATTTAGAAGGTCTGTAGAGGGTATTTGGTTCCCAGGTACTATAGTGTATATGTGATCAACCATAGACTAATAGTCAATCTGAGTGTATGATATTGGTTTTAGAGGACAAGCTTCAAGAATTCATCCTTCATTTTGGAGATTCATTAGAGAAGCAATTAACTCTATCCATGTTCTCTAAGAATAAAATATTATTTGAAAACATACATATATCTCTTTATAATTCCCTTTACGGTAGGTCTTTATATTCACCCATGTTCTATTTATAGGTAGGAGAGGTAGTGTAATGACCCCGACCCTTATAGCATAGAGCTAGTTCTTTAAACTATACAATTTATAATATCAACAAGTGATTTCATACCAAAGGACAAAATATTTTATTATCTTTATAAAAATAGATAAAATAATTTTTTTTACATTAAAACACCGAATTAAATACAACATTGAAACTCTTTTGAAAATGTAGACATTTTCTAGATTACCCCGACATGTCAGTCATAATATACCTCAGGGAATACTGGTGAGAAATTGAACATATGAAAGCGGTGACCTAAAATTCCTCATAAGTGTATGAAATGAAATGAATGATTTCATAAATAAGAATAAAAACTAATTCAGGGTGAATAACTAAAAAATAATTCCATTAAGATATATTCCTGGGAATAATATTGTAAGAATAAAATCTAACCAAATAATTCAAAATAAATAATCACATGACAATGAAACATAACTAGGGACATTCTTCTTGTTGAAAAATAAAATGGAATATAAAAAAAATTCACAATGATGTAATTCATAACGTGGGATGTAACACCCCAAGTTTTTGAAAGTAAATATAGAATGAAATTTTATAATCTATCCATTAACCACAACTTTTACTCTTCTATGTTTTAAATTTAGAAAAATGGTCATATAGAGTTGTGTTCAGTAAGTCATTTGAGTATGATAGAACAAATTTGATTTTTGGTGAATAGTAACATAACCTTATGAATAGTAATATGACCCTTATTAATAGTAAATAATATTTTTATTTTATTTTCTGAAGGAAATAAGATAATGAGATATTAATTAGTTTTTCAATGAGAAATAAAACTAATTACACTTTAAGATTGTTTTTTTTTTGAATTATCTATGACCTTATTTAAAAATTAAACTAATAATATTTAGAATTTTTTTTGATAAATGGATTTCAATATTGAATTCTACACGTCTAAAAATGGTAGGGGTTAATTTTTTGGATTTTTCTGAAATTCTATAATTTTTTAGGAATAGTGAAATAGGATAAAATACCGTATATACAAATTGTCAATTAAAAACTCTATTCATGACATCACAAGTGATTCAAGGAAACTTGGTATGAACTCACATGCACTTATTACTATTAGGGGTCACATGAAACAACACAATTGGTTTTCTTAGGGGAAATAATAATATAATGAATTAAATATTAAAAATTTACTTCTCTCCTCCAATATAAAAATACGTCACCACTCCCTCTTCTCTTCACTCCTATATGTCTTGAAGCTCCTCAATGTTCTGCCCAATTAACCAAGCCTAGTCGCTACCCACATCGAAGAAGCTTCTGGTCTTTCTGAAAGACCAAAACCCTTCTTTTAAGGAGATTCTCATGGTGGTTATTTCAAGAGGCAAAACACCCTTCTTTTCATTTGGTTTCACTTCAATTTATCTTCCTTTTCTATCCTCACCCCACCTCCTCTATCAAAATGATCAACTTAACTCCAAAATCATATATATACAAGAATTATATCATGTTAATGGAAGAACCATAATAAATATTCTTACTCCCTCCCTTTTATTTTTATAAATGAATGCAACGTCCAGGAGATTCCAATTTATAGCCCCGTGGATGATGAAATTTTGTTCTTCAATTTATTCTTCACTACTAGTCATGAAACCATATTTATGGTTGAAATAGACTATAATTTATGTATTGTAACATAATTAATATCCATGAACCAGAATATGTACATATAATTATGTTATATGACAAAACTAGTTCATAATAATCCAAATTCCACCGAATAATCGTCGTGGTTTTCCTCTAATGATTCTTCCTCATTCCATGTAACCAAATGATTGAAATTAAAATTACTTATTATTTATGTTCATAAATAGTATATAATTCTAATCATGTTGATTTATAACCTTTCCACATGAACTCCATTACATAAAAACAAGTGAACCGATTATGAAAATAATGAAAATTAACACCCCGGAACAAGAAAATTCAATATAATAACATAATAATATGGGTATAAATGAACTAAAATTAATTATTATAAACTAAATAAATTTCTATTAGGTTCATAAATAAGTTATTAATATGTATAATTTCATATTTTAGGAGCTTAAGTTCAAGATCGGAACACATTTGGATTTAAGGTAAGGGTTTTTCCACCCGAACTTCCATTTTCATTCGAGATACTTTCATTGTATTATTACTTAAATTTAATTCTACTGAATTGTAATTTACTCTTCATATGTTCTGTGTGAGTATCATATATATGTTTACAAACCCGAATCCTTCCTTATATTATGGATATTTACACATTTTAAAAGGATCTTTCAAAATTATTTCAAAAATACAAGTCTGATTCAAGGGCATTTCTCAACATTATACCTATTTTCTAGGGTTCTCTATAATATATTTTTTGAAACCAAAATAATTATTAAATCACTCGTTTTATTATAAAAATACTAGAATACCTCACTTCTGGTTTTGTACAAAGATTTTTTCCAAAAGAACTATTCTTTTCAAAATAAATGAGTACTTATCTCAAGAATTGCTCAATGATTTTATAAGAGTGTTTTCGTCTAATTCAACACTCTTGATAAATCCTTGGTATTGTTGGGTTTAATAATTTATGAATTCATCTACCATATTTTATTTAATGGTTTATGACTAAATCAATTTTCGATTATCTTTCCTAAAAATATTCACCTTATTACTCGGTATGGTTAGTGTTTTATGTTTAATGATTGTGGAAAGTTAGATACATTTCATATGATACTTTAAATATGAATGTATATGTTGTTTATGTTAATCCCCACTCATATGAGGAATGAATTTGACTTATTATGTGGTGGGTGGGGCCCGCTATAGCCCCACGATGCATCGGTAGGTCTCATGATACAAACTATGGTATTGGCTTGAGGCCTTAACAAAATGTTTATTTTATGGTCCTAGAATGAGGCATGGACGGTATGGTTATGAGGATCGTCATATACACTTCCCTCATTATAGAGAAAGTAATTGAAATTTCATGTGGTTATTTGACAATTATACTACCAATGATTATGTTTTATTATGGCATTATTTACTCAGCTCAAATTCCTGCCATAAGGTGTTTCATGTTTATTTTTAAAGGCATGTGTTTATAATTATTCACCATGTCTAATGTTTATATTATCTTCCACTATATTGCTTAATCTTCCTGGGTGTTTGAGCTCACCCCTTTTCTTATGTTTCATTTTATCAGGACATGAAGAAGTAATTTATGAATTACATGCCAGCATAATCTAAGAGATGCGATGTTTCATGTGAAATAAAATAGTGTTTTGATTCCCTTAATGTTGTAATGTTAAACAAATGTATGTAACATGTTTCCGATAATACTAAACGACATGGTATTTTAGTATTTGTATTCCTTGTATGTATTCTAATGTAATCAAATAAGGCACTGACTCATGGAAACTGGGGTCGGGTCCTTACAGTTTGTATTAGAGGAAGTTTAGTAGAATACTTGGAAACTGGATTTAGTAAAAGTAGAATTATGGAAGATTCCCTACGATATTCTTAGAATATAGACATACAATAACATCCCAGTATTTTGGTAAGGAATAGATTATGTGGACCATTCAAGAAATACATCTCTTTTGGGATATGAGCTCGTAGATGTGGATATGGCACAGATATACCTAGGATTGTAAGCTTTGACAAAGAGTTTCGTGCTTGACGCAGGGTATCTTGGTATACGACAATTTGACTTAATTCACTCTTTGTCATGACACTCCCGGGGGATAAGCTTAGGATAATTCAAATTTTGTTTACAAGGCCTTATGAAGGAGTTTTATATAAATATTCTTTAAAGAAACAAATTTTTGTGAATATTGGAATAGCCATGAATATGATCTAATTTTTTGAGTATTTTTATGTTAAGATTATACATTATGATTCATAACCTAATATAGTGCATTACATTATCTTGATATGGCACCTAGTGGATGGAATGGAAATCGCACGAATGCATGTGTCCCCTTTAAAGATTATCCGCCGATGCTAGATAATGATGTTGGATCTGGTGATGTGACTGGTGCTGAGCAACTCATAAAAATATTAGGACAACATACTTAGGTTATGAATAATAACCTTACCCGTATGGAGCATCTAGATCCACCACGTGGAGGAGCTATGCTAGATCACTTTATACGACAACATCCTCCATCATTAATTCAGACTGCAAACCCATTTGTAGCCGAGCGGAGGATATGTTCCCTTGAGAAGATATTTTTCAATTTGGGATATAATGAAAGAGAGAAGGTTTTCATAGTAGGATATCATCTATTGGGAGATGCGGATTAGTGGGGGTCATTAACCCAAAACACAGAGGTGGATGAAGAGATGGAAGAGATGGAATAAAGGGATTATAAGGAAATATTCTTAGAAAAATATATCCCTCATGAGTAGTGAGCAGATATGGAGAGAAAATTCATGAATCTGAGGCAGAAGGAAGATGAGAATGTTGCAACATACGATGCTAACTTCACAAGATTAGCAAGACATGGTGTATACTATATATGAAATCCAAGGAAAAAAATGATCAATTCTTTGATGGCCTAAAGATATTTCTTTTTCGGGAAATGGCCTCCTAATGTTTTTCATCATATGAAGATATAGTTTCATGTTCCATCAAGATAGAAAAAGAATTCTCTAAGTCTTATGACATTAAGAGAAAGCAAGAAAAGAAGAGGGCTGCTGAAAACCCCATGAAAGGAATTAATGAAACAAAGAAGTATGAAAGAGTTGAATTTCCACCATTTGACAATTGTGGAAAGAAACACCATGGTGCATGTTTAAAAATAAAAGAAGTATGCTACAAATGTGGTTGAAAGGCCATATTTCTGGTGATTTCAAAGGGAAAAAAGAAGTAAATGAAGTTCAATTCTATAGTTGTTTGGAGATGGGACATTATGCTAAAGATTGTCTAAAACGTAAATGAAATATCCAATAGAAAATGTCAGGAGATCAAGGACAAGATTAAGAAATCACAACTGCAGAGGTTGAAGTTCCTATTGATGTGGTGGAAGGTACTTTAATTGTTTCATCAAGATTAGATAATGATTTATTTGATTGTGGATTATTGAATTGTTTCATATCTCCCCAGTTTTCTAAGAAAATTAGATATTTCCAATTTGATTTAACAAGGGAGTTTCCTTTCAAAACTCCTATGGGAAGTATCATTGCTATAATGTTCTATGAATCATTTACCATTAGGGCATATAAATGTTTTTTATCTGCTGATCTCATCATCATACCCATGATTGAATTTGATATAATCCTCGGTATGGATTGGCATTTTGACCATAATGAAAATTTTATTGTAAGAAGAAGGATGTTATGATTTTTGATGACAATGATAAAGAATACCATATCTTTAGAGAAGAATCACCACCACTTGATTCTTATCTAGATCCACCCCCAGTAGGTCAACTATATTCAATTATTGGGGAGGATGATAATTAAATAAATTTGGGTGAGGAAAGGATTTTTCAAATAGAAGATGTACCTATTGTGAGTGAATATGTTGATGTGTTTCTAGAAGATTTACCTAGACATCCTCCAGAATGAGAAATTGAGTTTTTTATTGATTTAATTCCTGGTTCAAGGTCCATATCAATGGCCCATTATAGAATGGCCAATGTGGAATTATTGGAACTAATGAAATAACTAAAGGAATAGAGTAATAAGGGATTTATTCGCCCAACTGTTTCTCTATGGGGTTCCCCTGTCCTTTTTGTTACGATGAATGATGGATCTATGAGGTTATGTATCGACTACAGGGAGATCGATTCTATAACAATAAAGAACAAGTATCTCCTACCTCACATTGATGATTTATTTTACCAACTGAATGGAGATCAATACATTTGAAATATTGAACTTTTATATATATATCATCAGTTGTGTGTGAACAGGGAAGAAATTCTGAAAACAACATATTGAACCAGTTATAGGCATTACAAGTTTACAGTAATGCCTTTTGGATTGACTAATACACCCTCTATCTTCATAGATCTATTGAAAAGAGTTTTCAAGGAATATCTCAATTATTTTGTAGTGGTACTTATTGAGGATATCTTGGTATACTCCAAAAGCAATAAAGATCATGAAAATCACTTGCTTATTATCCTGAAGACTCCTAGAAGAAATGAATTATATGGGAAGTTTAGAAAGTGTGAATTATGGATTTAGGAGATTACTTTTCTTGGAAATATTGTCTATAAGGAAAGAATCCTAGTTGATCGTATGAAGACAAAGTAAATGCAACATTGGCCCATTCCAACAAATATAACTGAGGTACACAGTTTTATTGGCTTATGAGGTTATTATCGGGATTTCGTTCATAATTTTTCTCGACTGGCTAACCTGCTAACGAAGATCACATACAAAGGGGTTAAATTTGTTTGGAAAAAAGATTTTGATGAATGTTTCAAAGAATGGAAGGGAAGATAAGTTAATGATCTTATATTGACTCTACCATCAGGGAATGATGGGTTTGTTATTTATTTTGATTCTTCAATGAAAGGACATGGTTGTGTCCTTATGAAAAATGATAGGGTTATTTCTAATGCATTACGATAGATAAAAATTCATGAGAAAAACTATCTTACTCATTATCTTGAGTTAACTGCTGTAATCTTTGATTTGAAGATATAGAGATGTTATCTCTATGCTGAAAAATGTGAGATTTATACTAATCAATAGAGTTTGAAGTATATTTTCTCACATAAATAAATCAACATGAGGAAAAGGAGATGTCTTGAACTACTAAAGGATTATGATTGCACGATAAACTACCTCACAGGGAATGAAAATTAGGTGGCATATGCTTTGAGTAGAAAGGATCATGTTTTTTTGAACAATATGATAGTTGAAAGGGATCCTACTTTCATAGATCTTGTAAATATAGATATGGGAATAACCATTGAATGTGAAACATAAATTCTTTTTCAAATGGTTTCCAAAACACCTTTACTATCAAGGATAAAAATTTATCAGGATGATGATGAGGAGTTTCAATAGAAGATTAATGTTATGAATGATGGGAGATTGAGTGACTTCATATATGAAGATGGAATTTTAATATTTGGGAAGAGAATTGGTGTTCCCGATATACCTGATCTAAAAAGGGAATTGTTGGATGATGCTCATAGTTCCAATTTCTCTATACACCATGACAGCACTAAGACATATAGTGATTTTTAGGAACATTTTATGTTGGACAACATGAATAGGATGATTGCTGATTTTCTGTCAAGATGTATGGTTTGCCAACAACTGAAAGCTGGAAGGCAACAGCCTAGAGGAGTATTGCACCCTCTTCCCATACATAATTGGAAATGGGATAATATCATGATGGGATATTTCTAGTGACTACCAATGACTCGTAGAATGAACGATTTAATATGTGTAATTATTGATTGTCTTACCAAGTCATCACATTTTCTTACTATAAGAGAGGATCTACAACTTGAACATCTAGCAAGACTATATATTAATGAAGCTGTGAGACTTCATGGATTACCCCAATCAATTTTTTCTAATCATTATCCACATTTTACATCAATATTATTTAAAAGACATCATAAGGCCCTAGATACTGATCTTCTTTTGAGAACAACCTACCACCTGTGAACTGATGGACAATCAGAACTGACTATTCAACCATTGGAAGTCATATTGAGGTCTTGTTCACTTTATTTTAAAGGCATGTGGGACTAGTATTTACCTTTATTAAAATTTTCCTACAACAATAGCTTCCAGTCAAGTATTTAGATGGCACCCTATGAAGTATTATATGGGAGGAGATGTCGTACACCAACTTGTTGGGATGATGTTGGTGAAAGATAGCTCATGTGCCCAGAACTTGTTGAAGAAACAATATAAAAGGTGAAGATTATCTAGAACCATATCAAAATAGCTCAATGTAGGCAAAAGAGTTATGCAGCTAACTGAAGAAGGATTTGGAGTTTCAAGAAGGTGATCATGTTTTCGTAAAGGTATATCCATGGAAGGGTATTATATGATTCGGTAAGAAGGGAAAATTAATCCCTAGGTACATTGGACCTTTTGAAATTCTGGACCGAATTGGAGGTGTATCTTCCGATTTAGCAAAGCTGCCATGTCTCTCTATGGTTTTAATTTTTTTCCACGTGTCAATGTTAAGAAAGTACATGCCAGGCCCAACACATATACTCACATATGATGAAGTAGAACTTGAACCCGATCTATCTTATTGTGAAGAGCCTATCAAGAATTTTGATACTAGAGAACAAGTATTGAGAAATTGGATGAATCGTCTGGTAAATGTTCTTTGAAGGAACCATAAGATGGGGGAAGCAACATCGGAGCCTGAGGAGCTTATGATAAAGGCATACCCGAATCTTTTTAGGTAATATTCTGTGAATTTCGAGGAAGAAATTTTTTTAATAGGGGGAGAATGTAACAACCCATGGTTTTGATAATAAATATGGAATTAAATTTTATAAACTATCCACTAAAAAATAATTTTCCTCTTCTAGTTTTTGAATTTCAAAAAATGGTCATCTAGAGTTGTGTTCAGTAATACATTTGGAGTCTGATAGAACAAACTTCATTTTTGGTGATTTAAGAACCCGGTTCTTAGTTTTTAGGTACGAGCTTCTTTTTTTCTCATTTCTTTAAGTGTTTTTGAGAAAATATGGGAAATGGGGAAAAATACTAAATTTTGGAACTACACGCTGTGTACTTTTCCACACGCCATGTACTTTTGGCCGTGTGGGGATTAATACATGGGGCGTGTGGCCATGTCGGCAACGAAGGGTGTAGGAACCGAATACACACTGTGTAGTGGTCCCTTACACGCCGTGTTGTCAGGCAGCAGGCCAAAATAGTATGGCGGTGGAGCAGCCGCCAGCTGGGTGATAGTACACGCCGTGTACTCAGGAGTACATGCAGTGTACTCATGTCAATGGATGAATAGTGTGGTGGTGCCGCCATAGGAACAGTTAAATGAAGGGAGTACACCCTGTGTACATGGAAGTACACGCCGTGTACTTTGTTTTTTTTTTTGCATAAAATTCATAGTAGCCTCCCCTATTCATAGGGAAGGCTTAGAACGGAAGAAGGAGTAGGAGGGGATGGTTGGAGCATCTGATATCTGCTGAGCGCACGTCCAGAATTCGTTTTAGCCTCAGACGATCTCGTTGGAACCGTGTGGGTAAACCCTCTCTTCTCCAATCGTGTTGCTGACCAATTTTTTCCCTAACGGGAGTTATTTGAGGTTGAATGAAAGTTTTCTTACCTCAGATCTACGCTGTTCTTGGGAGTTTCTTGGATCGTCGATCATGTATAGCGCTCGTTGGAATATAAGGTAGGTGGCTTGGTGTTTGTTTTCCAACATCCGTGTGTTTTGTTCGTTTTTGTGCCATGAACCCATGTTGTGGTGTCGTGTGGCTATGGACGTTTCTATATTAAAAACCTAGAATTGAATAGGTTAATTAAATATGATATTAAAATGCTGTTTGGGATCATTGATTGGATCCAAAAACACCCCGAGGGTGTGTTCCACTCTTTAGCCATTTGGCTAGGATACCTGAGGCTATGCCTTTAAACTATTAATTGTAGAATTTTATTTAGAGGAATTTCTTGTTTACTGCTTATTTACATGTTGGGAATGGCCCAATTATCTGTTTAGCCTGAGGGCATTATTGTGATTAGCCTGTGGGAACTGCACTATTTAGCCTCTGGGTAGTAGTTATTTCGGCCTGAGGGAAACTTCTTCCATTCCTGTGGGAAGCTGATTCTGTGCCTTTTAGCGACACTACCTACTCCTGATGCAATCTATGTTATGCCTAAGGGGAAATTCTTTTGATGGATACTCATTACCTGAGGGTAGGGGTTTATGTGGCTAAGGACATTAGCTGGTTATTTACAATATTCACTTTGGTGATTTTTTAAATTAAATTATTCAATAAATAATAAAATGGAAATATAACTGGTAATTATTTACATTTGAGTACTGCCTACTTTATTGCATTTTACGACTGCACACTTTTGTTGCATGCTTACACGCAGTTGGGCACGAGCCTTTGGTGGGTGCCTACTGAGATATATTTTCTCACACCCTGTTTGGGTCATGATTTCAGCTGAAACGGATTACGTTTCTGCAAGTGTGGATAGGGGCAAGAGTCCATATACATGTACTTGACTATTTCTACGGAGTAGGAGGGCATGGGACCGAGCCTAGGCTCACTAACCCAGAACCAGCTATTTTATTTGTTTTGCTATACTATGCTTTTTTCTTAACTATACTGATGTATAACATGTTATGTCTATTTTCATAAAACATGATACATGCTTCATCATTTTCTATATACTGTTGGTTATATCCACTGCTGTTGTTTATTTCAGTTGTGTATGGTTTGCGGTTTTCGTTGTCATTGAATGTTTTATTTCGTATTCCGTTGCACTAAACATTGACAAATGTGGGAATAGTGTCCCCACTATCAGACCTGGGCCCTCACTACTAGTTGGAAGCCTCTGGCGTTTTGAGAAATGCACTTGAGGTCACATGGAGAACTGGGTTCGGGGCACCCGTTTCGTGGTATCCGGACCTAGGATGTTACAAAGTGGTATCAGAGGGTTTTCTTTTCATTGACTTACTATTTGGAGTCGTAGTCAGGGTTAGGATGAATGGTAGTTGGTAATTAGTTGTGCCCAGGCATAGCAAAACTGTGTACAGGGAAAATCCATACTACCTCGTATTTTTTCAATTCTTTTAGTTTTGTAAATTTTATAGTTGATTTGATTTCACATTTTGGTGACACACATGGATTGTGCTTTTTATATTTTATCTTTGGGATCTATTTAGTTTCAACCCGATGAGATGAGGGTATGTCATCTCATGCATCATATGGGGACATGCTAGAAATCACATGCCATGCATAGTTTCCATGCCATATAGGTGGATTAGAAATTGCATGTTGTTGTGATAGTTGTTGTTCTAGAAAAGCATTCTATTGTGATAACTCCTTGATAAATACCTGCATTGTGATAGGTTATTTTCTTGTGTGAGACTGTTTATATAATTGACACCAAACTTCAGTTTTTGGGGAGTATGGGCCCCCATTGACCGAAATTTGTTGGATCATTGGATTCTTATTTTGTTATAACACAAATGAGATGCAAAACATTGATTCGTGGAGAGTATGGCCCCCCAATGGTCGGATTTTTACACTTAGGTGTTAGTTTCATTAATTTCTGGGTTCTAGGGATGTTTCTGAGGCATACTGTCTGGAAAAACCAGAATACACGCCGGGTAGGACCTCATACATGTCGTGTATGTTCATCTGTTCGGGATGAAAAATAAAATTTTTAGGTACACACCGTGTACCCTGAGTACACATCATGTAGTCTCTTCCTGTGTCACAAACCGGGTTGGCGGCGACACAAGAAAGGGAAGAGCTTGGGTAAAGCACGCTGTGTATTTGATATACATGTCGTGTAGTGTTGACCTGGTGATCGTCCATGTAATGAACAACACGGGTCGGTGAACTCTTGTACAAAACACGTCGTGTCAATGATGAACACGTCGTGTAGTGTGTCCTGGGGACGCGGCCGTGTAACTAACAACACGGGTCGGTGTCACCTCTTCTTGAACATGCCGTGTACCTGTGGGTCATGCCGTGTAGTCTTGTCCGAGGACAGACCGTGTGGACTTAGCCATGTGGCGGGGAAACAGGGTTGTGTACATGCCGTGTGCGGGTGTAACACGCCGTGTAGTGTCAAGACGAGTAGTCAGCCGTGTCATAGATTACCCAGGTAGTCGGAAAATATTACCATACACATCGTGTAGATATTATACATGCCATGTAGTTTTTTTTCAACGGGAGCCATGTGGCTTAGCTGTGTAGAAGGACCCGAGCAGAGGAAGGGAAGTCAAGTACACGTCGTGTAGAAAGTATACATGCCATGGAGTCTTGTTTTGTAAATTTTCAAATGTCGTCTTCCTCTTGTTCCCTTTGTGGTTCTGTCATTTTTAGTACTTGATAAATCTTGAATCTAAGGCGTTCCTTTGACCTTGTAGTGTCATGTTGCTAGACGACCACATGTTGTTTTCCTAGAGAGCGGAAAGGATTATACTATAGAGATAGTGGGCCATTGGATAATAGTAGATCCTCCTGTAGAGCCAGATGCAGTTCCATCTATTATACCGGACAGAGGTGCAGAGGCACAGTTCCGTGACGGCTTTTTACGGTTCATGCAGACCTTTCAAAGAGCACCGCATGCTAACACATGTATGGCCGAGCTAACTCATATCTTCTAGTAGCAGTATCCGCCTATGTTTTTAGGGGATGGAGGACCATAGGCTGTTGAGTCTTGGCTGGGGTCGAAGCAGACTATTTTCGAGCATCTTGAGTCACCTCCAGGTCGGAGGGTCAAACTCGCGACTTACATGCTGCGTGATTCCGCCAAGAGGTGGTGGGATGTTACCACCCAGTTAGAGCATCATAGGGAAATGGCATGGGACGATATTCAAGAATTATTCTGTGAATTTTTCATCCCAGAGACGCTGAGGGTAGATAGAGCTATAGAGTTCATGAATTTTCAATAGGGTGCTATGTAGGTGATGGACTATTCTTCTCGTTTCACCGAGCTTCATCGTTTTTCACCCATGTTGGTGGGTGATGAGACGTTGAGAGATAGATGTTTTAAGGATGGTCTTCGTTATGACATCCGAGTGCTGGTGAATGTTTTCAGGTTGCCTACCTTACATGCTATTGTGAACCAGGCGCTGATTACAGAGGGGAAATTTCATGAATCTAGTGGTGTGGGCTATAGTGGTTCATCACCAATTACTGGTACTATTTCTACTGGCAAGTGCAAGAGACAGATATACATTTCTTAGGGTGGTAGTACCAATCAGAATAATGCTTCTTGTAGACAGGTCATGTGCTACCAGTGTGGTAGATAGGGGCACAAGTGTCCATAGTGTCCACATGATCTCGTGGAGTATCGATCTTGCGGCAAGATTGGTCATCTTCAGTGATTTTGTAGGGCATTTCCAGCTGTGGCTAGTGATAGGGGTTCTGTGCAGACTCCGCATGCGGGAGAAGGATCAGTGGCTTCTTACCATTATGGGAACTAGAATATGATAGGGCATGCATGTAGAGATTGTGGTCGTGGACGGGGTATCCAGACACCAGGATCTCAGAGGTAGCAGGGCGGGACAGCTCAGGGTAGCCAGGCTGTGTCACAGGGCCGTAACACTGGGCAGGCATATGCAGTGCAACAGACCCAGCAGGAGCAGGATCCCGGACCTTCTACAGTCAGAGGTACTATTGTAGTAGCTTCTATCTTATCTTCATTACTTTTTGATACGGGTGATACACATAGTTCTATATATGTTCCCGTTGTCGAGAGCCTTAGGCTCTGTGTTTCTACTTCTTCTGATATCATGACGCTAGACACTCTGGTGGGGACTAGAACGGTTGGTGTGCCTCAGTGCAAGGAGTGCCCCTTGAGGTTGGTGTGTGTCACTTTCATTGGGACCACTATGTCTTCGGGATGGTGATCTATGCCATCATTCTTGGGATGTACTAGTTTCTTCCCTATCGAGCCTTTGTAGACTGCTATCGTCACAGGATGAGTTTCACGTCACCAGAGGACAGAGAGTTTTTATACAAGGGCGAATGGGATGTTCAAGCAAGTAGAGCTGGACCAGAGCATCAGGGGCGAGGTAGAGTCACATTCCATATTACAAGATTATATATGGATGACTAGGGGACTTGTCAGATGGATTTCCCTCGAGTGGTTGATCATTTCATGGATGTCTTCCTGGACAAATTTTTGGGTCTACCTTCGGTGCATGAGGTGGATTTTTTTATTGAGCTCGTGCCTGGGGTAACACCAGTGTCCATTCCTCCTTATAGGATGGATACACCAGAGTTGTAGGAGCTCAAGAGGCAGTTAAGGGAGTTACAAGCGAAGGGTTTTGTCCGGCCCAGTACTTCTCCTTGGGGTTCGCCGGTCCTTTTCGCGAAGAAGGCGGATGGTACCCTGAGACTTTACGTGGATTATCGGATTCTGAACCAGTTGACTGTTAAGAACCGATATGCCTTGCCGAGGATTGATGATATTTTTGATTAGCTTCGTGGAGCACGAGTGTTCTAGAATATTTAATTGAGATCCAAATATGATCAGCTGCACATGAGACCATCAGATATACCGCTTACTTCTTTTCGGAGTAGGTATGGTCTATACGAGAACTTGGTTATGCTGTTCAGACTCACGAATGTGGCTGTTGTTTTCATGGCTCTGATGAATCGAGTGTTCTATCTGTATCTTGATTATTTTGTGGTAGAATTCGTAGACGAAATCTTGGTGTACTCTCACACTCGACACAACAATGCCACCCATCATTAGATTTTATTGAGTACACTGAGAGAGCATTATCTATATGCTAAGCTCTTGAAGTTCCACTTTTTGATGGACCAGATTCAGTTCTTGGGTCACATTATCTTAGAGGCAGGAGTTACATTATACCCAGAGAAGCTGAGGGAAGTAGTTTCCTAGGAGAAGCCTAAGAACGTGTTTGAGATATAGAGTTTCTTAGGGCTGGCTGGTTACTACCGACGCTTCATACCAGACTTCACTCATTTAGAAGCACTGTTGATACATCTGACTAAGAAGAATGCAAATTTGGTTTGGTCCAAAGCATGTGAGGCAGCCTTTCAGGACCTAAAAGGAAGGCTAACATCAACACCGATCCTAATACTCCCAGAGCAGGTGAAGACCTATAGAGTGTATTGTGATGCATCAGGTATTGGGCTGGGAGAAGTGTTGCTATAGGGTGACCGAGTTGTTGCATAAGAGTCTCGGCAGTCGGGGCCACATGAGCGTAATTACCCAACGCATGATCTCGAGTTGGCTGCAGTTGTGAATTCGTTGCACTGTTGGAGACATTATCTATTGGGATAGAATTTTGTGGTTTTTACAGACCACAAAAGCCTCAAGTATATCATTACTCAGCGTGACTTGAATCAAAGGAAGAGGAGGTGGGTCGAATACCTACAGTCCTTCGATTTTGAGCTTGCCTATACACCTGGTAAGGGTAATGTAGTAGCTGGTGCACTGAGCAGGAAGACTAAGATACAGACAGTGCGGAGGCTAGTGGTGAGTGGAAACTGATGGCCTTGTTCTCTGAGATGCATCTAGAGGTGCCCGACAGTCAGGGGAAAACTTATCTTTAACATTTAGTTGTGACTTCTAGCCTCCGGGACAGAGTGAAGATGAGGCAGCTGTCGAATCCAGAAGGCCTATTTCTACGGGAGTCGGTGGCAAGTGAGGACCCTTCTCCTTGTTGGACGATAGGCGATGATAAGGTTTTGTGTTCCCATGGACGAGTGTGGGTTCCAGGGGATATTCGCGAGGAGTTGATGTGGTAGTTTCATGATTCAGCTTGGGCAGTTCATCCCGAGGTTACCAAGATGTACTGTGACTTCAGGCGGTAGTACTACTGGCCGGGTATGAAGAGAGAGATAGCTGGTTTTTTTATGAGGTGTTCCACCTGTCAGTAGGTGAAGGTGTAGAATCAGAGACCTGTCGGACTGTTATAGCAGTTACCCATTCCAGAGTGGAAATGGGATGATGTTGTGATGTATTTCGTGACTGTGTTTCCGAGGTCACCTAGAGGAAATACTACCGTATGGGGTTTTGTGTACAGAGTCACGAAGGTAGCTTACTTCATGCTGATCAAGGAGACCTTCGGTGTTGATGAGCTCGAAAGGATGTATATCCGAGAGATCGTTCGTCTTCATGGGTTCCATCGTTCAATCGTTTCAGATAGGGACACCCTCTTTATTTATTATTTCTAGGAGTGTTTTCCAAGGGCACTGGGTACACAGGGGCTTCTAAGCACATCATACCACCCTCAGACAGATGGCCAGTCAGAGCATACGATATAGGTGCTAGAGGACACACTACGTGCATGCGTCTTAGACATTGGGGGCTCTTGGGAGAAGTATATACCCTTAGTCAAGTTTTCCTTTAATAATAGATTTCAAGAGACTATTGAGAAGGGACCATACAAGGCTATATGTGGTAGGCCATGCCGATCAACTTTGTGCTGGTCATAGGCAGGGGAGGCAGCTTTACTGGGACCATGTCTCTTGCAGGAGACTTCTGAGAAGGTACATTTCTTTTTGAAGTATATGGCTACCATGCAGTCTTGTCATAAGTCTTATGTTGATCGCCACAGATGACCTTTCGATTTCGTGGTCGGGGATCAGGTTTTCTTGCATGTTTCGCCGAGGCTAGGACACAATCGGATCAGGATACAAGGTAAGCATTCACTGAGGTATGTGGGGCCATTTGAGATTCTGGAGAGATTTGGACCGGTCATCTATCGATTTCATTAACTGCAGCGGTACCAAGAAATGCACGATGTCTTCCACGTATCTCAGTAGCGCTACTATCATTCAGACCCATCTCACACCTTTCATCCAGTGGAGGTTGAGCTTCAGATGGATGCGTCCTTTGAGGAGCATCCGATTTTTATCGTTGATAGGAGCATGATGGTTCTCCGAGGCCGGTCAGTTCCTCTCGTACGGTTGCTATGGTAGCATGGCCGAGTGCAGGATGAAACCTGTGAGCAGGAGACCGACGTACGTGCTCAATGTCCAGAGTTGTTCACGGATATATCTTCGCCATCCTTTGAAGGGAAATTCGGGGACGAATTGCTATAAGGGGGGAAGTTTGTAAGAACCTGTTTCTTAGTTTTGAGGTACATGCTTCTTCTTTTCTATTTTCCTAATGTTTTTTGAGAAAATATGGGAAATGGGTGAAAATCCAAAATTTTGGAACTACATGTTGTGTACTTTTCCACATACCATGAACTTTTGGTAGTTTGGGGATGAGTACACGGGTTGTGTGTCCATGTCGGCGATGAAGGGTGTAGGAACCGACTACACGCCGTGTAGTGGTCCCTCACACTCCTTGTAGTTAGTCGGCAGGCCAAAACATTAAGGCGGTGGAGCAGCTTCCAGCTGGGCGACAGTACACGCCGTGTACTCAGGAGTACATGTTGTGTACTCATGTCGACAGATGAATAGTGTGGTAGTGCCGTCAGAGGAACAGTTAAATGAAGGGAGTACATGCCATGTAATTGGATGTATATGCCGTGTAATTGTTTCTCTTAAAATGGGTAGTAGCCTCCCCTATTCTTAGGGAAGGCTTAGAACAGAAGAAGGAGCGGGAGGGGACGACCAGAGCTTCGGAGATCCGCCGAGCGCACGTCCGGAATCCGTTTCAACCTCAGACGATCTCTTCGGAACCACGCGGGTAAGCCATCTCTTCTCCTAGCATGTTATTGAACAATTCATTCCCTAACGGGAGTTATTTGATGTTGAATGAAAGTTTTCATACCTCTTATCTACACCATTCCTGGGAATTTCTGGGATCGACGATCGTGTATAGCTCTCGATGGAGTATAAGGTAGGTGGCTCATTGTTTGTTTTCCAACTGCTGTGTGTTTTGTTCATTTTTGTGCCACGAACCCATGTTGGGGTGTTGTCTGGCTGAGGCTGTTACTATATTAAACACCTAGAATTGAATAGGTGGATTAAATATGATATTAAAATTTTGGTTGGGATCGTTGCTTGGATCCAGAACCACCATGGGGGTGTGTTCCACTGTTTAGCCATTTGGCCAGGATACCCGAGGGTATGCCCTTAAAGTAGTAATTATAGAATTTCCATGAGGGGAATTTCTTGTTTACTGGTTATTTACCTATTGGTCATGGCCCTGTTACCTATTTAGCCTGAGGGTATTGTTGTGATTAGCCTGTGGGCACTGCACTATTTAGCATGTGGGCATTAGTTATATCGGCCTGAGGGAAACTTCTTCTGTGCCTGTGGGAAGCTGATTCAGTGCTTGTGGGAAACACTACCTTTACCTGAGGGCAAACTCTGTTAAGCCTGAGAGCTGATTCTTGTGTTGGATACTCTTTACCTGAGGATAGGGGTTTACGTGTTTGAGTACATTAGCTGGTTATTTAGAATATTCACTGTGGTGATGTTTTAAATTAGATGATTAAATGAATAATAAAATGGAAATATAACTGGTAATTAGTAACTTCTGAGTACTGCTTACTTTGTTGAATTTTACTACTGCACTCTGTTGTTGCATGCTTACATGCAGTTGGGCACGAGCCTTTGGTGGGTGCCTATGGAGATATATTTTCTCACACCCTATTTGGGCCATTCTTTTTTGCCCAAACAGATTCTGTTTCTGATGGTGTGGATAGGGGAAAGAGTTCTTATATTGGTACTTGACTATTGCTGTGGAGTAGGAGGGCATGGGACCGAGCCTAGGCTCATGATTCCACTGCCAGCTGTTTTCATTATTATGTTGTACTCTTCTTTTTGCTGTAATGTAATGATTTATAACATGTTCTGGTTGTTTTCTTAGAACTTGAGACATGTTTCATCATTTTATATATACTATTAGTTATATCCACGTCTATTGTTTAATTCTGTTGTGTATTGTTTACTGATTTCGCTATCGTTGTATGTTTTATTTCGTATTACGTTGTGCTACACTTTGACAAATGAGGGCATAGTTTCCCCACTATCAGACCGGGGCCCTCGTTGCTAGTCAGTAGTCTCTGGTGTTTGTTGAGATGCTCTTGAGGTCACATGGTGAACCAGGTTCGGGGCACCCGTTGCGTGGCACCTGGACCTGGGATGTTTCAGGTGAATAGTAACATGCCCTTATGAATAGTAATATGAATAGTAATATGACCTTTATGAATAGATAATAATATTATTATTTTATTTTATTAAGGCAATAAGATAATGAGAACTTAATTAGTTTTTCAATGAGAAATAAAACTAATTCCACTTTTAGATTTTTATTTTTCGATTTAACTATGACCTTATTTAAAAATTAAATTAATAATATTTAGAAAATTATTTTGGAAAAATGGATCTCACTTTTTAATTCTACACGTCGAAAAATGGTAGGGGTGAATTTTTTATATTTTTCTAAAATTCAAGAATTTATGATGAATAGTTAAATACGATAAAATACTACATATACAAATTATCCGTTAAATACAATATTCATGACATCACAAGTGATGCAAGGCCACTTGGTTCAAACTCACATGCACTTATCACTATTATTGGTCATATGAAACAACACTATTGGTTTTCTTGAGGGAAATAAAAAAATAATGAATTAAATATTCAAAATTTACTCCTCTCCTCCGCTATAAAAACCTCTCACAAATATCTCTTCTCTTACTCCTATATGCCTTGATGATCCTAAAAGTTATGCCCAATTACCCTTCCCTAGTCTCTCCCCATATCCATGATGCTTTTGGTCTTGGAAAAAGACCACAACCCCTTCCCTTAAGGATATTCTTAAATATGTTATTTCAAGATGTAAAGCACACTTCTTTTTCATTTGGTTTCTTTTAAATTTATCTTTTTTTTCTATCCTCACCTAACCTCCTCTGTAAAAATGAACATATTAACTCAAGTATCATATAAATACTAGAATTATATCATGTGAATGGAAGAACTGTCATATATATTCTTACTCCCTCCCTTAAATTTTTATAAACGAAATCAACATCCATGAGGTTCCAATTTATAGCCTTCGTGGATGATGAAGTTTCGTTCTTCAATTTCATCTACATTACTGGTCATGATAACATATTTATGTTTCAACCAGACTATAATATATTTATTATGACATAATTAATATTCAGGAACCGGAATATGTACATATAATTAAGTGATATTTCAAAACTAGTTCATAATAATCCAAATACCGCCGAATAATCGATGTGGTTGTCATCTAATGATTCTTCCTCATTCCATGTAACAAAATGATAGAAATGACCATTAACAATTATATATACTCATAAATAATATATAATTTCAATCCTAGAGATTTAGAACCTTTACAAATGAACTCCATTACATAAAAACAAGTGAACTGATTATGAAAATAATGAAAATGAACACCCCGGAACAACAAAATTTGTTATAATAACATAGAAATATGGGTATAAATAAACTAAACAGAATTATGATAAACTAAATACATGTATAATAGGTTCTAAAATAATTTATTAACATGTATAATTTCACATTTCATGAGATTAACTTCAACATAGGAACACATTTGGAGTTAGGGTAAGGGGTTTTCCACCCGAACATCCATTTTCATTTGGGATACTTTAATTGTCTAATTACCACAATATAATTCTTGTGTATTGTTATATAATCTTCATATGTTCTGTGTGAGTATCATATATATATATATTTAGAAACCATAATACCTCCTTATTTTATCTATATTTACACATTTTAAAAGGAAGTTTCAAAATTATTTCAAAAATACAAGTCCAATTCAATTGATTTTCTCAAATTCGTACCTATTTTCAAGGGCATTCTCTAATCTGTTTTTGGAAACCATTATCATTATGAAATCAATCATTTTATTATAAAAATACTATCTTACCTCAATTCTGGTTTTATAAAAATATTTTTCCAAAAGAACTCTTCTTTTCAAAGTAAAATAGTATTTAACTCAAGAATTGTGTAATGATTTTATAAGAGTGTTTTTTTCTAATTCAACACTCTTATTAATTACTTTGTATTATTGGGTTTAATCATTTATGTTGTCATATACCAATTTTTATTTAATTGGTTATGAAAAACTCTATCGTGGATGATCTATCCAAAATCCATTCACCTTATAACTCGGAATGGTTAGTGTTTTATGTTTATTGATTGGGGAAAGATAGCTACATTTCATATAATAGTATCAATATGAATGTATATTTTGTTATCCCCTCTCATATGAGGAATACATTGGACTTAATATGTGATTGGTGGGGTCCTCTATAGACCCTCAATGCATCGGTAGGTCTCATGAGACAAACTATGGTCTTGGCACGATGCCTTGACAAAATGATTATTTTATGGTCCTAGCACGAGGCGTGGATGGTATGGTTATGATGTCCGACATGTACACTTCCCTCATTATGAAGCATGTAATTTAATGTTCAACTTGTTATATGAATATTATAATACCCATGATTATGTTTTATTATGGGATTATTTACTCAGCTTATATGCTAGCCATAATGTGTTTCAAGTTTTTTATTAAAGGCACGTGTTTTAAATTATTCACCATGTCTAATGTTTATATTATATTCCACTGTATTTCTTACTCTTAATAAGTGTTTTATATCACCCCTTTTCTTATGTATCATTCTCTCAGGACATGAAGAGTTAATTTATCAATGACATTCAAGCATAATCTAGGAGACGTGATGTTTCTAGTGTAATAAAATAGTGTTTTGATTCCCTTCATGTTGTAATGTTAAACTTATATATGTAACTTGTTTCCAATAATACTAATCTACATGGTCCATCAGGATTATTATTCCTTGTATATATGCCAACAAAATAAAATAAAGCATCGGATCTGGGAAACTGGGGTCGGGTCCTTACATGGGACATCCTAAACATACCATCAAGGCCTCATCCAAGACTCATACATAAATGGATATCCCTTAGCCAAAACCTAATCTAGTTTTTCCCCTGTGAACTGACAAAGAATTAAGGGGATATCAACGGACCACTATGGAACATAATAAGTCCAAATAATTCTTAATATGAAAGGGAATAAATAATACAATCATATAAATTAATCATTAAAAGAGAATATGAAATGTAAATAAATTCCCATATTAGTAAACATAATCATAAATACATAGTGTTATAGGTTGGATGGTTTCAAGATATTAAATACATAATCAAAATTATCATATAAATTAAATATAATATGGTATATAGTGATATAAGAGATCAATCTTAATTCTGTATAAGATTTAATATATGGTGTGGAAATAGATGAAAATACTATAATAAAGATATTTAGAAATTTCCAATTAAAATACTATTTTTTACATTGGATTGAAGAGTTTTTTGGAAAATCCACAGGATTTTTTATGTAATCCAATTTGAAAAATGTATATCACCAGAAATGAAATAGAATTTAATTATTAAATTATATTTGATAAATATGAAATGGAAATTAACCATGAAATGTTGCATGAAATATGTATAAGTCGATGAATTGGAGTTGTGTTTGAGAGCCCCCTTACCACTTTACAATAAGTAAGACCATATAGATGGTATAAATAATAATAATCAATTTAAACAATGAATAACATGAATATAATTGGATTTATTCTATGATATATCAATACTAAGTATACATAAACCACATATAAGGAATTAGTGGTGAATAAGGCATATCTTAGAGAAATAAAAATGGGATGAGAAAACCTATATAATGATCATATCATTGTAGTGTGAATTAATCAGTGGGATGATTATGTGTTACCGAATTATATCCAAAAATTTGATAACAGAGAAGAAAAAATTAAGAAATAAATATTTTATTCCTCACATAATAATGGAACAATAGAATCAATTAATTAGACCTATAACCCAATTAGTGGAAAAAAATTAAGGAATCCTTTACCTTATGTTCAGAAGCATTCAACAGTTGTAGTTAATAAGATGGATAATTAAATTAGATTGATTAATTACTAAATTTGGAACCTCTTATAAATTTACTTTAATTTTTAAAATATTTATCATGTTCTTTTATAGACATTTCGATGTGTTTTAGTGTTTAATTTCATTATTCGGGAGTGTTCATTTCCATCGCTTTTCATGATTGATTCAATTTTATACATGTATGAAAAATTTAGTAAAATGAAAATATTTATCAGGTATTGAAATTATATATTATTACTATACTAATATAAGATTAAATGGTCGCATATATATTTTTTCTAAACATTATAATGATTCATTAAAAAAACATGAATTATAAAGGTTTTGATTTTTTAGTGTATTTTCTATCCCCACAAAATAGTTTTGTTTTCTTAAGTAACATTATATATATATTTATTTCATAACAAAAAAAAAATTTAATGAACATATTATAATATGGTTTAAATTTATTAAATGGAATTATGAACATCCTTGTTTGTGGTATTTGAAAATGAAAAATCTGTATCCATGAAGGTGGTTAAACGACCCCTCCCTGACAATGTTTTCATTTATTTAACAAAATAGAAATTGAAGTGAAATAATTATGGACATATAAATAAAATAATAAAATTATTCTACATATAAAATACAAGATTTCTCATGTTACTTTTTAAATGTATGGTTACAAAAGTATAAGAAAATAATATATACTGAAAGGGAGAGAATGTTTAATCTCTTGAATATAATTTCCATTTGAAACTCTTTAATGGACTTGGAAATGGAATTTGGGTGTGAATAGAAAGAAAAAAACATCGGGGAATTGTGTTTGGAGATTAATTGGGCTTAATATTATCAATATAAAATTTTTATAATTTTTTAGGATATAGGGTTGAGGGGTGGAATTTATTTTGGAGGAGAGGGGAGTGTTTTTAATTAGTTTATTCATTAGATTATTATTTTTGATAATGCATATTGATGTTATTTATTCTTGTCACTAAATGGAGAATTTAGATAATTTTAGTTGAATATAATGGCCAATTACATCATCCATGACTCAACTATGGCACAAAAATTCATTTATGTACTTATAATTTTAAATACTATAAATTACTATATTAGACTTTTCACAAAAATTCATCTATTTGAGAAGAATAAAAAAAATTAAACCAAACCATTTTTTATGTATATAAATCAAAAAATGAATCCATTTAATTAAAATAATTTTTCAAATATGATAAATTAATTTTCTTTAATAAAAGTCTTCATTTCTTAATAAAATACCGATATTTACATTATAACTGATTTTATGACACATTGAAAAATTATTATAGATTTCATTAAATTATCATATATTCATAAGAAATAAAATCAATTTATGAATGAATGTTTTGAAACTAAATTTTCATTTAAATAATTAAATTAATTATAAAAGTTTAAATAACAATTTATACATTATAAATATATTGATACATAATTTGTAATTTTTG
This sequence comes from Viscum album, assembly GCA_963277665.1. NCBI lineage: Eukaryota > Viridiplantae > Streptophyta > Magnoliopsida > Santalales > Viscaceae > Viscum > Viscum album. The sequence goes on along the minus strand of OY728143.1, from coordinate 882,997,661 downwards.
AACCATTTATATACTTATTCATTGACATAAATATTATATATTTTCCTTCATATGATACATAAATTTTATTTATACATTTATAGGTGAGGTTACTGTTATATTATCTGAATTAATGTTCTCAATGGTCACATTGGTATTTCAATGGTCATGTTAATAGAATATCATGGATTTAAAAGTAGGGTTCCATGACACATAATCTTTCAGTGATTTTAAAAATTAAATGGGATCAACTGTAAATTCTAGGGGTGTTACATTCTCAACAAATTTAAAATTTTCAGCCTTGAAATTTCCATAATTTTAGATCAATAATGTAATTTGGTATTTCTTCATCATAATTTCAACTTCTTCCAACATCTCATTTTTTTTATGATTTCCCCAATGTACAATTACCAACCATGTTGTACAATTCCTCAACACCTATTCTCAATTATTTATATTCTATATAGGTTCTTAATAGTAAGATAAATCTAGTTCTTAATCTATTTATTTAGATGAGATAACATGCATTGGGTCTGGAATTTACTTTATGAACAAAGAGATGACGAACACGTAGTATGATTTAAAAAGACTTGTTGTCATTTTTAATTAGATTTTTATAGCTCTAATTCATTCTAGAACATAAATAGGATCAATATAAATGGGGATTATTTACCCTTTCATTAATATTCATATGACACCCTTCCAAAGAGATACCTTAATGAAGACATGATCTCAACATTTATTACAATTTTTTAATATTCCATTCAAACTGTCCATCAGTTTTAAAGGGATATACAGTACTCAAATGAAGCTCGTTATCCAAATCCATCTGAATAATTTCCCTAATTTTTTTATGAAAACCAAGGATCAAAATTACATAAAATGGATAATTCATCCCCATGAAGTATTATAACATCATTATTATTGAGTCTTTCATAGATATATAGTGGAATATTGTCCCATATATAGATTAAATGTGTAGATTTGGTATGTCGTTCAAGAGCCTCCTATATTACATAATTATTTCATAGATTAATTTATAATCTAGTGAAACAATGCATAGTAACGACATCCAATCTCAATATAGGAATAGTTAGAGGTTTCATGACTCCTCTATGATGTTCTCTTTTATCATTCACCTATTAAAAAACTAATCATATTGACACATATTTTTAAATTTCCCATATATTATTTTCCCATGAAAAATCATCCTACAAATCTATATACATCATTGTGCTTCCAGGGTGTATAGATAAATTCATTATATGAGAATCATCCAATAATTCAATTTTTAGATCACATATAGTGGACATAATTATTCTTTCTAAATATCAAAATTCCATCCTCATACATGATTTCTTCCAACATACCACCATTCATGAATTTAATTTTCCTTTTATAATTCTCATCATTAGATATAAACATTTTTATATTCCCAAATAATGATTCTTTGGAAACCATTTGGTAAAATAGATATCTTTCACCTTCCTTGATAATTTCCATATACATTGTTACTAGATCCATGTACACAGTCTCTCTATCAATAATCATTATGTTCAGAACCCCATTATCCTTCCTACTCAATGCATTTTCAACATTATTTGTCTTCGTAGGGTGGTAGTGTATTGGAAAATCGTAGTCATTAATTAGATGAATCCATCACCATTGCCTCATGTGGATTTGTTTCTGTTAGAATATATATTTCTAACTCTTCTGATTTGTATATATCTCACATATTTGACTATAGAGATAGTGCCTACTAATCTTTAAAGAATTTATTATCATTGTTAACTCATGATCTTGAGTTAGATAGTTCTATTAATTACATTTTAATGTCCTTATTTCATAATCAGTAATGTTATCATTCTATATAAGTACAAAAATATGTCCTTTCTTTGATGGATAAATATTCATCCTAGATCTAACATTTCTTAATGTTAGAGTCAAGATCAGGCGGTTCCCTAATATCATCTTTTATTCATCATAGTATTCTTCACATTATATTTACCAAATAAACTTAATCTATTTATGATTATTCTTGGTTAATGGGTTATACCATCAGGTAACGTTGTGAATAAACACTGATAATAACCTTTTAAAATAATGAAACTATGTACCTTAGTTATATTCATTGGTGTAGTACATTCCAGGACATAATTTTTGATCATTGGATCAACAATTATTTCATCATTACATTAAATATGTGTATGAGAAGAAATTTTTTGAATTCATAGTTGACACAATATAAAAATCCCCTATGATTATTTTCTCTAGGTGTTTACATAAAAATCTGCAGTGTTTAGCATGGTTTCAAATGATTTGGAGAACAAAAATATTTCACCAACAAATACTATAACAAATATTTCAATATATATATTTTATAATATATTCATTAGATCCATTAAAAAGAGGGATCATTAGTGACCCCAAATTTCATTAATGAAAAATTGTAATTTCCATACCTTTTTTGAAATGTTTTATTTGGAAAATAATTCTTCATCAAAAAAAATTTATGATATCCAAAACAAATATGAATCATGGAAAAATACTGAGATCTTTTATTTTTTTCAAATAAGTGATAGAGGTGAGGAAAAAAATACTTGATCAGTATTTAACTAGTAGTTATGTCTTTATATCCAATAAAAACCTCATGGATATGTCTTTCTTCTTAATGAAAAGAGCATTAGATGTCCAATGTAGAAAACTAGTGTATATATATACCCTATCACTCAATTCCTCCAGTTGTTTCTTTAAATCTATTAACTCCACTAAGGCCATTCTATATGGATTAATTGATATATATATATATATATATATATATTGAACCCCTTATTAAATCAATAGAATAAAACACTTATTACTATGGAATATATCTTAGGAAAGCCTCTAGAAATATATCAATGTATTCATGAACAGTTGGAACATCCTCAATTTGAAAATCTCATTTTAATCAGTATGTTCTATCTTATCTTCCTATAAAAGAATCTAATCTAGGAGAGTTATTGAAGGTTGACACATATATGAATCAGGTAAGGAATTATCCTCTATAATGATAAAAAAATCAATATCTTCATTAGTTTTAACAGCCCAAGCTTCCACGATATGCTTCCCTTTGAATAATACAGTCGCGTGTGTTATACGCAACTTCGAGTTCTAACACACACCACAACCAATTAATGTAGCTTTTATGAATAGTAATATATACTTTTTAAAATTTTTTAAATTTTACCTCTCAAAATGGACTTCATTTTTGGATTTATAATATCTAATTTAGCCTAAGGAGAATTTTTTGTACTTTTCGGATAACTTTTATATTTTGATGAATAGTGAAAATTACTAAATTTTAATTAAATTTTTTTTAATAAAAATAATTAATATTGATAAATAATAAATTTGAGTGTTTTTAAAGTATATTTAGAATATATTTTTACAATTTAATAAAATTTTGGTAAATGGACATAAATTCACATTTAAACTGGAAATAAACAAGTGTCAATCTTTTGATATTTATTATCTCTAAAAAACATGCATTTTGTTTTGACAGCGGGAATGAATTTTAAAATTAATTTCTGACACTTTTGTGTTTTGAATTTGGAAAAATGGATTCCATATTTGGAATCAGGATGTCCAAATTGTGTAAATATGTATCTTTTACTTTTAGACATTTTGAATAATTACTTCGGTAAATATTTTATTTACCATGGTTAAAGGGTAAATCCGATTAATAAGGGTAAACAAAATAATATTATAACAATAATTAGTTACTGTAAAACGTGTCTTAACCCTATTGCATGATAAAGTTCTGACCATGGGAATCTTTGGGTCTATTTTGGGACCCCATGGATCCACTTGTAAGTGGTAATGACACTTTATATTAATTAAGTTAAAGTAACTAAAAATTGACATAAGCATATATCTTTTTGGAAAACAATTTTTACATATGGTTATATATGTTGGAATTTCGACAAAAAAAAATTCATTAGAAATATAAAAATATTTTATACATAACTGTATTTTATTTATAATTTTTAGACATTAAATAATTTAATTTATTGATGACACAATGATGATGTAGTAATTACCTTATTAGAGAAATTTTAAAATAATTGATATTATAAATACCAAAATAAATATAATTTGAGACTTTTAATGAATTCCACTACTTTTATAGGTTAATATTACATGTTATAATTGATCTAATTAACTTTTTTGAATCAATAATGCTTTTTTTTATTTTCACAAAAATCAAATACCCAATAGTGTCAAAATTGACATAAAATAATTGTTTAAACAAATATTATATTATTAATTTATATTAAATTCCAATAAATCTAAGGCTAGGAAAAAGGACTTGTATCATGATATTTGTATCATTAATGGACCACTTGTGGGTATCTTGGAGGTATATATTATGTTTATTAACTATATAATATAAAAATACAAACTGACATGGTAAGTGTCAAACTAATTAACCAAGCGTTAAAACTAATAGACAAGGATAATATAATGACCCATACCTGTCTAAATTCTATTGGTTGAAAGTATTTTGACCCATAACTACCTTATTCATTTAATAATCTACTTTGGAAACATTAGAAACTGAATATGAATTTATTATAAAATAATATTTATAGATTTTCCTAAGGTGCCCCTCCTCCCCTTATAAAAGGTCACCACTTCTAACCAATTCCTCACACCTTCAAAGCCTTTTGGTTTGACCAAACCCTCCCCAAATACTCTCTAAAATTCTCCCAATTCAACCTAGAGGCCTTATTTTGATAAAAAATCCAATCTATGGAGCCCTTTTGATCAAATCAAAAGGAAGAACCTGAAGAGGAGGTAATGTTTTCACCACCCTTTTTCAAGTTCATTTCTTCTTCAACTTCTTTTTTCTTTGTTATTACAATTATAAAATAATAACCCCATTATTTCCTTTATAATTTGATGTTATTATAAATATGGTACAACCATATTAAGTATTCTATCCATCCTTTGAATGACATGTCACCATACGTGTGTACGTACGGCTTACCGTCTCTACGTCGTGGTGTAATTGTTATTCAAAACATTATTATTTGGATGGGTATAATAATGATGTATAATTCATGTAAATAATAAATATAACATGATAATGATTCTGTATATATGATATACCATCCAGTTATATATTATTTTAATATCAAAAAAATGATATTGTCGCTCGTGCGTACGTACAGACTACTGTCTCTACGAATGTGATGAGATTCATTCCCCATAGTATCTATTCGAGACTAATTCTCATTTAATAATTAAAAATAATGATTATGGACTTGATATAATTCTGGATATGAATAAGATACAACCTATCCATAACAAACAATACTTATGTAACAAAAACATATAAAAGAAAATGAGTAAGTTAACACCCGAAACGACGATAATACTAAAATATTTTTAACAAAGCAATGTTAAAAGATCATATATGATATAATATTAATGTATATGATTATTGTATAATTTAATAACAATTATTTCACCATTATACAGGAGTTAATCTACTATCAACAATGTAAAATTACAAGTTAAGGGTTTATTTCACAATCTCTTCATTATTCGAGGTTGTTTATACGTAATTATCTACTAGGAACTCTTTATCATCCTCATCCATGTTTCTTAAAAATGTATTTCAAATAACTCTTAATATTTTAAAGACTATGAGTTAAAGTCATTTATACCCTTGTTGACATTTTTATAAGAATTTTATAAAGTATTCTTTCTGTCATTTTCCAAATAATGTCTTTTTTAACCTTTTCAACAGAATTAAGGTAAGAATGTATTTTTTAAATTATACGGCAGGTGCGGCAAAATTACGCCATTATAAATCGTTAATGCTTCCCTTACAAGTTTATAAGAATATTTTAAATGTAACTATTTTATTTTATAATTATGTGACTTTTAAATGATTTAAAAAAAGAGATATTTCTCTCAAATAGTTTTGATTTCATCTATGTCAACATCATTTGTTAGATTTTAAGCTTATTTGATGATGATTTATTATGATACAAAACATCCATATTGTATTGATGTTTTTGTGATATGTTTCACTGTGGATGTGTTATTTTTATACCATTCATGGTTTATGGAGAATGTATTGACATTTTTTATGCTAGTTTTAATATAAATGTTTATGTTATGTTTAAACCTGTTCATATGAGGAATGCATTGGACTTAATAAGTGACGGGTGGAGCCCGATAAAGCTTCTCAATGAATCGGTAGGTCTCATGAGACAAACTAATGTCTTGGCACGAGGCCTTGACAAAATCTTATTTGTAGTCTTGGCACGAGGCCTTGTCTACGTGGTGATGATGGTCTGGCATTATGCATTCCATCATTATAAAAGTGTCTATTGATATTACATGTGATCATTCGACTAGTATAATATCAATGCGAGTAAGTAAATGGAATTATTTTATTTTTATCTTTTCCATATTATGCTGAATTTCTAGTTTAAAAGGCTTTTGTTTTAGTTATACACTGCCTTAAATGTTTATGTTTATTTATGAACGTTTCCCTTATATTTTTATCCTTACTGAGCATCTGAGATCACCCCTTTCAATGTTTTATTTTTCCAAAGATGTAAAGTAGTAATTTTTGAATGACTTACAGGGATAGTATGCTGGTATATGAGAGTGGACTATGGAGACAATGTTGTTGTAGTTTTCATTTTTATGATGTAACGTAAGACTTATGAATATACCAAGTGTTTCCAAGGCTACTAAACGAATCGGGCATTCGAGATTTGATATTTCTTGTGATCATGACAATGTTATGTAATAATGCACCAACTTTGGCTAACTAGGGTCGGGGCGTTACATAAGTAATCATATTTTCATTCACTATTCAATAAATATTTTCATTATATTTTGAAAGGCAATCCATATCAATGATAATATAAAAACAAACCATAGGTATGATAATATAATAAAAAAATTGAGCATCTTTATGTTCCATCATCAGAATATCTCAAAAAATAGTTATTTTAATAAGGTTCCCACTCAGGATTTTTTCCAAAAACTCTCATATTATGGTTAATTAGAAATATGCATTTTTATAGGAATCTGGGAAGATATTAAAAATTGAAAATATAAAGTATAAAATAATTAGTTATCTATATTTGAGGAGATGATTAAAGTACCTACAACCACTTTATTAGAAACTCGGACTTTTCTGTGACTATATATGAATTTCTGTATTCCCTTGGATATTTTTAGGGAATGATTCTGTGATGTCTAAGACATTCATGTAGAGAGTGTCCTATCTCTTATTAGATAAATAAATTCACATTTCTAAATTCATTATTTCCCATAAAATCATGGGCCTAGGATAATATTTCTACACATATATAAAAAATTATCATTTACAAAAATCATGTTTCATGTTGATTCATTCCAGTTTTATGGCATGTTTGAAATTATATTTCCCCCCTTTTTTCTAATTTTCATTTCCCGAGTACTCTACATTCCTCTTATTATCATGGTTCCCTTTGAAGCCAAATTAATTAATGAATTATTTATTGACCCAGTATAACATGATACTATATATTCATGTTATTATAATGTTTGTGAAAAACATTCACCTATAAATATTGGCATAATACTGTAAATGATTTGATAATCTGTAAAACATTAGATAATGTTAATTGGTGAGGTTCAGTTTTGTTAAGTGATGTTTTATTTATAAATGATGTCACACACATGATTAGATCATATAATTATGAAACATAATGTATAACCCCCCGTATTATTGAAATAATTAACATAAATTGTAAAATTTATCCATATCTGAACTCTAAAAATGTTTTATTTGGGATGAAAATCTGTAGTTTTCCTCATATTCCATATCAGGTATATGTTTCCAAATCTTGCATTTCTTAAATCTAGATTCTAATGATTTTAAAAAATGGTCAGATAACTACTATAAATATCCAAACGTATTAGCTTAGTGATGGTTATTTGAAATATTATATTGTTAATATGAACAGGTGATTGTATCCTAAAAGATAGAATGTTTTAGTACATTTGGAAGAATATATACAAACATAAGTTTTACATTACTACTTGAAAATAAATTTAACATATAAACTCATTTCCAGTCATCCACATTCTCTAATTTTACTGATAAATGTAAATCATAATATAAATCATGGAATCCTAGAAAAAAATGAAAAATATGAAAGGGGTGAGATTAAATTCTCATTAATGGTATTAAATGAAATGATAGAATTCTAAAATAAACATAATCAATAAGGAAATGTGAATAACTAAAAATAAATTAGATTAATATATAGTATATCAAATAATATGGAAGGTAAAATGATGTTAAAATAATAAAATATAAATATTATATTGATAATAAAAATTAACAGTCATTATTATAATAGTAAAATAATCACATGGATTATCAATAAATAATTTCTAAATGAGGTAATATATAATGCATGACATCATAAACAAACCATAATGTCAGAACATATACCCAATATGAGTAATAATGATTAAATGGATGATTTAATAACATTATTCTAAATTTACTAAGGATATGATATATCAATGGGATGTATTTTACACCATATAGAAAGAATAAGTTGTGAGTAAGGAATACCTCACTGAAATTATAGTGGTACGAGAAAACCCTTAAGATGTTCGTATAATTGAGGTGATAATTAATCAATTTGGGTGATTATGTATAAAAAATAAAATAAAAAATGAATAATTTGGAATCAGGAATTATAAAATATATAGTGCATTTCACACATAACCATGGACTAATTTATTCATGGAAATATGCATATAACCAAATAAAAGTAAATTTATATGATGAATCCCTTAACCTATGTTTAAATATTTTCTTAAATTTAATTTAATGTCCTATAAAATAAGATTAGATTAATTTTTTAATATGTTACGTTAAAATTATACACTTATATGATATTTTATGATTTATTATGTTCAGTTATATCAATTTTTATGAGATTTAGAGTTCAATTTCTTTATTGGGGAGTGTTTTTTTCTTTTTCTGTCATTATTAATTCCCATGAATACATGTATAAAATATCATATAAACTGGGAATTATTATCTAGAATTGAAATTATATGTTATTTATGAACATTTAGAATATTAAATGGTCTTATATATCATTTTTATAGATATGGGGATTATTCATTTTGCAAAATATTAATGAAATCTATTTTGATTATTTTGGCATATTTCAATATTCACACATTAATTTAGTTTTACTAAATAATATTTTGATTATATATTGTTTAAACAATTCTGAATAAGTTATATTGAATATATTATAATATGTTTAAAAAATGGTTTTATGAATTGCCTTTAAGGAGGTATTATAAAACAAAAATTAAAACTCCATGAAGTTTGTGCATCATCACCTCATGGACAATGATTTCATTTTAAGAAAAAAAAGAAGAGAAGATAATTGATGGTGGAGATACTATTAGAATAAATGAAATATTGTCTATATATGATACTAGAGTTTCCATTTCACTTTTTATAGTACAATTAAGAAAATATAAAAATGAAATGAAATTGAAAGAGAGAGTGGGATGGTTTTACCTCTTGAGTATTGTCTCGTTGTGATACTCTTTAAGGTACTTGAAAATTGTTCTTTAGTGAGAAAAACCATACTAGAACAAGTGGAAGAGATTTTCTAAATGAATATGGTAGAATATTATCAATATTCAAGGATAATAGAGTGTAAGGAGAAGCGGTGGTTAGGGGTGAATATTATAATGGATGAGAGGGGTTCTTTTATTATTTTACACACTTTTTTAGTATTTTTTCTCCCGACTATCAATAATATTGATTATTATGAATAAATATAGTAAATAGTGCATGGAAATTCAATATAATGGCCACTTACATCATCTATGACTATATATGATACTAAAAACAAAAATTTACTTATATTGGAAAATACTGTAAATTATTATATTTCACTATTAATAAAAATAAATCTATTTTAGGAATATCCAAAAATATCACACAAATCATAGTTCAATGTGTATATTTCAAAAATGGACTCCATTTTATAAAAATAATATTCTAATAATTATAAAATTAATTTTTATATTAAAATAAACATTTAATTATATATACTAATTCTAATATTATAACAGAATTTATGAAACATGAAGAAAATAATTAAAGTCTAACAGAATTAAATTAAAATAATAAGAAAAAAATATCAACATTTATATATACATTGTGAAATTAAGTTTTCATTTAAAACATTAGGTCAATTATAAAATTGTTAATACACTTTCCCGATTTACAGAGAAAATATTTAATTTATTATTTTTATTACATTTATATTCCAATTCAATAATGTAAGTATATTATATTGTGTTTCATAAGATAATGAAAATTTATTTATACATTCATAGGTTATGTTAAAACTCTGCTGACCAAATTGATATTTCAAATGTTCACAATACATTTTGAGAGTTTTGTTAATTCTGTATCGTAGTTTTAAACAAGTATTTTTAGGGGAAAAAACTATTGGTGATTCCAAATTTAAAAGAGACATACCATAAGATCTTGTGGCATTACAAGTAGTTATACTCCATCCTCATTTCATTCCTGATACATTGAAACATTTATAGATTACTAGGAATAAAATTTCAATATATGAATCTAATTATAAATCATACATTGATCATCACTGCTGAGTAATTGAAATTAAGTTGGAGAAATAGGTTTTCTAGAGAGTTTGACCTTGATAGTGAATATATGGATTCAAAAGTTATGAAAGATATCACCTAATTAAGTTGGGCCCATCATGATTTTAGAGATAGATTGGTTGGTTTTCTATATTTCATAGTTATCATAGTTATACTAGGCCATGGAAGATGTGGTCCACATATCATAGATTCGACGACATCCTTTTGATCTATCGCATATTATTCAGCATGATATTGTTGAGTTGAAGGTATTTGTGTCCTTTGAGGAGAATCATATCAGTATAGTTAATCAAGGCACACATTTTCTCTTAGGCTAGTTATTTTCTCTATTATGGGTAATATAACATCACACGCATGTATAAAATGTTACATGTGAGTGGGAGGATGATGTATCTGCCTAGTGGCCAGAGTTATTCTCAGATGATTCATTTATAACCTTATGAGGAAAATGTTAGGATAAATATATTTTAGGGGGATATTGTATGTTCCTAATTTTTATTTTGAGGTGATGTCTTTTTATTTTTTTGGGTAATTTTTTTTCAAATCCCTTCTTTATTGAATCGGAAGCTGAAACATTAGACCAGTTTGTACATTTTTTGAATGAATAATTAAGGGGTCTAAAAGTTGGATTAAAGAAAAAACCCAACATATATCCATTATAATATGTGTATTTAGATGGATAGAATGTATTACTATAGGTAATGGATTTTTCAGGTGAAGGAAAATAAAAAATTACAAAGAGTTTAAAGATTTCATACTGTGTAATCTACCCATGTCAATTATTTTAAATGAATATAAGCATTATTTTTTTGATAGAAGGATTCATCCCTCCTTTATCTCTCTCTCACAAAAGCTCCCATTGGATCCTATGCTAGGATTTAGTTCTATTTGGTGATACAAAATCCATATGTTCTACAATCTATATTTTTGGATGCAATTCAGCGATTTCCCTATTCAGCTTTCACTTTCAGTGTTCTTATTTATATTAGTGATGTTATTTTGGTGCATGATCATACACCTTATTTTCAGGGCATTAAACTATTCTATTATTTTGTTCTCATATAAATCAAATTATAATTTGAGATAGGATGAGTGAACCTATACCCAAATAAGGCCGGATATTTATACATTTTCCCAAATGTCCCATTGATTATACATTGTTGTTGTTGTGATGCACATCTAATTTGTAGCGATATTCATCAAAAAGTAATTGAACAATGTTATAATTTATATAAACATACTGATACATTTCATTGACACATTTTTTCAATTTTGGAGGATTCTGACCTAATCCAAAATCCCCCATGAGGGGGTTCTACAATTGTTTTTTCAATTATTACACCATTAGGGTGTGATGAGCTAAAATTATGTAATTTAGAGATTTAATGAGGTATTAAAGTTATAAATAAAGTTTGTATAAACCTTATAACACATTTTAAATTAAAATTGAAAATTATGAATCAGATAATCCAATTAATTTTACTTGACTATGAAGGGATTAATAAAAAAAATTAAATGAATGCTTAATTAATTAGTGAGTGAAATTGTTAGAATTCCATAGAAACTAATCCCCCATGGATCTGGTGATCGTATTTGGATTGAATGGACAACTCTACTCCACAGATCCTAATTACTAAGATTAATTGTAACTTTATACTCCATTGATCCTTATGAAATGATATTCTAGGATTATATGGACATTTTTCCTCCTTGGATCTAATTTACATGACTCGTAAGAATGCCTTCGATATTTCTTCTCCCTGAATTTGATGACCACATTATGATGTATTATAAATTCCTACTCATTGGATCTAATTTACATGGTATACATGTGTTGCTTATAAATTTTTACTTCTATGAACTATTTGAACTAGTTCACAAGAAATTTTAGGATCCCTTATTAATTTATATATCTTGGATACAATAAACCTTTAATATTCCATGGACATTTCTACTACTTGTTTCATGTTCAATTGTTTTACATATACTATATGGTATCCATAGACATTATTACTCATTATACCCAAGCCATGTTGGCCTAACACATGATTAATCATTAATGGATGTTATTTTAGTCACATAAAATTATTTAAATATAGCCTCATGATTTAATATCATGATCACAATGATACTTGATAAATTGTTTATAATCACTTATACAATTATTACATATATAGATGTTATATATCTGATCTTATTCATAATATTTTCATAAATAAGTTATATTATAGACATTGATGGTGGTGGCCTACTGATTCTTATCTCACACCCACTTTGTGATGTTTTTGGGCACCCATACATACTTCATGAATGTTGGTAGGGACAGTTTAAAGCTACCATTTTATTGATGCTTGATTCCGGGTTTTTTATGATATGGGGATACAAGGACCATGAATTGGCTTGGGGTACTATATGGGGATAGTAACTTCTTAATATTTTTGTTCTTTTATACATTAAATATATGATTAATAATATTTTCATTTATTACATCTAATTTTTATATCATTAAATGATCATTATATGTCAATTACACTATTGGGTGAGATATCATGGTTATTTATAGGAAGATTCACATTCTTATACTACTATGTTTTTATATATTCATACTCTATTAATTTAAAATATTATACCTATATGATACACTTTGATTATAAGGGTATAGTATCCCCACTGCTCTACCATGGATCCTCACTTCTTGTCAGAATACTATAGCATACATGAATTCACTTATGAGGCCATGTTTTCACCTATGATTAGTTTCAGTTGAGTGAACTAGATATAGAATTTTATAATTTTGAGAAAAAGTAATTTTATAAATAATCATAAATAATATATCCCTAATAATAGATCAATGTTTTCCATGAGAATTTTCAACCAGAACTCAAAACTTAATAATTTGAAATGGACGAAATACTTTTTAATATTTTCAAAAACACTATTTCCAAAATTAATAATGAAAAAATAGTAATAAAAACAAATATGTATTAAAAAATAATTATAATTTTTTTACTATAACATACCATGAAATATTAGTTTAGGAAAATCATTAATGTAAAAATAAAGTTCATGAAAAGACATTATAACATAAAGAATAGGATTTGAGTTATAAAAAATTCCTTAAAACTTGGGAAGCAACTATATTAGTATTTATATGAATAGGGGAGAAATATTTGGATAGTATATCACTTTAAATTAAATTAGTAATAAAAAATATTCATGAAATGTATATACACCATATAAATGGAATATGGAGCCCAAAATTTATTAATACTCTGTGAATGAGAATGGAGACTAAGAATACACATGTGACATGAGTGAAACCTTATTCTAAGCCCCTTAAAAGAGATTTCATTTTAAATTATCATTATATTTTTATAAGATAATTTATTACATTATATATCATATAGGGTATATATACAATAAAAAAATGAAATTATGAGGATAATACAAGACATTTATCAAATTGATGAATTTTAGATAGAATCCCTAAAATCGTACCCCAAATATCATGAAAAAACCTTAACATCATATGCAAAAAAATAGATATCATATATATTAACTCATAAACATAATCATATCCATTTTCATTTATACTATTTATAAATTTTCATTATCTACATGATTTCTTCTAATTTTTAAAATATGGTGTTGATAGTTTTTATCATTTATATTAGTTTTTCAATAGTGTTATCAATGTTTATTATTTATTCAAATTCCCTCATTTCTAGATCATGAATTTTAATATTAAGGACTATTTACATTTTATTGTTAGTTTTTATATTTAATTCATTAGTTTTTATGCTTATCCTAGAAGGTGAAATTGAGAATAAGCATGGTTCAATGATTATTAATGAATGGAAGGTATTTTCATAATTACTAAGATAAATGATGATATAAAATTACCAAAACCAAAATAATTTTTAATATATTTATATCATATTAAAATTATAAATGTTTTTTTCAAAGTAATCAAAAATAATTGTATATAATTTCTCAGGAATGTGGTTAAATCGACCATAACATGAACCTATAATGAATAATGAATGATTATGAGATGGTTTAGTCCTAATATCATTATACCAAATGAAAAATGACATTAAATTGTGTTTATTAGTGTGATATAATAATGTTTTAAGGAAATTTAATATTAAATAATTGACATAGAAACATTATAAGATTTGAATAAACTAATATCAAACTAGTATATTTATTTATAATGATTAAATTAAAGATGATATAGTGTGGATCATATCATAAATAGTTCTCATTTTTTCATAACATATCATTAATGAAATAATTTTAATAATTTTAATCATCTATTCATATCCTTAGATTCAATATTGTAATGTGGTGTTGATAAAATCATGTTACTTTATAGAGGTGGTAGTCAGTACAACTCAAGAACATTGACTTTTTATTTTAATGGATGAGTATTTTTTTAAAAAAACCATGAAATTTCTATAGTATCATTAAATTATATTTAAGATAATTATATCATTATATTATTATTTATAATATATATTTTAAAGAATATAATTAATAAAGAAACTAAATAGTTGATGATACCGATGTTAAAGACACGAATTTTCCTTGAAAGCCGCCAAAAATTTAATGTTCTTAGGAAAATAATGAGTGATGCGGGGCATATGATAGTGAGAGAAATATATTGGGTGGTATAACAAGAAACTTTCAATGATTAATTGAAATGATAAGGGTGTCATGAGGTGGTGATATAGTAACATATTTATCAGTGATGTGATAGAATGTTTTGGGTGTAAACATTACATTTTTTAAAATGTAATGTTAATATTCATGTTTTATAAGAAAAAATATTAAAATAGATTATGGTATAGTTGAATTGGTCTAGAAAATATCAATTGTTCAATTTATTTATCATTTTGAAAAAATTGGACTTTTATACTAGGCTAAACTAAAATTTCCCTTTTTACATTTACAGGGATTTTTAATTTTTGTACATTATAATAAATTTTTATGAAAAATATAAAAATAATCCTTAATAAATTATTGATATTTTATGATTTTAATTTTGAAAAACAAAATTTCAAATAAATATATATTTTTATTCAATTTAAATTTAAAATGTAAAATATTTAAATATTTAAAACATTTTTTTAAAAAATATAAATATTATGATTTTAAATTTATATATATGATAAAAATTAATTGGTTAATAATTTTTAAAAATTTATTTTTTAATATTAAATTATATTATGTTATGAATCATCCATGGAAGTCAAAAATAGAATCTCACAATGAAAAAATGATTTATAGAAAAAACCAAGATAGTTTTTAAATTTATTAATCATTTTTAAAAACCATTCAATATGTTTTTATAAGTGGAAAAAATATTTTGAAATGAATAATATTATTCCTAAAAGTTATATTTTATTTCATTTTTCTAAATCATCATGTTTATGCATATATTGTGATAAAATAATGGAGATATTTATTTATTTTTATTATTGGAGTACTCTGCTAATATTAATTCTTTTTAAAAAATTATAAAAAAACAAGAATAAATTTTTTTCATATGATGATTTCAAAATAGATATTTTTTAATCTAATTAAAAATATAAAATTTACAAAAAAAAAATTTAATTGGAAATAAAATATATAATTAAAAATACTATTTTTGAAAATACGCATTCTGAATAATAAATCATGTTAACAATTTATGTTCTAAAGGTAAACATTTTAATTTATTACCATAATATATTAATTATAAATTTAATTATTATATATTGTGCCTCACTTAGATCAAGTGTTTTATGAAATAAAATTAATTAATCACATTGGCTTCCAAAAGGATAATTATAATTTCTAAGTGTTACATTCCACCCAAAAAATAGATTGCGTACTCATAATATGACACATAATATAATATAAAATTCTTAAACGTTAATTATAGTTTTAAATTCCCTAATATATTATCATGAGTTTATTTATGATGTCTAATATGAATTATCTATATCGAAAATAATTATACAATCTTTATAAATAAATCTAACCCATTACTAATATCATACCAATTTTTAAAGGGATGTAGATCAAGAATCATAAATAATGACGTCCCATAAACCATTAAAATTAATTTTATGATGATTACACCACTATGGTTTTTTTACAACTCAACATCCATTAGTGGGTGATAACATATATGAAATAGGAAACATGAAAATGTAATTTTAAAACACACTATCTGATACATTATTAGCAATTTCATTTGATTTTCTTTTATTTACAAGGTTATTGGTGAATATCACCCATGTTGGCCTTTGGAATTGGATAATAAGATGCATAATTATCAACTCTCTTTCAACTTAAACAACATATTTATTAAATCTTTTCTCTTTCCATTTCACTTGGGGATATGATGAACTTCATCTCCACTAATATAGGTTTTATTCCCATGTCCTAGTTAAGAAAATATGTAGCTCTATTCAACTTATGTTACTTTGAGTTGTATTATCTCATAATAAAAACCAAATACATAAAACAGAGATCCAAAATTACTATAAACCATTATAAAAAATTTGATTCCTAATAATCATTTAAATATGTGCTTTAAAAATCCAAAATATCTTTCCTCATATAAAATTAATCATTTTTAATATCATATACCCATGTACATAAATAATATATGTAACATATAATTCCAAAATCTTATTTTAATTACAATGAAATTAATCCACAACCTGATTATATATTCCTCAAAATATTAACAAAAAATTTAATCCATAAAAATGTGTAATGCATTAGTTCATAAATATAATCACTAGATACTATATAAAATAACACAAAAAAATAGTCTTATCTAAAAATTCATAAATCATTTATCAATTATAAGGATATTAATTCTATATGAATTAAAATTTTAAAATCATCCAATAATTTATTATCACTAAGTCAAAAATATATTAATCCTAAAAAATGGATCCCTCAAACACGTGTTCATTAACACTTATATCAAAAAATATGGTTTATGTAAAATATTTTCTATAGGTTATTAAAACCATTTAATATATGACTTCAATCTATATATGTGAAATAAATTAAGAACACTCCTTCTATGATTCACATTATCAATAATATTACATAGAGTATTTGATAATTGAATCAATAAATATATGTCACAAGTGAGTATAAATAACTATATTAGTAATTAATTTACATTATGATATCATCCACACTATATTATATTAAACTAAAAAACACAATTTATTATTATAGTAGTAATATAATATGATTCACAATTTTTTAATTATGCTGCATTATTCAGTAATAATACATAGTGTTTTAGAGATATGATCCTTTCTGAGAATCACATTCATGATCATGTTTCATCTCAATAAGAAAATTGAAATGGTTATTATAATATTAGAAATATTAATTTTAAAACATCTATATCAATACATATTCCCTAATGAAACATGTATTTTTTACATATTATAATTTTTGATTAACCTATGAATATATTTTTTCAACCGTTGGTTATCCTTTGTCAATTTACTATTATTTTATCTAACCTAATTAGTTAACAATATTATTCAATACATATCCATGGTCCATAAATATTATTTTATTAACCAAATAATATCTCTTTGGAGTGGATCACTTGATGTATAATATCAATCCCACTCATCGTGCATGAGATTAATGACTTAGTCAATGCTCAAAAAATCCTTTCTGAGGTGATTACCTGGTTGTAAATATTTGAAAAAACCACATCATCATTCTATTTTCCAGATATGGATATCTCTATAATATATAAAAAGGTTCTGAACATTACCAAAAATATAATTATATTATCCAATTAATATACTTATTTCAGTGGTTTCACTAATGTGTTCTTGTCTTAATAAACTAATAAAATTGGTATTAGTTCTATAACATTAAATCACATACTTTTCCAAATGTTTAATCTATACCATTGAAATTATTATCATCCCTTACTTATAAGTCCTTTAATTGAACTTAAAAAACATACGATTCACTATTGTTGTGTAAAATTTTCCATGTATACCAAATATGTTTTCGGGAACAAATGTTCCCAGATCTTATTCTTATTCACACATATATTACATAAGATATTTGATAACAGTTATAAAAAGTTTGAATGTAACCATCAATAATTACAAAATAAATAATTATTATGGAATATCATATATCCAATGGAAATTTATAGGATTTTATCTTTAGGGAAATAAGAAAGAACCTAAATAGTTAAGTACCATGTTCTTCATAAAAATGAATAATTTTCTGATGATACAAAAACTACATAATCCATGATATTTATTCAATATCTCTAAAAAACTCATTAACCTATTTAATCCATCTTAATAAGTTACATATACCAATTTTATCTAAAAATTAGTGAAATAGATACATAATAAGTGGTGAACTCATACACCTAATAAGAGAAATAGATAAATAAATAAATCTGTAAATAAACATGGAAAAAATATAATTATAAGTGTGGGTAAGGAAATGATATATATCATCAAATTGGAATTAGGAAATGTCTATATAAATAAAAATAAATGAGAAAAATTTATAATAGTGATCTCACACTAAAGGAATCAATAATGGTGATCATAAAAAACTCCTTATCAAAGCATTCTTCCATTACACATTAATTGTCAATATAATTTAAATATACACATCCTTCAATGAATGCCCTAATCCTAGAAACCATCATGTTATGGGAAGTGGAAAACAAAAAAAAAGTTAATTTTATCTTTTTAGACCTCTCAATATATCTAGGGGTCTATAATTATGATCCCAACCTGTTACATACATATGAACAATTCATTCCCCACAAGTGAAAATTAATAAACAATATATAATAAGCAATTACAATAATCATAATCATTGAAATTTATAACATAAAAAACTCTAATAATTTTCCCCGTGTTAATAAAAGGCTTAACCTTATGATAACCCATTCAATGGAAGATGGAGGATGTGTAAACTATATATAATAAATTTTAATATAATAATCCATATGGGCATAAAAATATATAAAATTCCATTACATATCCCCATGTAAATAAAATATACATTCTAGGTGAACATTATATAATATGAGTTATGTAAAATGTGATGTTTAGAATGTATAGAACATTGAGGGTCTAGATTATTCAACAATGAAATAAAAATATCACAACCATATATAGAAATAACAATTATGTTTTAAAAAACATAATATTTTCTAATAATGAAATTATATAATACCTTAATACAGATGAAACCATGATTGAAAATATTTCATTAAAAATACCAACAAAAAAGGTATCCAAAACTGGATTGTGTAGTGCCATGTGTTCATTATGAAAATAAATAAATACATGATAGAGAATATATAGAGAATCATAAATCATATTAGTGTAAATCCTTTTCAATATGAAAATATAAATCAATTTGAGTAATTAAAAGTGATCTTGAAAACCATTTATGAAATTGATATAAATTAGGAAGCCATATATCACTTCCATAAGTTTTTTTTTCAAATAGTGAAATGAAAAATAATTTAATTATTCTAATTTTAAAAATAAAAATCAACAGTATTCCCTGAAAGTATATAATATTTTTCTTCATGAAATGTGGAGAGAATAAAAAATAAGAATATGAATTAAAAAGAACAATTTTAATATTTACAAAAAAAACCAAGTTCAAACATCACACTATAAAAATAGTAATAAATACTTAATTAAATTGAAACAAATTTTTTATATATTGGATTATAAAATATCATAAAATATTATTTTAGGATGACCCAATAATTTAATAATAACGTTCATGATAAAACATTTTAGCCAAACAAGGGGATTTCATTTACCAAAAATACTTACTGATTAGGTAAGGTACTATACAAATATCCACATCAATATCTGATCATTATTTGGATATTAAATACACTAAAATAAAATATATGATAAAAATATATTCTTGGGTTGTGAATACACCATAAATAGGAAACATGGTTCTTAAAATGGATTATGCTCCAATGAATAAGATTTGAGACTAAAAACCCCATCTGTAATGAGCGAATATTTAATTTGAAATTCATATAACACATATCTTTTAAATGAAATTTATAAAAAATAATTAAAATGTAATCCATGAAAAAATATCTCATTTTGTTTGTATATACACTATAGAAATTATAATTATGTTAATAATACCAAACACGTCTCAGAGGGAGGAATGTTAGAAAAAACACATAACACTTATTCTAACATCCACAAATTCAGATAATACATAAATATCAATAAAATAGATATATTAATAAATTTACTCATAACCTTAATCGAATATTACATCATTTAAAACATTTTTAAATATTAATTCTCTATTTTAGTTATTCGTATCATCCAAATTGGGTGATTAAAGTTTTTAAGTCTTGCACTAGTTTAAAAAACGTAGCATCCATTTAATTTCTTTATTCAATGTTAGTCATTACTATATCACTAAAGTTACATATATAGATTATTTATAAATTTTTATTATTCTTTAAATTCTCATTATGATGGTTTTATAAATTATCTTTTAAGATGATATTAATAATAATCATGTTCTGATAATTGTTGAAGAAGTAGATGGTTTTTATCGAACAATGATTTATATGTTGATATAACCTTAAAAGAAAAAAATTATTTAAATAATTACATCATATGACACTATTAAATATGTTTTCATAGACATTTATGACATAAATGTAGAATCTTTTTCAAGAATATGCTCAAACAAACCATAACATGAACCTACCATTATTTATTAAATATTATGAGATATTTTAGTTGTAATATCATTTTGAAATAAGCATAATAATATTATTTATTATTTTGGAGTCTGAAATATAATTATTTTAATGATTTATAATAATTAATATTGGATATGAAAACATTATAAACAATGAATTAAATATTATTATGTCATTATTCTTATTCAAAAGGATTAAATCATTGTTGATTATTTTTAGACATTATCATTAATAGATTGTCAATTTTTTAATACCATAACATTAATGTTATCATAATAATAATATTTTTCCATTTATACTAACCTTTTATCCAAAATTATAAGGAAGTGATGGATAATATTTCTTATTACATTTTGGAGTAAGAAGAAATTAATATTTTTCATAATTGATGGGGTGTATGAATAAATGATGATACCAAAATTAATATAAAAAACATAAGTATTTATGGTAATACAATGATGGTATTAGTTTATATATAATAAAATATAAATAGAAAATTAATTATAAAAGTATGTAGTTGATAATATTAACATCAAATAATATAATTTTCCTTAGAAGTATCCTTGAATTTGATGTTTATAGAAGAATTGTGGGACATGAGGGATTATGTTCACATGAGATGATTCTATAGTAATTAACTTATAAAATTTTAGATTTAAATTCAAATGATAGATGAGTTATAATATAGACAATATGATACCCTTTTATATGTGAATGAATGGTAATTTCAAAATCAATAATTGAAAAAAGTATTTGGAAGAAATTTATTGGTTGAAAAAATATTTAGTATTTAATTCATGACACATTTCAAAAATGTTTTTTTACTTTTATACAATGTTAAACTCAATTAAAACATTTTAATTGTAAGGAGAAAAATAATTTTTGTCCTCATTAATTTATCAAAAGAATTAAACTATACTTATCGACTAATTTGAATATCTATATGTCTATTTTTAATAAAAAAATTTCAAATCAATTTTAAATATCTATTAAATGTTTGTTTTATGATTTAAATACATTAACGTGAAATATAGTGTTTTTAAAAAATAATGACCTTATGAATTCAAATTTATATATATGATAAAGTTAAAATTGTTACTAATTTAAAGTAATAATTTGATTTATTATTAATTTAATAAAACATATGAGTCTACAATGTGAATCCAAAACAATAAACTACATTTAAAAGACTAGATTAAAAGAGAATACATAAAACAATCTTTATATTCTTCTTACAGTTTACTTAGTTGTAAAAACTTGTTCTATACAATTATATTTGCTTAAACAATATTTTAAAATGAATAATTAAATTAATAAAATTAATATTTTATTACAAAAAAGGTTTTTAAATATTCTTTGTTTTTAAACATAGTGATCAAATCTGAGAAATTAATTTATTTGTAAATCACACAATTTTCAACGAAAATTCAAAAATTTTATAAAATGATGAAATATTTATAATAAGAAAATAATCATGTTCCGTATTAAAAAATGAGATATATTATATCTATTTATAATTTTAAAAATAAAAAAAATAATCTTTTAATGTGAATGATAAATTATAAATAAATATTATTTCATTCATATCTAATTCTCAATATTAACCAATATAATCTATTTATCTTCTAAAAGTTTTGTTTATTTATTTATTACCAAATTAGGTTAATTACTAAAAATATTCTAAAATTTTATGTATCACATTCTATGGGTGTTGTGTGTAATTCAATTTACCAATCACATTGACTTATTTATAAGTAATTATAATTTCAGGGTGTTACAACCATCATGAATTGCCTTTGCATTAATTATTTATTTATTTGTTTCCATTTTTATTAATAAAAGTGATTTATTTATTTTCTGGGAATTTTTATATTGAAAATAATTGATTTATAAATGGAAAGTGTTTTCTTCTCAATAAAATTTGTGTGATCTTCTATGGGTATTTTTTGATATATTAATATTATTTGATGCTAATTATGATTTACTAAGAAAATGTTCCATTGATACGTTCATAATTGTCCCTCAGAATAGATTATAATTTTAATGATGAAATATTGATGAATCCCATTTTATTTATAAAGGTTATTATATGATAAATTATTAATGTTTTCTTATTTTGTGGCACTCATATATATAGATTATGATTATTGTAGCGAGTGAGCCATATATATATTTTGATGACAGATGGATCTGTTATAGTCCTCGAATGAACTAGCTAATGATGATGGAGTGGAGATACTTATAAGAGATGATGGAGTTAATAAAATATTATGAGATGTTATATTTTACTATAAGGAGTTACTCTTAATAAAAAGTTGGGAATTTCCATCTAGGAATTTCACGCGTGAAACATTGTCCAAAATGATAGTATTGGGAGTTTATTTAGACTAAATAAGTTATTTTAATGATAATATTTTAGAAAAATACACATTATTCTTATTATATGTTATAACAGGGAATGATTTTTTAACAATGTTTTCACACTCTTATATCATTTGTATTTTCATTGAAATTCATTTATGATATCATTAACGATATAAAATATTTGACTTATTGTGTGTGTTTATTTTCTCTCCCAACTCTATTCTCATACCCTTATGATTATCTTATAATCAATTAATAAAATTGGATTATAGACCATATTTTTATCCATAATGAGCCTATGATCTCAACATTTCTTATGACTCCATTTCACATGGTTTAATGAATGTTATTAAGTATTATATATCAATGAAGAGTGATTGTTTTGAAGAACTAAATGGTAAATGATGCCAATAATTTATGTAAGAGATGTTTATCTAAAAATATTATAAATAAAATAATCCTTTTTTTAATTGATTATACTAATATGAAATTATTATTCATATGATCATATGTAATATTTATATATGTAATGTTTGGGCCACTATAATCGTATTATTAATACTTTTGGGAGACATGTTCCCTTCAGATGTTCCAATTTACCTCATTAACAAAATAATAAATCTAGATTTATGGGATAAGTATAATGTATATTACATTCCTTTATTATCTTCTAATACCCGATTTACATTTTGAAACACTTTTCACATGTTTTTACTTTTGGTTGAGTAACATTCCCTCTATTTCACAATGTCATTATAGAGGAAAATATCTCTCAATGAAAAAACAATCTAAAAGTTAACCATTTTATAATTTTTATTTAATCATATTATTTAGTATTACATATTTATAACAACTAGTAATCAATATTTCATTTTAAATAATGTACTTTAATAGTAACAATTTATTATTAATTATATACCAAATTTAAGAATAGTTTTCCAAGGGACATTATCAATTTATCTGTTACCATTATATTTTAGGATCCATTAAAGGTTGGAAAAATTGGATTCATAATGATATTCAACATTATTAAATCATGAAATGAAAGACTAGAATGATCTATTTGGGAATTTTTATTTTTCATAACCAGGGTAATTTTCCCAAATATATCCATGATTTACTCTCTTTTGGAATAACATATATTCATCTTCTCAAAATGAAAATCCCTATATTCACTACTAGTGTTTATATGATTTCCTTTTATTCCCCTAGGATATTTTAATAAATAATGGATCATACATAATTATCTCATATAATCATGGATATTGAGATAGGATATAATAATACAAATGTTTTATTGAACATACTAGTGATTTATCATAATTCTCATTCTAATTATGTGCTTCTAAAATATTATTACCAATATTCCAACTAAACATTTTCTAATAAAAATAGTAACAACCCAAAAAAATAGAAACCCAAATATGGTGTTTAAATTATTACATTGGTATTGAATATAAGGGATCACAAATTTATTTTTATATTCATTTACCATTCCTTAAAAACAAGATACATTGTTGATTTCTATAATACATTGATAAAATAAAAATTAGTATGAAGACATTAATTACATATCTGAAATCATCATAAAATTCCTTCTTAATATCGTAGAAAATGGAAAAATAAAAAAGCTTTTGTGATCAATTTCTCTATTTGGGTAAAATGAAATAGAAGCAATCAATATTACATAAGGCATAAATAATATATATTATTGGATAATAAATACTTATAAATTTAATAAATAACTTGATCTTAAAATAATTTACATTAAAAATATAAAAATGAAAATCCAATTGATAATAGTCATTGAAATTTAATGATGTGAATGACTAATATTAGAAGTAAAGATATTATTATTCAATACATTTTATATGAAATCACAAAAAATTCCAATTAATTATTGTTACAAAATATTTATTAGAATGGGAAGGTATACAACAACTACCAAACAAATTTGAAAAATTTATTATCTCATGAGATTTATTGATGCTTATATGGGTAACTATAACTAAAACCCCCTAGTCACATATATGTTTCCAACACATTCCATATATAATGAATCAAAAAATATAATCCCAAATTAATATTCATTTTCAACAAATAAATATAAATATTTAATATAGAATATAGAATTTCAATATTTTTCCTATCAATGAAATAAATTTCATTGTTATATTTCTTTATGTAAAAAAATATATTGAAATTGTATAGATTCAAGACAACGTTTAATAATTATAAACAATATTTAATTCATCCAAGATAGTAAAAATATAGACATGAAGGATAAAAGTAATGCCTATTTAATAATGTATATTGATAGATTACAAGATCGCAATTATTATAATAATCATAAGATAAGTTATGAATCATATATTATTAAAGGATTATATAAGACAAAAAATCCATTAGAAATGAGGTTTTAAAGATAAATCATGTCTTCTAGAAAATAGAAAGGAAAATGGGATCAAAAAATTGAAAAGTTACATTATTGAGTGCTATATAATATTTTATAACAATAAATATATAAATTAAATCAAAAAAATTCAAATTTTATAAAATAGTTACATTTTATCAAAATTCAAATAATAATTGAAAATAATATTCAATGAAAATATGTATAAACATATAGAGGATTATAAAGAGTGAATAATTATCATGGTGGTTGGAATATTTTTATTTTGTAAACATTAAGATGTACATTCATTTCTCCAAGTTATAAAAATAAAAAATTACTTATAAAAAAAATTACAATTCTTCTTATTGTTTTTATGAAAGTAATAGTTAGTATAAATTTACATTACTAATTATTTTAATGTTGATGAAAATTTTTATAAAACAAATTTAAGGATCTAATATTCTAAGAGAAAGATTACCAATTTGGAAAGAGAAAAAGTGATTATTTTTCTTTTAAAAAATCCACAAGTTTATTCATGTATAACCATATAAATAGCCAATTGAGAAGAATATATAATTTTTTTAAGATAGAAAGGGAATATAATTATTCTAATATAATTTAAATTTAATCAATCTAAATAAGATTGATATTGTAAAATAAACCCTCACTACATTAATAAATTTTTATTCAGAACCCCATAAAAGAGAAAACATGAATTATAAATTTATATACCATTAATAATATTTAATTCATTATATAATATATCAAGGGTGAAGTATATACATTATATATAACCAATTGGATGCATAATATAGTATTATTCTCAATTGAGTGCAATTGAGAAAAATAACACTTAACCTGGATTTCATCATGGTAACAATCACCATACATTCCTTAATATTAAATATATTTTTTCTAAACACTTTAATATTAACATTTTTATTATATTTTTCGTTCTTACATCAACCACTTAATGTTGTTTGGTCAATTTATCAAAAAATACTTCAATATATTTATTATAGTTAATTGTGTAATGAAATCTAAAAATAAAATAAATAATATTAAATGGATTTTAATTTTCTGGTACATATATTCAATGAAATTTTATTACCATCAATGTCAGGTTTTCATGATAATCAATCATAATATTTCATGGAGATGATAGTTCATACATATTCATTAGAAATATTTTTATTTACTAATGGATGAAAATGAAATAAATTTTACAAAATTTTACCATGAAATAATCATAATCATTCTATAAATAGCTTATTTATTCATTAAAAACATCATTATGAAAATCCATTACAGTCAGAAGTGAAAAAATTCACATTGGTTCTTGTAGGATATTCTCCACACATATACACGTGAAACATTAAAATTACCCAAAGGATGAATGGACATGGATGTTGATAATATTTTATCCTTTAAGAATTATAATAATTTAATAAATATCAGAAAAATTCATTAATAAAATCTCTATCATCAACATTATTATGATGAAATTAAAAATGAAACACATCTCTTTTAAGACGTTGTATTCCAAAAATACACCCGAGAAAATATTACGTTTACCATAGAATATAAAGGAGGTTTAAAATGACTTTTTAAATAATAATTTCAATTAATTAATTATATTGGATATGAATATGTCATTATTTTATGAATTTTATAAATTACATAAATGCTGGATGAAATAATAATAAATTTAATGGAGTGTCATAGGTTGATAAGATCTTCTTTAGGAAACATCATCTGGATTACATCATAAACCATACTGAATTTGTCATTTTAGAAGAACATATTTCGAAGAATATCGATAAGTATTATTAGAATAAATTATTTGGGGGTTTATTTTATACATCATGCTGAATAATTGTAGAGACGTGAGGGGAGGATGATCTATTTTATACGTGAGGAGGATAGAAAACTGGTAAATACTAGAAACATTTTAGTATAATATATATGTTATGTAAGTTATGTCGATAAATATTTTCATATTTTAAAATATTAATAGTTTATGTTTGATATATAACCAATAAATGAAATTTATGAATTTTTATGTCATATTGATCTATTAAACCCTTATTTAATCACTTTTTAACTCATTTTACCCTTAACCGTAGTGAAATTTTTTTACAATGGTTACTATTCATTATGGAAACTAATTAAATTGAACATAAAACCAATTTTGGGATTTCTTATTCAATTTATGTAATCTATTTTAAAATAAATAATTTCCAAAATTCTCTAATTTAATTTTTATATAATTATAGAAAATTTAAAGAATTTTTTTTTAGAAAAATATACATTATGTGTGTAAAATTGATTTTATACTAAAATCCTTCTTACTATTGATTCATATCGAATTAATTGGATAAAGTTATAATAATGGTGGGTTATTTTATTTTCAAACAAGAAAAAACTAACATTAAACATTTCAATTCAGGATTAAGAGAGAATAACTAAAAAATTTATTTGAATAGAAACACCCATTAGATTTTCAATATGTAAAAATTGTATACATAACTAAAAAATTATATTTTTCATAATAATTATAATCAAAAATTAATTTACATTTTTACTAGAAAAAGGATTCATAAACATTTAATGTATTATTATATCATTATACTTTCATAAAAGTTATATTATAATAATTTTTCAATCTTCACCCCGAAATAATCTATTTTAGAGAAATATGAAAAAGCACCACTTATGTAATTTTGATATGATGAATTTATAAATGAAATAAATTTCATAAATTTAAATCTAATAAATTTTTAAATTTA
This sequence comes from Viscum album, assembly GCA_963277665.1. Taxonomy (NCBI): domain Eukaryota; kingdom Viridiplantae; phylum Streptophyta; class Magnoliopsida; order Santalales; family Viscaceae; genus Viscum; species Viscum album. The sequence continues at coordinate 882,968,611 of OY728143.1, read as the reverse complement.
GATTTTAATCACATTTTTAATAAGTCTATGTACATTAATTTATAGTTTCCTTATAATGAAAATCATACATTATATAATTACTAATTTGGTGTAACATCAGCAGAAGAATATTACATTGAAAATTAATATTGAGATAATCAATGGTCCATGGTAGTGTATAACTTTATCAATAAGTTGATATTAATATAGAATTCTACAAAAGTATGTAAAATCATATAAATAGTAGACTATCAAATAATAACTAATAAAGAGATAGTTCTGATCATTAATGAAGGTAATAAGGGGGTGCTAACATCATTAATTGTGGATAACACCCACAATATTGATTTTTGGATTTATTAATAATTCATATGTTTTTATTTTCTTATTATGGATATTATATTTTTCAGTTATACATGTGATAACTTTTCATTCAATATTTATTCATTTTGGAATGTCTGATTTTTTTAGTATGTTATATTTCATATGTTCTAAAATTATGATTTGAAATTTTTTCGAATATAACTATTATGTAATGATATTTTGTTAATAATTTATTATATTATTTCATTTTATCAAAATTGCAAGAAAACTTTTATTTCGTAGACACTATATTGTTCTATTTTAATATCAATAGGAATATTACATATATTATGATTTGAATCATTTTAAAAAATTATTTTTACCTTTATATATTGCACATAGTAACAATTATTTCACTAATATAACATACTAATTGTTTTATCTTAGTGACAACATATGATGGTTCTTCTAATTCCAAATTGATTACTATTTGTGACATGTTTAAATGAAATCTAAAAAATATATATTTTATTATCCCCACTCACTGATCCCATCCTATCACTAATTCACCCTTCCCCTGAACTTCCACCCATATTTATTCGATATCCATCCAGCACACTCATAACCATTCCCTTTCCTTACATCATTCATCGTAAGAATCTCTTGCATCTCATTTATCATCACTAACCCCATCCCTATTACCCAACCCTCCCACCCTCATTGTTGTTACATGAATCATATATATATAAATGAATTATTTTATATATATTACTTTTGATTATAATATATTAAAAAATGTTTATTCTACTAAATTTTACATTATTATATCTATTTGATTTGATTATTTAATCAAAAAAAATTATATGCCGTAATTATTTTTCCCATATTGATGATTTTTTTCAATTATATATGTTATCATTCAAAATAAATATATGACATTATATAATATATGTATATAAAAAATCATCACTGAGTTTATATAAGTTTTTCATTATATATTTGTTTATTTAAATATTTATCCACAAAGAATAATTTTTTCAATTGAAGGGACTATTGGGTTGTTTATAATATTGTATTTAATAGAAAAAGGAAAACCCAAATTACAATTTAGTTTTATACAACATTTAAATGATATACACATTGTTTTTTATTCACAATTCTACTAATTTTATAATAATACATTTAATGACTATAAATTTGAAAAATTATTTGGTAAATTTATAGTGAGTTGTATTGAGATAAATTAAATGATATAAGAATTATGATTTAATCTTTTTTTGTTATTATATATTTAAAATGATGATTACTTTTTGTTTGAACATAATTCAGTGTTTTTATTTTTCAATTCAACAATAACAAATGTAATTCACTCTACCTTTTTAATTACATGGAATTAATTTTTTTTAATTTTATGTATATTTTTAATGTTATAATTTAATTTTATATTATATCTAACATTGTAAATAAATAAGTTAAATATAATTGGAATAAATAGGATTAAAAAATCATTTTTAAATTAGTATCATTATATTGTGTTTATAAATAAAAGTAGGTATAGATTATGAATATATTATTGGAAATTAAATTTATAAAAACAATTTGTTGTTCGTCATTAAGAAATAAGAGGAAGTAAATACTTGCAATACAAGATATATGAATAAATATGTATTCTTATTTAAATGAAATCAAACATAAAAATGGATATTATATATATTTTAACTAAATACTGTATAATATAGTGAATTTGTATATCATAATAATATAGAGTGTTATAGTGTAATTTAGAAATCATTTAAATAAAATTGAAATTCATAAGAGATGATAAGTCCATTTAAATAAAGATGGTGTATATCTCCCTTGAAGAATGATTCGTATTCTAAAAATTTAAATTTAAATCCCAAAAAAATTAGGGATGTAACCACTAATTTTTAAAGGTATAATATTTAATTATTTTTTATTGATTACGAAAATACATAAATATAATACTACCAAAGTGATATGTTCTACATAAATAATTCATTTTCCTCTATCATGGACCATGAAATCTTGAATTAGTGGATATAGTAATATTGATAAATTTATATTGGAAATAATAAAATGTGGTGTCATTGGTATTAATTTTAAAATGTAAATATGATTGGATGATTATACAAATAAGGTTCAAAACAAGGAGGTATAGTTGGGGGAAATGGTCTATCATAATACATGAAAAAATATAATGATTTTATTGCTTGTATTATTATTATTGACAAGAATAATTCATTTATTTTTTGATTTATGAATAAAATATAACCACTCAAGACTGAGAGATATCATCAACTGTAACTTTATAAATCTATAAATCAATCATTAAAACATATACATATAAAAATACATTATTTTGATGATGAAATATGAAAAGACATAGAATTTATTATGATACAATCTAGTATAAACTAGAGATAATAATAAAATTATAAACATATTTTCTTTATATTTATAGATTAAACATTAATAAAAGTAGTGGAAAAACTAAGAAACTTTGGTCTATGATGAAAATACTAATCAAATAGAAATCATATAAAAAATAAAAATGATAAATTGTAAATTTCAAAAATATTTTCAAATATCAATGTTAATGGAGTCTATTTCTGCTAAATGGAAATCACTATGGATTGAATAAAAGGATTATCTAATTTTGGTCTATATACAGGAAGTACAAAATCATAATAAATCATAGTTAAATATCAATATAGTCCTATTATTATGTTATTATCTTTCGATCAAATAATAATGAAATAAGATAGGGAGAGATAGAGAGATTCAAGAGGGAGAGTATTAGGATGTGGTTTTTGGGAGAACTACACACACAATTCCCAAGTTCATTTCTCTTTTATATTTGATATTAGTATTTTCTCCAATAAAATAATAAAAATTATACAATTACTCATATGTTTAATAATCATTTGAGTAATTTATTTAGTTACAAAAATTGTAACATATGACCATAACTCTCCAATGTCCATTAAAAATAGTACCACTTTATGAGACATTTAAAATTAAATATTTAAAATTCATACAACTAAAATGTGTTATGAATGTTCTGTTTAAATGAAACTGTTTGAAACTATAGCATTACAACATAATCATGTCATTAAATATATTATAAATAATTTCATACATATGATATCAACATATGATTAAATATGATATTAATAAATATTATATTTGTATGCTTATTTGTAGGGTGTTACATACAATACAAAAACCAAAATCATAATATGTGATATAAATGGAGTTTTTCTATATTTTTATCAATCGAGCATATACACTAAATCCCCAAATACATTCAATCTATTTTACTTTATATATTATAATATATAAAATCTTATGAAAAAAATTTCAGTATCCTTTGTATAACATCGAAAAAGATTTTAGGAATATATGATTATCATCCCCTTGTTTTAAGTCATATGAAATATCTTTTTAAAATCCTACCAAATAATCCATTTTATAAAACTGTAAAATATTTTTAGATAGGTCATATTAGAAAAATTTAATCCACCTCCATACAATCATAGTGTGTGACACAATGGAACTTTGTACCACTCCCATAAAATATGTATAACCATATTACTAACTTCAAATAAATAGGAACATATTAAAAAGAATATATGTTACTAATGATACAATGGGTATTGTGTATTCTTCATTGAACATGCATTTCTCTATACCCATGTACACTAAATGTATCACATGTAAATGAGAATTTTCATACGTTCTATTTCATTAAGTCATTGAGAAACCTTAATACATAGTGTATATCTATCCCATGTTTCCTCCCCAATTATTCTCTATAATCTATGTATATACAATCCAATTCGAATAATACATCACTTTTTATTTATCTAATATATCATTATATAACATGGTCCCCATATAAGTTGGAATGGAAAACATATTTTCCTTCTAATTATATTCATAAATTTCCCCAGTCTCTCTCACATGAGTAATTAGATGTCATACTCACCACAAAAGTGGAAAAATAACAACATAGATAACCTACAATCAATGATTAGATAAAAAATATAACTCTACCTCATTGGTTAATCCGTAAGGATGGCATAAGAATAGTGTCAAATTATGAAAATTCTAATAAATGTTATTCCATGAACTCAGGTGTGGTGACTCCAAATATGAAAAATAAATCCCCAGTACACAAAATAAATATTGTATACCACTCCATGTGGTATTATCCCTTGTTCATGAATAACAAAAAAATTAATAATATTAATATTTGGTACCGTTATAAAATAATTATATCCATTTTTGCCAAAAAAATATCACAATAACCCATAATACATCATAATGATCATAGATTATGGAACATTCAGTGTTATACATTTAGATTTCAATTATAACTATGTTTCTTGATATATTTCTTCCTATATATACACATAAATTGGGAAATAATAATAATATTTAAATTTAACTTTTTATGATTAATATCATATTCTAAAACTCATTTATGATACACACAAAACAATAAATATGTTATTATATATATCATATCATATATGACATACTTCAATATCATCATTATGTTTTATTCACTTTATAGAGTTTTATCAACATATTATAACTATATATAATTTATAACAAATAACTATATAGGCATCCATGAAAAATATCCAAATAAAATTTTTAATGACTTATTTATTTGATGTAATATAGTTTGAATGATGGTGTGAATTTGGAATCATATTCTAATTGATCAACTCATTAAAAAATTTAAACTCATTAATTCCATTACATAAAATATTTTAATATAAATGAATATTATTATATACATAGAACATTGTTAAGTAAAACACCATTATTCTTAAATAATAATCTACTGAACACTCTGTTGAATTATTTTGGAAGCTTTTGAAAATATAATATAAAATTTTTGGTTATAATTGAAGTAATTGCATTTATGATAACTAATTTAACATGTTTATATTTTCTCTACCATCATATCATAATCCATTTATAAAATTAAGCATAATTCACAGTGTTATCATAACAAAATTAATGTTTATATAATAGTGTTATTAGAAAATGCTCTAAACTATTTATGATACTTCAGTGAAAATATGTTCTCAATTTAAATAGAATAATTTCTTAATTTTTTATTTGGGAAACTCTTATTATATCCAAATATAAATATCATACTACAAACTAAATTACATTAAGAATACAATTTTATAAAGGTCATGAATCCAATTATTTAGATGTATCATTTTTTTATTTTAGTTCGGAATACTTGAAAAAAAATATACATTTTATATCATACATGGAATCTATTTTCTTTATACATTTTAGTGAAAATAGGATTTCCCTAAATATAAAGTAGTTGGTGGTTGAATATTACATTTATGAGTATAGTGAAATCGAACAAATCTCATTCCCGATGATAGGTTTTCCTTGAATCCAGTGAATATTTCATAATAAAAATATGAACAATGAAACACCACCATAGAATATTCAAAGGACCAAAATTTATGAACCCATAAACATGAGATTTGTTCATTTCACAGTAAATTTATATTTAATTTAATAATAGCAAATTACCTTAATATTGGGCTATTTATTTGATTTAGGTGTCTATACTTTGAACCTCAGTTTGGTTTCACCATTATTCTATTGAATGGATATGATGTTGAATTCCTCTAGTGGTGATGCACATGTTATCATTTGTTCATGATGTATATGTAATTTTAATTTGGTAGATATCACACTTGAAATTATTTCTCATAATATTTCTCTTTGATTTCAACAAAATCCATTTAATTTGAAATGATTAATTATTATTCTTAAAACTTTTGTGTATGATGGAAAAAATATATAATATTTTTACTATAATGAGAGAATACACAATATAAGTTCTTAATGGAATGAATTATCCACAAAAGAAATTATTTCTTACAATAAAACAATCTCTTTATCAACATATAAATTATATAATCAGGTATTTATAGGGATAGGGTTAGAGAGTTTGTAATTTAAAAAATGTTGTTATCCAATATATTAATCCTTAGATAAACTAGATTTTTTTGGAATATATTTTATGGTTTGGAATCAAAATATTCAAAGCCTATAGATACAAAACTACTTACTTATCTCACATTTTCTGAATTGGTTTCACCATTTTGTTTCCATTGGAATCTTCCCCAAATTACTCCTTTATTGTGCTTTGAATTTGTGGGGACATAATTTCCAAATGAATTTGACAGATGGGAATTTTTTATAAACATATTAGAATATGAATTGTTCAATAATATGGGATTTCAAGATGAAATAATAATTTGAATATGGAATTGTTACCTCCTTTGGAAATCGCTTTTCGATTTAATTGATATTTGTGAAACTGTCCAATATCCAATTGTGAATAAAATAACCATTATTCCAATGGTGGATTGAAATAGAACAATAATTCAAACATATATTATATATAGAAATTCTACCATCATGATTAACATCTATATATATCAATTATTCTCCATCTATGGAACCATTAGTTTTTATCATAGGTTCTTTATATTTTTATTATTTTTAGTGAATTTTCATTTTAGGTTAATTTCGTTTAATTAAACATACCTACACCATACATATTTTATCAACATGATTGAATAAGATATGTGTTTATAATATAGGTATTAGGCCCATATATTATTCGAATTATATTTTAGTATGAAGGGAATCAAACTCACAATGTTTATTGGTGCATAATAGAACACTATATAACATTCGAGGTAGTGTTACAAAAACCATGATGGTGACTTTTAAGATAGTGTAGCCATGGTGGGTTGAATTATATGATTATGATTCTCAGAAATTGTTAGTGTATCGATTATTCATGATAATATTTTTATGGTTGATTTCAATGGGTAATTTGGAATATTAATATAAATTTGGGTAATTACGAATATAGACCCTTGAGGTATATGTTCTAGTCAACAAGTGAAGATATGTCCCACTAGGAATTTTATGAGGAATATAGCGTAATGAGAAATAAAATGGAATATTGATGATGTTGGAATTAATCCAAAATGAATAATCTTATGTATCATAGTTAATAGTAAAAAATACCTTGAAGTTTATGTTACACAATATAAATTCATGTGATAGTTCCATTCTATTGTGTTTAACATCTTTTGGTAGTGGAGCATGTATCATTAATGGGGTAAAAATGTTTTATTGACTTTCGATTATTCATTTTATTATATGATTTATTATCATGATTAATTTATTATTTGGGTGGGAACATTAATAAATATATAGATAAATAGAGCATACACATATTTGAAGGTTGATATGAGTGTCTCCAAGGAATTGCGAGAGCAAGAGTGGGGAATCCACATAGGTTTGTGAACCCAAATACGAGGGTTTTCAACTTAGTGAATTATTTGATTGATGAAATCAACAATGAGAACCATCTTATGTCTTATAAATAAAATATAATCCAAGGTAATTTAGATTATATTGAGTCTGGGTAGACCTATCATGTATCCTCATGATAAGGACCCTTATTATAAAGGGTTTCCTCCATTTTAATTTCACCATAACGTTTGACCTATATGGAAGTATAATTACTAAGACTCATTTTATCAATGGAATATAGATTCAATGGGGTTCAAAATGGGGATAATCCCTGAACACACACATATATATATATTTTCATTTTATAGGAGGTTAATATTATTCCATAACATGGATTCCATGACGAATAGTGATAAGAAGATGACCAAATACACCTTTCATAAGCAATGTTATGAGGATGAATTGGAATACCCTATAAGAGGTAGTTATGTATTTTCAATATGTTGGAAGGATTCATTTTTGTGATCACAATATAAAGGATAATAGCCAAAAAAATATACTAATACATGCTCTGATCCCCATAGGGACCATGAGAAAATGGTTATATCACCTTCTTAGTTCTTGAAGTTAAATTGAATCACATGATATATGTAGTCTTTGGTTTGGGTTTAAATATAAAAAGTGTGTATAGGATGAAGATTCACCTTATTATTGAGTGGTTGAGTACACTTATGTTGGATCCTATCACATATCCACAATGTATATATGTGAGCATATGTAGGGCACAAAAAAGGAAATTCCACACACTAAGATCTGGAAAAAATCATCACAGATAAAACATTATTAAATTAATATTGTGCAATTATTATCTGATGATTTATGTAGGTTTAGGAATTACTAAGAGGTATTTTGTAACATGAAGTGAGAAATATTTTTGATCTAATTCTCAAATTCTCCTCCATGTAATTTTTTCTCTTTTAGGAAGTTATTTTTAAATAAAAACTTTGGTTTCTATATGAAATGTCTGGGTAATAATCTTTTTGAAATGGGAAACCATATATTATGCAATGTTAAATCATGTAGTGTCTTTACAAAATATCATTGTATGAGGTATTCCCTCCTACTTATTTAATATTTTTGAGTGTTCCAATATCGAAAAAATCTATAAGTGGGATTTAATATATGAAAATTGATGAATTCACAAGGACTTATCATCATAGACTGGTAATGTATGTGAGTGATTACATTGTGTAGAAATTTATATTCCATGAAGGAGGCCTTCTCATAAGTGGTGTTCACATTATTAGTCTATGTAGATGAGTAATATTTTCCTTGTTATTTTATCCCTTATTCATTATGATTTATTTGGTTTCATGATTTATCCTTATATGATAATTAGTGTAAAAAAAATCACCCCCTTATAATGAAGCTTGATCAAAACATAGAGGCTTTATTTCTATAGATATAAAGACAGTCTTTCATTTGGAATGTCCTTATTATTGGTTAATATTTCTACATATAAGAGCATTTGATTCATTATGAGGGTTCAAGGTGGGTAACCAAAGTGTCATGATATCTTTTAAAATTTTATAACACCATTTAATTTTGTCATATAAATTTTCATATAAAAATATGACCCATTTACTCAAAATATTCTTGATTTCCTAATGACTAAACATATTTTTCAATCATGGTACGTATCATTACACTTACACATAGTTAGTATGTCATCCTGGTAGTTATGAGGTAGAATTAGCACACATGGGTGGTTATCACAAATCTCACTCATTGACTAGGTAGTGTTGTCAATCACAAATGGATTTTCATTTCGTCCACATTGTCACTATGTGACATGAAATAAAATTATAACACAAGCATCAATATATTTTAATTTTTAAATTTCATTTTTTTATCATTATAAGAAATGGATCAAAATACCAAATAAATTGTTGAGTTTAATCCATGAGATGGTCAAAGATGTTTACTGATCATTGAGGTTAATCACCATTTATAAATCCACTTTATGAATCACATTTTACTGGACCTCATGGGAGTGTGACTTTAAGACTCTCCATATTTAGTTTTTTTCCCTTAATATTCATTAAAAATAATGAGTGAATCTCTAATCTCAATACCATATGTATGAAATATTACAATTAATTAGATCAATTCGAACTAAGATGTATTGAGTGACAATATATCCTTGATAGGGTATTTTACCAAGGAGATAACCCATCCAAACTGTTATGTATTTCGGTATAAGACTCTATCATTAAAGGATAATAAAAATAAACCTTAAAAGGATATTCATCACTAATATTTGATTATGAGTATGTTGAAAATCAGTAATAACTATGGTTTTTCAAAATAATGGGATGTTTAGTCTATAGAGGTATTTAGAAAAGATTAAGGATGGTTTCATTGGGTATAATGGTACAATAAGGGCCATGGGTTTTCATAATATGTACCTCACATTGGATAATTACTATATCTCTATAAATAAATGGACAATATTAGTGGATAATCTCTAACAACTAAGGAATTACATTATCAAATCCTTATTTGGTGGAGATGATCCACTGATACCTTCCATTTATTCACATAGAGGTAGGAACCAACCAATGGAATGTGTATATTATCTATTGGGTGAAAATTCTTAGAGGAAATTATGATATATTTCTTTATATATCCTATAAATGGTAAAATGGTGAGAGGAACCCAAATAATCCTAGCAGATACATGATCTATAAAATGGAATGATGATAATAAATCATCATCCTATGATGAATATACCTTTTGGGTATTAAATATACCTCCTCATCAGGCTAACTAAGAATGAAAAATATTACAAGATAACCAATAAGTTATTAGTTACCTATAATTGTGTAATTATTAGTCCTTATTTGAGATAATTTTTTATTGTAGAATTCAAATGAATGAGTTAAGAAATTTTATTCAACAATGATAGATAAATCATCCTAACAACTTTCTATGAAACATATATTTGTGGCCACATTATACCAGCATGGGAATCGAAGCATAGATTTAAATTTGGGTCATTCTTGAGGATATTCAAATAAGAGAGTGATAACTATATTAGATTGGTTTTCTAGGGTTGGAATAAAAATATTGAAAACATCAGAACATCTATACATGTAATGCCTTTTATCAGTTTTTTATACTCTTTCGTGTAATATGTGGGTGGATTATCGTACATCTGAGAAGACATTATTCTGAAATCTCTGAAGAAATATTAGGTTCTAGGTCTATTCCAAATATTCATAGAATAATGAGGTTAAACTATGATAATCGAAGAAAAAAGTGGTGAAGGACAAGATAAACAAACATAATTAGTTTTTGTAATCTCTATATGAATCCACATATACTTCTATTATATAAAATATTTTCGGGGATATTAAATGGAGTGCCTATCCAATGTACTTATAATAGGGTTTCATGAAATCCAGAATTTCTGATATGGTCATATATGAGGGGTATATTCCCTATATATATTTAAATTATTTATTATTTTTTCCAAATAATTTTGATTTCTCTTCTACTAGCATATAAACTGAGGAGCATCCAATGTTAGAACACTAATTCTAGCTAATATAGATGTATGAATTTATAAACATGGAATTTTTCTTCCCCAAAATGGTCTTTTATAGGTTATCACTGTCAATAATGATAAATCATAGATCTACTTGTCAGTGGACAGGTAATTGGGTGAGATAATGCCAAAATTCACAGGCCCATCGGTAGATGAAAGAGAATAAGATTAACAGAGACTAGGGGAGGTGAAAATACCTAGGAAGTGTCTTGGTCAATAGATAAGGGGATCAGAAAGTCCGAGTAATAATTCCAACATAAATTTCAAATTATCGTACAAAATTCTAAAAAAATGTTGGTAAATCATATAGGTGATTCTCCATTAAGGATATTAGAAACCACCCCTCCACCATTTATTACCAATTCCATGTATCTTGAAATATCAAGTTAGTGATATTAATAGAGAGAGTTCATATCTAGAAAGTAGGTTTATGATGTAGATCATTATATGGACATCCATTTGAATATGATTAGAAAGATATCATCCCATTTTTATTTCAAATGAAGATGACCCTCCGGATGATTAATCATTACCATTGTTTTACATGAATTTATCTATTAACTGAACTATATTCTATTTATCCTGAACTAGATTTTGAAATTATTGTGGAATAAAAATAATAATGTGGCTGAAAAAAACAATATGATATAATCTCAAGATGAAATTTTCAAAATATGCCACTTCAATTATGATTTCATGATATTGATGATATCAAACTATTAACTACTACTTTTAATTTTTTTTATAGTAGTCATAATTTTTAGAAAAATATTATGTCCCTAGTATATAATTATAAATATGACATGGATGCCTTATTTGCTTAGTCATATGATCGAGATAATAGGGGGAAGGCTTTATAAGTATTGACAAACACAAATGGGATGTGATTTACAATGGTCACATGGTTTTATAGATATTTTTACTAATTTTTCCTTCTAGTGGATTGAATACTAAGGACGTACACATGTGCTAGCAAGTACAATACTTTGAAATATGACTCCACATGAGGCTAAAATTAACATTTTAAATTTATACATATATATTTTCATTAATCATACTATATTAATTACACATTTTTATGCAAAGACACAAGTAGATGCACCAATAATATGGACACCTCATCCCCATGGTTGATAACGTCTTTTTCTATCCAAGGGGGAGTTTTTGGTAACATAGATATGAAAACTTCAGGTATGTATTAACTAAAAAAACCCAAATACCTTATTTGATGTTCCTATCCATGGATAAAGTAACAATTATGGTATGATTACTGAATAATGATGTTAATTTTTGTAATATTTTCCTACCTACCTTATTGTAAAAATCATTTTTTCATTGTGAGATTCTTTGGAAATGAAAGATGAGATATATCCAAAAACATATTCCTATAACTCCATAGAATATTTCAATAGAATAAAATATGATCCAAAATTACATATTTATTATACATTTATGATTGAATTTATAATTCTACATATAAGATACTAATAATATTTTTAACTAATACCAATTTATTTGAATTCAATATTTACAAGATATTTCATAAATTGGAGACTAGGATCCACCTTTTTCTTTTATTGGTGGTGTCAGTAACCCGAGATTGTGAAAGGGTGGACACTTTTAGTTTCTCTATTGAAATCCATGATGGTCCTAATGATGTTGAAATTCAATAGGATTCCTTCACATTAAAATCCAATGTTTTTTTGATAAATAAAAAATTAAATATTATTCATCCAAGCAAGGAATGAAGAAATATAGTGGATCACATGATGGTACCCTACTATTTTTTGAGAAACTCACCATAGTGACTGATAGAACTACCATTGAGGAATAGTCGCAAAAAAATACCCAATTTAGTAGTGGAATCCACTGCACATAATAAGGATTCAGTAACTAGTGAAAATCTATATATTCTATGACATGTCACATTATCCAATTGGTTGTTAAATAATTATTATTATCTATTAACTCTATTTAAACTATAAAAAATAAAGGTGATTATTTCTCCATTCCCCGTTACAATAATTCTATAATTGGTGTATACAAGATTGAGATGGACCATAGATTGTTAGAATATATTGGTGTAAAATAAGCATATTATTTGAGTTTGATAATCCCTGAAACCATGCCACCCTATTAGTGTGACCCAGAATATGAATAAGTGATTCCAAATGACCTGTGTACATCAAAAAAATCCTTATATAAAATGTAAGGAATCTATTCTCCCAGAGTATCTTAGATGGATTAATTCTAATGCTACACAATATTTATAGTATGTTATCAATAATTATGTATAAAAGTTTTTATTACTGTAAAATACATAATACAATAAATAATATTATTTAGTGGCGGTAGGTGGAGGATGAATCACAGAATCTATTTCTCAGGGAATGAATAATAGAACAATGTACCAATCATTAAAATATTATGTCTAAAGTCGTGTCCCATTTTGTAGTGTTAGAAATATCAATAAAAAGTAATATTTATAAATTGTTGTCAAAATAGAATACCATCATCATGAACTAGAAATTATGATGAAGGAGTTATATGATTACCAAAGGTTTATACAAGAAGCTAAAATGTGGGATGTTAATGTTGTTCATGAATTTATAGATTTCTTATTTTTAAAATGAGTTGTGGCTTAGGAGCTTGTAAAGCTTCAACATGATAATGATGAACCTTGTAGGTCAATTAAGGAACTCTGATCCTATATTAATGGAAAATTATGATGTATCATCACCTTGAAGATAAAATTATCAACTTTTATTTTAAAAATATTCAGTTATAATTATTTAAAAAAATTATTTTTAGTCTTTCCCACACTTTGGATTCATTTTATCACCAATTTTCACCACATAGTAAATTGTGAAACCTTTATACAACTTGAATTAAATGTAAAACAAAAGTATAAATGATTAAATATAACATTATTCAAAAAAAATTAATGTGATAATGATTCATTACTAATCATGACTCTCGAATGGGTATAATCATAAAATCTATCACTAAACACTACGGTTGGTCTATTATAGTATTAATAACATCTTGCATAGTGTGGCTTGTAGATGGGTATATGCATATGATCTACCTTCCAAAATAGTATTTTTTTTCTATTAGGATGTAGAAGGATATATTATAGGTGTAGCTCTTATATGGGTATATGAATATGTGTTTTCAGCATACACATGGGTATGTACATTTTGATATGGATGATTGAACACCCAATACATTCACTCATAGGACTAATTTTAATAAATAATTATTTATAAATATTCTATGATACCATGTGATATGACCCAAGATAAATTATTATATATTTCAAATTAATATTATAACTAAAAATGAGATACCATAATACAAAGAAACATTAAATATATTATCTTTAGAAAATTGATATATAAAGTAATTATTTTTCCTCACATGTCATCATTTCCCCATAATATCACCATACATTATCCCTTTTTAATTATCTCATAGGTAATTATCAACTTCATAACCTATGTAATAGAAAATATAAAAACGCAGTGATCTCAAACGCATAGTAAAAATAAAAAAATGAGTTATAAAAAGAAAATATTTTAACAACATGAGAAACAATATTTGGGTATAAATATATTATTAATCAATGAATGAACAAAGAATATTTTTTTATAAAATATAAGTACATTTTATTACAAATATTCATATATATACCATATAAAATTTGTGGGCAATCATGATATGGTAATCATGTTTCCTAGAGAATAAAAATTAAATATTAAAATGAAATTTGACAAAATAACAATTATAGGTAATCAAAATAATTTTTTTATGTTGTAATGATAATCAATACATATATTTAATTATTTTCAATGGAAAAAAACTAGTGTATCTTATTAGTATTGGTATTTCCTGCACTGTTCTCAGGTATAGGCTAACAACCTGTGTTCCATTAGAATTGGGATAACCTCTCACATAACATTTTACATTGTATTACCTATATTATACCAAATTTAATTGTATAAATTCAAATATAATCTTTTTTAGGACATGAGATATAAACTTTAGAAATGAAATAGTGAATTATAAAGGTTCCACTCATTACCCAATATTAAACCATTCAAATTTATGCCAAAGAAAATTGAAATCATTTATCATTATGATTATGATTAATTAATCCATAGGTATTAAATTCATTTAATAAAAACATCCATAATATATCATCACCATAAATCATATCATGAAGAAAAAAATGAATAAAAATGGATTTCATAACATTTTAAAATTGTATCACATGAAATGGCCTCAAGATTCTGAATGGTTGTTACCTAAAATTAAACCAACCAAAATGAGTAGCTCACATGGGAGTATAGGTTAGAAATCATAAAAAATTACAATAAATGATATATATATTTTATAGAAATTTAAGAAAATTAAATTAAAATCAGGAATAGATATTCCACAAAACATGTTTCATTGTTAAAAAAAGATGATGTTTTGATTCAGAAAAAAATAATAATTTTTAATAAGTTAATTTGAATATTTTTTAAAACATAACATTAAAATGAAAACAAATAACGAGTTATTGAAAAATGAATATTGTTTTACCTCAAGAAAACATGTATTGGTAGATTAGATATTTGACCATGAAAAGAAAAAAAATTAATATATTAATATACTTTTATTTAAACCGTCAATGTTTAAAAAATAGAGTAAAGATTCATTTTTAAAGGTGGTAAAAAATTATAAATATCATAAAAATTAATACATATTATGATTTGAAAATATGAATGTATAATATTATAATGAATAGAGATCATGGTCATGGGAGGGACATATCTTAATAGAGTGGATGAAAATTATTCATAACGAGATTATACATTTATGAGAATGAAATTATCAGGGATGTATATTTTGAAAAATTGTTTAACTTTACATAGATAGGAAGTGAATTTGTCATATAATCAGATATTATTATAAAAAAACTAATCATCGAGGAATTAATTTCAAGGTGAAAAATAATAACATGAATAAATGTAACATTACTTAAAAAAATTTCGTATAACATTTGTATCTCTTCAATAAAAATCTAATGAATTATTGAAACTAATATATATAATTTTGAGCCCCTGTAATTGTGTAAAAGAATCATAAAAGGTCTATAAATAATTATATTCACTAAAATAAAAAAACAAGTCATTAATATGAAATTTGTCTCAATTTAAGAAAAGTGATATGAGAAAACATTAACATAACACATAGATTCCATATAAGTGATTTATCCTCCCATATAATAAATATAATTATCATATTTCCCAATTTCATAATTTTATTGATATCTACAACCATTAATATATTTTTACAATAAATTATTAATCTTTTTGTAGTTGGTTGACTTTGTAATGGTTAGATTTTTTTAATATTGACAGTTTAAAAAATGTATTGTATTTGTTATTTTAAACCCCAACATTAGATAAAAATTTAATCACTACCTAGTAATTTATATCATGACCAGAACCATGTCAGGGAATGATCCAAAAAAATCCCAAGACCACCTCTATATACCAGGGGTGGTGACCAGTGCTGAAGGAACAACAAACTCTATGAGTCATTTTCCTAAGTACATGTACATACGAACCCAACCAAATCAATTCAAAAGTGCGGATGGAAAAGAGTATATGATTCAACAGTACTGTAATGAAATGAAACTTTTATGATGTTCTAGAAAATTTAAGTAATGAAATGTAAACTGAAAAAAAATGAATAAGAATGCACACCCGACTATAAAAGTGTCTCAAAATAATACAAATTATAAATGTAATATAGATTAGAGATCCCCACTCACAGATCCCAAGCTATGGACACCATATGCGGTCCAGACACCCAAAATCCATAATATCCTTTGAGGTCATGATAAACCTATCTATCTTATTTATAATTAATGACATGTGTATGAAAAGAACATGTAGATGTGAGAATAAAAATACCCATTAAGACACCCCAAAATCTAGGGGGGAAGTAAGAGATTCGCTAAAGAGGAATGCAGTAGATATAACAGTTTATGGAAAAAGAGAGCAGCTTGACCCCTAAACAAGTGAGTGAGAAACATGATATATATATATATGTTCAGTCAAAAGAAAACTGAATGAGAGAGTAATGGGATCTCAATGTCAGATCCCAACCCAATAAGAAGAGTCACCAATTGTTCTTGGAGTATCAATCAATGATGCCAATCATCCCACACATCATACATAAACACGCATGTCAAGGTGGGATTTGTCATGAAACCTTATTACTATCCACTTTGGGTGGCCTTCACTCGACTGCACAGTTTTTGGTTTTATCACAAGTACAATTCTTGGTGGGGAATGAAAACATCTTTATCATGAGTCCAAATGCACATCAAACCACTTATTATCAAAAATATGTATATCCAAATGGTGAAACAATCGATGTAGAGAACCCACAAACTAATAATATGGGGGGTTTTCCACTATAATAGTATTCATAGAGGATATGAACCTGAGTTAGTAGGGGGTTCCACTATATGTCATCTAGGACCCATACCCTACTCGAAAGGGGGTTTTACTGGGATGTAATTGTAGGGGATTCCCACACATGATGATAAGGGGTTTCACTATGATGTACTTTTATGGTACCCACACCCATGCTGATGTGGGGTTCCATTAAGATTTAATAGTAAAGGACCTATTAAAATTTCAATAGGGGGTTCCACCTTGATGTAATTATAGTGGATAAATATCCATCCTAATGGGGGGGGGGGGTTCTACTCAGATGTCATCAAGCACCCACACCCTATTGTGTCAGAGTGGTTTCACTACAAAATCCCAGATACCTATCCCTGGCCACAAGTTTCATTGATCATTTACTAAACAAGAATCATGCTCAGAACAGCTCACATCATATCTCGAATGTTTCATTAGATTTCATAATTAAACTCTTCATGAAATACATGCCGGAGGGGCTGTTTACTCTCAAGCATAGGGAAACTAGTGGAAAGGGTTCTTTTAAATACAAAATTCCGAAAATAGACCTCGTGTGGTCTATTCCTATGCCCCATATTTAAAATTTCTCAAACCACACTCAATAATTCCATGTTGAAAATAAAATCATATTTCCAAACACAATACATTAATTGGACATTTTTTATAGATGATATTACTATTTAAACCTACCACATGAAGACCTGTTCAGGCTCACAACTAACCAACTATAGACTATCCACCATGATCTATCCACATATCATCCCCATGGATGAGAACAATCAATAACATGTTGATCAGACATGTTTGGTTTGACCTTCAGGGTTCATCATCATTCTGCACCGATCGTCCCTCACGGTAGACATCCTAGGGACTGGCTTCATAGTCGGTGAACCGATGGAATCTCGAGCTTTGGCATCTCCATGGATGACTATAAAGGTCAACCACGACTAGAATTAACCCCATACACCACTGTTTATACCTGGTTTTGTCCCGATCTGGCTCACCTAGAGTGCCTCGGCCCGACCTATCTGTCTGGCCTGCACCACGTCGATAGACCTAGTCACTACCATCCACTGGTCTCTAGCTCAATGGTTGTCCCTTCCACAAACAATTCTTCATCCTTCAATGCAGGATCCTTCAAATATATGTTTATCTAGAATCCTAGGACTATGATCTAAAGAGATCTATGCTCCATTTTATGAACGTTTTTTTTGTTTAATTTTGTATAAAATATAATGATGATTTCACAAAAATTAGATAAAGAACTAGAACAAATCAGATACAAATATAAATTGTTCTATTGAGATGTTAGATTGGTCATAAAATCAGATGTTCGAGAATTAATTAATTTACAAGGAATGAATTTTTCAATCAATAACTTCAATCAGAAATATGAAATTTAATGGAAAGCATCCTATCTGGATTTGGATATGCTCTTCATTGAAGAACATGCCCACCAACACTTTGTTGATGATTCCTCACTGATCAGCCAATGGAGGAAGGGAGAGAGACTCACCATCATTAGGGGGATTATTTTGAGGTAGCCCTAATCATGAAGACATAATCACATATTTACAAAAAATATTTAGGTTAAGGGTATCCTCTTAACCACACCTTTTAATGGTCGTGGGTTCTGGACATCCTGTACCCTCTCACTTTATGTTGCGATTAGAGAGATAACCACTTTAAAAACTCAAATGAAGTCTCAAATTTCAAATATCAGTCTACATTCAAGAGTTATTTAGATTATAATAAAAAATAATATAATAACATTTAATTATTTTTTGATGGTTACATCCTCAGTGACATTATCTATAGAATACCTGGTTCGAAAAATGTTTTGTCCCACTTAGGGTAAACTCCATGTTCTTCACTCAACTGTTTCCATAATATTTTTTATATAGGCAATCATATAATAGTTAGTACATTTGAATAAAAATTTTAATATATAATATAGTTAATATTTTTAACAAATAATTTTTTTTGGCACATATGGATTTTGAACCACACAAAATCTTAGCGCCTAACTATTGAAATATATATAGAAATATTTCAATGTCATAAAAAAACAATGTCTTTACATCAATATATCCATAATTATTTTCATCCCTGAAAAAAATAGATACAAAATAACTTGGGATAGTGATCCCACATCTCGTTCCACCATTCCAAAGAACACTCCTACACATTTATGCGTTGTCATAGTACATGAACCAAAGATATATCTAATCCACGTAAGGTCTGCTTTTTTTGATCCCCAATCACCACCGGGTGCTCTTCCAAGGTGGCCCAAACTTTTATTTATATCTCACCCCAGTCAATGATGTGAAGAAAATCATGCATGTATCTTTTCAACTAGGTCACGTGGAAGACATCGTGAACCCACTCCAACTAAGGGGGTAGAGAAAGTTATTCTGAAAACATGTCAACCCTCTACATGATCTTGAATGGCCTGATGAACCTTTAGGATTACATTCCACCCTAGAAAAACCTCTTCTTTCATCAATTTAGGGAGGCTCTAATGAAGAAATGGTGTCCCAAATCAAACTCCAAGGGCCTATGATGACAGTATACATTGGATTTATGTATGATCTAGGACATCTTAATCCATTCATAGATGACATGTACTTTCTCTATCGTTTCATGCAACAACTCTGGGCCCCCCGAGTGACGATCTCTTAAACCACCTTACATCATAAATGTGACATGTATGTTATTTTATATAGGGCTTCAAATGGTGTCATAATAATTGTATAGTGGTAGCTATTATTGTACACAAACTCTACTGAAGGAATGGTACCTTCCCAGCTCCTACTGAAATCCAACACACAAGCCCTCATCATATCCTCCAATACCTAGATAGTGTGCTTGTAATGCCCATATATATGGGTATTAATATTTTTACTCAATTGTAGTTGGCCCCCGAATGCCTCTAGCAGGACTCTCCATAGTCATGATTTAAACTGTGCCACATGATCGAAGTCAATCATTCATTGTACCCCATGAATGCGGATGATCTCCTGTAAATATTTCTTCTCGAAATTATCCATGAAACTATGCTCCAGGATTGAAAAGTAGTGTGATTAATTATTTAGTAGTTCTAATATCACCCAGATGTCTCTATGGGCCTTTTATTTTTATGGAATCCATGTATTGAAAATCATGGACATGGCATCACATTTCCACTCTGAAATCAAAGGAGGCTGCAAAAAACCTTCCAGAACAAGGTGCTCATCCTTCACCTACTGACATGTAAGGAATTTGGGTATGAACTCAGCTACACATTGTCTCATGATGGGACACTAATAATTAAATTGAAGATCCCTACATATCTTCTCCTCACCAAGATGCACAACTCATGGACAAGAATGAAACTCCCACATCACCTCCTCATGCACCATGACCAGAACTGCTATTTTATCCTAGAAAAAGATATTGTGATTACCGTATTCAGATTATCTATCTAGAGAATAGCCTATAGATATATGATCATACTGAAGATTATAGTCGGTGACACTAAGTTCAGACTCTTTGACATGCTCAAGGAGAAAATGATTCAGCACCATCGAATGTGGAAAATATGTTCCCTCACACTCCACCAGGGTTAGAAATAGGGAATGTTACTTACATAAATCTTCACACACTTGGGGACCCATAAACATCATACTAAGGGAATCTACTACAATGATTACCCTTACTAAAATATTGAAAATCTCTAAGTGGTAGTCCTCCAATAACTCAACCTGATGTCATTGCCTCAGATTTAGTTATCTTTGGATTAAAGTATATTTTAGGCTCTAGTGGACTATGTAAACCATAACCTGATCTCATTAAAGGTAGTTCCTCCACATACTCATAAAGAATACTACATGTTCTAGTTCTATGTCATGAGTTATATATAACTTCTCATTGGGTCTTAATTACCTAAACTATTGTGCGATGACTTCCTGTTATTACTTCAACCCTCAACCCAGCCCAGTAACTGAGTCATCCAAACAGACTATGAACTCAACACCTTCCTTTAGATTACTGAAAAATATACCACTCTTCCATCTTTGCCTTAACTCCTCAAATGATGTCTTTTACAAATCATACCAATTAAATGACTATATGTTCTGCATTAGAGTGGTCAAATGGGTTTTTATCCTAGAGAAATATTCCACAAATCTCATATAGTACCCTTAAAAACCAAGAAATCATCATAAATATGACACATTCTTGGGTGGATCCCAAGAAATCACTACATTTATATTTTCTATATCCCCTAATAATCCTTTTTCATGAATGGAATTCCCCAAAAAGTGTAACTTAGGTAACCATAACTGGAACATTGAGATCTTTCCATAATGATGGTGATCTCTAAGTAAATTAAGAACCATTCACAAGTGCTCTGGGTGCTCATACTCTAATTCAGAGTATAAGAGTTTGTCATTGATGAACACAACAAAAAACTAGTCCATTTACTTTTCATATATCTAGTTTAAGAAATCCATAAAATTAGGAGTGTAATTTTTCACAGAAAAGGGAATCATTAGAAAATCATAGTCCCCATAGCGACATACAAATCTAACATCAGTATATCAACCTTGAAGAACAATATATGGTGGTAGCTAAATATGGGATTGATATTAGAGAACTATCTCTCACCTCTCAACATGTCAAATATACCATCATTGTTTGGAAAGGGTAACTGTTTCATTATCACAACACTGTTCAAGAGACTATAATCTACATAAAACCATATGCTCATGTTAGTCTTCTTCACGAATAGAACCAGATCCTCCCTAGGGGATACACCAGGTTGAATGAAACCTTTCTTGAGATGGCCCTCCAACTGTAACAATATCTCCCAATGCATGATGGTAGTCATCGAATATATTCTAAGAGTTATTGGGGTAGTCCATAGCAGTAATCCAATGAAAACTCAAACTCCCTCATCCTAGAAAGTCCTAAAAAATCATTGAGGGAGATGTCCATATCATTCTCTATAACTGAAGGAACCAAAAATTATGACCATCCTGGGGCACCAAAGGTTACACTCACTAACTGACGGGTGATAAGTTATAACCTCATTCTCATAACACCTTCCTACCCTACTATGAGGTATGTTTCTCTAATAAAGGAGAACCTCGTCCCATCATCGTGTGGGCATATAACTAGTTTAAAGTTACTATCAATATGGGCTCAAACCATGGAAGGCCAATCTATTCCCATTTTGAAATCATATGGATCCACTGTGAGGACTAGTAGGTACCATGTCGACCTCTCTTCTCCAAGAGATATCACACACTCTCAATAGATGAATGACAAAGAAGAAAAGATCCCTACAAGAACCTTGAGTCAATGATACTATGATAGTACCTCGACTGGGATCTATAACTCCCATACCAAGAGTAACTTGATAAATTAATGATAAAAACCTATGTCTAATAATACGGAATCAAGAGTAGAATAAACAATTATCATAACTCTAATCATCTCGCGCACCGTGGTATCATAGACATCAATAGCATGTTGGAATCTAGAGCCTCAACCGATTGCTCCCTGATCCTGATGTGAGCCTCTAGGTGGTGGTGATGGGAGAACCTCATAGAGTAACTCCACATATTTAGCTACTCATGCTCCCCTTCCTGCACTGACTCCCTATGGACCACATTGATCATGAAACTACCTATGCAGTGGTGGTTCATTTACATGTTTTCTGGGATCCTCATCATATCTGGTATGGAAATCATGTTCTATATGACCCTACTGGCCACATTCATAGAACCGGCACTCACCAGGATGTCCTAGAGAATTATGATGCACCATTTCCACCTGAACAGATTCCCATGTATGATCATGTGGAGGTCCACTTCATCGAGATACAGTCAACAAACCTTTTCTTTCTTCCACAAACATATAATCTCAACATCATCAACATCTAATTCAATATAACTAGAATACCTCTAAAAAATATCTTTATCAACAGTTCCTTCTCCAGTACCCAACATAGGTGGGGATGCATAAGGGTACTACAATGACACAAATATCACTGTAGTTTTCCTACTCAAACATCCATGCATTGAATTACCCATCATGAATCGTGTCCAAAAAGTACCGAGAGAGGTCTGTGTATATAGCCTAGTAATATACCACTTTCATCAACACCCCTGATTCTCCAAAGCCTCTTGAGTCCAAACATATTATAGGTAAGATGGGTTTTAATCCTCATAAAAGATATACTGGAAGAAATCCCCCAAGAGTGTTGAATCATCATGAATCTAATTAACCAATGTCAAAAAATATCTATATACTATGTAGAAATGATTCATTACCAAATCCATCAGCTGATATATTAGGGTTCGAAAAAACCAAAAGGATTGGACCATCGACTCTAGCCAATCCTCTACTACTTTAGGATCTGGCTCACTACAGAACCATATTGATCTCTGATGACGGAACTCACAGAGTGCACTCAGCCTACATAGTTCTTCAGGATGCTCTGCTGGGACCATAAACAGATCCTTAGGTGGAGGATCTTCTAACTGTCCACATGGTGGAAGGGGATCACATGAAGGAACCTGATCTCAGTCCCTGTTTCTCATAAGGTCATCGTTAGGAACTTGAGATTGTATCCAGGATGTCTATTTTGGTAGAGGCATCATGAAAGTATATAAGGATTACCACATTCATATGATCATATATATATATGAACAATAAAGGGGAGCTATCTCAATAAGTAAATTCAGAGTCTCAATCCTATATGATTCATGTACCGTTGATCTGGGAAATAAATTTCATTACATTCCTAGTCGATAGAATGGTAATTTGGGTAGTAGTGAATGGATACATTGGCCACATGTACCATCACTAGACTCTCTAGACTAAGATCCACTCCCAATATACTTCAAAATATTTCCCCAAACCCACCCATCATGTTAAGGGGAGATGTCTGAACAATATCCCATGGAATGAACTTCATATGATACCAATTTACCACAACCCGACCTACGCCAGGGTTCGTGTCACAACAACCCCAAGCCCAACCCCATAGATCAAGGGTGGAGACAAGTGTGGAAGGAAAAAATTACTAATGGAGACCTTTTTTGTACCTATACACATGCACACACCGAACTAAATGAAAAAATGTTGGCAGAATATTAAAATATGGTACAATATTGTAAGTAAACCAAACATACATGGAATTCTAAACATTTCTAGTATATAAATATTAACTGAATGGAAAAGGGAAAAAATATATGCTCAAATAGAAAAGTATCCCAACCATATAGAAACTAGAAATGTAAAATAGGTGAGAGAGCCCTACTCTTATATCCCATGCTACGATCAATGTACGTTGCCAAGCACCCTTAATCCCTAATCTCCTCTAAATCAGGATCCACTAGGAAGTCATTGACATGAGGCAAAACATGTGCTGGAAAACCCCCTACAGGGGTGACTATAAAAATATATAGTAGGATTAATTTAAATTTGAAGGGAGACAAATAATAGATACAATGAGTAGGAAATCCATTGATAGAACAAGATATAGTAAAATAGTGCATCTCGAACCCAAACCAAGAGAGTAAGAAATAAGATATATATATATATATATATATGCATATGAATAGTTAAAAGAAACCCAAAAGAGAGAGCAATGGGATCACTATCTCATAGAATAGCCCAAAAAGAATATTCTCTAGTAGTTCCAAGAGTTTCCATTAACGATACCTAGAAACCCACACATCCACCCCGTTCAAGTAAGTCAAGGGGGGTCAATCAACACACCTTGATATTGTCTACATTGGGTGGAACTGACTCACCTTTATGGTTTTAGGTCACATCAGAAGGAGTCATCTATGTGAGGGAACAGTTCATTTTCCTTGTGAGTCCAATTATATGTGAAACCATGTATCTCTAGTGATCTGTTTGGATGAATGGAGAAAACTCAAATTTGAGGAACCTCAACATAGTGTGTCTGGAGGGTTCCACATTAATAGTACCTATGGCTGACCCATGACTGAGTGCATTAGGGGGGTCCACTGAATTTCATCGATAAACCATGCCCTACCCTAAATGGTGGTTCTACTATGAAGCAATTCAAGAGGAACTGTGCCCATAAGAATGGGAGTTTCCACTATGATGTAATTTTAGGGGACCCACACCCATGATAATGGGGGATTCCACTCAAATTTCATTGAGGACGTGCATCCTAGTGCATTATGGGGGTTCCACTCGAAAAGATATGATATCATGTACCATCCACCACCATCACCATCCACCTCTTGAATATATATAATGCTCGGAACACCCCATATCATATATAAAAAGAAACATGAGAGTTCACCAACACACTATTAGTGAAAAAAAACATAGGATAAGTTGTTTACTCATATAAAGCATGCAAAAAGTGGAATGGGAACTTTTCACTCTAATATGATGGAATGGGACCTCATGGGTCCCACACCTCATCCCTTAATTTCAAATTTTCAATATAGACTAGAATGGTCTATATCAATAGAAATATTATGTTTATACAAATAACACATCAATTTGATTCTATTTTAGAGGTTATGACTATTAGAAACGACCACTCTATGATGAGCTAAGGCTCAAGACTGAACGACCATGGATCAACATTCACGTTCAGTCCCACTACAAATATGGATGACCAAAAATATCAATACAACATGGATAAAAATCATGTGGATCGTAGTCTATGATTGATCAACTTGCCATGCTGACCCGCGGCCACCTTGTCGGTGGTCCAAATTACTGACCACTTTGTCACCTCCAATGTTCAAAAATTGAAACAAACACAAATATTGAATCCCTAGACCATGATCGACATAGATCTAATCCTTATATCATTGATCCATTCTTGTTTCATCATTTGCAAAATATAACAATGATTTAATTAACCATAAATGAAGAACATAATAAAATGAGATCTAAATATAAGTTGGTCAATAGCTGTGCTATTTTGTCTATCAACACTGATCTTCATGAATGAAGAAAATGAAAAATAATTAATTTTTAAATCAAGAATATCAAAAAAAAATGAAATTAAAAGGAATGAATCCTACCTCAATTTTGATACCTTCATCTTTGATGAACATGCCGAACAAAGCTTTATCAAAGACTCATCATTGATCCTCTAAAGGAATAAGAGAGAGATCTTCACCATCAGTGGATTGAGGATTATGATGAATCCTTAATGAAGAAATCATTATCACCTATTTATAACATGTAGTTATGTTATGGGTATCTTCTTAACCAAACCTTCCAATTGTCACACACTCTAAATATCATGCACCCTATCACATTAGGTTTCACATTGGGAAAACTATACCTTACAAAATCAACAATGGTTTCTAATTTCAAATATAAGTCACCATTATAGAGATATTCAAACTAATAACCAAAATAAAATAAAATAATTTAATTTAATTATATTAATTACAGTTATGTCATTTGTGACTTTTTCTATATTAGACCTGCATTGACAAAAGTTATGTCTCACCAAGGGTAAATGCCACATTTCAGACTCAACTCTGCCCTCAAGTTTTTGATATGGGATATCATTTATGATTTATCATATTTCATTCATGTGTTTAGTATATAATATATTTTTAAAAAATTAATTCGAGGCTCTTCCGGCTCCAAAATCGCATGTCATCTCAATGCATAGATATTGATATATATATATATTTCAAATTATTCTGATGAAAAAATTGGTTCTAGAATTTTTTAAATTTATATCAAATGATGTTGTATATAGTTTTAATGTCATGCCATTTTTGTTTTAGTTATTTTTCATGAAGATGAAATTAGTTATAAGCATGTTTCATGTAATTTAATTATATCAATAGATTATTTATAATGGTAATTAATTGTTTCCTTTTTCATTAAGAATCAAATTAAAGACATAAATTAATTTTTCATATTAAATATAATCATAAAATATCATTTATCACCCTATGTGTAAGGCATTATGAATAATGTTATACATTTCTTTATGGAGGTGGTAGTCCACATGTGTGCATGTGTAAAATTTTAATTTTATATTTAAAATATAGGTGATTAAAAAATGGGTGTACCATTAAAACAATAAAATTTAAGTACAATAAATATTCCAATATAATTATTTTATGATAAATATAGAGTATTTGAAGGTGGATTAAGTAGAAATAATATTGATTTTTTGGAAATAATATATACTTCTTAATCCATTAATCTACTTAGTAAACATCTTAAGGATTTTAGAAGGGTCTTATTTTATTACCACACAAGTATACAAAAAATCGATCACATTTGGGCTTTGATGCCTATAATGTCTACAATTGATGTTAAAATTATTCATCTAAATTGTTTAAATGTCAATATTTTACTAAATGATGCTAAAACACTTTCCAAAAGTATTTTAACATCAATTTTTCCAAATCATGATTTTTTTGAATGTTTTTTAAAAACTGATATGGAAACCCATTGGGTTGATATTTTAATTATCATTTATTTTTAAACTAATTTTTAAATTATTAATTCGAAAAAATAATTTATATTTTACTTTTTCCAAATAATAATTCTAAAATTTCTATTTTACACGCAAAATATATAATTTTTATTCACATTCATAATGTGATATATAGGTTTTCACCTTACTTTATATTCATTACTGATTCTCTCATTTGATTGTAATAATTACTCCACTGTTTGTTTTTTTGAAAATTTTAATATAGTATTGGTTATTATATATCTATTTATTAAATAATTTTTTATTTGTTTTCTTAATTGATATATTTATTCATGAATTGTATTTTATGATTTAGAATACATTACACACTGACATAAAAATACTAAGGGACCTCATGAGATTTTCGTCTTATAGTCTAAAATAAATTACAAGTAGATGGTTTAGTTACACCATGACTTTTTTCCTCAAAATAAAATAATTTTTTGTCAGATAATAATAATAATGGATTATAATTTTAATTGGTAAATTTTTTTTATCATTTAATTATGTTTCTCAAAAAATATACATAATTGATGTGTTATTTTCTTCAATGGGACTAATTAATATTGAAATATTCTAATAGAAAATATTAAATTTTGATATATATTTTTTAACAAAAGAAATAAAAATTTATTTTAGATTTATATACATTATAATTGGATTTAATAACCAACTTCAAAATATTTTTACTATATCTTTAACTTTGTCACCCCTTAAAATAGATGTAAAAAACGAAAAAAAACCATTATCAAAAATATATTTTTTACTAATCCAAGAAACCTTATATCATGTATTATGGTGTTGGTAAGTTATTTTGGTATATAATAATCTAGAAAAGCTGATCTAGTGGTTTGGATAAACGATAATAGGTTTTCCCTTTTATATGTTAGGGGAGTGGCACCCTTGTGTGTACCCATAAAATTTAAAAAAATATAATGAAATTATCATGGGAAAGTGGAAACAATTTAAAAAATATTTATATAAAGTATATATTGTGGTATATATACTCTCAACTAATAATTTGTAGACATCTTCAAGGATGTTTGAATCTTTATCACATAGTTTAACCCCCTCAAAAATGATTTTTACCCTAATCGTGGTGACATTATTTATACTAGTATGAAAATTTATTAAAGATAAAGATTGAAATAAGATATATCAAATAATTTATAAATTTTGATCCAAAATATATAAATCATATTATTAGACTAATTTCTTATAGGTGATAAAACTTAATTTTAAAATAATTACAAAATACCAAATTTATACCTTTTTTGGAAAAATAATTTTTTAATCATAAATTTATTTTACACAAAAATCATGTATATAATTTATTCTCATGAAACATATTGGTTTAGGTGAAAAAGATAATTATATTAGTTTAAAAAAATTCATATCCAAATTTATAATTTTAATTTCTTAATTAAATAATAATATTTATTTTATTTAATAGAATTAACTAAAAATTGTCTTCCAATGTGTTGATAATTTATTTATAAATAAAAAATAATATTATTAAATAATTTGTTTCAATATTTTGAATAAATATGATTTCTGTAAAAGCTTTTATAAAATGTTAAGTAATTCTTAGGTCATGATAATTTCTTAAAAACGTATGTTTTTGGAAGAACATTATTTTTCACCACTAACCTAATATTCAATACATTAGAAAGAATTTTTTTTATATTAAGTAAATTTATATATGATGAATTAATTAATTTACTTAATTTGATAAAATTATGATCCCAAAAAATAGAATCATAACATTTAATAAAAAATCAAAAATATAATAATAAATTATTTTCATAAAAAATTGCCCACTTTCAAATATTAACTAATCTGAATATTACCACCCATTAATTAATAATTAATTCATTTTTAATATATTATGGATAAAAAAATATATTTTATCTTCATTTTACCATTATATGTATAGTTACCTAAAAATATAAATAATGCATAAAATTATAATTATTAGGAAAGTACATTTTTTAGAACCTAATGATATTATTAGTTATTTAGATAGTGTAAATGAATTTTATCTATGAAATGATATTAATAATGACCATGATTTTTTTCTATATTAATTTTAAATTAGGTGTATATTTATAATATCAAATTATTTGGCTATATATTAATAACCACACATTAATCATTGAAATGTTTTCTTATTAATGCATCAATTTTTAGTTATTGTTTCGAGTTTCATGTTAATTATCATGTAAAAATAATATTAAATTAAATGAAAAATAAATAAAGAAACATCATAGAATGAAATTATACTCTTATATATAAATTGTATACTCATAATTTAAATTTATCTCACTAATACGAATTAATGAAAAGAATGTTAATATATTCAGGCCTCATGATATAATTTCTAAAGAAATATAAATATCAATTAATTGGATTGGGATAAAAAATAAATCAATGTTTTTATGTGTGATT
Source organism: Viscum album (assembly GCA_963277665.1). Classification (NCBI taxonomy): domain Eukaryota; kingdom Viridiplantae; phylum Streptophyta; class Magnoliopsida; order Santalales; family Viscaceae; genus Viscum; species Viscum album. The sequence continues at coordinate 882,937,947 of OY728143.1, read as the reverse complement.
ATTAGAACCCAATAGTCAAGTGTTAGTGGTTACATTATTACAATGACATAAGATATAGGGAATCACATCCCAAATGAAATAATTGATTATTTCACTGTGAAAATTGGATGCATACTTGAATCTCACATTATAATTGAAAATATAAAATAAAACATATTGAATTCTTTGCGGAAAAAATTATCCCACTAACATAACGCTAATTAAAAATCATAATAAACATGTTTGAATCTTTGATAAAAAAAACATAAGAAATGGGAGAGATCATATTTTTAGTAACATTATGTGTATAATAGAAATTATCATAAATAACCATAATAAATATTTCTAGATAAATAACTCAAATAGACGAAATTTAACAATAAATTGTGAATAATATTACTGTAATAAATGTTAAAAAAATCCAATTAAATAACCACATTTTTGTAAGAACTGCACTATGAATGTTATACTAATAAAATACGCACCTGAAAATAATAAAATAATCTCATAATGATGGACAACATAATTTTGGAAAGAGTGAAAAACTATCAACTATTAGGTCAAGACGCTATACTTTAATGGGAGAGACATTAACCAATATTGACACTAGTTTGTATCATGAGTCTACCGATGCATCAAGTGGCTATAGTGGCCCCACCCATCACATAATAAGTACAAGTAATTCCTCATATGGACTGTATGAATCATAATATAATTATTAATCATATTTTATAAAACAACATAATTTGTTTAATAATTACCCTAATCAACAAACATAATCATCAACTATTCAGAGTAAAATCGTGAATGGTAATAAAATTGAACATACTCAATTAATCTAATCATAAACTATCCATAAAATGAATAAGGATGATTTAAGTACAACATAACCCCCATTAATCATAAGTATATTGAATGTATGATGTTATTTATGACTATAAATACAATAAAAATATATTTTGAATAATTATTATGGAGTATGTATTTAATGTTTGAAATTATAATTTTAAAATTTAATGTTAGGATTAAATTATTAAAAATTATACTATTAGAATACAACCACTGAAAATTATAAAAATTCTTTAAAAAAATTGAGTGGTCATGATAGCTAGAAATTCTATTCATTCTTTATATGTTAATATAATGATACCTCTTATTATTTGGTAGAAGCCAAACATGAATGTTTTAAAAAAAAATTTTTATGGCTCCTTCAAAACTAGTTTATGAAAATTAAAATAAGGTTAAATATAGATTTTAAAAAATAATTATGGAATATTAATAATATTTTTTCAATTGATTTTTTAAAACATTGATACATAAGGAAAATATTTCAATGTGTTGACATAAATGTAAAAAATGATAATTAATTAAGAGATTTAAAAATAAACATTTATCACATTGTAATAAATCAAATTATATGCCCCATGAAATAGTAAAATCTTGAAAACCCATAAATATCATTAAAATAATTTAATTCAAGATATAACATGCCAAAAAAGAGTTATATAAACCACTGATAATATTATAAGGGCATAATATCAAAATATGCCTCGATGAAACATAATTGAGATTAAATCCCTTATAATGATCATAACATTGATTTACGACTTAATAATATTAATCTATTGAGTGCATGATGTATAAATAACTATAAAAAATGTGTAAATTGAATCATAATATAATAAAAAGTCATTCAATAGATAATTTTATCATGACATAATCAATAAAGTTGAATTCTAACCCAATGAATAGAAATTGAGTTACAAAATACATTAAAATACACTTCCCTTTAGTATTTGAAAATATATCATCCTCTATAATGGTTTAAAGAATATCAGTAATTAATTTAATAACCATATTTATATATATTATACTAAATGATTTTTTATAACATATTAGAACATTTATTTAAAAATAATTAGTTATTATGAAATCCCCAAGTTCATTTCTTTCATGGTTTCATAGTCTATTCAATTGTGTATAATAAGGGATTGTCTTATAAACTGGAAAAATACATAATTTAAATGAAATGGTGTTAATTCAATTTAATAAGCTCAATTGTTCCCTTATATCATTATTTATTCTAAAGTGAGGATGATTCATTTGATATAAATGTAAAATATAAATGTTTAGTTTATTTTGGTGTATTTTCATACCATCACCAAATAGTTTCATTTTATTTAATATAATGTAAATTATTTCTAGAACATGATATAAGTAACCATAAAACTACTAATATATTATTTAACCAAAATAATAGTTTTATATCCATATATAAGTCGATAACAGAAAATTTAATATCGTTATCAATATAGGAATTTAACTATATTAATTCAGACAATGCTTTAGTTTCATTAAATAAGAGGAAAGTAGGAAATGGATGGATAGAAGATATTACATTATAAATATAAAATAAAATTATATACAAGTTAATATATTTATTATGATCTTTTGTATGAATGTGGTGAATAAAATGAAGAAGAAGAAATGAAATTATGAGTGGTTGTTTGAGAATGTTACCTCTTGAGTATCACCTATTTAAAGAAACCCATAATGAACATGCACTGGTCAATGGGTGAGACAAGAATAACATATAACTAGGGAGAGTAGATAGGAGGGTTTTTGAAAGATATTTTTTTTTCTTAATCGGTTTTGATTATAGAGGGGGTTATGAGTGGTGGTTTTACACATGATGAGTGGTGGGTTTAAATTATTAAAAATGATTATTAGATACTTAAATCCATCCACATTTGGGTGAAATTAATTCTAATGGATTTGATCAAATATTAATTTTTTAAATTATGTTTAAATTTGAGAAACAAATCAACCACCCTTTTAATGATTCATTTTTTTTATTTTTATGATTTTAACCTATTATCTTTAACATTATACCTTAGTTTACATATACAGTGATCAATGTTTTTTTACCGTAAGAACTTCTTTTCAAAAAAAGACCATATAACCAAAATTTTACCATATGATTCAAAATATGTAATCCATTTTACAATATTCAATTAAAAATATGGATAAAAATAACTTCTAAATATTTTATTGTTTTCAAAATTTTCTTATTTATTTTATAAATACATAACGTTATTTATAATTTCATTAAATAAATAGATTTTTATTTTGAATTAGGGTTATTAATTTTTTAAATTACTTTCATTAAATAATTAATTCATAAGAGTTACGGTATTTTGTAAAAATTGTATTTTATCTTTTTACATCATAAATAATCTTTTTTTAGAAAATTACTAATGAAATTTCAATAAGATAATTTTGATTTGAAGAGTTCAAAATGAACCATATTTTTTCATGAATATTTATAAATGTGTAATAAAATTAAATTACCTTTCTCGTAGAAAAAAATAAAAATTGATTGTTTTAGAATACATATATTTTTAGAATTAAGTGAATTTTCTATAAATTCTTTGTTCATTTCCTATGAATTCATAAATATTTTTTTGAATATGAACTTAATAATTAGTTAATAAAATAGCTAATATTATTCATACCATAAAATTTATTGTACATATTATAACGACAGGACAAAATAATAATATTTTTGAGTTTGATTATAATTGTTGTTCTATGAAATATTAGTTATCAAACATAGTGTTCTTTTAAAGTCATAAGGTGTTACATTCTAACCCCATTCCATATATTTCATCCTATCAATTCAATCATGCAATTGGTAAAAATTTACTTGAAATTTTTATATAACCTTATAGATATCATGCATTGTGCATATGGTTAGTAAAATGTCCTCTTTAAATGAAGGAATGAAAAATGTAATGGTCACAATAAAACTAGGTCTCTTGATACAAGAACATTTGTGGGAACTGAAAATATTTAAATGATAATGAAATATAACTATAATGTTATGATGGAAAGTGATGGAGAACATTTTCATTAGTATATTTACCATCAAAAAATGAAAATAATTGATTGTTCAAAAGGCCATTGATTTCTAAATAGAACTAATAAAACTAATAATCTTATTATTCTAAAATATTTTACCCATAGTTATGGAATTATTTTACAATAGAGATAAATAACTAAATAAATAGTCTAAAATTATTTATAAACATAATATCACCCTTTTTTGACCTTTATATTCATTCCACTTCATCTCTTATGCTATGAAATGGATATTCAAGGAGATTATTTTATACTAGATGCCATTTTAATGAATCATAGGATCTATAAGTCATTCTTTTAACCTCTAAAAATTAATGAAGACCAAAATGTATTACATATGTAATAAAAAAACCATAATATACAATGATAAATTGACCTACTCCACATCTATTTAATGTTACAACTCAACCAAAATGTTTTATTCCAATTCTGAGGACCAAATTTTTAGATGATATGTTTCTAAATTTCAAAATAAACATAAAAATAGATTCCTTCAAAACATAATTAAAAAATTAATGTAGCATAAAAAATATATGAATACCTTGATCACCGTAAAAACATAATGAAATTTTTATCATCTGAATCCATAAATAAGATGTAATATATTACAATACTTATAAATCTCATGATTCTTAAAACTATAATACCATTGATAATTTTATAAAAAAAACTATTGAATACAAATACTCATGAACTTATTCATTACACAACATTAATAAACCTTTAACTATGATTCATAATATTATTCCACATTCCTTTTATATGAAATTTTAATATCACCATCATCAGTATAAATATCACTCACATAAATTGACTGATTTTTATATTGAGTTTCCTCCCTAAAACATATAATTTAAAAATTATCTTACTTTATATATTAAATCCATTAAACTATTGATAATACCTTAGAGAAACTATTATATAAAACATTTCATTTTCCATATGAAATTATATTCTTTACATTATTCTTTACACTCCCAAAACATATTCCTATTCTTGTAATATTTTATATTTGGTGTTTCTTATCACATTCTCATCATATATGTAACTAAATCATATTTTCTACATGATCTCCACCGTCCGAGACCTCATAGAAATATATCCTTTTATCCTTTTGTAAGTCATATAGTCGGTGAAGGTGAATGTTTTTTAGTCATACGTCATGATCATTAATTAGGCATAAAGACATTATCTTTTACTCTAGTTATCTTCCAAATTATTTTCTCAACCACACACTTTCTAAAAAAACCAATGTTAAACTACTTTCCTCTAGAGGAAATTATTCATTAAAAATACAATGTGAATTCATCAAACTAAACTAATCAATGTGATATAATATTATTTAATTTGTGTCTAAATAATGATATGTTCTTCAAAATATTTTAGTATGTAGGTTTATCCTAGGTTATCTATGGTAATTTCCAAATTTATATGATATTTTACTATTCATTGAGTTATCCTAAATGTTAGAAATAAGGATATGTTCCACAATACATGTTTTCTAAAATATTTTTCCCAAGGATTCTACTAAACATTCTCTGATACCAACTATAATGACACTCCTTAGTAGCCGAGTGTTGGTGGTTACATTTTTACACTAGTATATTATACTAGGAATAAAATTATAATGGAACAAATAGTATATGAGTCTTTGTAAAACTCTATATATACTTTATTATTACCTTAAATTTGAAAAAATAAATTAAAACATATTTAATACTTTGAGAGGCTCATTAATTTAGTACCTTAACCCTATCTATCAATCATAATAACACATAACAGAATCTTGGGGAAAATAATACTAAAGAAAGGGGTGAGCATATATGCTCATTTAGGGTATGAATATAGTGGAATCTATCACAAATAAGAATAAAAAATATAAAAAGGTAAATAACTAAAACACGTTTCATTTAATCAAAAACATGACCACACTATGATATGAATAAAATAAGACCAAAAAATTCCATTTAAATAATCACATAAGATTGAAATGTTAACAATTGATATTTTCCTAATATAATAACCACATGGAAATCAATATGTAATATCATAACTGTAGAATGAATAGCTTTTTACATCAAAAAAAATATTGTCATCTATTTTTAAATACATTATACATAAACAGGTAAGACGTCAGCCGATGCCTAAAATTGATTTTCTCATGAGACCTAATGATGAATTGAGGGGAAATAGCTTACCCTAACCATATGTTACCAAGTATAATTAATTAATTATACAAAATGGGTGAAAAAAAATCCACAGACAAAATCATACTGAAAAACTATCATATGAAATGTGATTAATTTCCCCAATTAATAAACATAATCATAATCCATTTAGAGTAAAATGAAGAATGCTAATAGAATTGTACATACTCAGTTAAATTGATCATAAAACATACACATAAAGAATAAGTATGATATGAATACAATATAACCCCAGCGTATCATATATAAATTATTTGGATTATTTTACTAATTAATAGTAATGTAATAAAAATATAATGAAAAAATTCTAGAAAACAAATATCAATTTCATTTTCAAAATTCAGATTTTAAAACTAAAATTTCACTTATTTTTTTGGAAATACCTATATTTGAATATAACCTTTGAAAAATACAGTATATGATTTAAAAATTTAATTGGTCATAATTGTTAGAAATTCTATACATTTTTTACTTGTTTATGTAGTGATTCCTCTCAGTGTTTTGGAAAAATTAAAACATTATTTGTTTTAAAAAATACATAATGATTCATTGGAAACCATTTTGTAAATAGTAAAATATGGGTAGAAATGACTTTATAGATAATTACATAACAGTCAAATGAATTTTTTATAAAAATCCTAGAAAAAATGGAAATTGATGAGTAATATTTCTCAAAGAATTTTTAAACATAAAAATTCACGATTAATGATTACATTAGGTTATATTCTATTATTCATTTATAACCTTAAAATTATATTCTACATGAAATAATAAAATTTAAAAAATTAAATATAATTATTATATATATATTTATTATATAAATTGTCAAAAAGGAGTTATATACAGCTGAGATAATATTATTAATGCATTACATCGAGAAACACATCAACGGATAAAAATTTAGACGACATTCCTTACAAAGATCATATAACTAATGTGAGAATGAGTAAAATTAATTTATTTAATTTATTCAATGTAAATAAACATAAATAAAGTTTAAATACACTCGTAATATAATCAAAAATCATTCCACAGATAATATAAGCATTAAATAATCAATGATGTAGATGTTTGACAAAATGAATGAAAATATAGTTATAAAATTCCACAGCTCACGCATACCATTAGTTTTTTGTACATTAACATCCTATATAAATGTTTAATAAATCACATTAATTTATTTAAGATTCATATTTATATTTCATATTTCTTATATTATAGAAAAAAGACCACGAACTAGAGGAAGAAGACCATAATAAAATTAAATAAAAAAGTTGGAGAGCGAGCCATATAAAGGGTTATTACATAATCGAGTGTACAACACCCCACATATATCATCATCCACAAGTGGGACACAGTAATCAGGTGCCGTAAAACACCACATTCCACCATGATCAATAAGTGCCCTCTTTTCTAAAGCATCCACCTCTTGGTTGGCCACTCGATAGACATGTGAAACCTCCAGGATAATTTGTGTGACCTTGTTTAGAAAATCAACCCATTGAGGAAGTACACACCAAGGAAAATTATGTGTCTTAGTCCTCAATACATGAACCACAGACTGGGATTCAGATTCAATCTATATACACATCCAATTAAACCAGACAGCATACCAAACAGCTTATATCATGGCCCAGATTTCAGCTTCGAATGTGTTTCCAATTCCAATGGAATGGAAGAAGGATCCTTTAATAAACCCTTGGTTGGTCTGGAACACTCCCCCACACCCAAATATACCCGGTGATCCTGACACAGCCCCAAAAAAATTCACCTTGAGACAAGGCACAATGGGTGGAATCCACCGAATATGTTTCAACATTCGAGCCCTGTGCAGCCTACCTGAAACACCAAGCTTTCTCCGAATTTGGAAATAATAAACGGTGTTAGAAATGGCGACATCATAGACCATTGAGGTAGAATACACATCCCTATGTTCCTCCATCATACCCTACTATACTGTGGAGTGTGCATCTCCAAAAAACATGCAGTTCTATGCTTCCCTACAATCAGTAATAACAGCTGCAATAGTGACCAAAAGCAGGTTCTGTACTTGTTCACTGCATTGAGAATGCACTATGTCGGAGAGCAGATCCATGACTGGCCTGCCTGTATCAACCAATATCCCGAACAGAAATTCAATGTAGGCCCACAGCTTCCTGTGGGGCCTAAAGTCCACAAACACATGCGGCATTGAGTCCTCCTCCTCTCTACAGAAGGAACATATCGATGTCCAGTGCAAGCCAGACTGCTTGAGCAGGTCAATTGTTGGAATTCCATTTTTCCAAAATCTTTATAACAAGACGAACCTAGCAGGCCGGATGAATCTAGGTTTGAAATGTATCATCCATGCTGGTGTAGGAGATAAACATCCATATGTTGTCCTGTAAATGTCCCTAGAGTTAAACTGTCCGGTTTTTGCATGAACCCAAATCAGAGCATCAACATCCATGAAATAATATCCTTAATTTTCATCTTCCACCTGCATAGGTATATCAAAATAAGGATCATGCATTTTTGAATTAAAGGATGAGATGGACATAAGGGATGCATCTGTTGGAACATTCAGATCATGAAGGGGTTGTGTGAGCTACATTGTTGTCCAACAATTCAGGGTTGAATCCTTGCAAAACAACCATTTATTATCCTGCACTATCCTCCCATATGCATGCTTGAGAGATTCCCAAAACGATGAGAAATATAATCTTTATAACCATTGAGGAGCCTCATTGTAATTTAATTCAAAAGGAAACCATCATCAGCCTCATGTGTGATCAGGTTCCAAGTGAATTTCCCAATCAACCCATCATTGAAGGTGTGGCAGTCCATTACCCCAAGGACCCCCATCTCTATAGGCTTTATACATTCCTTCCACGCAACTATAATCTGCTTCCTTTCATGTGTTGACCCCGTCCATATAATTTTTTGGACCATGCTCTTGAGCTCCTTAATAAATCATCTCAGCAATCTATAAAGGGAGAAGGAATAAACAAACATCGATGTGAACACTGAATTCACCAAGAAGACCCTCCCAGCCATTGACATAGCATTTCCCTTCCAACTGGCTAGCTGATGTATAATACCAGAAGAAATTTCCTCCAAATACTGCCTTTTCAACTTTCCCCAAAACAGTGGGACCCCACGATATTGGAAAGGAAGTGATCCTCTTATCTCCCCACGATACATTACAATCATGGTCCTTTTGAAAACCAGAACCCCATTCCCCAATATGATCAAAGATTTTTCCCAGATAATGGCCTGACCATCAACCTCCTCATAATGACTGTATAGGGACTTAATTAACTATATAATTATCCTTGAATCTTGTCCATGTAATAAGATTTCATCTGCATAAAATAGATGAGATGAGGCCTGCCCACTCACTCCAGCCCTGATCTTCTTGTACCATCCCATTTGGCCAAGGACATTGATGCACCTACTGAGATAATCCTCTACAAGTGAAATAATAATTCCAGAAAGTGGATCACCTTGCCTCACCCCCTAGGTTGAAGGAAAAAAGCCCCTCAAGACACCATTAACATGAATTGATAGCCATGTAGAATTTAGAATTAAGTGGATCGTGTTCACAAATCTAAAAGAGAATCCATACCACCTAAGGAAATCCAAGAGAAAATCCCATTTCAACGTATCAAAATCCTTGGATATGCCAATATTGATAGAAAAGTTCCCCTCCTTTGATTTTCTTCTTAAGTGGTTGACACTCTCAGAGGCCAAGAATTGGCACTTTTGGATGTTCCTCCCTTGGAAGAATCTAAATTGGTTCATGGTGATCATTCCATCAACCATCCCACCCAGCCTTCTCACCAAGATCTTACTGATATTTTTGGGTATTTTTATTCCCAAGAGCCACTATCCGGAACTCCTTGATGTCAAGGTAATTCTCTTTAATGGGTACAAGCACCATAAAGCATGAGATCATACCATGTGGCATTTAATGATGAGAGAAGAAATACTTCATTGACTACTCTATATCATTCTTCAAAATTTCCAAGTAAAATATGAGGAACTTGTTCATAAATCCATCGGGTCCCAGGGAACTCTCCTGGTTGAGAGAGAGGAATGCGTATATGATTTCCACTTTGCAAGGGGATTCAGTTAGGAGCTGATTTGACTGATCATAAATGCAGGAGCTGATGTAGTCTACCATAATGTGAATATTAGACTACACATTATCAGAGTATATGCTCTTAAAGTACTCAACCACATCCAATGCAATCTCATTCTCCACTATGTAGTGTTTCCCATCAATGATAATCACCTTGGTCCCTCCCCGCATCCTCTAGTCTTTGTGCAATCTATTGAAGAATTTAGAATTTTTTTCTCCACCCTTTATCCACCGCACATTCAATTGGTTCCTGACCAATCATTCCTTCACCATTAAAATATCATCATGCTTGTTGTGTGCTGTAATTTTTTCTTGTGAAACCCTCATATGAGGCCCCTAACCAATCTTAATTCTAGCCAACTCATCCTATGATTTATTGTTCTTATCATTCAGTTTTGAAACGGAATCCATGCTCCATGCTCTGTGAAGCCCCTTCTGATGTTTAAGTTTCACAGCCATTCTTTGCAGCGGACTTCCAATTGTGTCATGTTTCCATGCTTCTAGAAAAAGTTCCCAAAAACCTGGAATCCCAAGCCATCCATTGTGGAAACAAAAAGGAAAAGGGTCTCACCTTGTCACCTAATTATCAACATCCACAACAATTGGTTTGTGATTAGAGTTGTTCTTTGGCAGTGTGAATATTGAGACCCCATGTGTTGTAGCCTGATCATCAATATGGATGAAGCATCTATCAATCGTGATATCTTTTTTCCCTTCCCATGTGTATCTACACCATGTGAACTCATCTCCAGAAATTTCAACTTGCTCCAGATTGCAGAAATCAATACACTCAGAAAATTCAGAGGCAGAAATCCTATTAAAATTTGTTGCAGTTTTTTCCTCAGGCATTTAAATAGTATTGAAATCACCGATAAGAAACCATTTTGGTCCAACCTACTAGATATGACATTGAGCTCCTCACATAAATCCCTCCTCCTGATATTGGAATTGGAAGCATAAACTAATGACAATGAAATATTCTGTCCAACATTCGTACATCAAACCAGAACACTTTGCGGACTGCTGTCACATGAATTAATCTGTAGGGTATTATGCACTAAAACTCACAAGTGATCTATAGAAGATGAAACCTGACTACTGGCCACAAAACTGTATCCATGTGATTCCCACCTGAAGCCCTTCCAGTTATCAAATAGAACTTTAGGTTCTGCAATACTGACAAATATTGGTATGTATGTCAAAATATAATGTCGAAGGGCCCTGTCCATATGGGAGTTACCCATCCCTTGACAATTCTAGTACAGAATCCTCATTTCTTACAAACAATACATATTGTCAGATTTCACCATTTCTTCTCTATTGAGGCTTGAATTTGACTATTTTCTTTTGACCTCCCTCTCCCTTCTTCAGGCCATGTCTGGGGATAGTGGTGATGTCATGTTACTTGACTCCCTACCTTGCTCCACTGGCATCCTTAACCTTACCAGTACACAGGGTTTGGGAATAATTTTTATTAGGCAGATCGTCCACTCCACCACCATGATCCACAGAAGTGGCACTTGTACTGATGGTGCCAAATTCTGTAGGTATCTTCCCCTCCACCTTCTTGGTCTTTCCATCCTCACCCAGCAGCCCAAGAAATCCATCTACAAAATCATCATCACCTGGACTGATTTGGTAAGGTTCCTCAACCTGCACCACTATAACTGCTTCATCCAGCATCGCTGCCATGCCACTAGCATCAGGCATCCTGCCCCCCGCATCAAAACATTGAGCCTCCTCTACCTCCTCTGACCAAAGTCTTCCACTTAGAGGGATAAATGTGTTACTGGACATGAGGGGATGATCACTTCCCACAGTCAGCCTCCTTCATCTAGCCTTGGAGGGGGAGATCCAAGTAAAATATCCTCTTGGGTCAGAAACCGGATGACGGTAGGTGTAGGAATCACCACCAATTCCTTGGAAGCCTATCACATGCGAGCTAACAGTATGATCAGCCCCCATTACTATGCTCTTATCCACATTGGCATCATTATGAGAGGAGAAATCCACCTTATCCACCATAGGAGCATCACTAAAGGGAGTATCCACCTAGGTTTCATCAATCAGGCCCCCATATCCATAACCGGTCCACAGGGAACCTCATTTTTCATTGAATCCTTCACTATTGCCGTAGAGGAAGAGCCCCATATGGCCATAATCCCTTTTTGACCAGGACGAGACCATTAACTCGCACCATTTCTCCCCAGGTGCTCCATATGGAATTTGTCCTATAAGGCCCCAGCCTTAAAACTTACTTAATCTTGAGTTATTACAAGATTGCACATTGAGGATCTTTTCGGGTTTTTAGTTTTAGAGAATTAGATCATAAAACTTGCATTACATTCCTCATATAAACAAAGTTGTTATATAAAGATAGTATTCTTCATTCCCATCAATGGAAACACATTTAAAATAAAACATGGATTATTTCTTGTCACTTCCTTGACACTATCATCATATCATGTACCTATCCCTTGACATGTGAAAATCATTTCAAAAAAACTCGGGATGAGCATAAAAAGCTCAGTAAGGGATATAAAAATATGGAAAGGAAACATGGGTACATATATACATAAGAAGGAGATAATACTTTACCCATAAAACATAAGCACTTTAACATAACTCATCAAATCATGAATAAATCATAGAAATCATAAGACATAAAGGTAACTTGAGGCATTCATAACATTCTTACGTAGGGAGTAACCCTCTTGGTTACGTTTGGAATACCCATCATAGTATATTCCTTAAATCTCTTCGGAGAAACATTAACGTTTCACTCCTTCGCGTTACCCAATGCATTGGAGAGCAATATCGGGCTCACCCGCCCTTAGTTTATCACGGAACCACCGGTCTTCATAATAATTCCCAAGAACCTCAACATAATCGTATCACATAAAACATACATAAAGGAAACATAACATTTCCACCTTTCAATCACAAGATATCAATAAAACACATTGATATAAAAACATTATGAAAACCATTTTCAATACCAGAATAAAACTAATGTAAAACATGGTATTTATTTTTCTTTTAAAAAGAAGGTATGACTTGTAGAGGAAGCCGAAAATCAAATAATGGTCACGGCGGCGAAGAAGTCGTTGTCGCCGCATACATACGACAAAAACATTCCCTTTTGTCGTTTAGTAAACTCTTACTATAAAAAGGATTACTTTTGAATAAACTTAAAAGTCAAAGGGTTTTATACATCGTATAAAAGAAGGTTGAGTATAAAAAAAATATTCCCAATGAAAGGAGATTGAGATGAAGTCCCATACCTCGTATCCGACTTGACCCGACCGTTATTTAATCTCCTGAATAATAAACTTGAGTTAATCTCTACTTCCTTAAGAACCTTTTTCAAGTTCATTATTCCTTTTATACCATGTTATGAACTTCATGTAATCATTTAAGTTAATAATGTTCATTTTGTCAGTATTTGGTTCTTAAGTCAAAAATAGACTTCTTACACTTACATGTTGTTAATTTGGTCAAAGGTTCATTATATACAGAATGATATTAATGATTTTTATAACCTATATATCATATATATTCAGAATATACATGTATTTATAATATTACATCACATTTAGAGGTAAGAAATGAAATGCACTGTTCATGGAGACGGTAAGCCGTACGTACGCATGAACGCTACTTCCATTTCTATTTCGTATTTTCTGGAATGGAATCATAATGATATAAGATTTTATTCTAATTCCAGTATAATAACATATATAATATCATTAACATTATCCTTTACACATCCCATATATGGTATTAATGAATCAAATCACTTTCAGGGGGCGGTAGTCCGCACTTCCGAAAATGAAGAAATCGTGTTTACCCATAATGGAAACAATAATGGTATGCCATAAAGGAAAAATACAGAAGCTTAAGGAAAGAATAAACATATTATATATCATATATAAAAATAGTTACATCATAATGGCCACCTTTGAAGGTGTTAAAAGAGTGTTGAACAATCTTCGTTTCGGGAGGCAGAATTTCGCCATGCACGGAAACCGTATGTTCTTTAACCATTTGATGTAGTTGTTTGAGAGTGTAGCTAGAATAAATCTTATAAAAACATCCTAGTATATTTAAGATACTGGTGTTGTTACAAAATAAGTAAATAAAAAGATTTTAGGGGGTTGGAGAATCAAAATAAAACAAATGGACTCAAGTGAAGACTTTACCTTAAAATCGGTTAACTCCCTTTGGTTTGAGCTCAAAAGCTTCCTTGGGAAGACTTCTGCTCAAAGTGAGGCTTCAAGGAGTAATATAGGGAAGTGGAGAGACACAATGGGCAGGGGTCGGCCGAGCCAAAGTCTTTGGGAGTCTGGGTAAGGAGGTAGAGGTGGGGGCCTTTTATAAGAGGAGAGGAGGGGCACTCTTTGAAAGTAAAGAAATATTACTTTATTTGAAAATGAGATTCGGATTCAAAGGGTCCCACATTGATATAATTCGAGTATAAGGTGGTAAGGGTTCGAAATCGACCCATCCAATAGGTTTTGTACATGTGTAGTTCTTAGATATTACATTATCTTTCCATTTTATTTAAATCCTTTATTAATGAGGTAATCGCTACAGCATTATGATGTCATAAATACATTTATTTATTTAATGTCAAAAAATTTAAAAAAAATTACTATGATGTAGAAAATCTTTTTAGCTTTCCAATGAATATTTATAATCAAAAATGTGACTTGTATAACCCCATTTAAAAATTGTTTTCGTAAAACATATTATGTTTGTGTCATTTTTTACTTTTACATTAATTAAAACGTTATTTATGTCATTTCCCAACCAAAGTGGTTCCATGGGGTCCTCATGTTGACCCATGGCTTGTCTTGGTCTGCCATGACACAACCAATGAGGGTAGGACATGTGTCATGCTCATCTCATATTATTAATGCATTATTTTTACCTTAAACTACACTAATTACCTCTAATCGCGATTAAAAACATAAAAGTTACTATTCACCAAAAAATTATTTTAATCTCATTGAACCAAATTTTACTTCTTAATGACAACAATGTATGTCGTATTTTTGAAATTCAAAACACAATGATGGCAAAATTTCATTTAAACGGAAAAATCAGTTTTTATAAGTACCACTTAGTGGTTTTACTATTCATCAAAAATTGAAGTTTTTCAGAAAATTGCCAAAAATTCACCCTAAGATATATTTGATATTCTGAATTCAAAAATGAAGTCTATTTTACAAAATTAAAAACTTATAAGTCACATTAATTAATTTAATAATTAATTCCCGTTGTCATGACAAATAGCGTGTTTTTATGAAACAATAAGTATCAAAAGATTGACACCAGTTTAAGTCAAATTTCAAAGTGAAATTGATTCCAATGACCACCATTGGATTAAATGGTAAAAATATATTCTAATTCCACTTCAATACCAATTCAAAAGATAATCTAATCATATAAATAAATTATATTAAAAAGTAGTTTTGATGTAAAATATAGTATTTTTCACTATTCATTAAAAAATGAACATTGTCAGAAAAATACCAAAAATTCACACAAAGTAAATTTTGATGTCCCAATTATAAAGAATAAGTTTATTTTGACAAAAATTGATTATAAAATTGTCAAAAGATAGATTTAAAAATGGTTTTCCATCAAAAGGCAGTTAAACAATCTTTTAAAAATATTAGTGTATTCCATGCATAAGATTGGATTTATTTTCATTTTAAGCCTCTAAAACACTATCTAGTTGATTAATAGAAATAGATAAAAATATCTATTATTCATTACTTACTTGGTATGTTACATCCTTCCCCCCTTTAGAAAATTGCGTCCCCACAATTTATTTACTTATCGAATAAATGGGGGTACTTATCCTTCATTGCCTTTTCAGATTGTCATGTTGCTTCTTCCATCATGTGGTTTTTCCACAAAACCTTTACCTGCTTAATCACCTTATTCCATAACACTTGCTCCCTGTGGTCAAGAATCTGGACCGGTTGTTCCTCATAAGATAGGTTCTCTTCCAGTTGAACTACCTCTGGACTCAAAACATGAGATGGATCTGGCATGTACTTTCTCAACATCGAAACGTGAAAAACATTGTGTACCTGAGATAAACTCAGAGGTAAAGCCACTCGGTAAGCAACTGATCGAACTCTCTCTAGAATTTCATATGGTCCAATAAACCTTGGACTCAGCTTTCCTTTCTTACCAAATCACGTCACACTTTTCCATGGTGATACATTGAGAAAAACATGATCACCTACCTCAAAAGATAGATCCTTCCTCCTGTTGTCTGCATAACTCTTCTGCCTACTCTGAGCTGTTCTCATGTTCTTCTTAATCAGCTGAACTTTTTCTGCCATGTCTTCAACCAATTCTGGTCCCATCAACATCCTTTCACCCACTTCATCCTAGAAAGCTGGAGTTCGACACCGCTTCCCATATAACGCCTCAAATGGTTCCATCTGTATACTGGAATGAAAACTGTTATTATATGAAAATTCAACCAAAGAAAGATGTTGGTCCCAACTTACCTGATAATCCATCGAACAAGATCGTGGCATATCCTCCAAGGTCTGAATTGTTTGTTCTGACTGCCCATCTGATTGAGGATGAAATGCTGTACTAAAATTTAGTTCAGTCCCCAACGACTTCTGAAGGCCTTTCCAAAAGTTATAAGTGAACCTGGGATCACGATCAGATACAATGGAGAGAGGAACTCTATGTAACCTGACTACCTCTTTAAGATACAAACGGGAAAGTTGATCAAGAGATAAAGTATCTCGTATAGCAAGGAAATGAGCAGATTTAGTCAAGCGATCAACAATAACCCAGATTGCATTATTACCTCAAGATGTCTTCGGTAATCCCACAACAAAGTCCATGGATATATTCTCCCATTTACACTCTGGCACTGGTAAAGGCTAAAACATCCCTTTCGATAACTGCCGCTCTGCCTTAACCTGTTGACATGTCAAACACTTCACAGTAAAATCAGCAATGTCTCTTTTCATTCCATCCCACCTGTAATACTCCCGCAGATCTCTGTACATCTTAGTACTGCCAGGATGAACTGAAAACGGAGAACTATGAGCTTCACATAACAACTCTCTCTTCAACTGTGAATCAAAAGGAACACACAATCTCTTCCCAAATCTCAAAATGCAATCATTATCAATGTTGAATTCAGGAAACTTACCTTTCTGAACCAGCTCTACCTTTATTTGAAACTCACTGTCTTGCTTCTGTGCTTTCTTGATTCTATCTGATAGAGATGATCTCACTGATACCTGAAACAAAAAAGAAGAACTTCCTGCACCAACAACTTCTATGCCAAAGTTCATCAAATCCTTAACCAAAGGATCACGTTACAAACGCAACATTTCTAATGAAGCATTATTTTTTCGACTCAAAGCATCAGCCACTTTATTTTCTTTTTCTGGATGGTAATGAATTGTACAATCATAATCCTTGATTAATTCTAGCCATCTCCTTTGTCTCATGTTCAATTATTTCTGAGTGAATATATACTTTAAACTTTTGTGATCGGTATATATTTCACACATTACTCCATACAAATGATGCCTCCAAATTTTTAATGAAAAAACAACAGCAGCTAATTCCAAATCATGTGTAGGGTAATTTACCTCAGGAGTTTTCAACTGTCGTGAAGCATAAGCAATCACCTAATCATTCTGCATTAGGACGCAACCATGTCCTTTCAATGAAGCATCACTGTATATAACAAACTCACCATTCCTGGAAGGTAGTGCCAAAACTGGACCCTTCACCAATCTTCTTTTCAATTCCTGAAAACAATCATCACATTCTTTTGTCCATATAAACTTAACACCCTTCCGAGTTAGCTTAGTCATTGGACTAGATAACCGTGAAAATTTTCTAACAAACCTTCGGTAATAGCCTGCCAAACCAAGGAAGCTACGAATCTCGGTTACATTTGTGGGTCTTGGCCATTCTTCCACAACTTTTGTTTTTTCAGGATCAACAGTTATTCCATCTTTAGAAAAAATATGACCAAGGAAAGAAATTTGTTGCAACCAAAACTGACACTTTCTGAATTTCCCATACAATTTCTTTTCTTTTAAGGTTTGAAAAATGACCCTTAAAAGTCTTTCATTCTCTTATTTACTTTTAGAAAACACCCAAATATCATCAATGAAAACCACCACAAACTTATCCAAGAACTCATGGAAAATTCTATTCATTAAGTCCATGAATATAGCAGGTGAATTGGTTAGCCCAAAAGGCATTACTACAAATTCATAATTTACATATCTCGTACGGAACGCAGTCTTCGGAATATCTGCCTCCTTTACCTTCACCTGATGGTACCCCGATCTCAATTCAATCTTTGAAAAAAACTGAGCTCCCTGGAGCTAATCAAACAAATCATCGATATGAGGCAGAGGATATTTGTTCTTAACAGTGATATTATTCAAGGCCCTATAATCAATGCAAAGTCTCATAGAACCATATTTCTTTTTAACTAATAAAACAGGAGCACCCCAAGGTGATGTGATAGGTCGAATAAAACCATTCTCTAATAAATCTTGAAATTTCTCCTTCAACTCTAACAGTTCAATTTGAACCATTCGATAAGGGGGTTTTGAAATTGGCTTAGCATCAGGAACTAAGTCAAAAGTAAATTCAACTTACCGATCTGGTATTATTCCAGGAAACTCATCAGGAAAAAAATCAGGATACTCATTTACCACTGGCACATCATTAATCTGAACAGTTCCTTTATTTTCAACGATGTGTGCAAGGTAAAATTAATTTCCATCTTTTACAATTTTCTTCGCCTCTTGATAAGTTATCAACAGTAAGGGTTCATTCTTGTACACAAACTGAAAGTCTTTCTGAAAAGAAACTTCATTATCTCTACAGTCAATCTTAGCATGGTAAATAGAGAGCCAATCCATACCCAGGATAACATCAAACTCTACTAGAGGTAGAACAATAAGGTTTGCAAGTAGGTTCTTTCCACAGATAAGGATAGGAAGATTCTTATAAATTCTTTTGCCTCAACATTCCCCCCAGGTGTTTTTACCAAAAGTTCAGGAGTCGTTTCTTGAGATGGTATTCCCATTTTACTAGAAAAGGTTTCAGAGATGAAAGAATGTGTAGACCCCGAATCAAACAACACACTGGCATAATCTGAAAAAACAAACAAAGTACCTGATACAACTTCATTTGATGGCCCGACATCTGCTGAAGTAGTTGAAAAGGATTTCACCACCCCTTTCTACTTGTAGTCTAACTGCTTCCCATCACTCAAGCTCTTTGTCAGACACTCATTTGCAAAGTGACCCATCTCATTGCACTTATAACATTTCACTAACTGTAAATCGAATTTGGTCTTATATTCACCTTGATCATTTTCAGTGCAATCATGAGCCTTATGTCCCATCTTACCACATCGGTAGAACTTTCCAGAATTCAGAAGACATTCCCCAGCATGCCTTTTTCCACATTTATCACAAACTGGAAACTTAGTTTTCTTACCATCAAACTTTTTTGATGAATTCTTACCTTTCTCCTGCCACCTCGGTCTCTTCTTCTGCTAGTTGTTATAGAACACTTGGTCATTGAAAAACTCCATTTCCACATTCTCAGCACATCGAACAAGATTTTCAAAACTTTTAAACTCACGAGAAGCTAATTCCCTTCGATATTTTGTCTTCAATCCTGAGTAAAAACGATTGATTTTACTATCAAGGTCTCTGATAAAATTTGGAGCATACCTTGCCAATCGAGTGAACCTTTCTTCATAGGCAGCCACTGAGCCTTCCTCTTGCCTCAATTCCAAGAATTGCTTTTCCATCCTAAGTCGAAAAGCCTTAGGAAAATACTTCTCAAGAAACATACATTTGAATTCATCCTAGTCGAGAGCATCAATCTCATCAGCGCCCCTGATATTTTTAACCATCGACCACCACTGATCTGCCTCACCCTCCAAATGGTAAATAGCAAGACTAACCTTTTGATTGTCTGAACACCCCATGACATCAAAAATCTTCTCCAGTGCTTTAATCCACCCTTCAGCTAGCACAGGGTCAGATGATCCTCTGAATGATGGGGGATGTTTCCTCATGAAATGTTCCACCACTGACATGTTCCTCTGCGGTTGGTCTGGCTGATCTCGTGCATGGATACCACCACCATTTATAGCCTGAGTCAACTACGCCATTACTGCAACAAACTGTTCAGTTCCAATTCCAACCATCTCAGGATGCTGATTCGGAAGGTTATTTCCTTCTGTATGCCTTCCTATCACTGCTTCCCTGTTTCCTCTGCGAAAAACCATTCTGAACAAACATGTCTTAGATGAAGCAACATGGTAATTTTAAATGCTATATCATTTCAAAAAAAATATGTTTGGATAATCATTTAATAGAATTCTAACTCCTAAAGTAATCTAAACTGACCTCTGATACCAACTATAAGGCCCCAGCCTTAAACCTTACTTAATCTTGAGTTATTACAAGATTAAACATTGAGGATCTTTTTGGGTTTAGAGTTTTAGAGAATTAGATCATAAAACATGCATTACATTCCACATATAAACAAAGTTGTTACATAAAGATAGTATTCTTCATTACCATCAATGGAAAAACATTTAAAATAAAACATGGATTATTTCTTGACACTTCCTTGACACTATCATCATATCATGTACCTTTCCCTTGACCTGTGAAAAACATTTCAAAAAAACATGGGATGAGCATAAAAAGTTCAGTAAGGGATATAAAAATATGGAAAGGAAACATGGGTACATATATACATAAGAATGAGATCATACATTACCCATAAAACATAAGCACTTTAACATAACTGATCAAATCATGAATAAATCATAGAAATCTAAGACATAAAGGTAACTTGAAGCATTCATAACATTCTTACGTAGGGAGTAACCCTCTTGGTTACGTTTGGAATACCCATCACAGTATATTCCCTAAATCTCTTCGGAGAAACCTTAACGTTTCACTCCTTCACATTACCCAATGAATTGGAGAGCTATGTCGGGCTCACCGGCCCTTATTTTATCACGGAACCACCCGTCTTCATAATAATTCCCAAGAACCTCAACATAATCGTATCACATAAAACATGCATAAAGGAAACATAACATTTCTACCTTTCAATCACAAGATATCAATACAAGACATTGATATAAAAACATTATGAAAACCATTTTCAATACCAAAATAAAACTAAAGTACAACATGGTATTTATTTTTCTTTTAAAAAGATGTTACGGCTTGTAGAGGAAGCCGAAACTCAAATAATGGTCACGGCCACAGAGAAGTCGTTGTCGCTGCATACGTACGACAAAAACATTCCCTTTTGTCTTTTAGTAAACGCTTAGTATAAAAAATATTACTATTGAATAGACGTAAAAGTCAAAGGGTTTTATACATCGTATAAAAGAAGGTTGAGTATAAAACAAAATATGCCTCAATGAAAGGAGATTGAGACGAAGTCCCATACCTCATATCCAACTTGACTCGACCGTTTTTAATCTCCTGAATAATAAAATTGAGTTAATCTATAATTGCTTAAAAACATTTTTCAAGTTCATTGTTCCTTTTATACCATGTTATGAACATCATGTAATCATTTAAGTTAATAATGTTCATTTTGTCGGTATTTGGTTCTTAAGTCAAAAATAGACTTCTTACACTTACATGTTGTTAATTTGGTCAAAGGTTCGTTATATACAGAATGATATTAATGATTTTTATAACATATATATCATATATATTCAGTATATACATGTATTTATAATATTACATCACATTTAGAGGTAAGAAATGAAATGCACTGTACATGGAGACGGTAAGCCGTACGTACGCATGAACGCTACTTCCATTTCTATTTCGTATTTTATGGAATGGAATCATAATGATATAAGATTATATTATAATTACAGTATAATAACATATATAATATCATTAACTTTATCCTTTACACATCCCATATATGGTATTAACGAATCAAATCACTTTCAGGGGGCGGTAGTCCTCACTTCCTAAAATGAAGATATCATGTTTACCCATAATGGAAACAATAATGGTATGACATAAATGAAAAATACAGAATCATAAGGAAATAATAAACATATTATATATCATATATAAAAATAGTGACATCATAATGTCCACCTTTGAAGGTGTTAAAAGAGTGTTGAACAATCATCGTTTCGGGAGGCAGAATTTCGCCATCCACGGAAACCGTATGTTCTTTAAACATTTGATGTAGTTGTGTGAGAGTGTAGCTCGAATAAATCTTATAAAAACATCCTAGTATATTTAAGATACTGTTGTTTTTACAAAATAAGGAAATAAGAAGAGTTTAGGGGGTTGGAGAAGAAAAATAAAACAAACGGACTCAAGTGAAGACTTTACCTTAAAATCGGGTAACTCCCTTTGGTTTGAGCTCAACGGCTTCCTTGGGAAGACTTCTGCCCAATGTGAGGCTTCAAATAGTAAGAGAGGGAAGTGGAGAGACAAAATGGGCAGGGGTTGGCCGAGCCAAAGGCTTTGGGAGTGTGGGTAAGGAGGTAGAGGTGGGGGCCTTTTATAAGAGGAGAGGAGGGGCACTCTTGGAAAGTAAAGAAATATTACTTTATTTGAAAATGAGTTTCGGATTTAAATGGTCCCACATTGATATAATTCAAGGATAAGGTGATAATGGTTTGAAATATACCCATATAATAGGTTTTGGACATGTGTAGGTCTTAGATATTACATTATCTTTCAATTTTATTTTAATCCTTTATTAATTAGGAAATCGCTACACCATTATGATGTCATAAAAACATTTATTTATTTAATGTCAACAAATTATAAAAAAACTACTATGATGTAGGAAATCGTTTTAGCTTTCAAATTAATATTTATAATAAAAAATATGACTTGTATAACCCCATTTAAAAATTGTTTTCGTAAAACATATTATGTATGTGTCATTTTTTACTTTTACATTAAATAAAAAGTTATTTATGTCATTTCCCAACCAAAGTGGTTACATGGGGTCCCAAAGTTGACCCATGGCTTGTCTTGGTAAGCCATGACACAAAAAATGTGGGTAGGACATGTGTCAAGCTCATCTCATATTATTAAAGTATTATTTTTACCTTAAACTACACTAATTACCTCTAATCGCGATTAAAAACAGAAAAGTTACTATTCACAAAAAAATTATTTTAATCTCATTGAACCACATTTTACTTTATAATGACAACCATGTATGTCGGATTTTTGAAATTCAAAACACAATGATGGAAAAATTTTATTTAAACGGAAAAATCAGTTTTTATATGTACCACTTAGTGGTTTCACTATTCATCAAAAATTGATGTTTTTAAGAAAATTGCCAAAAATTCACCCTAAGCTATATTTGATATTCCAAATTCAAAAATGAAGTCTATTTTAAAAATTAAAAACATATAATTCACATTAATTAATTTAATAATTAATTCTCGATGTCATGACAAATAGCGTGTTTTTATGAAACAATAAGTATCAAAAGATTGACACCAGTTTAAGTCCAATTTCAAAGTGAAATTGATTACAATGACCAACATTGGATTAAATGGTAAAAATATATTCTAATTCCACTTCAAAACCAATTCAAAAGATAATCTAATCATATAAATAAATTAGATTAAAAATAAGTTTTGATGTAAAATACAGTATTTTTCACTATTCATTAAAAATGAACATTGTCAGAAAAATACCAAAAATTCACACAAAGTAAATTTTGATGTCCCAATCATAACGAATAAGTTTATTTTGACAAAAATAGATTATAAAATTGTCAAAATATAGATTTAAAAATGGTTTTCCATCAAAAGGCAGCAAAACAATCTTTTAAAAATAATAGTGTATTCCATGCTTAAAATTGGATTTATTTTCATTTTAAGCCTCTAAAACACTATCTAGTTCATTAATAGACATAGATAAAAATATCTTTTATTAATTACTTACTTGGGATGTTACACCTTCAACTTACTTCTCCTATATGTGCTCTCATCATGACCCTTCATCATTCATGAATGATATACTCTGTTCCGCTTACATTCTGCAATTGTGTTCCCAATGATCAAGCACCTCAAGCAGAATTTTGGCTTCCACTGATAAATGATATCACGACTCATGTTGTCATCCCTTGTTGTCAGAACCACCTCCTCCACCAGTGTGCTTGACATGTCAACTTCCATTAATATTCTGGCATAATGTCCTAGCTTCAGATTATCTATATATCGGTCCAATATAATCGGATTTCCCACTGAAAAAGTAATATCCAAAAGAATCATTGGGTTCAAATATAACCAATTGAGTTTATAAATACAGATCCATAGTTGAAAATGCGTACTACGGACATTTATAGGATCAAAGTTTCGATCCCATTCATGCACATTCAAAAACCACAGATTCCATGAAATAGTACATTTTCTCCACACTATCCTCTTCACTTCATCTAAGGGGAAGACCACATGGTAGTATCCCCTGACCATCGCTTTCATCTGAAAATCATAAAAACCCCACACCTCATTAACCATTTTAGTCAGATCCTGGAATTTCCATAACCGCCCCCATTAGGGATTATAAGTTTTGAAATGATTGAGAATCGTCATAAATTAACCCTTTCATCCACCACTTCTTGATAAGATGACACATGAGCAGTCTTCCCCTTCTGTATCACTGTCCCAGGTGGAGGAGCATCAAAGATCGAGAATCGGGGTCCCGCTGTGTTCTTCACCCCATCTGCAAAATTCCTCCCTGTCTTCATAGGGACTAGATTATTACCAACACCATTTCTTGCGAATGAGAACATATCCTTGTGAATAAGAGTTTCACCAAGAGGCCTCTAACCCCCAACATCCTCCGTGGACATCCCTTATCTAAGATTAAAGGGATCATCATCGTCACCCGATTTGGGGATGTCCCCTAGTGCTCCTTGATACATCCTTCATTATTTATATGATACTTCTGTTAAATCAGACCACCCTTTCACTAATAATATTTCAGTATATTCATTGTCTTTGGTGTGTTCATTTCATGGTTTCATGGTTGAATAACTTTTGTATAATAATGGATTTTATAATTAAATCGAAATAAAACTATATAAGTGAAATGAATTTTTTTATAAAGTTATATATATTTATATGGGCTCGTATATCATTTTTAATTCTAAAATGACAATGATTCATTTGATAAAATATTAAGGATAAATGTTTAGTTTACTTTATTGGTTTTCCAAACAATCATAATTTTCATTCATTTTATTTAATATTAGTCATATATTTTAGTAGAAAATCATTTTATATGTTTAAATATACATTTTGAAAAAACATTTTCACATAATAAATATTTTATGGCCATCCTTTAATGTTGTAATGGAAAATGAAAAATCATTAGCCCTGTATACTGTTAACCTCATTAATTTTTAGATAGATTAAATATATATGAATAATAAAATATTCGAAAATGTGTGGTAAGATATATTTTATTATAAATAAAATGTCATTGTATATACAATATACATGAGTTATTATTATTTGGATGATGAATGGGGTGAATAAAAAGAAGAAGAAGAAACCAAATTAGGTGAGGTTATTTGATAAAGTTACTTTACAACCACTTCAAATGACCCATTAAAAAATGGAATTAGACATTCAGTGATACCAATAGAACATGGATGTGGTTGTAGTATATAGGATAGGTTTTATTGAGATATTTGAGTATCCTCATGTCATGTTATGAGAAATTGTCGGGGGGGGGGGGAGGTATTTATACATGATGAGGGGTTGTTTTAATTGAAAATTTAATGATTATTTTATATTTAAATCCAACAAAATATTAGTGGAATTAATGATATTATATCATTAATTTTAAAATGGATGGATAACTTATATTAAAAATTAATCCACCCAATTAATTTTTATATTTTTTTATTTTATGTGTTATGCTATTCTCTTTAACCCGTTATATTATTTCACTAATAGTAATTTTAATATATTTTTTACATGGTACATTTTTAAATGTAAAATAAAAAATGACCTTATAACCTAATTTATAAATCATGATTCCAAATAAGGAATTCATTTTCATTTATTAGATTAATTAATTTGATAAAAATAATTCCTAAATATATTTCACATTTTACTAAAAAATTGTTTTTAAAGTCAAAAACCTGGTTTTCAAAATTGATAAACATGTGTTTTTTTCAATGTGATTACTTATGTATTACATCACTCCGTAAATAATTTTTTAATTAATAATAAAAAATAAATTTTTTTAAATCATTATTAAATAAAATTTATTTCATAAGAGTTTTGTATTTTGTAAAAATGTATTTTATCTTTTTAAACAAAAAATATACTTTTTGGATAATTTAAAAACATTACTATTTGGTAAATTTTATGTGATGAGTTAAAACAAGTTTATATTTTCAAATAATATTTAAAAAATTTGGAAAATTAATGATATTTTTCCAGAGAATGCAATAAAAAATTCTTTTTGAAGTAAGCATATATTTGAAGAATAAATTTACATTACTATAAATTGTATGTTCATTTATTAGGAATAATTAAATTTACCTTGAATATAATATTAATATTTATTTAATAATATATTTGATATTATTTACACTCAAAAATATAATATCTAGTTTAAATCATTTGTCTTAGAATAATAATATTTTAGAGTTCTTTTTAACTTTGTGCTTGTGAAACATAAGTTGTCTCACAAATCATTCATTCAAATTCTCAGGTTGTTACAATGTGTTTTCACCTATATAAGGAATTAATATTGATAATTACTTCATTTTTTTATCTTGTAATGATATTTGTTTATAAGTTGGTTTATGATATTAAAATTGGCTTATTTATTCTAGAAATTACTATGGGATCTATATAGATATAGACATTACATTTGAAATATCACATCCAATTTATTTAAAGGGGTTATAATAATATTTTCATAAATAAATTTGTCACAAAATTAAAAATATGATTAAAATAATAGTATAACTAAAATTTTTATTAGTTAAATAAATTTCCAATAATTTTATTGGTGATTTTATTCTATTAGAAAATGTGCAAGATACAATAGAGTGGATATAAATAGAATCTAAATGAACAGAATAAATCATGGAGTGGTGGATAAGGGTATATTAATTATCATGATCTAAATAAATGGTATTCATTATATTATACCTATATTCATTCCATGTCTTAGGAGATCTATCATATTGATTATCCTTATTGTCCCATGGTGTGGTGTATTTATTTTCATAATGTCAATAATCATTACAATAGAATCTCTGGAGTATCTGTGATACATTTGGTCGATATTTTGTTTCACTTATATCTCCTAAAATTTGATGTTATTGATAATTATATCTTACTCACTTGAAGCATTTAGTTATCTTTAGAGAAAAAATTTCCCGATGTTTCTTTCTATATTTTTAACATTATGGGAGATTATTTTTATTTCTTCTTTTGTTTTTATGAATTTTCTTGAATCAAAATTTATTTCCATTATTATAACTAATCTAATTATGATGATTTGAGTCTAAAATCTCTATTTCTACCAATATATTACATCTAATGATATCTTCATTGTAATTACTGTCACATAGAGCCTATTCCATTCAAAGACTCAGCCGGTATCCACAAAATAATTGATCAGTTTTTATTCACGGGTTGATGATAATACTATAACTATTCCATAAATAACTGGTAAAAGTTTCCTTATAGGAATTAATGGATTCATCATCATTATATGTATGTTCATTGAATTACGCATGAAAAAAGATGGCGAGACGGGAGGCGAGACGGGAGGCGAACCGAGCGACGGCGCGGGATGGCGTCTGCTAGGGTTTTCTACGGAGATGGAGATTCCGCACTTCCTTGGTTTCAATCGCCTCGACATGCGATCGGTGGGGAAGGATCCGGCTCCGAGCGGTATTTCCTCTGCGCCGAGTTCAGATTTCAGAAAACCAGCGCCGAGTTCCAATGTCAGAAAACCAGTGGCGAGTTCCGATGTCAGAAGATCAGTGGCTTCCTCTCGTGATTTGCGCGCGTCGGGTGGTGGTGTGGTCTCCTCCGGCGAGCAATGGCCTTCTGGGAAGGATGCGGACCCGAGCAGCTCCAAAAATCTGGCAGCTTCCTCTGCTGATGTCGCACCGGCTGGTGGCGCGAAGGTCTCCTCTTGTGAGATTGCTCTGATGAGATCGGAGGATGGTGCGCGAGGGTGGACCGTTGCGTCGCTGCGAAACCTCCGCCTGGCAATTCCATTAACCAGTCTGCTTGGGATTCTTCGAGGTCCAAGGTAAAGGAGGTCTTGAAGTTTGCCTCTTCCGATGTCAATATTGGTCAGTTTCAGGAATCTATGAGGGTTCCTGTTGGTGCCGCATCATGTGGACAACGTTCATTTGTTGATGTGATGAAGGATTCGTTATCGGATCAGAAAAAGATTGAGAATTCCTGCTTTCGAAGGATTCTCCGAAAGGGATCTTTGGCTCACGTTGAGGCGAACCCCGGTGTGATTGCTGAAAGGTTTGCATTGGGTGAGAACTCATTGATTGCTCGCATTGTTCTTCCTAAAGGTGCGCAACCCTGGAAATGTGATGATTTATTCCGCAGAATTTCGATGTTGTGGGGCTTTGCTAGCTGGAAATGTGTCTCCCTTGGGCGGGGATTCTTTCACTTCTTGTTTCCATCGGCGGATCTCAAGATTAGGGCATGGAGTTCTGGTTCCATGTTTCTAAAACCGGGATGGCTTCATCTGCATGAATGGTCACTTGAATTTAATGTCTCAAATGTAAAAAATGACTTCGCTCAAGTATGGGTGCGTCTTCATGGTCTTAATTGGGTTCTTTGGCATCCAGAGATCCTGCATGATATTGGAACGGCAATTGGAACTCCCATCCGCCTTGAAAAGGAAACAACTGATGTCCGATTTGGGCACTTCGCTAGAATGCTGGTGGAAGTTGATCTCAGATCCACTCTCATTGATACGGTAACTCTTTCTATTCCGTCTGATCAAATTTAAATTGATGTTGAATATGAAAAGATGCCTCTTTTCTGCACTAAATTCATGACTGTGGGGCACTCTCTGGAGTTGTGTCGTAAAAACAACTCTTGTAAAGAGTGTGGGATGCGAGGACACCCCTCCAATCTATGTCGAAAAAAGGATACTTTGAAGGAATCATCCTCTCCAAAGCATGTCACCAAGGACAGCGACCCTCCTATGAAGGCAGTCCCTGATGTGCCGACTCCTTCAAAGGGCAAAGAGTTGATTGTTGATTCTACTCCGAAAAGATCTTATAGCGGCCCTTCTAGAGATCATGAGGTTATCATTTCTGATAATTTGATCCCTGACTCTCACCAGGTTCAGGGTGATGTGCAATTACATGTTGATTATCATCATGAAATCCAGAAGCAATTTCAGATATCTGAGTTTCATGAGAAATGGGGGAACATTTCTGAAGATGAACAGGGGAAGGTGTGTACACCGATCAGGGTCTCGGGCAATGGTGACAAGTCAAAGACTACTGAGAAAGGAAGGGCGGAGGAACCCACTCCTGGAGTTGGGGACCTAACCCTCTGCGATGGGGGTGCCTCTCATGTTGAGACCAAGGGAAGAGGTTTGGATGCAACTACGATATCATATAGTGATATTGTCCGAGGAGAAAAGAAAAGAGGCTCTGACAATGAGGGTGTCAGATCTGCCCCTGTTTCAAGGAAACCAAGGAAGGACTACTCTGCAGTTCCGAGGACCGTGACCACTAGGGCATCTGCCAAGAAGGAGATTGAGAAGCTATCAAAGGAGCAGATGGACAAACGGAAGTTCTATAAGAAGCTTCTTAAACAATACGAGACCCAATCAGAATGGGAATTAGCTGATGCTGATGACACGACCGGGTATGGGGGTGGTGACTATGAATGTTTTGACTTGTAATCTCTCTCTCTTCCTTCTCCTGTTTCTGCACTTTTATTTTATTAATAAATTTGGTGGTCCAAGCTTGCTTGGATCGGACTTTCGGGGTATTGAATTACGCATCCATTTATTCAAAATTGGTAAAGGAAAATACTTATTTTAATATAACTTTTTAAAATCTTTCTATATTATAGAGTCTTTCTCATCCTATTTCATAATATTCATTATAAGAAACGACTATTTTTATGCATCACCTTAAAAATTATAGTTAGGAAAAAACCTCTTAGGGATTGATAATAGGAGAGTAGAAAATATGTTTTCTAAAAAACTATTCAATTGATACGAAATAAGTGTATTAGATAAAGCACTATAATAGTGTGGACATTATCCTATAAAGAAATCGATAGAAATTTTTTCATTACTTAGAGAATTCATGAGTTAAACATGGGTTTCATTACCATTCATAAATTAATAAAGATATGTTGGAATTTTCATCATGGGTTTCACCCCAGATGCTATCCCATTTAGATTCATACAGAGTTAATCACCCGATATTCTTTATCAACCTTTAATAAAATGAATCCCCATGGATCTAACCATTGTCTAAAACCAAAAACCAACTTTATGTGGGTTTCATGGATTAGTAATCGGAATGGGAAAACATATGAGAAAAAACAAATTCCTATTATTTCCTCAATTGTGAAACTTTTTAATTGACCTATAACAAAATATTTTTTTAATGAAAAATATATTTTCAACATATATAATGGTTCATATAGAAAATTTAAATTAAAAAATAATATCCCCATGGAGTTTCAAACCATTTTTGTAGATATATATCATTATCTAGTAACATATTAATATATGTTCAATTCAAAACCACCATTATTCAAGAATATTGCATCTATTTTGACTAATGTCTCATCCTTTATCAACTTGATTATATACTGGTAAGGATGTCATTTCTAGGAAAATAG
The DNA here is from genome assembly GCA_963277665.1 of Viscum album. NCBI lineage: Eukaryota > Viridiplantae > Streptophyta > Magnoliopsida > Santalales > Viscaceae > Viscum > Viscum album. Next base: position 882,906,764 of record OY728143.1, on the reverse strand, counting down.
ACATGATATACATTATAAAAAAATTAGTATACTTCCTAAATTTAACCAAATCCTTAGTGTTTCCAATAATGTATTATAATTCAAATCCCAATGATTTCTAAATATTTCTTTTCCACTAACTGAGATCCACAAAACTACACTCTCGAGCCTGGTGCTAAAAATAAATTCATTATATATAAGATACCAAGTGACATGTTCCACGATAAACATGAATATATTAAAAATTAATATAAATTACTGAAATATTTCATACAACATTCAGAACATTCAAATTTAGTAAATTTGGAGATTATATACCTAAAAATATATTTTATGACACATGTGAATATTTCTCCATAATTGAACCACATTATAACACCTACTAGTTATCTATTACTTTATTATCATGATCATAAGCCATATAATGGAAACATAATAATAGAGTTATCTCGTAAATCATGTAATAAAAATAATCAATAAATTTCATGTTTTTGAAAAATATATTTTTGCTGATTAATATATAATATTATAATATTATAAGTTTTTTATCAAAAAAAGAAATGGTTTTATTAAATATGAATTGTTTTCCATAAAATATTGGTTTTATTACAAAAACAAAAATCAAAATTTTAATAATTTAAATTCATAAAAATATATTATTTTTAAAAGTTAGTATATTAAAATAATCATAGGACTATTTTCTCATATTATTCTAAAATGAATTATTATTTTTTTGATATTTGAAGATTTTCAATTTTAGAAAAAAAATTAGTGAAACAAATAACTATAAAAAACAATTTATATACTTTTTAGTTTTAAATAACAATAATTTCATTTTTAATATATTATAAATAATTATATAATTATATATCATTTTGGAATATATTAATTTTTTGTATATAATAACATTATTTAGAAAATCAATTTTATTTTCATGTTTGGAATTCATATTTTGAAAGTAATTTATGCTATTTATATATATTTAGTCTTTTAAAATGGATAACATATTTTATATCTATATTTGAAAATTAGTAATGATAAAAAAATCAGTAATTATTATCAATACTATCATTGGTAAAAATTATTTCACAATGTCCAAAGGGTAAACATGCTAATTTAGGTTAAAGAAATTCAATGCCTCTACAAAATATCATTTGTAATATTATTGGAACAGATTTTTTTACCTTTGACCACATAAACATTGAATTTTATATTATTATTTTCCACTATCCAATGAATAAGACATTATATTATTTTAATACATTATTTAATTTCGAGAGTGACACATTCCCCAATTATAAAAGGGGACCCCTCTCCTCCATTTTACATATCACTTGAGACTTTTATCACAACAAACTGCTACCCAGATACTAATCCTAGAAGGATTTATGTTTTTAGTAAAGGGAGATATATAAGGATGTAGTATATGGCTCAATAGACCTATTCAAATTTTATTTGTTATTATACATTTTTAATATCAGTTCACACCAATTTAACATGTTTATATAACTATCATATATAAGCTGAAATGTCATTATGTTGATGGATCTATTATTCCTTCATTTTTTCAATCCTATGGGAAATGAAAATATCACTTGTGCATACATGTTAACTTAATCCTCTATGAATCAATGTGTTTTTTCCATCACTGCCTTAATATAATGATTAAAAAGATGAAATAAATGAATACGTATTATTTCATGAAATTATTATGTTTTTGGAAACATATGTTATTACTAACCTTCTTACTCTTTTCAACGGTTTTATATTCATAACGTTTCTCAGGTGTACATGAAGAATACCACCTACACAAAGTGATGAGATTCAATTTTCATTACCACCTCACATGTTTTTCCATAAGGAAATAAAATAATTACCAAAATATTACATTTTTAAAATAATTTTGAAATGGGAGAATAAATTATTTTGTATATCATTTCTTTTCCATCCAATAACTAAATGACAACATCACTTGTGTAAACTTTCGAAATACCACTGCCATGATAGGTCATACATCAATTAACAGGCCAAACATCCATGGATGGTTCTAAAATGTTTTAATTATATAAAATTAATATTTTTTTCATGATTAAGATTCTTGAGATTATAGAATAATGATCCCTTTCATCAAAGTTAACCTGTCAAATTCAATTTGGAATTCAAAACCAAAAAACCAAAAAAAACATCCCACCATCACATAGATATATTTTTGAATAAATACTACATAGTAAAAATAAAAATTAATGAAACATTGATAAAATAATTAAGATTTATCTATCTCTTAATAAACTGTGAAACTAATATAATATTGTTTCACATGGTAGTATATATATAAACATAACAAGTTGGGACTCTATATTAGTAATTTTTTATTTTTACCAAGTGAAAAATAATGATTTTTTAAAATATAATTCTTAAACACCCTTTATCACCATCATTGAAATTGTTAATTATCATTCATATTTTAATCATTTTAATGGTTGTTTTCTTTGAAAATATTTAACCTAATTTTTTGGGATTTTTTACAATTGGTGTTTTGATAAACCAATATTTCTTCTTATTTTTTTGATATTACTAACTTGTTTTTTGAATGTGTTATTGAAAACTCATTCAAATGAACTATATGGAAACTCAAGATCAACATAATTTTATTTTACACCATTTTTTATGAATACTCATCAAATTAAAAATGTACATTACCGAGGTCTAAAATAGATAGAGTGTTTGTCGATACAGGGAACAAAATTGTCCGACATAGTGAAATATCTTTAGCATTTCACAAAAATTTACTGTAACGACCCAAAGAATTTCAATAGAAAATCCCCTTCTTATATTTATGTCATAAAAACACATAATAATGAACTAATAAGTGATAAGTGGCCTTTAAACATAATTTTGTCACCCCTATGTTTGGAATTTTAAAAATCCGACATACACAGTTGTGTTCAAGATAGTTTTTGGAGTCTAATGAAACAAAAACAATTTTTGGTGAAAAGTAACCTACCCTTATGAATAGTAACCTACCCTTATGAATAGTAATATACCCTTATTAATAGTAATATGACCCTTACGAATAGTAAATAAGAGTAACATTACCTATGAATAATAAAATATAATTTAGACATCTTAGAAAGTGACAATTTGACCTTAGTAAACGTTTTTGGTATTTTATAAGTCATAAATAATTAATTATAATTAATTAATAAATTTAAAAGATTATTTATTTTCCTGTAATGTATTCATAAATTATTTAATCAATTTCTAATAGTTTTTAGATAATTTTATAAGACCCTACATAAATTTTGAAAGAACTGCAAAATCAGTTTTAATTTTTAAAAATGTTTTTGTAAGTAAATTATGATTTTAATTAAATATTAAATTATTAATATTTAGAAAATTATTTTTGAAAAATGGACTTCATTTTTGGATTCTACACGTCGAAAAATGGTTGGGGTAAAGTTTTGGGAATTTTCTGAGATACCTGAATTTTTGATGAATAGTGGAATCCGATAATTCACAATAAAAGCTAAATAATGTATTAATTGAGTCATAAATGATTTTCTGCTGATGTAAGCCCACTTGGTTCGGGATTAAATTATAAAAGTACTATTATTGGTCATCCAAGACTCACTATTCCTTGTATTTGGTGAAATTAATAAACTTATCAATTTTATATTAAGGAAACCCCTCTCCCCTCCACTATAAAAGCCACCCTTCACTCCCTCTTTTCCTCACACCTCTCAAGCTCCAAGCCTTCTCTAAACTCTACCCAAACATCTTCTCTAGAACTTCCCCCACGTCCAAAAGCTTCTGGTCTCATAAAAATACCAATCTTATCTTCCTTAAGGAGGATCTCAAGAGGAAGATTCTAGAGGTAATTTCTCTCTCTTCTCCTTTAATTTCCTTTCAAGTTCAAGTTCCTTTCTGGATCTCTACCTACCTATATTCATTCAAAATATTTTGTAACTCCAGTATTATACATATAATTTAATATTATGATTCTAATGGTATATTATATCACCCCACACCCTTCCCTCTTCCTTTTATTTTATTAATGAGAACGTTGTTCATGTGGTGATAATTTATCACCTTCAAAAAACGACATGTTCTCTTCTTCCATTTATACCTTAAATCTAGTCATGAAACCATTTTTATGGTTGAACCAGAATATGTAATATGTATTATGTTCTATTTTAAGTTCTGTAAATAACCTATGGCTATATTACTAAGTGAAAAGTTAAAATGAGTTCGTTTTGATCCAAAAACCGCTCAAATTAACCCAAATAATCTTCTTTTAATTATTATCTAATGATTTGTCCTCATGGATCTAATATAACTCATTATAAAATCATTCATGCTTCTGTAATATAATTAATTACATGTAATATCAGTTCTGGATGTTTACCCACGATCTACCCAAACATCAATTTAAGAATACAAGTGGACCGCTCAAGAAAACCATAAAAACGAACTTCCCCGAACAATGTTTTTAAACTCTATAAGTCATCCAATGGAACATAATATAACATAATGAATCCAGAATTAACCCTCTTAATGTTTCAAAGGTTCTGGAATTTCTAATTAATGAATATAATGTCATTATATAGGACATTAAAGAGAAGGATGCATTCGAGTACAAGGTAAGGGGAAATCTCGAACACAACTTTTCTTCCTTCGGGCTCTCCCTCTTTCACTCCATTTTTGATATGTTTACTCCTCAAAGATCATTTTTTCATATTTTCCTTTACTTTTCTGGGATATACATGTTTGTCACTGGTTTTAATGTCCATCAATTTTTTTTCCAAAAGAACCCTTCTTTCAAGATCTCAACTTTTACCTCTCATTCAAGGTTGATGGTTCTTATATCAAGTATGTTGTTCCCTATTTCTTTTGGGAACCCAAAGCTTATGAATGTGTTATTATGAGATGAAACAAATTCCTTTCCATGGGTTATTTATGTACATGTTTGATATGTGTTCTATGTGGAAATCATGATAATGATAATGTTATGATGTGACTGGTGCGCCCGGAATTATATAGCACTCCAATGCATTGGGTAAAGTGATGAATCTCATGAGTAAATGTGAAATGATGTGTGAACATGATGCTAGCTTTGTTCACAAGCATGTGTGGTAGTTAACCACTAAGACATGATGTTTCATTTTTATGCATTTCCACATTTCAAGTTTATTATTTATGCTCCTCTCATGTTCATGATCTTTTTCCTAAGTCATGATTATGCTCACCCCATGATACATTATTCTTATATATCCTCTTACAGGGCTTTTAGCTCACCCCTTTTGATATATATCCTCACGTGTCTATATTTACTAAGGAGAGGACAAGTTCCCCTAAGAAGCTAGTGAAGAAGAAATTAAATAAATGTTTATGCTTGATGTTGTATTTGTTATGTATTGTCCTAGTTTTCCAAAGACAATAACCTCTGGATCCTCCATGTGTAATAATATTATGTTGTTTATCATTGTAATGATTTAATAGTAATTTAAGAAAAGGCTGGGTCTCTATAGTTGGTATCAGAGGAAATGTTTAGTTAATTTGGGAATTAGGATTAGTAAACCCTAGAGAAAACCTCTAGCATGAGAATAAGTACAAATATGTATACAAGAATATTTACCTAGGGATCCCATATGTTATGTTTTTGGTATAATTGAATAAATGAATAAGTTATTCATGACTTGTTTACTTATGTTTTGTTCTAACCTTTTCTATCTTATAAAATGGTGGGAACCAGGAGAAATCAGGCCAACAACTCCTGCAAAGGCCAATGAAATGATTGCCCGAACGACATCCCCAATGATTTAATAGGTGGAGTTCAAAACTTCATGGGGATGCTTACCCAATTATCTCGGGTTATGAATAATAACCATAATAATGGGGAACGTCCTCCTTCACCAAAGAGGGATCAACTAGATATCAAATGTTTTATGCGACAACGACCACCGACGTTTTGTGGATCTTCCGATCCACTAGTTGCGGAACAGCGGGTCAACTCCATGGAGAAGAAATTTTCTGTTCTCCATTGTTTCGAGACAGAGAAGGTGACTCTAGCAGTTTATCGTCTAGATGGAGAAGCTGATCAACGGTGGGCTTTGATTAAGAACACCAAGCCAAGGGATGAAATTGAAGAGATGTAATGGGAAAACTTTAAGATAATGTTTCCTAATAAGTACTTACCACAAAATCTTCGCACGAAGATGGAGAGAGAATTCATAGAGCTCAAACAAAAAGAAGAAGAATCTGTCACAACCTATGAAGCAAATTTCACAAGGCTCGCAAGGTATTCTTTGAGTTTTGTTATCAACAATGATAGAAAAATTGATAGATTCTTTATTGAATTAAAACCACATCTTCAAAAGTCTTCTGCAATTCAAGACTTTGGGAGTTATGAAGAAGTTGATCTGTGTGCTCTCAAAGTAGAGATGGAGTTTGGAGAATGGTCCCATGGATATGGTGATAAGAAAAGAAAGATGGAGTTTCAAGCTGGTGGATCTAGTGACAAAGGTGGGAAGAAAACACAATGACCCACATGCCAAAAATGTGGGAAGTTGCACCATGGGAACTACCTCAAAGGTACAACGAAATGCTTTAAGTGTGGGAAGGAAGGACACCAAGCTCACGAGTGTCGAAAAGACATGAAAAGGAAGGATAATATAGCCGATTAAAGGAGAGAACCACTCGTGGTTCAATGCTACAACTGTAGGGAGCTAGGGCATTATTCAAACCAGTGCACTAAACCTCGAGCTCTCGAGGGTAATCAGCGCCGGCAACCACCAAAGCCAGAGGAACAAGGGAAAGCTTATTCCATCACTACTGTGGAGGTGGATCATGATAATGAAGTTGTACAAGGTACACTTCCTATTCACTCAAGAATGGAAAAAGTCTTGTTTGATTCTAGTTCTACACATTCCATTATATCTTGTAAGTTTTCTAGAACTATAGAATCGAATCCCCGAAACCTTGAAGTAGAGATATCTGTAAAAACAACAAGTGGTGCAATCATTGCAACCCAAGTGTTTGACTCTTCTCCTATTGACGTATGCGGGAATATTCTTCCGGAAAATATCGTAATACTTCCCTTGGTGGAATTCGACGATATAATGGGAATAGATTGGATCTTGTTATATAGATCACATATCAACTGTCGGGAAAAGGAAATATATTTTCATATTCCAAACCATCCCATGCTCCTCTACAAATGCAAGGAAGATCATGAATATCCTTTGAAAATTCCTTCAATGGTGTGGGTGTTGATTCCCTATGAAGAAGCATGCCTCGTCCAAATGGTTGAGTCGAAGGAAAGTGCCAACCTTGAAGAAATGCCCATCGTGAGGGAATACAATGATGTATTTCCCGAAGAGTTACCCAGAATTCCCCCGGATCGTGAGGTAGAGTTCTCAATTGAACTCATACCCGGAGCTACTCCAATCTCAAAATGCCCCTATAGGATGGCTCCAATCGAACTGGAGGAGTTAAAGAAGCAGCTGCAAGAGAATCTGGACAAAGGGTTCATACGCCCTAGTGCATCACCTTGGGGTGCACCAGTTCTCTTTGTAAAGAAGAAGGATGGAACCATGTGGCTGTGAATCGATTATCGGGAACTCAAAAAGATCACCATAAATAACAAGTATCCTCTCCCAAGGATTGATGACCTGTTCGATCAGTTAAGAGGACCTCAATACTTCTCAAAGGTGTATCTTCGTTCTGGATATCATCAAGTAAAGGAGAAGAAGGAAGAAATTCAGTAGACTGCCTTCCGTACAAGGTATGGGCACTATGATTTTTTGGTGATGCCCGTCGGACATACTAATGCCCCTGCAATCTTCATGGATTTGATGAATAGAGACTTTAGACATTACCTCAAAAAATATTTGGTAGTGTTTATCGATGATATTCTCATATAGTCCAAGAGAAAGTAGGAACATGAAGAACATCTAAGACTTATGTTGGCGACATTGAGAAATAAGAAGTTGTATGCCATGTTCAGCAAGTGTGACTTTTGGATTAATCAAGTCATGTTCTTGGGACATATGATCACAAGTGAGGGAATTTCTGTGGACCCTTCAAAGACAAAGGTGATTGAAGAATGGCCCAGGCCCTCTAGTGTCACATAAATCTGTAGGTTTCTTGGATTAGATGGGTACTATGGACGTTTTGTGAGAAACTTCTCACGATTGTCGAGCCCGCTAACTAAGTTAACAAGGAAAGGGGTAAAGTATGTATGGACGGAAGAATGTGAGGGAAGCTTCAAGGAGCTAAAGAGAAGGCTGATCACTGCACCTGTACTCACACAAACAAAAGGTGGATAAGGTTTTGTTATATACAGTGATGCATCAAAGAAAGGCTTGAGTTGTGTACTCATGAAAAATGATAATGTGATAGCCTACGCCTCACGACAGTTGAAGATCCATGAGAAGAACTACCCGACGCATGATATAGAGCTGGCAGCCGTGATTTTTGCCTTGAAAATCTGGCAGCACTACCTTTATGGTGAGAAGTGTGACATATACACCGACCACAAGAGCCTAAAGTATATATTCACACAAAAGGAGCTCAACATGCGTCAAAGGAGATGGTTAGAGATAATCAAGGATTATGATTTCTCTATTCACTATCATCATGGGAAGGCAAACAAGGTAGCTGATGCTCCAAGTTGAAATGAACCTGCTACTCTATCCATGTTGAGGATTGAGAAAGACCATATCTTCTTGGATATGAAATGGATGGATTTGGGAATCATAAGGGCAGGGGATACATCCTACCTTGCCCAAATGATTGTGCAACCATACATCCAACAGAATATTAAGGAAGCACAAAGGGATGATATAGAGATACAAAAGAGGGTGAATGCAGTAAAGGAAGGAAAGCTGCAAGAGTTCCATATCGACGATTATGGTGTGATTAGGTTTGGAACATGACTTTGTGTGCCTTCATCAACTGGAATAAAGAAGGATCTATTGGATAATGCACATAGCTCAACTTTATCTATCCATCCTAGAAGTACCAAGATATATCATGATCTCCGAGAACACTTCTGGTGGGATAACATGAAGAAGGAGATTGCAGAATACATATCAAGGTGCTTGGTATGTCAGCATGTTAAAGCTGAGCAACAAAAGTCCAAAGGTATGATGCAGCCATTGCTTATACCCATGTGGAAATGGGAAAATGTTACTATGGACTTTGTCATGGGTCTCCCAAAAACGTCAAGAGGAAATAATGCGATATGGGTTATAGTTGATCGACTCACCAAGACTTCCCATTTTATCGCTATTCGGGAAGACCTCTCACTTGAACAGCTTGCATGGATATATGTGAAGGAAGTAGTGAGATTGCACGGTGTTCCACTCTCGATTGTCTCTGACCATGATCCAAGGTTCACATCTAAATTCTGGAGGATCCTTCATCATTCTTTGAGTACTAAATTAAATTTCAGCACGACCTATCACCCCCAAACTGATGGCCAGTCTGAAAGGACTATTCAGACGCTTGATGATATGCTATGAGCCTGCTCTCTTGAATTCAAAGGTTGTTGGGATCAGAATATCCCATTGGTTGAATTTTCATACAACAATAGCTTCCACTCGAGTGTTCAGATGGCTCCGTATGAAGCTCTTTATGGTAAGCGATGTAGAACTCCAACCTGTTGGGATGGAGTTGGAGAACGAAAGCTACTTGGTCCCTATCTTGTTCAAAAAATGACAGAGAAGGTTCATGTCATCCAGAAACACATCAAAGCTACTCAAAGTCGGCAAAAGAGCTATGCTAACAACCGTTGAAGGGACTTGGAGTTCGACATTGGAGATAATGTCTTTCGTCGAATATCTCCTTGGAAGAGAGTCATGAGATTCGGGAAGAAAGGGAAGCTAAGCCCAAGGTACATTGGCCCCTTTGAGATCCTTGATCGTATAAGAGCCGTAGCCTATCGTCTGGCACTTCCACCGAATATGGCTCAAGTTCATGATGTGTTTCACGTATCACTACTGAGGAAGTACATTCCAGACCGCTCACATGTACTAAACTCAGAGGTGGTACAGTTGGAAGATGATCTCTCCTATGAGGAGCAGCCGGTAAAACTTTTGGACCAAAGTGATAAGGTTCTACGCAACAAGACAACCCGCCTTGTCATAGTGTTGTGGAGGAACCATAAGTTTGAGGAAGAAACTTGGGAACCGGAAGAGGCAATGAAGGAGAAGTAACCTCACCTGTTTGTGTAAAGTGAAATTTTGGGGGCGAAATTTCTTAAGGGGGGAAGAATGTAACGACCCAAAGTATTTCAATAGAAAATTTCCTTCTTATATTTATGTCATAAAAACACAAAATAATGAACTACTAAGTGATAAGTGACCTTTAAACATAATTTTGTCACCCCTATGTTTGGAATTTTAAAATCCGACATACACAGTTGTGTTCAAGATAGTTTTTGGAATATAATGAAACAAAAACATTTTTTGGTGAATTGTAACCTACCCTTATGAATAGTAACCTACCCTTATGAATAGTAACCGACCATTATGAATAGTAAAATGACCCTTATGAATAGTAAATAAGAGTAACATTACCTATGAGTAATAAGATAAAATTTAGACATCTTAGAAAGTGACAATTTGACCTTAGTAAACGTTTTTGGTATTTTATAAGTCATAAATAATTAATTATAATTAATTAATTAATTTAAAAGAATATTTATTTTCCTGTAATGTATTCATAGATTATTGAATCAATGTCTAATAGTTTTTAGATAATATTATAAGACCCTACATAATTTTTGAAGGAACTGCAAAATCAGTGCTGATTTTAAAAACTGTTTTTTAAGTAAATTATGATTTTAATTAAATATTAAATTAATAATAATTAGAAAATTATTTTGGAAAAATGGACTTAATTTTTGGATTATACATGTCGAAAAATGGTTGGGGTAATGTTTTGGGAATTTCTTGAGATAGTTGAGTTTTTGATGAATAGTGGAATCCGATAATTCACAATAAAAGCTAAATAATGTATTAATTGAGTCATCGATGATGTTCTGCTGATTTCAGCCCACTTGGTTCGGGATTAAATTATAAAATTACTATTATTGGACATCCAAGACTTACTATTCCTTGTCTTTGGTTAAATTAATAATCTAATCAATTTTATATTAAGGAAACCCCTCTCCCCTCCACTATAAAAGCCACCATTCACTCCCTCTTTTCGTCACACCTCTCAAGCTCCAATCCTTCTCTAAACTCAGCCCAAACATCTTCCCTGGCACCTCCCCCACGTCCAAAATCTTCTGGTCTCATCAAAAGACCAATCCGATCTTCCTTAAGGAGGATCTCAAGAGGAATATTATAGAGGTAATTTCTCTCTCTTCTCCTTTACTTTCCTTTCAAGTTCAAGCTCCTTTCTTGATCTCTCCCTACCTATATTGAATTCAAACTGTTTTGTAACTCCAGTATTATAAATATACTGTAATATTATGATTCTAATGTTATATTATATCACCCCACACCCTTACCTCTTCGTTTTATTTTTTAAAAGATAACGTTGTTCATGTGGTGATAATTTATCACCTTCAAAAACGACATGTTCTCTTCTTCCTTTTCTACCTTCAATCTGTTCATGATACCATTTTTATGGTTGAAACAGAAAATTTTATATGTATTATGTTCTATTTTAACTTCTAGAAATAACCTATGGCCATATTACTAAGTGAAAAGTTAAAATGAATTTGTTGTGATTTAAAAACCGCTCAAATTAACCCAAATAATCTTCATTTAATTCTTATCTAGTGATTCATCCACATGGATCTAATATAACTCATTATAAAATCATTAAAGCTTCTGTAATATCATTAATTACATGTAATATCAGTTCTGGATGTTTACCCATGATCTACCCAATCATCAATTTAAAAATACAAGTGGACCGCTCAAGAAAACCATAAAAATGAACATCCCCGAACAATGTTTTTAAACTCTATAAGTCATCCAAAGGAACATAATATAACATAATGAAACCAAAATGAACCCTATTAATGTTTAAAAGGTTCCGGAATTTCTAATTAATGAATATAATGTCATTATACAGGACATTAAAGAGAAGGAGGCATTCAAGTACAAAGTAAGGGGAAATCTCGAACCCAACTTTTCTTCCTTCGGGTTCTCCCTCTTTCACTCCATTTTTGATATGGTTACTCCTAAAAGATCATTTGTTCATATTTTACTTTACTTTTATGGGATATACATGTTTGTCACTTGTTTTTATGTCCATCAAAAGTTTTTCCAAAAGAACCCTTCTTTCAAGATCTCACCTTTTACCTCTCATTCAAGGATGATGGTTCTTATATCATGTATGTTGTTCCCTCTTTCTTTTGGGAACCCAAAGCTTATGAATGTGTTATTATGATATGTAACCCATTCCTTTATGTGGGTTATTTATGTACATGTGTGATATGTGTTCTATGTGGCAATCAAGATAATGATAATGTTATGATGTGACGGGTGCGCCCGGAATTATATAGCACTCCAATGCATTGGGTAAAGTGATGAATCTCATGAGTAAATGTGAAATGATGTGTTAAAATGATGCTAGCTTTGTTCACAAGAATGTGTGGTAGTTAACCACTAATACATGATGTCTCATTTTTATGCATTGCCACATTTCAAGTTTATTATTTATGCTCCTCTCATGTTCCTCGACTTTTTCCTATGTCATGATTATGCTCAACCCATGATATGTTGTTCTTATATATCCTCTTACTGGGCTTTTATCTCACCCCTTTTGATGTATATCCTCAGGTGGATACATGTACTAAGGAGAGGACAAGTGCCACTAAGAAGCTAGTGAAGAAGAAATTAAATAAATGTTTATGCTTGATATTTTATTTGTTATGTATTGTCCTAGTTTTCCCAAGACACTAAACCTCTGGATCCTCCATGTATAATACTATTATGTTGTTTATCTTTGTAATGATGTAATAGTAATATAAGAAAAGGCCAGGTCGCTATATTTACCCCTTCATTACATCTACATAAAAACATTATTCATGACAAGGGAAAGGAAACATAATAAAGGGAGATCTCAAATGCTCTACAAGGGTTAATAAAGGAGATATATAAGCATATCAGGAGCACAAGCATGCGAGAATACAATAATAAAAATTCAAAATCATACTCTCCATATCAAAGATCAAATGCGTGAGCCATTGCATAAATATTGGAATTTCATAAGATATGAATTATAAGGGAATCTAATTAGAAGCAATAAAATAATAACATATGAATAACACATGGAATTTTGAATGACACATAAGCATGTGATACCATTCCTTATAAGTCAAGCCTCATTCCCAAAACCTAAAAATGATCTTCAAGGGGACTACACCTTTTGAGAGGGACAACAACTATCCCTAGTTTCATTATTTTCTTTCTAATGGATCATGTTCCTAGTCTTCTTATACTGGACAAGGTTTTCACTTATTCACCTAGTTGATAAATCATATCAACTGGTTTCCCATAATTATATTAGGAGATAGAAATATTTACCCAATGCATTAGTGTGAGATATAGGTCCCACACCTGTCATAATAAAATTACATCTACTTTTTCTACAAGAAAATAAAACATTAATCATATCATGACACATAAAAATATAATGGAATCATAAATTAAAAAACATATCCCATTAAAAGAAATGAATATCGTAAACATGTCATCATATCATCACTTGTAGAAAAGAGTCTGATTTATAATCATTCTATCAAATCATGACCCTTGAAAAGAAGTAGATTTCAGAAGTATATAACCCATGGAATAAAAACTGGTTTCTTAAAAACTTTTAATTATAAATATACACCATTCAAACATAGATTAAGAATGATCTCCTTGGATCATATCCCTAATAAATCATGAAACCTTACAACATATGTCATCAAATATAGAGAAAGAATTTTAAAATTTATAATTAAACAATTATTAAGGGAAATATCATTTATTTAAAAAAATTCATAAATAAAATTCAACAATACTTTTAATGTGAATAATGGTTTTGAATTATATTTGAAATATTCATCTTGTAAAATGTCATTTTATATTTTTAAAACATTTTTTATAATATAAATCATTTTGAAAACATTTTTCTTTAAAAATAAATTGAGAACATATAATGAAAGAATGATTTTTATTTAAGAAAAAGTCTTTTTGAAAAGTTTTAAAACTTCTAAATAAATATTTAAATCATTCAAAAACATTATTCATTTTAAATACTTTTAAATCTTATATATAATGCATGAAAACATTTTGAAACCCATTTCATTGTGAATAATAATGAAAAATTATAAAGAATCTTGGAAAACCTTTTAAAAAAATTTATATTTTATAAAATGTTTTAAAAAATTTGGATTTTTATTTTTTAAAAATAAATATTTTTAGATATCATAGTTTTGGAATAATAGATATGTCTTACCAAAAAATTAAATACAGTAAGATTTCATAAAAAAATTCATTATAATATTAAGAAAAACATTATTTAAAATGATACTAATAGAATTCTAAATCATTTATGAAAATAGGATATGATATTTTATGATAATTATTATGATATGTATTATAATATTTCATTAATGGATGCATACTAATTAACACTCTCAATAAAGGATTTAATTATTACAATAATCTATCCCCACTTCAGAAACTATGAATCATAATATTCATGAAATAATAATATTTAATGATTCTTAAAATATCATTAAAATAATTATATTCATTATATAAATTGGTCAATAGTATTATATACAATTTATAAAGAAATAGATTCATAACATGACATGTATCTCAGCTAAAATAAATTGGGACAAAAATTACATTACTGATTTGGTATCCTTTGAGCCAAAAATCCCTTAAAGGATGATCATAAAATAAATATTTAAATTCAAATAAATTTAAGTATATTAATCATATATTACATTCATTGGATGTATATACTCCATAGAAAATAAATTTGCATTGAATAAGGCATATGTCTCATAGAAATAAAAGTGAGATGAGTAAACCCATACCTTAAGTCTTGAAATTATACAAAAACCTTGAAAACTCATCTAAAATAAATATATTATTATTACTAATATACAAAATAACCATATTAATATATATTATATCATATATTATTTTATTATAACTTTATATTAACAATTTAATAATAATAACTTTTTAATGTTTTGAATTGGTTAATAATTGATTTGTATTTTGTATATGTTTTCACTTCTTATTCTTGATCCACATATATAGATCAGGATATAACTATTTGATGAATTTTAAAAAATATCTAAATATCATATATATTCCATAAATATTATATTATAAATAACTATGAATGTTACTAATATGAAATTGAATAAACTGCTCATGAAGATGGTATGTCATTTATACGCATGAATTCAGTTTCCATTTCATTGTTTTATTGAATGAATGAAAGAATGAAAACGAAATATATTTATATCTTTATAATAATTAAAGGAATAATAGTATTTCATATATATCATATTAATTTTCTAACTGCATCCATAATACATTATATATAATTTGTGAATGAATTTCATCGCTTTGAGGATGTTGTAGTCCACACGTCGACAAATAATGTAATATTATAGAAAAAAATTAAAGGAATAAAATTATGTGTCATATAATAGTTAATAATGAATATATAAATCCTAAAAACTTATATAAAATATATAAATATAATTTTTATCCCAATTCCCATACTTGAAAGGTGGAAATGTAAGAATGAACAACATAAGTTCGTGAGGCAGTAGTCCACTATACACACCAACAATTATTATGTATCACATTTGATGGATGCTTGGGTGAGTGTTTGTATAAAATATATTATAAAAGTATATCAGTATATTTAGGATAAATATTTTATTATGTAATAGTGGAATAAGAATCGTTAAAGATTGTGTAATTAAAATAAAACAAAAGAACATATAGGGGGTGTTACATTTTCTCTCGGTAACTCATTTTGGTTTTCCACCAAGGAAATCTTTGGTGGGGTTTTTAAAACAAAGGTAGGCATATAAGATTATGGTATAATTATTTGGTGAAATATGAGTATGTTTTTAGTGAGAAAATAATATATTGAGTGGTGTAAATAGTGGTATATGTTTATAAGAGGAAACTGACACATTGTGTTTTTCTGAAAATATGTTAGTTCTACCCCTACTTTATATATCAAACAATGGTTAAAAATAGACCATTAGATATATTTGTGTTGGAATTGTAGAATTACATCCATAAAATAAACATTTTAAATATTTTTGTTCATTTTTATGTATTATTTTATAAGTTTAGTCATTATATAAAATCGTTTTTAACTTAATTGCTGTAAATAATTTTAATTACCTTCGCATATATTTTTCAACAATATGTATATCTAATTTATTAACCCATAAAAATTTTTATTACTCCAAATTTGGAATCTATGTTCCAAATTATATCAATACATGTTCTGAAAATTTAAATAAAATTTATCCCAGTGACGGGATGAGATAACATGTTTTGAAAATTAAAAATTCCTAATTTTTGAACTATTTATTCATCTAATTTCAACATGAAATAGGTTCAAATGTCTTAAATTGGAAAAATAATGAAAAAGTTATATTATTATAATTTAAAACCAAACTAAAATTTATTTTTACTATATAAATAATTTTGATTAAATAAAGTTATCAATTAAAATTTAGTATAATTCTATATTTAGAAAAACCTGAATCTTCAAGGAAATATACTAAAAAATAACCCAAAAAATTGTGATATTTATTATTCATAAATGGATTTTGTTTTATCATATAAATGATATAAATGTTTCAAAAAATTATATATATATAATGGACTCTTAATTAAAATATTGTAGAATAACCCTTTCTAAAAATATAATTTTATATTTCATAAAATGAAATTTATTTGTGTATTATCCTTAATAAAAGTATTAGGTGACTATGAAAAATATTTAATGAATTTTTAATATATATATTTTTTATTACAAATATTTTTAAAAAATGGTTTAATTAATTGATTCAAATATAGAAGAGATTATATATAGAAAAATATTTTTATTTGAAAGTGAATTTCTAAATTTTCTAATAGTTCTTACATTATTTTCTAGATAATTGAAAATCGAGGGATTCATTAAATATACATGTGTAATTAATATTTCACTAATGAAGTACATATTATTCATAAAATTCAATATAACATCTAGATGCTAACTATAAAATTATTTTATCAATAATATTTATAATATATTCTAGTTTAGTAAAACTTGGTTACACATTTATCTATAGTTATTGAAGGGGTTTGGTATTGTTTGTAACACAAGTAAAACCTAGTTTTCAGTTTACTGTATTATACTATAGATGTTTTGGTAGTGAAATATCTATATATATTTTTCATAATTAACAATAATAACAGGGTTCTTTTATATAACACATGATATATTTATGATTTCATGAAAAGAAGAATATCAAGAAGATAAAATTATTTCGATGAAAATATTTCAAAAAATCACACGTAGCTAAATTAGACCCCGTTGAAAAGAAATGTTTCCTTAAAAATTCATCTAGTATATCAATGTTTCTAAAAAAATAATGTTCCATCAATAAAAACCAATATCGTAAAAGTGATCACTAATATTTTCTTTAAAAATAGAATGATGTAAAAAAAATTTCTACCCAATGTAATAAATAACATTGTTTCCACATTACAGATCATTGGTGGTAAGTGAAAATATATAACTAGAAGAAAAAAAATTTATTTTCATATCGATTGATAAATAAAACTAATAATATTAAATTAATTGATCTATAGAATGTTAACGTTCATAAAACCATAAACTAATGAAGAATGAAAATGGTCATTGATAGATCAAAAATAATGATAATAGGAAACCATTTTATTTAAAGTCCATTTTTTGATGTTGAATATGATTTTTATAGGATGATATATGTACGAGGTTTCATTCACATTCATATGTAAAATCTCACCTTCTGTCCATGTCATGACCAATTTATCATTCAAATCTTACTCTAAAAAGAGAAGGTGTATTCTATTCCTCTTGAATTAAGAGATCATGAGGTCCATGATATGTTGTCACATCAATATTAAATTACCATCAACAAAACTATGATATAACTGTTTATACAATATAAATAAATCATCATATTGGGAGAGAGTACATTAATCTCAAAAACCTCATTTGAAGAAAAACATAAACATTCCATTAATATTTAATCTTATAACCCTTCCAAAAGATGGAAATAAAGAATATAAATAAGGTCACTATATTTAACAAAAAAACCATATCCATTATCCCCAATATATCATAAAGTTACTCTTTGTTTTCACATACTAGACATTTAAATACCATTATTTATATTCTCTTGAAACATGGTAAAAACCATAATTAAAATGAAACCATATTGAAAACATGCATGATTAAATATTCTGAGAATTTTCAGATATATTTTTTAAATCCAAAAAAAATCAAATTCATCTATGATAACATACAAAAAAATTTCATCAAATCCATTATCACTTCTATAGTTACCAACACTAGCCTATTTACTTTATCCAAATCAATATTCATATAATCCTAATTGAACATGATTTTCTCAAAACATTGAACACATTAAGGGTTACCATCCCTTAATCCACATATTACATTTCCATGAAATCATTATTCTACATCATCATCACCATTTAACATATCCTTTAAAATCATTAATGATACACTTACACTAAAAATGAGTATATATTTTATGAGTCATATATCATAATTTTTTAATTCAACAATATAAATACTTCATTCAACCCACATCTATCTCAAAAAATTAACTAGGATTCATCCTCATATTCTATAATATCCATTTTCTAAAAAATAAATAAGAATAACATATTAACATTTATGAAACTCAATATAATCATGATTATGAGAAATACTATTAGAACAACATATACCTTTCATAGGTTATTCAGGGTCTCTTTACCATCACTAGAAAAATTATTACTTATACCCCCTTTCTAATTATCATCCAAAGGTTTCCTCATAGAAAATTGATTTTAATAATGGCTATAGATTCAACATTTAAATCATTCTTCTATCGATAATAAATTAGAGAGGCCATTACTCCCATCCATTGTGTTAGCAAAACATTTCAATTTCAATTTTCAGTTACATGTTTTGTGTCTATATTGTCTAAAGGTAACATATTCTGATTCCTATAAGACATTAACTTGGGTGCTTCTTTCTACATTATTTACATCATGGAAACTAAATATTTTTTCCATGATGGTCACCATTTATGGAACTCTTAGAAAACTCTTTCATTATATTCATTGGTTAGTTCAATGGATGGTTGAGGTACCCATTATAAATCATGTACCAAGAAAACTAATAAGGAATGATTAAAACAATCTTCACCATAGTGAGCATTCCATTTCATTTATCGTTAGCAAATTGTCTATAAGATTAAATATTATCCCAATACATTATGTGTCCCTCCAGTGACTAAAATGAGAAATTATTGTCTCAGAGGAACATATCCTAGAGGAAAACTACATATTCATGAAAAATAAGTTATAGGATGTCATTATTATGAAATAATTATTTAAATATATGACACTATAGGCCATTCCATTTAAAAACCCTGAATATATCCTTATAAATATCCTTACTGATCTCAGTAAATGTTTCCATAATATTTTCTAACTGATGTCCAAATGTCCCCTTTGGTACCAACTATATCAACCCATTATTAAAAACATTGATATTACTTCATGTTTGTTAATATTTAGTACATTAAAAAATTTCATTCCTAATGACCATGATAGTTCATTTTTTTAGAAAATTGGAACAAAATATTCTATGTTGGATAAAGATCATCATTGTTTACCCCAAAGATATCCCCTTTAATACTTCTACTTAAAACCTTTCTTCATTACATGGGGAAAGTAAACATAATATGGGTTATCTTAGATTCTCATAATTGGTAAATAAAGATGACCCATAAGCATAATATGAGAATAAGTGTATGAGAATATGTGTATAAAATTTGAAGATCACACTATAATATTAATGATCATATACATGATTTATGGAATAAATATTCTCATTTTATAATGAATAAAAATGGTATAAAGGGAATAATCAATGAAATCGTAATCTACGAATAAGGAATGGAATCGTACAAACACATAAAAATTTAATAGAATTACATATAATTCATGTCTGATTGACATAACATGTCAAGTCACTTCATGGGGACTACAACTACTGGGCAGGGAACACAATCCTAAACCTAGTAATAGTACTTTCTTTAAAAGTGATTGGGTTTCCCCATCTTCAAATAGTGGATCTCATTTCCATATTTTCCAATAGTGGAATGGGATTCCCTATTGTCCTATTATAGATCAGGTTTCCCTATCTCCCCATACTAGATCAGGATTCCCCATATCACCATTGTGGATCAAGATTTTCTACTTGTTTTTAATCATTATATCATGAGATATAAATCATTAACTAATGATTTAGAGGGAAATATATTTGCAAACCATCATACAATACAATTATACTTATATCCTCTACATGATAATAAAATATTCATAATATCATGACCCAAAAAAATAGATGGGTTTCATAAAAATTATAAAAAACCCATGAATGAAAATGGGTAAAATCAAAATGACGTCATATAAAAACCTTTGGAAAGGAAATTGGATTCATAATCATTACATCACAATATAAACCCTAAAAAGGAACATGTTTCAAAGAATATAACCTATGGATGATAAATGGGTGTCCTAAACAACTTGAAATTTCAAACCTAAACTATTAAAATATTGAATAAGGATGTTGCCCATGGATTATATCCCTATTAATTAAAAACCAATTCAAATGATTCCATGATAGATAATGAAATATTTTGAATTATCACATGGGAGATTTATTAAAAAAACCATATTTCATTGAAAATATATTTAAAAATTCATTTTAAAAAAAATTTATATTTAAATATATGAAATAACAATTTAAAATTTTCCTGAAGAAAATTTCATTCCCACCATGAAAAAAACTTTTTATAATAAAACACATTTTTAAATTATTTTCCATTGAAAATAATTTTAAAATATATAAAAAAATATTGAACTCCTTCTAAAAACATTTTTATTTTGAAACACATTTAAAACTTATAAATAAAAGATGAAATTATTTTGAAAACATTTTCTTTGAAGAAAACATTGAAAAATTATAACTAAATCATGAAAAACATTTCAATCTATTTTATTTGACATTATATTTTATAATAATTTAAAACTACATATAGACATTTTTTTGGTTTTTTTGGAAAAATATGGTTTCAAAAAAACACATATTTCAAACTAAATATTGAAAATATGCATATTTTCATAAAAACATCTTCCTAATTATATTATTGACCAAAATGCAGAAATTTTTATTGAATTCATGAAGATATCCTAGATAAATCAAAGAGATTAAAATTAATGAGTTGTTTTGATATATAAATCATAATATATAATAAAAGGATGCATAATCATGAACTATCTCAATAAACCATGAGATTATACTAATAAACTATAACAAATTTGGAAACATTTAATCTTAATCCTTATGAAATAATAATATTAAATTAAGAAAAAAATATTTTTAAAAATAAATATATTTTAGATATAATATTTAAAAGGATATAATATATTGTCCATAAAAAATATAGGTTTATAAAATGTCATGTATCTCAGTGATGGAAAATTGAGATAAAAATTACATTACCCATTTGGAAATTTCTGAACCATAAAACCCCTGAATGGAATATCATAAAATAGATATGAAATACCTTAAATTTAATGACAAAAATCATATAATAAATTCATGGGTATTATATACACCACCCCAAATAAATAAATTGGGGAGAAGGAATAAATATCACACAAATAAATATGAGACAAGAAAACCCATACCTTAAATCATTAAATTCATCGTACACCATCAAGAATCGTGTATAATATCTATAAATTTGTTATAAAAATGACCAAAAAAATATTATTATATATCATACCATAAATTATTTTATAATTACTTTATATCACCTATTTATTATCACCTTATTGTAAAAAGATATGTTTCAGGAAGTAATTGTTTATTTTTTCATACATTTTTTGTCATTTTATTATGTATACTCCTAATTATATCATGATATAATTATTTACCAAATTAAATACATGATTAATATATCTTATATATTCATTATATAATTTTTATAAGAATCAATGAAGGATATACCAATTAAATGGAATATATTGTACATGGAAATGGTAAGCTCTTCGTATACATGAACAATGTTTATTTTTTCTTATCCTATTTAATGAAAGGAATGAAATTACATATATATATATTATCATTAAAGTATTTTTCCTATTAAATATATATCATATAAATTTGATAAACCAATCCCTAAAACATTCCATGTTATTTGTGTATGAATCACATTGATATGAGGTGGTGGTGATCTACACATCTACAAATGATGTTTTCATATTTTTATTAGATGGAAAGAATGATTCAATTTGTTATATAATAATTTTTTAAATCATAAATACAAAAAAAATATAATATATATGTAATAAAATAATTTAATTTATATCATTAATCCCATAGATGATAGGTGGTAATGGAAGAACGAACAACATCGGTTCATGAGGTGGTAGTCTGCTATACAAAAGAATGATGGTTGTGTATGCCATATAATGGATGTGTTTATCTATGAATGTAAAAATAATAATATAAAAACATATATATATATTTTGGATACATCGGTTATAATATAATCATTTAATAATAAGATGTTAGGGGTGGATAATTAAAATAAAACAAAAGAGAATGTGGAATGATGTTTCCCATTCTTTAGAAAACATTTTTTTGTTCTCATCAAAGGTAATACAAAGTTGGATTTTATAAAAAATGGGGGATTTTATTATTAAGTAAGAGAATCTAGTGGGATATTTAGATAAGGATTTGATTGTACAAAGGGCTTGATAGGTGTAAAGTTAAAGGGAGGAGAGGATGCCTTTTATAATTTGGGAAAATGGGACATTGGGTATTTTTAAATGATTTTAGTGTTCCCAAGGTTTTAAAAGTTCTGAAGAGTTAAAATATGCCAATATATATCACTATAAATTTTTTGGTCGATTTATGTCCACAAAATTATTTTTAGACAAGTTTAGGGTCTGTTTTATAACTTATTTTATTAGATTAGTCATTTATTAAGCTTGTTTTTACCTTAATAATGGTAATTAATTTTAATAAACATTACGGAAATATTTGGGAAAAAATGTCCACCACATTAGAAAATTTATATTTTTTTGATTATAAATATTTAATCTAATTTCCAAAATTATAATCACAAAACTGGTAAATATTAAATTTAAATAATTGTTGTAGATGTAACAAGCCCACATGTTTTTAAAGAGAAAAAGTCCAAAATTTTGAAATGTATTTATATATGATTTCAATGTTAACATGGCAATAATGACCTAAATTTTGTTAAATAATATATAAATGATCTATCTATTTATTAAAACCAAAATAAAATTTAACATAACTATAAAATATGTTAAATGAAAAAACAGTATTCAATAAAAAATAATTATTTTTAACTATTCATCAAAACATGAAACATCTGAGAAGAATTCCAAAAATGTATGGAATGAATTTTTTTTAAAAAAAAATTAAAAATAATGATTTTTTGAAGTAAATATCATAAAAATTTAAAAATCCGTATTAAAACGGGGTTTCCATTAAAAGGAGTTAAAATTACCCTTCAAAAAAATCTATAATTTTATTTATAAAATTGGATTTATTCTAATATTATGACTAAAAAATCTATTTTATGAAAATCATAAAAATTATTGAATCAAGAATATATAAATTTATTTAAAAAAAATCTTCAAATTTGGTTTTTTAATTTACTCATACAAGATGCTATTGGTAAAATAAAAACAGTCACCTTAGAAAAATAATTTCATTATTTTCAAATAGTTCGGACATTATATTCTAGTAAGTTCATAAAAATACTAATTTTGTAAAAAAAATTAAATAAAATTTTAACTATTTATTTAGTCTTATTCATAACATCAATTATAATCGGTAGGTAAAAATTATAAAAATATTTTAATAATAGTATTAATAATACATTGTCGTTTTGTAAAACGTAGTCTTGTATGTAGGACAAGTTATTGAAGTCATTCATTTTTATGTATATAGAATTATAATATCGTATTAAATTTTAAAAAAGACAATATAAATATTGAGTATCATTTAATATTGATATAATGTGGATTTTAGGAAAAAATAAATGGTTCATTCATATAACACAAGTTAAATTCAGCATTTTGTGACATGATACCTATTGAAAAGATTAAATTAAATTAATTTTTTTTCATAAAATCTGTAAGTGTTAAATAATATATGATTAAAGTAAAAATTATATTTTTTATATTCATTATATTGTTTAAGAACAATATATGTCAATAGTGGGTGAGCCTGATATAGATTTCATGATAGGATAACAACATATAGCTCAATATTTCATAGTGTAATGTGATGAAGTTTATTTATTATTTTTTACTCTTATGATATATATGAATAGTCTAGTTAGGTAATTTAATTATATGGTTTCAGGTAATGGTTCATATAATGATAATTTCCAAACACATCTACATAAAATTCATAAAATGGTTAATAAAAAAAAATTTATTTAAAAATCTAATAAAATCATCTTATATTTTTAACGAATGACTATGTAACTTTTAGAAAAGGATATATAATTTATATTAATGAATATTTATTCATGATTTTAAATATTTTATAAAAAACAATTTCATCTTTAATTTTTTTTATGATTTCATATAAAATGTTAGATGAGAACATATAATAAATTAATGTGTTTTTATGGAAATGTAAATAAAAACAAGAGTTCAAAATGTTATTATGGATAAGGAAATCATTATAATCTATTTTTAGGTTTAAAGAAGGAATAATTCGTTTAATTTCTATTATTTCCCACACTAATTTTTTCTCTCATATTCCCACATTTTAAAATCATTTCATAAGGCTTAAGGATGGTTAGTAACATTAATTAATTTAATGTTACTATAATATGATTTACCAAAAATTATTAAATTGTGTCTTTCTAAATATCATGTTTTTTTAAAAAATGGCAACTTTTTGTTAATTTACTAATATCATAGATATCATTAGTCCAAAAATAATTAAACCTAAAAAGGTCCACATAATGTAATATTGTGGAACCCTTTTTAAAAAATCATGTCATTAGGGTTAGAAAATATTTTGGGGAATAAAAGTTGGTATTAGTGTATAATATTTAATAACATATTTGGTAGGTTAAAGAAAAAAATTATATTTAAATTTATTTAAAAGTATGATCATATTATCATGAAAATTATTTTTAATATTTCTATGATTTCATTATATTACATTTTTATCCAGTGTGACATTACAAAAATGAAATAATTAATATGAGGAATAAATTCATCAGGAAGATAATATACATAGAATCCTATAACATGGAATGGTTAGAATAAGAACAAAGTAGTTTGTAACAATGTTAAATCAGCTGTTGTAGGCCATTAATGGATGTTCCAATGAAATACAATGAAAAAAATTACTATTGAAAATTTTGTCAATAATATAGTATTTTTAATAACAATACCCTCTATGTTGTTGTCGATACCTAGACCTAGTAAATAATAAAATTTATATTAAGACAGTTGAAAATATATTTTAGGAATCAGGACATTCAGAACATCATAGGGTTCAAATTTATAATAAATATTTGGAAGGAGAATCAAATCAATGGTAGAATTTGATTAAGAACACTAATGAGAAGGAAGAAATTGTTTCCATGAAATCAAAAAAAATATATTACATTAAAAATATGTTTCTAATTTAACTTGATATAGAATAGATGGGATATTCCAACAGTATAAGGAAAAGGTGGAAAAATCTCTTGTAACCTATGAACATTATTTTACATGATTTCTAAGGTATGAAATGAATATAATTTTATTACCAAGATAGATAATGTGATAGATTTTAACAAGTATTAGAGCCCTATTTATCATGGGATCTTATTACATAACAAGTCATAATATTTAACGAAATTATGTGTTGTTCTATCAATGTAGATAGAGAGTTTATGTTCATTTACAATAATAAGGCTAAGAACCAATCTAGGTGGTAATAAATGGGAAAAAATTAATTGATGAAATATATAGTTGATAAAATTAAATTATTTTCAATTGATACGTGTGGAAAGATGAATTTTATAGTTATTATTATGATATATGGGATGTGTTACATATGTGGAAGTCTTGAAAAACATGGATTATTAGTGAAAGTAAAAAATCAAATAATTGTGGTATGACCAATAATAAAAAGAAAGAAGTAATTTTTTTTAATTATAATGAGTTGGTACATTATGTTAATGAAAGTGAGAATTTAGTTACTCATATTGGGAATCATCTATATTGGAAAAAGAGGTGCAGAGAATTATTGTTATTCTACTCTATAAAATTAAGGACCCTCATTGGAACTGGTGATAGATATTTTATTTTCAAACTATTGAAATGTTTTGTTTGATTTACGATCTATGACTTCTTTCATATAAGGGATATTTTTTGGTGAAATAAAAATTACATTTTAAGAAATAATTTTAATGATAATTGTAAGAGCTCATTATGGTGGTATAAAAGTATATATATTTATAAAAATAATCCTTTATCCTCAGTGGACTGAATTTTCCTATGAACCTTACTATCTTTACCATTTATGAGTTTGAAGTTATTCATGGAACAAATTGTAATTAATTCTATTTTCTTTTATCATTTCTATACCTAAAGAAGTATTTTATAATTAATGTTAAATTTTATATAATAATGTGTTTATATTTATGGATAACATATCAATAACTTGAGAAACATGTTAAATATGAGAGTAATTTATTTTTGAGATTTATTATAAAAAATAATAAACCCCTTAAAATGTTTTATGTTATAATAATAAATGAATATTTGGATGTATTTCATCATAATTTCCCTAGTGTTATTACAAATGGACATTATATGTTTATTATAGGATTATCTCTCTATTCAATTTGTAATTAAAAACCTCTATATTCCGTGGATTCATCTAGGTTGTTGTAATTTAAAAATTAGTTATAGGAATTTATTGACAAACATTTCATTCCCTTATAACATCAATATGTGTTTGTCCAAATTTTATTGATAAAATATTGGATATTTTCTTGAGGAAATGTATTGATTATATATAACTCAATAACATCTATTCTATATAAATGAATCATTGGTATCATATTGATGACTAGTTTGATTACATCTTGGGAGAATAATTTTTTTATGATTGATATGTAGTTCAGATACCATCAGTCAAATGTGAAATAAAAAAGTAGTTTTTGGATGAAATTCAAGACTACATATTTCCATTACATATTTTTTGTTATGCTATTCTGGTTAAAAAACGAAACTACTATCTATATATATATGATGAATAGAGTGTTCCATGACTATTTGGTTAAATTTTTTGTTGTTTTTATCAATGATATTTTAGTATGCTCGTAAATATATGATGATGTTGAAAAACATTTAAAGTCTTTTATGCATAAATATAAATAAATATGTCTTATTGAAAACTAATTAAGAGAGAACCTCGGTTACAAAAAATTTCCTTCTTCTAAAATATTTTTTATAAAGACAGTAAAAATATTGATCTTGCTAAAGAAACTGGTGAAAATGGGGAAAACGGGACAATTGTCACCAAAATTCGATGTATACATAGGTTAGTATGTCACTACATATTGTTTATTTAAAATTATGCATGGTTATCTATCCCACACGGTATGATAATAAGAAAAGGAGTTAAATTAATGTAGATAATAAAATTTTATGAAAACATTTAGAAATTAAAAAAAGTTTTGTTAATGAAACAATGTTAGTCTTACCATCATGATATAGGGAGTTTGTTATTTATAATTAATCTTAATTGAAGGGTTATATAATTCCCTCAATGTATAATGAATTTTTTAATGTGTGTTTATATTTTTAATTCCATCCCCATGAGAATAATAGTCATAATAATTTATTTTTCATTTTACAGTAGTAGTTTTCTTAAATATATAGTCATAATATAAATGGGAAATTTTTTAAAAATATATTTATTATGATATTTTAATGTATATATTCATTGAAAATGAATTAAACACAATATATATAAGATGGATAAAACTAATTAATCATGATTATTCATAGTTAATTATCATCATGGAAAATCAAATAAGGTAGTTCATCCCTTGATTCCAAAAGTCAATATATCATTATTCATACAAATTTTAGGTTGGTAAACTTATGTTTCTTAGTTCATAAAAAAATAGTTTTGAATAATATAGGAGGAAATTATATTAATTTGAGACTGGTAACCATATTTTTCTTAAAATACCTTCAATGATAAGTTCAACGTGTTTAAAAAAATGAAATTTAAGCTTATAATTTAGTGGTAACATCAAAATTATATATAATGTGGGATTAAATAATTATAGTGAATCATTACCTCTATGTTTATCTCAGGGTTAGGACATGTTTAATTTTTCTATTTTATAGGAGCTTGTACCTGTTGAAACTCATATTTGGACTCATTTAATGTTAGATTTATATGTAAATCTGACTTACGATGAAATTAAAATAGAGATTACGGACCACATAAAGAATTTATTAGGAAAAAATGTGATTTAGTATGTTCTTTTTTTGGAAATGTAATATGGTTTATGAAGTTACATGAGAATTAAAAAACATGGATGTAATAAATAGAATCACATCATTTTTGATTATTCGAGACCTTATAAAATAATATCCCAAATTTCATAATAAAATCATTTAATCCATATATTTAGAACAAATCAATCCTAGGAGGTCATTGTGTAAAAACCCAAAGAAGTTACCTAAATAATAGGTAATGTTGTTCCATGAGTGTTTTTATTTATATTTTACAGCTCCATAAATTTTTATAAAACCATGATGATATATTAATCTTAGTATATTATATATGTTTTTATGGTATGAAAATGACCTACAACCTTCCCCACTTCCATGAAATTGGTTATGAAAGAATCATATGTGTGTACAGAGGACTATCACCTCATTAACCTATTCCATTCATATTTTTATTACCACGTTTCACAGTAGGGTATGATGAAGGATGTAAAGTATTTTTGTGAAATTTATTACACAATTATACATTTTGAGTCATTATATACTAGATACGTTTTTCTCTCTATTTAGTAGTGGATATGATAACATCAATCACGTTTACCATGGATAATACCCTCACGAAGAAATTTCATTTGTCTTTCAGTAACAATTTACATGGATGGTGATAGGGATAAATATATATATTATATATGAAATAAAAACATAATTAAAATATTCCTGAAATATTTATCATTATGAAAATATTATATATCATCTTATTTTCTAGATTTTTACTCATCGAAACATGTTAACATCATTTGAATAAGTCTAGAATATCACCATCAGAATGTTATGGGGCCCTCATTTCTACCCAAAACCCGAGGAATCATATAAATTTGTATATTTAAATAAATAATTTGATTTTTTAATCATTATTTAAAGGTAAAATATTATTAACCTCTATTACATATTGATCCATGAAATATGAAAACATTATAGATGTGTACATATTACATACCATCTACATGATATTTCACACATCATCTGTCTAAGAAAACTTTCCTGGATGGTCTTCAAATTTTATTTGATGTATAAATATTATAATTATTTCATGATTATAATTATTTGTTTGTTTTAAATATATAATATTCTCAAGAACTGGAACATTTGGGATAAAGAATGAATGATAAAACAATGCAATTAACAACAAAAAATAAAAATAATCAATGATTATTAACGGGAATGTGATATGATTTTAAAAATATTGCATATACAATACTATAAATATTAATATTTTTCTTGTGTATGTTAATGTTATGTTTAAAACAAGTATACATGAGTTTTAATTACATTTAAACAAAAAGACTTAAGAGGTTACAGACTTTGTCTCAATTTACATTCTTTAATGAACTTTGATATGTTATGAACATAATTTATTCTATATATAATATAAAATTTCACTTTTACATTTAAAACCATGAATCCTTCATACTTCATCAAAAATTAAATTTAAGATGGAATTATTATATCGATGGGGATGTGACATATAAATTACCAAGAGGTAAATTTTATTGTACAATCCCAATATCTTTTGCGATTATTACCTTTATCATTATACAATCACATTATTTTGGTGAGTTTTAATTGTGCATTAACATTTTTAACATATCAAGATTATTTTATAATGGATATAATTACTTTTTAAACCATTTTCCATTTTTAAATTTGGGTTTCATATAGAGAAAAATTTGATTAAGTACACAAATATGGATAAATAGGTCTTGATACATATATTTATTGTTGAAGAATATTTATTAATGAATTAAATATATTATTTTCTATGTGGGGAATTATTTGTTCATGAATGTATGTTTGGGACCGATTATAGTTAGTCCCTAGATGCATAAACTTGTCTCCTAAGACAAACTAGTTGGCTAATTCAAATGAGTTTCTATCAAGTTGTCTTATACTATCTTGTGGATATATCATGATATTATAGTTATCAATATTTTTGAGATCATGAATCCAAATAATTATGTATTTCACTTATATATAATATATCATGGTCATTATCCATTATATATTCCCTATGATATTATATCTATGTTCATTTCATTGTCATATTATTTATTAAATGGAATTCCTTTTATTAATATTTATATATTGATTATACTTTATCATATTATGATAGTAATGTTTTTTAAATGGAATATGTGATTATTTATTTATAATTCCTTGTATATTATTACTATTTATTCATGATTCATTCCAATTTAGTTAATAATTATAAATTATTAGAGGTATTCGAAATTTTGATTCCTTTCCCCTTGATATGAAGAAGAATTAAAGGAATTAGTATTCAAGGATATCAATCATTTTCATTTCTATGTAATATGTTTTATTTTTGACCCCCATTGTCTAATTGGTATCATGTATCTATTTATTTACAAAAAACATCTTTAATTAATTTTTACTTTAAGATATTACACTTTTTATTAGGTAATTCCAATATCACAAGCTGCAGTCGAAATTTTAAAAATAAGGTTCCCTTAAAAACCAACTAACAAGGTAGATAGTGAAATTCAGGGTCGATCCCATATATAAGAAATAGAATCAATATAGAGGTGAATATAGAAGAGTCTTGGTTTGTTTTCCAGATAGAAGGAGTGAATGAAACTATCAACTCAGTGAAACTATTTTTGACAAAATAAATTAAAACTAAATAAATGATAGAATAATTAAAAAACAATCATCTTATTTTTTTCAATTCAATTAAGGTTTTTTGGAATCAAGATTTCTTAGTATCAAAATTATATATGACATTCATTTACCAGGGAGATTCAATTCAACTAATTTTACTTTGTCTAAAAATACCCCATTACTTGTTTAAAATATTACTACCTTGGTCGGATGAATAATTAATTGGAACAGATTAAATTTCAATTCCCCTAAAATAGTGGAAAAAATAATACCCATTGGTCAGGGGTTTAGCTAGTCCAACTCCTTTACCATTAACCATAGGTGTTGTTCGGGATATGATACGACACCAATAGTGACTCAAGAATTTAATTTATTAATGAAATTGTAAAATTTATATCATAATAAAACAACACATAAAAACTCAAATCATAATGAACACATAATATAATAAAACCCCCAATATGAGGAAAACTATCCTGTTATTACCATGGTCACTATGTGTGGATTGAGTCAAAACTCAATCCCTCCCTTGGATACAAGAGGAAGACGAGAAAAGGGATAATTACAAAAAAAATTAAAATGGAAAAGAAAATAGAATGTTTGATTCGAGGGAGGGTATAATGGAAGAGTAGAAGAACCTCCCTTGGATGTCCAACCTTGAACATGGAGGGATTCCCCTTCTATTTGTATAATTTTAGACTTCATGAAATGTTTCCAAAATAACACATAGTATACTCAGGTTAACATGTCCTGGAATTTTTTTTCTTTTGGTTTTTGATCCTCCTAGCCGCCCAATGACTTTATACATGGTGATAGTTTGTCAGTGGGGATAAAAGTGTGTAACAACACCCCATATGGAATATAGTATCATCTTTATTCTATAAACACCTCTAGAAGGGATGAAACATCATTTTAATTGATAATACATGGTGTGTGATATCTGGTCATCAATATGGAAGTATACTCGGTATGGACAAACCTTGTTTGGGTGACAATAAATGATGTGTCTATAATGTACATGCCCTATCTATTTGAATTTATTTAATTGTCATTCCCAATTTGAGACTTAGGCTAGAAAATAAATGAAATCACCATGAACACCAAATTAAATCATTTTACCCCAAAATAATTTTTATTCATTGTAATTTTTTTATAATAATATAATGGTATGATAATGTATACAAAAATAGGGTACATCAAACTCACCCACACATAGTAATTTTCATTCCCTCAATAAAAATATCAACATTTAATTAACACAGTATATACTCTACATAGGGAATCATTTAACGTGTCATACTTATAAACAATATAGCAATTACCTATGATTTTAAAATATGAAAGAAATATTTTAATTACAATTATATTCTAATCCTTCCTCCTATCCAATTAAATTAAATATTTTAATACCCTTCTATTCATATTAATCATCATTCATAAATACACATGTAACATGATGAAATAACTCAGCAGAAAATACTAAAATCATAACTCAAGAACATTTTATCTGAGTTTTTTCAATCTCATGTACAAGTAATCTATCCATATTCTAGACAATATAATACTTCAATAATTTAAAAATTAAATCAAAAAAATCATATAGTCTTTCAATAAATTTCTAATGGATCTGAGGCTTCTGGTTGGTAGTTAAATATATGAGAAATAATCCTAAAGGCTAGAAAAAGGTACCTACATTTTTAAACAAAAATGTAATATATTCAATAATAAATATCAATGAATGATACATCCCCTAGAATGATCCCTCATAGGGTATATTCAACATGATATTCCCTTGTCATCATGGGTCCGTAAACCATCAACCAATTATAATGAATGAGTCTAGTCCCTCATTTGTGTTTTTCAATAAATACACTTGTTATTCAAATAAATAACATTAGAAGTATAATTATTGTGTTAAAAAATATTATAACAATCATTTATAAATTAAAAATAAATATATAAAAAATAAATAATATTTAAAAATTACAAATAAACAGATACATGTAATATATCAAAGACATACATTCTGTGTTTTATAAAATTATATAAAGATAACTATAACCTTCAATTGGTGTTTGGGGTGAGATTTGAACTAGTTATTAACCAATCCAAGTGAAAGACCTCAAAAACTATAGTAAAGGTTATAATGCAGCTTATTTTTTTAAATTTTATATATTTAATGTATAGTTTTAACACTACATGGTGAAAAGAACAACGCACGACATCTAGTTTTATTTTTAAAAAATTAGGATGATGTATGAAGATTAACTGAAGTCGAGCCCATGTCCTATGAACCAATGGAAATTCCTCTTCTAATCAACCCACATAACCTCTATGTGATAAATTATTATTATTTAAACTAAAATATTATGAAAACATTTCAGGAACCATTTAATCAAAACATAGAATCAAAATGAACGAGGCTTGTAAAAAAGGAAACTATGTAGTGATTTGAACCTGTGATGGATTAGATATATTCTAGTGACCATTCCATTAGAATATTCATCAAATTTGTTTAGTTAATCAATTAATTTCTATTTATACAAAAATAATTATAATAATATACAATAAAAGGATAGGTACAGTTCATGTTACAAGGTACACGAAATGTGTTTTTACATCTTGTTCTTATTTATCCTGTGGATGGGTAATGTGGTTATAAATGAAAGGGGGATGAAAAATACACGTTACCTGTTTATTAAAAATAGAAAATAAATAAATATATACTGGAAAGAAGAGTGACTGGGATTCATCCCCGAAAGGGCCTTGTTCTTTGGTCTTTGACTCAACCTGAGTTCATGTTACATACCCGTAATCTGAAGGTAGATGTGGATATTGATGTGAGAACCAAAACATGTGTATGGTTCCTTCATTTTGTTACCATGACTCTTGACCTTTAGGTGGTCTTTGTTTAGGAATTTAAAAGCCCTGCTCCATGGCCAGGATGTGTGGAAGGTTGATGTTTTTCAAGGTTTAATCATGTACATCCTACACCTCCTATGAATCTTACTTTCAAATGCAGATGACCTAAAAATAATAAAAGGATTCCTCCAGAACAAGTATGAAATCAATTGGGGTTTCTAATATAAACATGTCATCAAATCAATTATGAGCATGATCTAATGTATCCCTATATTCAAATTTTTTTATTCGAAAGTTATTTTCTGAATTTTTTAATCAATGAATGGTGGGGTCCACATCATAACATGTATCCTCTGTAGAAAAAAAATTAGAACACCCATAATCTAGCTCATCCGGATTTTCCATATTGTAAATTTTCA
Organism: Viscum album; assembly: GCA_963277665.1. NCBI lineage: Eukaryota > Viridiplantae > Streptophyta > Magnoliopsida > Santalales > Viscaceae > Viscum > Viscum album. The sequence continues at coordinate 882,871,954 of OY728143.1, read as the reverse complement.
TAGAGTGTTTCATTACCATGTTTCTGAGTCATTCCAACCTTGTAGTTTGATCCAACTAAAATGTGGGAAATGCCTATATCAATAATAAAAACCTTTCGGTATTACACAAATATAGTTTTGGAGGAGAATAAGGGAAGGTTGAAGTAAATTCTGTACATGGGTTTTCCTTATATTGGAACCCATCATCCATGTGTGAATAATATTATTATAAGCATGGGTATGATATTACCAAATCATATAGATAAAAATACTCTCTATGATGATCGTAACACTCTTTAATCAGATAGTAATCCATGTGATGTGGGTTCTAGGGTCCAAAGAAAATAATCAAGAAGCGATAATGTATAAAAAGACTATAAAGAAACCAACCATAACTCAATTAGCATAGTCTCTTTCACTTTTCTTCAGCAATGACCCCAGAATTTGATACTGCTCCCAAAATAAGTTCTAGTCCAAATTTTGAAATTATTTTACCCTTACGAACCAAAAAATTGTGTATTTATTGGTATTTAGGGTCGATCATATATGGATAATGGAAAATAAATGGAAAAATTAAAATTAGAAGAGTTGTGCTCAGTTATCCGGACAGAAGCAGCGAAGAAAAAAATTAACAAATTAGAACTATTTATCAAAATCAAAATTAAAACACAATAAATGACAGATCAATATGAAAAAAATTGTATTGGGGGGTTTCAATTAAATTAGTAAGTATTTGAATCGCAATTCATTTGTATATAAATTATATATGAAATTCATTTAATATTCGGATTCAATTCAACTGATGTTTATTGGTGTGAAAATAGACAACTTCTTGTTCAAGACATTAATCCCTTATTCTTGGGATTAAGTAAATTAAACATGTTAATGTTCCTTAACCCTAAAATAGTGGAAACAAGCTCACCCAATGGTTATAGAATCACATATTGAAACTACTATAGCTTTCACCATTGGTGTCATTCTTGATCTGATACAACAACAATGATGATTCTAGAATTGAATTCATTAAAGGAATTGTAAATTTAAATATTAAATGAAAATAAATCTATAGAATTCAAATAATAATGTATCCACAAATTATTACAACCCCAACATGAGGAAAACTATCCTATTATGATAATGATCATAGTTTGAGGGTTGTGTTGAAACCCAATACTTAAAATACATATAATTGGAAGATAGGAAATTGGAGAAGCATAGTAAAGAAAATTGAAAATAGAAAAGATAACAGAAACTTGGATTTGAGGGAGGTTCAAAGGGTAGAGCTGAAGAACCTCCCCCAGGATGTCCAAATTTGAACATGGAGGAATTCCCCTTCTACATATATAATTTGAGACTATATTGCGTGTTACCTTTTTTACACCGAAAGTACTCAGTTCAAGTTTCATTGTCTTAGTTTTCTCCACCGGTATGTGATCTGTTGACCTTCCCATTGAATTTCAATGCATTAGTGGTCTTTTGGTGGGGATACATGGTGTGTAGCACCTCACCACATGGAGGGTAGTATTGAATTAATCATATAACCACATATATAAGGGATTACACTACATGTGAATTGATAATAAATGGTTTGGGACATTTGGTCATCGATAAATACATGTACTGGGTCAAGCTGAACTCTGTCTGGTTGATCGTACAGAACATGTGTATAAAGTACACACCAGGTATATATGAATTTACTTTTATGAACATTCACAATTTTTGATTGGGGCAGGAAAATACCTGAAATCATCATGAATAATTAAAAATTTTGACACAAAAAATAATGTATACTTGGTGAAAACATGTTTTTATACTAAGTAGAAGGTGTGATAACGTAAACACAAATATGGTACATCATTATCTATGCTAATGTTATGAAGAAGAAATTATCTATTGTTTACTAGAATCAGGGTAATTATAGATGGTATCAGAGGAAATATAATATAATATTATGGAACTAGAATAAGGATAATAATTATTAGGGAATACAATCCTATGAAAAACATTGAGGATAAGTATAAAAAACATCTTAATTATCTTGTAAGGAATATATTATGTGGAGTTTCCTAGAACAAAAAAACACTTTAAAAGATACAATGATTGGATTTGGGTCTTATAAAAAGGCATCTGATAGAAATAACCTAAAAATGGGTTATTGGGATTGACATGATCATCACTCGGTGCATGAAAACAAGATTTACTATGAACCATATTTGAAACTCATGGGGGGAATGTTTAGGATAATTTAAATTTTCTGTATAAAGCATTATATAGGATTTGAAAATAAATATAACCCCAATGAAACAAATTTGAGTGATTATGAGTTTAAGAATAAAATAATTCCAAATTTATGTTATGTGTTACATCATAATGATAATTATACCTTTTGATTTTAAATTTATAATGTAATAATATAGTTCATTATATTCCATTATTTAGATATTGAGCATAGAAGGAAGAAGGGTATCAATACTTGCAGACAATGCATATGTTTCCCAACTGAGTAAGTTAATATTTCTTGTATTAGATCAAAGAAAATTATTGCTATATTTGGAGAGCTTAAAGGGGTTATGGAAAAAAATTCCTAGAAAGATAAAAAAATTACAGATGGAGATTCCCCTATATTGGATAACATTATGTGACAAAATCCTCCATAATTTTTTGGGGGTACTAGTCGAATGGAAACAAAGAAATGGATTAAGTCACTATAGAATACATTAATAATTTTGTGATTTTGTATAAGGGAAATAGTTAAAATTACTTCATATTGTCTTAATGGTGATGCATAGAATTTACGGTCATTGATCTAGAATCGTAGGTATCAAGAAGAAATGAATATCATGGAGTAGAAATAGTTTTATAAGATATTATTTGAAAAATATTTCCCTCATGAGAAGTAAATATAAATGAATATAAATTTCCCAAAATTAAATAAAAATGTGGGAGAAATTATTTCATTGTATGAAGATACCAATAAAAGGATAGCCATGTATGATATATATTACAAATAAAACATGGAGTGAAGAATTGAGAATTCTATTAAAGTGAATAGACCAAGTCTCTAAAGGTTATTAGTCTCTAAATTTTTTTGGTCATATGATAAATAGTTTTACGTGTCATTAAAATGTGGAAATTCTTTCATATCATACATATTAAATTGAAATCACAAGAATAAGAGGGAAAAATAACACAATTAAAAAAATAATGAGTCTAATAAGAAAATGAGAACACAATAGTTACCATATTTTAATAACTCTGGGAATAAACACCCTTCTAAATTCATGAATGTATAGTAAATTTTTTATAAGAGTGGAGGTAAGGATTTTGAGGGAAAATAATGAAATGTTAATAATTAAAACCATAATATTTTGAGTTTTAACTATAGTGGTATGTTGCACATTGCAGACGAATGACCCAATTATCATGGTAATGAACCAAAAAAGATTCTTAGAGAAGAAGACACAATTTATGTGATCACTGCACCTATTTTGGATGCACTCAATATTTTTTTTTACATACTATAATCCTAACTTTCAAATTTTTGAATGCTTTATTTGATTTTGGATCCTCTTAGACTTTTTTTCTACCAACATTTCGTTGAAAATTTGGAATTTCTAATTTTACTAAATAAGGTATTTTCCATTCAAAAATAATTAGTGCAGTATCACAGAAAAAATTTGGGTCAGGTTGTCCCATTTATGACTCATAAATTTGTTTTATTTTTTGACCTTATTATCATACCATTTGGATAAAAATGATATAATCCTTCGAATATGGATTGTTTAAAAATATGATGCAGAAATATATTTCATGAATGAGGAAATTATGATTTAGGAGGAAGATATAGAATTACTAATCTTTATATTAGACCAATTTTCATCCAATTCATATCCATATCCACGCCCACTAGTTCTACTAAATTAGATTCATGGGGATGAAGTGAAAAAATAATCTAAGGACGGATACATTAATTTTTAGTTGAAGATTTACCTATTATATAGAAATACATTGATGTATTTCCTATGGAATTACCTGGACATATCCTAGAGCATGAAGTGGAGTTTTACATTGAATTATTCCAATATGACAACCTATTATTCAAGGCTCCTTATTGAATGGAAACATTACAATTAGTGGAGTTGTGGAAAAAATGCAGAAGAGTTTGGGGATATGGAATTTATTCCACATAGTGTTTTACAACAGTTATTCCTTGTACACATTTTTATAATGAAAGATATATCAAAGATCCTATGAATATATTATAGGGATATAAATTATATTATTATAAATAACAAGTATCCATTTCTTGTTATTGATGAATTATTCGATCAACTTCATGGAGCCCAAATTGATTTAAATATTTACCTCTGTTTAGATTATATTCTATAGAGAGTAATTAAGGATGATATTCTGAAGGAGATTTTTTGAACTAGGTTTGATCATTATAAGTTCACAGTAATTAAATTTTTGAGTGAATAATAAACCCTGTTATTATATGGGTATAATTAATTTAGTATTAAAAGAATATATTGATGAATTTTTTGGTATTCATTTATAATATTTTTCCATATTTTAAAATATATCAGGACCATGAGAATTTATTTTGGATCACACTTAAAAATATTATATGTAATGAGATATATGGGAAATTTAGTAAGAGTAATTTCAATCATTTGAATGTTTAATTTAATTGTTATATTGCCTCAAAGGATAGAATCTCATATGATCCTATAATGATAGGGGAAACTAAAAATGGATATATACCAATGAAACGAACTGATTTATATAGTTTCATTGTTTTAGAAGGATACAATCAGTGGTTAATTCTGAATTTCTCGATTCTGTACAACCCATTGAAAAATATTATAGTTATTGGGGTTATTTTTTTAGATAATGGAATATGAGTAATTTTTTGATGAACTTCTATAGAGATTGGTTAATGATCTGACTTTGGATATACCATTTTTGAATAATGTGTTTTGGATATATAGTGATTCATTAAAAAAAATAATTGTTTTTATTAAGAAAATATGATAATATTATTACATCTGAATCAAGGTAATTGAAGACTCATGAACAGAACTATCAAACCCATGATATTGTGTTAAATGATATGATAAATTCATTGATGATTTAGAGATATTATCATTATCCTAAAATAGGTGCGATAAAGATAGATCATAAAATACTAAAATACATATTTTACTATAAAGGTCTTATAATAATGAAAATGAGTTGTATTGTGATAGTAAAGGATTATTATAGATCAACACAATATCATCCAGGGAAATTAAATAATGTAATAGATGCATTGAGTAGGAATAAAGATGGATTTTTAAACCAGAATAAGGATTTAGTCAAACACTATCTTCAAGTATTTAGTAAAGATAGGTATTAGAATTATTAATGAAGGGGATACATTAGTAATATTTTATATTATTGTGAATGAAAGGATATAATAAAAAATAAAAACATCTCAATATGATGATCCTAACATCAGAAAAAAAGCATTTTGTGAATAATTCAAAATTAGAAGACATAATTTTTTATTAATCCATTTTGGAATTTGGAAATAGATTATGTGTTCCATTTATACTTCATCTATAAATTAATTGTTTAATGATTCTCATAGATTAAATTTATCTATACACAATGTTAGAATAATGACATATAGAGATTTGAGGGAATAATTTTTTTCAGATAAAATAAAGTGGGAAATTTTTTATTATGTGTCCAGATGTTTCTTTTTTAAACAAGAAAAATCAATGGGATAGTATCCTAGAGAATACATGTATACTCTTCTAATTATTGTGTGGGAATGGGTTGTCATTACTATAAAATTAGATAAATTACATCCAAAGACACTTAAAATTAATGATGAAATATGGGTTACCACTGATCACCAAACCAAATTTACACAATTACTTCTTATAATATAATATTTAACTCATGATCACATCACAATGCTCTATATTAATGATGTTTTAACACTTAACAATCCAACTTATTGAGTTGTGTCTGATTGAGAAACCCATTTTATATAGAAATATTGGAAAATTATTCTAAAGGTTGTTAATATCGAGCTTCATTTAAAAATGTCCGTCCATCCTCAAATAGATGGATTGTCCAAATGGCCTAATTAAGCAATGTTAGACATGTTGAGGTCATTTTCAACTAACTTTCAATGTATATGGGATCATTATTTAAATTTTTTATACTTTGCATATAAAAATATTATAAAATCATGTATTCATAAAGAAGAGTATAATGAATTATATGAAAATATATGTCATACTATAACTGGTTTGGATGATGTTGGTGAAGGAAAACTTATAGGATGAGAACATGATTAAGAGACAACAAAAATTGTAAAGGATATTCTAGTTCATTATAAAGCATCTCAATATAGTTAAATGATTTTTTATATTAAATAGAGGACTGATTTTGAATTCTAATAGAGAGATAATGTTTTGATAAAGATTATTTATGTGATGGTGATATAAGGTTCTGTATTAAATGGAAACCGATTCCTAGGTACATCAAAACCTTTGAAATTCATGAAAAAATCACAATTTCTTCTTATCATTTCCAAATATCATGTAATCTATAAAAGGTACATGATAATTTACCTATATAATTTTCAATGCATTAAATTCCATAACCAATGCATGGTGTTTTATTGATTAAATATATTTTTAACCTTATTTATCATATAAAAAAACCCATCCAAATTTTTTCATAAATGATAGAATGTATTGTGGAATATGATGACTCAACTATTAATGGTACATTAATAAATAAAAATAATAATGAAATCAGCATCAGAACTATGGGATACAATGAAGATGAACAATGGGTATTTTTAAATGATTTGAGTGCTCCCATGGTTTTATAAGTCCCAAAGTGTTAAAATATACTAATATAGATCACTATAAGTTTGTGGGTAAAAATATGTCCACAAAATAATTTTTACAAAAGTTTAGGGTTTGTTTTATAACTTATCTAATTGGATTAGTAATTTATTAAGCTCATTTTTACCTTAATAATGGTAATTAATTTTAATTACCTTCACTGAAATATCTTAAAAAAATGTTTACCACATAAGAAAATTTAAATTTTTTTTATTCCAAATATGTAATCTAATTTCCCAAATTATAATCACAAAACTAGTAAATATAAAATTGAAATAATTGTGGTAGATTGGACAAGACCACATGTTTTTAAAGAGAAAAGGCTTAAATGTTTGAAAGGTTTTTATATATGGTTTTAATGTTAAAACTGTAATAATGATCTAAATTTTCTTAAACAATATATAATTGATCTATCTTTTCATTAAAGTCAAAATAAAATTTAACATAAATATAAAATAAGTTAAATGACAAATCAATATTCAGTTAAAAATCATTATTTTTAACTATTCATCAAAACATGAAACATCTCGGAAAAATTACAAATATATAAGGAATTAAACTCTTTATTTAAAAAATTTAAAAATAATGTTTTTATTATATAAATATGTTAAAATTTCCAAAAACCATATTTAGAAGGGGTTTCCGTTAAAAAGAGGTAAAATTACCCTTAAAAATCTATATTTTTTTTAAAAAATGGATTTATTCTAATATTTTGTCTATAAAATCTATTTTATGAGTGTCAAAAAAATTATTGAATACAGAATATATAAATTTAATTAAACAAATTCCTCAAATGTAGTATTTTAATTTACTGACACAAAATGGTCTTTTTATATGAAGAATAATCTTCTTAGAAAAATAATTTCATTATTTTTAAGCAGCTCAGACATTCTATTCTAGTTATTTCATAAAAGGATAATTTTTGTAAAAACAATTTAAATCATATTTGAACTATTTATTTAATCTTATTCATGACTTCAGTTATAATTGGTAGGTGAAAATTATAATAATATTTTAATAATAGTATTAATATTACGTTGTTGTTTTGTAAAACATGGTCTTTTATGTAACACAAGTTATTGAAATGAATCATTATTATGTATATCAAATTAGAATATCGTATTTTATTTTAAAAAAGATAATATAAGTATTGATTATAGTTCAACATTTATATAGTGTTGATCTCCATGAAAAATGAATTGGTTCATTCATATAAGACAAGCTAAATTCAGCATTGTGTGAAATGATAAATATTGAAAAGCTTAAATTAATTTTATAAAATATTTCATAAAATCTATAAGTGTTATATATTATATGATAAAAGTAATAATTATATTTTTTATATTCATTATATAGTTCATGAACAATATATGTCAATATTAGGTGAACCAGGTATAGCTTTAAAGATAGGATAACAATATATAGCTCTCCATTTCATTGGGTAAAGTGGTGAAGTTTACTGATGATTGTTTACTCCTATGATATATGTGAATTATTTAGTAAGGTGATTTAATTATATGTTTTTTTTAAGGGTTCATAAAAAGAAAATTTCCCTAGACACCTACATAAAATTCATAAAATGATTCAGAAAGAAAATATTTTTATTTCAAAATATAATAAAATCATCTTATATTTTTAATGAATGACTATGTAATTTTTTATAAAATGATATATAATTTAATTTACTGAATATTTATTCATGATTATAGAGGTTTTATAAGAAACAATTTCATCTTTAATTTTTTCCCTTTATGATTTCATATAAAATAGAAGATGAGATCATATGATAAATTAAATTGTTTTTTTATGGAAATGTAAACAAATACAAGAGTAAAAATTGTTATTATAGAAAAGGAAAACATTATAATCTATTTTTTGGTTTAGAAATTTAATAATGGGTTTAATTTCTATTACTCACCACACTAATATTTTCTCTCATATTCCCATATTTTCAAAATGTTTTCATAAGGCTTAAGGATGGTTAGTAACATTAATTAATTTAATGTTTATATAATATAAGTTACCCAAAATTAATAAATTGTGTCTTTGTAAATATCATGTTTTTTAAAATGGATAATATTTGTTAATTCACTAATATCATAGATATTATTAGTCCAAAAATCTAAACCTAAAAAGTTTCACATAATGTAATATTGTGAAACCCTTTTTAAAAAATCATGTCATTAGGGTTTTATAATATTTTGGGGAATAAATTTTATTATTAGTATATAATATTTAATAATATTTTGGGTAGGTTTATGAAAAAAAAAGTGTATTTAAATTGATTTAAATGTAAGATCATATTATAATGTAAATGATTTTGAATTTTTCCATGTTTTTTAATAATACATATTTATACAGAATGAATTTAAACAAATGAAATACATTATATGAGGTATAAAATCTTTAAGAGGATAATATACATAGAATCATATAACATGGAATGGTTGGAATATAAAAAAAGTAGTTTTTAACAATGTTAAATAAGTTGGTGTAGTCCATTAATTAAAGTTCCAATGAAAAAAGTGAAAGAATTTACTATTGAAATTTTTTTCAATAATATAGTATTTTCTATAATAATAACCTATATGTTTTTATGGATACCTAGACCTTGTAAATAATTAAATTTTTAATATGTTATTTGAAAAGATATTTCCTGAATCATGACATTCATAACATCATAGGGTTCATATTTATAATTAATATTTTTAAGGTGAATCAAATAAATGGTGGAATTTCATTAAGAACACTAATGAGAAGGAAGAAATTGGTTCCATGAAATCGAAAAAAAATTAATATATACCCCGTTAAAAGTATGTTTCTAATGAAACTTGATATAGAATTGATGGGATATTCCAATAGTATAAGGAAAAGGAAGAAGAATCACTTGTAACCTATGAACGTTATTTTACTTGATTTCTAAGGTAGGAAATGAAAATTAATATTTACCAAGATAGATAATGTAAAAGATTTTACTAAGGATTGAAGCCCTATTTATCATAGGATCTTATTACATAAGAGGTCAGAATATTTAATGAAATTGTTTTTTGTTATATCAATGTAGATATAGAGTTTATGTTCATTTTTAATAATAAGTATAAGAACCAATCTAGGTGGTAATAAATGGGAAAAAATTAATTGATGAAACATAATGTTGATAAAATTAAATGACTCCCAACTGATAAGTGTGGAAAGATGAATTTTAGTGATATTATTATGAGATATAGGACATGTAACATATATGAATGTCTTAGAAACATGGATTATTAGTGATAATAAAAAATCAAATAATTGTGTTGTGACCAATAAAAAAAGAATGAAGTAAAATTTTTTAATTATAATTAGTTGGTGCATTATGTTATTGAAAGTGAGAATTTACTTACTCATATTGGGAATCATATATATTAGAAAAACCAGTGTAGAGAATTATTTTCTTTCTATTCTATAAAATTAAGGACCCTCATGTGAACTGGTGATAGATATATTATTTTTTTTCAAACTATTGAAATATATTTTTTGATTTAGGATCTATTACTTCTTTCATATCTGGGAAATTTTTAGGTGAGATAAAAATTACATTTTAAGAAATAATGTTAATGACCATTGTAAGAGCTCATTGTGGTAGTATAAAATTATATATATTTATAAAAATATTATTTTATCCACAGTAGAATGAATTTTCCTATGATCCTTACTATCTTGAACATTTAATAGTTTGACGATATTCTTGGAATGGATTGTAATTAAATTTATTTTATTTTATCATTTCTAGAGCTAAAGATGTTTTTTATATTGAATTTTAACTTGTATATAATAATGAGTTTATACTTATGGATAACATATCAGTAACTTGATAAACTTATTAAATATGAGAGTATCTTATTTTTGAGACGTATTATTAAAAATAACAAACCCATTAAAATGTGTTATGTTATAATAATAAATTGATATTTGGATTCATTTCATGATAATTTCCCTTGTGTTATTACAAATGGACATTATATGTTTATTATAGAATTATCTCTCTATACTATTCCCAATTAAATACCTCTATATTCCATAGATTCATCTATGTTGTTGTAATTTAAAAATTAGTTATAGGATTTTCTTGATAAACATTTCATCCCCTTATAACATCAACATGGGTTTGTCCAAATTTTATTGATAAAATATTGGATATTTTCATGAGGAAATGTATTGATTATATATAACTCAATAACATCTATTATATAAACATGAATCATTGGTATCATATTGATGATTAGTTTTATTACATCTTGGGAGATGTTTTTCTAAAGATTGATCTCTAGTTCAAATACCATAAATTTAATGTTAAATAAGAATATGGTTTTAGGATGAAATTCAAGACTACATATTTCCACTACATATTTTTGGTTATACCTTTCTAATTAAAAAACTATTATCTCTATATATCTGAATAATCGACTGTTCCATGACTATTTGGTTAAATTTTTGGTTGTTTTAATCAATGATATTTTGGTATTCTCTAAAAGATATGATGATGGTGAGGAAACTTTAAGTACATTTATGTATACATATAAATAAATATGTCTTATGGAAAACTAATTAAAAGTGAATCTTTTTTACAAAAGATTTCATTCCTCTGCAATAATATTTATAAATATATTAAAACTATTGATCTTTCTAAAAAATGGTGAAAGTGTGGAAAACGGGACAAATTTAACAAAAATTTGATGTACACATAGGTTAGTATGTCACTACATATTGTTTATATAAAATTATGTTTGGTTATCTATGCCACACAATATGCTAACACAGAAAAGAGTTAAATTAATGTAGATAATATAATTTTAGGAAAGAATTTTGAAATTTAAAAAAGTCTTGTTAATGAAACAATGTTAGCCCTATGATCATGATATAGGGAGTTTATTATTTATATTTAATATTCATTGAGGGGTTATAGAAGTCGCTTAATGTATAATGAATGTTTTATTGTGTGTTTATATTTTTAATTCATTCCCCATGGGAATACGTATCCTAATAATGTTTTTTGGATTTTACAGAAATAGTTTTCTTAAATATATTGAAATAATATAAATGGGAAATTTTTAATAATAAATTGATTAAGATAGTTTAATGTATATATTTATTGAAAAACAATTAAACACTATGTAGATAAGATGGATATAACTAATTAATCATGATGATTCATAGTTTACTATCATCATGGAAAATCAAAAGAGGTAGTTCATTCCTTGATACCAGAAGACAATATATCATTATTCATAAAATTTGAGGTTGGTAACCCTATGTTTCTTAGTTTATAAAAAAAAGTTATGAATAAAATAGGAGGAAATAATATTAATTTGAGGTTGATAACCAAATGATTCTTAAAATATCTCCAATGAGAAGTGTAACATGTTTAAAAAAAGGAAATTTAAGCTTATAATTCATTGGTAACAACGAAATTGCATATAATGTGGGATTAAATACTTATCGTGAATCCTTACCTCTGAGTTTATCTCAAGGTTTAGACATGTTTAATGTTTCTATTTTATAGGAGCTTGTACCTGATGAAAATCATATTTTGACTTATTAAGTGTTAAATTTATAAGAAAATATAACTTACAATGAAATTACAATAGAGATTCTGGACTACATAGAGAATTTATTAAGAAATTAACTGATTTATTATGTTATTGTTTTTTTGGAAAAGTAATTTGATTTATGAAGTCACATGAGAATAAAACAACATGGAGGAAATAAATAGAATCACATCAATGTGTATTAGTCAAGACCTTCCAAAATAAAATCCCAAATTTCATAATAAATTCATTTAATCTTTATATTTGGAATAAATCTGTCCTAGGAGGTCGTGTGGTAAAAACCCAAAGACGTTACCTACAGAATATGTAATTTTATTCTGTGAGCTATATTATTTTATTTTTTCCTACAGCTCCATAAATTATAAATAAACAATGATGATATAATAATATTATTATATTACATATTGTTTATGTATTTATGTTATGAAAGGACCTAAAACCATCCCCACTTCCATGAAACGGGTTATGAAAGAATCATTTGTGTGTACATTGGACTATCACCTCACGAACCTATGCCATTCATATTTCCATTACCACATTTCACATTTGGGTATGATAAAGGATGTAAATTATATATATGAAAATTATTACATAATTATACATTTTGATTCATTATATATTAGCTACATTTTTTCACTCCATTCAGTAGTGGATAAGATAACATCAATCATATTTACCGTGGATAACCCCCTCACAAAGAAATGTGATTTGTCTTTCACTAACTATTTACCTAGAAGGTGATAAAGATAAATATATATATAATATGTGACATAAATAAAATAATTATAAAATTCATGAAATATCTATCATTATAAAAATATAACATATCATTTAATTTTTAACATTTTAATCATAGAAACATGGTAACATCCTTTGAATAAGTTAAGAATATCACCTCAGAATGTGATGTGACCCTCATTTATACACCAAACCCCAGGAATCATATAAATTAGTATATTTAAATAAATAATTTTATATTTTAATCATTATTTAAATGTAAAATATTACTAATTTCTTTTACATATTGATACATGAAAATTGGAAACATTATCGATCCGTACATATTACATACCATCTACATGATAGTTATGTACCTCATCTCTCTAAACAAACATTCATGGTTGGTCATAAAATTATATTTGATGTATGTATATGATAATTATTTCATGAATATTATTATTTATTTTTTTGAATATAATATTCAAAAGAACAGGAAAATTTGTGATAAAGAATGAATGATAAAAAATGCAATTAACAACAAAAAAAGGAAAATAATCAATGATTATTAACAGGAAGGTGATATGATTTTAAAAATAAAGCATATACAATACTATAAATATTAATATAGTTCATTTGTATGTTAATGTTATGTTTAAAACATGTATACATGAGTTTCAATTACATTTAAACAAAAGGATTTATGAGGTAACAGAGATTGTCTCAATTTCCATTCAATGAAGAACTTTGTAATGTTTTAAACATAATTAATTCTATATAGTATATAAAATTGAAATTTTACATTTAAAATCATGAGTACTTCAAACTTCATCAAATATTAAATTTCTGTTAGAATTATTATATTGATGGGGATGCGACATAAAAATTATCAATTGGTAAATTTTATTGTACAATCCCTCTATCTTTTGTGATTATTACCTTTCTCTTTAAACAATAACGTTATTGTGATTATTTTTAATTGTGAATTAACTTTTTTAAAATACAATAATTATTTTATAATGGATATAATTATATTCTAAAACATTTTCCATTTTTACATTTGGTTTTCATATAGAGAGAAATTTGATTAACTACCGAAATATTGATAAATAGGACTCGATACATATATTTAATGACAAAGAATAATTATTAATGAATTAAATATATTATTTTATTTGTGAGTATTTATTTGTTCATGAATGTATGTTTGGGACTGGTTATATTTAGTCCCTCGATACATCGACTGGTCTCCTAAGACAAACTAGTTGGCTAAATCTCATGGGTTTCTACCGAGTTCTCTTAAACTATCTTGAGGATATATAATGATATTATAGGCATCATAATTTTTGAGATCATGAGTCCATATAATTACGAATTTCAGTTATTTATAATATATTGTTATCATTATCCATTATATTTTCCCTATGATATTATATCTATGTTCATTTCATTGTCATGTTATTTATTAGATTGAACGATTTTTTATTTAGATTTATATATTGATTATTATTTATCATATCATGATAGTCAAGTTTTTTAAAAGAAATATGTGTTTATTTATTTACAATTCCTTGTAGATTATTATTATTTATTCATTATTTATTCCAGTTTATTTAACCATTATAAATCATTTGAGGTCTCCGTAATTTTGTTTCCTTTCTCCTTGATATGAAGAAGAATTCATGGAATTAGTTTTCAAGGGTATCAATCATTTTCATTTCGGTGTATTATTTTTTATTTTTGACCCCCATTGTCAAATTGGTATCATGTATGTATTTATTTACTAAAAACATCATTAATAAATTTTTTATTTTAAATATTACACATTTTATTAGTAAATTCCCTAATCTCAAGTTGTCGTCCAAATTTTAACAATAAGGTTCCCTTCAAATACAACTAACTAGGTAGTCATTGAAATTCAGGGTCGATACCACATAGAAGAAATTGAATCAATGTAGAAGTGAAGATCATAATAGTCTTGGTTTTTCATCAAGATAGAATGAGTTAATAGAACTATCCACTTAGTGAAACTATTTATTAATGAAAAATTAAAACTAAATAAATGATAAAATAATTAGAAAAAAATCATGTTATTGTTTAACAATTAAATTAGGGTTTTTTGGAATCAATATTCCTTAATATCAAAATTATATATGATATTATTATGAGATATGGGACATGTAACATATAATGAAGTCTTAGAAACATAGATTATTAGTGATAAAAAATCACATAATTGTGTTATGACCAATAATAAAAAGAATGAGGTTAAATGTTTTAATTATATTTAGTTGGTAAATTATGTCAATGAAAGTGAGAATTTACTTACTCATATTGGGAATCATCTATATTGGAAAAAGTAGTGTAGAGAATTATTTTCATTCTATTCTATAAAATTAAGGACCCTCATATGAACTGGTGATATATATATTATTTTTTTCAAACTATTGAAATATTTTGTTTTATTTAGGATCTGTTTCTTCTTTCATATATGGGAAATTTTTAGGTGAGATAAAAATTACATTTTAAGAAATAATGTTAATGACCATTGTAAGAGCTCATTGTGGTAGTATAAAATTATATATATTTATAAAAATATTATTTTATCCTCAGTGGAATGAATTTTCCTTTGATCCTTACGATCTTGAAAATTTATGAGTTTGAGGATATTCTTGGTATGGATTGTAATTAAATTTATTTTATTTTATCATTTCTAGAGCTAAAGAAGTCTTTTATAATGAATTTTAACTTGTATATAATAATGAGTTTATAACTATGGATAACATATCAAGAACTTGATAAACATATTAAATATGAGAGTATCTTATTTTTGAGATGTATTATTAAACATTATAAAGCCATTAAAATGTATTATGTTATAATAATAAATAGATATTTGGATGCATTTCATGATAGTTTCCCTTGTGTTATTACAAATGGACATTATATGTTTATTATAGGATTATCTCTCTATACAATTACCAATTAAAGACCTCTATATTCCATATATTCATCTATGTTGTTGTAATTAACAAATTAGTTATAGGAATTTCTTAATAAACATTTCATCCCCTTATAACATCAACATGGGTTTGTCAAAATTTTATTGATAAAATATTGGATATTGTCACGAGGAAATGTATTGATTATATAGAACTCAATAAAATCTATTATATAAACATTACTCATTGGTATCATATTGATGATTAGTTTTATTACATCTTGGGAGAATTTTTTTTAAACATTGATCTCTAGTTCAAATACAATAAATTAAATGTTAAATAAGAATATGGTTTTAGGATGAAATTCAGGAATACATATTTCCACTACATATTTTTTGTTATACCTTTCTAATTAAAAAAATATTATCTCTATATATCTGATGAATCGACTCTTCCATGACTATTTGGTTAAATTTTGGTTTTTTTTATCAATGATATTTTAGTATACTCTAAAAGATATGATGATGGTGAGAAAAATTTATGGACATTTATGCATACATATAAATAAATATGTCTTATCGAAAACTAATTAAAAGTGAATATTTTTTACAGAAGATTTCATTCCACTGCAATATCATTTATAAATATAGTAAAACTATTGATCTTTCTAAAAAATGGTGAAAGTGTGGAAAACGGGACAAATTTCACCAAAATTTGATTTATACATAGGTTAGTATGTCACTACATATTGTTTATATAAAATTATGTTTGGTTATCTATGCCACACAATAATCTAACACATAAAGGAGTTAAATTAATGTAGATAATATAATTTTATGAAAGAATTTTGAAATTTAAAAAGTTTTGAAATGAAACAATGTTAGCCCTACGATCATGATATAGAGAGTTTATTATTTATATTTAATATTCATTGAGGGGTTATAGAATCCCCTCAATTTATAATGAATGTTTTATTGTGTGTTTATATTTTTAATTCATTCCCCATGAGAATACTTATCCTAATAATGTTTTTTTTCATTTTACAGTAATAGTTTTCTTAAATATATTGAAATAATATAAATGGGAAATTTTTTAATAATAAATTGATTAAGATAGTTTAATGTATATATTTACTGAAAAATAATTAAACACTATGTAGATAAGATAGATATAACTAATTAATCATGATGATTCCTAGTTTACTATCATCATGGAAAATCAAAGGAGGTAATTCATTCCTTGATACCAAAAGACAGTATATCATTATTCATAAAATTTGAGGTTGGTAACCCTATGTTTCGTAGTGTAGAAAAAAAAAGTTATGAATAAAATAATAGGAAAGAATATTAATTTGAGGTTGATAACCCAATTATTCTTAAAATATCTCGAATGAGAAGTGTAACATGTTTAAAAAAGGAAATTTAAGCTTATTATTCATTGGTAACAATGAAATTTCATATAATGTGGGATTAAATACTTATCATGAATCCTTACCTCTGAGTTTATCTCAAGGTTTTGACATGTTTAATGTTTCTATTTTATAAGAGCTTGTACCTGATGAAAATCATATTTTGACTTATTAAGAGTTAAATTTATAATAAATTATAACTTACAAAGAAACTACAATAGAGATTCTGGACTATATAGAGAATTTATTAGGAAATTAACTGATTTAATATTTTATTGTTTTTTGGAAAAGTAATTTGATTTATGAAGCCACATGAGAATAAAACAACATGGAGGAAATAAATAGAATCACATCAATTTGGATTAGTCAAGACCTTCCAAAATAAAATCCCAAATTTCATAATAAAATCATTTAATCCTTATATTTGGAATAAATCCGTCCTAGGAGGTCGTGTGGTAAAAACCCAAAGACGTTACCTACAAAATAGGTAATTTTGTTCTGTGAGTTATATTGTTTTTTTTTCAACAGCTCCATAAATTATAAATAAACCATGATGATATATGAATATTAGAATATTACATATTTTTTTATGTTTTTATGTTATGAAAGGACCTAAAGCCATCCCCACTTCCATGAAACAGGTTATGAAAGAATCATTTGTGTGTACATTGGATTATCACCTCACGAACCTATGCCATTTATATTTCCATTACCACATTTCACAGTTGGGTATGATAAATGATGTAAAGTATATATATGAAAATTATTACATAATTATACATTTTGAGTCATTATATATTAGCTACATTTTTTATCTCCATTCAGTTGTGGATAAGATAACATCAATCATGTTTACTGTGGATAACCCCCTCACAAAGAAACGTGATTTGTCTTTCACTAACTATTTACCTAGAAAGTGATAAAGATAAATATATATATATATATAATATGTGACAAAAAAATAATTATAATATTCATGAAATATCTATCATTATAAAAATATAATATATCATTTAATTTTTTACATTTTAAATCACAGAAACATGGTAACTTCATTTGAATAAGTCTGGAATATCATCTCAGAATGTGATGTGACACTCATTTATACACCAAACCCTAGGAATCATATAAATTAGTACATTTAAATAAATAATTTAATATTTTAATCATTATTTAAATGTAAAATATTATTAATTTCTTTTACATATTGATACATGAAATCTGGAAACATTATCGATCCGTACATATTACATACCATCTACATGATATTTATATACCTAATCTCTCTAAACAAACATTCATGGTTGGTCATAAAATTATACTTGATGTATATATATGATAATTATTTCATGATTATTATTATTTATTTATTTTGACTATATAATATTCAAAAGAACAGGAACATTTGTGATAAATAATGAATGATAAAAAAATGCAATTAACAAAAAAATAATAATCAATGAATATTAACAGGCAGGTGATATGATTTTAAAAATAAAGCATATACGATACTATAAATATTAATATGGTTCTTGTGTATGTTAATGTTTTGTTTAAAACAAGTATACATGAGTTTCAATTACATTTAAACAAAAGGATTTATGAGGTAATGGAGTTTGTCTCAATTTCCATTCAATGATGAACTTTGTAATGTTTTATACATAATTAATTCTATATAGTATATAAAATTGAAATTTTACATTTAAAATCATGAGTACTTCATACTTCATCAAATATTAAAATGTGTTAGAATTATTATATTGATGGGGATGCGACGTAAAAATTATCAAGTGGTAAATTTTATTGTACAATCCCACTATCTTTTGTGATTATTACCTTTCTCTTTAAATAATAATATTATTATGATTATTTCTAATTGTGCATTACCTTTTTAAAATACCATAATTAATTTATAATGGATATAATTATATTCTAAAACATTTTCCATTTTTACATTTGGGTTTCATATAGAGATAAATTTGATTAACTACCAAAATCTTGATAAATAGGTCTCGATACATATATTTAATGACAAAGAATAATTATTAATGAATTAAATATATTATTTCCTATGTGAGTATTTATTTTTTCGTGAATGTATGTTTGGGACCGGTTATATTTAGTCCCTCGATACATCGACTGGTCTCCTAAGAAAAACTAGTTGGATAAATCTCATGGGTTTCAATCGAGTTCTCTTAAACTATCTTGAGGATATATAATGATATTAAAGGCATCATAATTTTTGAGATCATGAGTCCATATAATTAAGAATTTAACTTATTTATAATATATTATTATCATTATCCATTATATTTTCCCTATGATATTATATCTATGTTCATTTCATTGTCATGTTATTGATTAAATTGAATGCTTTTTTATTTATATTTATATATTGATTATTATTTATCATATCATGATTGTCATGTTTTTTTAAGAGAATATTTGTTTATTTATTTACAATTAAATGTAGATTATTATTATTTATTCATTATTGATTCCTGTTTATTTAACCATTATAAATCATTTGAGGTCTCCATTATTTTGTTTCCTTTCTCCATGATATGAAGAAGAATTCAAGGAATCATTTTTCAAGGATACCAATCATTTTCATTTCTGTGTATTATGTTTTATTTTCGACCCCCATTGTCAAATTGGTATCATGTATGTATTTATTTACTCAAAACATCATTAATAAATTATTTATTTTAGATATTACAATTTTTATTAGTAAATTCCCTTATCTCAAAATGTGATCCATATTTTAAAAATAAGGTTTTCTTCAAATACAACTAACTAGGTAGTCATTGAAATTCAGGGTCGATACCACATAAAAGAAATTAAATCAATGTAGAAGTGAATATCATAAGAGTCTTGGATTTTCATCAAGATAGAAGGAGTGAATAGAAATATCCACTTTGTGAAACTATTTATTAATGAAAAATTAAAACTAAATAAATGATAGAATAATTATAAAAAAATCATGTTATTATTTAACAATTAAATTAGGTTTTTTGGAATCAATATTCCTTAATATAAAAATTATATATGATATTATTATGAGATATGGGACATGTAACATATATGGAAGTCTTAGAAACATGGATTATTAGTGATAATATAAAATCAAATTATTGTGTTATGAACAATAATAAAAAGAATGAGGTTAAATGTTTTAATTATAATGAGTTGGTACATTATGTAAATGAAATTGAGAATTTACTTACTCATATTGGGAATCATCTATATTGGAAAAACCAGTGTAGGTAATTATTTTCATTCTATTCTATAAAATTAAGGACCCTCATGTGAACTGGTGATTGATATATTATTTTTTTCAAACTATTTAAATATTTTGTTTTATTTAGGATCTATTTCTCCTTTCATATCTGGTAAATTTTTAGGTGAGATAAAAATTACATTTTAAGAAATAATGTTAATGACCATTGTAAGAGCTCATTGTGGTAGTATAAAATTATATATATTTATAAAAATATTATTTTATCCTCAGTGGAATGACTTTTCCTATTATCCTAACTATCTTGAAAATTTAAGATTTTGACGATATTCTTGGTATGGATTGTAATTAAATTTATTTTATTTTACCATTTCTAGATCTAAAGATGTTTTTTATAATGAATTTTAACTTGTATATAATAATGAGTTTATACTTATAGATAACATATCAAGAACTTGTTAAACTTATTAAATATGAGATTATCTTATTTTTGAGATGTATTATTAAAAATAATAAACCCATTAAAATGTGTTATGTTATAATAATAAATAGATAATTGGATGCATTTCATGACAATTTCCCTTGTGTTATTACAAATGGACATTATATGTTTTTTTTAGGATTATCTCTCTATACTATTCCCAATTAAAGACCTCTATATTCCATAGATTCATCTATGTTGTTGTAAGTAAAAAATTAATTATAGGAATTTCTTAATAAACATTTCATCCCCTTATAACATCAACACGGGTTTGTCCAAATTTTTTTGATAAAATATTGGATATTGTCATGAGGAAGTGTATTGATTATATAGAACTCAATAACATCTATTATATAAACATGAATCATTGGTATCATATTGAATATTAGTTTTATTACATCTTGGGAGAATTTTTTTTAATGATTGATCTCTTGTTCAAATACCATAAATTAAATGTTAAATAAGAATATGGTTTTATGATGAAATTCAAGACTACATATTTCCACTACATATTTTTTGTTATACCTTTCTAATTAAAAAACTATTATCTCTATATATCTGATGAATCAAATGTTCCATGACTATTTGGTTAAATTTTTGGTTGTTTTTATCAATGATATTTTAGTATACTCTAAAAGATATGATGATTGTGAGAAAAATTTAAGGACATTTATGCATACATATAAATAAATATGTCTTATCAAAAAATAATTAAAAGTGAATATTTTTTACAAAAGATTTCATTCCTCAGCAATATTATTTATAAACATAGTAAAACTATTGATCTTTCTAAAAAATGGTGAAAGTGTGGAAAAAGGGACAAATTTCACCAAAATTTGATATATACATAGGTTAGTATGTCACTGCATATTGTTTATATAAAATTATATTTGGTTATCTATGCCACAAAATTTGCTAACACAAAAAGGAGTTAAATTAATGTAGATAATATAATTTTATGAATGAATTTTGAAATTTAAAAAAGTTTTGAAATGAAACAATGTTAGCCCTACGATCATGATATAGGGAGTTTATTATTTATATTTAATATTAATTCAGGGGTTATAGAAGTCCCTCAATTTATAATTATTGTTTTATTGTGTGTTTATATTTTTAATTCATTCCCCATGAGAATACATATCCTAATAATGTTTTTCGGATTTTACAGTAATATTTTTCTTAAATATATTGAAATAATATAAATGGGAAATTTTTTAATAATAAATTGATTAAGATATTTTAATGTATATATTTATTGAAAAATAATTAAACAATATGTAGATAAGATTGATATAACTAATTAATCATGATGATTGATATTTTACTATCATCATGAAAAATCAAAAGAGGCAGTTCATTCCTTGATACCAAAAGACAATATATCATTATTCATAAAATTTGTGGTTGGTAACCCTATGTTTCTTAGTGTAGAAAAAAAAAGTTATGAATAAAATAAGAGGAAAGAATATTAATTTGAGGTTGATAACCCAATGATTCTTAAAATATCTCTAATGAGAAGTGTAACATGGTTAAAAAAGGAAATTTAAGCTTATTATTCATTGGTAACAACCAAATTGCATATAATGTGGGATTAAATACTTATCGTGAATCCTTACCTCTGAGTTTATCTCAAGGTTTAGACATGTTTAATTTTTCTATTTTATAGGAGCTTGTACCTGATGAAAATCATATTTTGACTTATTAAGTGTTAAATTTATAATAAAATATATCTTACAAAGAAATTAGAATAGAGATTCTAGACTATATAGAGAATTTATTAGGAAATTAACTGATTTAGTATGTTATTGAATTTTTGGAAAATTAATTTGATTTATGAAGTCACATGACAATAAAACAACATGGAGGAAATAAATAGAATCACATCAATTTGAATTAGTCAAGACCTTCCAAAATAAAATCCCAAATTTCATAATAAAATCATTTAATCCTTATATTTGGAATAAATCCGTCCTAGGGGGTCGTGTGGTAAAAACCCAAAGACGTTACCTACAGAATACGTAATTTTGTTCTGTGAGTTAGATTATTTTATTTTTTCATAGAGCTCCATAAATTATAAATAAACCATGATGATATAATAATATTAGTATATTAAATATTTGTTTGATGTTTTTATGTTATAAAAGGACCTAAAACCATCCCCACTTCCATGAAATGAGTTATGAAAGAATCATTTGTGTGTACATTGGACTATCACCTCATGAACCTGTGCCATTCATATTTCAAT
The DNA here is from genome assembly GCA_963277665.1 of Viscum album. Lineage (NCBI taxonomy): Eukaryota > Viridiplantae > Streptophyta > Magnoliopsida > Santalales > Viscaceae > Viscum > Viscum album. The sequence continues at coordinate 882,848,445 of OY728143.1, read as the reverse complement.
TACCACATTTCACAGTTGGGTATGATAAAGGATGTAAAGTATATATATGAAAATTATTACATAATTATACATTTCGAGTCATTATATATTAGCTACATTTGTTCTCTCCATTCAGTAGTAGATAAGATAACATCAATTTTGTTTACTGTGGATAACCCCCTCACAAAGAAATGTGATTTGTCCTTCACTAAATATTTACACAGAAGGTGATAAAGATAAATATATATATAATATGTGACATAAATAAAATAATTATAATACTCATGAAATATCTATCATTATAAAAATATAATATATCATTTAATTTTTTACATTTTTAATCACAGAAACATGGTAACATCATTTGAATAAGTCTGGAATATCACCTCAGAATGTGATGTGACCCTCATTTATACACCAAACCCAAAGAATCATATAAATTAGTATATTTAAATAAATAATTTTATATTTTAATCATTATTTAAATGTATAATATTACTAACCACTTTTACATATTGATACATGAAATATGGAAGCATTATCGATCCGTACATATTACATACCATCTACATGATATTTATGTACCTCGTCTCTCTAAACAAACATTCATGGTGGGTCATAAAATTATATTTTATGTATATATATGATAATTATTTCATGATTATTATTATTTATTTGTTTTTACTATATAATATTCAAAAGAACTGGAACATTTGTGATAAAGAATGAATGATAAAAAAATGCAATTAACAACAAAAAAGGAAAATAATCAATGATTATTAAGAGGCAGGTGATATGATTATAAACATATAGCATATACGATACCATAAATATTAATATGGTTCTTTTATATGTTAATGATATGTTTAAAACAAGTATACATGAGTTTCAATTACATTTAATAAAAAGGATTTATGAGGTAACAGAGTTTGTCTCAATTTCCATTCATTGAAGAATGTTGTAATGTTTTGAACATAATTAATTCTATATAGTATATAAAATTGAACTTTTACATTTAAAATAATGAGTACTTCATACTTCATAAAATATTAAATTTATGTTAGAATTATTATATTGATGGGGATGAGACATAAAAATTATCAAGTGGTAAATTTTATTGTATAGTCCCACTATCTTTTGTGATTATTACCTTTCACTTTAAACAATAACATTATTGTGATTATTTTTAATTGCAAATTACATTTTTTAAAATAACATAATTATTTTATAATGGATATAATTATATTCTAAAACATTTTCCATTTTTACATTTGGGTTTCATATAGAGATGAATTTGATTAACTACCAAAATATTGATAAATAGGTCTTGATACATATATTTAATGACAATGAAAAATTATTAATGAATTAAATATATTGTTTTCTATGTGAGTATTTTTTTGTTCATGAATTTATGTTTGGGACTGGTTATATTTAGTCCCTCGATACGTCGACTGGTCTCCTAAGACAATCTAGTTGGCTAAATGTCATGGGTTTCTATCGAGTTCTCTTAAACTATCTTGAGGATATATAATGATAGTATAGGCATCCTAATTTTTGAGATCATGAGTCCATATAATTAAGTATTTCACTTATTTATAATATATTATTATCATTATCCATTATATTTTTCCTATGATATTATATCTATGTTCATTTCATTGTCATGTTATTTATTAAATTGAATGATTTTCTATTTCGATATAAATATTGATTATTATTTATCATATCATGATTGTCATGTTTTTTAAAAGGAAAATGTGTTTATTTATTTATAATTCATTGTATATTATTATTATTTATTCATTATTGATTCCAGTTTATTTATCCATTATAAATCATTTGAGGTCTCCGTTATTTTGTTTTCTTTCTCCATGATATGAAGAAGAATTCAAGGAATCAGTTTTCAAGGATATCAATCATTATCATTTCTGTGTATTACATTATATTTTCGACCCCCATTGTCAAATTGGTGTCATGTATGTATTTATTTACTCAAAACATCGTTAATAAATTTTTTATTTTAGATATTACACTTTTTATTAGGAAATTCCATTATCTCAAGTTGCGGTCCAAATTTTAAAAATAATGTTCCCTTCAAATACAACTAACTAGGTAGTCATTGAAATTCAGGGTCGATACCACATAAAACAAATTGAATCAATGGAGAAGTGAATATCATAAGAGTCTTGGTTTTTCATCAAGATATAATGAGTGAATAGAAATATCCACTTATTGAAACTATTTATTAAAGAAAAATTAAATCTAAATAAATAATAGAATAATTAGAAAAAAATCATGTTATTTTTTAACAATTAAATTATGGTTTTTTGGAATCAATATTCCTTAATATCAAAATTATATATGATATTATTATGAGATATGGGACGTGTAACATATATAGAAGTCTTAGAAACATGGATTATTAGTGATAATAAAAAATCAAATAATTGTGTTATGACCAATAATAAAAAGAATGATGTTAAATGTTTTAATTATAATGAGTTGGTACATTAAGTAAATGAAAGTGAGAATTTACTTACTCATATTGGGAATCATCTATATTGGAAAAACCAGTGTATAGAATTATTTTATTTCTATTCTTTAAAATTAAGGACCCTCATGTGAACTGGTGATAGATATATTATTTTTTTCAAACTATTGAAATATTTTGTTTTATTTAGGATCTATTTCTTCTTTCATATCTGAGAAATTTTTAGGTGAGATAAAAATTACATTTTAAGAAATAATGTTAATGACCATTGTAAGAGCTCACTCTCGTAGTATAAAATTATATATATTTATAAAAATAGTATTTTATACTAAATGGAATGAAATTTCCTATGATCATTACTATCTTGAAAATTTAAGAGTTTTACGATATACTTGGTATGGATTGTAATTAAATTTATTTTATTTTATCATTTCTAGAGCTAAAGATGTTTTTTATAATTAATTTTAACTTGTATATAATAATGAGTTTATACTTATGGATAACATATCAAGAACTTGATAAACTTTTTAAATATGAGAGTATCTTATTTTTGATATGTATTATTAAAAATAATAAACCCATTAAAATGTGTTAAGTTATAATAATAAATGGATATTTGGATGCATTTCATAATAATTTCCCTGGTGTTATTACAAATGGACATTATATGTTTATTATAGGATTATCTCTCTATACTATTCCCAATTAAAGACCTCTATATTCCATAGATTCATCTATGTTGTTGTAATTAAAAAATTATTTATAGGAATTTCATGATAAACATTTCATCCCATTATAACATCAACATGGGTTTGTCCAAATTTTATTGATAAAATATTGGATATTTTCATAAGGAATTGTAAAGATTATATAGAAATCAATAACATCTATTATATAAACATGAATCATTAGTATCATATTGATGATTAGTTTTATTATATCTTGGGAGAAGTTTTTTAAAGATTGATCTCTAGTTCAAATACCATAAATTAAATTTTAACTAAGAATATGGTTTTAGGATGAAATTCAAGACTACATATTTCCACTACATTTTTTTGGTTATACCTTTCTAATTAAAAAACTATTATCTCTATATATCTAATTAATCGACTGTTCCATGACTATTTGGTTAAATTTTTGGTTGTTTTTATCAATGATATTTTAGTATTCTCTAAAAGATATGATGATGGTGAGAAAAATTTAAGGACAATTATGCATATATATAAATAAAAATGTCCTATCGAAAACTAATTAAAAGTGAATCTTTTTTACAAAATATTTCATTCCTCTGCAATATTATTTATAAACATAGTAAAACTATTGATCTTTCTAAAAAAACTGTTAAAAATGTGGAAAACAGGACAAATTTCACCAAAATTTGATATATAGTTAGGTTAGTATGTCACTACATATTGTTTATAAAAAATTATGTTTGGTTATCTATGCCACACAATATGCTAACACATAAAGGAGTTAAATTAATTTAGACAATATAATTTTATGAAATAATTTTTCAATTTAAAAAAGTTTTGTTAATGAAACAATGTTAGCCCTATGATCATGATATAGGGAGTTTATTATTTACATTTAATATTCATTGAGGGGTTATAGAAGTCCCTCAATGTATAATGAATGTTTTATTGTGTGTTTATATTTTTAATTCAATCCCTATGAGAATACTAATCCTAATAATGTTTTTTGGATTTTACAGAAATATTTATCTTAAATATATTGAAATAATATAAATGGGAATTTTTTTAATAATAAATTGATTAACATAGTTTAATGTATATATTTATTGAAAAACAATTAAACACTATGTAGATAATATTGATATAACTAATTAATCATGATGATTCATAGTTTACTATCATCATGGAAAATCAAAAGAGGTAGTTCATTCCTTGATACCAAAAGACAATATATCATTATTCATAAAATTTGAGGTTGGTAACCCTATGATTCTTAGTGTAGAAAAAAAGGTATGAATAAAATAGGAGGAAAGAATATTAATTTAAGGTTGATAACCCAATGATTCATAAAATATCTCCAATGAGAAGTTTAATATGTTTAATAAAAGGAAATTTAAGCTTATTATTCATTGGTAACAACGAAATTCCATATAATGTGGGATTAAATACTTATCGTGAATCCATACCTCCGAGTTTATCTCAAGGTTTAGAAATGATTAATGTTTCTATTTTATAAGAGATTTCACATGATGAAAATCATATTTTGACTCATTAAGTGTTAAATTTATAATAAAATATAACATACAAAGAAATTACAATAGATATTGTGGACTACATAGAGAATTTATTAGGAAATTAATTGATTTAGTATGTTAATGTTTTTTTGGAAAAGTAATTTGATTTATGAAGTCACATGAGAATAAAACAACATGGAGGAAATAAATAGAATCACATCAATTTGGATTAGTCAAAACCTTCCAAAATAATATCCAAAATTTCATAATAAAATAATTTAATCCTTATATTAAGAATAAATCTGTCCTAGGAGGTCGTGTGGTAAAAAACCAAAGATGTTACATACAGAATAGGTAATATTGTTCTGTGAGTTATATTATTTTTTTCCTACAGCTCCATAAATTATAAATAAACTATGATGATATAAGAATATTAGTATAGTACATATTTTTTTAATGTTTTTATGTTATGAAATGACCTAAAACCCTCCCCACTTCCATGAAACGGGTTATGAAAGAATCATTTGTGTGTACATTGGACTATCACCTCACGAACCTATGCCATTAATATTTCCATTACCACATTTCTCAGTTGGGTATGATAAATGATTTAAAGTATATATATGAAAATTATTACATAATTATACATTTTGAGTCATTATATATTAGCTACATTTTTTCTCCCCATTCAGTAGTGGATAAGATAACATCAATCCTGTTTACCATGGATAACCCGCTCACAAAGAAATGTGATTTGTCTTTCACTAACTATTTACCTAGAAGGTGATAAAGATAAATATATTTATAATATGTGACATAAATAAAATAATTAAAATATTCATGAAATATCTATCAATTCAAAAATAAAATATATCATTTATTATTTTACATTTTTAATCACCGAAACATGGTAACATCATTTGAATAAGTCTGGATATCACCTCAGAATGTGATGTGACCCCAGGAATCATAAAAATTATTATATTTTAAAAAATAATTTTATATTTTAATCATTATTTAAATGTAAAATATTACTAACCTCTTTGACATATTGATACATGAAATATGGAAACATTATCGATCTGTATATATTGCATACCATCTGCTTGATAGTTATGTACCTCATCTCTCTAAAAAAACATTCATGGTTGGTCATAAAATTATATTTGATGTATATATATGATAATTATTTCATGATTATTATTATTTATTTGTTTTGACTATATAATATTCACAATAACTGGAACATTTGTGATACAGAATGAATGAAAAAATGCAATTAACAACAAAAAAGGAAAATAATAAATGATTATTAACAAGAAGGTGATATGATTTTAAAAATATAGAATATACAATACCATAAATATTAATATGGTTCTTTTGTAAGTTAATGTTATGTTTAAAACAAGTAAACATGAGTTTAAATTACATTTAAACAAAAGGATTTATGAGGTAATGGACTTTGTCTCAATGTCCATTCATTGAATAACTTTGTAATGTTTTGAACATAATTAATTCTATATAGTATATAAAATTGAACTTTTACATTTTAAATCATGACTACTTCATACTTCATCAAATATTAAATTTATGTTGTAACTATTATATTGATGGGGATGCGACATAAAAATTATCAAGTGGTAAATTTTTTTGTACAATCCCACTATCTTTTGTGATTATTACCTTTCTCTTTAAATAATAAAATTATTTTGATGATTTTTAATTGTGCATTAACTTTTTTAAAATACCATAATTATTTTATAATGGATATAATTATATTCTAAAACATTTTCCATTTTTACATTTTGGTTTCATATAGAGATAAATTTGATTAACTACCGAAATATTGATAAATAGGTCTCGATACATATATTTAATGACAAAGAATAATTGTTAATGAATTAAATTTTTTATTTTATATGTGAGTATTTATTTGTTCATGAATGTATGTTTGGGACTGGTTATATTTAGTCCCTCGATACATCGAATCATCTCCTATGACAAACTGGTTGGCTAAATCTCATGGGTTTCTGTCGAGTTCTCTTAAACTATCTTGAGGATATATAATGATAGTATAGGCATCATAATTTTTGAGATCATGAGTCCATATAATTAATTATTTCACTTATTTATAATATAATATTATCATTATCCATTATATTTTCCATATGATATTATATCTATGTTCATTTCATTGGCATGTTATTTATTAAATTGAATGATTTTTTATTTAGATTTATATATTGATTATTATTTATCATATCATGATAGTCATGTTTTTAAAAAAGGAATATGTATTTATTTATTTACAATTCCTTGTAGATTATTATTATTTATTAATTATTGATTCCAGTTTATTTAACCATTATAATCATTTAAGGTCTCCGTTATTTTGTTTCCTTTCTCCATGATATGAAAAAGAATTCAAGGAATCAGTTTTCAAGGATATCAATCATTTTCATTTCTGTGTATTATGTTTTATTTTCAACCCCCATGGTCAAATTGGTATCATGTATGTATTTATTTACTCAAAACATCATTAATAAATTTTTTCTTTTAGATATTACACTTATTATTAAGAAATTCACTTATCTCAAGCTGCGGTCCAAATTTTAAAAATAAGGTTCCCTTCAAATACAACTGACTAGGTAGTCATTGAAATTTAGGGTCGATACCACATAGAAGAAATTGAATCAATATAGAAGTGAATATCATAAGAGTCTTGGTTTTTCATCAATATATAAGGAGTGAATAAAAGTATCCACTTAGTGAAACTATTTATGAAAGATAAATTAAAACTAAATAAATGATAGAATAATTGGAAAAAAATCATGTTATTGTTTAACAATTAAATTATGGTTTTTTGGAATCAATATTCCTTAATATAAAAATTATATATGATATTATTATGAGATATGGGACATGTAACATATATAGAAGTCTTAGAAACATGGATTATTAGTGATAATAAAAATTCAAATAATTGTGTTATGACCAATAATAAAAAGAATGAAGTTAAATGTTTTAATTATAATGAGTTGGTAAATTATGTTAATGAAAGTTAGAATTTACTTACTCATATTGGGAATCATATATATTAGAAAAACCAGTGTAGTGAATTGTTTTCTTTCTATTCTATTAAATTAAGGACCCTCATGTGAACTATTGATAGATATATTATTTTTTTCAAACTATTTAAATATTTTGATTGATATAGGATCTATTACTTCTTTCAGATCTGGGAAATTTTTAGGTGAGATAAAAATTACAGATGAAGAAATAATGTAAATGACCATTGTAAGAGCTCATTGTGGTAGTATAAAATTATATATATTTATAAAAATATTATTTTATCTTCGGTGGAATGAATTTTCCTATCATCCTTACTATCATGAAAATTTAAGAGTTTGATGATATTCTTGGTATGGATTGTAATTAATTTTATTTTATTTTATCATTTCTAGAGCTAAAGAATTTTTTTATAATGAATTTTAACTTGTATATAATAATGAGTTTATACTTATGGATAACATATCAAGAACTTGATAAACTTATTAAATATGAGAGTATATTATTTTTGAGATGTCTTATTAAAAATAATAAACTCATTAAAATGTGTTATGTTATAATAATAAATGGATATTTGGATGCATTTCATGATAATTTCCCTTGTATTATTAAAAATGGACATTATATGTTTATTATAGGATTATCTCTCTATACTATTACCAATTAAAGACCTCTATATTCCATAGATTCATCTATGTTGTTGTAATTAAAAAATTAGTTATAGGAATTTCTTGATAAACATTTCATCCTCTTATAACTTCAACATGGGTTTGTCCAAATTTTATTGATAAAATATTGGATATTTTCATGAGGAAATGTATTGATTATATAGAACTCAATAACATATATTATATAAACATGAATCATTGGTATAATATTTATGATTAGTTTTATTACATCTTGGGAGAATTTTTTTATAAAGATTGATCTCTAGTTAAAATACCATAAATTAAATGTTGAATAAGAATATGTTTTTAGGATGAAATTCAAGACTACATATTTCCACTACATATTTTTGGTTATACCTTTCTAATTAAAAAACTATTATCTCTATATATCTGATGAATCGACTGTTGCATGACTATTTGGTTAATTTTTTTGATGTTTTTATCAATGATATTTTAGTATACTCTAAAAGATATGATGATGGTGAGAAAAAATTAAGGACATTTATGCATACATATAAATAAATATGTCTTATCGAAAACTAATAAAAAATGAATCTTTTTGAAAAAATATTTCATTCCTCTGCAATATTATTTATAAACATAGTAAATCTATTGATCTTTCTAAAAAAACTGGTAAAAGTGTGGAAAACGGGACAAATTTCACCAAAATTTGATGTATACTTAGGTTAGTATGCACTACATATTATTTATATAAAATTATGTTTGGTTATCTATTCCACACAATATGCTAATAGGGAAAGGAGTTCAATTAATGTAGACAATATTATTTTATGAATGAATTTTGAAATTTAAAATAGTTTTGTTAATGAAACAATGTTAGCCCTACGACCATGATATAAGGAGTTTATTATTTATATTTAATATTCATTGAGGGGTTATAGAAGTCCCTCAATGTATAATGAATGTTTTATTGTGTGTTTATATTTTTAATTCATTCCCCGTGAGAATACTTATCCTAATAACATTTGTTGGATTTTACAGTAATAGTCTTCTTAAATATATAGAAAAAATATAAATGGGAAATTTTTTAATAATAAATTGATTAAGATAGTTTAATGAATATATTTATTGAAAAATAATTAAACCCTATGTAGATAATATGGATATAACTAATTAATAATGATGATTCATTGTTTAATATCATCATGGAAAAGAAAAAGATGTAGTTCATTCCTTATTCCAAAAGACAATATGTCATTATTCATAAAATTTGATGTTGGTAACCCTATGTTTCTTAGTGTTGAAAAAAAATTTATGAATAAAATTATAGGAAAGAATATTTATTTGAGGTTAATAACCCAATGATTCTTAAAATATCTCCAATGAGAAGTGTAACATTTTTTAAAAAAGGAAATTTAAGTTTATTATTCATTGGTAACAACGAAATTGCATATAATGTGGGATTAAATACTTATCGTGAATCCTTACCTCTAAGTTTATCTCAAGGCTTAGAAATGTTTAATGTTTCTATTTTATAGGAGCTTGTACCTAATAAAAATTATATTTTGACTCATTAAAGTGTTAAATATATAAGAAAATATAACTTACAAAGAAATCTCAATAGAGATTCTATACTACATAGAGAATTTATTAGGAAATTAATTAATTTAGTATGTTAATATTTTTTTGGAAAAGTAATTTGATTTATGAAGTCACAAGAGAATAAAACAACTTGGAGGAAATAAATAGAATCACATCAATTTGGATTAGTCAAGACCTTCTAAAATAATATCCCAAATTTCATAATAAAATCATTTAATCCTTATATTTAGAATAAATCTGTCCTAGGAGGTCGTGTGGTATAACCCAAAGACGTTACCTACAGAATATGTAATTTTGTTCTGTGAGTTATATTATATTATTTTTTCCTACAGCTCCATAAATTATAAATAAACCATGATGATATAAGAATATTAGTATATTACATATTTTTTATGTTTTTATGTTTTGAAATGACCTAAAACCATCCCCACTTTTATGAAACAAGTTATGAAAGAATAATTTGTGTGTACGTTGGACTATCACCTCACGAAGATGTGCCATTCATATTTCCATTACCACATTTCACAGTTGGGTATGATAAAGGATGTAAAGTATATATATGAAAATTATTATATAAATATACATTATGAGTCATTATATATTAGCTAAATTTTTTCTCTCCATTCAGTAGTGGATAAGATAACATCAATCATGTTTACCAGGGATAACCCCCTCACAAAGAAATGTGATTTGTCTTTTACTAACTATTTACCTAGAAGGTGATAAAGATAAATATATATATAATATGTTATATAAATAAAATAATTGAAATATTCATGAAATATCTATCATTATAAAAATATAATATATCATTTAATTTTTTACATTTTTAATCACCGAAACATGGTAACATCATTTGAATAAGTCTAGAATATCACCTCAGAATGTGATGTGATCCTCATTTATACACCAAACCCCAGGAATCATATAAATTAGTATATTTAAATAAATAATTTTATATTTTAATCAACATTTAAATGTAAAATATTACTAACCACTTTTACATATTGATACATGAAATATGGAAACATTATCGATACGTACTTATTACATACCATCTACATGATAGTTATGTACCTCATCTATCTAAACAAACATTCATGGTTGTACATAATATTATATTTGATGTATATATATGATAATTATTTCATGATTATTATTATTTATTTGTTTTGACTATATAAGATTCACAATAACTGGAACATTTGTGATAACAAATGAATGAAAAAAATGCAATTAACAACAAAAAAGGAAAATAATCAATGATAATTAACAGGCTGGTGATATGATTTTAAAAATATAGAATATATGATACCATAAATATTAATATGGTTCTTTTGTATATTAATGTTATGTTTAAAACAAGTATACATGAGTTTCAATTAAATTTAAACAAAAGTATTTATGAGGTAACGGACTTTGTCTCAATTTCCATTCATTGAAGAACTTTGTAATGTTTTGAACATAATTAATTCTATATAGTATATAAAATTGAACTTTTACATTTAAAATCATGAGAACTTCATACTTCATCAAATATTAAATGTATGTTAGAATTATTATATTGATGGGGATGTGACATAAAAATTTTCAAGTGGTAAATTTTATTGTACAATCCCACTATCTTTTGTGATTATTACCTTTCTCTTTAAACAATAACATTATTGTGATGATTTTTAATTGTGCAATAACTTTTTTAAAATACCATAATTATTTTATAATGGATATAATTATATTCTAAAACATTTTCCATTTTTACATTTTGGGTTTCATATAGAGATAAATTTGATTAACTACAGAAATATTGATAAATAGGTCTCGATACATATATTTAATGACAAAGAATAATTGTTAATGAATTAAATATATTATTTTATATGTGAGTATTTATTTGATCATGAATGTATGTTTGGGACTGGTTATATATAGTCCCTCGATACATCGACTTGTCTCCTAAGACAAACTAGTTGGCTAAATCTCATGGGTTTCTATCAAGTTCTCTTAAACTATCTTGAGGATATATAATGATAGTATAGGCATCATAATTTTTGAGATCATGAGTCTATATAATTAAGTATTTCACTTATTTATAATATATTATTATCATTATCCATTATATTTTCCCTATGATATTATATCTACGTTCATTTCATTGTCACGTTATTTATTAAATTGAATGATTTTTTATTTAGATTTACATATTGATTATTATTTATCATATCATTATAGTCATGTTTTTTAATAGGAATATATGGTTATTTATTTACAATTCCTTGTAGATTATTTTTATTTATTCATTATTGATTACAGTTTATTTAACCATTATAAATCATTTGAGGTCTCTATTATTTTGTTTCATTTCTCCATGATATGAAGAAGAATTCAAGGAATCAGTTTTAAAGGATATCAATCATTTTCATTTCTATGTATTATGTTTTATTTTCAACCCCCATTGTCAAATTGGAATCATGTATGTATTTATTTACTCAAAACATCATTAATAAATTTTTTCTTTTAGATATAACACTTTTTATTAGGAAATTATCTTATCTCAAGCTGCGGTCCAAAATTTAAAAACAAGGTTCCCTTCAAATACAACTAACTAGGTAGTCATTGAAATTCATGGTCGATACCACATAGAAGAAATTGAATCAATGTAGAAGTGAATATCATAAGATTCTTGGTTTTTCATCAAGATAGAAGGAGTGAATAAAACTATCCACTTAGTGAAACTATTTATGAAAGAAAAATTTAAACTAAATAAATTATAGAATAATTAGAAAAAAATCATGTTATTGTTTAACAATTAAATTATGGTTTTTTGGAATCAATATTCCTTAATATCAAAATAATATATGATATTATTATGAGATATGGGACATGTAACATATTTGGAAGTCTTAGAAACATGGATTATTAGTGATAATAAAAAATCAAATAATTATGTTATGACCAATAATAAAAAGAATGAAGTTAGATGTTTTAATTATATTGAGTTGGTACATTATGTTAATGAAAGTGAGAATTTACTTACTCATATTGGGAATCATCTATATTGGAAAAACTAGTGTAGAGAATTATTTTCATTCTATTCTATAAAATTAAGGACCCTCATGTGAACTGGTGATAGATATATTATTTTTTTCAAACTATTGAAATATTTTTTTTGATTTAGGATCTTTTACTTCTTTCATATCTGGGAAATTTTTAAGTGAGATAAAAATTACATTTTAAAAAATAATGTTAATGACCATTGTAAGAGCTCATTGTGGTAGTATAAAATTATATATATTTATAAAAATATTATTTTATCCTCAGTGGAATGAATTTTCCTATAATCATTACTATCATGAAAATTTAAGAGTTTGACGATATTCTTGGTATGGATTGTAATTAAATTTATTTTATTTTATCATTTCTAGAGCTAAAGATGTTTTTTATAATGAATTTTAAATTGTATATAATAATTATTTTATACTTATGGATAACATATCAAGAACTTGATAAACTTATTAAATATGAGAGTATCTTATTTTTGAGATGTATTATTAAAAATAATAAACCCATTAAAATGTGTTACGTTATAATAATAAACGAATATTTGGATGCATTTCATGATAATTTCCCTTGTGTTATTACAAATGGACATTATATGTTTATTATAGGATTATCTGTCTATACTATTCCCAATTAAAGACCTCTATATTCCATATATTCATCTATGTTGTTTTAATTAAAAAATTAGTTATAGGAATTTCTTGATAAACATTTCATCCCCTTATAACATCAACATGGGTTTGTCCAAATTTTATTGATAAAATATTGGATATTTTCATGAGAAAATGTATTGATTATATAGAACTCAATAACATCTATTATATAAACATTAATCATCGGTATAATATTGATGATTAGTTTTATGAAATCTTGGGAGAATTTTTTTTATAAAGATTGATCTCTAGTTCAAATACCATAAATTAAATGTTAAATAAGAATATGGTTTTAGGATGAAATTCAAGACTACAAATTTCCACTACATATTATTGGTTATACCTTTCTAATGAAAAAACTATTATATCTATATATCTGATGAATCGACTATTCCATGACTATATGGTCAAATTTTTGGTTGTTTTTATCAGTGATATTTTAGTATACACTAAAAGATATGATGATGGTGAGAAAAATTTAAGGAAATTTTTGCGTAAATATAAATATATTTGTATTATCGAAAACTAATTAAAAGTGAATCATTTTTACAAAATATTTCATCCTCTGCAATATTAATTATAAACATAGTAAAACTATTGATCTTTCTAAAAAACTGGTAAAAGTGTGGAAAACGGGACAAATTTCAGCAAAATTTTTTGTATACGTAGGTTAGTATGTCACTACATATTGTTTATATAAAATTATGTTTGGTTATCTATGCCACACAATATGCTAACACAGAAAGGAGTTAAATTAATGTAGATAATATAATTTTATGACAAAATTTTGAAATTTAAACAAGTTTTGTTAATGAAACAATGTTAGCCCTACGATCATGATATATAGAGTTTATTATTTATATTTAATATTCATTGAGGGGTTATAGAAGTCCCTAAATGTATAATGATTGTTTTATTGTGTGTTTATATTTTTTATTCATTCCCCATGAGAATACTTATCCTAATAATTTGTTTTGGGTTTTACAGTAATAGTTTTCTTAAATATATTGAAATAATATAAATGGGAAATTTTTTAATAATAAATTGATTAAGATAGTTTAATGTATATATTTATTGAAAAATAATTAAACACTATGTAGATAAGAAGGATATAACTAATTAATCATGATGATTCATAGTTTACTATCATCATGGAAAATCAAAAAAGGTAGTTCATTCCTTGATTCCAAAAGACAATATATCATTATTCATAAAATTTGATGTTGGTAACCCTATGTTTCTTAGTGTAGAAAAAAAAGGTTATGAATAAAATAGGAGGAAAGAATATTAATTTGAGGTTGATAACCCAATGATTCTTAAAATATCTCTAATGAGAAGTGTAACATGTTTAAAAAAAGGAAATTTAAGCTTATTATTCATTGGTAACAACGAAATTGCATATAATGTAGGATTAAATACTTATCGTGAATCCTTACCTCTGAGTTTATCTCTAGTTTTAGACATGTTTAATGTTTCTATTTTATAGGAGCATGTACCTGATGAAAATCATATTTTGACTCATTAAGTGTTAAATTTATTAGAATATATAACTTACAAAGAAATTACAATAGAGATTCTGGACTATATAGAGAATTTATTAGGAAATTAATTGATTTAGTATGTTAATGTTTTTTTGGAAAAGTCATTTGCTTTATGAAGTCACATGAGAATAAAACAACATGGAGGAAATAAATTGAATCACATCAATTCGTATTAGTCAATAAATTCCAAAATAATTTCCCAAATTTCATAATAAAATCATTTAATCATTATATTTGGAATAAATCTATCCTAGGAGGTCGTGTGGTAAAAACCCAAAGACGTTACCAACAGAATATGTAATTTTGTTCTGTGAGTTATATTATTTTATTTTTTCCTACAGCTCCATAAATTATAAATAAACCATGATGATATAAGATTATTAGTATATTACATATTTTTTAATGTTCTATGTTATGAAATGAACTAAAACCATCCCCACATCCATGAAACGTGTTATGAAAGAATCATTTCTATGTACCATGGACTATCACCTCACGAACCTATGCCATTTATATTTCCATTACCACATTTCACAGTTGGGTATGATAAAGGATGTAAAGTATATATATGAAAATTATTACATAATTATACATTTTGAGTCATTATATATTAGCTACATTTTTTCTCTCCATTCAGTAGTGGATAAGATAACATCAATCATGTTTACCATGGATAACCCCCTCACAAAGAAATGTGATTTGTCTTTCACTAACTATTTCCCTAGAAGGTGATAAAGATAAATATATATATAATAGGTGACATAAATAAAATAATTAAAATATTCCTGAAATATCTATCATTATAAAAATATAATATATCATTTAATTTTTTTCATTTTTAATCACCGAAACATGGTAACATCATTTGAATAAGTCTGGAATATCACCTCAGAATGTGATGTGACCCTCATTTATACACCCAACCCCAGGAATCATATAAATTATTATATTTAAATGAATAATTTTTTATTTTAATCATTATTTAAATGTAAAATATTACTAACCTCTTTTACATATTGATACATGAAATATGGAAACATTATCGATCCGTTCATATTACATACCATCTATATGATAGTTATGTACCTCATCTCTCTAAACAAACATTTATTGTTGGTCATAAAATTATATTTGATGTAGGTATATGATAATTATTTCATGATAATTATTATTTATTTGTTTTGACTATATAATATTCACCAGAACTAGAACATTTGTGATAAAGAATGAATGAAAACAGTTTCAATTAACAACAAAAAAGGAAAATAATCAATGATTATTTACAGGCAGGTGATATGATTTTAAAAATACAGAATATACGATACCATAAATATTAATATGGTTCGTGTGTATGTTAATGTTATGTTTAAAACAAGTATACATGAGTTTCAATTACATTAAAACAAAAGGATTTATGAGGTAACGGACTTTGTCTCAATTTCCATTCATTGAAGAACTTTGTAATGTTTTGAACATAATTAATTCTATATAGTATATAAAATTGAACTTTTACATTTAAAATCATGAGTACTTCATACTTCATCAAATATTAAATTTATGTTATAATTATAACATTGATGGGGATGCAACATAAAAATTGTCAAGTAGTAAATTTTATTGTACAATCCTGCTATATTTTCTGATTATTACTTTTCTCATTAAACAATAACTTTATTGTGATGATTTTTAATTGTGCGTTACCTTTTTTAAAATACCATAATTATTTTATAATGGATATAATTATATTCTAAAACATTTTCCATTTTTACATTTGGGTTTCATATAGGGACAAATTTGATTAACTATCGAAATATTGATAAATAGGTCATGATACATATATTTAATGACAATGAATAATTATTAATGAATTAAATATATTATTATCTATGTGAGTATTTATTTGTTCATGAATGTATGTTTGGGACTGGTTATATTTAGTCCCTCGATACATCGACTGTTCTCCTAAGACAAACTAGTTGGCTAAATCTCAGGGGTTTCAATCGAGTTCTCTTAAACTATCTTGAGGATATATAATGATAGTATAGGCATCATAATTTTTGAGATCAGGAGTCCATATAATTAAGTATTTAACTTATTTATAATATATTATTATCATTATCCATTATATTTTCCCTATGATATTATATCTATGTTCATTTCATTGTCATGTTATTTATTAAATTGAATGATTTTTTATTTAGATTTATATGTTGATTATTATTTATCATATCATGATAGTCAAGTTTTTTAAAAGGAATATGTGTTTTTTTATTTAAAATTCCTTTTAGATTATTATTATTTATTCATTATTGATTCCAGTTTATTTAACCATTATAAATCATTTGAGGTCTCCGTTATTTTGTTTCCTTTCTCCATGATTTGAAGAAGAATTCAAGGAATCAGTTTTCAAGGATATAAATCCTTTTCATTTCTGTGTATTATGTTTTATTTTCGACCCCCATTGTAAAATTGGTATAATATATGTATTTATTTACTCAAAACATCATTAATATATATTTTTTTACATATTACACTTTTTATTAAGAAATTCCCTTATCTCAAGCTTCGATCCAAATTTTAAAAATAAGGTTCCCTTCAAATACAACTAACAAGGTAGTCATTGAAATTCACGGTTGATACCACATAGAAGAAAGTGAATCAATGTAGAAGTGAATATAATAAGATTCTTGGTTTTTCATCAAGATAGAAGGGGTGAATAGAACTATCCACTTAGTGAAACTATTTATGAAAGAAAAATTAAAACTAAATAAATGATATAATAATTAGAAAAAAATCATGTTATTGTTTAACAATTAAATTTGGGTTTTTTGGAATCAATATTCCTCAATATCAAAAATATATATGATATTTTTATGAGATATGGGACATGTAACATATATGGAAGTCTTAGAAACATTGATTATTAGTGATAATAAAAAATCAAATAATTGTTTTATGACCAATAATAAAAAGAATGAAGTTAACTGTTTTAATTATAATGAGTTGGTACATTATGGTAATAAAGTGAGAATTTACTTACTCATATTGGGAATCATCTATATTGGAAAAACCAGTAT
The DNA here is from genome assembly GCA_963277665.1 of Viscum album. Lineage (NCBI taxonomy): Eukaryota > Viridiplantae > Streptophyta > Magnoliopsida > Santalales > Viscaceae > Viscum > Viscum album. Next base: position 882,830,138 of record OY728143.1, on the reverse strand, counting down.
AGAGAATTATTTTCTTTCTATTCTATAAAATTAAGGACCCTCATGTGAACTGGTGATAGATATTTTATTTTTTTCAAAATATTGAAATATTTTTTTTTGATTTAGGATCTATTACTTATTTCAAATCTTGGAAATTTTTAGGTGAGATAAAAATTAAATTATAAGAAATAATGTTAATGACCATTGTAAGATCTCATTGTGGTAGTATAAAATTATATATATTTATAAAAATTTTATTTTATCCGCAATTGAATGAATTTTCCTATGATTCTTACTATCTTGAAAATTTATGTGTTTGACGATATTATTGGTATGGATTGTAATTAAATTTATTTTATTTTATCATTTCTAGAACTAAAGATGTTTTTTATAATGAATTTTATCTTGTATATAATAATGAGTTTATACTTATGGATAACATATCAAGAACATGATAAACTTATTAAATATTATAGTATCTTATTTTTGAGATGTATTATTAAAAATAATAAACCCATTAAAATGTGTTATGTTATAATAATAAATGGATATTTGGATGCATTTCATGATAATTTGCATTGTGTTATTCCAAATGGACATTATATGTTTATTATAGGATTATCTCTCTATACTATTCCCAATTAAAGACCTCTATATTCCATAGATTCATCTATTTTGTTGTAATTAAAAAATTAGTTATAGGAATTTCTTGATAAACATTTCATCCCCTTATAACATCAACATGGGTTTGTCTAAATTTTATTGATAAAATATTGGATATTTTCATGAGGAAATTTATTGATTATATAGAACTCAATAACATCTATTATATAAACATGAATCATTGGTATAATATTGATGATTATTTTTATTACATCTTGGGAGAATGTTTTTTATAAATATCGTTCTCTAGTTCTAATACCATAAATTAAATTTTAAATAAGAATATGGTTTTAGGATGAAATTCAAGACTACATATTTCCACTACATATTTTTGGTTATACCTTTCTAATTAAAAAACTATTATCTCTATATATCTGATGAATCGACTGTTCCATGACTATTTGGTTAAATTTTTGGTTGTTTTTATCAATGACATTTTAGTATACTCTAAAAGATATGATGATGGTGAGAAAATTTTAAGGACATTTATGCATAAATATAAATAAATATGTCTTATCGAAAACTAATTAAAAGTGAATCTTTTTTACAAAATATTTCATTCCTCTGCAATATTATTTATAAACATAGTAAAACTATTGATCTTCCTAAAAAAACTGGTAAAAGTGTGGAAAATGGGACAAATTTCACCAAAATTTGATGTATACTTAGGTTAGTATGTCACTACATATTTTTTATATAAAATTTTTTTTGGTTATCTATACCACATAATATGCTAACACAGAAAGGAGTTAAATTAATGTAGATAATATAATTTTATGAATGAATATTGAAATTTAAAAGGGTTTTGTTAATGAAACAATGTTAGCCCTACGATCATGATATAGGGAGTTTATTATTTATATTTAATATTCATTGAGGTCTTATAGAAGTCCATCAATGTATAATGAATTTTTTATTGTGTGTTCATATTTTTTATTCATTACCCATGGGAATACTTATCCTAATAATGTTTTTTTTATTTTACAGTAATAGTTTTCTTAAATATATTGAAATAATATAAATGAGAAATTTTTTAATAATAAATTGATTAAGATAGTTTAATGTATATATTTATTGAAAAATAATTAAACACTATGTAGATAAGATGGATAAAACTAATTAATCATGATGATTCATAGTTTACTATCATCATGGAAAATCAAAAGAGGTAGTTCATTCCATGATTCCAAAAGACAATATATCATTATTCATAAAATTTGAGGTTGGTAACCCTATGTTTATGAGTTTAGAAAAAAAAAGTTATGAATAAAATAGGAGGAAAGAATATTTATTTGAGGTTGATAACACAATGATTCTTAAAATATCTCCAATGAGAAGTGTAACATGTTTAAAAAAAGGAAATTTAGGCTTATTATTCATTGGTAACAACGAAATTGCGTATAATGTGGGATTAAGTACTTATCGTGAATCGTTACCTCTGAGTTTATCTCAAGGTTTTGACATGTTTAATGATTCCATTTTATAGGAGCTTGTACCTGATGAAAATCATATTTTGACTCATTAAGTGTTAAATTTATAAGAAAATATAACTTACAAAGAAATTAAAATAGAGATTCTGGACTACATAGAGAATTTATTAGGAAATTAATTGATTTATTATGTTAATGTTTTTTTGGAAAAGTAATTTGATTTATGAAGTCACATGAGAATAAAAAAACAAGGAGGAAAAAAATAGAATCACATAAATTTGGATTAGTCAATACCTTCCAAAATAATATCCCAAATTTCATAATAAAATCATTTAATCCTTATATTTGGAATAAATATGTCCTAGGAGGTAGTGTGGTAAAAACCCAAAGATGTTACCTACAGAATAGGTAATTTTGTTTTGTGTGTTATATTATATTATTTTTTCCTACAGCTCCATAAATTATAAATAAACCATGATGATATAAGAATATTAGTATATTACATATTTTTTTTATGTTTTTATGTTATGAAATGACCTAAAGCCATCCCAACTTCCATGAAATGGGTTATGAAAGAATCATTTGTGTGTACATTGGACTATCACCTCACAAACCTATTCCATTCATATTTCCATTACAACATTTAATATTTGGGTATAATAATGGATGTAAAGTATATATATGTAAATTATTACATATTTATACATTTTGATTCATTATATATTAGCTACATTTTTTCTCTCCATTCAGTAGTGGATAAGATAACATCAATCATGTTTACCATGGATAACCCCCTCACAAAGAAATGTGATTTGTCTTTCACTAACTATTGACCTAGAATGTGATGAAGACAAATATATATATAATATGTGACATAAATAAAATAACTAAAATATTCATGAAATATATATCATTATAAAAATATAATATATCATTTAATTTTTTACATTTTTAATCACCGAAACACGGTAACATCATTTGAATAAGTCTGGAATATCACCTCAGAATGTCATGTGACCCTCATTTATACACCAAACTCCAGGAATCATATAAATTAGTATATTTAAATAAATAATTTTTTATTTTAATCATTATTTAAATGTAAAATATTACTAACCACTTTTACATATTGATACATGAAATATGGAAACATTATCGATCCGTACATATTACATACCATCTACATGATATTTAAGTACCTCATTTCCCTAAAAAAACATTCATGGTTGGTCATAAAAATATATTTGATGTATATATATGATAATAATTTCATGATTATTATTATTTATATGTTTTGACTATATAAAATTCACAAGAACTGGAACATTTCTGATAAAGAATGAATGAAAAAAATTGCAATTAACAACAAAAAAGGAAAATAATCAATGATTATTAATAGGCAGGTGATATGATTTTAAAAATATAGAATATAAGATACCATAAGTATTAATATGGTTCTTGTGTATGTTAATGTTATTTTTAAAACAAGTATACATGAGTTTCAATTACATTTAAACTAAAAGATTTATGAGGTAACAGACTTTGTATCAATTTCCATTCATTGAAGAACTTTGTAATGTTTTGAACATAATTAATTCTATATGGTATATAAAATTGAAATTTTACATTAAAAATCATCAGTGCTTCATACTTCATCAAATATTAAATTTATGTTATAATTATTATATTGAAGGGGACGCAACATAAAAATTATCAAGTGGTAAATTTTATTGTACAATCCCACTATCTTTTGTGATTATTACCTTTATCTTTAAACAATAAAAATATTGCAATGATTTTTAATTGTGCATTACCTTTTTTAAAATACCATAATTATTTTACAATAGATATAATTATATTCTAAAACATTTTCCATTTTTACATTTGGGTTTCATATAGAGAGAAATTTGATTAACTACCGAAATATTGATAAATAGGTCTCGATACATATATTTAATGTCAAAGAATAATTATTAATGAATTAAATATATTATTTTCTATGTGAGTATTTATTTGTTCATGAATGTATGTTTGGGACTGGTTATATTTAGTCCCTCGATACATCGACTGGTCTCCTAAGACAAACTAGTTGGCTAATTCTCATGGGTTTCTATCGAGTTCTCTTAAACTATCTTGAGGATATATAATGATAGTATAGGCATAATAATTTTTGAGATCATAAGTCCATATAATTAATTATTTCACTTATTTATAATATATTATTATCATTATCCATTATATTTTCCCTATGATATTATATCTATGTTCATTTCATTGTCATGTTATTTATTTAATTGAATGATTTTTTATTTAGATTTATATGTTTATTATTATTTATCATATCATGATAGTCAAGTTTTTTAAAAGGAATATGTGTTTATTTATTTACAATACCTTGTAGATTATTATTATTTATTAATTATTGATTCCAGTTTATTTAACCATTATAAATCATTAGAGGTCTCCGTTATTTTGTTTCGTTTCTCCATGATACGAAGAAGAATTCAAGGAATCAATTTTCAAGGATATCAATCATTTTCATTTTTGTGTATTATGTTTTATTTTCGACCCCCATTGTCAAATTGGTATAAATTATGTATTTATTTACTCAAAACATCATTAATAATTTTTTTCTTTTAGATATTACACGTTTTATTAGGAAATTCCATTATCTCAAGCTTCCGTCCAAATTTTAAAAATAAGGTTCCCTTCAAATACAACTAACTATGTAGTCATTGAAATTCAGGTTTGATACCACATAAAAGAAATTGAATCAATGTAGAAGTGAATATCATAAGAGTCTTGGTTTTTTATCAAGATAAAAGGAGTGAATAGAACTGTCCACTTAGTGAAACTATTTATGAAAGAAAAATTAAAACTAAATAAATGATAAAATAATTAGAAAAAAATCATGTTGTTGATTAACAATTAAATTAAGGTTTTTTGGAATCAATATTCCTTAATATCAAAATTATATATGATATTACTATGAGATATGGGACATGTAACATATATGGAAGTCTTAGAAACATGGATTATTAGTGATAATAAAAAATCAAATAATTGTGTTATGACCAATAATAATAAAAATGATGTTAAATGTTTTAATTTTAATGAGTTGGTACATTATGTTAATGAAAGTGAGAATTTACTTACTCATATTGGGAATCATCTATATTGGAAAAACCAGTGTAGAGAGTTATTTTATTTTTATTCAATAAAATTAAGGACCCTCATGTGAACTGGTGATAGATATATTATTTTTTTCAAACTATTAAAATATTTTGTTTGATTTAGGATCTATTACTTCTTTCATATCTGGGAAATTTTTAGGTGAGATTAAAATTACATTTTAAGAAATAATGTTAATGACCATTGTAACAGCTCATTTTGGTAGTAAAAAATTATATATATTTATAAAAATATTATTTTATCCTCAGTGGAATGAATTTTACTATGATCCTTACTATCTTGAAAATTTAAGAGTTTGACGATATTCATGGTATGGATTGTAATTAAATTTATTTTATTTTATCATTTCTAGATCTAAAGATGTTTTTTATAATGAATTTTAACTTGTATATAATAATGAGTTTATACTTATGGATAACATATCAAGAACTTGATAAACTTATTAAATATTAGAGTATCTTATTTTTGAGATGTATGTAAAGACCGTAAAATTCAAGGGAAATTTTTTTCTTAATTTTCTTTGGATTTTTACAAGAGCGCGATTTCAGACGGCACCTGATTCCGAGGCCCGGAGTGCCCGGAATTAATTTCCGAAGTTTGGCTCGGGTACGTTCAGTGAACGGACGAGCGGGAATTCCTAACTTTTGATCCGGTGCTCGGAATTAAAATCCGAGGGCACCGATGAACTCGCAGCGCCGATATTCGCTTAATGAGACCTTTTCGGGAGTTGCGTTTGTTGCGGGTTGAAAGATACGTTTTGGGGTTTTTCAATTAAGTTAAATAAAATTGTGTAAAACAAATTTTATTTTTAACTTATTAAAGAAAACCTACCTAAGGGGGGTTGGAAGTGGGACCCACACCCACTTAACCTCCCTTGGGAGGATTAAGTGTGGTGGGGCCCACACGAAACCCTAAGACTTTTCTTTTTCTCTCAACGTTCTTAACCCCCAATTAATTGGCCTACGTTACCCTTATTTAATTAAGGAAGTTAAAGCCCTTTTTGAATTTCAAATTTTGAAATTCTTTTGTGTTGTGTTAATAAAATAAGAGGTAGTCTTATTTTATTTAGGGTTCTTTTTTTGCCTTTGGAGAGCCTTCTCATCTTCAAGCTCTGACGAAGAACGAAGAACGTCTTCATCCTCGACGAAGAACGACAACACTTCGTCAAGGATCATCGACTCAGAGACCTAGTATCTTCGGACCTCTGCTTCCTCTTCGGACCTTCTTCGTCGGCAAACGAAGATCCGCCAACAACGTGTCGCATCGGACGTAAATCTTCGTCAACGGATTTGACGAACGACGACCGCGACGCCTGACTTCCGCGACGCCGTCTTCCGCGGAACGTAGAGGATTTCTTTGAATCTCAAACCCGAGGTAGGGGATGTTTTTATTAATTATTTTATTCCATTCCTGAATCGTGGATTTTAGCATGACTAAACGTGAGACTTTTTAGTTATGTTATTTGTTAACGCGAGGGGAGTCGGACCGCACGAACACGGCCGAAACCCCCTCCTTCGTTCATGTTGATTCATGCGGGTGGAAGCAAGAGGCGTGGTGCCGTCGCACCACGCGGATGAACATGCTTATGATTTCCGCAATACCGTCGCGCTTCGCCGAGGAGAGACTTCAAGACCGCGACGCCGACACGCCGCGTTGGGAGGATTCTTGGCACGGCGAAAGGGGCGCGGTGTCGTCGCACCGCGCCGGACGACGAACACCGCGGCCGGTTCCGGGCCGCGGTGAGACGAGGAGACCGCGGCCGGTTCCGGGCCGCGGCGGAAGGAAAGACCGGCGGCCGGGCCGCCGGCGTCGGAAGTCAAGGGCGGGACCGGAAATTCCGGTCTCGTTGGTAAAAACCGGCCGGCCAGCAGGCCGGCCGGATGTCATAAAAACCGGGGGTTTAAACCCCCGGCCGGTCCATCAAGACCCCCCTCTTAATGAGGGGGCGGTTCTTTTAAGGAGGGGGGGGCAAAGCCCCCCCGGTTTTACTCAACCGGCCCCCATTTGCGGGGGCCGTTTTGTCTCAAACGGCGCGGCAAAGCCGCGCCGCCTTCGGAAGGGCGGGGGCTTAGCCCCCCGCGTGAGTCGCGGCCACCGCCGCCAGCGCGGTCCGCCGCCGCCAGCGCGGCCCGCCGCCGCCGCCACGCGGCCCGCCGCCGCCCCGTGGCCCGCCGCCGCCGCGCCACGCGGCCGCCGCCGCCACGCGGCCCGCCGCCGCCACGTGGCCCGCCGCCGCCGTCCGCCGCCGCCGGCCGCCGCCGCCGGCCGCCGCGCCACTCAAGGGGGGGGGGGGGGGGGGTCGGGCCGGGTCGTTCCGGACCCGGACCCCCCCGTTTCGGACCAGATTCGGTTTTTGGCTCATAACTTGAGCCTCGGACCTCCGAATGACGAACCGTCTGCGGCAACGCGATCCTTGGATCGAGACGGTCGTTTCGGTATATCGCACTCAAGGTTTCGGTTTACTTTGAGTTCGGCCGGGTTGGTTCGTTCACGAAAACAACCGGGCCTTCGGAGCGGAAACGCTCATATCTTGAGCTACGGACGTCTGATTGACGCGCCGTCAGTCGCGTAGTGTTCCTCTTAGTGAGACGGATCTTTTGGCATACTCCGCCCGAGGTTTGGACGCAGGTGGAGTACGGTCGGGTTGGTTTTGCCTTAAAAAACCAACCGGGCCCCGGAGACAAAAATGCCAATAACTCTCGGACCAGGCGTCCGATCGACGCGCCGTCTGTTGCGTTGAGTTCCTGTTGACGATACGGAACTTTTGGATACATCAACTTCGGTCTTCGTGACAGTTGATGTATCAGCCTCTCGGCTCGTGGAGCGGACCCTCCGTACGAGCTTGCTGTGTGCGGGAACCCTAGTGCTGGCTGCGACTGTTCTACTGCTACGACTGCTACTGTGACTGCGACGACGACAGTACAGAGATCCTGTGTGGATTCGACGACGACAGTACAGAGATCCTGTGTGGATTCGACGACGACGACTACAGCACTCAGCGATCCTACGTGGATCAGTGCTACAGGTTCTGTGTGAGCCCGATCCTGTGTGGGTCCTTGCGCTCAGCGGTTCTGTGTGAGCCAGCGCCTACAGGTTCTGTGTGAGCCCGATCCTGTGTGGGTCTTGCGGGGGTTAGTTACCTATCGATCCTTCGTGGGTCCGACGACTTAGGTGGATCAGTGATCATCTTTATCGTCCTTGAAGAAGTGTACCTGTGTGAGCTGAATCCTGTTACTTTCCTTTGTGGAATACGTATACTTTCCTGCGTGGACTGAGTTATACTTGATCTCGGAGGTTGGAGCGTATTTGAATTGATGACTTAGGTATATGTATGGGCATATACCTAAGCAGTGTTGGTTGTTACTTCGTGATTGTACTTTGCTTCGTGATTTATCCTTTGTGGATTTTGAGAGACCTTCAGGGGTCTCGGGGTCCCTACTGAGTAGCTTATACTCACCCCTGCACGGGCTTCGCCCGCACTACGTTGTGTTGGTTGCAGACGACGGACAGCGTTGACCTTAGCTGAGGTTCGCGGAGCGGGACGGTACCCGGAGGTGGACCACTGGGCGGGACGAGTACGGAGCGGACGGTGGGACCCGTGGAGCAGAGGAGCTATCTGTACCCACCCTTCAGGTGGGATTTCCGGTGGACAGCTCGGAGTAGCGGCCTTTACTTTACAGTTGCTGTTTTTCCCTTTTCGAGTTGTACTTTACTTTCAGTTTGGGTTTGTATTTTGGCCCATTTACTTTTCCGCACTTTCAGTTGTTCTCTGCTTGCTCAGTGATTACCTTCCGCTTGTTTACTCTGTGGTGTGTGTTTTCTTTTCAAAGGCAATGCCTTCCCTTTTTACCGGGATTTACGCCTTGGTGCTAGTCGCCAGCCCCTGGCCTATGGAAGGCGGGCTTGGGGTAGTCACGGCTCGGACCCCGAGGGCGGGTCGTGACAAATTGGTATCAGAGGAGTTCGGTTCTACCGCGAACTCTGATCTTTTCTATGTGAAGCAATAATGTTTAGCGTATTGAGTGTGGTTATCAGTCCAGGGAGTCCAGTGTTGGTGCGGCGGCCGACGTATCCACACACCAGGACCCTGACGTCTGATTTCCGACTTAATGCACGAAAACATTGATTGCGTGTGTGTTTCAAAGTTTTCTTTGTGATTACTTATATCAGCTCACCAGGTATACTGTTCTAACCGTGGCGCACCTGTTTCCTTTTCAGGATGGCCCCACGACGGCAGCCAGCTAGGGTTCCGATGGTCGAGCGAGACGACAGCCCACCGAGCGACGAGGCTTCGGTGCAGGGCCCTTTTCCAGTAGTGGCACCGGCGGTAGCTTTACCCGCCGAGCCCCCGATGCTTCCAGCAGCAGCCGCTGACGATGCACGTCGCCTCAGCGCACTGCATGAGTTTCAGCGACAGCGACCGCCCAGGTTTCGCGGGGAGACGGATCCCCAGGCAGCAGAGGACTGGCTGGAGGCAGTTGTTCGAGTGTTTAGGCTAGTGAGGACACCAGCAGACCTCATGGTGATCCTCGCTGCGAGCCTACTACACGCAGCAGCAGGACGATGGTGGAGCCTGATGCTCCAGGTGCACGATGAGGCATCTCTTCTCTGGACGGATTTCGAGAGCCTCTTCCGCTCTGAGTTCGTCCCGGCCACCCTTCGAGCGGTGCGTATCCAGGAGCTTCTACAGCTGCGGCAGGGCAGCATGACGGTCGCCCAGTACTCGGCGAGGTTTACCGATCTCTCGCGCTACTCGACCGACATGGTACGGGATCCATTCTTCCGGGCCCGGACCTTCGAGCAGGGTTTGAGACACGAGATCAGGGCATCGCTGATCTCCCTCAGCATACCGACTCAGACAGGAGTACTGGAGCGGGCTCTTCTGATCGAGAGCTTCCTTGCTGAGTCTACACCAGCACAGCGACCCACCGCAGGGCGGCACGTGGCAGAGTCATCTGCAGCAGGCAGTCGACGGATGACTCAGGGGTCCAGGCAGACCAGACCTTCAGGCCGACGATCTCAGGGCACTGGCTCAGCAGTGCGGGGCACACAGCGCGGAGCCAGTCTTCCGAGAGGCAGGCAGTGCTACTCGTGCGGCGGGCAGGGCCACATAGCTCGCGACTGCCCGACCCGCCGTGCCGAGGAGCAGCAGTCAGTTGATGGACCACCGAGGCAGAGGCAGAGGGTCGACCGTGGCGGTCCGCAGGGAGGAGGCGGACGAGGCAGAGGAGCTGGACGAGCAGCTGGTGGTGGCCGACGCTTTGAGGCTTTACCACCACCACCACCAGGAGGTCCACCCCGACCACAGGGAGCTGGCGGGCAGCGACAGGCACAGCTCCAGGCAGCAGAGGCCTACGACCACGGCGCACCCGAGATGATTCGAGGTACTATCTGTGTCTATTCCACCCTTGCTGCAGTTCTTATAGACACAGGAGCGAGTCACTCTTTCATAGCCGCTGCCCTTGTTCGGAACTCGGAGATTCCGACAGAGCCGTTGGCTCGATCCTTACGGCTAGAGACTCCTACGGGAGCAGACTCGACGATTACGCACTGGTGCCGGCAGTGTGAGCTTACTCTAGGAGGCGAGAGCTTCGGCTGGGATCTTCTTGTAGCAGCGTCGAGGCCTTACGACGTCATCTTGGGCATGGATTGGCTGTCTACGGTCCATGCTCAGATTGACTGTTTTAGGCGCAAGGTGCGATGTGTACGCACCGACGGGAGCAGGTTCACCTTCACCGGCGAGAAGGGAGCCTTAGCAGCACAGGATGGACTTCCGCGGAGGAGAGGACAGCCCATCACTCATCAGTTGGCTAGCCTTATCCTTGGAGCAGTTGACGTGCGGAGTCCTGGTTTTCCTGCCGTGGTGGATCAGTATGCGGACGTTTTTCCCGACGATGTTCCAGGGCTACCTCCTCGCAGAGAGGTAGACTTTTATATTGACTTGTACCCCGGGACAGCCCCGATATCCACTCCAGCATATCGGATGGCCCCCGCCGAGCTTCGAGAGCTACGGGTACAGTTGGAGGACTTGCAGGGCAAGGGATTCATCCGACCCAGTGTTTCACCCTGGGCTTCCCCGATATTGTTCGCCAAGAAGGCGGACGGGAGCTTGCGACTTTGTGTTGACTTTCGTCGCCTGAACCAGGTGACAGTGAGGAACAAGTATCCGCTACCGAGGATTGATGACCTCTTTGATCAGCTCAAGGGAGCACGGTGGTTCTCGAAGATAGACCTCAGGTCAGGCTATCATCAGCTCAGAGTCAGAGACGAGGATGTGCAGAAGACGGCCTTCAGATGTCGGTATGGCCACTATGAGTTCTTGGTTATGCCTTTCGGTGTAACCAATGCTCCAGCAGTGTTCATGGCTCTCATGAACAGGATCTTTCAGCCATACCTCGATCGGTTTGTCGTGGTTTTCATCGACGACATTCTGATTTACTCTACGACAGAGGAGGAGCACGCCTATCACTTGCGAGTTGTTCTTGATACACTCCGAGAGCACCAGCTTTATGGTAAGCTCTCGAAGTGCCAGTTCTGGATACGTGAGGTCCACTTTTTGGGACACGTAATCTCTGAGGCGGGAGTTGCAGTGGATCCCGCGAAGATTGAGGCTGTGTTAGCATGGGAGCCACCCAGGAGCGTGACTGAGGTTCGGAGTTTCTTGGGACTAGCTGGATACTATCGGAGATTTGTGCCGAACTTCTCCAGAGTTGCGGCATCACTCACAGCGTTGACGAAGAAGGGGAAACCCTTCGTGTGGTCAGACAGTTGTCAGCAGAGCTTCGAGGAGCTGAGGCAGAGATTGACTAGCGCACCTATCTTGAGGTTGCCTGAGGAGGGAGTAGGGTACGTGGTCTACTGCGATGCATCAGGGACCGGACTCGGATGTGTTCTGATGCAGGAGCGGGCAGTGATCGCCTATGGATCACGACAGTTGTGACCGCATGAGCAGAACTACGCTACCCATGACCTGGAGTTAGCAGCAGTGGTCTTCGCTCTGAAGACATGGCGACACTATCTGATGGGCGAGCGCTTTACGGTCTTTTCCGATCATCAGAGCCTCAGGTATATCTTCTCGCAGAAGGACCTGAACCTGAGACAGCGACGATGGCTCGAGTTCCTCCAGGACTATGACTTTGAGATAGTCTATACTCCTGGGAAGGGGAACGTAGTAGCTGATGCCCTCAGCAGGAGGACGGGCATTCAACTACTTGAGGAGGCGACAGAGCAGCTAGCCTCTTTGCAGATATCCTTCGTGGATAGAGATGGAGCAGCCTTTCTACAGTCTCTCACAGTCACTCCTCCACTACTGCAGCGAGTCAGGGAGGCACAGCATGGGGACGCTGACTGTGAGACACGGCGTGCACAGATATCCTCGGGACAGACACCTGATGGTTTCTCCCTTGGAGCAGAGCACGACATCCTTTTCAGAGGACGTACCATGGTACCAGTCGCCTTGCGAGAGGAAGTGCTGAGGGAGTTTCACACTTCTCCTTTAGCGGTACATCCAGGAGTGGCAAAGATGTACCAGGACCTCAGACGACAGCACTGGTGGCCGGGCATGAAGAAAGCTGTAGCAGAGTTCGTTTCTCGATGCCTTACCTGTCAGCAGGTGAAGGCTGAGCATCAGGTACCAGCAGGCTTGGTACAGCCCTTGGAGGTTCCGGAGTGGAAGTGGGATGGCATATCTATGGACTTCGTGACTGGACTTCCACGCACTTCCAGAGGTCACGACTCCATCTGGGTGATTGTTGACCGACTCACCAAGTCGGCACACTTCTTACCCATCAGAGAGCAGGGCTCGGTGGAGAGCTTGGGACGTCTCTACGTTCAGGAGATTGTGCGGCTCCACGGCGTGCCATCATCTATCGTTTCCGATCGAGATGCCCGCTTTACTTCCCGGCTTTGGAAGGGGTTACAGGAGGCGTTCGGGACGCAGCTACGTCTTAGCACAGCCTTTCACCCGCAGACGGATGGTCAGACGGAGAGGACCATTCAGACTCTCGAGGACATGCTCCGCGCATGTGTCCTCGACTTTGGTCGTAGCTGGGAGGACCACCTCCCCTTGGTGGAGTTCGCATACAACAACAGCTACCACTCCACCATCGGGATGGCACCGTACGAGGCGTTGTACGGCCGACCTTGTAGATCTCCTTTGTGCTGGACAGACCCTGGGGAGTCAGCACTGGTGGGACCGGAAATGGTCCAGGCCACGACAGAGAAGGTCCAGGTCATCCAGGAGCGGATGAGGACAGCTCAGAGCCGGCAGAAGTCATATGCTGACAGGAGGCGGAGACCACTGGAGTTCGAGGATGGCGACCACGTCTTCTTGCGGGTCTCACCTCGACGTGGTATTCGGAGATTTGGCCGAGGCGGCAAGTTATCTCCGCGCTTCATCGGACCTTTTCAGTTTCTCAGCAGGATTGGCGAGGTGGCTTATCGCCTGGCTCTACCACCTCAGTTGCACCGGGTGCACGACGTCTTCCACGTATCCCAGCTGAGGAGATACGTGCACGACCCGACGCACATCATTGACCATGGGGAGCTTGACGTTGACGATGGGGCGACTTTTGCGGAGGTCCCAGTGGAGATCGAGGATCGACAGGAGCGGGTCCTACGTGGACGGTCGATTCCTCTTGTGCGCATCAGATGGCAGCACGGGAACCTCCAGGAGAGCACTTGGGAGCGGGAGACTCAGATGCGTGCTCAGTACCCCCATTTGTTTCCCTAGTTTTTGTTGTATCTTTACGGGGACGTAAAGCCCTGAGGTGGGAGTAATGTAAAGACCGTAAAATTCAAGGGAAATTTTTTTCTTAATTTTCTTTGGATTTTTACAAGAGCGCGATTTCAGACGGCACCTGATTCCGAGGCCCGGAGTGCCCGGAATTAATTTCCGAAGTTTGGCTCGGGTACGTTCAGTGAACGGACGAGCGGGAATTCCTAACTTTTGATCCGGTGCTCGGAATTAAAATCCGAGGGCACCGATGAACTCGCAGCGCCGATATTCGCTTAATGAGACCTTTTCGGGAGTTGCGTTTGTTGCGGGTTGAAAGATACGTTTTGGGGTTTTTCAATTAAGTTAAATAAAATTGTGTAAAACAAATTTTATTTTTAACTTATTAAAGAAAACCTACCTAAGGGGGGTTGGAAGTGGGACCCACACCCACTTAACCTCCCTTGGGAGGATTAAGTGTGGTGGGGCCCACACGAAACCCTAAGACTTTTCTTTTTCTCTCAACGTTCTTAACCCCCAATTAATTGGCCTACGTTACCCTTATTTAATTAAGGAAGTTAAAGCCCTTTTTGAATTTCAAATTTTGAAATTCTTTTGTGTTGTGTTAATAAAATAAGAGGTAGTCTTATTTTATTTAGGGTTCTTTTTTTGCCTTTGGAGAGCCTTCTCATCTTCAAGCTCTGACGAAGAACGAAGAACGTCTTCATCCTCGACGAAGAACGACAACACTTCGTCAAGGATCATCGACTCAGAGACCTAGTATCTTCGGACCTCTGCTTCCTCTTCGGACCTTCTTCGTCGGCAAACGAAGATCCGCCAACAACGTGTCGCATCGGACGTAAATCTTCGTCAACGGATTTGACGAACGACGACCGCGACGCCTGACTTCCGCGACGCCGTCTTCCGCGGAACGTAGAGGATTTCTTTGAATCTCAAACCCGAGGTAGGGGATGTTTTTATTAATTATTTTATTCCATTCCTGAATCGTGGATTTTAGCATGACTAAACGTGAGACTTTTTAGTTATGTTATTTGTTAACGCGAGGGGAGTCGGACCGCACGAACACGGCCGAAACCCCCTCCTTCGTTCATGTTGATTCATGCGGGTGGAAGCAAGAGGCGTGGTGCCGTCGCACCACGCGGATGAACATGCTTATGATTTCCGCAATACCGTCGCGCTTCGCCGAGGAGAGACTTCAAGACCGCGACGCCGACACGCCGCGTTGGGAGGATTCTTGGCACGGCGAAAGGGGCGCGGTGCCGTCGCACCGCGCCGGACGACGAACACCGCGGCCGGTTCCGGGCCGCGGTGAGACGAGGAGACCGCGGCCGGTTCCGGGCCGCGGCGGAAGGAAAGACCGGCGGCCGGGCCGCCGGCGTCGGAAGTCAAGGGCGGGACCGGAAATTCCGGTCCCGTTGGTAAAAACCGGCCGGCCAGCAGGCCGGCCGGATGTCATAAAAACCGGGGGTTTAAACCCCCGGCCGGTCCATCAAGACCCCCCTCTTAATGAGGGGGCGGTTCTTTTAAGGAGGGGGGGGCAAAGCCCCCCCGGTTTTACTCAACCGGCCCCCATTTGCGGGGGCCGTTTTGTCTCAAACGGCGCGGCAAAGCCGCGCCGCCTTCGGAAGGGCGGGGGCTTAGCCCCCCGCGTGAGTCGCGGCCACCGCCGCCAGCGCGGTCCGCCGCCGCCAGCGCGGCCCGCCGCCGCCGCCACGCGGCCCGCCGCCGCCACGTGGCCCGCCGCCGCCGCGCCACGCGGCCGCCGCCGCCACGCGGCCCGCCGCCGCCACGTGGCCCGCCGCCGCCGTCCGCCGCCGCCGGCCGCCGCCGCCGGCCGCCGCGCCACTCAAGGGGGGGGGGGGGTCGGGCCGGGTCGTTCCGGACCCGGACCCCCCCGTTTCGGACCAGATTCGGTTTTTGGCTCATAACTTGAGCCTCGGACCTCCGAATGACGAACCGTCTGCGGCAACGCGATCCTTGGATCGAGACGGTCGTTTCGGTATATCGCACTCAAGGTTTCGGTTTACTTTGAGTTCGGCCGGGTTGGTTCGTTCACGAAAACAACCGGGCCTTCGGAGCGGAAACGCTCATATCTTGAGCTACGGACGTCTGATTGACGCGCCGTCAGTCGCGTAGTGTTCCTCTTAGTGAGACGGATCTTTTGGCATACTCCGCCCGAGGTTTGGACGCAGGTGGAGTACGGTCGGGTTGGTTTTGCCTTAAAAAACCAACCGGGCCCCGGAGACAAAAATGCCAATAACTCTCGGACCAGGCGTCCGATCGACGCGCCGTCTGTTGCGTTGAGTTCCTGTTGACGATACGGAACTTTTGGATACATCAACTTCGGTCTTCGTGACAGTTGATGTATCAGCCTCTCGGCTCGTGGAGCGGACCCTCCGTACGAGCTTGCTGTGTGCGGGAACCCTAGTGCTGGCTGCGACTGTTCTACTGCTACGACTGCTACTGTGACTGCGACGACGACAGTACAGAGATCCTGTGTGGATTCGACGACGACAGTACAGAGATCCTGTGTGGATTCGACGACGACGACTACAGCACTCAGCGATCCTACGTGGATCAGTGCTACAGGTTCTGTGTGAGCCCGATCCTGTGTGGGTCCTTGCGCTCAGCGGTTCTGTGTGAGCCAGCGCCTACAGGTTCTGTGTGAGCCCGATCCTGTGTGGGTCTTGCGGGGGTTAGTTACCTATCGATCCTTCGTGGGTCCGACGACTTAGGTGGATCAGTGATCATCTTTATCGTCCTTGAAGAAGTGTACCTGTGTGAGCTGAATCCTGTTACTTTCCTTTGTGGAATACGTATACTTTCCTGCGTGGACTGAGTTATACTTGATCTCGGAGGTTGGAGCGTATTTGAATTGATGACTTAGGTATATGTATGGGCATATACCTAAGCAGTGTTTGTTGTTACTTCGTGATTGTACTTTGCTTCGTGATTTATCCTTTGTGGATTTTGAGAGACCTTCAGGGGTCTCGGGGTCCCTACTGAGTAGCTTATACTCACCCCTGCACGGGCTTCGCCCGCACTACGTTGTGTTGGTTGCAGACGACGGACAGCGTTGACCTTAGCTGAGGTTCGCGGAGCGGGACGGTACCCGGAGGTGGACCACTGGGCGGGACGAGTACGGAGCGGACGGTGGGACCCGTGGAGCAGAGGAGCTATCTGTACCCACCCTTCAGGTGGGATTTCCGGTGGACAGCTCGGAGTAGCGGCCTTTACTTTACAGTTGCTGTTTTTCCCTTTTCGAGTTGTACTTTACTTTCAGTTTGGGTTTGTATTTTGGCCCATTTACTTTTCCGCACTTTCAGTTGTTCTCTGCTTGCTCAGTGATTACCTTCCGCTTGTTTACTCTGTGGTGTGTGTTTTCTTTTCAAAGGCAATGCCTTCCCTTTTTACCGGGATTTACGCCTTGGTGCTAGTCGCCAGCCCCTGGCCTATGGAAGGCGGGCTTGGGGTAGTCACGGCTCGGACCCCGAGGGCGGGTCGTGACAATGTATTATTAAAAAAAATTAACCCATTAAAATGTGTTATGTTATAATAATAAATAGATATTTGGATGCATTTCATGATAATTTCCCTTGTGTTATTACAAATGGACATTATATTTTTATTATAGGATTATATCTCTATACTATTCCCAATTAAAGACCTTAATATTCCATAGATTCATCTATGTTGTTGTAATTAAAAAAATAGTTATAGGAATTTCTTGATAAACATTTCACCCCCTTATAACATCAACATGGGTTTGTCCAAATTTTATTGATAAAATATTGGATATTTTCATGAGGAAATGTATTGATTATATCGAACTCAATAACTTCTATTATCTAAACATGAATCATTGGTATAATATTGATGATTAGTTTTATTACATCTTGGGAGAATTTTTTTTATAAAGATTGATCTCTAGTTTAAATACCATAAATTAAATGTTAAATAAGATTATGGTTTTAGGATGAAATTCAAGACTACATATTTACACTACATATTTTTGGTTATACCTTTCTAATTAAAAAAACTATTATCTCTATATATCTGATGAATCGACTGTTCCATGACTATTTGGTTAAATTTTTGGTTGTTTTTATCAATTATATTTTAGTATACTCTAAAAGATATGATAATGGTGAGAAAAATTTAAGGACATTTATGCATACATATAAATAAATATGTATTTTCGAAAACTAATTAAAAGTGAATCTTTTTTACAAAATATTTCATTCCTCTGCAATAATATTTATAAACATAGTAAAGCTATTGATCTTTCTAAAAAAACTGGAGAAAGTGTGGAAAATGGGACAAATTTCACAAAAATTTGAAGTATACTTAGGTTAGTATGTCACTACATATTGTTTATATAAAATTATGTTTGGTTATCTATGACACACAATATGCTAATGCAGAAAGGAGTTAAATTAATGTAGATAATATAATTTTATGGAAGAATTTTGGAATTTAAATTTTTTTTTATGAAACAATGTTAGCCCTACGATCATGATATAGGGAGTTTATTATTAATATTTAATATTCATTGAGGGGTTATAGAAGTCCCTCAATGTATAATGAATGTTTTATTGTGTTTTTATATTTTTAATTCATTCCCCATGAGAATACTTATCCTAATAATGTTTTTTGGATTTTACAGTAATAGTTTTCCTAAATATATTGAAATAATATGAATGGGATATTTTTTAATAACAAATTGATTAAGATAGTTTAATGTATATATTTATTGAAAAATAATTAAACACTATGTAGATAAGATGGATAGAACTAATTAATCATAATGATTCATAGTTTACTATCATCATGGAAAATCAAAAGAGGTAGTTCATTCCTTGATTACAAAAGACTATATATCATTATTCATAAAATTTGAGGTTGGTAACCCTAAGTTTCTTAGTGTAGAATAAAACTTTATGAATGAAATATGATGAAAGAATATTAATTTGAGGTTGATTACCCAATGATTCTTAAAATATCTCCATTGAGAAGTGTAACATGTTTAAAAAAAGTAAATTTAAGCTTGTTAATCATTGGTAACAACGAAATTTCATATAATGTGGGATTAAGTACTTATCGTGAATCCTTACCTCTAAGTTTATCTCAAGGTTTAGACATGTTTAATGTTTCTATTTTATAGGAGCTTGTACCTGATGAAAATCATATTTTGACTCATTATGTGTTAAATTTATAATAAAATATAACTTACAATGAAATTACAATAGAGATTCTGGACTACATAAGGAATTTATTCGGAAATTAATTGATTTAGTATGTTATTGTTTTTTTGGAAAAGTAATTTGATTTATGAAGTGACATGGGAATTAAAAAACATGGAGGAAATAAATAGAATCACATCAATTTATATTAGTCAAGACCTTCCAAAATAATATCCTAAATTTCATAATAAAATCATTTAATCCTTATATTTGGAATAAATCCGTCCTAGGAGGACGTGTGGTAAAAACCAAGAGACGTTACCTACAGCATAGGTAATTTTGTTTTGTGAGTTATATTATTTTATTTTTTCCTACAGCTCCATAAATTATTAATAAACCATGATGATATAAGAATATTAGTATATTACATATTTTATTATGTTTTTATGTTATGAAATGACCAAAAACCATCCCCACTTCCATTAAACGGGTTATGGAAGAATCATTTGTTTGTACGTTGGACTATCACCTCATGAACCTATGCCATTCATATTTCGATTACCACATTTCACAGTTGGGTATGATAAAGGATGTAAAGTATATATATGAAAATTATTACATAATTATACATTTTGAGTCATTATATATTTGCTACATTTTTTCTCTCCATTCAGTAGTGAATAAGATAACATCAATCATGTTTACCGTGGATAACCCCCTCACAAAGAAATGTTATTTTTCTTTCACTAACAATTTACCTAGAAGGTGATAAAGATAAATATATATATATAATATTTTACATAAATAAAATAATTAAAATAATCATTAAATATCTCTCATTATAAAAATATAATATATCATTTAATTTTTTATATTTTCAGTCACTGAAACATGGTAACATCCTTTGAATAAGTTTGGAATATCACCTCAGAATGTGATGTGACCCTCATTTATACACCAAACCCTAGGAATCATATAAATTAGTATAATTAAATAAATAATTTCATATTTTAATCATTATTTAAATGTAAAATATTACTAACTTCTTTTACATATTGATACATGAAATATGGAAACATTATCAATCCGTACATATTACATACCATCTACATGATAGTTATGTACCTCATCTCTCTAAAAAAACATTCATGGTTGGTCATAAAATTATATTTGATGTATATATATGATTATTATTTCATGATTATTATTATTTATTTCTTTTGACTATATAATATTCACAAGAACTGGAACATTTGTGATAAAGAATGAATGATAAAAAAATGAAATTAACAACAAAAAAGGAAAATAATCAATGATTATTATCAGGAAGGTGACATGATTTTAAAAATATAGCATATACGATACCAAAAATATTAATATGGTTCTTGTGTATGTTAAAGTTTTGTTTAAAACAAGTATACATGAGTTTCAATTACATTTAAACAAAAGGATTTATGAGGTAACAGACTTTGTCTCAATTTCCATTCATTAAAGAACATTGTAATGTTTTGAACATAATTAATTCTATATAGTATATAAAATTGAACTTTTACATTTAAAATCAGGAGTACTTCATACTCATCAAATATTAAATTTATGTTAGAATTATTATATTGATGGGGATGCGACATAAAAATTATTAAGTGGTAAATTTTATTGTACAATCCCACTATCTTTTCTGATTATTACCTTTCTCATTAAACAATAACATTATTGTGATGATTTTTAATTTTTGAATTACCTTTTTTAAAATACCATAATTATTTTATAATGGATATAATTATATTCTAAAACATTATCTATTTTTACATTTGGGATTCATATAGAGATAAATTTGATTAACTACCGAAATATTGATAAATAGGTCTCGATACATATATTTAATGACAAAGAATAGTTATTAATGAATTAAAAATATTATTTTCTATTTGAGTATTTATTTGTTCATGAATTTATATTTGGGGTCAGTTATATTTAGTCCCTCGATACATCAACTGGTCTCCTAAGACAAACTAGTTGGCTAAATCTCAGGGTTTTCTATCGAGTTCTCTTAAACTATCTTGAGGATATATAATGATAGTATAGGCATCAAAATTTTTGAGATAATGAGTCCATATAATTAAGTATTTCACTTATTTATAATATATTATTATCATTATCCATTATATTTTCCCTGTGATATTATATCTATATTCATTTCATTGTCATGTTATTTATTAAATTTAATGATATTTTATTTAGATTTATATATTGATTATTATTTATCATATCATGATAGTCAAGGTTTTTAAAAGGAATATGTGTTTGTTTATTTATAATTCCTTGTAGATTATTATTATTTATTCATTATTGATTCCAGTTTATTTAACCATTATAAATCAGTTTAGGTCTCCGTTATTTTGTTTCCTTTATCCATGATATGAAGAAGAATTCAAGGAATCAGTTTTCAAGGATATTAATCATTTTCATTTCTGTGTATTATGTTTTATTTTCGACCCCCATTGTCAAATTGGTATCATGTATGTATTTATTTACTCAAAAAATCATTAATAAATTTTTTCTTTTAGATATTACACTTTTTATTAAGAAATTCCCTTATCTCAAGCTGCAGTCCAAATTTTAAAAATAAGTTTCCCTCAAATACAACTAACTAGGTAGTTATTGAAATTCACGGTCTATACCACATAGAATAAATTCAATCAATATAGAAGTGAATATCATAAGAGTCTTGGTTTTTAATCAAGATAGAAGGAGTGAATAGAACTATCCACTTAGTGAAACTATTTATGAAAGAAAATTAAAACAGAATAAATGATAGAAAAATTAGAAAAAAATCATGTTATTGTTTAACAATTAAATTACGGTTTTTTGGAATCAATATTCCATAATATCAAAATTATATATGGCATTCATTTACCATGGGGATTCAATTAAACTAATGTTACATTGTCCAAAAATTACCCATTACTTGTTTAAGATATTTATACCTTGGTCGCATGATTAACTAATTGGAAAAATTAAAGTTCATTTCCCCTAAAATATTCACAAAAATCATTCACATTAGTTAGGGGTTTACCTAGTGCAACTCTTTTACTATTCACCATCGGCGTCATTCTTGATCTGATAAAACAACAATAGTGATTCTAGAATTAAATTTATTAATGAAATTTTAAAATTTATATCATAATAAAAAAACACATTAAAATTAAAATCACAATGAACATATAATTTAATAGAACCCCCAATATGAGGAAAACTATTCTCTTATTACCATGGTAACTATGTGTGGATTGATTCAAAACTCAGTCCATCCATAGAATACAAGAGGAAGACGAGGAAGGGGGGATCACACAAAAAAATTAAAAATGGAAATCAAAATAGAATGTTTGATTCAAGGGAGGGTAGAATAGAAGAGTAGATTCTCATACCTTGGATTTCCAACCTTGAACATGGTGGGATTCCCCTTCTATTTATATAATTGTAGACTTCATGAAATGTCACCTAAAGAACACGTAGTGTACTTAGGTTAACACATCCATGAATTTTTTCCCTATTGTTTTTTTATCCTCTTAGCTGCTCATTGACTATAAACATGGTATTAGTTTGTAAGTATGGATAAATGGTCTATATCACCACCCCATATGGCCGGTAGAATCGACTTTATTCTCTAAACAGATCTAGAAGGGATGAAATGACATTTCAATTTATAATACATGGCATGTGGCATCTGGTAATCAACGTGGAAGTGTACTCAGTATGGCCAAACCTTTTTTGAGTGACATTAAATGGTGTGTGTATAATGTACATGCCCTATATATGTAAACATATGTAATTTTCATTCTAGAATTGATACATAGGATGGAAAATACGTGAAATCACCATGAACACCAAATTAAATCATTTTACCCAAAAATAATGTCTATTAAATGAAAATGTTCTTTATAATATTCTAATGGTATGATAATGTATACCAAAATCGGGTACATCAAACTCACCCATACATAGTCATTGTTCTTCCCCTCAAGAAAAATATCAACAACTAATAAACATAGTATATACTCTATAGAGGGAAGAATTTAATGTGTCATACATATAAACAGTATAGCAATAACATAAGATTTTAAAAGATGAATGAAATATTTAAATTAAAAAGATATTCTAATCCTTCCTCTTATCTAATTAAATGAAATATTTACATACTATTATATTCATATTAATCATCATTCATAAATACACATGAAACATGATGATTTAACTCACCAGAAAATACTAAAATCATAACTCCAGATCATTTTATCAGAGTTATTCCCAATCTCAAGTACATGTACTCCATCCATATGCTTGAAAATATTGTCATTCTATTATTTAGGAATTAAATCAAAAAAATCATATAGACTTTCAATAAATTTCTAATGATTATGAGGCTTCAGGATGGTAGGTAAAGATATGAAAAATAATCCCAATGTCTTGAAAAAGGTACTTGAATTTTTAAATAACAATGTAATATATTCAATAATAATTATGAGTGAATTATACATCCCCTATCAAGATCCCTCATAGGGTAGCTTCAACATGATATTCCCTTGTCAAAATGGGTCCGTAAACCATCAATAAATTGAAATGAATGTGTCTGGTCCCTCATTTGTGTATTTAAATACACACAATTTTTATTCAAAAAAATAACATTAGAAGTATAATTATTGTTGTAGACAATATTATAAAAATTATTTATAAGTTAAAAATAAATATATAAGAAATAAATATTTTTAAAAAATTATAAATAACCATATACACATAATTTATCAAAGACATACATTCTGTGTATTATAAAATTTTAAAAACATAACTATAACCATTAGTTGGTGTTTGGGGTACGATTCGAACAAGTTATCAACCAATCCAAGTGAAATACCACAAAAACTATTGTTAAGGTTTTATGTTGCACATGTTTTTTAAATTTTATATATTTAATGTATAGTTGAATCACTAAAAGGAGAAAAGAACAACGCATGACATCTTGTTTTTTTTTGAAAATTGGGATGATGTGGGAAGTTTAGCTGAAGTCGAGCCCATGTCTTATGAACCCATGAAAATGAATCTCTTATCAACCCACATTACCTATATGTGATTAATTTTTTTTAAAAATTAAAATATTATGAAAAAATTTCAGACAACATTTAATCAAAAAATATATTCAAAATGAATGATCCTCATAAAAAACGAAACTATGTAGTGATTTGAACCTGTGATGGGTTAGATAAATTCTAGTGACCTTTCCATTGGCATATTATTTGAACCTGTTTATTAAAACAATTAATATGTATTTATACAAAATATTTTATAATAATATACACTAAAAGGATATGTATAGGTTGTGTTACAAGGTACACACAGCATGTATGTACATATTGTTCATATTTATCCTGTGGATGGGTAAAGTGGTTGTAAATAGAATGTGGATAAAAAATACATGTCACATGTATATTAAAAATAGAAAATAAATGAATATATACTGGAAAAAAGGGTGACTAGGATTCCTCCCCGAAATAGCCTTTTTCTTTGGACTTTGACTCAACCTGAGTTAAGGTTACTTACCTATAATCTGAAGGACGATGTGGATATTGAAGTGAGAACCAAAACATGTGTATGGTTCCTTCATTTTTTTCCATGATTCTTGACCTTTAGGTGGTCTTTGTTTAGGCAAGTAAATGCCATGATCCATGGCCAGTATTTTCTGAAGGTGGATGTTTTTCACGGTTTAATAATGTACATCCTACACCTGTTATGGTTCCTTCTTTGAAATGCAGCTGATCTGAAAAAAATAACAGCATTCCTCCAAAACATGTATGAAATCAATTGGGGGTTCTAATATAAAAATGTCCTCAAATCAATTATGATCAGGATCTAATGTAACCCCATATTCAAATTTTATGATTCAAAACTTCTGTTCTGAATTTTTAAATGAAATAAAGGTAGGGCCCACATATTAACATGTATCCTCTGTAGAAAAAAATTAGAACACCCATAATCTAGATCATCTAGAGTATCAATATTGGAAATTTTCCTAGAGTGTTTCATTACCTTTCTTCTGAGTCATTCCAACCTTGTGGTTTGATCCAACTGAAATGTGGGAAATGCCTTTATCATTTATAATAACATTTCAGTATTACCAAAATATGGTTTTGGAGGAGAATATGGGAAGGTTGAGGTAAATTATGTACATGGTTTTTCCTTGTATTGGAACCCATCATCCATTTATGAATAATATTCTTACAGTAATGGGTCTGATAGTACCAAATCATATGCATAAAAATACTCTCTATGATGATCATAACACTCTCCAATCAGATAGTAATCCATGGGATGTGAGTTCTAGGGTCTAAAGGAAAAGAATAAAGAAGATATGATGTAAAATAAGACTCTAAGGAAACCAACCATAACACAACTAGCATAGTCTCTATCACTTTTCTTCAACAAGGACCCCAGAACTTGATACTGCTCCCATCATAATTTGTGGTCCAAATTTTGATAATATTTTCCCCTTATGAACAAAATAATTGTGTATTTATTGGTAGTCAAGGTCGATCAAATAAGGATAGTGGAAAATAAATGGAGAATGAAAATCAGAAGAGTCATGGTCAGTTATCCTAACAGAAGGAGCGAAGAAAAAAAATCAACAAAGTAGAACTATTTATGAAAATTAATATTAAAACACAATAGATGATAGATCAATATGAAAACAATCTTATTTGGGGTTTTTAATTAAATTAGTGTGTGTTGGAATCACAATTCGTTTGTATATAAATTAAATATGACATTCATTTACCATTGGGATTCAATTCAACTAATGTTTATTGGTCTGAAAATAGAAAATTTCATGTTTGAGACATTAATCCATTATTTTGGGGATTAAGTACATTAAACATGTTAATGTTCCATAAACCTAAAATGGTGGAAATAATCTTACCCAATGGTCATGGATTCACCTGTTTCAACTCCTTTATATTTTACCATTGGTGTCATTATTAATCTGATAGGACAACAATGATGAATCTAGAATTGAAATCAGTAATGGAGTTGTAAATTTAAATCATAATGAGAATAAATCTATAGATCTCAAATAACAAAGTATCCAAAATTTATTACAACCCCAACATGAGGAAAACTATTCTTTTTTGATAATGGTCATAGTGTGAGGGTTGTGATGAAATTCAATACCTACCATACATATAATAGGAATATAGGAAATTATAGAATCACATAAAAGAAAATTGAAAATTGAAAAGATAATAGAATCTTGGATTTGAGGGAGGTTCAAAGGGTATAGCAGAAGCACCTCCTATAGGATTTCCAACTTTTAACATAGAGTAATGACCCTTCTACTTATATAATTTGAGACTATATAGTGTGTTACCGTAATTACTCCCAAAGTACTCAGTTAAACTTTCTTTGGATTAGTTTTATCCACCAGTATGTGATCTATTGAGCTTCCAATTGGATTTCAATGCATATGCAGTCTTTTGTTGCAGATACACGGTGTGTAGCACCTCCCCACATGACGGGAAGTATTGACTTTATCCTATTCCAACATATATAAGTGAAGACACTACATGTGAATTGATAATACAGGGTGTGTGACATCTGATCATCTATAAAGACATGTACTAGGTTAAGCTGAACTTTGTTTGGTTGATCGTACATTACATGTGTATAATGTACACACCAGGTATATATGAATTTACATTTATAAACATTCTAAATTTTTTATTGGGGTAGAAAAATAACTGAAATCATCATGAACACCTAATTAAAAAATTTGACACTAAAAATAATGTTTATTCGGTAAAAAATGTTTTTATACTAAGTATAAGGTATGAAAATGTAAACACAAATATGGTACATCATTATCTATGCAAATATAATGAAGAGGGAATTATCTATGGTTTACTGGAGTCGGGGTAATTATAGATGGTATAAGAGGAAATATAGAATAATATCATGGAACTAGTTTATGGAAAATATTTATCATGGAATGCAATCCTATGACAAACATTGAGGATAATTATAAAAGAACAAGTTAATTATTTTGTATGGAATATATTATGTGGCATTTCCTTGACCAAAATCCCTTTACTTGATACTGTGAGGGGATGTGGGTCTTATATGACAGCACCTAATGGAAGTAGCTTAAAAATGGTTCATTGGGATTGACTTGATCATCACCCAGTGCCTGAAAACAAGCTTTATTGTGAATCATATTTTAAACTCATGGGGGAATCATTATGATAATTGACATT
Organism: Viscum album; assembly: GCA_963277665.1. Lineage (NCBI taxonomy): Eukaryota > Viridiplantae > Streptophyta > Magnoliopsida > Santalales > Viscaceae > Viscum > Viscum album. Next base: position 882,802,660 of record OY728143.1, on the reverse strand, counting down.
TTCCGTACAAATAATTATATAGGATATGAAAATAAATATAACCCCAAAGAAACCAATTTGAATGATTATGAGTTTTAGAATTAAATAATTCTAAATTTATGTTATGTTTTACATAATATTTATAATTATAGATTTTGATTTAGAATTTATAATGTAATAATATAGTCCAATATATGGCATTATTTAAATATGGATCATGGAAGGAAGAAGGGTATCCGTACTTGTAGACAATGCATATATTTTCCTATTGAGGAAGCTAATGTATTTAGTATTAGATCTTAGAAAATTGTCTCTATATTAGGGGATCTTAATTGGGTGATGGAAATAAATACCTAGAAAATGAAAAAAATTACACATGGAGATTCCCCTATATTGGATAACATTATGTGACAAAATTGTCCATAATCTTTTGAGGCTACTAATCGAATGGAAACTGAGAAATGGATTATGTCACTGTAGAATACATTAATAGTGTTGTGACGTTGTATAATGGTAATGGTTAAAAATTACATCGTATTGTCTCAATGGTGATGCATAGAAATTGGAATCATTGATCTAGAATTTTTGGGAGCAAGAGGAAATCTTACTCATGGAGTAGAAATAGTTTTTAAGACATTATTTGAAAAATATTTCCCTCATGAGAAGTAAACTTAAATGAATATAAATTCCCAAAATTAACTAAAAATGTGGGATAAATTATTTCTTTGTATGAGCATACCTATAGAAGGATAGCCATGTATGACATAATTAACAAATAAAACATTGAGTGAACATTAAAGGGAATAGACCAAGTCTATAAATGTTATTAGTCTCTAAATTTATTTATTATAAGATAAATATTTTTATGTGTCATTAAAATGGAGAAAATTCTTTTAGATCATACATATTAAATAAAAATAACAAGAATAAGAGGGAATAAAATCACAGTTAATAAATTAATGAGTTGAATAAGAAAAAAAGAACAAAATTGTTACCTTCCTTTAACAACTTTGGGAATAAACACCCATGTAAATTCATGAATGGATGTTAAACTTTTTATAAGAGTGGAGATAAGGATTTTTAGGGTAAATAATGAAATTTTAATAATTAAAACCATAATATTTAGTGTTTTAACAATAGTGGTATGTTTCAATTTACAGATGAATGACCAAAGTTTCATGGTAATCCATGAAAAAGATTCTTATAAGAGAAGACACAATTTATTTGATCACTGCACCTATTGTGGATGCACCCAATAATTTATTTTTATGTACCACTAGCCTATCTTTCAATTTTTCGAATGCATTATTTGATTTTGGATTCTAATAGTTTTTTTTCTACCTACGTTCCTTTGAAAATTTGGCATTTCAAAATTTAATTAATAAGGTATTTTCCATTAAAAAATAATTAGTGGGGTATCACTAGAAAAATGATGGTTCATGTAGTCCCGTTTATGACTCATAAATTTGTATTACTGTTTGACCTTATTATCATACCATCTGGACAACAATGATATAATCCTTAAAATGTGGTTTATTTAAAAATATGATCCAGAATTTTATATCAAGAATGAGGAAATTATGATTAAAGAGGAAGATTTAGAATTACTTCTCTTTACATTAGACCCATTTTAATTTAACTAATATTCCTATCCATTCCCACTAGCTCTACTAAATGATATTCTTGGGGAATAAGTGAAAAAATATTATAAGTATGGATATGGTAATTTTTAGTTGACTATGTACCTGTTGTATAGAAATACATTGATGTATTTACTATGGAATTACCTGGACATATCCTACAGCATGAAGTGGAGTTTTAGATTGAATTATTCCCAGATGACAACCTAACATCAAAGGATCCTTATTAAATGGAAACATTACAATTAGTGGAGTTGTGGAAAAAAATAGAGGAGTTTGGTGATATGGAATTTATTCCCCATAGTGTTTCACAATAGTGATACCTTATACACTTCATTATGAAGAAAGATATATCCATGATAATATGAATTTATTATAGGGATGTAAATTATATTATTATAAATAAAAAGTATCCAATTCTTGTTATTGATTAATAATTTGATCAACATCATGGAGCCCAATATTGATTTAAATATTTACCTCTATTCAGATTATATTCTATGCTGAGATAATTAAGGATGATATTCTGAAGGAAATATTTTGAACTAAATATGTTCATTATATTTTCACAGTAATTCAATTTTTGAGTGAATAATGAACCCCGTGGTTATATGGGTATAATTAATTCATAATTGAAGTAATATATTGATGATTTTTTTGGTATTCGTTTATAATATTTTTCAATATTCTAAAATATATCAAGACCATGAGAATCTATTTTTGATCACACTTAAAAAAATTATATGTAATGAGCTATATGGTAAATTTAGTAAGTGTCATTTCTATCATTAGGATGTTTCATTTCATTGTTATATTTCCTCCATGGATAGAATATCAGTTGACCCAATGGTGATAAGGGATGCCAGAGATTGACCTATACCAATGAACAAAACTGAGGTATATAGTTTCATTGGTTGAGAAGGATACAATCATGGATTAATTATGAATTTCTCCATTCTGGACAACCCATTGAAAAGTATTATAGGTATTGGGGTTATGTTTTTTATAAAATGGAATATAAGGAATATTTTTATGAACTAATGTGGAGATTAGTAAATGATCGAACTTCGGATATACAATTTTTTAATAATGTTTTTGGGATATATAGTGATTCATTCAAGAAGAGAGTTGTTTTTTATTAATGAAAATTGATAATATTATTACATATGCATTAAGGTAATTAAAGATTCATGAATATAACTATCAAACCCATGATATTGTGTTGAATGTTAAGTTAACTTCATTGATGATGTAGAGATATTATCATTATCCTGAAAGGGGTGCGATATAGATAGATCATAAAATACTAAAATAAATATTTTACATGAAATGGATTATCATGAAGAAAATGTGTTGGATTGAGATACTCAATAATTATTAGAGATCAACACACTATCACCTAGGGAAATAAAATAATGTAACAAATACATTTAGTAGGGATGAAGATGGAATTTTAAACCAGAATAAAGATTTATTCGAACCATATCTTCAAGTATTTAGTAAAGATAGATATATGAATAATTATGGAAGGGGATACATTAGTAATATTGAAAATTATTGTGATTGAAAATTTTTAATAAGAAATAAAAATTTCTCAATATGATGATCATAACATCTGAAAAAATATAATGTTGTTAATAATGAAATAATAGTAGACATCATTTTTGATGAATCTGTTTTGGAATTTGGAAATGGATTTTGTGTTCCATTTATAGTTTAGCTATAAATTAATGGTTTAATGATTCTCATAGATCAAATTTCTCTATAATCCATGTTTGCATAATGACATATAGGGATTTGATGGAATAATTTCTTTTTTCAGATAAAATAAAGTGCGAAATTTTTTATTATGTGACCAAATGTTTCTTTTTAAAATAAGAAAAATCTATGGGATAGTATCCTAGAGAAGACATCTATCCTCTTCTAATTAATTTGTGGGAATGGGTTGTCATTACTATAGAACTAGATAAATTACTACCAAATACTCTTAGAATGAATGATGGAATATGGGTTAACATCTATCACCAAACCAAATATACACATTAACTTCTTATAACAGAATATTTATCTCTTGATCACTTCACAAGGATCTATATTAATGATATTTTAACACTTCACGATTTAACTTATTGAGTAGTGTCTGATCGAGAAACCCATTTTACATGGAAATTTTGGAAAAGTATTCAGAAGGCTATTAATACTGAGCTTCATATAAGAACTTCCTACCATCCTCAAACTGATGGATTGTCCAAATGGTCTATTGAAGCAATTTTAGAAATGTTGAGGTCATTTTCACCTGACTTTAAAGGTATATGGGATCATTATTTAAATTTTTTATACTTTCCCTATAAAAAATATTTCAATTCATGTATTCATATGAAAAGATTATAAAGAATTATATGAAAATATATGTCATACTATAACTGGTTTGGATGATGTTGGTGAAGGGAAACTCATAGGCCGAGAACATGATAAAGATACAACACCAATTGTAAAGGATATTCAGGTTCACAATAAAGAATCTCAATATAGGTAAAAGATTTTTCCTATTAATTAGAGGAATGATTTGGAATTCTAAGAGATATATAATGTTTTAATTAATATTATTTATTGTAGGATGATATAAGATTCTATAATAAATAGAAACAGATCCCTAGGTACATCAAAACCTTTAAAATTCATGAAATAATTGACGTTTTTTTATCTTTTTCAAATGTCATGAAATATTTCAATGGTCCATGATAATTTACAAATATAATTTTCAAGGCAATAAATTCTATAAGCATTGCATGGTGTTTTAATGATTAAAAATATTTTTAACAATATCTATCTTATCAGAAAAACCAATCCAAATTTTTCATAAATGAGAGAATGTATTGTGGAATATGATGACTCAACTAGTAATGGTACATTGATAAATTAAAAAATAATGAAATCAACATTATAACTAGGGGATATCATGAAGAAGAACAATATCATTTTGTTTAAAAGGTAAAATCCAAAAAATATGAATAAAGTTCTTTATGAGGGAATAATTTTACCACCCAATACATTTTAATATTTTTTAGTAATAAATTTTATTTAAGGAATAACATATAATGCACATAACACATGGTATATATGAAATAACACTATTAAAATTTTATTGAAACACGAAAATTATATCCTATAAATTATGTTATAGGGTATGAATAATAATAATTAAAATATGAACATTATAGTTAACTATTTATTTGAAATAAAATAAGAATCATTTAAAAGAGAAAGAAATTTGTTCTGAAAACCCCAATGTTTTTTTATAAAATATGGTTTATCCATGATTCATTCGCATAATTTGAAATTTATTTTTAGAAATTTATGAGTTTTTATTGCAATCACATAACATCAATTTTGAAATTATAACATCATAATTAATATACGGTGAAATTTTTAATTTTTTTTCAAATGTTTTTTATGAATAATTTTAATTACTAATTTTTAATTGAAAATACAATTTAGTATAAATAATTGTTGATTCAAAATTAAACATTTTATTTATTTTTAATGTAAAACCATATGACTAATATTTTAAATAATCGAAATTTTTGTTATTCGAATCATTTGCATATATAAATTTATTATAAAAACTTTGTAAACTTTTAAACATTTTCCCTTTAAAAATAAAATTTCTCATAACATATAATATAGTAATTTTATATTACAAACTCCAACTTATATTTATTTAATTTGGAAATTTTTTTCTAACATATGGAATTATAATGATTTAAATTTTTTATTAATTGGAAAATAAATTTTTAACAAAGTTAATACTGAAAAAATTAAAAATTAATAATTTTTATTAATATAATACTCGATTTATTGATAAATTATACTAAATACCTAGTGTGTTAATTAACCTGTGTATTTTTATAAAATAAATTATATAGAAATATATCATATATATAATTTATAATTTGCAATTATACTTCATTTTGGACACTCTTGGCCTGTAAAAACTGTGGTGCACGTTTTTTATGAATTTCAACTATACCACTCCCCTCACTCATATAGGATGCCCAATCCTCTGTTATTCACACTTCCTACCAATTATGGATTATAAAAAACTTATAATAAACTTTTCAAATTCCATTTTCTCATCTTGTAAGCCTTTGTTTTGGCATAAATCTAACTTAACCATGTTTTAGTAGGAAACCTAATAAATTCACCCAACTAAGAGGTAACATTCTTAAATGAGTGTTTTTATAATATTTCTTCACTTATATACTAAAATTATTCATCAATCATACTTTTATAATTACCTCAATTTATTAAATAAAATGAAACATTTTAAGGTTAATTTAATGACCCAAAACCATCCCCAGTTCAATAAAATGGGTTACAAAATCCTCATATGAGTGCATAACGAACTACTACCTTGAGAATAGATGTCATTAATTTATACATTATTTCTCTCAATGATATTTATTTTGATTCTTATAAGGTATATATTTTATATTTTGAAATATTTTACACTATTAGATTCATTATATTATAGAGAAAATTTTATTCATTCCTTACATAGGGGATAAAATAAAATTTATTATTTATTTACAGGACTATCGTCTCATAAATAGATTTGATTCAGATTTCAATTATTCATATTTGGAATTTTATAAAGATATATTTATTTTTTAAATGTGATAAAAATTAGATAAATATTATTTTATTTTAATAATTATCATTCTAAAAATATTATATATCATTTTATATCTTACCTTTTCAATCGCTCCATCATTATATAACTTTATTCACAAACTTGTGGACTACTACCTTCCGGATGTGTGCTGACCCTTTATTATCATATCACAAAATCAATTATATTTATAATTATATTCAATGAAATTATATGATATTATGATTATTTTGGAAGGTAAAATATCACTTATCGCTTTTCCATAATGATCATTGGAATATATTCTTTTTACCCATGTGTACATATGGCCTCCAGTCTCCAGGATCATAACATACTTTATTTCTCAAATATAAATTCAATGATTTGTGTTACATGTATTATTGGTGAATAAATATGATTATTTTATCTGAAATATATTTATAAAGTTGATAAAACTATATAATATCCCTAAGAACAAAAACTTTGATGATAAGTATTGAATGATAAAACAGGGAAATTAACACCCAAAAAAATAGTGAATGATTATTAACAAACTGGTGATCATATGGTATACAGAGATCATATATGGTATTTTAAAAATTAATATAGTTATGGTGAAATTTATTGATATATTTGAACCCACAATATTGGAGGCCAAATCTTGTTTAACAAAAAGAAATAATGAGGTAATGATATTTCCCTTACTTTCCCATCATTGAGGCGTAGTGTATATTTTCCTAATATATATTATATAGTTTATATATAGACAATATTCAATGGAAAGTCTAGAATAAATCATAAATTCTGGAAATTTATGTTTTTAATCGACTTATTTAATACTTGGGGATTTGACATGAAAATTATATAGTGGTAAAAGTTAGTTTATAATATAAATTTCTATTTTAATTATTAACATTATCTTGAAACAATAAGTTTCATATGATTAATATTAATTGAAAATTTATTTTCACTTAAATATGAATATTAATATATAATGGAAATTATTATTTCTTAAATCATATGTATTTTTTATATATTGTTTTTACTCTTATAGTTATTTTATTAACTTAGGGAATATTGATAAATCTATATCATTTACTAAATAAATATTTTTTCTAATAAGAAATAAGGATTAATTAACTAAATATGTGACATTGATACATGAGGATAGTTTGGGAAAAGAAGATATTGGTGGGTCCTAGTTATAGATACCCCTAGATGCATCGTTAAGTCTCATTATGCAAACTAGTTGGCCATATTAGATGGATTTCCACCCATTAGATTTAATATTATCGTGAAGATTTATATTGATGGAATTGGTATCATGATCCTTGAGAACATGTATTCCAATAATTAAAAATTCCATTCTTTTAGAGAGTCATTCATATCATTATTCATGATATTCTTTCTATGATATTTTAAAAGTATGCTTTTTTGTCTTAGATTATTTATTTATTGGCATGTGCATTTGGTTATTCACCTTCACATATTATTATGCAGTATATTATCAAGAAATTCCCATCATTTCAATGAAATATATGTTTGGATATTTACAATCCCTTGTATATTATTAATAACGATTCTTGATCTCTTCCTCTATTCATAAACCTTAATGATCATTTGAGATCACCCTTCTTTAGTTTTCGTTAACAAGGATACGAAAATTCATTATTGTTTTCTGTTTTCAATGATATATATCATTTTGTATTGTTATGTGTTATGTTTTATTATCTATTATCAATGAAAATGTGTATCATTTATTTATTCGGTTCCTTATAAGCACTATATTTATCGATACATTTGGATTTTACCCCTTGTATAAATGCATTTACAATAAAGTAGATATCAACTCTGGGTTACTGGAGTAGGGTTTATTACACTAACCAGAATATTTCCAGTTTATTCATTCCTCCATATCATTTAAATCTAAACTAACCAATATAAAATAATTTCATAAATATCTTATTTATACTGAATTGTTATTATGTTTATGTAGAAACCATTTTCTATCTATTTTCAATCTTTTGGGAAATTAATACATTGTTTGTGAGAATATGTGGACTACCCCCTCTTGGGATTTATTTTTTTATATTTTATCACCTCCATACAAAAGTTATTAGAAAGTTATAATTAATGAATATATAATATTATTATAACATTATTATTATTTTTAATGATAATTTATTAATTACCTATATACCCTTTCCATCCATTGAAAATTTATAATGTTCCTCATTTATTGTGTAGAATACCACCTCTATCATGAGATTTGATCCATTTTTTCTTACTTCCTATAATAGTTATTCATAAGGATAAATATAATGAACAATTATTATATTTATAACATAAATATGAATCTAAAAAATAGAATATCCTATCGATTATATAATTTTCATCCAATAGAATAATGAAAATTTCATACTTTTGTACATGAAGAATACTACCTCTATGATATTACATATACCTTATTTCACATCCAACATCCACTTATGGTTTAATAAATGACTTTATGTATAATTTTTTTTGAAAGTTATTATAATTTTAGGGTTGTTGTATACAAAATACCTTTAAAAATTTCAACCATCAAAAGTCATTTTGGACTTGTAAACCAAGCTTCCTAAAAATTTCCAATATGAACATAAGCGTTATAGTGAATAAATAAAAATATTTTAACAAATGAAATAATTGGCACAGTGATAATTTAATGAATATGAAATTTTTCCTAATAAATTTAAATAAAATGTAATTTAATTTCTTATGAGGGTAGACATAATAACAAAAATTATTAGATATTTAGTTAAATAACTTTAATTTAAAAACAATTATTTAATGTTTTCCTTCCAACATTTTCCCCCTCACATATAGGTTATTTTAAAATTTTCAGGAAGTATTTTTATTTTATTTGAATGTTAATTAATTTTTATTTTAAAAATATTTTCATTTCAATAAAATAAATTAAAAAGGAATATTTTTCATGTTTTTTCATGTTTTTTATTTTCAAGTTTTCAAAAATGTCAAAAGAATATTTGTATTATATAAAGATGTATACTGATTTATCAAAAACATTTTTTTACTCATTATCATAATTACATTCTCAATTTCATTTTTTTATTATAATAAAATATTTCTCTTAATATTCTATTAATTTTTTTTGGAATTTTTTTTTCTATGGAAACAAATATCTATTAATATTTTTATGAGATGATGGAAATAGTTATTTACTATTGGTATGAATGAAAATTAAAATATATTTTTGATTACATTAAAATTTATATTTTATTACTTCATTCGTTGGTTCATTGAAATTTTATATAAATTACGGGGGGAATCATTATATATCTATGATTAATGGTTATCTTAATATAGATCTAAAATTAATTGGATAAGTTGACACAATTTATTATTGGTTGGTTACTCTTATGAGGTATGTGAATTATCTAGTATGGTGATTCCATTTTAAGGGTTATAAATACTTTTAGTGTTAGGATAATGTCACAAGGTACCTATATGACTTGACTGTAATGTTTTTTAATGCCAACATTTTTATTCTAAATGTTATTAAAGTTCGTATATATGTTTAATGAATGTTTATTTCTTTTTTTAAAGTGAACTGGGTTTTTTTAGGAAAGGTATTCATGAGTCTTTAGGTCTTTCATGAAATCCTTATGTCTATGAATTTTAATTTTTAATTTTATATGAAATATTTTATTTAACATATTGATAAATTATGTTGTTTTTATGGACAAATAAATGGGTGTATAATATCAAATGTTTAATATAAAAAAATAAAAAATTATTATGGATTTTTCATGTTTATGAAATGACAAACACAATTATTTTATTTTATTATTCTTATAGATATTTTTATTTTCAACCAATTTTTTCAAAATAATTTCACTTGAAATATTGATGATTTAAAACATTGAAGAATTAAAAGTTATAGTGATGTAAGGTACTTTATAAGAACTTTTTTGTAATTGTAATGAAGATGTTTAAGAAAAACTGGAAACTGTATTGAAATTTACACATTTTATATATATTTTTTCTCTTAATTAACTAAATTAAAACCCTATAAAGGTCATTTAAATGTTTAAACATTTAACCATTATTATAAAAAATGTTATCATGGGTTTATAATGATACAAAATGGTATAGTTTGTATCTGGGGAATGGTTTTGATAACATTAGAGGATAGAGTGACATTAAAAATAGTTTAAATATATTTTAATATATGATTATATTATTATGTGATTTATTTTAAGGATTTTAATTTTTCTCCATTTAATATATGTTTATTTATAATAATTTTTAGTATAGGAAACATGGAATATTAGGTAAGAAGACATCATGAGGATAATATCCTTAATGGAATGTGACATAGAATGAATTTAATTGGAGTAAAGAATTTCATTGTTGTGTTAACTTAGTCAATCTAGGTTTTCAACAGAGGTACCAATGCAAGAGAGTGATAAATTACTTCACATATGAATTTTTTTGAGAGTATATCACATCATTAAATAAAACAATTTGGATTTATTGGATCCTTAAACTGAGTGAATTATGATGTTCATATTAACACATTGGAGATCATATATAAAGAATTAGTTTTTTTGTATACTCATATATTCAAATTTTTTATTTATAACATTTTATTTGAATCCCATCAAGGATGTAATTTTATTAATAAGACTAAATAAAAATAAGAAATTGAATCCATGGATTGGATATTATTTAAGATATGTTCCCTAAAAACTACATTAATACATTAAGTTGACTACAAATCAGAAAAAAAATCATATATATGAAGAAAAAGGAGGAGGAATTTATTTACAACTATGAAGTAAATTTACTATATTGGACAAGTAAGAACCTAATTTCATTTAATACCATGATAGTAAAATTTATAGACCGTATAATGATTTTAAGAATGTTTTATTATGGGTAATAATTACTAAATAATTTATAAGATATGAGTAAAATAATGTGGTGTCTGAGAATCTTGATATAGAGTTTATGAAATTTATATATATTAAGATAAAAAGATATCCAAGTTAAAAGAAGTGGGGAAGAATTCATCAAAAAATATAAAGGATATAAATTTCAATGACTTATAAGTGATAAATGTCGGATGGATATTTTTTGTAATGTCTTATGATATCTGAGAAGTGATACATATTTGGAATTCAGGGAGACATGGATTGAGAATGTAATGAAAAGATGAATAGAAATGGACCCTGAAATAATTTTAAAAAGGATGTAAAATAATAAAATTTCCTTGATTTGAGAAAATATGCTAATTCATGTTTTAAGATAGTTACACAATGTGGTAATTATTAGGATTAGAAATATATAATTGAAACAATGTATTTTGAAGCAATTATTGATGATTCAAGAAAATAAAATGTTGTGGTGAGAGGTATATTAGTTTTTTATTCTGATTACTCTCATGTATTATATAATTTGGAATGAAAAAATATAATATTTTTTGGAAATATAATAATAAAATAGAAATAGCATTTCAAGTAATAAATTCATAACTATTGGGTAATAACTCCATGGAGTAATATACATGTAATAATATAATAATAAATATTCATGTAATAATATATGGAATGGTTTCTCCTACAAACCTGATTGTACTTATGATTTTCTATTTTGATGTTATACATGGTATAAATTTGATTTGATTTTATCATTTTAAGATATAGTATAGTTCTAAAGAACATGTTTTTAGAATAAATTTCATTTTTATATATGAATTAGTTAATATATTGGGATACATATAAAGAATATGAGAAAATTATTAAATATGGTAGCGAGATATTTCATAAAAAACAATATATAATAGAAATATACTCATTATCAGGGATATGAGTTATTATTTCATAAATAATTTTTTTTAATGTTTTTGTAGTTTTAAACCGAATTGATATGTTGATTTTAATGTTGACATTGTTCCTTATTATAAAAAAATTTGAAAAAATAACAATAAATGGATTCATTTGAGTTGTTATAAAAGAAAAAATAAGTAAAATAATTAATTTATTAGGCTTTAATCCACCTTAACACATTATTTTGGGGTTCTCATATTATATTTTAAAACAATTATGGTTTTATGAGACTTTTCAATGATTATAGTGAACTCAATAATATGAATGTTAAGAACACTTATCATTATCCACTTAATGTTGACCTATTTTATTAGCTATATACAGTTCATTATTTTTGAAATATGGATCCCCAATTGGGTTCCCATTATAAAAATAAAAACAATATTACGTTACAAAGAGAGAATTTATCACTATTCATTACCATTATGAGTTTTTAGTTATTCCTTCCATGTTAACAAATATAATCACTATATTCAATGATATGATTAACGTAGTGTTCCATAAGTATAAATTATTTTTATATTTATGTTATTATAGTATACTATAAAACTTATGAAGATCATGGGAAACATATTAGGATTCATGTATAGAATATAGATGAAAATTACATTGCATGTAAAATTTATTGAATCTTAATTTTCGATATAATAGATTTCATTCAATGGGAATATTATATTTAAATATGTAATACAAGTTAATCTAATTTAAACTAAAGTGGTTGAATTATGGCATGACCTATACATTTCACTAATATTCAATGTTTTCATAGGCTAGTAGGTTACTACCAACATTTTATTGATAAATTTTTTTGTTTATTTATCCAAAAGACTATGATTAAATGAAAAGGAATTAAATTATTCATTATAATTGAATGTGTTGAATGATTTATGGGTGTCTTAATTTTTTAATAACATTGTGTTATAAATTTTACAAAAATATTTGTAGTTTTTTATTTATAATGATTATTAATTAAAGGGCCTTGGTTATGTCACGATGTCGAATGAACGGGTTACCAAAAATGTAACATTTCAATTAAAATATCATGATCAGATTTATATTGAAGATATCCTTGAGAAAAATATAGTATTTTTATATATTAATTTAGAGGAATCATTTATATGGGAATATATATTATATTTATATAACTATTATAATATTATAATATATATATTCACATAAAATGTGTTAAACATGATGAAGAAAATTGAGAAAGAACTGATTAAGGATTGTGATTATTCAAATAACTATAATCCTAATAATGAATTATATTTAGTTGATTCCATTTGTCAATAATGTAATGGCCTGGACCACTTTAGTCCATTACATTGATGAAATCTGCTGTTAGAGTTGTTCCGGGAGTTCAATGTGACTTATTCCCAACATTTTTCTAAATTTCTAGTTCATAAACCATGTTTCTATAACAGTATGTTATTTCAAATAGAAACATTGCAACAATAACCTTCCAATAGTAGAGTTCTAATAGCATCCTTCCAACACCAACCCTCCAACAACAGACTTCCAACAACAACCTTCCAACAGAAGCCTTCCAATGGTAATCGTTTTACTTTTCCAAATCACTAGTACATGAAATTTGATTTCAGAACAGTATGCTATTTCCAATAGAATCCTTTAACAACAGCCTTCCAATAGTAGATTTTTTCCATTTCCAAATTTATAGATCATGAACCATGTTTCCAGAACAGTAGGCCACTTCCAATAGATGCCTTCCAATAAAAGTCTTCTAACAACAACCTTTTCCTCTTCAAAATTTATACTTCATGAAAAATGTTACTGAATTTATAGGCTATTTCCAATAAAAGTCTTCCAATAGTAGTCTTCCAATAATAGCTTTTTCCTTATCCAAATTTTTACTTCATGAACAGTGATTCTAGATTCTGACAATTTTGCCCATTTGACATTTCGTATGACATAAAATGCATTTAAAGCCTCCTTTTAAGGACTATAAGGTCAATTCAAAGGAAATAACTCCAAAATTAATTTCCCTATAGCTCAGGATGCTTTTACATGGTCAAACCACACTGTTTAATTCGATTCTCTTTTAAATGAAAATCCATCATATCATAACACTACTCCATAATTATTCTAAAGGAACCATATATCATCCCCCCTTGTTTTACATTCTTTTTACTGATTTTAAAATTCTTAAAACTCCATTTATTTAAAAAATAGGGTTGTGATTGTGCCATAATCCTCAAATCATTTCCCCCTTGATGATTCTTCTTTCTAAATGTGCACCCCCTTTTGGTTTAAGTAGAAAGTGTCAATTCTTCATCGATAAAATGTATGATATACCTATATTCTTGGGTTTTCTTCAATACTTATCCTCCTTTTCCTCCTTACCATGCTATGACATGTTATATACAAACTTCTAAGGGAGTTTTCAAGGTTTTCATATGGTGTGGTCATGTCGTGGCATCCTCGGGTGAATATAGTTGGTATAAGGGAGGAGATCACAATCTGTTGTGTGGCTAGTTCTCATATAAAGAATTTCAAAACCAATTTGAAGTTGGGGATTCATTTCTTCTTTATTATTTTAGGTGAAAGTATAGTGTTCTCATGTTTTATCCCTGGATCACAATGGAATTTACATAATAAATATTTGGACTTGATAAATAAATTTATATCGATTGTATGTTATTGCCTCCCATTTTTGTAGATAGTGTGATATCTATGATTTCCTTTGTTAACTATTTGTTCTCAATGGAATACAGTAAAGAACATAAACTAGGAGTAATGTTAAATTAATTTTTAAAGAAATAGACTTATTTGATTGAATGTGGATCTTGTTGTTGTACTTTGATGTTAATCAAATTGATACAGTAATAATGTTTAATCAATTTGTGATAGCTATGATAGATTTCTGTTTTGGTTACCCATAAAAGGAACCTACCAATAATAAATCACATAATTCAATCTGTATTAATGAACTGGTTGTTTGTTAAAATATATTTACTCATAGGATTATATGTTACCCTCTTACTTGTTTAAATGACAAGATCTCAGTTGATATGGTGTTTGTTTTCTTAGTGCTTTCTCTATGATATCTGGTTCTAGGGAGGCCAATTGGTTGTTGTAGAAATTAATGCATCGAGTGGTGAGATGCATCAGTTTATGCATATGGGTGTCTGCAAGGACACCATATATTATGTAATGGATTGGATGTGATTTTTTGGATTCGTTTTGTTTCTTGTTGGTTATTTATCTTCTGTAATTTCCCCACTACTAATAACAGCATGTTTTCTTACCCTCCTTCCAAAATGGGCTTATAATTGGGGGGTATGCCACATGATTTCCATTTTTATCTTCCCATTGTATGATGGGTCTACACTCTTTCTTTAGATGTCAAAGACTCAATCGGTAGTTCATCTTCTCACTGTGTTGATCCCCCTTATGTTTATTAGTATAGAATGTTTTTCAAGAATTCTTGGGAATATGGGAAAGTAATAATTTTGGTAATAAATGACTGAATACATGATGTTAACCCGAGTGTTGGTATCTTGCTGGGATGAAATGATAAGGTTATGATATAAAGGAACAATGGACTTTGGGTGTGATGCTAATGAAATATAATGATGAAATTGTAAATAGTTAATTACTATTTATGGAATTAATAAACGTAAAGTAAAATTGATAAAAAGGGAATAAAGGAATGCAATCATGCTCTTTAAATGGTTGTGTGATTATAGGATACCTAGTCTTAGAACTAGTAGACGGGGGTATGAGAGATGTTAGTTGTTGTTGACTCTAAGGCTAGGTTATTCCCATAGTGTGGTTGTGAGATATAGTATATTATGTACTTTTGTGTTTCTATAAATTAATCTATCCCATGAATTTGGGAAACAGACTCCCCAGGGATTCTATTTCATAGGTGGGGTGTTTTCCCCAACATTTCGGTGGGAGGATGGATTACTAACAACCCCCTTTGGCCATACTCTCTGTGATTGGTAATTACTTGTGCAGGTTTGCACAATTGTTAGTTATCCCCATTTATGCGTGTAGAGATATATAATGGTTTCTCATTATTCACACACATACATTCTGAATATAGTTTCTTATAGACTACTATAGGTGTTACGTGTGTAGGCTTTGTTGGATAGGGGATCCTTACTTGGTGTGTGTGCTATAATGGCTTGAGGTATAATGCCCGACCTATGATACACATTATGCAGGATATAGAGGATCATAGAATCTACCTGGTTAGTTTGATTAGGGTGAAATGGTGGTATTTTGGAATGATGTGCATGTTGTGGTGCTTCACCTTGGTGTCTACGGGAAAACTTCTTTGGAGACAGATTCCTAAGACATGAGACGTTGTGGAAATGTGGCAAACATTTGGGGACGTAATAATGGGGAACCCTTGATTAAATTTATTATATTACATACTCATGTATGTGATATTTTTTGAGAAAATATTTATTGAGGCTAGGAACATAGTATACATATTGAGGTGATGAGTTAGTTTCACTTGTTGTACACTATGCATTGGCATTATTTCTACACTTTTCCATGAGAGGCTCTAGGGAGGATCCTTCTGAGTATACTCTTATAATCAGCCTATGTATATATAAACTGTTTTCAGGTAACTTGTAAATGGTTGGAGATCAAGATGTTTTCTACTATATTTGTCTTGTAGGAGCTGTTTGGGCTTGTGGTTGCTGTTTTTTTACATTCCTTTGGTCCATATAGTTTTCCCTTTTTATTTATAGTAGTATTGCATGACATTATTTATGTGTACTTGGGATTTCATTTATATTGTATTGTGAGTCGTATTTGGTTGGTGTCTATCTTATCTCTATCTTTTTCATGTGTTCTCTTAGATGAAAATGTCTCGAATTTGTGTGTTCACTATACCCTTAGTTCTAGATTCCAACAAGAGGCCTAATAGATGCGGGACTCGGGGGGCCACTATGTCACATCTCACATCACCAGCCTAGGAGGGGACACCTTTTGGGGAGGGGGTTGTGACAGAGTGGTATTGGTGGCCTAGTTGAGGGATAGGATGGATATTGGAGTTAGGTAATGGTGAGGATGCATGGGTTGGTGGGGAAGAAATATTAGTCATTATTATCAAGTGATGTAAACACTAGATATCGGATGATACATAGGCATTTTGGCCCCCAATGATCTGATGCACTAACCTTTTAGTTTACAATTGATACTAAATGAGGTTATACTGGTGGCAGGGTAGAGACCTAGGAAGGGATCATGCATCATTCCTCTTTGTGCATGTGTTTTAATGGGTAGAACTTGGGATAGGATAAACTAAAATGAATAAAAGATAAAATTAATTAATTAATGATTAGTCATCATTATTATAGGTTTAGAAGATATAACTATTTTTTATTTTTCATGTCTGGATCTAGGTCGACGCCATCCTCAGGATTTCACAAATGATATACGACAGGCTATCCCAGTAGATCGTCGTAGGGTAGAGGTTAATGATGATGTCATATGGAGGACGACACTCCATGAGTTTTAGCAATAGAGTCCATAGAAGTACAAGGGATTCGTTTCAGAGACAGTCCTAGAGGAATGGTTAGAGGAGGTTGAGATATACATCAAATCAATACATGCTCAGAAGGAGAACTAGATGTCTTTTGTTTTGACGATGCTATGTGGAGCAGCGATGCAGTGGTTGTTCTTGTTCCTCGGGGATCACAAGGATTTGGCAATGTCATTATTGGAGTTCTGAGACAAGTTTTTAGACGAGTGTATTTCTTAAACAGGGAAGGGTTCTAGTCACCAGAAGCTTCTTACCCTTTTACAAGGGATCTCCATTGTTTGAGAGTTTTGAATCCATTTTAGAATCCTTTTATGATATGATTTGGACATATTTCTAGATGAGGAGGGTAGAGGAAGGAATTTTGAGAAAGTTTTGCTTTAAAAAATCCAGCGTCAGGTCACCGTGTTCATGATGAATACATATCATGATGTGCTTGTGAGGGAAGAGGTCGTCGAGAGGAAATTGTGAAAAACTAGATCATCACGAGAGGGGAGTCCTCATGATTCTCCATAAAGTAGAGATGTGGTCCAGGGATCACAGTTTATAGGGAAGAACAATTTTCGTTCTTCTGAGGGTATGTCCCACCCATTAACATCTCATTTAACTATGGGTGGAAACTCTACTGAATATTACAAGGGATCACACACATTTTTGGGAGAGTGTAGTCATAAATAGAGAGAGTTCCTGACCATTCAGAGTTGTCATCGTGCACTAGGTGTTCTACTCCAGGTTCCTTCATTGAGGTAGTTCCAGCCAAGGTAGCAGCAACTTGTTGCACCAGCTTTAGATTTTTAGAGGGTAGATGCAGAAGTTAGAGGACAACCTTGTGATGATCTCCATCCTTAAAGAGTAGAGCATGACCATGGTGATTATTTTCATCAAGGTCAAAGAGGACATGGATGAGGTTTTGGTCAACTTCATTCTTTAGTGTTTCCAGCACCAGGAGAGCCAGATGTCATTCGTGGTACACTTTGATTTTTCTCTACATTGGTGCATGACTTTATTGATTATAGTGTGACACACTCTTTTATATCACATACACTTGTCCATGCTTTCGGACTTGAGTTAGAGAGGCTTCTAATTCCCTTGGCACTGCCTTCTCCAGTTAAAGGTCAAGCCGACATGGTTGAAGTTTGTTGAGACTGTGAGCTAGTGTTGGGTAAGCACCACTATTGGGGAGATTTCATATGTTTATGAATGAAACAATATGATTTCATCATCGGTATGTATTTTTTGTATTTGATTCAGGTTATCAAGGATTGATTCAGGAGGCAGGTGGTGTTCTTCGATGCAAATGGAAAGACATCGATTTTAGTTGGCAAGTGAGACACTCAGTTGGGTCAGAGGTGTGATTCATGCTTATCCACCATGATGGATGAGCTGATAGTGAGTTCATAAAAGGTTAATCAGTTGTAATTTATTAGTTTTTTATAAGAGTACCCTAATATTATTACTGAAGGGGTTGTAGCATTACCCCCTCAACAAGATATCATGTTTGGGATCGATCTACAACCAGGATCATCTCCTATCACTTTGTCTCCATATCATACGGCCCATTTTGAGTTAATATTTCTATGTATATTTCTTGATGGTCTGTTATAGTGCGGTTTTGTTCGACCAAATGTGCCACCATAGGGCACATCTATTTTGTTTGTGATGAATACTAATGGAGGTTTGCAGTTATGTATCAATTATAGTCACATAATAAAATTGATTTTGATGAATTTCTATCATCTTCAATGGATTGATGATTTATTCGATCAACTGAAGGGTGCAAGTTGGTTCTCCAAGATTGACTTTTGGTTTGGATATCATCAGATGTGTGTAATGGATAAAGATATCCCAAAGACTACTTTTTATTGTTTTCATGAGAATTAAGTGTTTGTTGTAATGGTTTCCAGTGTAATGAAAGCTCGAGGTGTGTTAATGTTATTGATGAACATTAGGTTCTGTGAGTTCCAATATAAGATCATAGTGGTTTTCTTTGAAAGAATTCTTGTGTAATCCATTTCTGAGGGAGAGCATGCAGAGCATTTACACACCATTTTGGGAGTTCTTCATCCACATCATATATTTGGGAAGTTGTCTAAGTGAGAGTTTTGGGGTTGATAAAGTAATTACATGGGGCGTGTTGTATCCTAATTGGGATTATCTGGGGATTCATCGAAGATAGAAGCAGCTTTTTCTTGGTCATCCCCCAAGACAGTGCCATAGGTGAGAAGTTTCCTTTTCCTTGTAGGCTACTACAGGAGGCCCGTAGATAATTTCTCTAAGAGTGTGAATTCCCTAATGGCATTGTCTAGGAAGGATCATGAATTTAGGTGGACTGATATGTGTCAAGACAATTTTGAGTATCTGATGGATATGTTAGTAAGTTCTCTAGTTCATTTTCTTCCAGCAGGAGGAGTTCAATTTGATTTTTCAGTGAGGCTTCTCATATAGGGTTAGGAAATGTTCTGATGTAGTAGAGATCAATTTTTTCTTATGGGTCTTGTCAATTGCATCCCCATGAATGTAACTATGCCACAATGATCTTGAGTTGTTCACCATGGTGTTTGCTCTGAGGATGAGAAAATATTACCGTATTTGCGAGCGCATTGTGGTTTTCACCGATCATAAGAGAATGAGGTATGTTTTCTCCCAGCATGATATAATCTTGCAACAACACTATTGGATGGATTTTGTACATCACTACGACATTAAATAATCCTATAAACCTAGAACAGGGAATGTTGTAGCTGATGAACTGAGCCGGAAGTCACATAGCGATGCAATGTCTAAATCTGGTGATTCAATGAGTGTAATGGAATAACATTCATAATTACATAACAATATGGTAGAATCTAAGGGATAGGATATTATTAACTTGACAGTGTATTCATCTCTGGAGCATAAAGTGGAAGAGTCCAAGTTGGGGGATCTAGAGGTGGAGGTTTAGAGAGACCAAGTTGTTTGTGGTGAGACCCCTGATGGTTGGTCTGAGGATGAACAACACTAGGTGTTATACCATGGAAGGATAATTATTCCTCTGGTCATTAAAAAGACAATTCATAGAGAGTTCCGTAGTTCCCCTTTAGCAGTGCATCCTCGCATGACAAAGATGTATAGATTCATAAAGAGTCCCTTTTGGTGGTCAAGGTTGAAGCATGAAATTATTTAGGTTGTGTCTAAATGTTTGGTCTACTATAAGGTAACAGATGAGCATTGTGTCATATATGGTTTGATCAAAATATTAGATACTCCTCACTGGTAGTGGGAGGACATCTTACAGGACTATGTTATTGGTTCACCTCGAGCTCCGACAAGACTAGATTCTATAGGGGTGGTAGTGACAGGTTTAACAAAATCAACCCAAATTAAAGAAATAAAGTAGTTGCGTTCAGTGGATCATTCTTAAAGGAAATATATAGAGGAGGTGGTGAGACTCCATAGAGTATTAAGGATGATCATTTCTGATTGAGATCCTCATTTTACCTCTAGGCAGGGGAGAGTTGTCTCTTAAGAATTTGGCTCTCTGCTATGCCTTTGCACTACTTTTTATCTCCATATGGATGGTTAGATAGGGAATACTATCCATAATCATGAATATAATTTATGCTATTGTGTCCTAGAATTTGGAGGATTGTGGATGAGAAACTTACCCTTGGGGGATTTTGATTACAACAATATTTTTTACTCCACCATCATTATGGCTCTGTTTGAAGCCTTGTTTGGCTGACCATTACGTTCTCTATTGTGATGGACTGGGGTCAGGGAGCTAGAAATTCATTGACCAGAGCTAGTGCAAGATACAACAGATATAGTTTAGGTAATTTGTGAGAGGATGAAGAAAGAACTGGATTCTCAAAAATCATATGTCGGTCAAAGGAGGAGACCTTTGGAGATTGATATTAGGGATAACATGTTTATTGATGATGACTCACTATCATGGGTAGTGAAGGTTTGGTTTTGGGAGTATGATTTCTACTCATTGTTTGGTACTTTTGAGTTTTGGGCACATGTTGGAGCCTGGAATATCATATACCACATCCCCCATAAATGAGCCCAATACATGATGTTTTCCATGTATCACGGCTCCATCGTTTTCTTCACGTGGACCCACACATCATTTATTGGAGTGAGATTGATGTTGATGATGTAGTGAACTTCTAGGATAAACTAGTATATATCCAAGACCACAATGAGAAGGTGTCTCATGGGAGTCATATTCCCTTGGTTTTTATCTTGTGGAGACATAGTGGAATTGAAGAGAGTACATGGGAGCAGGATTCCCACATGTGTGTCCAATACCCAAGGCTATTTTAAGTTGTTCTGCTAAGATTTTATTTAATTATTTATTTTTTCTACCATTTATGTGATGTTATATGGATCTTTATTGGATATGTAATTATTTTTCCCTTTTTCTTGGATTTTGAGGTTTTGTCCCATCTTTTGAACAAGTTTTGGTTGTTTTCCCTTGAGAGGTATCTTATGGGTTGTTTTTTTGGACCCCTCTTTTAAACTAGGTTGGTTTTGAATTCATGTGGATGACAATGTTTTGAGAGGTATCCAATGTAATGTAATAGACCTATCCCGTACATTAATTTGATTATATCCAATGTTAGGGGTTTTATGGGTGGTCAATGTTAATTATTCCCAACACTTTTCCAAATTTCCAGTTCATGAAAAGTGTTTTTAGATCAATATGATATTTCCAACACTATCCTTCAAACAATAAACTTTTCCCCTTTCCAATTTTTTATATAATGAAAAATTAATCTAGAACATTAGTCCATTTCCAATAGCAACCTTCCATCGACAGCCTTCCAAAAGCAGCCTATAGCATTTTCCAAAATTCTAGTTCATAAACAGTGTTTCAGGAACTGTAAGTTATTTCCAACAATAGCCTTCCAACATCAGTCATTTTCTTTTCTAAATTTATAGTTCTTGAATAGTGTTTCTATAACATTAAGAAATTTACAATAGTATCATTCTTATGAAAACATTCCAACAATAACCTTTTTCTTTTCCAAATTTCAATATCACAAATAGAGTTTCCAGCTTCATATTATTTTGCCCCTCTAACAATTCCATTGATGTAAAATGCATTTAAATCGTCCCTTTAAGAACTCTAAGGCTGATTTAAAGTCTATAACTCCTATATTAATTTTTTTATGGTTCAATGAAATTTTACATTGTCAAACTATGAGGTTTAAGGCAATCAACATTTAATGGAAAATCCAGCGTATCTTAAACATACAGCGTAAATATTCTAAAGTGACAATATATCTTCCTCCCATATTTTACATTCTTATTCCCTGGTGAAAGATGTGAAAACATTCTTTTTATCCCAAAGGATCATTGTGATGGGATCTTAATACTCAGATCATTTCCCCCTTGATGTTTCGTTATGTTGAATGTGCGCCCCCTTTTCTGTGCAAGTAGAAAGTGTCGATCCTTCATCGATAGAAGGATTGATAAACCTATATTCTTGTGTTTTCATTAATAATTATACTCGTGTTTATCTTTTCCATGGTATGAGATGTGATATGAATTCTTCTGATGGAGTTTTCTTGCTTGTCGAATGGTGCAGTTTTTTCGCGACGTCCTTAGCTGTATATAGTTGGCTCGAGGGGGGATATCATATTCCATTATGTCTCTCATTCTCATTTAAAGAATCTCAGGAACAATTTGAAATAGGGTATTCATTTATTCTCTATTGTTTTACGTGAAACTGTATAGTTATCATGATTTAGCCATTATATCACAATGAAATTGACATAATAAATATTTGGACAAGATATATAAATTGATATCAATTATATGTTGTAGCCTATTTTTTGCTAGATAGTGTGATATCTATGCAATCTTTTTTATATTTTTTTCCTGATGGAAATTGGTAAATAATTTAAACTGGGAATAATATTAAAGGAATTTTTAATGATAAAGTGGCATGTAAAAGAATCAGTTTCTGGTTGTTGTAATTTAATGTTAATAAAATTGATACAGTAATAATGTTTTATCAATTTGTGATAGCTATGATATCTTTCTATTTAGGTTACCCATATATAGAACCTACAAATTATTAATCAATTAATCCAATATGGATTGATGAACTAGTTTGTTTATAAAAGATAATTCCTCATAGGGTTTTGAGTTATTTTGTTTCTTATTTAAGGGAGAAGAGCCTAGTTGATATGATGTTTGTTTTCCTACTGCATGTGTTGTGATATGTGGTAGAATGTTAGACTCTTGGTTGTGGGATAATTTGATTCCTAGAGTGGCGAGATGCATCAGTTTATGCATGTGGGTTTCGGGGAGCACACCAGAGATAATAGAATGGTATTGAGGTGAATGTTTGGATGATAGATTATTCTTATTACTTGATTATCTTCCTTAATTTCACCATTGTTGAAGGTATCTAGTTTTCTAACCCTCATTTCAAAAGGATAAAATATTCTTGAGGTATGCCACATTCTTTTAATGTTTAACTTCTCAAGGGATGATAGGTCTACACTATTCATATAGGTGGGAAATACTCGATAGGTAGTTCAGCTACTCTCTATATTGAGCCCCCTGTGTTTAGTAGCATATAATTTTTTCTTGGAATACATGGGAATACAGGAATTTAATAATGTTTTTACAAAATAATTTAATAAATGATGTCATTAACATGGTTGGAGATTGGTGGGACAAAATGACGAGGTTTCAGATTAAAGGAACAGTGAGCATTGAGTGTGATGCATCAGAAATATAATAAGGAAATTGTAAATAGTAAATTAATATTTACAAAATTGTTGAACATAATGTTCAACTGATAAAATGTGAATGAAGGAATGTAATCATGAATATTAAATGGTTGTGTTCTTATAGGATATATAGTATTATAAGTGGCAGCTAGGAGTCCGAGAGATGTTAGATTCAGTTGAGTATATGACTAGGTTATGCCCATAGTGTGGTTGTGAGTTGTTGTATTTCATTTAATTTTGTGTTTTTATACTATAATCCACCCCATTAGTTTGGAAAACTGACTCCCTAGGGATTCAAAATCCTCGGGGGGTTTTCCCCAACATTTAGGTGGAAGGATTGATGGCTGACTATCCCCTTTGTCCCCACTCTCTTCTCTTGGTAGTCAACTGTTCTGGTAGCCAAATTGGTTAGTTTTCCCCATATTTTTGTTTTCTTAAAGAAATAATTACTTGTTCATATTCACACTCTTATATTATAGACATAGTTTCATATGGACTACCATAGGAGTAATGTGTATTGGATGGGGTGGCTTGGGGATCCTTACTCAGTGTGTGGGCTGTAATGGCTAGAGGTATGACACCCGACATAAGATACACAATATTCTAGTTTAGGTGGCTCCTAGAAAATACCTAGTTACTTTTATTCCACAGATGTGGTGGTTTTGTTTTCATGAGGTACTTGCTATGTTTCTTCACTCAGGTGTCTATGGACACGACTTTTTAGAAAGAGATGCTTAGGATGGGCGACATTGGGGCAAAGTGGAAAACCAGTGGGGAAGTAGTAGCGGAGTACCCATGATATTCATTATTATATTTTATACTCTTGAATGTGATACAAGATGGGAGTAGACATGGTGAGGGTGGGAACATTGTATACCAATTTAGGTGACGAGTTAGATTCACTTTTTGTTCACTGTTCTTTAGAATTTTTTCAGTACTTTTCCACGAGATGATGTAGGGAGGATCTTACATAGTATAATATTATACTCACCATATGTATATATAAAATGTTTTTTCAGGTCACATGGAGCATGAGGGAGATCAAGATGGTTTCTACTAGATTGGTTTTTCTGGTGCTGTTCGGGCGTGTGGTTGTTTTTGTTTTTACTTTCCCTTGTTACTTGATATTTTCCCCGTTTAGTTTTAGTTGTATTGAATGATATTAGATATGTGTACATGGTAATTCATTTATATTATTGTCTGAGATAGATGGGTTTGGTGTATGTCTTATCTTTCACATTCTCATCTGTTTTATTAGAGGGTAATGCCTCTCCTTAGGGTGTTCACTATACGCTCGATGATAGTAACCAACCCAAATTTTACTAATGGCGGGACTCGGGGGTCACTGTCTCCCTTCTCACATCGCCGACCCAAAAGGGTATATATTTTTGGTAGGTTTTTATGCCAAATAAGATAGTGAATAATTATCATTCTATTCCAAAAACATGTTCCTTTAGTAAATTATTTATTAAATTTTGTTTTGGAAATTTTTTATTCAAAAACACATTCTTTTTTAGATAAGTCAATATTGAATTCATCATTTTAAGATAATTTTTTTAGTATACATAAGATCATGGATTTAAATATTGATTATAATTTCTTAATAATCATATGTTTATTATGTATTATGGTGATGAGTAAAGTGTTATTATATTAATAAATAAGTGATGTGTTCTATGTGATTCATAGTTGAGGAGTAATTTTTTATGTAATACTAAAATATATCATTTTTCATCCTAATAACACTAATATATATAAATATCATCAATAAAAAATTTTTGGGTAGGTATAAAAATGTATATTCTTAATTTGACAATGAAATTTCAAACTCTTTAGTTCAAAAAATTTAAATGATAAATAATGAAGTGTATGATTCATCCTTATTTCAGTACATAATGTAAATGGTAGAAATGATTTTTTGGTTTATTTAAACATACATCTCAATGTCATTGTGTGATTTTGGTTAATTTTTTTATTATCTCACTAAATAATTGCATTATTTTTCTATTGAAGATTTCATACCTTTTGATTTTTTTAAAATAAATTATTTTATTGATATTTTCATGTTACATGGAGTTTCCCAACACAAATAATCTAATCACGATCCTTATATTAATTTTTTAAAGGTGCTTACAATTATATGAAAAATGAATAAAATTTCTATAAAACATTTTATCCTCAATTTGAAGGAAATTCAGAGTATATAATTTAGTCACTATTGTATATTCATTGAAATTTATTATTATACAATTAAAGAAGTTGGGATCAATAAATTTATTTATTTTATTATTCATATATTAATAGTTTACATTCAATTATATAGTTGGAAAATTTGGATGAATTATATTGAAAATAGTGATATAAACTAAAATGTTTGGATGATGTTGGTGATAAGAAATAGTTTGGACCAGAATCATAATAAGAGATAAATGAGAAAATAATGATTATTTACCACGAAATGATAGTAAAATGAAGAATGAAAAATATATATATATATATATATATGACCATATAAAAATATGTTTCATTTGAGGTAGGTGAGAATACATTTCATAAAATATCACCAAGTAAAAGTGTAATTTGTTCGTACAAGAAACTAAAGTTGTGCCAAGACTATTTATACCAAATACAAATTTGGTAAAATTGTGATCATTTTCTTAATGGTTATCCCTTTTAATGACTTTACCAAAGAAACATTATATGATTCTTGATTCATAGCTATGGAAGTATGTACACGATTCATATCATGTTTTTAGCTCAAAAATGGTATTGTTAGAGGATAATATCTCTTACAAGTAAAAGATGGTTTAGAATTAAGATCACTCAAATAAGGTACTATGAAATAATGTAATTCACTATGTTAATTTTTTATGTATAATAACAAGATTGAGGAAGAAACATGGGAATTTGAAAAAATATTAGGAGAAAATGACTTCACATTTATAAGAATAAATAAAATTACAAGGATCAAATTTATAAATGAGCTGAATAATGATAAAAACCATCTAATTAAAAAATTAATCCATTTTTTGTTTTTTATTATTAAAATCTATTTATTTTTTCATATATAATATGACAATTTTATTTTATTTTTCAGTTAAAAATGTAATGGTTTTATACTAGTGGATACATTTTCCATGAAATATATGGTTCAATATGAAAAATTCAATATTTTAGAGTATTAAATTAATAATATTTAATTAAATTTTGGATTCATCTTAACAAAATTATATTATTGTGATATTATTTATTTTTTATTAATATATAGATTTTTGAGTGATTAATGAAAATGACAAATTTTCAAAATATATTATTTTACTCAAATCATGTAGCCTAGAAATAAAATTATATTTCATATTTTTTTCAAAAAAATAACATCTAATTTATATAAAATAATATTATTAACTCCAATAATGTAATAAATAAATTATATTTTCAGTATAAGTTCAATTCTATGTTTAAAATACTAATTAATAAAAACAAATCATTAGGTTTGGAATTTAATATTAGTTTTTTCCTATCACTTATATAGATTTATTCTTTAAAAATTGATTTATTATTTTAAATCGTGTGGTTTAAAATTATAAATGAATATAATTTAAATTTTTGTCATTGTGAAGAATAATCATTGTAAAAATGTTGTCACCATGGTAAAAAAGCAAAATAGGTCCATTAATGTCATTACTAAGTGATAAGGTTGCAAAATCTCATCAGAAATATTGTCATATTAAATGATTTACTACCTTATAAACATATCTTCGAAATTATTATTTTACTGTTCACATTTCCTTTGAATAAAAAATTATATTACTGTAAAACATTGAATATATACATGAGAATTCAACTTCCCTCACTTATAATTGGAAACCTCTTCTCCTATATTATACACATCAATTGATCATTTTAACATAACCAATAACTAAAAAAATACATTCCCAAAATCCTAATAAACATTTTAAATGTCATGGTTTTCTCAAAATGTCAATCATAAAATTATTTTGTTGTAATGGAATGAGTGATATCTAAAGAAGAGGTATAAGTCCAAACCGGCCTATTTTATTTTTTTTCTATTCCACCAATATGGAATCTATTATAATGACTATAAAATAATTAAAAAATATATTATTTATATTTAATAATATATATTTTTATTTAATAACCATTTTATATCTCTTTTCAAATACATTTCCTTGAAAATATCACTCATGTATATATGTGGACTATCATCTCCATGAAGCGATGTGTTTTGTTTTCGATCATTTCTTCACAAAGATAGTCATATATATTGATGTAATGAAAATATTCTATTTTTATTAATTAATTTTTTATTTAGAATTATAATATATTACTTAACTTCATACACTTTCTAACCATTGGACATAGATAATTTCACTCATTTGTACTAATGGAATACCACCTCCATGAAGAGATCCGATTCATTTTTCAATAACTCCTCTCATGATTGGTAATGAGTATGGAATCAATGAATAAATATTAAATATATATTATATTTATAGTTTTTAAAAATTTAGAGACATTATAACTTACTTATTTTCCATTTAGTATAAAAATGAATACATCACCCATGTGTACGTCCAAAATACCACCTCCGTGATATGATATATTTAATTTTTCATATCCACCCTTAAATAATTATTATAAAAATTCATCTAATGTATATATATATCAGTTATTTAATTATTAGTATTCCATATATTTTATGACCGTGAGACAGTGGAAGTAATTCACCCATCCAAAATCATTTGGAACATATAAATCAAATTTCATGAAAACACACAATGCGACCCTAACCATTTTATAAAACTAGATAAAACACACAAAAAAATTCAATAATGATAATCGAAGAAAAAAATTTTATAAATGAAATTAAAAAATAATTTATTAAATTGGAGGATATTTATATAAAGGCCACAAGTTAAGAGTAGGGGTAAGGGAATTTATTTTGAAGAACCTTCTTCTAATGCCTTTGTTCCATATATTTTTCCTTCATGTAATGTTTATTATAAATTTTTTAAAAATATCTCAATTATTATTATATTTTTAGATATATTTTATTTTAAATAAATTTTTAATTCCATTAATAAGTTTTAAAGTAATATTTTCAACAATATTTAAATTGGTTAATTTTGACTTTTTTTAAGAGAGGAAATAATTTTTTTAGGTATACTAATTTTCCACCCTTTCTTACAGAAAAAACCATTTTTCATTACCATGATTAATTTTCAGTGTTACATTGTTATTTATAATAAAAACATTTCTCACAGTATTCTAAAAAATTTTGGTTTTAAAACATATTCTTTAGGAAAAATATATTTCTTTTCTTTTTTATGGGATAACTAAATGTGTTATTTGATATGGTAATAAATGATTATTAAATTGGGTTTTATGGTTAAATTGAATTATAAAATTGTTTTATTTTTTCTAGGTTCTTCTAAATTTTATATGAATAATGGGTAAAGCTAATATATATATATATATGATAACGGGTGAGACTGATATATCTCACAATGAAAATGGATAAAGTGGTAGAATTTATCAGTGATCAGATACTCCTGTGATATATATGAATTATCATTTTATATGATTCTATTTTAAGGGTTATTATACTGGTTGTTTTAAGTATTATGTCCCAATGTACCTATAATTAATGCATTCAATTATTTATATATAACTATTTAAATTTAAAAAACAAATTAAATTAACTTATATTTTAATGGTATTTTATGAACTTTTTTTATATATATTTAATGACATTTATTTTAATAATTGGTATTCATGATTATTCATATATTCCAAAAATCCATTAATTTTATTTGTATATATTTATGATTTTATATGATATGTTCTATGCTATATTTTTTATAATTACATTGTTTTCATCGAAAATAAATTGAATATCTATGTTATCTCAGAAAAGACACGCTAATATACAGTGTTCATAGGCACACAAATTACCCAATATATTTGATACCAGATATAAAAAACATGGATATAACCATAAATAATTAAAGATCAATAAATATTATTAAATAAATTAAATCTTAATGATATATTTAGTTTTATAAGTTTAGTATAGGGCCGCAGCCTTGAAACAATACAGAATATTGAGATAAGTCAATAATTTGTCATTTTTTTACATCGTGAATCGTTTCAGATTTAGTGTTTTCATAATTAAGACACAACTTTTGATAAAAACTCAAATTTATAAAAATATGACAAAACAACATCAAATTAACCTTAATCCCCAATATAAAACATTTAAATGTAAACATTATTTTCTATTATTGATAAAACTCTTCTTGACTTCTTCCTTTCTCTTATCAATCCTTACACCCAATGAAAACATTTTTGAAAACAAGGGACGAGCACAAAAATATAAGGAAAGGATATAATATAAGGAAACAAAAAGTTAGTCAATGAATATTTATAAACCAATGAAATCATAAGAATATGAAAAAACTTGATAGTAATCATAAATCACAAATGTAACATGTGGAATTCACATCATACTTTAATTATATATTTCACAACTACATTGGGAGTAATTTTTATGGTTACGTTTGAAATACCAATAATAGTATTTTCCTTAAATATCATAAGACAAACCATATCATTTAACACCATCTCATTACCCAATCAATTGGAGAGATATCACTAGATCACCCTCCCTTGTTTTATCACGAAACACCACATATACATTAGAAATTCACAAGAACCATAACATAATCAAAACACATTAACAATACTAAAGGAAAAAAATAATTCTTCCACATTGTTATAATAAGATATCATTTCATGGTATTGATATAATAAATCCATTCTCAAATCCATTTTCAATACCAAAATACATAAAAACTACATATTTTATTTACTTTTAATATAAAAACATTAAGTATTATTGAGGAGGAAAAATACCAAATAATGGTCACAATGGAGGAAAGGTCATATTCACCGTAATTGATAAAAAAACATTCCTATTTTATTTTTGTAAAATGATTCATATAAACAATCATTTTGATTTGTTTTTAATGAAATTAAATTGCAATGAGGTTGACTATACACCATATAAATGAATGTGGTGTATATTATCAAAATATGCGTGAATGAGAGGAGACTGAGATGAAGTTAATTACCTTGAGTCTAACTCATTATTTAAAATCATTATATCCATAAATAATGAAAATAAATTAAATTATAATTTCTTGAGGACCTTTTTCATGTTTATTATTCTTTAAATATTACTTATTACCATGTTATAAAAATTACATAATTATTTAAGTTCTTTTCTGATGTTTTTTCAATATTCGGTACTTGAGTCAAAAATATACCTGAATGGATATCAATATTCCGGGTGATCATAATTACATCATCAATAAAATAACATTAATGATATAATAATTACTTTTATACCACAATTATACTTTTTAAATCATATCATTATTTTTTGTATGAAAATTTAACAACATTATAATCATTGAGACAATAGGTTATACATACGCATGAGTAACATTTCCATTTTTCATTGATCATTATGGAAATAAGGTGATTATTATTTTACCTTTATAGAATGATCATAATATTAATAACTTCAAAATAATCATATATATATATATATATCACAAAAGTGATGTGGTGAATGAAAATGATTCACATCACCTCATGAAGGTGATAGTTCACAGGTACACACGAATGACTTTATAATTTTTACGATTAGAGAAGGTAAGAACATAATTGAAATATTATTATTTTAAAATAATAAATATTTCATGAAGATCATATATAATCATTTATTCTTTAATTTTAACTTTTCATGATAGACGGTAATGAAAAACGAACTATATCCGTTTGTGAGGCAGTAGTCCTCCGTACACACGAATAAAATGATCATTTCCCATTTGATAATATTGGATATAGATTTTGGTGATAATACTAACATAATAAAATCTCATTATGTTTAGTTTATCAGATCAATTATTTATTCTTATAAAGTGATGATTTAGACTATGTTTAAGAATAAATAATAGAGAAACACTTAAAAAATGATACCAATTCTTCATTTGAAAACATTTAAAGAACACATTAATGACACTAACAAGGGTGTTATGGGTAAAATATGGCCAAATTAAAATTAGTATGGATTTTAATAGGGGGGTTTTTAGATTGGCTGACAAACAATGCTTCGGATGTGTAAGTATTATAGAAGAATGAGAACCATTTTATAGGAGAGGGGAGGGGAACCATTGGAAACTCATAAAATATTAAATTAATATAAATTATATTTTAGTTTCAAATGGTCCCAAACTGATTTATTTAGAATATAATATTACTTTGATCAAATAAATATCATAAAATTAAAATTATACAGGTTTATAGTATTTTTTATTTCTTATCTTTTGGGTTTATAAATTATATTTCCTAATTAAATCATACTATGATATTAGGTTATTTACTGTTTATGTGTTAATGTAATTAACATAACATGCCAGAGAAGAAAAAAAAGAGAAATATTGGAAATATATGTACTTATACAAAACATTTGGCCAAATCTTATATTTTTATGAATTTTATATCATTTTACATAGAAGTTTATATTTTAAAAAACAAATAATGTCAATTTTGAAACTATTCATTAGATGACTTTTAAAAATAACATAATAGGAATTTAAGTCCAAAATAACTCTTTTAAGTAATCAATACATCTTATACATATCCATAAAATTCATGGATGACAATAATTATGTCAGATAATATTTTTATATATATTTATTATATAATCTATTAGATTCATTCATTAATTAAACAATTACTACATCATCTTTGTGTCACCAATTAATTAAATTATTTATTTCATAAAAATTATAAATTAATTAAAATGATTTAGGTAATAATATTATCTTCTTAATTACTATTTCAAGTTTAATATATCCAATTTTTATCCCCAAATTATTTTTTTATAGTTTGGAGAGGCATGATTATGTTATCTTGGACGTTGTTTTAAATAAAATGTTTATAAATGTCATAATCACATACTTGTTTCTTTATGTGGTCCTAAATTAGACCCATGGATTTTCATGGTTATGATACAATAATAAAATTAAATTATGACAATATTCTTGATGCTTTATATTATTATAATGTAATTTTTACCTTTAATTACCTGATTTACCCTTAACCGTTGTCATTAAGGCAATTAATAAAGTTATTATTCACAATGTCCAAAAAGGGACCTATTAATATAATTTTGACCATAGGATTACAAATATGGAATCCATTTTTCTAAATTAAAAACATTTACGTTGTAGTAATTAATATAAAATTAATCCCTATAGTCAAAATGATAAAACATGGTTTTTAAGACTAAAAATAGTCAAAAGATTAACATGTGTTTGTATACAATATCAATGTGAAGTTACCTCCAATGAAAAAATATGGATTAAATGAAAAAAATTATTTACTTATACTTTAAATACATTTAAATGTGTAATCTAACTAAATAGTTAAATTTGATAAAAATGTAGTTCTGATTTAAGATAAAATATTTTTCCATTATTTATTAGAAAATTAATTTCATCTGAAAATTTCTAAAAAATAAAAAAAGTAAATTTTGATGTCACACTTCTAAATGTAAATATTATTTTAATAGTTATGAAATATTGAATTAAAAAATTATTTAAAAAGGATTCTTCATAATATGGTGGTAATACTACCTTTTAAAAATATTAGAGTAATTTATACTTAGAATTTAATTTATTCTCATTTTAAACCCTATAAATTTATTATAAGAAATTGAAAACATTTAATAACATTTAGTAAACATAATATAGTTATTTCTATTATATCTCGTCAATAAAATGAATGTGAGATAAGAACCATTTTAAATAATAATATTGTGAATCAATTAATATTCGATATATCATAATCATTTATAAAACATAAGCTTTCAAAGAAACCTATAATTGTTTGTAGAGTACAATATCAAACATAGTACCCTCTTAAAGGAAAATTACCATTGAAATCAGAAATGTTATTGAATATAAAAAGTTATTTTTCTATAAATACATCAGATGTTACATCCTTCCCCCCATTTGGAAAGTATGTCCCTGTAATTTTAATTACTAATCAAATAATTAATTTATTTTCTCACACATTGAATTTTATGATTCCCATGTTTCCTAATCAACCATATGATTTTTCAACAAAACCATATTCAAATGAATCACCCAATTCCACCAAACTTTCTTAATACGGTTAAGAATCTTGACTAGATGTTCCTCACAAGAAATATTCTCTTCCAATTGACCTACTTTAGGACTCAAAACATTATATGTGTCTTTCATAAACTTTCGTAACATCAATAAAATGAATAATTATGTACCTAGGATTGAATCAGAGGTAAATACACTCAATATTCAATAGATATAATTTTCTCTAAGATTTTATAGGGTCTAATGTACCAAAGTCTAAGCTTTCCCTTCTTACCAAAATGTATGACACTTTTCCATGGTGGATATTTATGATAGACATGGTCACCTACCTCAATGGAAAGAACCTTCCTCATGTTATCCACATAATGTTTTTGTATGCATGGATCCATCCTCATGTGTTTCTAAATCTAATGATCTTTCTCTGCCATCTATTCTACTGATATTATTCCCATCAACTTCAATTTAACTAGTTCGTCTAAAAAAGATGGTTTTTGACATCGCTTTTCAAATAATAACTCAAATGGTTCCATCTATATACTATATTGAACGATGTTAATGTAAGAAAACTCATCTAATGAATAATATTTGTCCCAAATTCCTTGGTAACCAATTGATCTGGAACATATCATATCCTCCAACATCTGAATTGTACTTTCTGTCTGGCCATCTGATTACAGATGAATAGTAGTTCTAAAGTTTAATTTAGTTCCCAATGACTTATAAAGGAATTTCCAAAAGATTGAATTGCACCTAAGATCATGATTAGATACAATGGATAGATTAATCCCATGAAACTATACAATTTCATTAATATAGAGATAAGATAGTTGACCTAGAGAAAATGTATTTTGAATATGCAGAAAATGAGAATATTTTGTCAATATATCCTTAATAACCCAAATAAGGAAAAAAAATATTAAGAAGTAACTGTTCATCACACTATGAAATACGTAGATATATTTCCTAATGTACACTATGGTACTGGAGAGAGCTGAAGCATCCATCTTGGTAACTTTATAATCTATCCTTTTATCTAGCCAAACACTTCATAGTAAAGTTAGTAGTATATCTTTTCATTACATCCCACAAGTTAAAATCCTAATTATTGTTGTACATCTTTGTACTTCTAGGATGAACTAAAAATGAAGAACTATGAGATACACATAATAAATCACACTTCAAGAAATTTACACTTCTGAGCCAATTATACGATTTTTTGAAATTCCCCATCATCATTATATGATTTCTTATTTTTTTATGATAGATATTATTAAATTGAAAATTAAAACAAAATAGAGGAATCAACTCTTCCAGAAAATTCCATACCATTTTTTAAATCATTAATCAAAGGGTCACATTAATAATGTAACATGGTGAATGTAGCTTTACTTTTCCGAGTCAAAGCATCGACCACTTTGTTTTAATTTACTAGATGGTAATGAATCATACAATAATAATCCTTGATTAGATCCAACTATATATTCAATCACATGTTAAATTATTTTTGTGTGAATATACACTTTAAACATTGGTGGTCATTATATATTTCATATTTTATTTCACACAGATAATGCCTCTACAGTTTTAAATGAAAAACAAGAATAGATTATTAAAAATCAGTTGTCTTGTAATCTAACTCATGAGTTTTCAACTAACATTAAGAAAAATCAATGAATTCATTATTATGCAGTATGAAACATGAAATTCCTTTCAACAAAGCATCATTGTAGATAACAAATACACTTTTTCTTGAAGGAAGTTCAAAAATTTGATCCTTCAACAATATTCTTTTCAATTATTGAAAAAAATCATCACATTCATTTCTTCAAATGATCATTACACTCTTTCGAGTTATCCTAGTAAGTGGCTGAGATAATATAACAAAAACTTCAACAAACCATCGGTAATAACCTTACATAATAAGAAATCTATGAGTCTTGGTTATATTTGTGGCTCTTGTCCATTCTATGAAAACATTATATAGAAGTATCAATTTTTATTCCATGTTTTGAAACAATGTGACCTTGGGATGATATTTTTTGTAACAAAAACACACTATTTATAAATTTATCATTCCATTTTAATATTTTATGGTTTACAATAAAACAAATAAATTAATATCTTACTCCTCTTTACTTAAAGAATATACTCAAATATCATAAATAAACACAACCAACACCATATCTAAGATCTAACAGAATATTTTATTCGTAAGATCCCTGAATACAATAGGTGCATTACTTAACCCAGAAAATATAACCACAAATTCATAATGGCAATATATTTTATGAAAAATTATCTTCAAAATGTATTTTTCTATTACTATAAACTAACGGTACCATGACCTTAAGATAACCTATGAAGAATATTATGCTCTATAGAGTTGATACCACTTCATTTTATTTCCAAATATATACTGATGTAGTTTCAAAGAATTTCACCACACCCATCTAGTTATAGTATAGATGCTTCCCATAATATATGGTTTTCATTAGACACTCATTCTCAATAGGACCTACTTCATTTAACTTAAAACATTTTTTTTGACTATAATCTATATTTTTTCATTCCATTAAATTGATATTTTTCAGTGGAATTATGAGCCTTATGTCACATTATACCACATTACAAGCACTTACACGAATTCAATAGTCATTACATTGTTTCCTTTTTACCCCGATTTTTTCAAATAATGATATTAAATTTCATACCAGTAAGATTTATTTGAATTATTTTCCCTTTTTTCTTCCATATCGACCTCTTATACTTGTTTTTTAAAAAGAACACATGATCATAGAAAAACATTATTTCCACCTTCTTTGCATGTTGAAAAAAAATTCATAGATATTAGAGGCACGAGTAGCCAATTCCCTTTAATATATATGATTCATCCATAGCAAAAATGATTGATTTTAATATCATGTTTTAAAATTAAATTTGAATCATACCTTTCTAGTCAAGTAAAATTTTCTCCATAAGAAACCATCGAGTCATGATCTAGCCCTAATTCCATGATTTTTTCCACCCTAATTCAAACTGCCATTAGATTATATTTCTCATGAAACATACCTTTGAAAACATCGCAATGTAGAGCATTTATCTACACACTATCCCAGATATTCTTAACCATCAACCACCACTAATTGGCTTCACCTTCATAATGATAAATTGAAAGTCTATCCTTTTGAGTTCCTAAACACCCCTTGAAATCCCAAATATTTTCTAGGGCATTATTCTACTATTCATATAGCACATGTTTTGATGATCATATGAATGATGGAGGTCATTGTATCCAGAAATGACCCACTACTTACATGTTCCTATATGGTTGATCTGGACGATCTCACACATGGATACACAATACATTTTAGCCTAAGTCAACTGCCACATCACTATGAAAAAATATTCAGTTACAATTCTGACTATCTTATGTTTCTGATTAGGAAGTTTGTTTTCCTCTTGATTCCATCCCTATATAACTACTTTGTTTTCTCTTCAAAAAAACATTTAAAATATACATATTTTACATGAAGAAACTTGGAAATATTAAAATTCTATATCATATCATTTTTACCAAAATGAAAAAAATAATTTATGGATATTCTATTATTAATATACTAACCCTTAATATTGTCTAACCAGTACTCTGATACCAACTATAAGGCCCCCGATATAAAAAATTACATAATAAAGAGATAACTCCATAATTTGACATTAATTCTAATTGAGAAATTTTTGGGTTTTGTGTTTTAGATAATTAGGACATTTCTATTACAAAAAACTCAAATTATTTAATGTGGATATGACAAAAATAGTATACATTTTTAAAATAATATATAAATGTTAAATTTAATCAAGATTTATTATTCGTGATAAAAACCTTTTCGAATTATTCCTTTAGCTTAACCATCCTTATACTAGGTGAAAACATTTTAAAAACATTTTAGGAACATAAGAATTTCAATAAGGGATTTCAAATAAGGAATTAAAATGCAAGTCCATGAATATCTATATAACCATGAAATAGTTAGAATTATGAAAATCTTTATAAAAATCATAAATCATAAAAGTAATTATGGAATCAATATCATATTTAGTAAAACACATCATATAAAAAAATTCCTTTTGAAAATAATTGAATTAAATTAATTTTCAAAAGTGTTAAATATACACTATGTAATAGAATTTGATGTAAATTATTAAAATCTGACTCATTGAATGGATACTGAGATGAAGTCCCTTACCATGAGTTAGACTGATCATGTACCATATTTATATTCTTAAATAATAAACATGTGTTAATTTATAATTTCATGAGATCCTTTTAATGTTTATTATTACTTTTATATAAATTATTACCATTTTATATAAATTATATAACTCTTTATATTCATATCATTTTTTGATATTTGATAATTTAATCGACAATGATCTTGGCTAGATGGAAATAGTCTTTGGTGTTATCAGTATATCATCTCAAAAAAAACATTCATAACATAATAATAAATTTTATACATCAATTATCATTTCTGTTCATTAGAGTACAACACCTAAGAGGGGGTGAATTGAGCTACTATAAAAATTAATGTTAAAATTTTTATTTAAAATATTCCCCCTTTTTGAAACAAACAAAGGTCAGTTAACTAAGGTAGAAAAATTAAAATATTTTGTCTATTGAAATATTTTCTCAAAATAATGATTAATAAACCGTTATACCAATATGAGATAATGTTACAAATTTTGAAAATAATACAAAATGAAAATTATTTATAACTACTTTACATGATTTAATATCAAATTAAAATTCAGTTTTTCAAAAAGATTAGTAAAAATTAGAGAAAAACTAAATTGAAAGACCCAAAAGACAAAGTAGGTGTTTCAGTCTTGAGTAGAGACCAAATACACTCCACTTAGTGACAACATAACCCCATGAAATATATATAAATCATTTATCTACACCCTATATAAGAATTAACAAAATTATAGAGGACTGTCCTAGACATAATTCCTCTTCCATAGTTCTACGTGGAAAAACTAACACACCAGGTCATAGATGACCTCTTCCACTGTTATACATGAGTGAAAATAGTGTGCAAAGATATTTTATTGAGGATATCTTTAATCATCTAGTTTAATGTATGATACAATGTATATTTTAATACAAAAACACACACTTCTTGAAAATTAATAAAAACAGTACACAAAAATAAAAGGATAATGAGATAGTATTAGTAATTCTCCCAGTGTTGTTCTATTAATCTCTGGACTTTTAAAAGGTATTCGATGTGATTTTAGAGTCCCCTTGTGAAAATATGGAGTCTCTAGTCTCATGTTACGGTTTATAGTTCGATGAGATTTTCCTCTTCTCCGTTGAGTTGCTACAAGGATGCTTTCTAGATGGTTCATAGCAGGTTCTTCCTTTTATACTACCTGTAGCTATTGTATGTTATTCCATAGGTGGTTCTTTCATGTATGGGAATTCTCTTTATTTTCATGTAATCTACTATTAGTAATATTTAAACCTATTCCAAACAATTATTTTATTGTGGATTCTTGTGTTGGATCCGATAGGGAGCACTATATCTACACCTCGTATGTCATATTGTCTGCTGACAGGATTGCACAATAACATTAAATTTATCATGGTTATTAAATAAATAAAATATTAAAGTTATAAATGACATTTTAATTTAATGAAAAACAAAAAATGGTTATGTATGGAATTATGTCACATTTGTGGTGATATAGTCACGGTGAGATAGTCATAGTGATGTATTCATGGTGAGACATTCGTGGTGAGACATTCACGATGAGATAGTCATAGTGTTACAATCACAATACAACTTGTAACAATGTCTTCTCTATTTCCTTTTAGGGTTGTATAATCCTTTGTCAAATTGTAGAGACAATATCTAGATTGAGGTAGAAGAACCATTGTAAAAATTGCAACTGAAAGCACGATCACAGTGTGAGGTCTTTTACTAATTTTGGAAAAAGTAGAAAGACTACGATGTTAGGTAAATGGTGTCTGGTCCATTGTAAAAATTCTGATCGGGGTCTTATTACGGTGTCTTGGAAACCATAGTAAGGAAATGGTGTCAGGTCCTTTCAGAAAATATAGAACTGATATCAAGTTTACAATGTCGCTGACTTTGTGAAAATCTAGAACCGGTGGTATTCTTAAGGTTTCATCGATATTGACAAATAACTGTAAGAAATCATTAGAAGTAATGTTCATATAATGGACTAAGGTGAAACAGAATCACACTGAAACATAATAGAATAAGAATAAACTTTTTTTATAATATTCATAAATGATTTGTGAGTTTTTAAACATGATTAATATGATTTGTGATCAGTAAAACATGGGGAGTCCAATAATCTAACCCTTTCTGTGGATCAGAAACCAAATCCATTAGAAGCCATATTATTTAGTAAAGATAAGATATTTGATTTTATATATATTATACAATGTAAAAATTATTCTTCATTAATGAATATCCTTTCCTTATACATGCATCCATAAATTACATGGCATATTTTTTCCTCTTTTGAGATTATAAAAAAATAAATGGAAAAAATAATAAATGAAAGAAATTAAGAGAGAAAACAACAACTTTCCAAATTTTACTGAATAAAATGTGAGAGTTCAATACAAGGATTGTGAAAAATACAATACATCCTTATCAAAAATCTATCATTCACTTCTCTTCAGAGAAATCCGTCTTTTCTTTTCCCTTAGAAGATACATAAAGAGGATCCATATGAGATAAAGTGAATGTGGTAGAAGGGATTGATCCAACTATGAGAGAAGGATAAGTCACACCTTCAACGATAGAGGGTGAATGAGATATTTTTTGCAAGACCAATTCAATGGTTTCTCAATAATAACAGGTTTGATATGGATCCGAGCATCAGATACAGACATGGTATCATTATAAAAGGTAATGGAGGAGGACGACATTATACTAGGCCATAATGGGGAAGCTGCATGAGCCGCAATGGCCGTAAATTTCACATGAAGTTAGGGAATCAACAACTAAATTAAATCATTAATGAACTTACCTCCATATTTCATATCCTCTTGCAAGATATATTAGTTTTCCAGGAATTCCATTAATGTAGGTGTTATTTCCTTGATCTTCGGCACATTATCTTTAAAGGATTTAGTGTTTGTTGGGATATTAAAATTCTCTACAAGGAACATTAAGTGAATAGTCAACTCATTCTTAGAATAAATTCAATTAAAGTAGAAATATCCTTACATAGAGATTTATTTCAGAGAGTCATTGGAAATAATTGAATGGATCCTTAAAAAATTAGGAACATAGTTACTAATAATGATGATTACAGAGAAAACATCCTTTTCAATACCACTCACCACTAACTAAGGCACTTCATTGAAAATTATTCTACTTAAGTCACTGTCTATAGGTTGAGATAGCAGTCCAGTGGTAGTTGAAGCTGAAGTAGCTGAACTGAGATACTTAAGTTGACTTAGAAACTTCTGTAAACATCCCTTGTATTCAATAGTCATCTTATGAAGTCCAAAATGGTGCATGCATCTCATTGACTATCTATGTGTTTATCTCAACCACTTTTTCATTTACTCTACTCACGTTTAGTTGAACTATAGATACAACCTTATGTGTGATTTGATCCCCAACATCCTCAACAAGATATGCAATAGGGGCTTGTCTAGTTTTTAATATCTTAGACATATCATCATAAATATAAATTAGAGACTTCACCTCATCATTCAACTATTTCTTCTCAATCATATCTTCCTGTATTTAATGATGCATAATTTGTTGACTCTGACATATAATTTTCTCTAGAAACAAGGTAGTATATCATTCAATGAGATTTGTCACAGTATCAAGTTGTGACTTCCTAATCTTTTCAAATCGAGATATAAAGGTGTTTCCAAAAGATTTAAGATCATGGTGACTCAAAAAATCATAAGATTCCAGAGTAGGTTTATGAATAAAAATTGAATTAGGTTTATGCTCTTTAGTAGAGGATACCACAATGGTAGAAATTAGTTTCAATTAAGACATAGTGGAATGATCAATGCATTTTACTGCAGCCTCCTGGGAATTAGTTGCATCAAAATAACATGGATATGTATACCAAGTATCCATAGAGCATTGGTCAATAGAATTGGGAACTTGAACACATTCTAAACTACGGTACATTATCTCCTCAATAGGTGAATCTCTTTTATGACTAAAATATTATGTCTCCTGATCCATTTCCATGTTCGCAGCTCTGATGGGCTCAACCATGTCTTTTCTAGTTTTCTGAAAATCATGTTCTATTCTTTTAACAAGAGATAAAATAACATCAATTTTAGATAGTTATTCCAACTTATCCCCAACACAATCCTCTTCCACAATTTATTTTTCTTCTTCTATATAAGGCTCTTCTTAAATGGTAACTCTTCCCTTCCCATCAACTAAATATTTTGCATCCACTTCTTGTGGATCATGTGGGACACTATATTCATTGTCTATGATAGTTCCTCGATTAGGTGATTCTACTTCATCTTCTACCTCTTCATCTGAATATTCAACAACTTCATTAGGTTCCAGTATAGGGTTAGATATATTCATAGGACTTGAAGGGTTTTCAACTGGGTTAAATTTTTTATAAATTCTTTTATTATCTTCCACCAGTAAATACTTCCATGGGTTCCGGGAAATTTTCATTCTTCTAAAGGTATCCTATGAGATACCAAACTCATAATCACCAATTAATTATTTATTTGGACCAATAACTCCTTTAGAAAACAAAATTTCAGAAATTATCATTTTTTAAAAAAGAGACTTTGATTTTGATGTTGTCTTAATTATATCATACATGTAATGTATGATATAATTATAGAGATTGATATTGATTCCATTCTTCATAAAATTTATCAAGAACACAACTTGATACTTAATGGTGGGGAATTCCTACTTATATGGACAAATGTGAAGTTGAATAATGTTAAATAATAGTCTTG
This sequence comes from Viscum album, assembly GCA_963277665.1. NCBI lineage: Eukaryota > Viridiplantae > Streptophyta > Magnoliopsida > Santalales > Viscaceae > Viscum > Viscum album. The sequence continues at coordinate 882,759,014 of OY728143.1, read as the reverse complement.
TATCAACATTAATCTTAGAAAACATTTCTCTTCTCATCTTTTGGTTTATATTTATTCTTCTAAGAGCATCTTCTTGGCTAAACACATCACTTGGAGGAGGAGGACCTCTCGAGTAGTCCTTATAAATTCCATTATGAGTTATTCTGAGGCATCCAACCCACAACCTTGATGATAAAGTACAATATTGACATTTCACCTAGCTTATTACGACAAAATCATCTTCATAATTGAATGAGATCATAACATACTAATAAAAATCAGAAAATAATGTTGGATAAGTGAGTATTTTACATTTTTGGAACTACTCCTACAAACCCTACTCATCCATACATTAAAAATTAGTAATCTTAGATAAGTGAATTTTAGAAGAAATTATTTCTCTAACACTAAAGTTCGATTAGAAAGGCCAAAATTCAGCGGTCCCTCAGGAATTACTTTCAAAGCCCTGTTAAATATCTTCTAAGACCTCTGCATCTAAAGAGTTTATGAAGAAGGAAGCTTCATTCTTGGCATCCAATGTGGGTTCAATAATGTTGTAATGTTGAGAGAGGTATAATGGTTTGATAGAGAAGAATTTCAGTTTTAAGAGAAGAGATATCGAGTGATGAGAGAAGTGAAAGAATATTAGGTTTTTATCATTATTGTATTTCAAATGTTGAAAACCCTAATATATTACAAAAAAAACAATAAAATAATCGATACAGTTATATGGGAAATATAAATTTGATTCATTATGGTGAGACCAAAGGAGGAAGTCATGGTTTCATCATTACAGTGTGACTCAAATAAGTGCAACTGTATCATTGAGACATCTAGTAAGTGACAGTAACCAAGATACAATAACTGTGAGACCATAACTGTGATATAGTAACATCAAGATAGTAACTTGTGAAACCATGAATCATGAAATCATAAACTAAAAAATTGTAAACTGGTCACTTAAGGCTTATCATTCCTATGTCCTTTATGATGTAATTTATTCTTTTAGAAATTAATTGATTAGTGAATATATCAGCAAGATGATGTTTATTTCCAAAGAATTCCCATGTGAAATCACACTTTTTATAATGATATCTCCTAAAGTGATTTGTTACATCAATATTATTTGTTCAAGAATGTAAAATGGGATTATTTGGAATGATAATGAAATTGGTATTGTCTCAATTTATAGGTACAGTTTCAAATTGTAAAATAATTTTGTTTTTACTACACTAATATACTACATACTTGCTTAAAAGTGGCATGATTCAATGGTTATTTTTGGTATCTAAATTACAACTACTAAAATAAACAATAAAATAGTTAACTAAATAAAATGATTATACCCAATGATAGAACAATCCTAAATTTTTCATAGGATTGAGGTATTTGAAAATTCTTTTCACATAACTTAACTGATACTCTTTGGGGATTTCTTGAAAACATGAACACATGAAAAAACTATAAAAATATCAAGATTGCTAGTAGTTAAGTAGGGTAAAAATCAATTATTTCTCCTATAAGTTGTTTGATCAACAAATTTAACATTTTCTTCAATATCCAACATATAGGTAGTGCAAATTTTAGTATCAATAAATTCAGTTCTACCCATGAAAAACAATTTTAAATGTTATTTTTTATATTTACATAGATTTAAAATAATACAATCCTTTTTTTACTGATTTAAAATCCAAGAAATAATTTTAGTTCACCCATTAAAATCTTTTCAAATCCATTCTACATAATTTTTAAAAAATAATTACATAAATAATTTCACTAATATCAAAAGATAATCTCTTGTACAAAGATTGGAGCAATAAGAAAATATTTAGAAATTTGTTCAATAAAAAGAGTAAAAACAACTATTCCATTTGTAAAAAAATATAAAATAACAAACCTACTTAATCAATAATACCAATCTTTTGGATCATGCTTTAAACTGTTTGAATACGTAGTAAATTTCCAAAAAAATTATTTGGAATGTGATGGTTAGTAAAACTAGGGGTTGTTCAAAAGAAACAACCTCCTCTTTAAACCCATTTAGGAATTCACTCTTGACATAATTTGAATATTTTTTAAAATAGAGATGTGCATCACAAGAAAGCAGGATTCTAATAGATTCTAATCAAGAAATAGATGAAAAGGTTTCTTCATTGTAAATTTCTTTTTTGTGACTATAAATTTGTGCAACCAATCTATCTTTGTTTTCAACCATGTTACTAACATTATATACATTGTTCCTAAACACCCATTTAGTTCCAATTGTCACGGTGCCTTTAGGTTTATCCAAAATTTTCTATACATTGTTATTTTTAATCTAATATAGCTTCTCTTTTATATATATCACCCAAAATTCAACATTAATGTTTTTAGTCTCATGATGTGATAGAAAATCTTGATCGGAAACCTGATTTCATAAGGAAGCTCTAGTCTATTCCATTATCTAATTGTACAACTATTGTATCAAAATGATGGGTTTTAAATGATCTAATAGCTCTCAAAAATGAAGGACTTGTAATTTCTGGTTCTTCAACAGGTTCGGGTTCATTATTGCTTAAATGTAAAGAATTTCTAGAACTAGATATTTTAATAGATTCCATCATAGCATTGTAAGAATATTTTTAATTGATGTCTATATTTGACATATCATCCTCAGGATTCCCTAGAAAGGTCTTTGGTAAATGTGGATCTATTTCATAAAATTTTACATGTACAGATTCTTCCACACATTTGTTTTTTAATTAATGACTCTATAGGAATTAAATGATATTGAATAACCTAAGAAGATTCCTTCATCACTTTTGGGGAAAACATTTTCAATATTATCATTAGTTTTAAGAATATATAATTTGCAACCAAAAAATGATGTAATTATCCTTCAATTTTATATTTTTTCCACACCTCATATTGAGTTACCTTCATAATATGTCTAATTAACAATATCATAATAATATTTCATGATTTATTTAAAGAATAATCCCAAAAATTATTAGGTAGTTCATATTCAATAAGAATATATCTAGAGATTTCTTATAATGTTACATTTATTTTTTCTATAACACAATTTAGTTGAGGTGTCCTAGCGGTATAGAATTTATGAATATATCGATTTTGTGAGAAAAATGATTCAAACTATTTATTTTAACACTCACGTATATAATCAATTCTTAAAGATTTTATCCTAAAACCATTTATGTTATCCACTGATCAAGCATACTTGGTGATGTAATTGCATGCTTCACTTACGTGAGACAAAAAGTTAGTACATGTATTCATAGAACAATCATCTACAAGAACATAAAAAAAGTGCTTTCTTATTTAAACTAGACACTCTAGATGGTCTAAAATAACCCATGAGAACCAACTTTAGGGGTTGATAAGTTTAAACATATCTTTTGGGGATGAAATATATTTTATGTTGTTTACCCTTTTGACAATGATTATAGACTGTGTAATTTAAAAACTTCAGTTTGGGAAGGTCATTGACTAAGACATTTTTATTATTATTTCTAAGGGAGTGTAAGTTATACTATCATAGTCTTTTATTCCAAATCCATGATGCCTTGTAAAATACACATAATCATGAAACCTTTTTAGAGATTTAATAATATAAGTAAACAGTAGTAATATTTTTATTTCTAAATTTAGAAAATACTTATTTTTTCTTAGAATTAAAAAAAATTTAAAACATACTTTTAAAATTTATCATGAAGTAAATCATCACCAAGTAGTGATATTCTAAAATTATTATTTATAGATCCATAAAATAAGTACATTAGAAATCAAAATTGAGTTAGTGTTATTGATTTTGCATAATCCAATTAATTTCTTTATAATTTTCACCTAAAGTGACATGCCCGCCATCAATATATATCATATTCATGACGAATGAGTAATATCCTATCATTTGTCTTGATCATACACTATATATGTACCATAATAATTTACAAGAGTACTTAGAACTTTTTTTTTACAAAATAGAAAAATAGAAATAGATTTTTATACCAATATTTTTTTCGGTTCTAGTATCATTTGCAATAGGTACTTTAGGAACCCAAATTTTATTTATGGGTTTTCTATAAGAATTATGTATCATATTTTATGGTTAGACTCTATTCGGTCTAGAGAAACTGGAGGTAGTAAAAGATTCTTTAGAACAGGAAGTAGTAGTAGAATTTGGTTTTTTAGGTAGAATAATAGAATATCTAGATTTAATTAAAAACTTACATTTGGTGAGATTTCATTACCCTGGTTCGTATCATATACCAGTAGTGTATTTCGGGGGAATCTTTTTACCATGAATCCGTGTAACAGTATTTTTTCCAATGATAAATTTCTCTAGGTCCTTTATCAAATTCTCATTAAATTAAATATGTTCATTTTTAACTTTGAGTAATTTAACATGGTTCTCTTTCCCTATTGTAATATATTATTTGAAAATTGTAGTCATGGAATGTTGTTTATTTAATGATTTATACTTATTTTTTAGCTCATTACATGTTTCTTATATCATTTTAAAGCATTAAAACATTTCCTCATGTGTAATATTTACAAAATCTTGTTCGTATATAGAATGACAATAATTTTGTATAGGAGACTCAATGTTTACCTATGATATGTTTTTCAAAAAACCAATATTAGATTTCTAATCTTTCCATTATGTAATGACTCTAATTCACATGAGTTTCCGTCAGAAGAACTCCTAGTTTCATTCATGGGATTTTTATAAATTATATAATTCTCCTCATACATCTTCTTATATTTTGGATTTGGATAGTCATCCATTACATGTCCTTTTCTCCTACATTAATAACATACTATTTTATCCGATGTGTCACTTATTTTTCAATCCTTCTTCCAGTTTTCCTTGTGATTGTTTATTTATTTGAATTTAGGCATTCTAAATTTTTATAATCTTCAATAAAAGATATTAAATCTTCTTGATAATTGATCCATTTCCATATAACATATCAGTGATGATTGTTCATAATTAAAACATTCTACAGGGAAATTTGATTTCTCCTTTTTCATTTCTTTAGTTTTGGATGTAGGGATTTTTATGTCCACTAACGTTCTCTCTTGTTGATCATCCTCTTCATTATTGATTGTTAATTATTCCTCATACTTCATCAACTTTCCTATCATATCCTTGAATGTCATATTTGTAATATCAAAAGATTCACTAATTGAGACAGAGGTCCCTCTCCATGTATCTGGTAAGCATCTAAGTATTCTCACAATTTTTTATTTTGTTGTGACATCTCTTCTGAGAGAGAGCATAGTGTTTACAATTTCATTACAACTGAGATACTTGTTAGAAATAGGCTCATTAGGATTCAATATAAATTTATCATATTTAATTGTATATTTTTTAATGTCATTGTCTTCGTCACTAGCGGTTCTTTCATTTGAAACTGATAAAAGTATCCTAAATTACATGGGATTGTTTACATGGAGAAATTCTGTAAAACTCTTAATCTCCTAAAGAAAATTTACGAAAATTAAAACTCAACTAAAATCATTGTTGAAAAGTATTATAATAAAAGTATTAAAATTTTTAATATAGGGATTTGAGAAACTCTTATGATACCAAATGTTTATCACAATATGACACTAATAAAGGTGGTTAATTTAGTTCCTATAATTGTTTCTTTTGAGTAGTTAATTTAAAGTATTTCCCCTTTTTGAAATAAAAACACGCTTGTTAAAAAATGTAGTAAAATTATTATAGTTTGAATACTATAATATTTTCTCATATGATAGATTAATTATCAGGTATTCCAATATGAGATCTGAATACATCTCTTTGAAACTACATTAATAAGTTAGAATAGTTATAACTACTATGCAAGATTAACTATAAAAGTAGAATTATATTTTCTGAAATATTAGTTAAAGATATTTTAAAAGTATACTGAAAGACACAACATTTAATAAAAGAGGTTCAGTCTCAAGAATATACCTAGTCCAATTCACATAGTGATCACCTCCCACCATGAAATTTATATTAATCATTGATCCACACATTGGATTAGAGTTAACTATAGTACACTAGAATGTCCAGGTAACTATACCTATTCTACAATTCTACATGGAAAAAATAAAAACTAGACCATACATGACTTCTTCTTTAGTTAAACGTGGGTGAATCAAAGTGGAGAATGATATTTAATTTAGGAAAACTTTTATCATCCAATTTAATGCAAGATACAATGTGTGTTTTAATACAGATACACACACTTCTATAAAGGTAATAAAAACAACACATAATAGAGAAAATATAACATGAAATGATTAGAAATGATCTGACTATATTTCATTGTGTATTTAGAATTATAAGAGGTTTAAAATATGATTTTTTAGACCCTTTGTGAAAATAGAGTGCCTCTAGTTTTGTGTTTGGGTTTGTAGTTTAATGAGAGGTTCCAATACCCTTTTGGATAACTCCATGGTTGCTTTCATGATGGTACAAAATAGGCTCTTCCATTTTTAATTCCAATAGCTGTTGGAGGTTCTTCCTTCGGTGGTTCTTTTGTGTATGGTTGTTTTTTTTCAGGCAATCTTCTATCAGTCATATTTTCTCTACTTTTATGTTTTTCTTTTATTTTGGGAGCTTTTGTTTGGGGAGATAGGGATCATGATCTCCACAAATAATACCTCATATTGTGTATTACAAGACTGAAAAAGAACATGAAATATTTAATTTTCATTAAATGACATAAATATGACTATTATAAATATATTTTAAATTCAATAAAAATTATTGAAAAAATGCTTAATTATGGAATCCTGTCACAATTGTGTGGAGAATATCAGGGTGAAACAATCTTTATGAGATAGTCACCGTGAGAGAATCATGGTGAAATAGTCACATTTCCTCTAGAAATAGTTTCTTCTCTTTTGACTTTGAGCATTATTACTGGAGCGGTGTCTGATCCTTTGTCAAAATATGGGGCTGGTAGAACGATTGAGGTAGAAGATCTCTTGTGAAATTTGAAACTGATATCATAGTCCCGATGTTAGGACTTTTTCAAATATTGGAACCATTAGTAAGACTACGGTGTTAGGAAAACGGTGTATGGTCCTTTGACTAAATTATGAATGGTGTCATATTTTGGGGACTTTGAAACGGTAGTAACGAAACAATGTCAGGTCCTTTAAAAAAATATTGAACCTATAGAATTCTTATGATGTCACAGACAATGTTAAAATATTGAACTGGTAGTAGACATATTGTTTCACATACATAGCCACATATTTGTAAGTTTTCTTATGAATTAATATTCACAGACTAAACTAAGATGAACCATAATATCACTAAATCATAATAGAATGTGATTATACATATTTTATAAGATTCATACATGATTTGTGATATGTTAAACATGATTAAAATTATTTGATATCAATAAAACCAGATGATTACAACACATTGTAATTAAAAAAATTCATTTATGGTATGAAAATGAACAACGTTTTAATCATAGAGGCGGTAGGTCATACATACGCATGAGAAAAGTTTCCAGTTTTCATACTACATTATAGAAATGAGGTAATTATTATTTTACCTTTACAAAATGATCATAATATTATTAACATCATAATAATAATTTCAATGCACACACACACACACACACACACATATATATATATATCATACAAGTTATGTGGTAAAGAATAATGACCCACATCGCTTTGTGGAGGTAATAGTTCACATGTACCCACAAATGACATTACCATTTTTATATGCATGGAAGGTAAAAACATAATTGAAATATTTTTCTTTTTACATGAATAATATGTGATTAATATCATATATAAACATTTGTTCCATCATTATAACCTATCTTGATAGATGGTAATGAAAAATGATCTATATTGGTTCCTGATGCAGTTGTCTGCATTATATAAAAACAAAATGTTCATTTCCCATTTGATGAAATTGGAGATGAATCTAAGTGATGATATTAGAAGAATAAAATATCAGTATATTGTGAATATATTAAATTTTATTTCATATTATAAATATAATATTTATAAGATGTGTAAGAATAAATAAAATAAAAACACATAAAATATGACACATCTTCTATAGATTATCACCTTTAAAGAACACTATAACAATTCTAAGAAGGGTGTTCTGCCTAAACTAAGGCCCCAATAATGTTGGGAGGTATTTTGGGAATAATATTTTTTAGATAATGGATTATACAAAAGGCTTAGGAAGTGTTTGTATTAGATAATAGTGGGTACCATTTTATAAGAGAGGGGAGAGGAACCCTTGGAAACTTCTAAAATATTAAATTAATATAAAATCAATTTCAATTCCAAATGGTCTCAGAATCATTTATTTTCAAGTTAATATTTTTTTGGGTCCAATAAAAATCATAAAAATAAAATTAGGAATGTTTTATATATTTTTTTTATAATTATCATTTTTTGTTTAACCTTAATTTTACCTATTCTAATTTTTCTGTGATATTGTGTTATTTACTCATTATGGGTTAATGTAATTATCATAACATGTCAAAAAACTCAGAAAAGATACATTTGGGAAATTTTTGGACTTATCCTAATCATTTGTAAAATTATTATATTTTTATTAATTTAATTTTATGTAAAAAATATTTTTTATTTTACAATACTAAGAGTGTCAATTTTAGAATTATTGCTTATATGGCCTTTTAAAATATTTTAAATAGAAGATAATTTCTGACCAAAAACATTAAATAATAAAAATCATGAAAAAATTAAACAAAAAATATTGTATGGAATAAATTATTTCAGATAATATTTATTGTAATATTTTAATTTCATTTATTTGATTCATTCATTAATTAATAAACTACGACCTCATTTTTTTGTCACAATTTAATTAAATAATTCTATAATAAAATTTATAACAAAATTGACTAAATATAGGAAATTTTTTAATATTTATAATGCCTATTTATAGTCAACTTTATTACTTTTTTAACCAAATATTAAAATTATTTTAGTTTTGGGAGACATGATTATGACATCATGGTATTTATTTTTAATTAGATGTTTACAAGTGTCATAACCACATCCTATTGGTTCCAAGTGGTCATACAATATACCCACATATCATCAAGGCTGGGATATATTGATATAATTAAATTAGGACAAGTTATAGTGTAATTTTATAAAATTATAATATAATTTTAAACATTTATTACCTGATATACCCTAACTTGTTTAATTAATATAATTACTAAAGTTACTATTCATAATGTCTAAATAATAAATAAAAAGGTCATAACTACAGGATTTAGACCATCTAATTCCAAATAGGGAATATAATTTCTCAAATCTAAATCACACAAGTTGTATCAATTAATTTAAAATTAAACCCCATTTTCAAAACGATAAAATGAGTTTTTAATAGTAAAAAGCATCAAAAGATTGACATATGTTTGTATTAAATTTGAAGGTGAAAATACATAAAATGACAAAAATATGATTAAATGATTGAAAAATTATTTATTATATATTTAAACTAATTAAATTTATAATCTAACTACATAAATATATTAAAATAATAATAATTTTTGGATTAAAATGAAGTATTTCATCACTATTCATTAAAAATGAATTTTATTAGAATAATGAAAAAAAATATTCCAAATGGAATTATGATGTCCCACATCTAAAAAATGAAGTTTCTTTTTTCAAATTGAACATATTTATGTGAAAAAAACAAGATTTACAAAGGGATCTCCATCAAAAAGCATTAAAACAACTTTTGAAAATTATTAGAGTAATTAATTTATTAAATTTTATTTATCATCATTTTAAGCCTCTATTATTTGTTAGAACAAAGTAAAAACATTTTATAAAAAAGTGTAAAAAAAATACCATATGTTATGTTCATTGATGACAATATAATGGAAATGAGATAACAACCATTTAAAATAATAAAATATATAAAATATTATTTTTTTGGTATATCTTAATCTTGTGAGGGAAATAATATTTTGATAAACACATTGTTCTGTGTCGGGTATGATATAGAAAAAAGAACTCATTTGAGTAAAAATAACTATCAAATTCATAAATATTAAAAATATGAATATTTATTATTTTATAAATACCTGTGATGTTACATTTAGGGAATTAGGAACCTATATAAAATAAAAAACACCATGTTATCCAGAATCTAAAAAATGAAACATAAGAAGGGGAGATGAAACACTATGTAAGGTAAACATATAATTAAAATAATCATGGAATAATCATGAACTATATATTATGGGATAAATATGAAAAAAAATATAACACACAAAGGTTTTGAAAATAAATATTTACTGCCTGAAACATTGAATCCCTAAAAAACAAAAAAATTATAATCTAGCCATAAAACACAACATTCACTCTTTTATGTTTTGAATTTTGAAAAATGTTCACCGGGAGTTTTGGTCAGTAAGTCATTTAGAGTCTGATAGAACAAACATTATTTTTTTGTGAATAGTTACAATCCCTTATGAATTTTAATATGAATAGTAATATACTTTTATGAATATTAAATAATTAAATAATTTTCTTTTAATAATGTAATATGATAATTAAATATTAATTAATTATTGAATTTGATTTTAAACAAATAATAAATTTGAAATGGTTATTTTATGAATTTACTATGATTTTACATTAAAATAAAATTAATAATTTTTATAAAAATATTTTTTCAAAATGGAGTCCATTTTTGAATTCTTCATGTCTAAAAATTGTTGGTGTGAATTTTTTGGATTATTCTAAAATTTATGAATTTTTTTGAATATTAAAATACAGTAAAATAAAGTATATAGAAATTATCATGTAAATACACTATTTGTGAAATCATGAGTAATTCAAGGCCACATGGTTCAAATTAAAATGAACATATTACTATTTGGGGTCACATGAACCAAAAATATTTGTTGTCATGAGGGAATAAATAAAATAATGAATAAAATATCTGAAATTCACTTCTCTCGTCCAATATAAAAACATACCATCACTCCCTCTTCTCTTCACACCACTAAGACTTGAATTTCCTCAGTATTATGCCCAAAAAACCATCCATAGTCACTCCCCACATCCAAAAAGATTTTTTTATTCCCAAAAAACCAATATCCCTTCTCTTAAAGAGTTTTTCAAGGAGGTTATTCCAAGAGGAAACCACCCTTCTTTTTCTTATAGTTTCATTTCAATTTATCTTCTTCTATTATTCTCTCCCCACAATCACTTTTCAATTAACCATTATAACTCTACTATCATATATATTTTAGAATAATATCATGTTAATGTAAAATCGTCCATCAATATTCTTACTCTATCCCTTTTGTTTTACAAACGAAATCAATGTCCCTGAGGTTCCAATTTATATCCTTCGTGGACAACGTAGTTTTGTTCTTAACATTATTCATAATTACTAGTCATGAAACAATTTTGATGGTAGAAATAGACTATAATATATGTATTAAAACCTAATTAATATTTGGTAACTAGTTTACGTACATATTATTAAATCGTAGGACAAAGGTAGTTCCTAATAATAAAAATAATGATAAAATAATCAATACGATTATCATTAAAATTTCACCTAATGATTAATAATAATTAAATGTAACCAAATGATTTAAACGTCCATTAACACTTATTTATGTTCATTAATAATAAGTAATTTAAATTCTAGATATTTACATCCTTTCCAAATAAACTCCATTACATAAAACATGTTATCTGATTATGAAAATAAAAAAAATGAACACTCCAGAATGACAGAGTTCAACATATTTACTTATCAATAAAGACATAGATGAACTAAAAAGAATTGTGATAAACTAAATATATATCTAATAGGTTCTAAAATATTTTATTAAAAAGTATAATTTCATATTCCAGGACTTTAACTTTAATATCGATGCACATTCAATCTTAAGGTAATTGTTTTCCACCCAAACCTCCATTTTCATTCAGGTTACGTTTATTGTCATGTTAGCTCAATGAAATTATTATGTATTTTTATGTACTACATATAAATTCTGGTTTAATATTCTATATATATTTACCAACCCTAATGCTAACTTATTTTATGTGTAGATATATGTCCTAAAATTAACTTTCATAAGTATTTCCAGACTACATGCCTGATTCTAGGGAATTTCTCAACCTATTACCCATTTAAAAGGGTAATCTATAAACTATTTTTGAAAAAATTATCTTTACAAAAAAAATTATTTTGGATGTTATATCTTCCTTCACTTATGGATTTATACAAATACTTTTCCTAAATAACTATTCTTTTCAAAAATAAAATAGCATTTATCCAAATAATTACACAATGAGTTTATAAGAGTATTTTCATCTGATTCAACACATATGTTGATTCTTATTTATTATTCGGATTATTATTTCATGATATCATCTAAAATATTGAACTGGATGGTTTATTACTAGTTTTATTGTGGATCTGTTATCCTAAAAACATTCACCAATTTACATCGAACGGTTTGTGTTTATGGTTAATAATCGAGGAAAGTTATTTACATTTCATATGTGGGAATAAATATGAATTTTTATGTTTTTATGTTTATAAATGATAATATTAGTAATAAATTGGACTTATTATGTGATGTTTGGGGCCCTCTTTATCCCATCAATGCATCGGTAGCTCTCATGAGACAAATAGACATGGATATGGTTGAGGCCTTGCCCCAATTTTTGATATGGATTCGGCCGAGGCCTAAATAAATTTTAGACGTCTTGGTCGAGGTCTTGACAATATGTTTCATAATTTACATAATATTAACTTACCTAATTATAAAGATAGTAATTGAATGTTCATGTGGTTATTAGATTGTATAATACCCATTATTTTGTAGGCATTATTCATTCAGCTCATAATCATTCTATAATGTGATTTAGTTTATTATTTTCAAAGGCATGCATATTCAATTATTCTCCATGCCTATTTTTATGATTATGATATCTTTGGATTTATAGATTACTCTTAGTAATCATTTTATCTCACCCCTTTCTTATGTTTCATTTTTTAGGATATAAAGAAGTTAGTAATGAATGACTTGTAGGAATAATCTAGGTCAAATGGATGATTCTAATGGAATAAATTTGTGTCATATTATATTTCATGATGTAATTTGAAAATTATATATATATATTTATATATGGTTTCCAAAATCTAATCAACTACTTGGTCTTTCATGATATAGATTCCTTTATTATATTCCAATGTAATAAAATAATTCACTGGTTATGGGAAGCTGGGGTCGGGTCCATATATTTTGTATTAAAAGATGTTTAGAAGAAAACGTGGAAACAAGATTTAGAAAATTTAGATTTGGGAACAAATACAAACGATAGACAATGAGGATAAGAATAAAAGAAAAACTTGGAATTTTGGAATAGATTTTATTATGCTGATCTTTCAAGAAAAGGCATCTATATCTAGATATAAATCGGTAGAGGTGGCTCTAGAATAAATGTACCTAAGATTGAAAGCTCTTACATGGGGTTTCGGGTTGGACTCGGGGAATCCTGGTACACAAAAACAGGCCTTACTATACTCTTGGTATTGAAACTCCCATGTTATAAGATTAGGATAATTCACATTTTCATTACAAGGCATTATAAAGGATTAAAATGTAAATTTTCATTCAAAGAAACAATTTTTGTGAATATGGGATTAGCAATGTATATGATTATAATTTATGTTAAAAAATTTCAATGTTATGATTATAAATTATGATTCATATAATAATATAGTGTAAGCCCTTATTTAAAAATGGCACATAGAGGAAGAAATGGAAACCACATGAACACGGGTATCTCATGTAGGGACATTCCATCGACGCATGATAATGATGTTGCATCTAGTGTTGTGATTAGTGCAGAAAAGCTTATAACTATACTGGAAAAACATACCCAGGTTATGAACATTACACTTACCCATATAGAGAATCAAAATCCACCACGTGGAGGAGATTTGTTAGATCACATTATGTGACAACTGCCTCCAACAATCAATGGGAATACTAACCCATTTATAGTTGTGCACTGAATAAGTATATATTTCTTGCTTTCAGATGTAAAAAAAGAGGGAAGTACATCATGGTCGTTTATCGTCTATCAGGAGATGAAGATCAGTGATGGTCATTAATCCTAAACCCAAAGAATGAGGATATTTAATAGATGGAATGGATATTTTTTAAGTAAATATTCCTTGAGAAAAACATTCCACGTGAACATGGAGTGGATATAAGAAGGTAGTTTCTAAATTTGAAGAAAAATGTTGAAGAGAATGTTTCAAAGTATGGAGATAACTTCCAAATATTTTAAGGCATTTTATAGACTACATATGAAATCTGAGTAGCAGAATTGGTTGATTCTATGATGGAAGAAATCCATTAATCTAGTGGGTGTTGGTCTCCCAATGTTTTTTTATCATGTGAGGATATAGTTTAACATTGTATCATGATAGAAAATAAATTCTATAATTCTTTATGAATTAAAGGGAAATCAATAGATGAATATAGTTACTCAGAACACTGGGAAATAAAATAAGGAAATGAAAAAAATGGATGAATTGAATTTCTTAATTGTGATAATTGTGCATGGAAACACACTGGTTCCTGCTTTAATGAAAAAGGAGTTTGCTAAAACTATGGACAAAAATTCAATCTTTCTTGTGGTTGTAATGGTAATAAAGAATCCATCAATGTTCAATTATATAATTGATGAGATATGGGACAATATTCTATTGATTGTCCCAAGTGTCAATGAAACATGAAATAGAAAATGACAGGGGAGAAGGGACATGATTATGCGTTCAAAACTGCTGATATTGAAGTTATTAATGATGTGGTAGAACTTACTTTATCCATTTATTCAAACTTATCCATTAATTTATTTGGTTCTAGATCATCACATTCTTTCACATCTTTAAAGTTTGACATGAAAATTTTTTATTTCCTATTTGATTTAATAATGGAGTTGTCAGTCAAAAATCCAAAGGGAAGTATCATATCCACAATGTTTTTTCAGGTAGTCACCATAGTGTCATATATACATGATTTATCTTTAGATATTATTGTATTACTTATGACTATATTTGATATAATCCTTAGAATGGATTGTGTTTCGAACCATGATGTGAAAATATATTTCAAGTAGAGGGACGTTAAATTTTTTGAGGATGATGTGGAGTCCCTTATCTTTAGGGCAGAAACATCACAATCTGATTCTCTTATAGATCCACTCCCAATAGCTCAACTGAAATCAATTATTTCGGAGAAAGGGAATGCAATACATATCGGTGAGGAGAAGATTGTTTAGATAGGGGATGTACCTATTATGTTATAATATGTTGATTTGTTTCCAGATGACATACATGGACATCATCTAGATTCGTATATTTTGTTTTCCATTGAATTAGTTTCTAGTTCAAGGCCTATTCGAAAGACCCATTATTGAATGGCCACTGTGGAATTAGTGGAACTGAAGAAACAACAAGATAGATTTAGTTATAAAGGATTTATTCACTGTAGTGTTTCTTCGTGTGGAGCCCCTATTCATTTCTTCACGATGTAAGATAAATTCATGAGGTTGTACACTAACTATGGGGAGATAAATTCTTTGAAAATGAAGAACAAGTCTACCCGACCTCACATTTATGAATTCTAGGCTCAACTTCATGGATCCTATTTTTTTAATATTGATCATTTATCTAGGTGTCATCAATTTCTAATGGGGAAGTAATAAATTCAATAATTATCTTTTCAAACAAGTTATGAGAATTACATGTTTACAGTAATTCATTTTGGACTAACTAATGCACCCTCTTTTTTCATGGATCTAATTAATTGAGTTTTCAATGAATATTTTTATGACTTTTTGGTGACATTTATTGATGATATCATTGTATACTTTAAAATCTATGATGATCATGAAATTCACTTTCTCACTATTCTGAATTCTCTTAGAAAAAAATTATTTTGTGGGTAGTTAACCAAATGGTCATTTTGGATTCAAATAGTTTCCTATTTGGTTCACATTTTCTGTAAATATAGAATATATATTGATCGTGCAAATGTAAAGGTTGTGCAAGAATGTCCTACTAAATCGAACATAATTGAGGTATGTAGTTTTATTGGTTTAGCAGGTTATTATAGGGATTTTTTTGGCACATCACCCATTTAGCCAACCCAATGACCAAGCTTACACAAATAGGGGTATTATTCATATAGATAATAGAATGTGGGGTCAATTTCAATGAATTTAATAGGAGGTTAGTGGATTTTCCTAACCAAACCCCACCATTAGGGAATTATGGGTTTGTGATATATAGTGATGCATCAACAGAAGGACATGGTTATGCACATATGTAGAATGATAGAGTTATTGCATATGCATAAATGTAGTCAAAAATTCATGAACAAAACTATACCACTCATAATCATGAAGTAGCAGTGTTAATCTTTACTATGAATATATGGAGACATTATCTCTAGGGAGGAAAATGTGATATATATACAGATCACAAATGTTTAAAGTATAACTTCTCACATGAAGAAATCAACATGAAGAAATGGATATAGCTCAAACTACTAATGGATTTTTTTATACTAGAAACTACCCCCCTGGAAATGAAAACAAGGTAGATGATGCATTGAGAAGGAAAGATCATGGAGTTCTAAAAATAATTCAGATTGATAAGGATCTTTTGTGTATGGATCTAGTATGGATAGAAATGACAATTATCAAGGAATGTGAAAACTCAATACTTTTTCTTTTGCATGCCCAATAATATTTATTAGACCGAATTATAACATATCATCCAAATGATGAGAACCTAAAAAAGAGATTTATTATTTTGAATGATGGGATGCGGACTGACTTTTTCTGTGATGATGTTGTTCTGAAATTTGGAAAAAGGATTTGGGTAACAGCTATACACGAGCAAAAAAGATATTAAGTGGATGATTCCTATAGGTTATATTTCTCCATATATTATTTTATCACTAAGATTCATTGAGATTTCAAGGAACATTTCTGATGGGATATCATGAAGAGGGAAATTGCGGATTATGTGTGAAGTTGTTTAGTCTGTTAACAAGTGAAGGCTGAAATGGAACATCCAAAAGGATTAATGAACCCTATACCAATTAATATGTGGATATGGGATGATCTAACCAAGTATTGTTTCCTAGATTACTGAAAACTCCAAGGATGAATTGTATAATATGGCTAATTGTCGATCGACTTATGAAATATGCATATTTCCTTGCCAAAAGTGAGGATTTTCCACTGGTGCACCTGACAAGAGTCTATATCAATGAAGTTGTGAGACTTTTTGGAGAAATTATCTCAATTTTTTCTTATCATGAACCCTAGTTTTCATAGATATTCTATAAAACACTTAAGAAATATTTGGATACCGAACCTCGACTGAGTATAGCATACCACCCACAAACTGATGGGAAGTTAGCCATGATGATCCAAACCTCAGAGGATATGTTGAGATCATGTTTAGATGACATTCAAGGTCTATGGGATAAATATTTACCAATAGTGGAGTTTTTTGACTGTAATAGTTTCCATTCAAGTATTGAAATGGCACCATATGAAGCATTATATGGGAAGATATTTCGAAAACCAACATGTTGAGATGAAGTTGTTGAAAGAATGCTTGTGGGCCCCATGCATGCAAAGGAATCAATAATGAAGGTAAAGACTATTAAATACCATATTAAAATTGAATAAAGAAAACAAAAGTTCAATGACGATAATTGAAAGAAGGATTTAGAATTATAATTGGGATATCATGTTATTCATAAAGTGTCTTCAGGGAAGGGAATTATTAGATTTCGAAAGAAAAGAAAACTAAGCCCTAGGTACATTGGGCCATTTGAAATTATAGATGGAATTGGAACTTTTTCATATCATTTGGTTAGGATGCCAAGCCTATCCAAAGTACACAATGTGTTCAGGGTCTCATTGCTGAGAGAGTACATGCCAGACCAAACACATGTCCTCACTTCTGAAGGTATAGAGTTAGAACCTGACATTTCTTACTCTGAAAGGCCTATCTGGATTCTCAAAACTAAAGAACAAGTGTTGAGGAATTATATGACTCATCTTATAAAATTACCTTGTAGAAATCATAAAATTTACCATGAAACATGTTAGCATAGGGAGATTATATTGAAGTCATACCCGAATCATTTTAGGTAACATTTTTTGAATTTTGAGGATGATGTTATATTAAGGAGGGGAAAATCTAACACCCCATGGTTATGAAAATAAATATTTAATGCATAAAACACTATGTACATACAAAAAAAATTATATAATTAATCCATTAAAGAGAAATTTGTCTCTTCTATGTATTGAATTTTAAAAAATGGTCATCCAATGTTATGAATAGTGTGTCATTTGGATTCTGATAGAATAAACTAGATTTTTGGTGAATAGTAACATACCCTTATGAATAATAATATGAATAAGAACATGACCCTTATTAATAGTAAATAATGATATTATTTTATTTTCTTAAGGTAATAATATAATGACAACTTAATTAATTTTTTAATGTGATATAAAACGAATTATACATTTAAAATTGTTATTTTTCGAAATAACTATAATTTTATTCAAAAATTAAAATAATATTTTTTTTATTTTTTTCTGAAAAATGGAGTCCATTTTTGAATTCAACATGTTGAATATTTTTTGTGGTGAATTTTTGGAATTTTTCTAAACTTCATTAATGCTTAAGGAATAGTGAAATGTGGTAAAATACCGTATATACAAATTATCAGTTAAATACGCTATTTATGACATCATGAGTGATGAAAGGACAAATGGATCGAACTCAGATTCCCCTATTACTATTAGGGGTCACATTGACCATAACAATTGGTTTTCTTGATGGAATTATTAAAATAATGGTTAAAATATTCAAAATTCACTCTTCTCCTCCTGTATAAAACCCCCATCACTCACCCTTCTCTTTACTCCTCTAAGATAAGATAATCCATCATTTTTTTCTGAAATAATCGTACCTAGCCACACCCCACATCCAAGAATCTCTTGGTCTTTCCAAAAGTCAAAAACTCCTTCCATTAAAGAGGTTCTTAAGGAGGTTATTATAAGAGGTAAAGCACTGTTCTTTTTCTTTTAGTTTCATTCCAATTTATCTTATTTTGTTATCCTATACCAACCTCCACTATCCGAATGACAATTAATACTAAAATATTTTATATATACTATAACTATATCATGTTAATTTAAAATACATGCTTAATATTATTACTCTCTTCATTTTGGATTTTTAAATGAAATAAACATCTATGATGTTCTAATTTATAACATTCATGGATGAAAAAGTTTCATTCTACAATTTATAATTAATTACTATACATGAAACCATTTTGACAGTTGAAATAGAAAATTATATATGTATTATAACCTAATAAATATTTATCAACCTGTATACATACATATTATTAAATCATATGACCATAAATGTAACTACAAATCAAAATACCACTAAAATAATCTAAGTGAATGTCGTTATTATTTCATCTAATGATTAATCCAAATTACATGTAACCAAATCATATAAATGAAAATAAACACTTATTTATGTTAAAAAATAATATGTAATCTCAATTATGGATATTTACATCCATTCAAATATGAACTCCATTATATAAAAAGTGAACTAATTATGAAAATAATGAAGACAAACACTCAGGAAAGAAAAAATTCAATATAATAACTTATCAATAAAGATATAAAGGAACTAAAATGAATTATGATAAACAAAATAACTATTTAACATTTTCTAAAATATGTTATTAATATGAATATTTTTATATTCAAGACCTAAATTTCAAGAGCATAACACATTCAGACTTAAGGTAAGGGGTTTCCCCCAAAACATCCACTTTCATTCGGTCTACATTTATTTTCAAATAGAATTAACTAAATTATAATTAATTATTATGTACTACTCATAAATAGTGATTTATTGTTCTAAATATTTTTACCAAATAGAATCTTACCTTATTTTATGGGGAGTTACACGTTTTAAAAGAAACCTTCAAAATTATTTATTAAATACAAGCCCAATTTTAGGGAATTTTTAAAAATGTTACCCATATTCCAAGGAAATATATAATAGGTTTTAGAAACAATTATATTTATAAAATCACCCATTTTATTTATAAAATAATATAAAACATCACTTATGGGTTTATACAAATAATTTAAAAAAATATTATTTTCAAAATAAAATGGCATATATCTCAAGAATTACTCAATTATTTTATAAGATTATTTTCATCTATTTCAACAAACATGTTGATTATTATGTATTATGTGGATTATTATTTTATGATATCATCTAAAATATTTAATTTGATAGTTTTTGACTAATTTTATTTTCAATGGAATACCCTAATAAAATTCACCAATTTACTCCGAATGGTTAGTGTTTAAGCTTAATGTTCAGGGAATGTTATTTACATTCCAAATGTGAGTTTCAATATAAAGGTTTATGTTGTTTATTTTTATACTATCTAATATTATAAATTTATTGGACTTGTTATGTGATTTTGGGGTCCCTATATATCCCATTGATTCATAGATAGGTATCACAAGGCAACTAGACGGGGACTTGGCCGAGGCCTTTCCCCAAATTGTGATATTGTTTTGGCTGAGGACATAATAATTTTTCAATTTATTGGTCAAGGCTTTGAAAATATGTTTCAGATTTTATAGAATATGCACATTACTAATAATGAAGATAGTAATTTAATGTTGTTATTGTTAATCGATTAGTAGAATCCTCATGATTATGTTGGCATTATTTACTCAGCTTATATTCATACTATAATGTGTTAAATTTTTTTATTTGTAAAGATATGTGTTTTTAATTATTATCCATTCGTAATGTTTATGATTAGGCTATATTTTACTATATTTCTTTCTCTTATATAGATTTTGAGCTCACACAATTCTTATGTCACATTTTTCAGATAAAATTAAGAAGTTAGTTATGAGTGAATATTAGGAATAATCTTAGAGGAATGGATGTTTCTAATGGAATAAATTATTGTTGTATTAACTTCCAAAAAGTAATGTTGAACTTATATAAATATCTTGTTTACAAAATCTACTAAACTTATTTGTCCTTCAGGATAAATATTCATTTTTTATATTCTTATGTAATAAAATAAAGCACCAGATTTGAGAAAATGGTGTCAGGTCCTAACAAACAACATGTAGCCATAATAAATTTCATTTTGGGATAATTCCATATCCATGATAATTAATGAAAACATGGAAATTAATAATGATGACCTCATATTACTGGAATTCATATCAGAAAATATGAAAACCCATTTATCAATGCCTTAGGCCAAGACACATTACTTGTCATCGAACTACAATATAGAAATACATCTATCAAGGACATGAGAAAAGGCACTACTCCATCATGGGAAGAGGAACACAGAAATACATATCTTGATTTGACTCATAATACATATCAATGCATTGATAGGATATATAATTATTGGGCTCACTCGTCAACTATTTAAGTCTAATACATTCATTATTAGTGAAATAAATACTTTTCTTAACATGATGTGAGGATCCCCATACTCAATAAATAATTAGAATTTGTATAATGAGAAATAAAAAATGTGAATACATAATAAACCTATGTTACTAGTCATTACAGATCAAGAATTATAATATATATTCCCTTTCAATAAAGGGATAACATGATCATAATCTATCAATTATTTTATATGTGATCAAGCATTATATAGTTAATTTTCGTACAATATTTTCTATTGGAAATGAAATATAAAAAGGAAAATATATTTCCACTTATATATAAAATGGAATAAATGATCAAAATCCATCTAGAGGAAGAAGGTGGATAAATTAATAATACTTAGTAAACATTCCAATACTTATTTCTATTTTAATTAAATCATATGAGATTTCAATAATTTTTTTCCCATTGATTGAGTAAACTTTTTTAGGTGATCATCATCCTATCAAAAATATGAAAAATGTAATGTTCCCAAAAATATTATGTGATGACTATAAAAATAATTTAGTAATAGAATTACTTTGAACATAATACATAGAGTGAAATGAGGATGATGGATTCAAAAAAACATTTACAAAATGTAGAAAGGGAATCATAAAATGATTGTAGACAAGAATAAAAAAATACTTGTAAAGCAATTATTGAATAAAACCACATAATACGGGACCCAAAATTACATCACCTAATATCATGGTTTTATTTTTCATAATTTATAAAATAAATATTTCAAAGAAAAATATTGAAACATAAACACCATTTGGGGTATCATTTTCCAAATGATATGGTAAATGTGTAAAAACAATTAAAAATTATTTATGAAAACATTTTATCTTTGAAGTAAATAAAAATATTACATGTCACGTTCAAATGTAATTTTTGAAAAGGTTCCATGATTTTTTTTAAAAATATTAACTTTAATTTAGTATATTATATAATAGTTATTTGGAAGTAAAAAAGGGGATTCATAAGGAAATTTTTATAGTAAGAAAAATTATATAAAATAGAATTGAATAATGAATATCAATATTTATAAAATATTTCTCTTCAAAACTAACAATATAAAAAGTGTAATATGACATTATTTTTGTTAAAAACCATTTTAAAAAAACAATCTTATAATATACCATTAATTATTAGTGTGGGATAACCCAATATTTTATGAATGATCATAAATATAAAAAAACATATATCAACAAAGGGGATTTGTCTTACCAAAAAACAATTGGATAAAATTGAATAAAAAATACAGTTGAATATGGGAACATGATTTGGAAAGTAAATCCTATAAAATAAAATTGTATGATAAAAATATATCCATGGGGATTGAAAAAAACATTTATTGTAAAAAAGGTGCAAAAAAATTATTATGGCTTAAAGAACAAGAATTGCAACAAAGAAAACCATTCTAGCATGAGTGGCACATTAATTAAACCCCCATAAATTATTATTCATAAAATTTACCATTAAGTACAATGATAAAAAGATAATTTATGATATTATACCTCATGTAGATAGTATTTACACTATAAAAAAGAAATTTGGTTCATAATACAATATATGTCTTAAGGGGGGGATATGAGATGAAATCCATTTCCTCTTATCCTGAATTCCATGAATGAAATTTATCACCATGTATAAAGAATATTGATATCTCAATCACTGAACTCAAAATCTTACACATATTGATTTTTAATTTCATTCTTTTTGAAAACTCATTCTCTTCATGAATTCTTCTAATATTCAAGATCATGTCTTTATAGTTGTTGATTGTTTGTTATTATTTGACAATATGAGCTTCAATATTTATTCTTAATTAATTTTTTTCATTAATTTATTATTAAATTTATCGTTTTCTATGATTTATATATATTTATTATGTTTAAAATTACACTCATTAATGTTTCATCATTTATTTTTTAAGATGAAATGGAGAATAAGCTTGTTTCAGATATTTTTAATGAATAAAATATTTTTTCTTAAGTAATAAGAAAATTGATGATATAACCTATGATAAACTAAAAAATATTATTTACATATTTATATCATATTAAACCTATATAAATGTTCTAATAGTAATTAGTGACATAAATGTATAATATTTTATAATTATGTAGTTAAACCAGCCCCAACAGAACATACTACTATTAATGGATGAATATGTGATAGTTAAGTTGTACAATTATTATTACATTAGCATAATAATCCTAATTAGATTTTATTATCATCATATATCAATGTTTTAAGGAACTAGAAGAAGAGAAGGAGGATATGAAAACATTTTACAATATGAATAAAATATTAACATATTATAATGCTTATTTTAAATGATTAAATAAATAGTTATCATTCATTAACAATATCAATAATTGGTACATAAAATTATCATACCAGAACAATAATTATATTTTATAAAATTATTACATTTTAATAATATAATAATATCTAATCCTATACGGTTGTGAACAAAAACTAGATATATTACATCATGGAGGTTAAAGTCTGTAAAAAGCTCGAACAATGATTTTTTTCTTAAAGGATGTGGAATATTAATAAATAACTATAATAAACAAAATATAATAACGTTACATTATATAAATGATATTAATTTTCTCATATTAGTGAGTATAGATTAAATTTTAAGGAATATAATTAATAAGAAAACTATGTAATAGAAAATACTCATGCTGAGGGGATGAATTTTCATTAGGAATCTCCAGGAATTTGAAGGGGTTAGGTTAAGGATGAGTGACATGTGGATTATTTTAGTTGGATTGGGTTCTATAGATAATATTATTTCAGATATTTAAGGATAAATTACAATTATATGTGATTCCAAGAGTGATGAAGATGTTACCCTCTTATGAGTGAAAAGAGGTATTTTTTTGGTTAACCCATTTATATACAATATTGTAATGTTAATATTCATGTTTCTGAAGTAATTAAGGGATAAAAGTTAATGAGAAACAATTATTTATTGATATACTCTCAACTAATAAATTCAAGGAGCATTTGTGAATATTTTAAGATTTAATACTTGGTTTAACTCAATTATCCTTTTTAAATTTAGTAGGATAACTAAATTTTATCCATAATAATAAATATTAATGAAAAAAATAAATATTTATCATATAAAATAATTTTAATAATATGGTATTATTTTCTACTAAAAATATATAATAAAAACCACCTATTGGAATGAGAATTTAATTTCAATATCAAAACACTTAAACAGGTAATATTTTTTTGAATAATATTACCGTGATTTTATAGTTTTATATGGGATAAACATACCCTATTTAATTCCTTTAATGAAATATATTGAATCATTTTTAATGGAATTAAATAAATGATCCATTAATATCAATCCAAACAAAACCTCCACTAAAAAATACATGATTATAATAGAAATCCAAAAATATATATAAAATCAGAAATTGAATCAGTTATATAAAATAATTCCATATGTTTATCTAATTTAATATAATATTTTAAATTGAATAACTCTGTTTATTCTTTTTATATTTGAATAACTAAATTATTGTTTAAATCTTCTAGGTTATGTTTATAAAGGAATTAAATCATGTAAATTATAATTTTCACAAATGATATATTTTTTACAAAATACTACCTTATTAAAAAATGATAAAACATGTATAATAATTAAATTTTCATGTAATGAAATCATAAAATTAGATTTATGTTATCTCAATAAATATATAAAATTTTTCAAATAATAATTCATTTGGAAATAAAAGATATAAATATAACTGCTTTATTAAAATCTCAAATTTTCTAATTTTACTAATATTAATTATTTATCATATTAAATAAATTATTTTTAATGGAATAACTTATTATCTTAATAAAAAAATTTATTCTAATATGCTGTCATTTATTAATTTCATGTGTTACGTGAAATAAATATTAACAAATTTCATGGTGTGATATTCTCCCCCTTAAATAAATTTTTTCCTTATGATTTTCGTCATACTATCTGAAAAATTTCTTAAGGAAAATAAATTTAACCATACAACACAATATGAATTGTGGGTTTATTTAATATGATAATTGGATATATCTATATGAAAATAATTTTTATTCACTTTATAATTTGAGTTAATACAATCCTAATTTTACATATATTAATACTAAGGATTTTAGATATAGATCCCTGTAGAATAATTTACCAAATCCTTAAAAAGGTAATTTATGATAATAATACCACCAAGGGTTTTTATCTATAACTCAGTAGAAAGAATTTGGTGAAAATAGATATGACATAAAAAACTACAATATATAGAGTGAAAACATACTATATGATACATTTGTAGTATTTTCAAAATCATTTCCATGTTCGCATTATTGTTGTTGACTATAACTATTATTGGACTATGGTTTGGGGAATTGATCCACATAATTCCAAATTATTTTTCAAGTGATGAAATAGATAATTTATATATTCTCACATTACTTTATACTTTTTTCTGATAAACATCATCTACACACTTATAGAATTTAAAACGATTCCGTAGTTTAAAATATATCATTCTTATTTTAGAATAATTTAATATGAGTTAGGTTCACTAGAACTTGTTACACTAATCCATTTAATAAATATATAAACTCATAGTGGACAATAATAAAATATTATATACATAATAATCATTGAAATATATTTTCTCATAATTTAACTTTTCTTTACTCAAAATTCTTTAATCATTTCTACAAGCAAATACCCACATTTTTGCATACTATCAATGAAATACCTTCCCCATAACCTATATGATCTTAAGAGTATCCTATTATTGAAATACATACAAGAGGGGTGGTGAATTTTTATATAAAACCCATTTAAACTAAATAAAGAAAAAACCTCTTAATGTAAATATTTCAGGTTTAGACATAATTCAATTATCAGAGTAACAAAATAAAAACCATAAAATGTCTCATTATATCATATTAAAATAATCATAGTAAAAATGGATCTGAAAAATAATTCATTGTTTTTATCCTATAAAAAATCACAGTGATAAAACCAATTGTAATGAAATAATTTTATAACTAATAATAATTTATTACATCAAAAATGAAATAAAAACATGTTAAAATAAGAAATCAACAATCAATGTAATAGTAGGAATCATATAAAATCTATATTTATAATATTCAACTCATTTATCTTTATGATAATGTTAGTAAATAAACTTGACTAATGGTATCCGTAGATTTATACACACTATGAAGTCTTTATTTCTATAATAGGAAATCCCACAATATGATTATTATAATTGCCTATCTTTTTAATCATAGAAGCCCAAGATATGTTGATTGTCATCTTTCTTCTTAGCCTCTAAGACCTCAACCCAATGGATGAGATTGACCATATTCATATTCATGGAGTACGTTACCTACTTAAACAATCATATGTGATTAAAAAAGAAAATTTTCATAACGAAACAATCATCACAAGGAAGACTTATAACTACCAGATCTCTAAAGAATTAAAAGGACTTGGAATGAAAAACTATTTCTTAGAAATATACAATTGACATTATTTTCAATTAAAATCTGCATTTAAGTCATCCAAGGACTCTCAATTTATAAAATAACCCCAACAATAATATTTCTAATATTGTTGAAGAAACCGCTGATAGGTGTCTCTTAACAGATCATCAGTAACTAAATACCAAATGTGTTGATTATTTAACACCATTATAGTGTCTAAGTTATTAGTTTTGATAGAAACATGTCTATGTATTATGATTATAAACATATTCGAGTATGATAGACATACATATCAATTTTCAATAAAAAAAATCCTTATTAGAGTAAGTCTAATGTATCAGTACAACAATTAGTCCAATGAAAAATACCTGTTCAATATAAAAGAAAATTCAAATTTCTAACACCTAGAATATTTGCAGGTAAGAATTATAAATCAAAATCATACTCCATCAGATGGTCATAATGAATAATAGTATGTTTGTATTCATATTTCATTAGATCATTTTATGTTCATGGGAGAAGGTAATTTTTTCTACAAAAACATTCTAAAATAAGTGGGATGTAAAAATATAGTAAACTTATATTAAGAAAGTGTTTTTGGTTTTTAAATCCAATGAAATGAAAATTAAGAAGTAATAATCTAGAATCAACATATCATATATGAATCTCTAAGATATTTATCCATAACAGGATTATATATTGAACAAAAAATTTAATATATATTTAACCCTAATCTCGTATTAACCATTAGTGCATATGGTAAAACACAAGACACTATGTTTCATAATCATTAAAATGAGATAGAATACACCAAAATACCCTAAAAAGTTATAAATACCAAGGATTTTGATACTAAAAGACATAAATTTTAAAAATCCCCAAACCCTTTATAATCACGATATAAAACACTTACCAAACATAAAACATTTCATCCTCTTAAACATGTTTTCTTCAAATGATTTCTAAAAAATATATAACATTTTTATAAAATCATTTCTTTATTTTATTTAAACACCTTAATTTATGTTTTGATACCACATATGAATAATAACCAAAGAATTATCCCTTGATGATTAACATAATAATTCAAAATAACTAGAATATATCAATACATCATTGATAAATATCCCTACATAATGTGTATGTATAAAAATATAAATTAATAATTTCAATTATGATTAAATCATCACAACCTTTGGTAAGACTAAAAAGGACACATTTTTCATTTCAAAAATTATATAATAATATTTTGACCATTTTTAGTATGACCCTTCATTTTTTTATAAGAAATAGTTGTTTCTAGATACATACAATTCTCAGTGTTGTATTTTTTATATATTTTTTTAAAATACTAAAACTAAAATAGATAGTATAATATTAAAAATATGATTATGAAAAAAATATTATTGTATCTTCCCTAATGATTTTGTAACATAGCTTATTTCTGGATCATCCAATAATAGTCATTGATAAATACTTCATTTTCTGAGGTCATTTTTCTATTTGATTTTCAAATAATAATTGTTTACATCATTCTTATAGACTTTGTAATTATTTTTAAATAGAATTTTATTATGTAAAGAATATACTTCATGAGTTTCTATAATGGTGTAATGTCTCTGGACAACTCACGATGCATCTGAGTGATTATTTTATGAATTCTCAACCCATCTATTTCTAGTTAATTATCCTTTGGTTCCTATTTTCCATAACGACATCCACATTCAAGTATACATTCTGAAATTTTTTTCTATTTAAATCTATATAATGTCTACTTAACCAAATCATCAGGTTATTAGAAAATATATAGAAAATTTTCTAGGGTTTTCATTAATGTATTATCATCATAATACCCGAATAAAAGTTTTATTCCTAAAATAAAATAAAATAATATACATATCTCAATGTTTTATCTAAACCACTAAACATATGATAAAACCTATTTATTCATCAGTAAATTATAAAAAAAATATCTAAATCTCTAATATTATCATCATAATATACCAATGATATTTTTCATAGACCCATGATCCATGATATAACACACATAGATGCATAATTTACATTAGTTGTTTGATATAAGAAGAAAAAATACTAGTAATCACCACCCATAATTACAAAATAAAATATAGTCATTGAATCATTTACATATTAATTATCTTTTATAGTTTAGATATTTCATGAAATTGGACACAAAATAAATTGATAAATATCACATTCATTGTTTCTACTGTAATTTTTCCTTTCCATATGAAACAATATAATCCATGAAATTTCAAAAAAAATCCCAATAAATTATTTTAGTTGAGTTACCCATCTAAACAATGTATGGTGTACTAGTTTACTCTATAAACAAGGTAAATGGTAACATAAAAATGGTTGAACTCAATCGTTCCATATGAGAGCCATATAATAGAAACAAACATGAGATAACTGTTGTGGAAGGATTTAGTAAATAGAAAAGATCCAAAATCAATTTAAAACATTAATAATTTTATATTTCTGATAAAAAATGATAATATAGATGTCAATAAGACTTATATCATACTTTTTTAATTCCTGATTAAAGATATCAAAAATGTACCCTCAAGGTATTGTGACTAGTGCCTCGAATTATTTTTGACATTACATTCAATACTTCTATATATCAACATTGTTTTCCAACTCCCATTACAGTTGTGGGATGACGAATACACCAAAACCCAGCCTGCTTTTCTCTCATTAAAAATGTCGATACCTCATGGGGATATATAACAATTTTCCCCATCCATACCCTAAAAATTTCTAATGAATTCACCATAAGTGTCATCGTCAAATTTCTTAAATTTCCTTTAGTAACACCATACTGAATAAAACATGGCTATCCATATAATGAGAAATTCATAATTCAAAAACATATTTAACATGTGTTATAATAATATAATAATAATGAATTCTATTAATTTTTCCCTTTGAATAAAAGGGAAAACGAGATCATAACTCATATGTTGATAGATTTTTATTGGTTATACATTACATAGTTGACATTCCAACAATCATTTACATTGTAATAATAATATATGGTACACTAATTGATTTCCCCATAATAATAAAAAGGATAACGTGATTATAATCCATCCATATGAATAATGAGGTGGCTAAATAATAAATACTAAACATAGTAATAATAATCCATATTGTATGAAAAATATACATGATACTATTATTTTCCCTATATCAATACAAAAACAATCCTTATTCGTACATTTCATTCATTTTAAACAATGTAAAATGCGATATTAAAACTTTATAAATAAATTTGTATATAGATAAGTCAATTATAGAATAGTAATGATCTTAATAAATCTAGAGAAAAATTCTATATGGTTTAAAATAACATATCTCCAATGAAAAAAGTAAACCTATAAGTATGTTATTAGATAAGAAAACATCATTGAAAAAGAATTATTGAACAATAACATCGAAAAAGGAATCGAATTTTTTATTTAATTTGTATACATTTACAAAAAATTATAATATATATACATATAATAAATGATAAATCTTATAATATAAATATATTATGTTAAAACCTTTTTGAATATATTATTGAAATATAAGTAAATACTTAATAGTGATCCTAAAAAAACATTTAAACAGTAACATAAAATTTATATTTATATGTCACCTTCATGGTTAAATTTGAAAAATATTTTGTGGATTTTATTGAAAATTTTAATTTTAAAAATAACCCTTTTTAAAATTTCCATTATAATTGATAGTTTTTTTCTCAATGAAATGTGGGGAGGAATACAAATCATAGTAATGTGAAAGGGAAAAAAATTCCTTTTAAATATTTTCAGAAATAATTTAATTCAAAATTTACATTTCAAAATATATTAATTAAACATTATTTGTTATAAAAAATATGTTAAAATAAATGGATATAAGACACCATAAAAAATTAGACTAGGAGAACTAGTCTTTAAATAACACTATTTATGATAATAAAATTATAATATAGATAAATGGATTTGAGTTATAGAAAATTACTTATATTGGGAAAAATCTAACTAAATTTTCACCTGATTAGGGAAACATGATTAAAATAGTATATTGCATGAAATAAAATGTTTAATATAAAATTTTATCTTTTTTCAGTGAATAAACCATACAAATTGAACAAGGTGTATATACAGTATTATGCTTCAATGAAAATGAAATATAACCAAGAAAATCCATATTTTTAGAGTGAAACTTTTATTAAAACCACTTAAAGGAGATTAATTTTAATTTTACGTGAAAATTTTTTATGATAAGATATATCATATAGATAGTATATAGTCCAAAAAAAATTCATAATATCATGAATGTCTCAAAAGAAGGTAGTTGAGATGAAACCTCTATCTCTTGTCCTCAGGTGATGAAAAAAAAAATTAAACTTATATATAAAATAAAATATATATATTAATCCCTAGTTAAAAACAATATTCATATCTACTTACATTTACACTATTTTTAAAAGTATATTTTATACATGAATTCCTCAATTTATCCACATCAGATGATTATAGTTTTGATCATTTGTAGTAGTTTCAAAATAGTGAAATACAAATTTATTATACCATCAAATATAGCAATTAATAGTACATTAAATTAAATATTAGGGATTATTTATAATAATTAGTGATGTTTAATATTTCATTCATGGTCGTTTTATTCAATATCCTTTATAATAAAATTGATATTTATTATCTTTCAGTGATTCTTATCAAATGAATGGTTTTTTAACTAATATGTTAAAATTTGATATAACCTTAAAAAAATTATATACATATTTAAATCACACTATACATTTAAATAAATTTTCAATGACATTATTGAGAGAAATATGTTATATTTATCAGGTAGGTAGTTAAACTAACCCAATCATTAACCAACCATTATTAATGAATTATTTTTAGATTTTTTAATTGTAATAATTTTATTCCAAAAGAATAAAGATCATATTTATTGTTAATTAATGTGACATATCAAAATATAAAGGAACTATAATCATAAATACTTGATATAAAAATATTTTACAAGAGGAATATAATATTTTTTTAGTATTACAAAATTTTAAATGAATAAATTAATGATGGTCCTTTGTTGATCATATCATTAACATGTTCAAAACATTTCTATACCATAATCACAATTAAATCATAATATAATATTTACATATCAATACCATATTATTTTCCATCCTTGGGAGTAGGTGATGGAAATCTAAACACATTACGTCATGGAGGTGTTTGTCCCCACAATACATGAACACTAATTTTACCTTTTTTAATGGATATGATGTTTTAAAAAATCACAGTAATAACATTAATAATCTAAAATAAAAATATATAAAGTATAATTGTATATATATATATTAGTTATTCTAGAATAAATTTAAAATATTATAGTTAAAAATAATACTAATTAGATGATAATACTCACGTCAATGAAAATAACTTTCCATGGAAGACTCAAGGAATTTGAAGGTCATAGTATAACATTGAATGTCTAGGAGATTACAATAGTGGGATATGGTTATATAGAAATTAAAATTACCATTTTTAAGTATAATGTATATTTATATGTCAATATAATATTATTTATAATGTTACTATTTTATAAGTGAATAAAGGAGAAGTTAGAGGAGAATATGTTACATTTTAAATAATTTAAGGATACTATTAAAGTGTAAAGAGAAAACGCTAAAACATTTGTAGGTAAAAATAGATTGTTTGATAAAATATCAACTATTAAATTAATGTAGCATTTTTAATTGTTTTTTACATCTATTGTAGTTAATACTTAGTTTACCCCTTCTAGTTTTACCATGATAATTAATTTTTAACATTTGAATTAATTTTAAATAAAATACTAAAATTAGAACTTATAAATAATTTGAATATTTTGATATATGTTTTGATAAAAATTTTATCAAATAAATTTTCTATAGGTATTAAAATTTAATATTAACATGATACTAAAATGTGTAAACCCAATTTTTTATATAAATAATGTTTTTAATTTTTTAATTTTTAATATATGATAAAATAATCTTGGTACTAATTTTAATGGTGTAAATTGAATTATTATTAATTAATAAATTGGAATGAGGATTCAATGGAAATATAAAGCCAAACACTACCTTTATAATACATGATTTAATGAAAATATCAAACCTAATTTTTATATTAATGTAATATTTTATTTAGTTATAAAAATGCCTACCATTAGTTTTTCCAAGTTCAAAGAATAGTTTGAAATTAAAAGAGTTATTACTAAAATTCATTTTTTAATATTTTTTAATGATTATATGTTATTCATACATAGTGATAAAATCACGAAAATTATAATTTTTTAAATCCTAAATTTTTCGACTAAAAATACTATATAATAAAATGCTCAAAAATTAAGAACAAATAAATTATCTTATTATTAATTCAATAAAGAATATTATTTTATATAATTAAAATGATAAAATTTTTAAATTAACCTTATAATGGAAAATGAATAACATATAGAAATCAATTTTCATAGAGAACACGCTTTTTAAATCCAAATCATATTAATTATTAATATTTTAAAATTAAATAATTTTAAATTGATTATAATATTAGGGAAATTAATTATTTTATTGTAATATATAACAGATCAATTACATCTGGTGTGGGGTGATGAATAAATAATTAAATACATTAATTGTTTTAAATGTAATTAGAAATTTGGGGTTTTTTAATATAATCTATATAAAATATTTATTATGGAAAAGGAAAACATTATTATAAATTTGTACTTCTAAAAATTCACAAATGGATTTCTGTTTATTTATTTATATTGTTATTAATTGTTTTTTCATCTAGTAATTTTAAAAAAAATATTCAAATGGCTTAATGATGATTATAAATGATAATAAATTTGGATTCCCAATTATACGAGAAACGTTTAACAAAGAAAGTGTGTATTTATAATGAGTATATTTTGTGGGAATAATGGAAACTGTATATAAATTTCTAGTTTATTATATAATATATTTCATAATTATCAAAATCATTAAATGAAAAAATGACCTCAAAATTTATGAAATTTCAACCTTCTTTATAATGCATGTACTTATGGGTTGATAATGTTACAAGGTTTTGTAGGTGACCTCAAATTCATAGTAATTAAAAACTTACCATTAAGCCATTAAAAATATTAAATCATAATAATATGAGCAAAATAATGTTGGGAGAAACTTATTTTTTTAAAAATGAACCAATAAGAGTTATCCATATAATATAAGGATATGTAATCTCAATTTTCAATAGTTAAATATTGGAATAAATTTGTGAAAACATGAGACACTAATCATGTTTGATGGTGCATAATATTGGAAAATAAAAATTAAATTTTCATTAAAAAATTAAAGGTACCGAAAATATTAATAAATTTCTAGTGTGAAAATAAATTCATTTATGAATTCAGTTGTATTCGACAATCGCCCTTGTACCATTTTTTTATTGTTCCTTCCAATCATATACCTATGTGTTTTGGATGAAGACATTTCATCTTTGGACTTGGTATCACCACCTATGTACCCTTAATCATGGTATTACCATCTTTGAACTCTTAGTATTGGAATAACATAAAATGCACCATTGGGTTTGGGAAAACAAATGATGTACCCGCTTTCTTGGATAACCTTGTATCTAGCCTTTTTAGCCCATGAGATATGAAATGTACTAATGCATTGGTGGGATATTGAAGACTCGTCAAAAAATAATACAACATTCAAATATATTTGATAATATAGTGAAATCATTCTCCATTATTTAAAATATTAAAAAACTAGTTTTTAAGAATTTGTTTTCATGAATACATACTTGAAACATAATCATCACATATCATTTCTTCAACAAACCCTAGAAATAAAATGAGTTTCAATATATTCCTAAATGAACTACATGAAATAATATATGTTATAGATCAATCCATTCCAAAATTTATTTCAATTATATGGTTAATGATGATGAATAACAGCAAATTAAATATATATTTAAGAGATAAATCTGAATTTATAATTGAAATCATGAGAAGATTTTTTTAAAATCCGAATTAAGGATTCATCCAAAAATTATCACATCCATGAAGTTATAAATAATTTTTTTATTAATACGTAAATTTAATAAGAATATAAATAATGGATCATTGAAAAATTCATAAAGTTATCCTAAGGAAATGTGGATTAAAAGATAAAATATTCTATCATGAAAGAAAACAACATTATTATTTAAAAAAAATATTATTGAATGCCAATGGTTTATAAAGGAAATAAACAATATTTATGGAAAGAGGTATGAATGATAGTGATTATCACAAAAAAATAAATATTTTATTATTTTTATAATAATAAAAGATACAATTTCTTATATTAAAGATCATTGTCACAAAATATAAATAAATTATTAGAGGGGACTATATTCATTTTTAACAATGCTTTTCTTTTATAATAATGAAATTCATCTAAGAAGTATCATGGAATAAAAAATTATGTTTCATCATTATAGAAAACTAAATTATCTTATAATGAAGTATTTTAATTTCATTATAGAATCATGGGATAAAAATGATCAATGTGAAACATTTTACTCAAAATGAGGGTTGTATTAGCAAAATCATTTATAGAAATAGGAACTCTTGATTTGTAAAATGATTAATAATATAAATTGATATTAATTTATTAATCCATTTAATTTCATGAAGGTATCACAAAAAAATTCATAAGTTAGAATATACACCACACATTATCAAGCATGTCATGAAAATGGATTTTTTTTTCAATAAATAAAAAGTGAGATGAGAATCCCATAACATAACTCCTAGATATTATGAAAGTTCAATACAATAAAAAAGATTTTATTAATGGATTCTTTAATAAACTTCATCCTAAAAATTTACTTTTTATATTATTACATTATAATAATTCATTAAACATGTATTAGTTAGTTATTATCTAAATTTCACTATCATATGTTAATAATTTCAATTATACCACCCATGTTTTGCAATGAAGATATCAGACCTCAATGGTTTATAAATAGTATATAAGTTAAAATTATACATTTAACATGGTTATTGAATATTTTATAATGTTATTTCAAGATAGTGTTTGTTTTGATTAATAAAGTTTAAATTGATAATTAGCTTATTTATGGTGTTTTACTCATATCCACAGATTACTTTATAATAATGACTAATTCATGTGTCATACCCCAAGAAGAATATTAGTGACATTAATTAACCATTACTAATATATATGAAAAATATTTATATTTTATAGGGAAACATTTTATATATGGATGAAAAATTATATTGTAATGAAAGATGTAATACATTTCAATTTGGAGGTGATAGATCACACATACATATGAGTAATATTATAATTTTTAATTATAAATTAAGGTAACCTAAAATTTTTCATACTTTAAAATAAATCATTTAATAAAATTAAATATATAGATTTACATATTTTATTATTTTTATAAAATATTTCTAAATTTTTTAAGAATAATGAAACCAGAATATGTTTGCTAGGATCATATACCACTTCCTTGCATAATCTCCTTTTAAAATTGTAAGGTTTATTATATTGGTTTTTTGGAATAAAAATCCACTTTGTAATTGATAAGGGTGTTCTAATGATATTGTGGTATATCTTGGTGAGATAATGTTCATAAGTGTTTTGGAGAAGTGTGAAAAAGAGGTTCTCTTTTCCAAGTGATGGGAGTGTAACACTTGTAAATACCATCAGTTGTAAAATAATATAGAGTAATTTTCATGGGAATGTGGATGAAAATTGACAATGATTTTTATATAAGATATTTTATTTTCAAAATTCTCTTATATAATATTATTTAGACAAATTTTAGTGATATTCGATGCCTTAACTCTTAGTATGACCCCCCTCTTACCCTTTGAACCCATACTATGGTGAAGAGAATTTTTCCATGTTACATTTTAATTATGGATAAGAAATGAATAGTTCCTTGTGAAATTATTTTTATATTATGATTCCAAATATGGAATAAATTTTATACGACTCGATTTCTATAATAGAATGAAAAATTAATATAACAATATAAAATGTAATAAAGGTATTTATTGAAAAAAAAAATATTTTTATTAAAAAAACAATTTGACAAAATTATCATATATAAATTTTCTTTACATTGAACGTTTGGGCTATGAATAAAATGACTATATATTATTGACCTATAAAGAAAATTCAAATTTGAATATGACCTTCAAATTACTTAATTTATAAAATGGAGAAAATTAGTTCCTTTATATGAATAAAATACTACTTATCTTTCAATGTGTTAGAAAATCTATATATCTGAAATAATATTTTAAAATACAGTAGATAAATCATTTCAATATATATGTTATGAAAGAACTTTTTTTAGAAACATTTATGTTATTATTACATCATGATAGTATCTCAAAATATAATATATTTTTTAAAACAATAATCTTTAATATTTATAAAAACATCATCATATTTATAAAATACTAGTAATTTTCGTGAATGTTATTTTAATATGATAAATTCAATAAATGATGTTAATTATTTCAAAGTAAAATATAAAAATTAAGGATGATAATATTTAAATATATATATATAATATACAAAAGACTGTATAATAAAGTAACCTTTTCAAGTAATAACTATTCTTATTTTATTTCATATCAATTATAAAATAATGTAGTGTAAGTATATTATTTATAAAAATAGTATATGTTTATAAAATTTTACCAGAATATTTTTACCATTGTAAAATATGAATTTATAGTTCCTAAGAACCAATTACATGGAAAATAATAATTTATGTATAGTGTACTTTTATTTTATATATAGATATGGTAATTTAATTTTATCAATGAAATTTTATTTTAATTTATCAGTATTATATATATATATATATCTAAAATAGAGGTTTCTTCTACTTATACCCTTTAATTAAACGACTATAGTATAATAGTAAACAGTAATAAAAGTAAATTTATGTTAATAAAATGTGTCATAGTTTCATTTTAGTTCAAACTTCCTTGTAGAGAAAGATATTAAAATTATTCTTTAATTAAAGGGAATATATATATTAATAACTATGATAAATATAATGAATTCATCCAGGTATGGATCAGAAATGAGTATACTAATTTTTTTTTTCATAATACACTAGACTTATCCCATTTATATCTATATATATATAATCGACATTCACCTAGATGATGTACGATTATAGGCACAGGTTTTGTCATATTATTCTAGTTTTGGAAATTTTTGATATGATTTAGTTCCTCATTGTCATGGAAATTGAGCAGGTATATGTTTAGATTCCAACACCATGCACTATAAAGGGTTTATAAAAATATAGAAAAGATGTCTCCATGGGATGAGGATCACAAAAGGGGAGTCGAGAATGAATATTATAATGTTCCAGAGGGTTCAGTAACCCATTAAATTCATTATTTTGAGTTTCCCATAAATCATATGAACCTATAGGCCATGGAATATGTGATACATTGTGATTTCCTATACTAAGGGTCCTAACAAGAAAAAAATGACTTTTATGGGGATCATATAGGTGATCCAAAATGATTAATTTCTGTTTTGATTATCAACCTATCTTTTTCATACAAATAATATGGGAAATATTATTGTAATTAAACATGAATTTATCTTAGGACTTCTTTTTTGGGATTTTAATTGACATGTTTTAATCATTTTTCATTTTAAAATTTTAATTTATTCTATGTCACAAATGATGCTTGCCCAAGAAAAAGGGAGAAAAGTTTTTACCAGTATTACCTTTTTTAGTTTCTTGGAGGGTGAGTTCCATGTCTCCTCCCTCAAAACGTTCTAGGTTATTCCATTCAGACTCCGATATCTTATGTTTAGTGACAGACACTTTTCAACAAAATATTATATGACCTTCATAGTGTTATGTTTATGGAAAATCCAAACATGAATAGAGAGACTAATTTCATGAATACATATGACCAAAGGGAATGCTGGATATATTTTTGGTTATAGTGATTGGTCCATGGTTTGAAAAAATATTTTCTACCAAATATTGACCATATTTAAACAATATGGTCTTTGTTAAAATTGTTGGATCAAAATAGAATATGTAGATTCTTAATTACAATAGGGGTGAATTGTATGTTTAATGTTTTTTACATTTTTAACCTAAAAGGAAACATGTGTTTAAAGAAATTTAACATGTTAAACTCACAAACCTTCTTTTCTTATTACTTTAATGGATAATTGGAAGGAGACATGGTCCAACTATAAGAAACATAATCTTAATCGGGTTAAAAATTAGAAAACATAAGTAGGTTTGTCTTAGGATAAGAA
The DNA here is from genome assembly GCA_963277665.1 of Viscum album. NCBI lineage: Eukaryota > Viridiplantae > Streptophyta > Magnoliopsida > Santalales > Viscaceae > Viscum > Viscum album. The sequence goes on along the minus strand of OY728143.1, from coordinate 882,719,454 downwards.
TCGATGTTAATGTGTATATAATCTTATTTATAAGAGTAAATATATTTACAAAAAAGTATAATACTGTTGTAAATTCTTTCTTGTAAAAAATACAGTTGAAATATAGCTAGAAACAACAATCATGAAAAAAAGTAGGAAATATTTTATCTCAAAGAGAAGGGTATCCAACAACCTGGATAAAGGTCCCTTTATTTATACATTCATAAAAGTATGTCTTATCCTCACCAGGGTAAGCCATTGGTATTAATATTGAATTATATCTTCTTATCCCTCCAATTAATCAATCAGTAAGGTAGTCGAAACATTTGTCTTCTTAACCCCAGAAGCACTCGATTGTACTTAGCAACAATTAGAGTCTCTCAAAGCCAGAAAAAATATGTTAATATCTGAACATGATTTTTATAAAATGAACAAGGAAATGGAGACTTTTTCTCTATCTTGAAATAAATTCTCATCATTTTATCTCTAGGATCATAAAACAATAATGATCTCTTTCAAATGATTTACTATTTATCAGAAAAACATCAACAGTTAGCTCCCTCTTAAAACAATCATATTTTTTCTTGAATCATAAAGGGACTTGTACACTTGTCACTTAACTAATGGATTGATTGAAATAAATAGTATGACATCGGTTTGTGTAGGAAAACCATGAGTGACATTATCATGCTTCTGAAATAATATGTATGTAAAATAATGTATCATAAAAATTTATAATATGTTTCAAGGAAAATTTGAATTCGGAGTCCAAATATACGAATACTTAGTTTCTAGAAAAATGTATATTTAGAGTCTTAATTCAGGTGAATTTGGAGTCTGAATTCCGAGGAATTGGGAGTCTGAATTTAATGAAATTTAGAGTCTTAATTATAAAGAATTACGAGTATAAATTTTAGGGAATTTGGAATTTAAATATCAAAGAATCAATAGTCTGAAATCCAAGGAATTTTGAGTCTAAATTATAAGGAATTCAGAGTGTGATTTTCAGAGAATTCAATATTGGAAATTTATTAAATTAAATTTAAAGAATCATAAATAATAGATATCCAAGGAACATTAATATTCTATGGTTTTATATAAGGATCCAAACATTTTTTAAAATTAGACTTTGTTTTGAGAAGACATTGAATATGATATTAAAACCCAAGGTAAGGATAAATCTTTTATTAGAGAATAAAAAAATTCTCTATGGACATAATTCTTAGAGAATGAAAAATTTCCTTATGAAAATGTGTTTGTGATTTTCAAAACACAAAGGGATTTAAAATTCATAAGAAGACCTTATTGACTCAAAAATCTCTCCCTATTAGGAAACCACAATAAAAACATTTGAAAAATTATATATGGAATAAGGATTTTCTATTTGGAACATTTAATGAACATTTTATCTACCATTACTTTTAACTAACGATAAATATGACTAACTCCACATTGGGTTTTAAAATACTTAAGGATCGTATTCTTGTCTTTCATAGAGATTGTACTATTTATTTTGTAAGAAAATATTTTTTATGTTGACTCCCCCTTTTATAATCTCCCCCTTTATTAGGACATTCTATTATATTTTACTTAATTTTCATTAGATCATTCTTTTCCAACCTATTGTGATTTTCAAAAAGAAATGGAGGAAATAAAAAAATACCTTAAAATTTAGAAATAAAGAAGAAAAAATAAAGGAAGAATAATTTCATTATGACGAGAAAAATTTGTTAAATGACAAAAATACAAAAGAAATAATGGATTTTTTAGAAAATAATTCATCTTACATTTCCTTCAGAATAAGTTTTCTTAAGGTACCATTTAATTTATCCATCTCATTGTGATCGTACTCAATACTTTTGAGAAGTTGATCATAATTTAGATTCTTCTTTTCAAGAGAATTTATTTTTTATTATCAAAACATTCGAATATTACCTTGATACTTTACTACCTCTACTTGTTGTTTGAAATTTTCTTCCAAATAATCCATGAGTTCTCAATTTCCCATTAAATATAAAGCTAATATATTTAGTTTTCAATTGAGGTCTTTATCCCTATATATTCGAGAAGGCTGCTCCTGATTCAACTTGTCCGAAAGGATTGAAATTAATTTCTTCATGGTGTCATCTGATTGGGCAATGGAATCATTTACCAATTCACAAAAATCATCTATAATTTTTAGATTAGAAATTACTAACATAGACCATTTGGTTATTTCCTAACATGATCATTTATGAGAATCATAACCAATATAAAAAGTCTTGAATTATCACTCATGTTTGATAAAATATTCCATAAGAGTTCTAATTGAATCCAACTGTTGATTAAAAAAATGTTTGAGAAACTAAAACATTGAATCAAAACATGTAAATAATGTTATTTTGTTCAATAACATCATCAATGATGGAAAAATTAAATCTTATTCCAAGGAAAATTATGATCCAAAAGTTGATTCCTTTTCTAGTGAGGAAAATCTGTCGAGCTCTTCATCTTTCCTTATGTATGTTCCACCATCATATTTCTTAGAATTCACTACCACAACATTTTTAGAGAGTTAACAATCACCTATTTTCGTTTATCAAAATTATAAATAACCTTCTCACCTCTCATAGATTCATTTTCACTAAAAGAGACTTGGATTATATTATCTTCATCAACATATTGTTTCTCATCATATCTCTTAATATCTTCAGGATGAATAAAATCATGGTTGATTCTATCATCATCAGTATGTTTATTAGCCTCATTATGTCCATAGTCATCTTTACTTTGAGGGATTATTTTGGTTTATTAAACCTAGGATATTCATATCAACAACTTGTTTGAATTACGTTCCTTCTCATACTATTATACTACTTGTTTGATGAAATCTTACCAATCTACCCGCTTATTCTTTTTCTTATTATTCTTCTTTAATAACTATCTCTTCTTCCATAATACATTATGGTACTTAAATTTTAATTACTTGAGTTTATTATGGAACTTATTATTAGAGGAAGGTTTCTGGTATATGGATCCTTTCAGATTCTTTCTCACTATCCTTGTGAAGGGGTTTAATGATCTCAACTTCTAACATTTTCTTATTCAACTACATATATTTTTCTGGATTTTTTGGATCTTTTTAAGCCTTAATCATCATGTATGTTTCATCATCCTGGTCTAAAATTAATCTTTAATTTCCCCCTTCTTTTTATTCTTCAATACTCACTACTTCTATAAAACTTCATCATTTTTTTTTATTTTTCAGCGTTGGTGGAGCATAAAACATTTGTTGAATGGGGGATTTTACATTGGCTTTTGATTATTTCTCTTGTAATTTCTTTTCTGTTTTATTGGATGTTTACCTTAATTCCACTTTCTTTATTTAATCATTATTGTCACATTTATAAAGATCATAAATCCCTCTTGATTCAGTACTAAAACCATCATTCATCCTTCTATGAGTGTCATCACTCAACAAAATAATATTTAGGGTTCTCAGTTCTGAAATGCATAAGAATTTAATGGATTCTAAATAAAGGATGGTCTTCAACCAGATCACTGGATACATCATTATCTGAGACATGATAGTTCCATTAATTATGTCAATGATTGTCATATTGATGTACTTGATCTGGTTTACCTATCATGGATTAACCATGAAGTACATAATAAAGATATCGCATTTCTTAAGAGTGTCCTTGTCTCCTTTTATTGAAATAAGAAATCCTATAAAGCAAAATGCTATAAAGTTGATGTTTGTTAAAATATAGTCAGTATTTAAGTAATTTAATTCTTTGAGTCTAAGTCACTCAATTTCCATTACCCACTCTAAACATCATGTCTTATCTGGAAACATGGGAGAGGAAATGATTGATTTCCTATTTACAAGGAATAAAAATAATGTTAACAGTCATATTGAAGTATAATTAAATGGATTTTTCATAACTATTGATGGAAAACTTTTCCCTTTCTTTTTTTCATGAAAACATATTTTTATCATAAAATTCAACAACAAGGTAAGGATAAACACTATCTTGACTCTGTGGATTAGTAATAAAAAACATTTCAATATATTCAGTGTGATATTATTTTTAATCAATAAACTATACTTCTAAAATAAATTTGTGCCAACCAATGATTCTCTATAGATCGGACAATCCTTGATTTCCTTTTTTGAAACCATCTGATTTTTTGAGGAAACATTGAGAGATATATAGAATTTAAGGAAACTAGGAAAAAAAATTATAATTAGTGGAGGGGTAGAGATTCAGCGCAAATACTCTAGAAAAATCAATGTGGGACAAAAATTAGGGGTCCTTTATATAGGAATCATATTAACGATTCAAATTCACGATTCAATGCAATGTTTGAAATAAATATGATGTGATCTGATGGTTGAGATGAATGATGAGGAATGATTTGATAGGTTCATATCTTTTGTGGTTTTATAGAAAAAAAATCATATTTATGGAAATTTATTTCCATAATGTTTTCCTAAAATAAGATCGTAATACCAACAAGTAAAAAATACAACTACAAATATTTAAGTAAGGAAACATACCTTCTCGATTACATTGAAATTTTTTTCAATATTAATAAGGTTCTTCTTAAAGAAATTATAATCTAAAAAATTTTATTATTAAAAGGAAATATTAGGTTCTAGAGAAGTTCATTAAGAGGGTAAAAAATTTGGGTTATGAAAAATTTTATTAAGAAAGTAAATTTTAGGTTTCGAAAACATTTTTTAAGAAATAAAATTTTAATGAATAATTAAATTTACCCTTTTATGAAAATGTGTTTCTTAATGTATGGATAAAGGTTTCAACAAAAATTTAATATGGAATATTACCTCAATTTTATCTTTCCTAACTTTTATTTTATGTAATTAAAACAATCAGCAGGTAAAGATTTTGTAAAAATGTCAGCATGTATATCATGTGATCTATTAAATTGAAAAATGATATGTACTTAATGTTTGTGATACCAAAGAAAGTGAAACGTTATATTTATGTGTATTAAATGATAGTGATATGAATTGGTACTAATTTGGGAAATTTCACTTGTATTATAACACAGTATATATGTTTTGGTAAAAATCATGTAATAGTTTATAAGTGTGTGTTGCATCCATAACACCTAAGCACAACAACTTCTACCTACAATATATTCAGCTTCACCAGACGAATGTGCTACTGAGTTTTGTTTCTTGCATGATCATGAAACTAATGAGTCTCCTATGAAATTAAAAGTTCTTGATGTACTTTTTCTATAAATTCTACATCCATCAAAATCACCATGAAAAAGTATTTTTAAAACAAAATCCTTTCCAAATGAATAATAAATTCCTAAGTCCATGGTTTCGATTAAATTTCGAGAAATTATTTTCAATTCTATTAAATAATAATCCTTTGAATTAGATATATATTTTTCACATAAGAATACTCAAAACATTAGTCCTTGATGAGTAGATATTATGTATAATAAATATCATATCATACCTATAAAATATTTTTGATCTATTGGTTTTTGAGCATCAAAAAAATCAAAAGAATTTTAGGTATTGATTGGATTGCATATACATTAATATTTTCATATTCATTCTTTTTTAAAAAATCTATAACATACTTATGTTGGGATATATATGTTCCTTCTAGTTTTTGAGATATTTTAAAACCAATAAAAATGTTAACAAACCCATTATACTCATTCTAAAATTATAATTCATAATATCCACAAATGATTTAGTTATATATTACTAAATAAATATGAATATAATTTCATCAACATAAATTTGAATAATAAAAACATTTTTCTTATCTATCTTTATAAAAATATTTGGATTAGTAGTTCCCTGAAAATAATTAATTTGTAAAAAACCCTATAAGTATATGATACTAGGCTCTATGAGCATATTCATGTCCATATAATTTTTTAGTATGTTTGAAAACATGTTTAGGTTCTTTTTGGTCTTCAAACTTGGAGTTTGTTCCACATAAACATCCCCTAGAATATAACCATTAAGGATAGGACACTCCACAACCATTTGAAATTTTTTTAAATTAATGAATATTTCAATTACAAGTAGAATAGGAATATATTCAATCCTAGCTATTGGAGTGTTGGTTTTCTCATAGTATATTCTTTTTTTATAATATTTCTTAAAAACTAATCAATAATTATTTATTTATATGATTACTTTTTCATCACATTTTTTTAAAGATCCATTTTACTCTAATTAAATATGTTTCCTTAGGTATTTCAACCATGTCCAGACATTGTCCCTTTCAAATTCATTTATCACATCACGCATATCTCTAATCTACTTAACATCACCTAAATCATTATTAGTGCTTTTTGGTTCAAATTAGGAATGAAATGATAGATGTTATAATTAATTTCTTAAAGAACATTTGAACCTTATTTGTTGATTTACATCACCTATGATACTATCACTAGGATGATTCTTAAGAAGAAACTGATTTGGGTTATATAACAGTCGTTCATCAATATAAGGTACCAATTATTTTAGGTTGAATTCATCAGAAACATTTTCTTTATTTTTTCCCTTATTAGATGAATTTTCCATCCAGGGATGATAATATGTTTTTTAAAACACAAACAATGATTTACATTGGGGTAGTTTAAAGACAAGGATGACTTTTATCACGTTTAACAAGTAATTTTTTTTCAATAGCACAAGATTTTTTTTAATACACTATATGCTTTAGAAGTAGTGGAATAACCTAAGAAAATTCTTTCATGGTATTTGGGTGAGAATTTATTTAAGTTATATATGGTAGTAAAAATGAATACTTTTCATCCATGTACATTGAAATAATATTGTCTAGTTTTTAGACTCATCCACAATTCATAAGGTATTTTATTAATAAAATGCCTTATTAATACTATATTTGTAAAATAAAAAGTATTAATTAATGTAGTCTACCCAAAAGTGTTTATAAATATAATATTCACTCAAAATGGTTCTAGTTATCTCATCAATAATTCTATTTATTTGTTAAATAACCCCATTATGTTAAGGAGTTCTTAGGATAGAGAATTTATGAGTAATTTCTTTTTCATAACAAAAATTTTCAAAATTGGAATTTTAAAATTATCCTCCATTGTCACTATGAATAGTTATCAATGGAAGGTTTTTCTCATTATTATCCTTGGACCTAAATGTTTTAAAATAAGTAAAGGCTTCAAATTTCATTTCTAGAAAATAGACACACATAAATATGGTGTAATCATCAATTAAAACAAAGGCATTGTATTTTCCTCTAATAAATTCAGTTTGTGTTGGATCAAAAATATCCATATAAATTAGCTATAATGCATAAGAATTTGAGACATCACTGATTGATTTAAATCATTACATATGTTCTCTACATATTGAAAATGATCACAAACTTTTGAATAATAAAATTCAAACTCTGGTTATCAATAACAAGTCTTCTTTTCTATAGTTACATAGGTTCCTAAGGTCACAGTGTCCTACTATTTTATTCAATAACCAATATTGATCTTTTATTTCATTAAGGCATGGTGGATCTTGGCACCAAAGTCCTTCTATGTTTGCTGTGTAAAAATTTTCATGCATATGGTTTGAATGAATAATCTCATCCTTAGAATTATTAACTAGAAATTTATAATTCCGATAATTCACAAGGTAACCTTAATCACATAATTGGATTATTCTTATAAGGATTATCTTAAGACTTTTGAAAAATAAAACAATTGATGATAATTTTTTTTCTAGAAGAACAGTGATATTTATGCTAAAACATTCATCCGAAGAAATATATCTGAATGATAATTTTATACCATTCATATTGATAATATTTTAAGATAAGTTGTTGTTATCAGTCATGTGATGAAAACATCCAAAAATCATTTACCATACTGTTGGTACTTTCATTATTTTCCTAAAAATAAAAGAGTTAAACTTTCAGAATCCAAAAATTCTAGGATCTGGATATTTTAGAAAGTAAAATCGTAGGAATCTACATTATCTTAGAAAAGTATGTTCTATGAAAACCTAAGGAGTGGGTTTTATTTAAATAACATGTTTTTCTCCCAATGTCCACCACATTGACACATTGAGAATATGGGGCACTTTGGGGAAAAAATTATTATGACTAATAATAGGGTTTGATTTAGAATATTAAATTCTGAAAAAATTCCTTAGAGTATGAAGTTGAGAATATATTTTATCAAATTATTTCTTTACATAAGTAAAATTTCGTACAATTTTCTTTTAGGAAAAAATTTTGCATTTACATTGATGACTAAATTATTATCCTTATATTCATTATTTTTAAAAAATGATTTATAATTTAATACATTTTTCTTATAAATAACATTTTCAAAATCCATAAAATGTTTATACTTCTCAGAATTAAATTCCATAATGTTTTTAGAAACCCATTCAAAATCATGGTTTTTTATCAGGATATTTATAAAGATCCTTATTATTTTTTTGTTAAAATATATATTATATAATTTTCTTTCTATAACATCTTTTTTGTCTTACATTTCTCATTATCATGTAATTTAGAAAATCTAAAAACATCCTCAAATGAATGTAAGGTATTATCATCTGACGAAGAATATTATTCATCAAACGATTCATAATATTCTCCATTATTAAAATTTTCATTTAATGAAATATTATTTAAGGAATACAAATTGTGTAACATAGCCATAAGATAATGATTTTCAATATGTACACTAGATATAAGAACTATATTCTTTTTAACAGAAGAATAATATTCTGAATATTCATCTAAATAGTCACCACCTTTACCACTATAGTTATCATTATCCTTCATGGCATTATAATCCTTATATTTGTAGTACTTCTTTCGGTTCTATTGGAAATTCTTATCATTTATAACATTTATTTTAAGAATATGACTATATGGTCTTATATGTCCTTCCCATTTTCATTCATAATAGGTCACTTCAGAATCAATATTGTCCTTTATATCTATTTTCATATATCTAAACTATAAATATTTTTATCACACAATCATGTTCATCCTTTATGAAAGATTTGATAATTCATTCTCAAAATGATCTCTATCACATGACAGAGATATAACAACAACTTTCGTTTCTTTAGATCTAGTTGCCCATTTTGGAGTCTTGTATTTTGATGTAGTAGTGAATTAAACACTTCAATTACCATTATTATTATTTATTTAATCAACATCACTCATCATTCTTTTTTAATGTTGAATAATAGTTCTATATAAATCATCAAGAGTAATGTAAGATACTTTTTTGTTATTATCAACATATTTCCTTTTTGTGCCCCACTAATCTGGCATGATATGAATTATTTTCTCCAAAATAACATCATCATTAAGAAAAGTCTCTTTTATAGATTGAATACTTCTTACAATGTTCATAAATCATTTCTTATCTTTGAAAATATGTTATCTATAAAAAAAGAATCCATGATATTCAGCTCTTAACATAACTCTCCTAATTTCTATAAACTTAGAAGTTCCAAAATTTGAAACATCATATTTCTTATAAATATAGTTTTTAGCTTAATAAGAAGATATAAGACTATATATATTTCAGGTCATAGAACACAACAATGTACTGCATACCGTATTGTGTAATTAATACTCTCTTTTTTCTTGATTGGTGAAGGTTATGACTTTTTGGTACAGAATTTTGTAATCACTAGTGAGTAGAAAAAAATATTCCATTATAGTGTTTTTAAAAAAAAGTTATCATCATGTCACTCCAGTACTCATAATCATCACCATCAATGATTGGTGGTCTCGTAGGATTAAGGTTTTCAATAGAACCAACATTCATACATTCCATTTTCTAATGAAAAAAATTATTTTCCTCAAATCATTTTAATAGTAATATTTTATAATCAAATATAAAAATATTTTAAAAAACATTGATTTGGAAAAGTTAAGTATGAAAAATTTTGAGAAAGAAATGATTGAGAAAAAAACTCATATGTACCTATAAGTATTTCTTATTCCTATTCTAATAATAATTGTAGGATTGAAATAAAATATATTTATTCTCAAATACAAGAGGTTGGTAGATTGTAGGTTTATGTTTTTCCCTTTTTAATCCTATAAATAAATCAATGTTTAAAAAAGTTATACTTTGTTAGTTTCGAAACCCTCCATGGTTATTACTAAAATAGATAAATGGAAGGGACCAGGTCTAATTAAATGAAACCAAAACATAATCAATATAAACTTATGTAGGATTATCTAAGGGGAATATTCTACCATAAATCGTATAGATTCATATTTCTCAGAGTAATTATATGTAAAATAATTTATAAGAAATTTATTCTTTGTTTAATAAAAATAAATCATAAATAAAACATGAATCAACAATAAATTAAACAAGGAGTAAATCATTTAACCTAAAGGGAAGGGCATCCAATGGTATAGGATATTGGTCACTAGATTTATACATTCAATAAAGTCTATCATACCCACACTAGGAAAAGCCCTCAGTAATAATTTCAATGTACGAATTGTTATACCTGAAATCCATCAAACATTAAGGTAGTCGCCAAATCATTCTTCCTTTCTCTTGAATACCTTTATTGTACTGAGAAACAATCATAGTCACCCAAAAAAACTAAAAAAATTGTTCACAGTTGAATAATAAATTCATAAAATTCACAAGGAATACCATATTCATTAATATAGAAATCACTTCACATCATGTTATTTCTAGGATCATAGATCGATAATGAGATCGATCCAATGAGCTCCTATTTATAAGAAAAAAATAAATGGTCAGCTCTCCCCTCCAACAACCATTTCATTCCTTAAATCTTAGAGGTACCTGTACACGTGTCTCTTAACCAATAGTATATCATAAACAAATTTTAGAATATTGTTTTATATAGAAAAAACATTGGAAACATTATTATACTTATGAAATAATATGTTAGGAAAATAAAGTATCTTGTCTAAAAATAAATAATTATAATCTAGGGAAAATATATTTCATAGTCTAACTATATGAGTACATGGATTCTATAAAAATGAATATTCAGATCCAAATTTTTAAGAATTCAGAGTCTGAATTATGAAAAATTTAGAGTCTGAATTTTAATGAATTATTTGTCTGAATTTCATATAATTTGGAGTCTTAATTTTAGAGAATTCATATTCTAGAATCAACAGTATTCAGATTTTAAATTCTATTGAATTAAGTTCCCAAATATCAGTTAATTTTATGTTGAAAACTAAAAGACTCGATATCCAAGGGAATGTATGATTCTGATGTTTTTGATAAGGATCCTAATTTTTGACAAAAAATAGACTTGGTTTCAATAATACATTGAATAATTCATTTAAAACCAAGGTAAAGATAAAATGTTTTATATAGAAAGATAACATTCATTAATAATGTAATTCTTAGTGAAAGAAATTTTTCCTTAAGAAAATGATTTTGTGATTTTCCAAAAATATAGTAGTGGAAAAATCATAATGAATCCATATTGACACAACAAAAATATTAAATTAATATTTATATTTATAGAGAAAATTTCATCTATATATTATCTTATCAAGAGTTTAATTTATTTTATAGACATGAACCATAGGTAATAGTGCCATATGCTTTAGGGTAATGAAATAAGTACAGCCCAACATTCTATGATAAGAAGTTTTATTTTTTTATTGAATGTTAGAACAATGCTCATATACATAACATTGAGGATATGGAACACTTAAATACCAACTCAAGGAATTTTAATCGAGGATAATGAAACGGTACTTTTATGAATGGTATGGTCAATGACTATATTTAAATAATGGGTTCTATTGTAATAGTGTATGGGTTTAAAGAGATTAAATTTTTTTTTCATAGGATTAAATTCCTCTGGTGGGATGTCCATATTGGGGGAACATATATGGATTATTATAATGGATATTTTTTTATATCCAGACATAATTGTCTAATTAGTCATGCTTCACTCATTACCAATATCCATTAATGGTTTTGGGGGTGTTCATCATTTAGTATATAATGTTTTTTCATGTAATATATGGCATTGAAGGAGGAATTTCACACCCAAGATGTTTCCCTTAAATGTATTAAACATATTATCATGGAAATATAACATGATATGTCATTAAATTAACTATTTCTTTATCCAATAATTTTAGTTTTAATAAATTGGCTATTTCATGGTCTTTATAATGAGTTCCATGATCTTTTTTTACTTTTTAATTTTTCAATATGTTTTTACTATGCCTTTATATTAAAATGTCTAGAATAGGGATACAAGAATTTTACTCAGGATCGTCTTTTATTTAGTTTCATATTAATAAGTCTTATGTCTATAAAATCAATTCACTAAGGTATTTGAATCTAATACAATGTAGATTATTCTTAATGTCAGATATATTTGACCAAATCCTATCTATTTATACGAATGTATGACATTGAATAGCATTTTTGCAGTACTCTATCTCAATGCATTGACATTTTTGAGATAGTTCATTAATCACAGGAACTATAAAATACAACATTATTGAATACGCAAATACTATATTGGACTATCATTGATTATTGCACTCATATTAAGGTCATGATTATATGAAATTTGGGGGTTGAGATAATGTGACTAGAAAAGGTATGATAAAACCCATGGTGTAAAATATATATTTTATCATCAGTGAGGGGATATAGTATAGGGTAACATTTGTTATAATGATATAAGAAGGGGGACTATAAAACATCAACCATGTTGGGGTTCAAGAGCTAGTATTTCCTTAATTACATTTTGAACAAGGAATTACAATATTTTCAATCAACTTTCAAGGTTTTAAGATATAGAGTAATGATATGTGATATGTAAGCATGATATAATGTATATCCATAATAAAATATCAAGCTCCATAGTGATGATTTTAGGGTTTATGATAATTTGTTGAATTTTTTTATAGGATATAAAAATGCCTCTAGTTGGAAGGCTATATTAGGTGGAAATATTTGGATCCATATTAAGTGAATATATGTATAACAAAAAAAGTCATCTATTAATGTGGGAGACACTCATTACTGATAATTACTATATGTATTTGAAAAATTGAGACACTCAAAAGGTAAATTTTTACTTATCTAAATGAGTATGTTGAAAAGTGTGTGGATTTATTTAACATAAATTAACAATGGATAAGCTATCGTGATCCTATATAATTGAGTGAAAATTGGTGATGTTATATTTATGAATATATTATATATTTTCTTCAAGGCACAAGGTATTTTAAAATAACATTAATCATGATCTACATAGTTCATAACTAAAATCTATGTATATTTGACTATTACATTGGAGGGTTTTTTCGCATAAACATATAATTTGAACGTTAAGGAGTTCCATATATAAAAAAGAGAAAATATTTCTTATATCCTAATCCATCACATCTTAATTATATTAATTATGATATATATTAGTTTTGGACTATGTAGATTGAATCATATAAACGTGGGCTGTGTGGTCTTGAAAAATGAGTTTTATAAACTACCATATGATAGAATTCTTTTGTTTGGATGTCTTATGCACAAAGAATAATATGTTTCTATAAATGTCAAGAAAGGAGTGAGAAATATAATGAAATAGTATGGGTATGTTGTTGATAGATTTTAACTTGTGTTTAGGTATCATATAGATGACCCCATCATCACTATATATCATATAATAATTGGAATAAATACACACAAAGTTATTATGAAACGTAAATATAGAAATGACACATTTGAAAAGGAGAAATTTTGGGTGGTCCTACCATGGTGTTAGGTGATAACCATAGAATGAATAAAAATGAGTATAACCATGATTACTAAGAAAAAGTATTATGGCATATATGGTTATGCCTAGTAAAAAAATCTCAAAAACACAATGTATCATATGGTAGTAAAAATACTACCACACGTATATCATTAATGTATATTAATTTAACAAAGGATCACTGATGAGAAACTATGTGCTGAAGGATCCTATATAAATTTGACTAATACATAAGAGAAGGGAATTTTTTTATATAAAATTCACAACATAGCCATGTTTTAGAGATCTATGTGTCACCACATATATTGTAATAGTATAAATCATGAGACACATACTTCTTATGTAGACTCTTTAGCATAGAATAAACATAATTGTAGGGGAAGAGAAGAAGATATCTATTTAACATATTTTCATGGGGATACCCTAAACATTAGTTGAAAAGTGGCATTCTATGTCGATAATAAATTAAAATGGACATAATAATGGATATCATAATGTCTATATGTTCCATGTTATAGTAAAAACCATAAAAACATATTGTTTATGTATAAACTCAAGTATAGTTCAAAATCATGTCAATTGTTTTAGAATAATACTTCACATTAACCCATGGTCAACAATAAATCTTGATATGGATGTGGAGACACTAAAATTATGTGGAAAGGTATAATTCATCATTGATTGAATTTGTTTATGGGATTATGATATCATATCCTAGTGTATCTATGTATCCTATGATAGTATGAATTGACGAAATTATATTTAATAAATGGGGGAAATTTACTATAATATAAATAAATCAATCAATAATATATATTATTTGGATTTCGATCACATTTAAGTGATAGGGTCTATCCCATAAGACACATGAGCAGTTTGTGGTTTCATGAGAGGAAGACCTTATGTCATTCTTATAAATTTAATTTATCTGGGGTTAGATACCATACCGTTGAATATATTTCATCTTTGTCATGCTATGTACTGTTATTTTATAGGACCTTTAATCTCATGTGATTCATGCACAGTGTAACAAAGAAGATATAACTGTGAGATCATCTAAATCATATTAGAGTAGAAGATCATGAAAATAATATGGAATTTATATAGTGATGATTGAGAGAAATAACATCATTATTTTTTATCTCATTAGGGGATGATATATTGAATTGCGTAAATCTTTTATTGGTCCAGATCCAAAATAATCACTTTTCACTATGAATAATATATTAATATGAATGAAGCAATAAATTGTTTTTGCGATATGAGGTTACTTTTACCTTAGTGTATGGTAGTAGATGTTTGAATCTATATAATAGTTATTTTTATAAAAAGCCTCTCTCTTATGAAAGAGATTCAATAAAAACAATGTATTCAACTATAAGAATATTAATGTATCATAAAAGTGGATGTTACGTACTTTATTAAATCATCATTCTGGTTGGATGAATAAGGGTATCCTTCCCTCAGTTTTGACTAGAAGACTAGAAAATAATGTAAATCAAATATCCCATATGAATCTATATCATGTGTTTGGAAGGAAATATTAAAATTAATGGGGTAATTGTAGCTCGGACCCAGATGAAGAATCTTGGCATCAATATGCAACCTTTATATAGAAATCAAGATAGACATTATTTTTATCATATAGGACCCCTATACAGATCATGTTCTCTCACAGAGAATGGGGGAATTTTCTTAGGTATAGGTTAAAATAAGTGAGATATCATGAAAAATGGATTCTAGAAATTATTAATTATTACTAAATATACTTTTGGGTAATATGGTTAAATTTTTTGATTCCTGGATGTGTTTTGTGGTCTATAATCTTGAGATGAGGACATCAAACACACTATTTAACGTCATACGGTATGTATGTTCTATGCAGTTTAAGATCATAAAAATCAATAAATGGAACCACTGTAAAATTATTCATAGTATTTAGTGATAATTAATTCATTTTATGGAGGACGGTTGTGCTCCACATCCATGATGTCTAGGGAGTAAATGCTCTACGAGTAATCATTATATATGGTGTAAAGTCACTCCCAAATAATCCATGGTTTTACAACTATATTATGGGGTATAATTGATATTATTTAGGCAAATACTAGCTCTCAATGAAGGAATTAGAAGAAAATCAATCTTATAGAAGTCTCATGTGAATGGATTCTGATAAACATCTAGGTTGTGCAGTGAACACAAAATAATCATGTATGGTCTGTAATGACCAAAACTTTTAATTAATATTTGTTTCCTAATTTTTTTTGTTTTTTATACACAACAAAACTATATTCATTAATTAATGAAGTTTTTATAATTTAATGAGACTGTTGGGTTTTGACTGTTATATGATTGTTTGTCAATATGACTGTTAGAATTCAAACTCTTAACATTACAATTTTTTATAAATACAAGTGATCTTGGTTAATTAATATAGAAAGAAAATTAAATGGCCTCATCCAGTAGACTTAGGCTGTTTAAAGCCCATCTGAAGAAACTGGGGAAGGATGTAGCCCCATTGCGCTTTGCTCTGGACCATGCCCAAGCCGAACTTCATCATGTGAAGCTTGAACAGAATCACCTATGGGAGAAGATAAAGATGACAGAGGTAAACACTTGGGTAATGTTGGACAATCATCCCCAAGATTCTATCACCTTAGTAGACCATACACTTAGGTCTTATTCTGGTATTATAAGGGACTATGTAACGATACCATAACTTCTTGTTGTAATACTTTAATATAAATAAAATTTTTATTTCTTTTAATGGTTATGTTTTTAAATTTCAAATGTCTAGATAAATATAGGATGTATAACATTGATGAATTTTTTGAAAAATAGGGTTTATTTTAAAATAATTATATAAACCATAAATAATTAATAATGTGTAATGATTTTTTTAAATGGTCTTCTACAGTTTTTTTCATTATGAAATTTAGAGTCTAAAAATATCAACTTAATTTTTAGTGAATAGTATATTATGAATACTAATGAATAGAAACATGACCAAATGGAATAGTAATCTCAATTAAGAATGTTTTATTATATTTTAAGAACCTTGATTAGGTAATGTTATTAAATAAAAAAGTAAATAATTATTTTGTGAAATTATTAGTTAAGTATTATTTTTTCAGGTGAATAGTGTTTTTATTTAAAAATTAAATTAAATATATTGATAAATTTATTTTCATAAAATGGAGTTCATATTTGAATTCAGAGCGTCGATATTAGGTCAAGGTGAATTTTTGGGATTTTTCTAAAAGTGTTGAATTTTTTTTGAATAGTGAATATACAGTTTAGAGTTTCCGGTGATTAATGACATCATTAAGGATATAATAATTATGTAGTCTTTCTGGTAGACTTAGAAATATTAAGAAATTTTATGAGGTGTTTCAAGTGTGCAATACCATGGGGAATCCCATGGTTTTTTCAATACCACCAATGAGGTATCCCTTGGAAATTGTTGATTTGTTCCCTCATTTATCCAATAAATACCAAGCCATTCCCTCACCCATTTAATTAAAAAATCCCACTCTATGATGTTCTAGTCTCTTTACCTCATAATGGGTCCTACCAAGGTTCCCTAAAGCCTCCTAAGCTCCCAAAAATCATTCTTTCAAAGTTACATTTCAGGGTATGGGAACCTTTCTCCCTCCTCTTTTAAGTTATGGATTTCTTTATGTTGTGTCTTATATTTCCATTTTATTATATGAGGGAGTGTTATTATATATCATTAATACTAACCATATCATTTCCAAATTACGATATACCCTTTTCACTATCATCAATTTATTTTCAAAATATTAATGTGACGTTGTTAGGCTACCGAATTTTTGTAAATAAAATCGCACTTTCTATTTATTTCTCAGTTTCCTTTTCAAGTGGTGTGTCATTCAACTATTCACACCATGATCTTATTTTTTTTATTCTGCCCCTATACTGAAATAATGATCCATTTTTGGATGGAAGACCCTTGTCCCCCATCTTTTATTATTTTCTAAAACCATGTTATATAGTCGTTATGCTACATAAATTTCATCTCAAGAATGCTCTCGCTTTCTCTCGAGAAATTATTTTATTTTATATATCTGAATACCCAAACCTATTTCATTTATATGGGTGTTCATAGTTATATAAATATGATATATTTTATTTTTTAATTGACATATATATATATATCACTCACTCCCTTTCCATGGGTAAAAAATGACATAATGATATTATTTTTAAGCACTTTTAAAACATCACGATTTAGAAGTGAAACCCATTATTTTTACTCACTATGGATTATTTATGAAATTTATGATTATGATCTATTTGGATCACATGAAAGTAATGACATATTAAGGGTTCACCCTGATAGCGCTGTAATTAATTGGGTAAAAAATTAATCTCTAGAGATTTCAAGTTTCATGATACCTTGGTGAGTAAGCTTGGATATTTTTATCTCTCCTTGTGGATGGACCTTGGTGATATGTTCATGAATTTATAAATAATATGCTCTAACAACATATTCATGTGATTATTCATGTTATTTTTATAATTATATTTGTATTCTTCCATTTCTCATCTGTTTATGATTTTCTCCATGTTTTTATTATCATTGCCCAAGACCACATGTCAATTGTTTCACTTATTTTCGTTATTGAGCCTTCTGCTCACCCTATCCTTTGATGTATGTATCTAGGTTATGATATTTAGTAATTTTACTTAATATGAACTAATGTTGAATCCTTACAATTATATTATAAGTATTTTTTTGGTGTTTTCAATTTTTCTTTTTCATGATTTCAAAGACACAAGAATTTACAGATCATCTGTTAGTAAAATGTAATGATATGTTATGTATTAAAAAAGTGTGATGTTATAGTTGGTTTCAAAGGATAGTTTTTTTTATTTATGGAAATTAGGATATGAAAAAATTAAAAATAACCCAATATAAATATTTAAAAATAGGAAAACATCAATGTATTTTGAAGAGTATTTAGTAAGTTGTTTATCAAACAAATACATCCATGTTCGGATACGAGTAGGAAGAGGCGGCTTTGGAACAGATGTACATAGGGGTAAAACATGAAAGAACCTCTTTGAGCTAAACTCGAACAGGAACTATTGCACGACAATGGCCTTTTCTGCACTCTTAATTACGACACTCCTAGGGGATATGTTTGATTAATCACAAGATTTTTTTGAATCATTATGAAGGAATTATTGAGAAATTTACTTGTTTAAGAATGATGTTTTAAGACATAAAATCCTTTATAGTTAAATGATTCATAAATGAAATAAGTAACTCACTAAAGCATACTCTTTTAAAAAATGGCGGGAAAAAGGAGGAATCGTGCAAATGGTGACCGCAATGTACCATGCACTGACAACCCTCCTATGGATGCTTGAATGGAATCTTTCATGCAAATGATGAACCAACAGACTCAAGTTATGGGAAATAACTTGAATCATGCTGACAGACCAATCTCACCGTGAAGGGAACAACATTCTGTTGAGTCCATTAAGCATTAACCACCACCAACCTTCTGTGGATTGACTGACCTATTGATTGATGAGCAGTGGATTAGCTCTATCTAGAGGATATTTTCTGTGATCCACTATTCAGAGAAAGGTAAAGTCACTCTGGCTATCTATTTCGTATAAATAGAAGCTGATCGGTGGTGGGAACAGATTAAAAACATGAGGTAATGAGTGGAGGTTGATGCTATAGAGTTGGAAGTGTTCAGAGGGATCTTCTTCAGTAAGTATTTCCCTCGTTCCCTGAGAACAAGAATGGATAAAGAGTTTCTCAACATTAAAGAGAAGGAGAATTAATCTTCGGGAAACTTGGAGATAAACTTCACAAGGCTTTCATGTTACACCTAAAACATTTTCATGGATCCAAGTGCTAAGGTTGATATAGTCTTCGGGGGACTAAGACCACATTTGAAAATGAATCTAGCCAATCGAGACTATTATAGCTACGAGGAGATCGTGCGTAGTGCGATGAAAGTTGAGTTAGAGTTTGGTGAGACATAGTTGTATCATTAACCAAATGACAAGAATAGATTGATAGATCCAAGTTTAGGGAGGTCCTCTTATTAGGGAAGAGGAGGCAAGAAAGTTCAACATCCCACATGTAATAAATGTGGTAAGAAGAATTCCGGGAACTACATTCTCAGAGAAGGAAATGCTATAATTTTGGAAGAGAAGGCCATTTTCAGAGGAATAGTTATGGTGAGGTGAAACCTCAACTTCCTTACACAAACGACAAGGGGAAGATTGTGTAGGCCCTACATGATGTCTAGTGTTTTAAGAATGCATAACTTGGTCACTTATCCAATCACTGTCCAAATACGAGGGTAGTGGAGGGGAACCCCCATCAGTCTCACCAAAGGCCAAGGGAGCATGGTCATGATTTTGCTATGACAACAGCTGATGTTGATGCTCCAAATGATTTGGTAGTAGGTACAAATGTTGTTCTCTCAAAGCTATAAAGTACATTGTTTGATTCTAGTTCTACACATTACTTTATTTTCTCCATGTTTGAAAAAAAATTAAATCAACCCCTGATTTTCTAAAAGTAGAGTTATCAATCAAGACTCCCGGTGGGATTATCCAAGCATCATCAATGTTTAGAAACTCTAGTATTTAATTTAGTGAGAACAATCTGATCGCAAATCAAGTATTCATTCCCATGCTGGAATTTGACATTATACTAGGGATGGACTGGCTCTCAAAGTATAATGCTACAATCAAATGCAGAATAAAGGAAATATCCGTAGTCTTGAATGGAAAACCTACTTTTATATTCCAATGATAAATATCTCAACCTGATAATTGTCTAGAGTACCCCCCCCCCCCTATATCCTTCTTTATGGATTAGATAGGTGAATATGAATGACATAATAGTTTAAGGATTTATGTTTCCCCCACCATCTAAGAATATGTTGACATATTTCAGGAGGAGTTTCCCAGACTGCCCCTAAAAAGATATGTAGAGTTCTCCATTAAACTCATACCTAGATTTCATCCAATATCAAAGAACCCATATAGGATGGAAAATATTGATCATTAAGAATTAAAGAAACAACATCAAGAGGTTTTGGAGAAGGGGTTTATCTGATAGAGTGTGTGTCTTTGGGGAGCACCGGTTCTCTTTGTTAATTTGATGGATGGATTAATTCATCTTTGCATTGATTATAGAGAACTAAATAGAATCACAGTGAAGAAAAAGTACCATCTTCCATGAATTGATGACTTATTTGACCAACTTCGTGGGGCACAATTCTTCTCAAATATTGATCTTTGATTTGGTTATCATCAATTGAGGTTGAATAAAGATTATATTCTAAAACCTATATTCTGATAAAGATATGGGCATTATGAGTTTGTTGTTATACCCTTCGGACTGACTAATGCACCTGCTATTATTATGGATTTGATGAATATAGTCTTAAGGACTACCTTGATAACTTTTTGGTAGTTTTTATTGGTGACATTCTGATATATTCCAGAATTCGTGAGGACCATGAGGATCATCTAAGGGCTATTTTGTAAACTCTATGAAAGGATTGGATTTCTGGAAAGTTCAGTGAATTTGAATTCTGGTTACTACAAGTTGCTTTCTTGTGGCACATTGTTACCAATGAAAGAATAATAGTTGACCCTACAAAGACAATAGTTGAGGAGGAGCAGCCTCATCCAACAACAATAACTTAGATTGAAAGTTTCCTTGGATTAGCAGTGTATTATAGAACGATTGTGAAAAAAATTTCACGACATTATAATCCACTAACCAAGTTAACTCAAAAATGGGTCATGTTCATCTAGAAAAAGTAGTGTAAGAAATGTCCCCGTGAGATGAAAAACAGATTGGTTATTGCACCCATGTTAACTTTACCCTCATGTGGAGAAGGATTTATTATTTTTAGCAATGCATCTATAAAAGGGATTGGGTGCATCCTCAAGAAAATTGACAAATTCATTGCTTATGGATCTTGACAGTTGATGAATCCTAAGAAAAATTATTATATGCATGATCTGGAGCTGGTTGCGGTCGTTTTTTCTAAAACAATATGGAGGAAATATTTTTATGGTGAGAAATGTGATATATACAAAACCACCAATGTTTGAATTATATTATCACATAGAATAAACTGAACATGAGAAGAAGGAGTTGATTGGAACTTCTTAAAGACAATGATTTTTCAATTCATTATCATCCTAGAAGAGAAATCAAAGTTGTTGATGCATTAATAAGGAATGACATAGTTGTTCATTACATGATGAGAATTAAGAGAGATCCATTTATCAATGACCTAGTAAAGAAGAAAATGGGAATTATAAAGGAAGGGAAATCATCAACCCTAACCAAAATGATTTCTCAGCAATCATTACTAGAGAAGATCAATAATGATCAGAAAGAAGATCCATTGTTACAGAAGAAGTTTGAGGCTATAAAGCATGGGATGTTTCATTAGTTCAATTTTGATCAAGGAGGTGTACTAAAATTTTGTACAAGACAATGTGTTCTATATAGTCTGTAAATAATGAAGGAGATGGTGGATGATGCTCATAGCTATACATTTTCTATACATACTGGAAGCACAAAAATGTATAAGGACCTTCATGGTCATTATTTGTGGGATAATATGAAAAGGGAGATTGTGGACTACACTTCAAGGTGCCTAATATGTTAGCAAGTGAAGGCAGAGTGAAAAATTCCTAAAGGGGTATTACAACCACTACCCATACCAGAATAGAAGTGGCACAATATCACTATAGACATCGTCACTAGTCTCTAAAGAACTTCTAAAGGAAAAAAATGTGATATGGGTTATTGTGGACCATCTCACCATGACTGGCCATTTTATATCCATTTGTGACGATTTATCTCTTGATAAACTTGGCATGATTTATGTGATGGAAGTGGTAAGGCTACATGGAGTTCCATGTTTTATCATATCTGATCGTTATCCAATGTTCATATCAAAATTCTGGAGTATTCATCAACACGCTCTGATGATATAATTGAATTTTAGTATGGCATGTCACCCCAAAACGGATGGCCAAAATTAATAGACTATTCAGACACCCAAGGACATGATGAGAACATTATTAATGGAATTTAATGGATGATGGGATCAATATCTTCCTTCAGTTTATTTCTCATTCAACACTAGCTTCCACTCAATCATTCAAATGGTGCCCTATAAAGTTCTTTATGGTAAGCGATGTAGAACTCCTACTTTTTGAGATGAAGGTGGTGTGGGAAATCTTCTAGGGAATAATTTTGTTTATGAGATGATAGTAAAAGTCCAATCCATATAACAATACATTAATGTTGGTCAAAGTCAGAAAAAGAGCTTTGTCGGTAACCATTGAAAGGACATGGAGATTGTTGTCGGTGATAAGGTATTTCTTTGAAATTAACCATGAAAAGGAGTCCTGAGGTTTGGGATGAGATGGAAGCTCATCCCTAGGTACATTGGCCCCTATGAAATCCTAGATCGCATAAGAGAAGTGGCCAATAATCTCGCACATCCTCCAAATCTAGCACAACTTTTATATTTCTTCCACATATCTCTCTTGAGGAAGTATATACCTAAGCCTTATCATGTACTAAATCTAGAGGTGGCACAAATGGAACATGACCTCTCTTATGAGGAGAATCCAGTGGAGATCTTGGATCATAGTGAAAAGGTTCTATGCGACAAGA
This sequence comes from Viscum album, assembly GCA_963277665.1. Lineage (NCBI taxonomy): Eukaryota > Viridiplantae > Streptophyta > Magnoliopsida > Santalales > Viscaceae > Viscum > Viscum album. Next base: position 882,695,980 of record OY728143.1, on the reverse strand, counting down.
ATACCCACCTTCTTAAGGTGTTTTGGTGGAAACAAAAAAGAGAAGGATCCACATGAGAACCAGAGGATTCTATGAGGCAGAAGTACCCACACCTTTTCTCATTAGTGAGTAAAAGTTAAAATTTCGAGGGAAAAATTTCTTAAGTGGAGAGAATGTAATGAACCTAACTTTTTATTAATATTTTTATCCTAATGTTGTGTGTTTTTTTATTTTATACTAAACAAAACAATATTATTTAATTAATGAAGTAAGTATAATTAAATGATACTGTTGGGTTTCTACTGTTATATGATTGTTGGTCATTATGATAGTTGGAATCCAAACTCTTAATGTGACAATTTTTGTTTATAAATAAAAGTGATCTTGGATAATTAATACAGAAGGATGATTAAATGGCCTCATCCAGTATACTCGGGCCATTAGAATCCCATATGAAAGAACATGGGAAGGAGGTAGCACCACTGAGATTTTCTCTAGGCCAAGCCCAAGCTGAACTTCCTCATTGAAGCTTGAACAGAATCACCTACAGGAGATGTTCAAGCTGATTGAGGTCACTGCTTGGGAAATGTTGGCCTAGCCACCCTAGGATTTTATCAGCTTAGCACACCTTAGACTTAGGTCCTATGCTAGTATTTTATGGGGCTATGTAATGAGACATTAATAGCTTTGTGTAATCCTTTGATATAAATAAAATTGTTTTTTAATTTTATTATAAAGTTTATAAATTTAAAATGTCTGGATAAATATAAGATGTATATTATTGATAAATTTTCTTTGGAAAAATGGATATTTTAAAATATTTATGTAATCCTTAAATAATTAATACTATGTAATTATTTTCAAAAAAATGGTCATCTATTGTTGTGTTCAATAAGAAATTTAGAGTCTAATAAGATCAACTTATTTTTTGGTGAATAGTAAATTATGAATAGTAATGACTAGTAATGTGACCAAATGGAATAGTAATATCACTTAATAAAGTATTATTATATTTTAGGCACCTTGATTAGGTAGTTTTATTCAAAAAAATATGTAAATAATTGTTTCATTAATTATTAGTTAAGATTTTATTTTTTTCATTTAAATAGGGTTTTTATTTAAAAATTAAATTAAATATATATAGAATGTTATTTTCATAAAATTGTGTTCATTTTTGAATTTATTACATCGAAATTAAGTTAAGGTGATTTTTTGGGATTTTTCTAAAACATTTGAATTTTCGGTGAATAGTGAAAATTATGATTTGAGTTTCTGGTGTTTGATGACATCATTAAGGATGTAATAATTATGTAATAATTATGGACGACTTATGAATAGTAGTATATTCTATTAGGTGTCAAAAGTGTCCAATACCATGTGGAAATACCATGGGCAAGCCCATGGTTTTACAAAACCACTGATGAGGAGTCCCTTGGAAATTAATGATTTGTTCCCTCACTTCTTTATTAAATACCAAGCCATTACCTCATCCATTTCATTCCAAAATCTTATTAAATGAAGATATGGTATATTTTACTCCAAATGAATCTTCCCCAAGTTCTCTCAAGCCTCCTACGATCCCGACCTTCATGCTTTTGATGTTACATTTCAAGGTTAGGGCACCTTTCACCCTCATCTTTTAAGTCCTGGATTCCTTTATATAATGTCTTATAATTACATTTTAATATATGAGATATTATTATTAAATATCTTTAATAGTATCCATTTCATTTCCAAATTATGAGAGACCCTTTTCACTCTCATCAATTTATTTTATGATTTTTAAGTGACTTCGTTAGGCTGCTTAAATTTTCATAAACGAAATCAAGCTTTCTATTTCTTTTCATGTTTCTTTTTCATGTGTTTTATCATTAAAATTTTCACACTATGATCTTATTTCTTTTTATTATGTAACTCTACTGAAACATGATCAATTTATAGATTAGATACCCTTGTCATTTATCTTTTATTATTTCTTAAAACCATGTTATATAGTCATTATGCTGCAGACATTTCATCTCAAATTTTCTCTATCTTTCTGTCATGAAATTATATTATTTTATATATGTGAATAACCATACCTATTTCGTTTCTATGGGTTTTCATATTTATATAAATATTATATATTGAATTCTATAATTGACATACATATAACCCTCACTCCTTTCCATGGTTTATAAATGACCTAATGATCTTATTTTTATTCACCTTTAAAACGTCACGATTTAAAAGTGAAAATAATTAATTTTAATCTCTAAAGGTTATTTATGAAATGTATGATTATTATCAATGCAGATCAAATGAAATTAATGACATATTAAGTGTTCTCCCTGATATCACACTAATTAATTGCATAAAAATTAATCTCAAGAGATAACTAGTTTCATGATACCTTGGTGAATAACGTTGGTAATTTTTATGACACCATCGGGATGGAACATGGTATATATGTTCCTAAATATATAAATAATTTGTTTTTACAACAAATTATTGTTATTATTCATGACTTTTTGTCATTATATGCCTATTATTTCATTTCTCATGTCATTATGTTATATATCAGGTTCATATTATTATTGCTCAAGACCACAGGTCAATTATTTCACATGTTTTCTTTACTAAACCTTCTTCTCACCCTTTCCTTTAATGTATGTCTCTAGGTTATGAGATTATGTAACTGTACTTAGGATTAACTTATGATGAATCCTTATAAGTGGATTAGAATAATTTTTTTCTGTATTTCAATTTATCTTGTTCTTGATTTCCAAGACACAATACATTAAAGATCATCTATTTGTGAAATGTAATGAAAAGTTATTTATTAAAAACGAGTGATGTTATATAGTATATAAAATTAATTAGGATTCCTTTAAGATTTATCATCTTATGATATGTAGTTATATGTGGAAAATATTTTATATGTTAAGTATACATCAATGGTTAACACAACATATTTATTACATATAAGTGAATATTGTGTCTCATGATTAGAAATGCAGGTCATGGTAAGTTAAGAACCAAATCCATGAAATGTTATTTTGGTAAGAAATTTTTATCCTTGTCTACAATAATCATAGTCATATTTTATAGAGTATTATTAATGATATCTATGTCCTAATTTACAACAATATTTTATCAAATTTAGTTGTTATAATTGATTTTCTATTCATGATATAATTATTTTGTCTCATAAAATATGATGTTTGTACTTCTCTCCATCAATATTGTGTGAGGGAATTCATATTTTATGATGTTGTTTGATTTCATGACGTTGATAAAGCCCATTTATGAAATTACCAACATGGGATAACCTAATATCATTTAGAGAATAAGTTATTGATATAAAATATTCACTTTAATAGACTATTTGTAGATTGGGTATCTATCTTTATGAAATCAATTAATCTGGTAAAAAATGACTATTAACATCTTGTGGTATTAGATTTTTTTTTAAATTTAATGAATTTAGATTGTATTTGGTAGATATTAAATAACTATAAAACTCCACAAATCCATGCATTATATATGAAAAAAATTTCCCAATCCCCAAGATTTTGTGTGAGGTCTTAGTTCTTCACTGATGAGAATCACATATACTTTCTTTAACTTGTTGCACACTAGGGATGATCTTTATTCTGTTAATGTGTTTGTGGAGAACCCCATCATAAAACTTTTATATAGAAAGTTTTTTGTAATGGATTTATAAAAAGGAAGATATTCATAACCATACGATAGACCAACTCTCTCATTGTTTTTTTTGGAATTATAGAGACAATCTTTTATAAGATACATCAAACATCGCAGGAAATCAGAACTAGAAAAAAAATATTTCTAATCTAACGGAATATAAACCACTTATTTTCTTTATTACCAATTCTAAACCACCCTTGACACTACGGGAGGCCACCAGTACTTGCATAACCAACATAATTATAACGAGGTCATGGTTTCCTTCTTTTTGTTGGTTTATCATTCCAATAGGAGGAATTATTATAGAGGATGTTCTATTGTCAAGTAGGTGAGAGTGATACTATAAAAAAACTTGTTAAGATTTAGATTATATATACTTCTCAAAAATTATCTCTTATAGGTGCCATAAAAATAAATCACATATGTCAAGGGTGTTCTTATAGTGACCCATAAATTTTATACAATGATATTACATATCATTGAAAATATATTCAGTTCAAAAAATTATGACCAATTTATTAACATAAAAGGATTAGTGTATTTGGAAACAAGATACACTGTATTCATATTTTATGAATGATACTCAAAATCTCCCACAAATATCTCCAAACATAATACTTTTCTTAGACATACCGTACATAAAATCATTATTCGTTACATAGGGAAAGGAAATATAAGAAATTTTAAGACAATATTCATAGTATGGATAAATAATTGAGAAATCTCTTATCTACTAAGCATAACATTAGAATAAGACAATGATATAATAATATTCATTTTTTAAATCCAAAACCTATGTATCATATACTATAATATCAAGTAATGACTTGAGGATTGAATGTTATTGACCCATTAATCACAAAATAATCAATGAACAATAGGAATAAATACAAAATACAATGAATTTGGGAATATTCCTAATCATAGAAAATGTTTCCATATTACTAATGTCTAACTGCCAATAGTATAAGTGTGGATTGGATTCACTCCCCATTATTTGGTAAAGCTTCACTCCCAATACATACATATCTTGTAGTTACCCTTAATGAAATTGGTTCACTTCCCATTCTAGTCCTTATTATCTCATGATATACAAAACCTTAACACATAGATTAGTGGTATTTATAATTCATGAAACAAAAATCACACAATCATTACGGATTCATATATGAGCCATAATGTCATAAAATATTCATCATATAATATAACCCATGGAAAAGAAATAGGTTTTATATATATTTCAATGATTTATATCTTCATAAACAGTGGAAACAATTAGTTTTATTTTAATATAATAATTACAAACTATATGGGAAATGTACAAGGTTTGATTCCATGGATCATATCCCTAGTAAATCAAAAGTAACTTAATTGGATGTTTTCATAAATATTAAAAATTCACTTTTAATTTCATGAGGAACATATCATTTTACATAAAAAATCATATATTTGAATTAAAAAATATTCTAAGATATTCGAGAAAAAAATTCTCCGAAATGAGCCTTCAAATTCATTTAACTAAATATCAAATAATTTAGTGTTCATAAGGGAAGGATATTATATTCAAGTCTTGTATGTAAAAAAATATAAATTTCTCACATTTATAGTAAAATGTAAACCATAATTTATTCATAAAATGACAAAAAGATTCATTTCAACCATTTTTTAGAAATAAAAAATTAGATATAATGTTATATAATAAATATATAATAATAATAAAAATTAAAAAAAAATTAAATTATCCATGTTAATGTAATAATATTATTCTTGGATAAATAGTAAAAAATAGTATTCCTTAAAAATTATTTCAGTATAATGAGTATATAATATAAGAAAAATGAGTGGAAAAAGTATTACAATACCAAATAAGATGATTATAATAAAAGTAAATATATTTATTAAATAAGGATTATATTATTTCCCTTAATTTAAATTCAAACACAAATAACCTCAAATAAAATGATATTGAAACATAAATTACAAAAAAACATTAGTATCATTTGTGTCATAATCACCATGAAATAATGAACTAAAATACACCATTAAATATCAATAACTAATAATATTCATATTATTAAAATTCCACAGTTCATTATATACACCACACATAAGAAATGAATGGACACATTTGAATATGTTCCCCAAAAATAAATGTGATACTATAAATCCCTCGGAAAAAGCTCTAATTTCATCGAACTCATAATATTCACTTATATAATCAATTTGAGATTATAGTTATTCAATTTCATATTCTTGTATAATTTTATTTTATAACATATATTCCACTTATCTCATTCTCATCTCTATTTATAAATAACTTTATTATTAAAATAGTTATTTAGAATTGTAAAATGTTTTTTCATAACGATTCGGTTTAGTTATTTTCATAATTATACAATGATCATGGTTTCATTATTTCAGTAATTTTAATTAGTATTTAAATATTATATATAATCATTATATATATATATATTCATATATAATGGAAAAATAAATAAAAATTAATTAATCTATTCCTAGAAAAGGTGGTGTGTACATACGATTGAAAACTCTCTTGACTTTTTGAAAGATAAAAAATAGAATGTTAAATAATAATTCACTCTTTATGAAATAATTATTATGGATTATATAGAATATATTCTAATTAAATCTATATATATAACCATCTATATAAAATGGAAATAAAAATCATGTCACATTGTGGAGGTGGCAGTCTACACATACACACCGACGATATTACCATTTTTCATAGGATTGAAATAAGCTGGATAATGATTGTTCTATTTGTATCCCTTAAATTCATTCCCTATATAATGAAATTTATTTTTCACTTCATCATTTTATTTTTTAGATCCATGTTATGTAAAATATTATGGATCTTGAGAAACATGGGGATGATTTTATGTTTTTTCGATAACATTGCAATCCTAAATAAGTGGATCCACAATATAGTATTGGTTTTTAATCTATAAGGCCCCAGCCTTAAACCTTACTTAATCTTGAGTTATTACAAGATTACACGTTGAGGATCTTTTCGGGTTTAGAGTTTTAGAGAATTAGATCATAAAACTTGCATTACATTCCACATATAAACAAAGTGGTTACATAAAGATAGTATTCTTCATTCCCATCAATGGAAACACATTTAAAATAAAACATGGATTATTTCTTGACACATCCTTGACTCTATCATCTTATCATGTACCTTTCCCTTGACCTGTGAAAAACATTTCAAAAACTTGGGATGAGCGTAAAAACTCAGTATGGGTTATAAAAACATGTAAAGGAAACATGAGTTCATATATACATAAGAATGAAATCATACTTTACCCATAAAACATAGGCACTTTAACATACCTCATAAAAACATGAATAAATCATATAAATCATAATACGTAAAGGTAACTTGAGGCATTCATAACATTCTTACGTAGGGGGTAACCCTCTTGGTTACGTTTGGAATACCCATCACAGTATATTCCCTAAAATCTCTTCGGAGAAACCTTAACGTTTCACTCCTTCGCGTTACCCAATGCATTGGAGAGCTATAACGGGCTCACCCGCCCTTAGTTTATCACGGAACCACCCGTCTTCATAATAATGCCCAAGAACCATAACATAATCATATCACATAAAACATGCATAAAGGAAACATAACATTTCCACATTTCAATCACGAGATATCAATACCACACATTGATATAAAAATATTATGAAAACCATTTTCAATACCAAAATAAAAGGAAAGTAAAACATGGTATTTATTTTTCTTTTAAAAAGAAGGTATGGCTTGTAGAGGAAGCCGAAACTCAAATAACGGTTACGATGGCGAAGAAGTCGTTGTCACCGCATACGTAAGACAAAAACATTCCCTTTTGTCGTTTAGTAAACGCTTCGTATAAAAAAGATTCCTTTTGAATAAACGTAAAAGTCAAAGGGGTTTATACACTATATAAAGGAAAGTTGTGTATAAAATAAAATATGCCTCAACGAAAGGAGATTGAGACGAAGTCCCATACAAAGATAATTTTTAAAATAATATAGATACATTATGTGTATTCACTATAAGTACACATAAATAAAGTACAAATACAAGATACGACATAATAATATAATGATATAATTTGAAAGTAGGAGATTAACCCAAAGAATGGAAATTGGGTTAAGAAGTTCCCATACCTCGTATCTGACTTGACCCGACCGTTCTTTAAACTCCTGAATAATAAACTTTAGTTAATCTCTACTTGCTTAAGAACCTTTTTCAAGTTCATTATTCCTTTTATACCATGTTATGAACATCATGTAATTATTTAAGTTAATAATGTTCATTTTGTCGGTATTTGGTTCTTAAGTCAAAAATAGGCTTCTTACACTTACATGTTGTTAATTTGGTCAAAGGTTCATTATATACAGAATGGTATTCATGATGTAGATATCATATATGTCATATATATCCAGTACATACATTCATTTATAATATTACATCACATTTAGAGGTAAGAAATGAAATGCACCGTTCATGGAGACGGTAAGCCGTACGTACGCATGAACGCTACTTCCATTTCTATTTCATATTTTCTGGAATGGAATCATAATGATATAAAAGTATATTATAATTCCAGTATAACAACATATATAATATCATTAACTTTATCCTTTACACATCCCACATATGGTATTAACGAATCAAATCACTTTTAGGGGGCGGTAGTCCGCACTTCCTAAAATGAAGATATCGTGTTTTACCCATAATGGAAACCATAAAGGTATGCCCAAAATGAAAAAAACAGAAGCTTAAGGAAAACATAAACATATAATATATCATATATAAAAATAGTGACATCATAATGGCCACCTTTGAAGGTGTTAGATGAGTATTGAACAATCATCGTTTCGGGAGGCAGAATTTCGCCATCCACGGAAACCGTATGTTCTTTAACCATTTGATGTAGTTGTGTGAGAGTGTAGCTCAAATATATCTTATAACAACATCCTAGTATATTGAAGATACTGGTGTTGTTACAAAAGAAGTAAATAAAAAGAGTTTAGGGGGTCGGAGAAGCAAAATAAAACAAATGAACATGAGAGAATGAAATACCTTAAAAAGTGTAACTTCTTTTGGTTTGAGCCTAAAGGCTTCCTTTGAAAGGATTCTGCCCAAAGGGAATCCTCTAGGATGAGGAGAGGGATGTGGAGAGAGCAAATGGGCAGGGGTTGGCCGAGCCAAAGGCTTGAGAGGTGTGTGAAATGAGGTAGAGGTGGGGGCCTTTTATAAGGGGAGAGGAGGGGCACTTTTGGAAAGTAAAGAAACATTACATTATTTGAAAATGTGTTTCGGTTTTAAAAGGTCCCACATTGATGGAATTCGTGGATAAGGTGATAAGGCATCGAAATCCATTCATCCAATTGGTTTTGGACATGTGTAGTTCATAGATTTTATTTTATCTTTCCATTTTATTTAAATCGTCAAATAATGATGTCATCGCTGCATCATTATTATGTCATAAATAATTAAATTTATTTAATGTCTAAAAATTATAAACAAATTACTATGATGTAGGAAATCTTTTTAGCTTTCCATTGAATATTTATAATCAAAATTTGGACTTGTATAACCCCACTTAAAAATTGTTTTCGCAAAACATATTATGTTTGTGTCATTTTCACTTTAACATTAAATAAAAAGTATTTTATGTCATTTCCCAACAAAAGTGGATCCATGGGGTCCCCAAGTTTGGCCATGGCTTGTCTTGGTCGGCCATGACACAACCAATGAGGTTGGGACATGTGTCTAGGTCATTTTATAATATTAAAGCATTATTTATACCTTAAACTACCCTAATTACCACTAATCGCGATTAAGAACTTAATAAGTTACTATTCACCAAAAAATTATTTTAATCTCATTGAACCACATTTTACTTCTTAATGACAACCATGTATGTCGGATTTTCAAAATTCAGTACACATTAGTGGTAAAATTTCATTTAACCGAAAAATCAGTTTGCTTGATTACCACTTAGTGGTTTCACTATTCATCAAAAATTGAAGTTTTTCAGAAAATTACCAAAAATTCACCCTAATCTATATTTGATATTCCGAATTCAAAAATGAAGTCCATTTTACAAAATTCAAATCATATAAGTCACATTAATTAATTTAATAATTAATTCCCGCTGCCAGAGCAAATAGCGTGTTTTTACAAAACAATAAGTATCAAAAGATTGACACCAGTTTAAGTCTAATTTCAAATCGAAATTGATTCCAATGACCACCATTGGATAAAATGGTAAAAATATATTCTAATTCCACTTTAAAACCAATTCAAAAGATAATCTAATCATATAAATAAATTAGATCAAAAAGAGGTTTTGAATTAAAATGCAACATTTTACACTATTCATAAAAAAAATGAACTTTATCAGAAAGATACCAAAAATTACACAAAGTAAAATTTGATGTCCCGATTCTTAAATAAAGTTTTATTTGGTCCAAAAGAATGTATAAGAGTGATCAAAACTATATTTAATGACGGTTCACCATTAAAAGGTGATAAGTGAACCTTTAGTGAAAATTAGAGTATAAAATCCTAAAATTGAACTCTTTCCGTATTTTAAGCCTTTATCTTTTATTGGGTAAATGTAAAAACATCTAAAAACATATCTATTCATATTTTAGTTATTTCTATTCATTCCCGCCAGTACAACGGCTACTTGTTAACTAACATTTAAAATAATATTATTATATTACTAGTGTGCTACGTAAGTTTCAAAGAAACTCATCGTTGCGTATCGGGTACGCTATCGAACATAGCAACCCCTTTTAATTAAAATTCATATTTAATTCTCAAATATTAATAAATATGAAAATTATTTATTCTTTAATTACCTGGGATGTTACATCCTTCCCCCCTTTTGGGAATTGCGTCCTCGCAATTTTATTCACTTATCAAAATAAGTGGGGGTATTTATCCCTCATAGCATTTTCAGATTCCCACGTTGCCTCTTCAATCACATGGTTTTTCCAAAAAAAACTTTTACCTGATGAATCACCTTATTCCGTAACACTTGCTCCTTATGGTCAAGAATCTGGACCGGTTGTTCCTCATAAGATAGGTTCTCTTCCAGCTGAACTACCTCTGGACTCAAAACATGAGATGGATCTGGCATATACTTTCTCAACATCGAAACGTGAAAAACATTGTGTACCTGAGATAAACTCGGAGGTAAAGCCACTCGGTATGCAACTGATCCAACTCTCTCTAGAACTTCGTATGGTCCAATGAACCTTGGACTCAACTTTCCTTTCTTACCAAATATCATCACACTTTTCCAAGGAGAAACCTTGAGAAAAACATGATCACCTACCTCGAAAGATAGATCCTTCCTCCGGTTATCCGCATAACTCTTCTGCCTGCTCTGAGCTGTTCTCATGTGTTTCTGAATCAGCTGAACTTTTTCTGCCATCTCTTCTACCAATTCTGGTCCCATCAACTTTCTTTCACCCACTTCATCCCAGAAAGCTGGAGTTCGACACCGCTTCCCATATAATGCCTGAAATGGTGCCATCTGTATACTGGAATGAAAACTGTTATTATATGAAAACTCAACCAAAGAAAGATGCTGGTCCCAACTCCCCTGATAATCCATAGAACAAGCTCGTAGCATATCCTCCAATGTCTGAATTGTTCGTTCTGACTGCCCATCTGATTGAGGATGAAAAGCTGTACTAAAATTTAATTCAGTACCCAACGACTTCTGAAGGCCTTTCCAAAAGTTAGAAGTAAACCTGGGATCACGATCTGATACAATGGAGAGAGGAACTCCATGTAACCTGACTATCTCTTTAAGATACAAACGGGAAAGTTGATCAAGAGAGAAAGTATCTCGTATAGCAAGGAAATGAGCAGATTTGGTCAAGCGATCAACAATAACCCAGATTGCATTATTACCTCGAGATGTCTTTGGTAATCCAACAACAAAGTCCATGGATATATTCTCCCATTTCCACTCTGGCACTGGTAAAGGCTGAAGCATCCCTTTCGGTAACTGCCGCTCTGCTTTAACCTGCTGACAAGTCAAACACTTCACAGTAAAATCAGCAATATTCCATCCCACCAGTAATACTCCCGCAGATCTCTATACATCTTAGTACTGCCCGGATGAACTGAAAACGGAGAACTATGAGCTTCACATAACAACTCTCTCTTCAACTGTGAATCAGAAGGCACACACAATCTCTTCCCAAACCTCAAAACACAAACACAAACTTATCCAAGAACTCATGGAAAATTTTATTCATAAGGTCCATGAATACAGTAGGTGCATTGGTTAACCCAAAAGGCATAACTACAAATTCATAATGGACATATCTAGTACGGAACACAGTCTTCGGAACGTCTGCCTATTTTACTTTCAACTGATGGTACCCCGACCTCAAGTCAATCTTCGAAAAATACTGAGCTCCCTGGAGCTGATACCACTTCATTCGATGGCCCAACATCTGCTGAAGTAGTTGCAAAGGATTTCACCACCCCTTTCTGCTTGTAGTCTAACTGCTTCCCATCACTCAAGCTCCTTGTCGGACACTCGTTTGCATAGTGACCCATCTCATTGCACTTATAACATTTCACTAACTGTAAATCAAATTTATTCTTACCTTCACCTTGATCCTTTTCAGTGAAATCACGAGCCTTATGTCCCATCTTACCACATCGGTAGCACTTCCCAGAATTCAGAAGACATTCCCCAGCATGCCTTTTTCCACATTTATCACAAACTGAAAACTTAGTTTTCTTACCATCAGACTTTTTTGAAGAATTCTTACCTTTCTCCTGCCACCTCGGTCTCTTCTTCTGCTGGTTGTTATAGAAAACTTGGTCATCGGCAAACTCCATTTCCACCTTCTCAGCACATTGAACAAGCTTTTCATAACTTTTAAACTCACGAGAAGCTAATTCCCTTCGATACTTTGGCTTTAATCCTGAGTAAAAACGATTTATTTTACTATCAAGGTCCCGGATAAAATTTGGAGCATACCTTGCCAATCGAGTGAACTTTTCTTCATAGGCAGCCACTGAGTCTTCCTCTTTCCTCAATTCCAAGAATTGCTTTTCCATCCTAAGTCGAACAGCCTTAGGAAAATACTTCTCAAGAAACATTCCTTTGAATTCATCCCTGTCAAGAGCATCAATCTCATCGGCGTCCCTGATATTTTTAACCATAGACCACCACTGATCTGCCTCACCCTCCAAACGATAAATAGCAAGACTAACCTTTTGATTGTCTGAACATCCCATGACATCAAAAATCTTCTCCAGTGATTTAATCCACCCTTCAGCTTGCACAGGGTCAGATGATCCTCTGAATGATGGTGGATGTTGCCTCATGAAATGTTCCACCACTGACATGTTCCTCTGCGGTTGATCTGGCTGATCTCGTGCATGGATACCACCACCATTTATAGCCTGAGTCAACTGTGCCATCACTGCAACAAACTGTTCAGTTCCGATTCCGACCATCTCAGGTTGCTGATTTGGAAGGTTGTCTTCCTCCTGATGTCGTCCCAACATAGCTGCTTTGTTTCCTCTGTGGAAAACCATTCTGAACACCGAAATATCTTAGGCGAAGCAACATGGTAATCCGTAAATGCTATATCATTTCAATCATATTATAATTTAACACTTTTCTAACTCCTAAAGTTGTCTAAACCGACCTTTGATACCAACTATAAGGCCCCAGCCTTAAACCTTACTTAATCTTGAGTTATTACAAGATTACACGTTGAGGATCTTTTCGGGTTTAGAGTTTTAGAGAATTAGATCATAAAACTTGCATTACATTCCACATATAAACAAAGTGGTTACATAAAGATAGTATTCTTCATTCCCATCAATGGAAACACATTTAAAATAAAACATGGATTATTTCTTGACACATCCTTGACTCTATCATCTTATCATGTACCTTTCCCTTGACCTGTGAAAAACATTTCAAAAACATGGGATGAGCGTAAAAACTCAGTATGGGTTATAAAAACATGGAAAGGAAACATGAGTTCATATATACATAAGAATGAAATCATACTTTACCCATAAAACATAGGCACTTTAACATACCTCATAAAAACATGAATAAATCATATAAATCATAATACGTAAAGGTAACTTGAGGCATTCATAACATTCTTACGTAGGGGGTAACCCTCTTGGTTACGTTTGGAATACCCATCACAGTATATTCCCTAAAATCTCTTCGGAGAAACCTTAACGTTTCACTCCTTCGCGTTACCCAATGCATTGGAGAGCTATAACGGGCTCACCCGCCCTTAGTTTATCACGGAACCACCCGTCTTCATAATAATGCCCAAGAACCATAACATAATCATATCACATAAAACATGCATAAAGGAAACATAACATTTCCACATTTCAATCACGAGATATCAATACCACACATTGATATAAAAATATTATGAAAACCATTTTCAATACCAAAATAAAAGGAAAGTAAAACATGGTATTTATTTTTCTTTTAAAAAGAAGGTATGGCTTGTAGAGGAAGCCGAAACTCAAATAACGGTTACGATGGCGAAGAAGTCGTTGTCACCGCATACGTAAGACAAAAACATTCCCTTTTGTCGTTTAGTAAACGCTTCGTATAAAAAAGATTCCTTTTGAATAAACGTAAAAGTCAAAGGGGTTTATACACTATATAAAGGAAAGTTGTGTATAAAATAAAATATGCCTCAACGAAAGGAGATTGAGACGAAGTCCCATACAAAGATAATTTTTAAAATAATATAGATACATTATGTGTATTCACTATAAGTACACATAAATAAAGTACAAATACAAGATACGACATAATAATATAATGATATAATTTGAAAGTAGGAGATTAACCCAAAGAATGGAAATTGGGTTAAGAAGTTCCCATACCTCGTATCTGACTTGACCCGACCGTTCTTTAAACTCCTGAATAATAAACTTTAGTTAATCTCTACTTGCTTAAGAACCTTTTTCAAGTTCATTATTCCTTTTATACCATGTTATGAACATCATGTAATTATTTAAGTTAATAATGTTCATTTTGTCGGTATTTGGTTCTTAAGTCAAAAATAGGCTTCTTACACTTACATGTTGTTAATTTGGTCAAAGGTTCATTATATACAGAATGGTATTCATGATGTAGATATCATATATGTCATATATATCCAGTACATACATTCATTTATAATATTACATCACATTTAGAGGTAAGAAATGAAATGCACCGTTCATGGAGACGGTAAGCCGTACGTACGCATGAACGCTACTTCCATTTCTATTTCATATTTTCTGGAATGGAATCATAATGATATAAAAGTATATTATAATTCCAGTATAACAACATATATAATATCATTAACTTTATCCTTTACACATCCCACATATGGTATTAACGAATCAAATCACTTTTAGGGGGCGGTAGTCCGCACTTCCTAAAATGAAGATATCGTGTTTTACCCATAATGGAAACCATAAAGGTATGCCCAAAATGAAAAAAACAGAAGCTTAAGGAAAACATAAACATATAATATATCATATATAAAAATAGTGACATCATAATGGCCACCTTTGAAGGTGTTAGATGAGTATTGAACAATCATCGTTTCGGGAGGCAGAATTTCGCCATCCACGGAAACCGTATGTTCTTTAACCATTTGATGTAGTTGTGTGAGAGTGTAGCTCAAATATATCTTATAACAACATCCTAGTATATTGAAGATACTGGTGTTGTTACAAAAGAAGTAAATAAAAAGAGTTTAGGGGGTCGGAGAAGCAAAATAAAACAAATGAACATGAGAGAATGAAATACCTTAAAAAGTGTAACTTCTTTTGGTTTGAGCCTAAAGGCTTCCTTTGAAAGGATTCTGCCCAAAGGGAATCCTCTAGGATGAGGAGAGGGATGTGGAGAGAGCAAATGGGCAGGGGTTGGCCGAGCCAAAGGCTTGAGAGGTGTGTGAAATGAGGTAGAGGTGGGGGCCTTTTATAAGGGGAGAGGAGGGGCACTTTTGGAAAGTAAAGAAACATTACATTATTTGAAAATGTGTTTCGGTTTTAAAAGGTCCCACATTGATGGAATTCGTGGATAAGGTGATAAGGCATCGAAATCCATTCATCCAATTGGTTTTGGACATGTGTAGTTCATAGATTTTATTTTATCTTTCCATTTTATTTAAATCGTCAAATAATGATGTCATCGCTGCATCATTATTATGTCATAAATAATTAAATTTATTTAATGTCTAAAAATTATAGGAAAATTACTATGATGTAGGAAATCTTTTTAGCTTTCCATTGAATATTTATAATCAAAATTTGGACTTGTATAACCCCACTTAAAAATTGTTTTCGCAAAACATATTATGTTTGTGTCATTTTCACTTTAACATTAAATAAAAAGTATTTTATGTCATTTCCCAACAAAAGTGGATCCATGGGGTCCCCAAGTTTGGCCATGGCTTGTCTTGGTCGGCCATGACACAACCAATGAGGTTGGGACATGTGTCTAGGTCATTTTATATTATTAAAGCATTATTTATACCTTAAACTACCCTAATTACCACTAATCGCGATTAAGAACTTAATAAGTTACTATTCACCAAAAAATTATTTTAATCTCATTGAACCACATTTTACTTCTTAATGACAACCATGTATGTCGGATTTTCAAAATTCAGTACACATTAGTGGTAAAATTTCATTTAACCGAAAAATCAGTTTGCTTGATTACCACTTAGTGGTTTCACTATTCATCAAAAATTGAAGTTTTTCAGAAAATTACCAAAAATTCACCCTAATCTATATTTGATATTCCGAATTCAAAAATGAAGTCCATTTTACAAAATTCAAATCATATAAGTCACATTAATTAATTTAATAATTAATTCCCGCTGCCAGAGCAAATAGCGTGTTTTTACAAAACAATAAGTATCAAAAGATTGACACCAGTTTAAGTCTAATTTCAAATCGAAATTGATTCCAATGACCACCATTGGATAAAATGGTAAAAATATATTCTAATTCCACTTTAAAACCAATTCAAAAGATAATCTAATCATATAAATAAATTAGATCAAAAAGAGGTTTTGAATTAAAATGCAACATTTTACACTATTCATAAAAAAAATGAACTTTATCAGAAAGATACCAAAAATTACACAAAGTAAAATTTGATGTCCCGATTCTTAAATAAAGTTTTATTTGGTCCAAAAGAATGTATAAGAGTGATCAAAACTATATTTAATGACGGTTCACCATTAAAAGGTGATAAGTGAACCTTTAGTGAAAATTAGAGTATAAAAGCCTAAAATTGAACTCTTTCCGTATTTTAAGCCTTTATCTTTTATTGGGTAAATGTAAAAACATCTAAAAACATATCTATTCATATTTTAGTTATTTCTATTCATTCCCACCAGTACAACGGCTACTTGTTAACTAACATTTAAAATAATATTATTATATTACTAGTGTGCTACGTAAGTTTCAAAGAAACTCATCGTTGCGTATCGGGTACGCTATCGAACATAGCAACCCCTTTTAATTAAAATTCATATTTAATTCTCAAATATTAATAAATATGAAAATTATTTATTCTTTAATTACCTGGGATGTTACATAATCCGTATATTTACTATGGATTTGGGTCATGGTAAAGGTGGAAAGGGATTCATCGCGTAGGACTTGACTGATGGAGTTTTTAAAATATCCTTCTCCGTGGAGGTAATATGGTGAAGGCTACACTGTAGTGGATTAGATGATCTGTAGATCCTCTGTCCTCATCAGGTTCGTAAAGAATGAACAAATGTAAAATAAATTCATTGTATTTATGATTTATGAAACCAAAAAGAATATTATAATTTTTTTGAGTATCCATGGTTGAATTTATTTGGGGCCTTTTATTTGTATATCATGAAGGAAAATTCAATAATCTGAAATAAGGGTTCTTCCTATCAAATAATACCTTATAAATACCATTTTTATTATATGCAATAAAGTTATTACAGAGATTTTGAGGAATATATAAATATAAGTACACTGTATTTATCATCCTTACATCACAAATATTTGGATTTTAGAGTGGTTTATGTCATAATATTTAACTTTGTGTAGTAGATCTCATTTTCTGATGTTTTCCACACCACAATACCATATTCTGCAATGTAGTGCTTCATGACCATGCGAAAACCATTATAAAAATTCCATTATAGTCACTCCCATGTTAAAAAAATGCTATATTGCTAAACTCTATGCTATGGTAGAAGTTTTGAGTACACATACACACAATAGTATATTTATTATTCCTTGGATCCATCTAGATTTATTGAATACCTTCCATTCGTGTTTGAAATATTCAGATGATCGAATTTGATTTAGAATTTTATCTACCATTTTACATGTTTCTCATTTAATATATAATACTTTTACTATTAGATTTGAATATTATCACAGGGTCTGTGTTAGGTGATCATGTTTTGGTTGATGTGGAATTGTGGATTGGGTGGTGACATCTTCAATGAAAAATGTCGTTGGTAAAGATAACTGTTAGCTAGGGGGTTTATCACCATTATATATAGTGTATATGATGTTGGATTGATATGTTGTTTTGGATTGATTAACCAATGATTTTATGAATTTATCATGGTGTTCTGAGTGGCCATGATGATTTCTTGATTATGCCCATGTGATTATGTATGGCTCCTAATATTTCACCTTTGTGTTCCCAACAATTTCATTATAGGATATTTATTGATTTTTTTATTTCATTACATGTGGAATTTTGTTTTTATGTATCAATATGATTATTTATGGCCACAAGGTTAGTCTACTATCATCCAAAAATCTTTAATGGTAGGTTAACCTATACCTATAAGGGTATGTGAATATGTGGTCAGTTAACCAACCAGAAACAACTTTCAAATCCTAAAAGGTTGGTGTCGATATCCCTATAAATGGATGTGAATAAGTTTTTAATTCAAAGATACTTTTATAGAATTCCAATGGATATGTACCATGAGAATTTAAAATTATAGTCAAATAGGGATTGACATGGTGGAATGTGTAGTGTTATTGATTAAAACATTCATATATGTGGGGTGATTTATGTTAACATAAAGGCATTACCTTATTGACTTATCTTATATCCTTATAGAAAAGATGAAGATGAAAGTGGGTCTCGACTTCATTGAGGTTTTTTAGTACATGATGACATAACACATGTATGTTTACAAGTTTATTTTTTAATTTTATTATTTCATGACATAAACTTTTATATATAATGTTGGCATTTGTTAAGGATTTATTGGTGGTGTCGTACCGAGTCTTCTTCTCACACAAAACAAGAGAATGATGGTGTTCTTATGGATTTAATGACTTGAGATACAAAAAAATGGAAAGTTCCCTATTGTGGATTTATGATAATAGGATTACATAGATAGTGGTGGATTTGGAAAGACTCTAGGGAACCCAATTTTTACTTATTTATTTAATTTTAATTATTTTTATTTTTCTCTTACCACTTTGGGAGCCCGTTATTTACTATATAACATGTATTCCATATATTTTTCAATGTGATTACATTGATTATTATTATTATATTATTTGTATTATTATATTATTTATAGAATGATACAAAGGGTACTCTCTCACAACTTAGGAATATTATCCCTTACTTCTAGTCGGAACCCTATTTCATACGGGGAGGCACACATGGATTCATGGTACCCTTCAAATTAGGTCCATTGGATTGATTTTGGGTTTTACACAATGATATAAGAGGATCCATCTTCTTCTTTTCATATTATGTATAACTGGACAATGTAGAGAGGAGATATTTTTGGGGGATTTTTAAAGGGTGGTTTCTATGTTCCTGGATAGAACATATTTATTGGACTTCCGTGTTACCATAGATTGAATTTTTATTTGCATTGATTAAATTCACAAGGGTATATGGATATTGTTTTGATATATGTTTTATGAGATTTTGAGTACATTCATGAATAATTAATCAAAACCTATGTTTTTATTCCAATTATATACTTGTATTTGTATTGCATATTAGTTAATTAGACAATAAAATTGATTTATGAAATATATTAAAGAAATATTCACTCATTGTGTGATATATCTATGTTGTCATGTTTTTTATATCCTCACTGTCAATAAATTGTTGAACAAATAATTTTTTTGATGTTAGTGTAAATTTGATAATTGTGATTAGTGTTCAAGGATAGTGACGATGGTTAGTAATATGAGAGTTATACCATGGATTGATAGTAGAATATTAGGAAGAACATTATGTTATACAATTGATTGTTTAGGACTTGTTTATATCCCTAATTTCATTAAGGTTGTGGATATTCCAAAATAGTGATGTTTTATATGGATTCTTAATATGGTATCCCAACATGCTCATTTGACATCACTTTTGATGCTGGGGGATGAGCCCAAGTATGATCGTATACCGACACGGGTTATCAAATATATGGATCCCATTCATACATTACTATTTTCAATAGTTTCCATTAAGGAAAGAGAAACTTAGTTGAACATAACTATAAATGCCCTGGATTTCCATCTCCAAAATCCTTGATCATTTCCTGGTACTGGTTTCCCACAAGATATAGAGAAATTACTAGACTTCCACAAGAGAAATGAGAGATAATTTAGACTCCCAAGGAGAGATACTTTATTTAAGAAACCATTATGTTCCAAGGACCCAATATAAGATGGAAGACTACCCCGATTTAGGTTGGTATATGACAAGATCTTACATGGTTAAACATTAAGGAGTTGTTTATTGATAATTTCATTCCTATGGAAATGAATTTGGACTACGCATAGGTGTAACTGGAGTTTTTATAAGGTTCTATGACTATATATGAATACCATTATGAGTTCAGAAAGTTTATATACATTACTCCTTAAATATATAAAATTGAGGCATCAATGGCTTGTATGTATAATATTGGCCTTAAACTTTAACTCAGACATCAGTTTAGTGGATATGACCTCATGATGTACACAAAGGTGATTCTCAAGGACCCATCCTTTGGGAAGGGTTTGGAGGTGGACATGGAAATAGAATATATCTATCCCACATGGTTATAGTTACTTATATTCATCTCAAATATATTGGAGGATATATTTATAGAAAATATTTGATGGTATAACTAGTAAATCATGGTATAATACCATTAGGTCATAAAAGGACTTACTAAACATCATATATGATAGATGATCCAAATAGGTGATCTAATATATGGTTAAGAAGTTATTATAGTATAGATTATAAGAATTTATTTATTGAGTTCTTACATTATGGTAATTTTCTCATATTTTAATATTTTAATTTAAGGTATCTCAGTGGGGTACTAGGTGATTAGGTAATTTGGTAGTGAATGTCCTCTATAGAGGATGTAGATTTCAATCACAACAAACACCCATGGATAAGTCCATAGTGTTATAATTGATATATTTTATGATATAATTTAGGTTCTAAAATTTTATGGGGATGGGCCATATATTTTTCTCAATATGGTACTGATCACATTAACATTATGAATTTTTTTCAAATCCGGCCTCTCTAATTTATTCATTTATTCCCATGTAATTACAATAATTGACCTACCATTTATGTTATTCTCTGTGTTAGTATCTCTAGATACATTTTTGAGCATGAAATTAGATCATCTTCAATGATTCATGTAATATACTATAATCATCTTTAGATATGAAATTTCTTGCAACCTCATGAATCTTTAGATAATTAACATTGTTGTGATTATTTTCATTGACTAGTTAACTAGATTCTAGGATAACATTGATTTCTACTAGAGAACGGTGTAATTAAATTCACTAAAGGGTGGGATGTTTATGATGTCCATTGTGTTACAACTCAGAGCACGTAGATTTGGAATGGACATTAGTCAGTTCTAGGTGATTATAACATGGATGGTTTTATTGTATTTCTTAGTTGGCTATGTTAAACCCCCCAATACATTTCCTCAAATAATTGATATCTATTGGACATTTATCCGATGAATTATTAGGAATTACACATGCTACTAGAGTTGAATTTTAGATTGATATGACTGTTGGAACATAACCCATTTCAGTACCCCCCTTAATGTATAGTGGAATACATAGTTAAAGAGTTCAAGGTATAACTCACAATCTTAGAGTAGAGGTGTTTTATATGGTTTAGAAAGTAACAATGGGGTGTACCTATTATTTTTTCCAAGAATTTACATGATAGTCATGGATTATGTATTCACTAATAGAAGACGAACCTGATGAAGAAGATGAACTACTATCCATTTCTTGAGAGTTCTGATTTTTTTTATTAGTTATAGAGATAATAGTTGTTCTAAATGATTTATCTTTGATGGATCTATCTATAGTATTGAGATATATAAGATAAAATTGATAATATTTAATTTTATAGAAGGTATGATGAGTTTGAGTAATTATTAATTTTATCCAGGTTAAAGAATCCACTAATATAATAGTATCACATGATTCTCATAGAATGATATTAAATCATTATATATGGTTATTCATTACATTACAAAAATACACTGACAATTACTATAAGATTACAGAGCCTTCAATCACTTAGAAATAAAATTTCTTGATTCATCAATAATATCCAATGAATCCCATAATATTCATCCCCTTTTTTATCCAATATTAAAACCTATCTTCATAAAATATGTCAAGAAAACATTTAAAAGGGGTGACATCATATTCCCAGAAATGGTAAACAAATAAAGTAGACAATAACAACCAGATTATAATGGTATAACAACCAGAGAATAACATGTGAATACCATACCCTACATTTCAAATATCATAATCATGAGACATAGATTTAATATTGGAAGTTCATAATACATAAATCCCACATTAATCAAATAATATGAATGATGATAGTATAATAAAGGAATAAGTGATATAATTATAGAATATAAATCATCATAGAAAACCTTATATGAAATCTACCCACTACGATATTCATAACATGTTAGGATAGGGATAACCACCAATTTTCCTATATAATTATTGTGATAAACACTTCTGTACATTATTTTTAATTCATTGGATAATGACCCATTTACCCTCGTTTTTAGGCTTTGGCTTGCCACTTGTGTACCCTCTTATATCAAAGAACATTAATCATTTCCCAATGCAATGGAGGGAGATATTTTTTCATCCAATCACATAATGAAAACCATATAAATGTGTTTGATAGGATCATAAAACATTCATTATATCATAACCCAAGAAATGAAATGGGTTTCATAAAAATTTAATCTTTTCATAAACATTGTAAAATAGGTATGATTCATAATCATTTCAACTTTTTAACATAGCATAATCCATTTAAGATGAAGAATATTTCATATGAATTTTATCATGGTATAACAAGTGGAAGAGAAATGTGTTATATAAAGATTACAACATTGTCAGTATAAAATATTTAGAAAAATATGAATAGTATCATTAAATGGTATAAAAAGAAATTTATAAGTATCCACTAATGATATCTTCTTAGATGTAGGTAGATGTGGAAGAAAAAATCACATATAAAGATTCTTGAGGAAAATATTATCTATTTGAAAATTACTTTTAAAACAAAACACCTTTTCAAATTAATTTCGTTGAATATATAATTGACAACATGAAATGGAATATTTAATAACAATTTAAAATATTTCATGCATAAAATAAAATTTCCTATTTGAAAATAAATTTTTAAAAAATAATACGTTTTCAAAATATTTTTCTAAAAAAATAATATGGAAATATATAATGGAAGCTTAAATAAAATAATTTTCATGATGACTTAAATTCTATTAATGATGTACATGTTAATAAAAATATTCCACTTATATTTTCAATAAAAGAAAACGTTCATTTTTTTAAAATTAAATGAATTTTTCTTTTAAATTTTTTTAAAAAAATTAAAAAATTGGAGACAATTTCATTAATAAATTACTTTTATAAAAATGTAAAAAAAATTGAACAGTTTTCTTGAATACATGGTTTTTTAATGAAACTATTTTTTATCAATTTAGAGAAATAAAAAATATTATTATGATGAAAAATTATTTTGAACTCTTAACTACATATATAGTTTAAAATGAATGTAAAAAATTAATTCGATATAAATAAATAGTGGAAGGGAAAATAAATGTGTTTTTTGAGTGATGAATGATTTTATTCTTTTATCAAGAACATGATAATAATTATTTCGATAAACAATTTTATTGGATCATAAAATCATTACCAATTTGGTAACATTTAAATGCAACCCCCATGATGGAATATCATTAAATGAAATATTAAATATCATAAGGACAAATAAATTCATGTTATTATATGTAAAAGGGGACATATATACCTCAATTAATAGGATATAGGTGCCTAATATATCATTTATATATATAAAGATTATTTGATAAGAAATCCCTTACTTTTTCTGTAAATTTTGAACTGGAAACACAATGGATGTGATATCTAAAAATGGATATGTAATTCCACATAATTTTCAAGAATATAATGAGGAAGTAAAATCATAATTATTATATACACCACATGAATTAAACTCCAGGTGAATATGACATGTGTCTCATAGAAAAAATAATCTGAGATGGAAATCCCTTAAATTAATTGTTGAAATCCATCATATACACTAAAACTGACTGTATAAAAAATATAATTTTATTATAAAAATTTTAGAGAACCAGTAATTTTTTTCATTCTATATACAATTTACAGGGGACCTTTTATTCTCTTCTTATTAAAAATTTCATGTTAATGAATTTTTTTGTGAAATAACCACTTTGTTTTTTGTATATGTAATGTTTTTAAATTTTTTGTTCTTTTTCATTGATTATGATTTAATAATATCAAGGATTTAAACAATGATATAAATTTTATATGTATTTTTTATAATTTTATTTAGAGTATTCTATAATATTTAGTGATTGAAAATGAAATACACCATTCATGGAGTTGGTAGACCGTACCTATGTATGAAAGATGATTCCATTTTATTTGAGGATTGAAATAAAGGATTATAAATGATATATTATCATTATATATCATTTATATTTCCTAAAAAACACATTTTAATATTAAAAACATCCTTATTACCTTCAATATAAAGGGTTAAATAATCGCATCACTTCTCAAGGTAGTAGTCTACTAAATAAATGGGGGTCGTTATCGTATTCCCAAAAATAAGTATAAAGGTATGTATAAAATAATTAATACAGATGTATGATAATATTTTAAATATCATATATTAAAAACAAATTTATCATTATTTAATTCCTCAAAAGGTGGTTATGGAAAAACTAAGGACATCGGATCGCGAGACGGTAGTCCACCATACACATGAATGATTACGTCACAACCCATTTGAAAAAATGTGATATTATTCAGGTCATGCACATTAAGTAACAACATAAACATATATGGATGAAACATATTTTATATTCCCTTAGGGTTAAATAATTATTGAATGAGGCGGAGGAATATACAACATAAAAAATTCTCTTTGATGAACATCACCTTATCTTCATGTATCCTATATACGTTCGAACCAAAATTATTTATTGGTTCTCTTTATAAAAAAAATAATGCATCTTGGTGGATTAAATGGTGTTTTAAACGAATTTTGGGAATTTCATCACAGAACTAGACGAATTTTATTGTGTGATGTGGATAAGAGATTGGATGGCCTTTTATAATTGAGGTGAGTGGGACAATTGTGATTTTTTTGAAAGGGATAATTCCACCAACATTTTTTTATAAAAAATCTCCAAAAAGTTAATATTATAGATAATAAAATGTTTATGTGACAAATTAGTTTCATATAATGGCGGTTGTATAGGTTCCAAGGTCATTTTACAACACTATCTTTTATATTTTACACCTTTGTAAACCAATTTTTAGCAGAACTGTAGTAATTTATATTTACATTTTTTATAATTCATTTATGTAAATAAATAGGATTAAAGTATTAGATAATATAAATTTTGAGTATTAAAATTATTGAATCTCTTTTTTCAAAAATTCATTATCATAATGTGTAAAATTAAATTCAAAATTAACCAAATAGACATGATGTTGTGGTGAGTTTCAAAAGAATAAATGTTCAAAATTTTCTAATGTTTTTATATAGAAATTTAATATAATGTCAATTATAAAGAACTAATTTGTTTTATAGGATGTATAATTGAACTATTATTACATTAAAACAAATTTAAAATGTAATTTATCATCTTAAATAAAATAAATTAAAATGAAATTTTAAAAAAAAATTCAATACATTTACAATTCTATAAAATTAAACATCTCAGAAAAATGACAAAATATCAACGTAATTTAATTTTGAAATTTGGTTTCTAAAAATTCAGTCATTTTAAAAAATTCTTGTTATAATAGTGTAAAAAATAAAATTTTAAAAAACTACAAACACGACTAAAAAGTGGGTCTTTAAGAAGTGTATATTTTAGCACATGATTATTTTATAATAAATCTATGTCTAATAAAAATAATTGAATGCATTTATATTATATTTATTGATAAATTCAATATATATTTCATTTAAAAAATTAATCATTAGGTATTATTTAATTTAATTAAAATAGAGAAACATTATGTGTCTTAGTAAACTTTTCAAAAAACCCCAATTTAATAGTAAAAATAAACATATTGTAAATGTCAATATAATTTTGATTCAAATTTTATAATGTTTATTGAATTTTAAAATATTAATTATGTTACATTAATACATTTTTTTTAATTTATATTACTTTATTAATTTAAAATAAATGACATTTTTGCCAAAAAATTGTTATCTTTCACTATTCTAATAAAAATTCACATTTTTGTAAAAACCTAAAATATAAACATATAGTTATATAAAAATAAAATTACATTTTATAAAATATTTTTTTGAAAATTTTTATAAAATAATTATAAAATTTATTTCATAATAAAATTATTTTTGATGAAAAATCATTTTTGATGAATATAATTACTTTTCAAAAAAACTGAATTATTAATTACTATGTGTTTATAAACATAATTATATTCATCAGTATGTTTATATGTTTATTTGATAAAATGGGTAAAAATATTTATAACATCCTATGTAACATCAAGGTTTTAAAATTATTATTTAATATATTATTATTTAATGATTCGTTTAAACTTGGTGTCAAGTGTCTTGAAAGATATTGAGGAAACTCATTGTTTGGTGTAATATATTAAAAACATGGTGTTGTGAATAGTGTATAATGAACTCATGGGTTTGTGTAATTCAATATTAACATGGTTGTGCATGTAGAGTAGGAGATTCATTGTGTTGCATGAAATGAAATCAATCTATGTAATTTCATTAATCCAAAAAATCAAATAAAATAAATGTGTCACATTCTCCCCCTTTAATATTAATTCCTCCTTTAAAACTTTTCATACCAATAAAAATAATTACGGATAATTTTTCCTCATCATATCCCAACGTTCCCACATAGATTTCTCAAACTGTTGGTTTCTCAACAATGCTTTTAACAGGTGGTTGTTTATTTTGTTGAACATTCTACATTCTATCCATAATCTCCAATGGTTATTCCTCATAAGAAATACTATTATCAAGTAGTAAGACCTCTGAGTTTGATATATTTGATTGATTATGTATTTAGTTTTTCAATAGTGATACATGGAACACATCCTAATATTAATAGACATTCATTGGATGTACCAAATGATAATATACTATCTCGATAAGATCATTACTTTTAATTTGAATGATATAAATGTGGTTGAGTTTTCCGTTATTTATTCAATGAAAAAATTTATTGAAATAACATATCATAACCCCAAAATATTTTTTTCATTGGTTGTTATTATTAAAAAATTTCTGTCATCTTTTTGTACACAATAAATGTCAATGAATGTCTGTATAATTCTCAACCATATCATCATCTAGATCGTGTCACAAAAAAACCATCTATAAAATTCATTTTATTATGTATAATGGAATTCATGAGGAAAAATATAAATGATAAATTTAAATTGTTTTTTCTATTGAATATCAACTTTGATTAGATTTTGATCCTGGAAATATTTACATTTCATATTATAAGATCTAATATTTCTTTTAGTGTTTGAATTATACATTAAAATTAAGAACATGACTAAGGATGATATAAACTGATGAAGCTAAACTCTATAAAAATATATTTATGAATAATTCACTAAAACATGAATGTAAAATCCAAATTCAAATAAAATACAATTGAATGATGAACTCCAATCCTCCTTACCACGTTTTTAAATCATATTATGAAAAGCAGATGCAATGATAAATATTTAATGATAGAAAAACTATCAATGGTTATTAGAACCTTTAATAATATGTCCACTAGTGGTAAATACAATCCTCATCAAATAACTCTTCAACTATATATAAATCCAAATTGTTCATTTCTATATATGACACTTAGAAATTCCTTGATTTTGATTAACTCACATCACATAAAACTTCAATAGGGTTGTCAATGACACTAAAATATCGATCAACCATAATATCATAAACCCATGATGGTATCAAAAACCCATAATTTAATCTTACCTAGTGACATGTATAATTTCTAATAATAATTCACCCTTTATTCCTTAAACACTCTCTTATCTTAAACAAAATTATTTCCATTGGAATAATGTGTTCAAAAATTTATATATTGAATATAAAATTTTATTTCATTACTCTATAATTTATGTAGAGGGAGATAATCATAATAAATTTCCCTAATTTAAGAAAAATAATATTTCAATAAGACTCATTCATTCAAATTCTTACAAGAAAATCCCATCTTAGGAGGGGAGGATTATAGTGAACTGATTATCTTGATTCACATCAACTATCATGATCACATAATATATCCCTTCCTCCTTTTTATTTAGTGGTTATTGACATTAATCATAATTATTAAACCACATATTTGGGTACTTATTCTGATAATTCCCATGATCTTTCAAATTTAATCAATGATGTTTCATAGGGTAATTATTTAGAGATTTATCATTATTTTCTATCTTCTTCTCATCTATTCGAAAGGCACTCACTTGATGAAAATATTTTACACACATAAAACATTTATTATTCCACTAATTTTAATTTACTCAATGACTCTTCCAACACATTGATACTAATAGAACATTCATCTAATTTTCTCCATGGTTCATGGATTTTCCGTTTTATTCCACTTTTCTCTTCTTATCCGAAAAAAGAGATTGATATATAAATAACACATTCATGTTAATATTTATATAAAATATAAAAATTTTAATAGATATGTATGTATCTTGTGGATATCGTCCTTCAATGAAAAAATTTCAAAATACTGATGAAATGATCAACCTTACATTCATGTTATTTGAAAATACCATAAGAAAACATCACATGTATTTTAAAATTATCCTCACAAGTAACAACTCATTTACCAAACTTTTTCCTCAGTTCAAGGAACACTTTATCAATATTATTAAAAATAATATAAGGAATGTAGTTATAGAAATATATATTCCTAAACTCATCCGAATACATGGACTCAATTTCATTTGTAACCTCATATTCCTAAAAAAAGTCCTCAATTAACCACCTCCACCGTTCAAAATGTAGGTTTCCAAAATGAATTTTTTAGGATCCAAACACATTGGAATAGAAAATATATTTTAATTGGTGATGATCCATTATTCATAAACTGGAGGATCAGAATACCTTTTAAAATATCTTTATTGTTGAATTATGAAGGACACAAAAAATTGTTGTTCCATCATTTGATCATTCAGAAGTGAAACCTGGTTCATACCATGAGAATGTTGTGTGAGAATATAATTAATATTTTTCTCTCTAGTTCTTACAATTTTTGGATGCATAGGTGGAAAATAATTTCATTTTATATCACACTTATCATTAATATAATTCCTTTAAGTTCGATTAGTTATCCTAAAACAAAATATAATAGTATAAGAAAGAATAATCATGATTGGGGACCAATTAATCATAAAAAATAACTAATATGTTATATAAATAATGTAACATTATTCAATATATTAAACTTTTATTTTAACCCAGTCCATTAATGTTCATAATCTATTTCAGTCCATTATGATTCTTCGTAATGTGGTTGCGAAATTCCAAAGTGTATCCACTGTGTGGGTCAAACCAAATGTGTAATAAAAAAAATTATGTTCCAGGTGATGATTGATCCTAGATAAATTCACTATTTTTTGAGTTATTACCCCTAGGTACCTATGTGTTTGATCCACATCCAATTATAGTATCCATTTGGGGATGTAATTTAATGGGAACCACTTTCTCAATCTATTACCAAAATTTCCAAACATATTCCTTAATATAGAATCATAAACATATTTGTGTTTAGATGCATACATTGATATGTCATAAAAAATATACCTAATCATATCACTACAGTAAACGAATCATATATAACAATGGTTAAAAAATACATTACTTTGATAAAAATTATAAAAACATAGTCTTATCATACATGGGTGTTATATATTTTTTCATCAATTTTCATTATATTAAAAATATAGGGATGTGACAGACATATAGTTTAGTTCCTTTGAAAATGTGGAATATAATATTCTTAATTCATGAATGATATTAAATGTTTACCATAATTATATTCCCATTTAATACTAATTCTCAAAAACCATTCTTCATTAATTGGGGAAAGGAATCAAAAGAAAAGGGTGATATCAAATTCTATGTAGTGGTAATCAAGGGAGATATATAAGAAGGATATGTATATGAAAATTTTTGTATAAACATTGAAAACAATATTCAGCATATGAAATTACGCAGTCATAAATCATGACTTAATGATTAGCAGTTCGGTATAAATTAATCATAATGGACTCAACGAACAATATCAATGAGGTCAAAAAATTATAATAATACATTGAATTGTAGAATTTACAAAATCGTAGAAAATATTATTTCAAGGATAATAAACAATAAATTCATAACATTCTAGGCTTGGGCTAACCACACATATCCTAGAATTGAGTTTGGTCTAACCACTTGTATAATCTATTACTGAATCTTGGGCTAACTATCGGTGTTCCCTCCTTTAATGCTTTTTCTAGCCACTAATTTACTATCTGATCTCACATATCATTTGTCATTATCCAATTCATTGGCGGTAGATATATCTCCCACTCATCAGATAAGGAAATCATACACATGTGTTCCAAAATATTATAAAATATTTTTCATTAAATATCACATGAAATGAAATGGGGTTTAAAACATTGTTCTTGTCATAACCGTTGAAAAATTGGCAGGTTTCATAATCATTTTAGCATATTATCATAGAATAAATAAGGTAAAAATATGTTGGTTTCATAAAATGTTTTTCTTGATATAACATATAGAATATAATTAGGGTTTTTAAACATTACATTATCAGAATCATAAACCATTCACATAAATAATAAGAATGACATCCTTGGATCATATTCACTATAAAGAGTTAATAATGTGAAAGGATGTCATCTTATATAGAGAAATATTATGAATGGAAAATAACAAATAATTTATATCGATGAATGTAATTTTTTGTAGAATAATATTTTAAAACATAAAACATTTTCAAAATTTTTTATCTGAAAATGAAATTTAATACATGCAAAGGATTCTTTAAAAATCATATAAAAATGTTTTCCAGGAAAATACAATTTTAAATATACAACTGAATTTTTAAAACATAAAACATTTTAAAGATATTTTTTATTGATTGTAACATTAAATACATATATATTAATTCTCAAATAAAGAAATTTTCATTATGGAAAAAATAATATTTATGTCATTCTCATTAAAAATTATTTATTTCTCAATTGTGATAAAAGAAAAATGGGAACTGTATTAGAAAATTACATGAAGAATATATTTTATTTTTCCCCCAAAAACTAAAAAAAACTGGTAAAATATTATGTAATTAATATTTTAAAAAATGTAAAATTATTTTTCTGAAACATTATTATAAAATATTTTTTTTTGAAAAAAAGGTATTTAACTGAAGAGATGAATAAAATAAATTCTAAGAAAAATTATTTTGATATATTGGCTACATATATAGTGAAAGATGAAGGGAAACATTTAATGTCTATAAAAAATTTATGGGAATAAATTTTAAGAGTTTACATATATATTTATCATTATATTTTATTATATTAAACATTACCATAAACAATCCAGAAATATAATGAAATTGTAATATAAAATGTTTACCAATTAGGTAAATATTAACAATAATACATATGAATAATATCATTAAAGGAAAATAAAAATAATGAAGATATAAAAATTAATGATAGTACATTTCAATGTTGTTTTATATTCAAATCTTAAAATGATATATGAGCATAATAAAACATATGTATCTGAGAATGAGAATTTTTTCAAAAATATATTACCTATATCGTAACTTTTAAAACATAAATCCCATGAAAGATAGATAATATAATGTATATGAAATTATCCATAATTTTACAAAAAGATATGAATAAATTAATTTCATATTAGTATGTACAACACCTAAAATAAAAACATTGTTAAAATGAAATGTTCCACATAGATTAATAAAGTCAGTTATGAATCCCTTACATTAAGCATTGAAATACTTTGTATAAATTCAAATATAATGTATAAAAATAAACTTTTATTATAAATATATTAATGAAAATTAATATATATATATAATACAATAAAAAAATTTCTATGTCATTGTATTAGCCATTTATTTACTATACCATGGAAAAGTCATGTTTCAAGTAATAATCAATTTTTTTCATATAATATTTTATTTTTTTATTTTTGGTTCTATTAGATTTATCATTATTTAATAATATCAGAAAATATAACCATGATTTAAAAATCATATATATTCACTATATATGTGTTTAGGGTATTCTATGATATTTATAGATATAAAATTAAATAAAACGATTTTGTAGACTTTAGGTCGTACGTATGCATGAAAGATGTTACCATTTTCATTTTGGTTTGAAATAATTAAAGGTAAATGAAATGTTACCCTTGAAGAATATTATTCATTTTATATATAACACATATGTTTTTTAACCATCATCAATATCATCTATTTAATTCTTGATCAAATCAGGTCACTTCGTGATGTAGTAGTCCACTGTACACACGAGTTACATTATCATATTCCAATAAAATGGTGATCATTAAAGTATATGTGATACAATAACTATATAATTATAATAATATCATAATTATCAAATATAAATAATAAATTAACTATCATGTCTATCCGTGAGAGATAGTAAAGAAATAATGAATGTCGATAAGGCGGTAATCCATCGTATATAGGAATTATGAGTTCATAACCCATTTGATGGAATTGGATATTGTTGTAGATAATTAACATAACATAAAATAAAAATTTCATGTTGTTGAAAATTATCGTATTTTATCATTATGGTACAATAATATTTTAATTAAGTAGAGGACGAAATAAAACAAAAACACTCATTCATGAACATTAGCTTTTCTTTGGGAATCATTTTTAGGTTTGAACAAAAAAGTTATTTCATTTGATTTTTGTAGAAATTAGGTGTTCTAAGAGTGAATGATAGATTAATAAATGTTGTTTGAAAATTTCTTTTCTGAAAAGATTGTTTTAATGTGTCAATAGGAGATGAGAGGGGTGTCTATTTATTTTTGAGGTGAGCAAAAAATTATAAATTTTTTAAAAGGGAGAATTTCACCCACTTTTTTCATATCAAAAGTAACCAATAAAAGAATATTATCAACAAGATAGTGTATAATATATACCTATGGGTAAATGGGTTCTTAACATGTTTCTAGGTCATATTACCCCTTATCTTTTACATTTAAACCCCCGATATACACATTTTACATTAATTACGGTACTTTTTTCCATTTTCATTATTAATTTTGATAAAAAAAACATTCAAATTATAGGATAATAAAAATTATGATATATATAAATATGAAATATTTTTTGAAAAATTGGATTCAAACATTATGATTTTTTAAAATTATTCCATTAGAAAGGATGAGTTATATGAGTTTTAAATAGGAAATGTTCAAACTTTTAGAATGTTTTTATATCAAAATTCAATATATAAATGATTTAAATTACCAAAATAGGATAGATATATATTTTATTAACCTAATTTTTGGTTAAATAAAATTAAACTTAAAATTTATTATATAAATAAATATAATGAAAGGTATATTTTTAATCAAAATTTAGTATTAGTCACTATTTAT
This sequence comes from Viscum album, assembly GCA_963277665.1. Lineage (NCBI taxonomy): Eukaryota > Viridiplantae > Streptophyta > Magnoliopsida > Santalales > Viscaceae > Viscum > Viscum album. The sequence goes on along the minus strand of OY728143.1, from coordinate 882,661,892 downwards.
CAAAAAATTAAACATTTTAGTGAAATGTATTAAATTAACTCTAATTTAATTTTTCAAACCCATTTTAAAAATTTAAATTAATTATAATAAATTAACCTTAAAACGATAAAAAAAATTAACATTAAAACAAATCACGCTGATGGGATGAAATAATAGTTTTTCAAGAAGTGTATTTTTTTCAAGCGTAATAGGTTTTGTATATTAACTCTATGTCTAATAATAATCATTATATTAATGTTAATTAAAATGTTTATAAATATAATTTTCAAATTTAATTTTAAACATATTTCATTTGGGATTATATAACATAACTAAAACTAATAAACATTACAAAATTTCAAATAGTTTATATAAATAACCACATTTTCTAAACTCAAAAATAATTCTATATTTAAATAAAATATAAATTTGATTAAAAATTTATTGGTTGAAAATATATTATTAAATAATACCGAAGTTACATTAAAATCTTATGGTTAATTAAAATTACTTAATTTTTAAAAAATTTAATTTTGGTTTTAAAAAAAAATATTTTTATTATTCCCTAAAAAATAAGTATTTTCATTAAAAATTTTGAAATTTAAATGAATGTTAATTTTGATATTATGGTTTAATAAATAAATATAATTTTATTAAATAAATTTTCTTAAATCCTTATATGTTATTTCTATTATATTTTCATTTAATGTAAAAACAAAATTTAATAAAACATATTTTGAGGAATATAATTACTTTCCCAAGAAATTACTGATTATTTAATAAGAGTTTAAAAATTAATTTTTATGAATATTTTATAAAGTGGTGAACACTGTTTATACCTGCCCATTTGATAGCTAGTTGTCCCATTAAAATTTGAAATAATATTATTTTTTTGTCCCCTAAAGCTCGTTGTCATGAATCATGCATGATATCTAATAAACTCATTTTTCATTTAATGAAATCCAAAATCAGTCTTTCATGTTACACAAATTTAAATTGGGGTTACATGGAATTATAGATTAATATTATCTTGTGTGTAGAAAAATATTAACTTGGTGTTTTGTCTGACATGATCTATGAAGTAAATTTAATAAATTTAGAAAAATAAAAAAAATAGTGTGTTATAAATAGTTTTTAGTCATATCATTAAAATTACCTTCCAACCATATTTGGATTTGTTCCATGGTGTTATATTTGAAGACATTCTCATAAAATCAATGTTATTAGAGAAATATGTGTGATACCTTGAGAATGTCTTGAGTATTCTTCTTGAACATTAGCATTCTTCTAAGCTTGAGAAGTGTGAATTTTAAATACAGCTGGTGACATTCTTAGGGTAGTATATTTCTATGATTGGTATATCCATAGATCTATGAAATTTGAGTTTGTGACATCATAGATATGTCACTTGAATGTGTTCAATGTTAGGATATTTATGATCCTATAAGGATATTATAAATTCATATTCAATTACTTCTCTTTATTATCAGCACCCATGACTGAACTAAAAAATATGGGAGTAAAGTTATTGTGGTTGCAATAGTGTGATGTTTAATTTATTGATCAAAATAATAGGTTGATTTTATCCTGAGTACTGACCCTCAATGAGGGGCGTATTGGTTTTATGTATTGTAATTTCATTCCTCCAGCATAGGTATGAGAGTTGTATTGATGTAGATATGGAATTTAATAGAGTATGTGTATTAATAGATGTGAACCCATGAGTGGAACTACACTAATAAATACATGGAGATAAAATATATGTTTCTTGCTCAGAATTTTTGGAAACGCAATCAATTTGGTGAGATATTTTTTAAGGAACCCTATGATCCTTCTTTATATCTTTACACTACATTGACTTAATCAGAGAAAGTGTAATTTGGTAGTTTATATATAGAAATTGAAATTTAGGATGACGTATTTGCTATTTAATGTGAATTTCATTGAATATTCTCATTTCCTTTAGATTTAGACTGAGTAGGTGCACTGAAAGGGGACTTCTAAGGATCAGTATCACTTGATGAGCATGTTATAAGATTGGATTTTGTTTTATTTATAGGAGTAGGGATCAAGAAATTATACTCCATTAGAGGTAAAATATTATTTGGTACACTAGGAAAACAAAAAAAATGATATGGAACCATAATGTGTTTTGATTATAGAAGAACTATATAGAGTTGATTTGATAGAAAGGGTTCATTAGGCAGAGATTATATGAGCATCAAGGATGGTAGGCTGGAATTTATTGAACCCATAAAAGAGTATATGATAAAATATTAAAATGAATTTACATTGGTCATATATTCTATAAAATGATGATGTGCTATAACTTCATGTGACCATTAAGAAAGATACAGACAAAGATGGACATTGATAGGTTTATTTCTCGATAATTTCACTATCAGATGCTGAAAAAGGAGAACCAGTATCCTAGTGGACTGATCTACCCACTTAAAATGGCCTTGTGAAAGTGGGAGGACATCATCATATATTTTTGTATAGGGTTACCCAAGACCCAGAAGAGTTACACTATATCAGTGACTGTTGATTGGATTACAAGCATTTCAAATTTTTTCCGATCCAAAATACTCACTCCGTGGATGATTTGGGAAATAATTACATCAATTAAAGTATATGATTGCCAAGATTACCCATGTTCACTATTTCAAACATAAAAGCATGTTTTATATCATTATTTTCATATATATTGAGAATGATCTTCAGAATTATCTAATATTTAGAATAATATACATTCCCTAGATATACAGTTATTCTATGTGAACCATGAATGTTTTAAATGCTATTCTTTAATATTATTTTATTTACTATTATAGAGAATTCAATTATCATGTATAATTTTGTATGTTAATAAAATAATAATAGTTATCAGTATTTTATTCAGGTGGAACCTTTTTAGGATCTATATAGGGATTATTTAATTCAACTCTTTGTATGAATAAGGTTGTTGAGGATACAATTTTTGCTGCTAGTTCAATTTAGAATACCATTAAGAGTGAAGCTAATTGAGAATAAATTTATTACACAGAAAAGACATAAGAGACCATATAATAAGAATATTTCAATACATTTGGTTATAAATGTGGGTGATCTTTTTTTCTTGAGAGTAGAATGTCAGTTAGGTCACTAACATATTTGATGAAATGAAATAATAACATTACATTTTTTGGGACCCTTAGTGATCATCAGGTTTTTTGGGGTAGTGGGTAATTTTTTACATATTCATCTGTATTTTCTATGCATGAATGTTGTGCTCCAAATATAATAGCACTAAATTTCCAAGCCAGATCATGAACATGTTATAGATTTTATGGAAATTCAATTGGATGTAGATGTATCTTATGAGGATTATATAGTGAGGATTAAAGACGGGAGTGTGAAAGACTTAAGAGGGAAGATAATAACAGTCCTCTAGATTTAGTGGTAGCATAGTAAGGTCATTGAGGAGATGTTGGAGTTGGAGGATGGGGATCATGTCCTATGGTTTTAGTTATACAAATTGGAACCCCAATACTGATTATTGAGGATATTAAGTCTTTAATAGGGGAGAATTTGAATACACTAAAATGTTATTTTTCCATAATGAATATCTTGGGTTCACCTCTTCTTCCATTTTTCTTCTTTGACCAATTTATACTAAATAATTGTGGGAATTAAATGGATATGAAATATTTTTTATGTTCTTTGAAAACAATATTGGTAATATAGCTTCCACTATGTCATAGTATAGATTTTTACAGTGTTGTGTTAGTGTTGTGCTGATGAAACTCCACAAAATGAAGAGCTACAATATTTAGGTATCGACTGACAGATGTTCTTCCATATACTTTTTTAGAGAATATTGTGAATGTATCACCATGGTGTATTTGACCAAACCATATATCCTTTATACACATTACATTCGTATAGATTCTTCAAATTTTCACCCAGTGCTTAGTCATTTGTAATTAAGCATATTAATTGGATATTATTAATTTTATTTAGTGATATCATTTTTAATCTATTAGGGACTTTGAATAATAATTCAAGATGTGAGATTAAAGGGGATTAAATAAGGATTTTCATGTGGAAATAACCCTTAAATATACCCTTTTAAATCCGAAATTCATCACTGATAAAGATATTGTAATACTGTATAAATGGCTACATAACTCTAAACTCATCTTTACATTATTTCAGTTAAGATTAAAATTATTTTTTTGCTAATGTCATCATCTTTGTGTAGTAGAGATCATTTTCATTGTTTTCCCCAGATGTAGTACCATATTATGTTCTATAGTATATTATTCCCTCACCATAGTGATTTTACATTTTTCATGGCGGTCTATCCCACTAAGACCATGGATATTAATGTTTACCTCTACACTGTTGTGGTGGTTTTCAATACATGTCCACACTATAGTACACTTTTTTCACATTGGGTCCTTCTAGATTTGTAGAATATGTCCAAAATGAGCATGATATATTTCTGTGATAGACCTATGGTATAAATTGGCTACCCTTGGTAATGATTCCCCTTACATTACTCTATCTCCCATTTAGTGTTGGATATGAATCATTTTTATGACTCCTGGTTTGGAAATAAAGATCTAGTTGGTGTACATTAGTAGATCTGGTCTATTTACCTATGATTAACCATAAAATTAATATTTTCCACCATAAATTTGAATTTTCCTTTCCATTATGTGTTGTGTATTGGGTTTGCAAATTATATATTTTTTTATTTTTATTAATACATGAATATAATTACTTTCATGTCATTTCATGCATGACCAAGAGGCTTTCTTGATTTTGACCATGTTTATATGTGTGGAAAATGAATTTTAAACTTCTAGTAATTGTTGTTACATGTTATGGAATTAAATTTATTTGTGCTATATATAACATATAACATTTTTTGCATATCAACAAGATTATGATGGGCCCTGTAGAGGTCTAATATGGTCCAAACATCATTAAAGGCTATTTTTCAGATCAATATGAGGGATTTTCATAAGTTTCAGGTTATCCAAAATGATTTAATCCAAACAATCCTTAAAGGTATTCATGGATAATCCTATAAAGGTATGTATATAATTTGATGACTAGTAGATATCGATATAAGATTCCAAAGGATTTTGGCCATTTTAATTTTAAATGATATCCAATCAGTGATAGACATGTTAGAAAGTGAAGTATTCCTTACGAGAAAAAACATTTGTGTGGGAAAAATAGTGTTCCCATAAAGGTGGTTTTAATTTAACATATCTGAAATAGAACTAACAATGAGTTGAAGAAGGTGGATGCAACAACCCAGAATGATAATGTTATAATAGGATAAATGATATGACCCATGTAAACAAGTTGACCAAATATTTTCAATAGAATACATGATTAGAACTTCATAGATTAATTTTCTTCTCATGGTATAGTTATCATCATACATGACCTACGTGAAGCATTCTAGGGTGTGTGGAAGTGATGAAAACACACAATATAAATAATATGTGTTGGCCGATGGGGATAGTCATTAGTCATATGTAGGGGAAAATGTGTCTGTAAGGAAATTAGTTATATCTAGAAGACTATGACCTGATGTCCATATTAGTTTTTGGTGTATGTGCTATCAGTGGGGACTATATTCTAAATTTATAATAGAGTAAGATCCTAGACATAGGTGTGGTGATTTTACTAGGTTTATATTTATGGTCCACGATGATGAATGTATTATCTATGGTGGGGTAGGGGTTAATGTAATAAAAGAAAATACTAAGGGGTTAAAAGGATAAATGATATGACTGATTTAAAAAATGCACACCTTTTTAATTTGGACCCATCCTGATTATAACTCCAATTTTAAGAGAGCTTGTCCTGGAGTAGAGATCATGATCACTCACCATATAAGGATTTTTCTTTGGTGTGAGTGAGGGAGTAAAAAAGACACTACAAAGAACATGTGTTTAAGATATAAGTAAAGTTATTATTTGGATAGAGTTGATGATGATTTTGTGTGTAAATTATTGGTACCAAGTAGGCTAGGACCCAAAAACCAAGTTATAGAGGGGTGTGTGTGTTTTAACCAGAGTGTAGTTTTTATAGTGTAGTAGAGAATTCTAGCATAGTGGTCAGAACATGATGACTGAAAACATATAATATGTTATATTTATTTGATCATTAGTTATTTTGGTAAATATAGTTTTATATGTTATGTGAACATATGTTAGGGTTTCATTTTTTGACGTCCTACTAAGTCTTTTAATCACATCCTATATGATAATTTTACTGATATTTTATACTTCACAAATAGAGATCTGGTGAAGGAAACGATCTCTAGAGTGGATGATAAGTGGATCATTATTTTGATCGTAATAGACCATGAGAATATCTATAATACATTATCTTTATTAATTTATTTACATATTATTTTTCTGGGATTGGATGAACTATTTGGGAGCCTACTATCTCTATTTTGACATGTACCACATATTTTTATTTCAACATGATTACTCTAAATATTTATTATGTTTATTATATTATTGTTATTATTTTATCAAATAAATTGTTTTAGTGTATAATATCCCCATTAATAAACATAGTCCCTCACTACTTGTTGGCTACCTCTTGTGTATAACGAGGCTAGAATGAGTTCATGTGACCCTATAACTTATACCTGGTCATATTAGTCTGGGTGTCACAATTTATTATGATTAGGACACCAAATTTAATATATGATAATGGATAACCTTGATAGGTATGATTTTTATAAGTAAATAAAACAGAATGTAATGCGTTAAGAGTTCAACCTCTTTGTTGACATACCTCTATTGTATAGCAACGTAGGACTTGAACGTATGTTCTTTTGGAAATACCAGAAGCACTAGGAAATGGGTATGAAATATAAGATCATATTAAGGAATTCCCCAGTTGAGATAAAAAGGTCAAACAATTTAACTAATGATAGAGTATAAATTCATTTTTATAATTGAGGGGTTGGGCACTATTAGAATTACATAATGTATAAAATTAATATAAATTAAAATTGAGGGGTAATCAATATAAATTTATATAATTCAATGACAATATATGTACGATACCAAATTCACCCATAATGTTCTATTTTATCATTTATTGGTTATGGTTTTACGCTGATCTGTTAGTTTTAGTCACATGCTAGTAAATCCTCTTGACAAGAACCATCATGTAATATTTTTTTTACTTTTTATGGGTTATGAAAGTTACTATTATAAGAAAATTGGCCCTTTAATAGACCATAGATGATATTTTTAATGATATAAAATTTAATCTAATGATTTTTTTATTAATTATAAGTCATTTAAAAAAATATTATTTTTATAAAATATCATTAATTTCCATTTTTAAAATATAAGAATTATTATATTATAATATGTTTATAATACATGTAAAATGGTTCCAAAATGAAATATATTCATATATAATAAATATATTTCCTTATTATAATAAATGTACTATATTTTTATTAAGTTTTTATATCATTTTGAAACATATCGTTTGGTTTAATACATTGATTAATAAAATTTTACCTTATTCCTATAAATGTGTTTTTCAATATTAAAGCGTTATAATTTAAATTTAATGCATAATAATGCATCGAAAATGGATATTGGAAAAAAAATTAAAATTTGTTTCACTATAAGTTCCCTCATTTGATGATATTAGGAATTTTTAAAAAAAATATATTTTACATAAAAATAATATAAATGTCATTTTAGGAATTAGAAAAATAATTTAACATTAAATGAAAAAAAATGAATAAAATTTATTCAAAAATCATTGAAAAAGAAATAATATATAAAATTATGCTATATATGTTTTGTGATAATTTAAATTAAGCTATAATATCTACATGTTTTGAGAGTTTCTAAAACCATTTATTTTTTTCTACTGTTTCAGAAGCACAATGATGGCATGACATAATAAAATAAGGTATCTATATCATCAATAAAAATTTAAAAAAAATTAACAACATAAATATAAATAAATTTAGATGAATATGAAATTATTAATTCATAATATTAGTATTTACCCTCATATATTTCATTAAAACACTTCTAATATGTTATTGTGACTTTCCATCCTTACACAATCAATGAACGTGAATTTTGATTATTCACTTATTATATAACTAAAAAATTCATTTACATCCCTAATATAATCAATAATATATTTTATTTATTAAAAAAATGTACTTAATAATTCTCATATATTTTCTTTTAGACACCATTTTTTTCTTTTCTAGTGCGGCACATACTGTTTATCATCAATGATTTTTTTTCATATTTATACTAAAATAAACTATTATTTATAGGGTTTAAATTATTTTTGAATTATATTTGCAATATATTATAATTATTTATTATTTACTTATGTTTAATATTGTGTTATGTATTTGTTACATCATAGAGATATCATAAAATTTAATGTTTTTTTAAAAACTACTAATTCATATTAGTCACAAAAAATTAATCATTCTCATAAAATATGATAATATTTTTCTTAGGACAAATATTAATTTATAAGAAAATTGAAAAATTATTTAATCAAATTAAATTCCTATAAGTGACATAAATGACATTTATTATAAATGTGTAAAGAACAATGAATAAATGCTTTTAGAAAAAAACTCTTTTCATACATGAATATTAACTTATAAAAAATATGGTATAATGTTAATTCATATGTAATTATTTATAATATTTATTAATATATGATACCTATATTAATTTAATATGTATTTAAAATTTTTATGTTACATTTCAATGAAATGAAATTTTTTTAAAACAAAATAGTATTGATAAAGATATTATTTTCATCATTTTTTAGTTTTAAATCAATATTTTAATCCCTAAAAATTGAACAAGTTGTTTTAATTACTTCAATTTCTTATTTATGATGTGTATTGAGCTAAAATTAGAATACTGCTTAATTTGGAAATATTGACAGATTTTAATCACTTTGGTAATTCCCACTTTACTTTTAAAATATAAATACAATGGATGTGATTTATTTTTTATTCAGTTCATAAATTTATTTTCTTCATCTTTTGTTTCTAAACCAGGAATTAATTAGTCCATACAAGGGTCCAAAAAATACAATCTATTTGGAAACTAACTCTGGACGGCCACGTGGACCCCACCTCAATGAATTTGGTTATAAATTGGTAACAACACATCCAATTGGGGTGATTCAAATTGGAATGGAAATAAAATTATATTTGGAGTTTGTATGTTTACTATTATGAAGATTTACCTTCATTGAGGAGGTCCATGGATGCTCAAATTTTGGGAAAAGATAAAGTAAACATTTTTACAAAATAAATGCTCTAATTCATTTCTCCATATCTCATGATACACAAAGTGTATGAATATGAAATTTTGGGATGAAACGTAAAAGATATTTTGGAAAATCGTTCAAGAAGAAACTATTCCACAATTCAGATATTACATGGTCCAAACATGGTCTAACATTCTATGGATAGAATCTGTAAGAAATGTTAATGATGAATAATGAAGACCTTAAATTTGAAGACCAGAGAACGGCACCCCATTAGCATATATAAAGATGAATTCACCCATTCTGAGAAGGGATATCGACAGCACAATCAGAGCTGGGAGGAAGCGAAGGGAAACTTGGGGAATTCTCTTTCAATATCATTATATTTCATTCTTTTCTTTCTTTACTTTAAAATGTCTCTCCTCTCCCATATCATCTCTCTTACCCCATCTATGGAGGGGTAGATTAATTCGAGTGATTGGGAAGAGGGGATGCTGGAGCTATGTGTATTATTGAGTTCTTGGGCTTGAAATTAATCAAATTCCTTCTTATTTCTTATTTTGGTTTCAATTCTTAATTCAGTTTTAAATTCGAAATGTGATAGTGTTAGGTTAGGATTCCGAAATTATAAATTTCTTTGGTCGATGATCACATCTCCCTCCACCCAATTCAAATCTATATATGATGGAACAATATTAGGGTTGGGTGGACAGTGCTCGGTGGTAGTAAATCATGTGTTTAGTATTGTATGTCGGAATATTGGATTATTAGGGAACAAAAATTATGGCTTAGGTATTGCTTTAATTAATCAAGAAACCTTCTACAACCCTAAACACATTTAATGGACGATAGAACATTCTATGGTTTTAGAAAGGAAAATTTTCATCACCTCTATCTAACCAAGGGAGAGAGAGTACAAGGTAGTTGAATCTCTCTATTACTAGTTAAAGGAAGAAGAAGATACAAAATTTGGAATCCATGATGGCACAACAGTAGGTATAGCCGAACCCAATCCGATCACCATATTTATCATTTGTTAAAACCAATCAATTAAAGCTGTTATTTTCGATCATAATAATTCAATTTAATTAAAACCAATATTTTTCTGAAAACATATAAAATATGACATCCTTGTTTTGGTTTGACTCCTCTTCGGGAGACTACCTATGATCAACTACAATATTATACTTAGGTAATTAAAATATAGTTTTGCCACACCCCACTTCAGGCGTGCATCAAACATTGCGTAGTTTCTGGGGAGGTTGTTCCACAAACTAATTGTAAGTATTTTACCTGTTTAAAATTAAAAAAAATTAAATAATAAATTTTTTCAAGTTGTTTTCAAATGATTATTTCATTAATTCGTGGAAGAATTACCCATAGGTGAAAGAACTAATTATTGACTCACCCTTGTCCATGGAGGATGGTGTTTATTTTCTTGTTAGACAGGTGAGGTTATTTTGGGAGTCAAATACTGGGGAACAAAAATTCAAAGAATTCATAGATAGACTAATGGAGGACATGAAAAATGATGTTTTTGAAGCGATAACCCGAATTCTAACTGAGTTCCCCCCATTATTTTTGAGAAATTTATGATGTTTACAAGGTCCAAAAAAACCCCATTATCCATCCCTTATTTTTCTATGTAGATTCAAGAAATAGCAGAGACTGAATCCATACTTATATCTAATACTAATCAACTCCAAGAGGTGCTTCCCAATGAAGAATATATAGATGATCAACAAACTAAGGGAGATAATCATTTCATGAACACATTTTCTTTTGATCTGTTTAAAACTAAATTGAGTATTACCTCCCCTTGTATTATTTTTTCAGATTCAGACAACTCTTATATATCCATGGAGGAAGATTATGAAATGGAAGATTTATCTAAAGAGGAACATCTAGAGCTCACCGAACATGTTAAACATTTATTGGAGGGTGTTCAAGAAGAGATCAAATTGGCTTTGCTAGAGGAAATAGAGACATATTGCGTAGACAGTGAAAGGGATTTTTATAATATTAATTTTTCATGCTATAATTTTTTTCAAATAAATGTACAATCTGAAATTCCATTTAATTATTCCATTGATGAAACATATCTTGAGAAATAATTTGTTAATGAAGAATAAATTATGCAAGTGGAAGCTATAAAAGAGGAGGACACATTCAGTTTCCTAACCCCACCATGTATGTTGTATCTTATTATAATGAGGGTGGACTTGGTATACTATATCCACAGAGTCCTCAACAAAAAAGATCAAGTGCATGATGTAAAGAAGAATTCTTCTTGGTTCATGTGATATAATCATTACCCACCATGAGATTGGGGATAATCGTTTAGTACTTCCTATCTGGAGGCAGTCAAAACCTAGGTCCCACTTGGGGGATTAAACCAAGATCTATCCTTCTATTCTCATTCTATTTTATCTTTTTTTTATTTAAAAAAATATCATATGGTTTCTTTTCATTTCTTTTGTAGGTAGGTTTTCATAGTGAAACACTTAGGATCTTAACTCAAAGTTTCACTACCAATAAGTTAAGTTGTACCTCTCTTTTACATTTAAATTATTGCCGTCATTAATTTTCAAATCTATTGATTTGTTAAATCCATTTGTATTCATTGAGGGCACAACATCAGTTATGTGTGGGGGAGGGAATCTTGTAGTCTATGATTTTTCAAATAAATTAATTTTTTTATTCAATCCAACAACATTAAACAAAGGTGCTACTGGGAGGCAACCCTCATTTTTACCCAATTGTCCAGATGTTCTCCTGGTCATATACCAACATGATTAAATAAGACTATACTATGAATTTTTTTTATTCTTATATTTTAGGTCCATTAATGAAGATGCTGAAAGGATGAAAAATTTCATGCTAATGGAGAACCCTCAAGAAAGGCACAATGTAGGAAAAGAAGATGCAATGGGATTACATGTCATGATGATAAGCATCCATATTAAAGGGGAGTAAGACTTTAAATTCTATATTATCCAACTATATTTTCTATATTGTAACTCTTTTAAGGCATTAATTAGAAATTCCATTCCCATGCTTGAATTCGTGTTTTACTTAACATATCTAGGAGAAATGAGTTTCATAAGAATTCAGTGATTCCATGTTTTAGATTTCAATGCTAATGAGATTGAATGAGTAAAATGGATAATTGGATTATTATTATGAATCATGGATATTAAAATATGGACTCATGATTTGAGGGAATTAATTGATTCATATAAAATAAATTTTTCTACCATTTTTCATGTATTGAATTTTTTATATTCATGTGAATTAAATTTATAATATTAATCATTCCATTTGTAATTTTCTAATATCATATTCCCATTCCCGAGAGAAATTCTAGACCCATTATTTCTTACTTTATCTTGAAAATATTTCTGGAGTGATCTTTGATAATTCCACCGGCCAGAACATGTATTGTAACTTGTCAAAGATATTACTTTGAAAAAACATATTTAAAATGATTCAGGAACTACTTTGGCTTTCCATATATTTACATAATACCAACCCTTACATTTATCATTTATTAGACCATATAAGACATGAATTTCATTATAGGTTTAATCCACATTACACGCTGATATTTTCTTTACTAACTACACTTTTAGTATTTTTTTCATTGATATTTCACGTTTGAGTGTGAGGTAAGGGCCTTTCATGTGTGTTTATTAGGATGTGTATCATTTATGGGATGTATGAGGTGTGTGTCATCATTTTGGGTAGTGTATTATTATAAAATTTGTCATGATTCATCATTTTATTATGCTTTATTCATTTTATCAGGTTCTCCATAAAAAAAGTGAAAAAAATTCAAAATAAAGTTGTTCATGTCTAGAGCCTAAAAAAAGAGAAAAATAATGTTGTTCCTTTTTGGAGATTTACAAAAAAAAGAAGAGTAGAACTTAGATGATATCATTCTTTGTAATAATTTATTGACTCATGACCCATGTCATTAAAACAGGGGTGGTGTTGTGTTTCACATTATCAAAAGCGATTTGTGTGAGGTTCATCCGGTGTTTTCACTTGATTAATCATGAATTTTACCTAAGAGTCAAACCACCTACTTTTGTACTTAATCTATTTCAATAATTTACCAACCAACCCTAAGCCATAGAGATATTTGAACCTTTATAGCAATTCCTCATGATTTTATGTGCTTTTTATTTTTTCAAAGAGGATAAAGTACTTCCTTTACAAGCCTATGGATAAGGAGTGAGTTATCATGATAAGAGCATAACTCCAGTATTAATTGTATCATTAGTGATGAGATAAAATATTCAAAAGAGAGGTAGATCATGATATGACATGTTTAATAATAATAAATTTAGAACTTGAATGAATGAAAGGAGAAGCTCCATCATTTTTCAAAGGGTAAAAGTAAAATGCATGAATTGATTGTTTCTTTGAAACATGGCATATTAAATTGATATTTTTTTGCGTAACTAGAACATTTGATTCGACATTTATAATAATTGGATTTTATTTCATTTAAATTTAAATATTGGTGACATTGGTGCCCTTTGCATTCCACTTTGAGATTTTATACTTGAGAAAAAGCATATTTTAAGTGTGGGGGAATTTATAGAGATAATATTTTCACCATTTTTTATATGTAATTAAATATTTTAGTACCTAGAAATTGAATATCTTGAGTTAATTACATCAATTTTGGATTTATGATCTATTTTTGGAAAAAATTGGAAAACTCTTTAATTAGGAAATATTTACAGATTTTAATCACTTTGGTAATTGAAACATATCTTTTAAAATATAAATCAAATTGATGTTATTATATTTTATTATGTTTATATATTTATTTTCTTCATGTTTTGTTTCTAAACCAGGAATTAATTCAGCCATATAAGGGTCCGAAAAATTCAATCATGTTCGAAACTTACTCTGGACGACCTCGTGGACCCCACATCAATGAATTTGTCATAATTCCATCAAAACGCAATCCATTAGGATGATTCTAATTGTGATGGAATGAAAATTAAATGTGGAGTTTGCAAGTTGATGATTATAAAGATTTACATTTATTTATGTGGTCTATGGATGCTCAAATTTTGGGGAATGAAAAAGGAAACACTCTTCCAAAATAAATACTCGACTTCAATTGGCCAAATCTAATGATATACAGGGTAGATGAATATGGAATTTTGGGATAAATCGTAATGTATATTTTGGATTATCTTTCAAGAAGAAACTATTCCACAATTCAGCCATTACATTGGCCAAAAATGGCCAAAATTTTAGTGGACAAAATCTGCATGAAATATTAAAGAGGAATTATGAAGACCTTAAACTTGAAGACCAGATAATGGAACCCCCTTGGACTATATAAAGTGGAGTTAAATCATTCCTAGGTGGGAGTTTGACACCATAATCAGATATGGGAGGAATATAAGGGACACTCGGAGAGATTCTCCTTCAATATCAATATGTTTCATTCTTTTATTTTTATTTACATTAAAATGTATCTCCTCTCCTGCATCATCTCGCTTACCCTATCCATGGAGGTTTAGATTCATTTAAATGATTAGAAAGAGGGGAGGCTGGACCTATGTGTGTTCTTGAGTTCTTTTTCAGGAAATTAATTAATTCCTTATTATTTCTTATCTTGGTTTTAATTCTTAATTCTATTTTAAATTCCAAATGCGGTAGTGTTAGGTTTTGATATTGAATTTATAAATTGCTTTGGTAAATGATCACATCTCCCACCAACCAATTCTAATCTATTTATGGTGGACCAATATTAGGGTTGGGTGGTGATTTCTCGGTAGTATTCAAGCATGTGTGTAGGATTAAAGGTCGGAATATTGGTTTATTAGGGAACAACAATTCTAGGTTAGGGATTGCACTAATTCATCAAGAATCCTTCTACCACCCTAAACACATTGGAAGGAGGACAAGCCAATCTAAGGTCTTAAAAAGGAAAATACTCATCACATCTATGGTGGCACAACAATAGGTTTTTTCGAACCCAATCTGATCACCATTTTATCAGTTGTTAAAACCAATTAATTAAAGAAGTTTGTTTCTCTCATAGACATTCAATTTAATTAAAACTAATATTTTTCAGAGAACCTACAAAGAGTGACAACCTTTTTTTGTGTGCACTCCTCTTCACGAGACTACCTAGGATCAACTGATATACTATACATAGGTAATTAAAATATTGTTTTTCCACACCCCACAACTGGCGTGCATCATGTATTTTCATTATTCATGGAAAAATCATTCTTTTTAAAAAAATAAAAAAAATTCCCTGTAATATTATTTTATATTATAATTACAAAAAATAATTTTAATTATTTAAAATAAAATTTATTTAATTTCAATGAATTAATTATAATATTTTATCGCAAAAAACAATAAAAGTAATTTTTTATGAATTTTTTTTTTCAAAAATAATATGTTTTTAATTAAAATTCATCGCTTATTTTATAATCATTAATCAATGTAATTTTACTATGTATAAAATTTATATATATTTCATTGTTTTTTAATAATAACCATATCCACATATAAAAAAATATATGTTATTACTATTAAATTTAAATAAATATATTTCTGGGATTGTTTCTACTTATTTCTATATATTGTATATGATATCAAATAAAATCTTTTTTTAGAATACTAGGGTATTATATTATCCTCAATTTAATAAATTTTCTATATCCTAGTTTTATCATCATTATCAATGAATCAATATTTCAAAATACCTTTTTTGGAACCCCCATCTTAGAAAGTGTTAATAGAATATCCTTTAAAAACGTAAAGTGGGAAACACAAATGTTGCCCGAAATAACACATAACTGTGTTCCTAAATAATGATAACATTGGTGTTAAAAAACATATTCCCTTGTAGAAATTGTTATTAAAAATAATAAATTCATTATAAAGTCTATTAATATAACACCATAAATCTGTGAGGGTTGAAAAGAACATTGATTTATCAGAAATGATTAAAAAGTGTTATATTATTATTTCAGAAAACTATTCCCAAATTAGAGAGACTATTTTAATACCAAGATCGATAAAATCAGAATATATATATATATATCTATATAATATATGTATAATACATAGGAAAAATTTTATACTTTGGTTATGATTTGATAAATTTGGACTTCATTTTACATTATGAATTGATGGTTAATTTTTCATGCCTCACACACTAAAATTATCATATAATGGATCAAAAGATCCATGAATATATGATAATTAATTAATATCCTCTCAACATATTTTTTTCAAAACAAAAATCATTATAATAGGTTATATAATATATATTAATCATACATTAATCCTTAAATTCTATATAGGAGTGTCCTAAATGCAACATAAACTATTCCATAAATAGTAAGCCTTAGAATTATTCCAAAATATGTCTAACGTAATTCCCAATTTAAAAATTTAGAAATTAGTTCAATAAATTTCTAAAATGAAATTAACATTGATAAAATGAACAACATATTGTATCTCTTAATATCACAAACTAAATATATGAAAACCATGATTCAATTAAAATAATGTAATAACAGGAATTTCAATAAAACCATAATGAAAATATATAAGATACAAAAAATAACACAATCCATTTTAATAAAATAAACTAACTAAATATAGAAAATATTTCATAAATCCTAAAATACATTAATCTCTATCAACGATAAAAAAACACCTTTTAATCAAATATAAAATTAGTTACAAGGTCACTAATTATATATCTTTTATTTTACGAATATCAATAACTTTTTTATAACAAGTAAAAATAATTATCATAGAATCTGGAAAATATTTAGGGTTATATTTCCCCTAATCATGTTTCCATACTTATAATATCACCCCAAAATTAAATTATATTTCTATATCATCAATACCATTTTCTATATTCATGAAATTCATTAAAAACAAATGAAAAATAGTATAAAATTTTTCATCATTTTAATAACTACAGTACAATTGATAAAAATACATATACAATATAATTAATTAATTCCAATATATAAACCTCAATAATTAATGTTAAATGACGAAAATAACATAGTACATTATTTATTCTAGGACTTATCTATTACATTAGATAAATAACTCAAAGAATTCCAATGTTCCCCACATATAAGATATTGAACTATAAATGGTGTAATAGGATAATCTTCATAACCATACTTAAAACGTATTATTTTTTTCAGGAAATTACATACCCTATTCACAAATTTTATATACATAAAAACCATTCAAATTATTTTGACATATTTCATTGACTACTTCTTCCAACCTACATGAAATTTAGGAAACTAGATATTATTCCCCATATTAAATTGATAAAAATACATTTCTATCTTATATAATGTGTGAGAAAAATAACTCAAGTATATATTTTTAATAATATAATAAGATAGCTATTTAATAATTTTCATCTGGTTTCCAAATCCATCTCCCATTTCACATTGTTTCTCTTGAGAAAATTCATTTCATGTTTTTTACATTAAACATCATCACAATTAATTTAGTTTCGATCCATTGGGTAGAATAAAATGTACAACATGGGATAAATTAATCATATTTAGAAATCATAAAATAAAATTCATAGGTTTCCAAGTTGTGAAAAAATATTTTTAATCTAATACACCTTTAGTTGATCTTTTTTCATATTTGATCATACTTATTAAAATCCTTTCTAATTGTTTTCAATTAAAATGGAAAATAACCAGAGTATATCCCTCGATTTTGTCAATCCTGGTGTGAGTAAATGGAACAATAACTATAAAATATAATGATGAATGTGATATAATTTAACATTATAATTCAGGGTTATTAAAACTAGATTCATCTATTCTAAAAACACATCGACTTATTTAATATAGACATAGATGTTTTAAAAAAGAAAACCACTACTTTATTTAATATAGAATATGTAATTATTGTATACATATGATTATCAAATGGGATATCACATACATTTTCTAATATATATATATATATATATATATATATTCAAATATTTAATAAAAATATCCCAAATAATCAGTTATAGTGACATGTACTTTTCACACACACATAGAGACACACACACAGAGTAATATATTAAATCATTGTAATTAAAAATTCAACAGAAAAAAATTGACCCATAAAAATAACCATAATAATATATTGTCAATGGAGACTAAAAATAGAATATCATTATTTCTAGAATGATCATAAACATCTCCCTTTTACAGTTTCCAAAAAATTACACATTTTAGACACACCTTACCGAAATCCTTTAATTATAACACGAGGAAGGGAAAATAATAATGGGTTTACTCAGATGTTCAATAAGGGTAATCAAGAGAGATATCAATGATCGCATTAGAATAACATGAGAATAAGGGTATAAGAACAAGATCATAACATTTTATAACTCTACCATTTATGTCATAGAGAATTATTGAGATTCGTGGAATGTTGATTGGCAATTTATATGAGATAAATCATGATAAATTCAAGGAACATGGGATATAAGAACATAACATTAGAATAAGACATAGATTTAAGGAATACCCATAATCATTAAAAAAAATTTAATTATTAAAGGATCACTAAATAGACTATAATAGTGGATTTGATTCACTCTCTATTTGTTAGTTGTTGTTCACTCCTAAGACTATCATTATGGACATAGTTCATTTCTAAATTGGGATCACTCTCCATTATATTCCTTATTATTTAAATAAGTATCCATCCATTTCCAAGTTAGTGGAGGGTTATATAATTCATTTCCCACCAATCATATAATCATAATATATAAATTTGTGTGATTTAATATCATAAATAATTTATCTTATATCATAGACTATGGAAGATTAATGTGTTTCATAATCATTTCAATAATTCCTCATATCATAACCCATGGGAAACATAGGTGTTTCAAAAACACATCATAATTAAAAACCTTGTAGAGAAATAATAAGGATTTTTCCATATATCAGGTCCACATTAAATCATAATTAAAATAAATTGATGTTATCATAAAATAATATTCATTCAAAAGATCACTTAGAATATTTCTTCAGTAAAATATCATTTTAACATAGTATTCTATTATTAGAAATTTAATTACTTCCATATAATAACGAAGCATTTTTCCTTGAAGTGAAACTTGTAAAATTGTAATTTAAGATTTAAATATTTGAATGTTTATGATGGTGGGAAATTCCACTCATTCCGTGTAAAAAAATACTAATTTTATTTCACATTATCTGTAAAAAATAAACTTATTATTATTGAGAACTAAAAAATGATATTATTTTGAACAATTTTATAAGAATTAAAAAATATGTAAAATTATGTTAAATATTCAATTTATTGTTAGAAAAAAATTGGAAAATATTTTTCATAAGACATGTATATGGAAGAAAAATATCCTTAGCTAAATTATAAAACATAGTTAGTTTTCTTTAAATAATTATTTCAGATCCTTGAGTACATAATTTGAGATAAATGAAAGGAAAAAAATTTATTCTAAAAAATTATATACAATAAAATTTAATTTTTTTATAGATATGGAAAACGTAATTTACCTTTTTATAAATTCCAGTAAACAAGATATATATTAGTATGAGATTGAAACAAATTAACCTTACCAATTAGGAAATTTTTATATCATAACCCCAATGAAATAATAAAATAATATATATTATGGAATATAATTTAATTAAAGAGAATCATTTTATAAATTTTTAAAGGAGAAATATATAAACTACACAAAATAATTGTGTTGTAAATATGAAATCAGTCTCAAAGAAATAAACGTGAGACTATAAATTAGTTGAATGAAGTTCTCCATTCATCAAAATCACTATAAAATTAGGTATAATAAATTATAATTTAAAATAATTTTATTAAAAAAAATTAACTATTTGTATTATAATACACATTCCATTTATAACATTAAAATATCAATTCATAAACAATTCCTTAATAATATTTTTGTTTATGGGTGTTAACTATTTGTTTTTCATGGGAATTTCAATTTGGATGTTTTGTTCATTATACATTGATCAAGGATAAATAAATTCTATAAAATTAATATTTTTATAAGTAGAAAATATATTCATGATATTAATATATATATGATCATACCTAATGTATATTTATATCCGAAAATCTCACAATTCATAGACATAGTTGGTCATTCATACAGATGAATTCTATTTTCACTTATTGAAGAATAGAAGAAAAATATTTAAATAAGTACTAAACATTGTAGTATCATTGTAATATCATATATATATATAATATCAAATAAATCTTTCATTATCACCATCCAATTAAAATAGAAATTATAAAAATCACATCACTTCGTGGAGGTGGTAGTCTACACATTCACATGTGAAAAGTAATCATTTTTTATATGATGCAAATATGGTGGATAATGGTTTTTATACCATTAAAATAAAAATTAAGCATATTTATTATACATAATAAATATTTTACAATAGATAAAATTTATTTATATTATTGATAAAATTAAAAAAAAATTATAGTACTCGTTTAATAGTTATACCTCTTGGTTGAGAAACCATGTTTGGCTTATAACATACTCCTTGACAAGATAATATTTTAAAAAGAAAATAATATATGTAACATGTGGATGGAATATTACATGGTATTATGGCTGGTCATTCTTGATCTACAAGGTTAATTTTTTTAATATGGAATGAGAGGAGGTTCCCTTTTATATTAGAGGGGAGGGACACTCATGGAATTTCTTAAAATATTTATATAATACAAATTAATATTAATAGAGAACAATCAATAAAAATTATTTAATTGTATTATAATATGATAATTATTCTAAATAATATAATAAAATAATATTTGGTGATATTTCTGTTATGTTTTCACCCACATATATTAGTTCTAACCCCATGTTATCCATTTGAAAATTATCATTGTATCAATATTATTTTCTCTATAGTGGTAAAAAAATCACTATAACCTTATTAGTGACCCATTAATGTACCATGAATTATATTTTGAATAATATTCCATTAAATTATCTTCAAATATTATTTTTTAAATTATAGATCTTTCAATAATATATTTTTATTATAAAATATCATAAATTTAATTTTAAGAAATATATGTTATTTTATAATTTATTATGGTTTCAACTATTATAAAATTGTTCCAAAATAAAATTTATTATAGGATAACATGGATAAGTTCATTATATACTCTATAAATCATATTTTACATGGTTTTAATATCATTTTAAGTATTATATTTTTGTTTAATCCCTTGGGTAAATAATTTTAACCTCCACCTTGTTAATTACTTATGCAATAGTAATGGGTTATAATTTTACATTTAAGGTGAAAATTGTATCATAATTGAGCAAGAAAAAACATTTTAGACCCTTTATAATCCTAATTTTACTCTTTTAATATTTTTATTATTTTTATGAAATTTAAAAATATATATTTAACATAAAATACAATTAACTTCACTTTATAAACTATTGAAATAAATTTAAATTTAAAAAATATTGAAAATTTTAATTAGAATAAAAACTAATTAAAAAGGTATATTATTTAGTATTTATCTAAAAAATTCATTATAAAATCAAAATAAATCCAAAAATATTAGTTTTAATGTTTTTAAAATAATTTATTTGATATTTTTCCTATTTTAATTATAAATATGCCAGTATTGTGTTCAAATTTAAGGTAATTATAAAATCAATTAAAATTAAGAATTAAGTAAAGTAAAATATATATAAATTAAGTTTAATTTATAATTTTATATTCACACTATAGTTATATTTACTGATATTTATGTCATGAAAACTTATTTAATGTGTTTGTTTTTTTCAACATTACGTAAGTATAACAGATGAATTTTGATAATTCAATGATTATGTAACTATAAAATTCATCTATATCAACAAATATCATAAGTAATTCATCATATATATTTAGATTTTCAATAAATGACATCTTATTTACCTAATATTTTACTTTAAAACCAAATTTTAATTTTCTTATGCCGCACAAGCACTACATCGACACTGAAAATGATTTTCATATTTATCCCGAAAGAAATTATTAGTTTTATGTATTGAATTAATTTTTTCATTTTTTTATATTATCAAAAATAATTCTCTTACTAAGTTTTAAAAAATTTATATCATGATTTTGTCCTTGAGATATCATAAAAGATACCATGTTTCACAAACACCATTTTTTAACTAATCACTAATAATGAACATCATTAGAAAAATATAAAAAATTAATCCCATGATAAATTTTACTAGATAAATAAAAAATAAATAAAATTTCATAAAATTTAGTTGTTATATTTTATAGAAAATATTTTTTATATTAATTTTTAAAACGCAGTGAAAATTGTTTTTAGGAAATAAATTTATGCCTAAAATATAACTTATACCAAAATCAAGTAAATTGATTATTATTATATAAATAATTTTGATTTTTATAATTCAATGGTAACTATGTTAATTTAAAATATTAATGTTACTTTTAAATGAAAATAACAGTTTTACAACAAACGTATATAAAACTTTATTTTCTCTATTTACTAAAAAATCATTCTTTTCATAAAACACCAATTATTGTTTTCTAAGATAATTTAGATATGATAATTTAAAAAAATAAATTCATTTTATAACATAATATTTTTAAAATATTTATTATTTAATTATAATATTTTTTTGTAAAATTTAAAAAAAAAAATTTTTTATGAAAATGATTTTTTAAAGAAATAATTATCATTATTAGAAAATGGTGTTGCTATTTTGTTTGTATTAGTAAAAAGATTTATTGATTTGGAAATATTTATATATTCATTAATTTTGTCACTTTTATTCACACCTTCCCATTTACCATCAACATTATGTCTATAATATTTAAATAACAATATTATGTGGATCTTTTCAACTCAGTGTTGCATGTTGTATTTTCTATTGAATATATTATCCTCAAAAAATAATAGTGTGCTATAGTGTCATAGATGTATAATACATATTCATAAAATAGTTATTTATTTTTTGAGGATACTTATCGGGATAGATATGTTGTGTGTAAATACACTTGTTCCTTCCCATTGAATACCTTCTACAATATAGAAAAAACAATACCTTATTACTCAATGACCACTCGCCATCCATGAACTTTATTTATAATTAGATTATATGATAATTACATTATCAATTAAAAACAAGACAAAAAGTGAATCCCATGATTTTGGAGTTAGTTCCATATCATATTGACAAAAAAATATTAATTCCATGAAATTAATCTAGATATAAGAATATTGGGTCTTAATATCTTGAATTTTTTAATAAGAAAATATATGGTGTTTTACATGACCACATCATTAGTCTATATGATATGAGTACCAAGATATCATTATTGGGCCTCCATATATAATATTAATTTATTTCTATTCTTGAGAGGCATTAATACTACTGCTCTCAACACTTTTTTTGATATTGTTGAAGGATTTTTGAAAATACTCATCCAACTAGTATCATAATAAATTTTTATCAATTTTTTTAATTGTAGGAATATCCCTATGAATTTCCTTATAAAACAATTTATATATCAATGGTTTCCCTAAATCCTTTTCAAAACAATACTATTTTATGGTTGTGGAATTTTACATATCATTTTAGTCATTATATGTTTGGCTTTGATGTCCCAACAGAATACTACAATGCTGAGAAATTATTTTGTTGTCATGCTGAAATTATACTTTAGTGTTTTAATTTTTATTATACACTACCATATTATGTTGAAAAATATTTTATGGTTGGTGTTGTTATCATATCATTTATATAAAATGACCACTACAGCATCGACATACTATTTCAAAACATTCCCAAAAAATGGATTGAGTATTTGATTCATGGAATAATGATATTTGGTAATTGAATTTTTTTAGAATAAAGATATAACATAAAAAACAACCATTAAGGTGCTCTAATATTTTTAACTTCTTAGTTTCCAATGGAAATATGATCTCGTTGTATTCTGAATACCCAACCATGAAGAATCATTCATTTAAGAAAGTAGTTACATCAACCAACAAAGCTATAATATTGTTCGGGTGCCAAAAATCATCAAAAACATTTTGAGATCCCAAATTTTGATGAAATTAAAATTAACTTATTGTATTTTTAATGGAGATTGTGTTTAAATTCCCGATGGGATATTTCACCTTCTAAATGAAGTTACATTTAATGATTTTATAATCCCCATCCTCTACATTATAGGAATCATTAATATGAATTGTATTTGTGGACTATTATAAATCATAGTGGTCTTCTATAAATTATAGATAATGGGTTTCCACTTTGGGTCCCAAATTTTAAATCACAATATGATTTTAGAAAAATATTAATGATATTTTGAGGAGGAAATTTATCTATTCTATTGGTCTAGAGTCATGGTTGAACTAATAAATGATGCATTTATTTCAAAATCAATAACAAAATTTTTTTCAATGAGATTTTCAATAGTGTATGGATTTTCAATCATTAATTCAAGAGTTGAATCTCTATGGTCTTATTCTATCTGATCATCACCTTTAATATAAAAATAATAAAAACAATAGTTGATGAACATTTTTAGATCTAATAGACAGTATAGATGAATTTTTATCTCTTGTGAACATTGAGGGGATGTCTCTATATTCAGAAAGTGATGACACATCGACATAATTATCAGGGATAGATGGAAATTTTTTCCCTCTACTCCAATATTATCAATGGAATAAGACTTTTTGACATCATAACATAAGTATATGATATGGGGAAATCAAAATATTTTGAGGATATATAGGAGTTTGAAAATCATTCAAAATAAATTATGAATTATATAGACACGTGTGGTCTATCTTCATCCTAAATTTATTTTATTAACAAATCTGATATCATTAGAATAAGGATTATGATGTATGGTTTTCTTGATAATAGTCTATATTAAGTGTTGAGGTTCTTTCAATTGGGTAAACCCTGGTGTATGATTTTAAGAATTAGTGAACCTAATCATGGAGTGGAGGTACATGAGGGAAATAGAGTGAGGATCTTCCTAGCTGGGGGATATTTTTTATAAATGGTTTATAGGAATCATGTACTCCTTTTTTTCTTGACTAGATAGATGTGAGAAATTCTCAAAACATTAGAAACCTTGATTATTTTAATTATCCTTGTCCCAAGATGTCTCCTACCACTATTATATACTAGCCACATCCTTATATTAGGATTAACATGACTCAAAGGGAGTATTATCACCAAAAAATAATATAACCATCCCATTGAAATATTACTAGAGGAATTTATCCAAATATAATTAAACATCCACATGAATATGAAGTTGTGAGACTAATAGAATGATTCGGAAATTCATATCCAAGATTAACCATAAAATTTGAGTTAAATATGGGGTATCTAAAACGTTTTTTGATATAGACTATTTCATGTAGATTTTTTTCACTATAGTATTACACTTGAATCATTATATAATAAGGGGAAATTTAATTTTTACAAGAACATTATATTTGAGGGTATAGATATTAATGTGATATATTATGAAGTATTTATCAATTATAATATAGTGGTTATCATTTTTAACCAGTTATATAGTAATATTTGATGGTCTTATGTGACCCTACATGATGATCTCTGGATATTTTTTCCATAAAGGATATAGCATCACCGAAATCAGTAAAACATGCCTATGTGTGATATGATTATACTGCAATGAAATCTACCTAAAATTCACAAGGTATTGAATAGTCATCAATGAATTACTATTTGAGTTACCATGATTGATGCATGACCTATAGAATTGAATCTTATCTGAGAAAATAGATATATTCATTAAGAACACATATTTCTAGGATAAGGGTGAGTTCTTCTTATCGAGACATTATTCCCTGGATTGGATTTTAGATTTCTATAACAATTTTATCATTGGATCCTTACCCTATCCAAAGATTGGGGGAACGTTTATGATTTTAATATTGTATAATGTTTATCATCACACATGTTTTTTTATAGTTACATATTCCAGAGTCGATACACTAATATAATTTTACTTAAATGTGTCCTGGGGGATTTAAGATCATAATGGTGTACTATTAAGATTTCATGGGTTATTTTGTTCATAGATTCATTGTATGAATGACATTAGTTAAGAATATGATTGAATATTGAGGTTCATTCAAACCTCATCTTCCATAGACTCATTAAACTTATGTCATTATTCTTATTTATGAATTGGTGGTTATGGTTTGTATATATATTATTCATTATGGAAGGGGTCAAATATATAAATGGGGTTTATAAAATAATATTATGAATCTTCATTTTAGAAAGATTCTATTTACTAGTATGGTACATGTAGTCTCATTCTGATGGAAGGTTTCCTTCAACCCATTATAGTGAGCATAAATTTTTAGAGGTTTTGAAAAAGTTTTTGTTGACCTCAACTGTTTTGATAATCCCAATTATGTTTTCACATACTTTGATAATCTCAATCTAATGATTTTCTATATATTAATTCTTTAAATTTGTGATCAAGATAGTAATCATACTAAAATAATCCATGAGATATGTTAATCCATGTATATCTATGTTTATATGAGTTATGAAGTTCTTCCAACCCATTCGGATAAGTTTTTCAAAGTGTTAAGCCATAATCTTGGTATAGCTACTGATATAGAGTTGCTGGTACATAGTCTACTGATAGACAGAGTCAACGATAAGCTAAGGTTACCGATATATAAAGAGCTACAGACAGAAACCGAGTTACCGATAGAACAAGTCTATCGTTATGAATAAGTCCACTGGTAAGCAAGTCTACCAACAGATTTAGTCTTCCGATACAGAACACTAAGAGCTACCGATACATGCTACCGACCGGCCTAATGATACATAGACGTGATTGATATGTACCGACACACCAGAGATACCGACAGACAAGAGCTAATGATAGATGAAAGTCTACTGATAGAGCGAGTTCACAGATAGTTACCGATAGAGTAAGTTTACCGATACAAGTACAGCCACCGATACATCGAGCTACCAATAGAACTAGAGAAACCGATGGAATGAAGTCACTGGTATATAGAGAAACCGATGCAAGACCAAAGAGCTACCTATGGAAGGACCTTCTACACAACGTCTACCATACACATTTACCAACATGAGCTACTAATTGACCAACCATTCAAACACTATATTCTAAATACTATTTATTTATTAAGCTAATGGTTACGTTTGTTGTCTTTAATGCATTCAATGATATATATTGAATTTTGTTGTCATGTAAGGGAACTGTACCTAGTACCCATGAAAAAACTAATAATTCCTTTTGCCGGAGCTGAAATCTACAAAAAGGGAAGATAAAGTCCAACATGAAATGTGGAGAATTATAGAAAACTGAGTGTGCATACAATAAGCAACAAAGAACTAAGAAGGCACACTGTTGAAAAAGAAAAGAGATGAATTTCATTCAAACAATGTGCATTTGTGAAAGAAGTGAAATCTTACTCCAAGAACATTGAACATACACGAAGCTACTCATTTTCAAAGAGAACACAAGTTGTATCTTGAGTGAACTACAACAAAAACTTCATGCACTCAGGCTGTTAAGCTGTACCAATAATCAAAGAAGAAAATGACACTTTTTTTTCTAAGTAGAAACCAGAGAAGGACTCAAGAGTTTTTCTGACCATCAAAACAAGTCCAGAGCTGCACTGCCAATCACTAGATCTTTTCAAAACCCTTTCTCACTTCCTTTAGTGATTCTATCTTTATATTTTGAGTAGTCTGCGTACCCTATTTATTTTACACACACACACTGTCTCCTAAGTTAAACTGGATGATTCTTAAATCCTCAATCAAGCTTCATAACGCTTTGTTTCCCATTGTGGATAGTGGTAGAGGTCATGTAAGGCCTGAATAGCCTATGTGTTGTTAGTTTTTTCCACGAAGAACTGTGGTAGAGGTGTTTAGACCTGGACAGTAGTGTACTGTTTTTACCCCTGATCCAGGGTGAGGATCAATTCATATAAATTGTGGAGAGGACTATGTCTCGACTTGAGACTGATCCTCTTGGTTAACATTGATGTGCATTTTAATTTAATTCTATAATTATACTATATATTTATTTCATATTTCGCTGCTATTACTTTGAAATAAAAAAATATTTTAATTCTACTTTAAATGTAAAATTAGCAAGTGTTTATACTTATTATAAAATAGTAATTTACTTTCAATCGTTAATTTAATCTTCAGATTAAGTCAACTGAGACCTAATAAATCTTTGAGAAACTGATTGAACATTTACACTCTGTATATATTTACTACAGTTTAACATTGTTTTTTAAATTGGGGGATTTTAAGAGAAATATTTTTAACCGACATTTTAATTGGAACTCAATTCACCCACTCTAGGGTATCCACTCTGACCAAAATTTGGTATCAGAGGGGTTATTACTTTTCCAATATTTCATCACAATCTGTTTCTTTTTAACTATAATTTTAGTTTCATCTTTAAAGATCTTTAATTTCTATTAGTTCTAAATTTTACCTCTTTAAAACTATTTTCTAAAATCTACCTATGGATAATAGACTAGAGGGTGATGTTACTAACTGGACACCTTTATTCAATGGCACAAACTATGCCCAGTAGAAACTAAAAATGAAAATTCATTTAGAAGGATGGGTTTTCATATTTGGACTGCTATAGAATCTCAATATAAAATTCTAGAAACTGAAAGAACAACTTGGGATGAACCTACAAAGACTACTTACAATAATAACTGTAAATCCATGAATGACTTGTACTGTGGTTTAGGAGATGAAGTGTTTAATATAACTTTTTCTTGCAAAACTACTTATGAAATATAGGATACTTTGGATGTTTCTCATAAAGGAACAATCAATGTTAAAGAAATGTGATTGAATACTTATGCTATTAAATATGACAATTTTAAAATGAAAACTGATGAACCTATTTCTGGTATGTATCTCAGGTTTAATGAGATAGTCAATATAATGAATCCACTCATAAAAGCTATTCCAGCTAAGGAAAAATTTATGAGGATACTGAGATATTTTCCAGAACGATGGAGGGGCACTTCTGTTTCAATCAGAGAGTCATGTGACATTGGTGCACTGCCAATAAAAAGCATATTGGTAAATTAATGATGTATGAGGAAGAAATCAAGGTGAATAAGGAGTAAGATGATGAACCTAAGAGAAAATCTGTAGCTTTCATGTTAACTTCCTATAAGAGTAAATACAAGGATAAAATGAAAATACAAACTAAAAGTTCAAAAAGTGAAGATTCAGACTCTGATAGTGATGCTGAGATGGGTCAAATATCCAGGATATTCAACAAGTTTTATAGGAAGAAAAAATTCTTCAGGAAATCTAACTACAATGGAAAGTATGATAACAAGGGATAGTGGAAGAAGGGTTGGAAGAAAGCTAACAGGAATGATGAAATAGTCTACTATGAGTGTAAAAGGAAAGGACACATTAAGGCTGATTGTCCAAAATTAAAATTCAAAATGAAATATGATTATAAGGACAAGAAGTACAAGAAATCTATGAAAGAAACCTAGACTGTTTCAGAGGACAACACAAGTGAATATGAATTTTCTGATTCTGAGAAGAATCATGCCAGCATGTGCTTCATGACCAACACATCTGAGGTAACTTTAGATACTATTGTTTTAAATTCCTATTATTCTGGAGATGATGCAGACATTGATTCTAATTCTAAAAACATGACTAGTGAGGAATTATTTGAATACATTAATATGCTAGAAGAGATATGCAATGAACCTAAGGATAAATACAAATCATTGAAGAAACTGCATGCTCTCACTACTACTGTTAAAACTGAACTTGATATCGAAAAGGAGAATAATGGTCAACAGTTAAAGGAAAATATAGAACTGAAAATTTCGAATGAGAAACTTAGAAAAGACTTAGAGAATTTTACAAATGGAAAAGATACACTAACTCAAATGCTAGGAAATCAAGTGGCACCAAAATACACTACTAGAATAGGCTACAAACTTGGACATAGACAGCTTATTAAGAATAGATTTGTTTCTAAATCTGGACAGAATACTGCTAGTTCAAGTTCGGGAAATCCCTATGCTTGAACCAGTTATTCGTATGGTTATAGATCAAATAATGTTTATCTTTCAAAATCTATTGATTCTATAAATTATATGAGACCGATAAGACAAATATGGGTACCTAAAGCTTTGATTGCTAACCTTTCTGGACCCATGAAGATCTGGGTACCAAAATCATTTCCTATCTAAATATTTTTTTTAGAAAACATGCTTAATGATTTCTCAGAAGAAGGTATGGTACTTGGATAGTGGATGTTCAAGACATATTTCAGGAGATTATTCATGTTTCAACAGTTTAATAAATGTTGATGGAGGCCATGTCACCTTTGGTGATAATTCTAAAGGAAAAATCATCGGCCTAGGCCATATTCGTAACTCTAATTTAGTTTTAAATTCTAAAGGGTTATTTTTTGATAGACTTAAGTATAACCTGTTAAGTATTTCTCAATTATGTGATGATGGATTTAATGTGAAATTTGAAAATGATTCCTGTAATTTTTTTTATTCTCAAAATGCATTAGTATTTTGTGCTTTAAGAAATGGAAGTGTTTATACAGCTGATTTAAATTCTTTAGATAAGAAAAATGTTACTTGTTTAAATGATTATCATAGAGAATCTTGGCTTTAGCACATAAGATTAGGACACTGAAACATCTATTCCCTTAGAAAATTAACATGGAAGAACTTAGTTAGAGACCTACCTAAACTTGAATTCCCAAATGACAAAGATTGTAATCCCTGTCAAAAGGGAATGCAATATAAAGTTTCTTTTAAATCAAAGAAAGAAGTTTCAACTTCTCAACCTCTCAATTTGGTTCACATGGAATTTTTTGGACCTTCAAGAGTTTCTAGTTTAAATGGGAAGCACTAAGACTATGTTCTAGTAGATGAATGTTCTAGATATACTTGGGTATACTTCTTAGCATACAAAAGTGAATGTTGTTATTACTTTGTTAAATACTCCAAATCTGTAGAAAATCTTAGTGGATATAAGATTAAAACCCTGAGAAGAGATCATGGCCGTTAGTTTGAAAATCAAGAGTTTGAATCTTATTTCTCACACAATGGCAATAGTCACAACTTTTTTGATCCTGGGACACCTCAGCAGAATGGTGTGGTAGAAATAAGGAATAGAAACCATCATGAAATAACTAGAACCATGCTTAATGAATATGACCTGCCAATTTAGTTTTGGGCTAAAGCTGTGAATACAACTTGTTATATTATTAATAGAGTCTTAATTAGACCAGTTCTTAAGAAGACCCCATATGTGTTGTGAAATAATATAAAATATACTGTTAGTTACTTTAGGGTCTTTGGATGTATTGTTTTTATTCTTAATACAAAGGATAATCTGGACAAGTTTTATTCTAAGAGTGATGAAGGAATTTTTCTTGGTTATTCTTTAAATAGAAAAGCCTATAGAGTCATTAATAAAAGAACTAAATGTGTGGAATAATCTGCTCACATCAAGTTTGATGAAACTAATCCACATGAGCTTAAAACCTATCTTTAAAATCTCGAGGAAGATTGGAGTGTTCTGGACCTTAATGATAAATCTAAAGAACCAAGTGTCAAAACATCCAGTTCTGAACATATTCCAGAATCTGATGGTATAGAACCCGAACATGGAGATGAACCTGAAATATCTAGTCCTACCTTTACTAGATCAACAAGGATTTTAAAGAATCATCCTTTAGATTTTTTTTAGATAATCTTGATAGAGGGACATAGACAAGAGATTCTATAAGAAAATAGGTTATGTTGGAACCAGGTTCTTCAAAGCATGATTTGGTGTATGGTTTGTGTTTGTTGTCAATCCTCAGTGGAAGTTCAGGGTGTGAACCAACAAAGCGATCATACCGTTCAGGATGAAAACAGTAGTGAAGGTGGCGCTGTTTCCCAGTGTTTGCCAAATTTTTGGGCCTGAAAATTCGTAAATAAAGTAAAGTGTTTTTGGCAAAGATACTTGCGCGCCGAGCTCTTGGAGGATGAAAGACTTGCGCGCCATATGTTTTTGAGGATCAGAACATCACAATGTGGCTAAGGAAAGAAGGTCGCGCAAGTGTTGGTTGGGTCGCGCAAGTAACTTGCGCGACAGAGGATCTGGAGACAGGACTTGCGCGTCGTCGAGGGACTTGCGCGCCGCCGCGCAGGGGGTCCAGTTTGCCTATAAATACTGGACCACCCCTCCTCATTTCTAACGGAGTTCAAGGCCGAGATATTGTTCGAGCTCTCGTCGCCCAGGTGGTTGAGTCGCGCAGGTGGTTGTTTTGTCGCGCAAGTAGAGCTTGCGCGCCGGTGTTTGGTTGTTCTCCCAAGGCAGTTTGGAAGAAAAAGGAAGTGGATCGCGCAAGTTTTTAGTTCAAGAAGGCAGTGTCGCGCAGGTGCTTCAGTGACACTTGCGCGCCAGTTTAGTCTTGCGCGCCGCCGGGAGACTTGCGCGCCGGGCTTGAAAAGGAGACCTAGACACTATTGAAGCACGCCTGCCTTGCTGGAGCTGCACGAAAGCTGAGAAACTACTCGGTTCATTCGAGGAAAAGTGATATTCTTCTTCTGGTGAGAATCGGACTTCAATAGAGCATCTACATTCAACAAAGGATGCACTCTTATGCAAATGAAGAAGAGACCTAAACGTCTATAAACTGAGTGGGACTTCACCAACGGCAGTGAGCCAGGGGGAGTCAACGGGAGTGACCCGAGGGACGCAGTGAGTTATCCCTGAACTATTGTAACGGCAGTGAGCCTGGGACAGAGTGTCTGTACCCGAACTTTTGTATCCGCAGCTAGTGAAGCATAGTGGATTTATGTACGACCGGCAACCTGTCGGCGTATGTTCCTTGGACGTAGCCCTTAGTGGTGAACCAAGTAAAAATGACTGTGTCTTCTCTGTGCATGTGAATGTTTTCATTTTGATCGTAATCATCATACAGGTTCAACAAGTTCCTACCAACGTGGGAACAAGATCCAACAAATTAAAAGAAAAAAGTGGTCACCCTGATTCACCCCTCCCCTCTCAGGGTGTCCCGGGGTCCTTTAAGTGGTATCATAGGGTAAAGGTTGCTGGCGTTGAATCTGACCTTCTTCGTCATGGAAAACGCGATCAATGTCAGGGGAGTCCCTCACTTCAATGGAAGCAATTTCCAGATCTGGAAGAACAGAATGAGATCTCATCTAAGATCTCTTGGAATGGAAGTTCTTTTTTCTACTGTGCAAGGAATTCATGTCACTGATCCAACAGGTCTGGCTATGACTGAAACAGACAGGAAACTTCTTGATGCAGATGCCAAAGCACAGAATGCTCTCACTGCTGCCCTTTCTGATCAGATTTACCTGAAGGTGATCAATTGCACCTCAGCAAAATCTATGTGGGATAAACTTGAGAATATTTATGAAGGTGATAGCAAAGTGAAGGAGACGAAACTACAAGTGCTACACAATCGGTTTGATGATCTGAAGATGCATCCAGACGAGAATGCGGACTCTTTCTTCAATCGAATTACTGAAGTGGTTGGAGCAATTCGGGGTCTAGGCGAAGAAATCAAAGACATTGATATTATAAAGAAAATATTAAGAAGACTTCCACCTCTGTATAATGCGAAGGTGTCAGCTCTTGAGGAAAGAGATCTTTCCAAACTTTCTCTAGATGACTTACTGAGCAGTTTGGTAGCATATGAAATGAGAGTCAAACCAGAAGATGCTACGACTCGGGTGAGCAAGGAAATGGCATTCAAGGCCATGGATAAATTGAAAATCTCAAAGGATAGTAGCGGTGATGATGATGAAGAGAAAGAAATTCTTTCTCTCATTGCAAAGAAGTTCCAGAAGGGGAAAGGGAAATTCAAAGGGAAGTTACCTCTCGCATGCTTCCGTTGTGGAAAAGTTGGTCATATTGCCTCTCAGTGCTTGAAGAATATCAATGATGATGACAGTGAAGATGAAAACTTCAAGAAGCCTCAAAGAAGGTTCTTCAAAAAGGGAGACTTCAAATCTGGTAAGAAAATGCAAAGGAAGAGTTTTTTCTGTGAAGAGGAAGAAGATGACAATGAATTCTGTGATGAAGAAGAACCAGAATTCAAAACTGGGAACCATGCTTCTATGATGGCCACTGTTGAAAAGTCAGAAGATCCTGAGGTGCAACTTAAGGATGCAGTTAGTAAGCTTAAGATTAAATGTAAGAGCTGCAATAAGTGGAAATCAATTGTAGAAGAATCAACTGAATATGTTGATCAACTTGAAGCTGAAATTGAACGACTGGAAGAATTTGTGAAGGTAGAGTCTAAAATAATTGAAAGCAATGATGATGCAGTTGATCTGAAGCTGAGAATTGAAGAGCAAGCAAAGGTCATCAATGACCTCACATCCAGACTGGATGAAAAATCCAAGACTGTTGAGGGTCTTGAGGAGGAAGTAGTTACTCTGAGGAGTAAAATGGAGGCAGAATCAGTTTCAAAAGAATCGAGGAAGAAAATACAGTTCGGAAGATTCTCAGATGCAGAATTACTTGCAAGAGCCAAGTGTGGTTCAGATGGGGTTGGAAAAGTCTTGAGTGATCAAAGACCTGCTTGCATGGGAAATAGTGGAATTGGCTGTGAGGCTGAGTCATCAACTGCTAGAAGTGCAAAGATCCAAAAGAAAGATAAGATGAAAGTTGAACATGTTGAAATGTTACCTAGAGTGCTGAAAAAGGAACCCTCAATCCAAACTAAAAGGAGACCTGAAAATTATCCTCAAACTTTCAAAAATGGCAGACAGTCTTACTATTCTCCCAAGGAAGAAGCTATAAGGAAAAATTCAAGTGAGAAGACATTTCTTCTCATGAAGTGTCAGTTCTGTGGCTATCTGGGCCATACAATGTCCTATTGTGAAGAGGCAAGAAGCTATCTGAATGGAGAAGATATAGATGCTCAACAAAGGAGAACAATTTCATATCCTAATTCTTATAGAAGAAATAATTTCTATGGATATTGTTTTCATTGTTCTAACTTTGGTCATAAGGCCATTAATTGCAGGCAGAGAAGGGACATTGACACCTCATACAGAAGTTCCAGACATGTCAAGTCTCGTCAGCAAGACGATGTTTCTCTTTCAAATAGGTTCTCACCTCTTAAAGAAGACTTTGACTATGAAGAACCTGGGTTTGCAGAAGAGATAGTTGAAAGGCCATCAGTTCTATATACTCAATCTAATGTCTCATGGAAGGAAAGGAGGAAGATTGAGAAATCAAACCTTGCAGAGGTAGCTCTCAAAGCTACAAAGAACAACAGTACCTGGACTCTAGATAGCGGTTGCTCATCTCATATGACAGGTAATGCCGGTCTACTAACAAATATCATAAAGAATGTTGATGGTACAGTAAGATTTGGTAATGATGGGGCTCTGAAAATCAAAGGGAGTGGAAGTACAAAATTAGCTAATGGAGAACTAAAGAAGACTGAAGTCCTTTACGTAGATGGCCTACGTCATAATCTCCTCAGCGTGAGTCAACTCTGTGACTCAGGACTTGTTGTTACTTTTAATCAGAAAGGCAGCACTATCAAGGGAAAAACTGGCAATTCTCTCATGAAGGGATGCAGAACAGAAGGAAACTTGTATCAGGTTGATAGTGAAGAGAATGTATGTTACATGACTATTGAAGAAGAAAACAATCTGTGGCATCGGAGATTGGGACACATCAATCAAAAAGACATGGAGAAAATATCAAAATTGAGAATTGTCATGGACATTCCCAACCTGAAGCGTGAGCGTGAAAAATCCTGTGATGCTTGTATTCGTGGGAAGTTAGTCTGCAGTTCATATCGGCCAAAGAAGAAAAAGGCATCTCACCTTCTTGATCTGATTCATACAGATGTTTGTGGTCCAATAAATGTTTCCGGAACTCATGGAGAAAGGAACTTTGTCCTTTTCATAGATGATTACAGTCGAATGGAATGTGTGATGGTCATTCACCAGAAACGACAGGTCCTTGACTGCATGAAAACATATCGGCGAATCGCCGAGAATGATACTGGACGAACAATCAAAGTGTTGCGATCTGACAATGGAGGAGAATACACGTCCATTGAATTTGAAAATTATCTGGAGAAGCATGGGATACAACATGAGGTAGCTGCTGTGAGAACTCCACAACAAAATGGATTTGTTGAACGAAGGAATCGACAGGTGAACAACATGGCACGAACTATGCTGATTGAGAGTCGTATTCCACGACATTACTGGAAGGAGGCTGTTCAAGCTGCAGTGTACATTCAGAATCGAACAGGAATTTATATGGGTGAGACGAAGACACCATATGAATTGTGGCATGGACGGAAGCCTTCTCTAAAATACTTTCCTGTTTTTGGAAGTAAGTGCTTCATCAGGAACAAAGAAGGAAATCAGGGGAAATATGGTGACAACGCAGATGAAGGAATCTTCCTCGGTTACTCAATGAACAGCAAAGCCTACAAATGTTTCAACAATCGTTTGGGAAGGATTTTGGAAAGCAATGATGTTAAGATAATTGAAGAGAAAACCAAAAATGCTTCACGGACGTCATATGCTGATGTGATAGAAAGTCATGAAGAATGTGGACATGAAGAAACTACAAATGCAGAAATAGAGGAAGCTGTTCAAAACACTCATCAATCACATAATGATGTTGACTCAGAAGAAGAATCTGAAGAAGAAACTATGGCTGAAGAGAATACTACTGAACCTTGCAGGAGAAATCGAAGAGCTGAGATTGATCCATCCAACATAATTGGGGATAGGAGTACACCCACACAAACCAGAAGGATGACGAATACCACGCAATCTGCATTTCTATCAGTTGTAGAGCCATCCTCATTCGAAGAAGCTGCAAAAGATGAATCTTGGGTGAAAGCCATGAATGATGAATTAGATCAGATTGATAAGAATCAGACATGGGATCTTGTCCAGAGACCTGAAGGTCACAATGTGATTGGTACCAAATGGATTTTCAAAAATAAGTTTGATGAGCATGGAAGTGTTATCAGAAACAAGGCACGACTGGTATGTAAAGGATACTCCCAGATTGAAGGTATTGATGTTGAAGAAACCTTTGCTCCAGTTGCTAGACTGGAATCAATCAGGCTTTTCCTTGCCATGGAACTCCAAAGAGGATATAAAGTATATCAAATGGATGTTAAGACAGCATTCTTGAATGGTGTACTCGAAGAAGAAGTCTACATTGAACAACCGGTGGGGTTTGTCTTGGGTACCGATGAAACAAAGGTCTGCAAACTAAAGAAAGCTCTATATGGTTTGAAGCAGGCACCACGGGCATGGTACTCACGGCTAGATTCATATCTCAAGAAGTTGGAATTCAAAAGAGGAGGAGTTGATCACAATCTCTATGTGAAAAATTCTCCAAAAGATCAGTTCATGGTTCTTGTCTACGTTGATGATATCATTTTTGGTGGCAGCAGGCAGAAATCAGTGGATGAATTTTCCAACCACATGAAATCAGAATTTGAAATGTCTATGATTGGGGAGCTCACATATTTCTTGGGGTTGCAAGTAATTCAAAAGAAGGAATACACTTTCATTTCTCAGGAAAAATATGCAAGAGAGTTGCTGAAGAAGTTCAATATGCAAGACTCCAAACCAATGTCAACTCCGATTCCTGTTGGAACTAAACTTGGAAAGCATGAGGATGGGAACTCTGTTGATCCCACCATGTACAGGAGGATCATTGGAAGCCTACTGTATCTGACAGCGACAAGGCCAGATATTGTCTTTGCAACATGCCTTGCAGCCCGCTTTCAGAGTAATCCAAAAGAGGAACATATGTCAGTAGTAAAAAGAATCATGAGGTATATTCAAGGCACACATAACTTCGGGTTATTTTTTGTTGCAGGCAGGGACAGTGAATTATCAGCGTTTTCTGATGCTGACTGGGCTGGGGATGTAGTAGATAGAAAGTCCACTAGTGGTGGAGCTTTCTATATTGGGCATAAATGTGTTGGCTGGTTGAGCAAGAAGCAAGAAAGTACTTCTCTTAGTACTGCTGAAGCTGAATATATCTCCGCCACAAAAGCATGAACTCAACTTCTTTGGATGAAGCAGCAGCTAACAGATATTGGTGATAAGGTGCAGCAACCAATGGTGATTTATTGTGATAACAAAAGTGCAATTGATCTTACGAAGAATCCGGTTCAGCATTCTCGTACAAAACATATTGAAATACCGTATCATTTTATCAAAGAAAAGGTTGAACAAGGCGTGATTAAAATGGATCATGTTGGAACTAATGAGCAAGTGGCTGATATCCTAACCAAGCCATTGTCCGCGGCTGTGTTCGAGAAGCATCGGTTGAACCTCGGTGTTCGACCACCTCCTACTGCATAAGGAGGCTCCGGAAGTCCCCTCTCCCCATTTGTTTTTAACTGTTTTTATCTGTTTATGGCTGTGATACAGGTTTATGGGGGAGATACTATCCAGGGGGAGTATGGCTTGAGCTGAACGTTGAACAAACTTTTCGGTCTTTGGTTTTATTGTCAATGGGGGAGAAAGGAATAAATTCAAGGCAAGAAATTCTTCTGTGATGAGAAGTTTAATAAGGATAACATCGGGATGGAGAATTTCGTGTACGATTTCAACACACTAAGACCCAATTCAAGCTTTCTCTCTTGTTTTCTACACCGAGCATTGCTCACGTAGACTTAGAGTGTTAGCTGAGTTTATTCTTGCGTTTGGGATTTGCTCATGGTTGGAGATCTATTGAATTTATTCTGATTGCCAACAAACCCAAAGGGGGAGATTGTTGGAACCAGGTTCTTCAAAGCATGATTTGGTGTATGGTTTGTGTTTTTTGTCAATCCTCAGTGGAAGTTCAGGGTGTGAACCAACAAAGCGATCATACCGTTCAGGATGAAAACAGTAGTGAAGGTGGCGCTGTTTCCCAGTGTTTGCCAAATTTTTGGGCCTGAAAATTCGTAAATAAAGTAAAGTGTTTTTGGCAAAGATACTTGCGCGCCGAGCTCTTGGAGGATGAAAGACTTGCGCGCCATATGTTTCTGAGGATCATAACATCACAATTTGGCTAAGGAAAGAAGGTCGCGCAAGTGTTGGTTGGGTCGCGCAAGTAACTTGCGCGACAGAGGATCTGGAGACAGGACTTGCGCGCCGTCGAGGGACTTGCGCGCCGCCGCGCAGGGGGTCCAGTTTGCTTATAAATACTGGACCACCCCTCCTCATTTCTAACGGAGTTCAAGGCCGAGATATTGTTCGAGCTCTCGTCGCCCAGGTGGTTGAGTCGCGCAGGTGGTTGTTTTGTCGCGCAAGTAGAGCTTGCGCGCCGGTGTTTGGCTGTTCTCCCAAGGCAGTTTGGAAGATAAAGGAAGTGGATCGCGCAAGTTTTTAGTTCAAGAAGGCAGTGTCGCGTAGGTGCTTCAGTGACACTTGCGCGCCAGTTTAGTCTTGCGCGCCTGAGACTTGCGCGCCGCCGGGAGACTTGCGCGCCGGGCTTGAAAAGGAGACCTAGACACTATTGAAGCACGCCTGCCTTGCTGGAGCTGCACGAAAGCCGAGAAACTACTCGGTTCATTCGAGGAAAAGTGATATTCTTCTTCTGGTGAGAATCAGACATCAATAGAGCATCTACATTCAACAAAGGATGCACTCTTATGCAAATGAAGAAGAGACCTACACGTCTATAAACTGAGTGGGACTTCACCAACGGCAGTGAGCCAGGGGGAGTCAACGGGAGTGACCCGAGGGACGCAGTGAGTTATCCCTGAACTATTGTAAAGGCAGTGAGCCTGGGACAGAGTGTCTGTACCCGATCTTTTGTATCCGCAGCTAGTGAAGCATAGTGGATTTAGGTACGACTGGCAACCTGTCGGCGTATGCTCCTTGGACGTAGCCCTTAGTGGTGAACCAAGTAAAAATGACTGTGTCTTCTCTGTGCATGTGAATGTTTTCATTTTGATCGTAATCATTATACAGGTTCAATAAGTTCCTACCAACGTGGGAACAAGATCCAACAAATTAAAAGAAAAAAGTGGTCACCCTGATTCACCCCTCCCCTCTCAGGGTGTCCCGGGGTCCTTCAGGTTAAACGTCAAGCCTTTCTTTCACAGCTATAACCTAAAAATGTAAATGATGCTATCAATGATGAATTTTGTGTAATGGCTATGAAAGAAGAGTTAAATCATTTTGAAAGAAACAAAGTCTGGGAATTAGTTGA
Source organism: Viscum album (assembly GCA_963277665.1). Taxonomy (NCBI): domain Eukaryota; kingdom Viridiplantae; phylum Streptophyta; class Magnoliopsida; order Santalales; family Viscaceae; genus Viscum; species Viscum album. The sequence goes on along the minus strand of OY728143.1, from coordinate 882,621,214 downwards.
CATACCTAATGACAATTTAAAAAGAGGCACTAAATGGGTTTTTAGAAACAAAGTTGATGAGTCTGGAACATAGTTAGAAATAATTACAGGCTAGTTGTACAAGGATATAGTCAAGAGGAAGATATAGACTATGAGGAACCCTTTTCACCTGTAGCCAAATTAGAAGCCATTAGTATCTTACTTTCCTATGCTGCACATCTGAATTTCATTTTATATCAAATCGATGTCAAAAGTGCTTTTCAAAATGGTGTTATAATTTAAGTTGTTTTTGTTGAACAACCACATGGATTTACTAATCCTCATTTTCCAAAGAAAGTGTTTAAACTTTACAAAGCTTTATATGGTCTAAAACAAGCTCCAAGAGCTTGGTATGATAGACTTAGTAATTTTCTTATTTCAATAAGTTTTATTAAAGGGATTTTTGATCCAACTCTATTTGTTAAAAGAATTTCTAATGTTGTTTTAATAGTACAAATATTTGTTCATGATATTATTTTTGGATCTTCCAAACACTCTTTATGTACTGATTTTTCAAAATGTATGCAAAATGAGTTTGAAATGATTTTAATGGGAGAACATAAATATTTTCTTGGATTTCAAGTTTTCCAAAATAAAGATGGTATTACTTTGAATCGAAGTAAATATACAAAGGATCTCTTAAAACGTTTTGGTTTGGATAATATTAAGGAAAGTGAAACTCCTATGTGTACTATTTGTAAATTGGATGCAGATGAAACTGGGAAACTAGTGGATTGAACCAATTATAGAGGTATGATTGGAAGTTTACATTACCTTACTGCTAGTCAACCAGATATTATGTTTAGTGTATATATGTGTGCATGATTTCAAGCTAATCAAAAAGAATCTCATAATTTAAGTTAAATGAATTTTTATGAATCTTAAACCTACTGTAAACATAGGTTTGTTTTACCCAAAAGTACAACCCTTTAAGTTGATGAGTTATTCAGATGTTTATTATTCTAGTTGCAAGTTGGATCGAAAAAAGCACTTCTGGAACATGTCACTTATTTGGAAAATCCTTAGTTTCTTGGTGTAGTAAAAAGTAGAATTCTGTAGCATTGTCCACTACCAAAGAAAAGTACAATGCTGCTGGAAGTTGTTGTGCACAAATTCTGTGGATGGAACACACTCTTTTGGACTATGGATGTGACTTTAATCACGTTTCAATCAACTGTAACAACACTAGTGCAATAAATATCTCGAAGAACCCTGTGTCTCACTCTAGGGCCAAACACATTGATGTAAGGCACCATTTCTTGAGATATCATTACTAAAAGGGTGATATAATTCTAGAGTTTATAAGTACTGAACATCAATTACCTGACATCATCAATAAACCTTTGTGTTCAGATAGGTTAAGTTACATTAGACATGAGTTAGGTATGTTTAACCTTGATCGGTAGATAATTTCAGCGACGTGATATTCTCACTGATGTAAAATTCTCACCGATGTGAAATTCTCACTTAGGTGAAATTCTCACCGATGAGAAATTATCACCGATGTGAAATTCTCACTGATAGACCCTACCGATGAGTGTTCTGTTTTAAAACTTCTGTCTACCACCAAAATCTGAATCGTTTTTACTTTATTTCATTTTGTTTATTTATTTTATGATTCCTAAATGATAAACTAAAGTCATAACTTCTTATCAAACCACCGAGCCTCGAACCTTTACCCTCAAAACTTAGCTCTCGAATCCTTAGTGAACTCTAAATCATTCGAACCAGGGATGGAAGAAACCAAACTACCTACCGTCATAGATGACTCTGTTGAGCCGAAAACAAAGAAGAAGAAGATCGAGAAATAAGAATGTGGTAGTGGTAGTGTTTCTAGAACTAGATCGGGGAGACGACCAATGAATCCTCATCTGCAAAATTGAGTTATTGTGATTGAAAAGGACTTGTGTGTTGAATGGATACTGCCTAGAAAATCCTTAGTGATCGAATTACTTCAAGATCAAAAATGGGTAGAGTCTTTTTCGAAAAAATGATCCCTACCTTCCAAAATTAGTGAATCAATTTTACGATTTTGTAACCTTTGAGAAACCGGAGAATGAAAATCGAGTAACCTCTTTTATAAATGGAAAGAAGATGTCGTTTTCATCTATTTAATGGGATGATTGCTTGAAATTTCCACATGAAGGAGTATCTGGATATGTCTCAAGAGCCATGCCACCTACCAGTGACATTTTCAACAATGAGACTACTTTGGAAGATCTGACTGGTGATGGAAGTCAAAGACAAGTAGTTGCTGCAGAAATGGATAGCGAGAACAGATTGCTATTCAAATTCATTCAACATGTCTTGATACCAAGGAGAGGAGACTTTTCCAATTTGAGATATCAGGATATTTATCTCCTACACCTCATAAGACATTGTGTAAAGGTTAATTTCTGTGGATTCTTGATGATCCAAATGGAAGATATGATGAGGATGAAATCAAAGACAAATGCCCTATTCTTTGCTAAATTGATCTCTACGATAATTAAAGTAAAATGGGTAGCTGAGTCTCAAGATTAGACAGTAGTAGTGAAGAATAACTTTTATATCACCTTTACTATGTGCAAATACATGAGGATCAATTGGAACCCTTGGATAGGAGAATGGTTCAATGATGACCCGGAGGTATATGACAAATTCAATCCTGTAGATCATCCTTCAAGACCAAAGGTAGTGAGGGATCTAGGTCTGGGACCTGATAAAGAAGTTCCATAATACAGTGATGATTTAGGAGAGAAGGAGTCCTCTACTGATGAAGGAGGAGATCCTGACTTACCTCCGAGTCCAACTCTTGAAGATCTAGATCAACATAAATCCGATAAGGAAGAAGCTGCTTTAGAGGATGTTGAAGTGGCTGCTGTAGAGAATGAAGAAGATGTTCATGAAAGTGAAGCATCTCTGTCAGCTGATTTGAGCCTGAGTCTGGTGATTGGAAAATCTTTAGTGCCTTCTACGGATACAAATGAGGTTGACATACCCTTATCTAATCCAGATGACCCTCCTTCTGTTGCAGAGGAAAAATTGATAGTGGAATATTCTCCTCAGGATGAAATACCTGCTGAGAATGCTTCTGAGAATGTTGCTGATAATGCTGTTATTCTAATTGAGGATGCACCGATTGAGGGGGAGTATCAATCCAATGTTGGAAATGTTAAAGTTGGTGCGGTAATTGAATATTGGGCAGAAAACCTAGGTTTTATAGTTTGTTTTAGACTATCCCGATTTAGAAAATGAAGCATCTCTCAATAGACCAAAGATTTTTTATAATATTAAATCTAAGTTGTTGCCTGAAGATGTAGTCTGAATACATGACCTGGATAATTTAAAGAAAAATATTAAGGACAGTTTTTTTGAAGAGGTAAAGAAGATGGATGTTTCTCTGGTCTCTTCAGTTCAATCGATCATGACTGACTCAGTGGTCAGTTTTTCATCTGAAAGAGTACCCACTGCAGATGCACCTGCAGATATGATCACAATGGCTGATCTAGAATCCATGATGGATGAGCTAAAAGAATCATTTAATGCCTCATTTACTGAGATGAATCATTGTTTTTCTGAAGATATGATGATGTTGGAAAGATCATTTGAACTCTCTCTATGTTGTAATTTGTCAACCATCATGGCAGAAATACTAGAAGAAGATAAGGAATATCAGGATCAAGTTTCTAGACATGAAGCAGATCTTGAAGCATTAATGAAATTGGTTATCTCTTTGGAATGTTACATGAGCTCAAAATCCCAAGCATACAAGGACTTAGCCTATGTCCAGGGTGTGGTAAGCCAGATGGTTTCTGTGTTTGATGGTTTCAAAACTTCTATTAAAGATTATATTAAAACCCAGGATTCCCATGTTCAAAATCTTATCAGTGGGTTGACCAAATGCTTTAAAGAGACTATATCTTTCTCTGTTGTTTCTCTTTCATCTAAACCTTCCGTGGATTTGAATAATTTTCGAGTTGTGATGAAGGAGTAGCTTGGTTCAGCTTCAACCAGTGGCTCTGTGGACTCATCCGAGCTGATCAGAGTTGTGCTCTCTACCAGAGATTCAGCTAGATAAATAATGAACATAGTCCTAGACTACATGAGAGAAGCATCTGCCTCTCAGAAAGAAGTTAATGATAAGGTGGACTCCTATTTCTCTATGATTTTCACCAAAAATCAACTCAACAATCACTTCAAACTTCTTGTTGGAAAATATGAAGCTGCCTCCTGTAAATCGAGCTTTCAGAGAACAAGTTAGCAAGCTAAGGGAATTGACTCCAGCATTGGACAAGTTTATGGAGAACAAGGATTACTTCATATCTTCTTTGGAGATAGGAGGAAGAGTAATTATGGATTTCAGAAATCTGTTGCTGCCATTTCGGCATGTTGATGCTAGGACAGTAGTTGTCCCTCCTGATTTTCTTGCCTCTGCCTCTACTGCTTCTCCAGTTCAGATGACTCCTACCCAATCAATTTGAATCCTCACACCTATAATCACACGAAGGACTCCTCATTATAGACTAGTAATAGTTTCTATGGCTCAGCCTCCTTTGAACATTTTCATAATTCCTAAACCCACACCTGCTTCCACTTCCCATGAATCCTCTTCTGCTCCCAAGGGAAAATCTCATATTGAGGATGTGGATTGAACCAGTGGCTAGAAATTTTGATATGAATCCTTTGTATTTATTTTAGTTCTTTGTACCTTATCTGGAACATGAAATGAAACTGGTTTTTCATCTCTTTTCTCATATTTATTTTTATTCCTCTTCTCTTTGGTTTTCCACTTTTTTATTATCACAAAGGGGGAGAAATATTTTACCATGCTTTTACAATGGAAGATAAATACTCTATAAGTATAAAAGAGGAAGAAATATTCACCAAGGGGGAGAGATATTAATGAAAGGGGAGAAATTTTATCTAATGAAAAGATATTATGCTTTACTCCTCTGATATTGTTACATTTCTTCCTCTGATGCCATTTTCTCTAACTCTCTAATTCCACCAAACATTACTTTTGATATCATTAAATTTCATTTTATCTCTGATACTATCACATTTTCTTTCACCTATAATCCTTTATGTTCTATAACATACTGTTTCTATGAGATAGTTGAATTTAATGACATGTCCTCTGTTACAACTGCTCACTATATTTTAAAATGATAATATCATAGGTTGTGATTATCAAAAAGGGGGAGATTCTTGACCTCACCTGTTTTGATAATCCCAATTATACTTTCATATACTTTGATAATCTCAATCTAATGATTTTTTTTATATTAATTCATTAAATCTGTGATCAAGATGATAATAATATTAAAATAATCCCTCAGATATGTTAATCCATTTATATCTATGTTTATATGAGTTATAAAGTTATTCTATCCCGTTCAGATAAATTTTGAAAAGTGTTAATCCATAATCTGGGTATAGCTACTGATATGGAGCTACCGGTACTTAGTCTACCGATAGACAGAGTCACCGATAAGCTAAGGTTACCGATATGTACAGAGCTACTGACAGAAACTGAGCTACCGATAGAACAAGTCTATCGATATGCATAAGTCCACCGGTGAGGAAGTCTACGAACATATTCAGTCTACCGATACATAACACTAAGTGCTACAGATACAAGCTACCGACCGGCCTAATGATACATAGACACGACTGATATGAACTGACACACCAGAGCTACCAACAGACAAGATCTACCGATAGACAGAAGTCTACCGATGGAGCCAGTTCATAGATAGTTACCGATAGAGTAAGTTTACCGATACAAGTACAGTCACTGATATATCGAGCTACCGATGGAACTAGAGAAACCGATGGAATGAAGTCACTGGTATATAGAGAAACCGATGCAAGACTAAATATCTACCGATGGACGGACCTTCTACACAAAGTCTACCATACACATTTACCAACACGAGCTACTAATTTACCAACCAGTCAAAATCTATACTCTCAATACTATTTATTTATTATGCTAATGGTTACATTTGATATCTTTAATTTATTCAATGATATTTAATTAATTTTGTTGTCATGTCAAGGAACCATACCTAGTACCCATGAAAAAACTAATAATTCTTTTTTGCGAGAGCTAAAAGCTACAAAAAGGGAAGATAAAGACCTAGCTAAAATGCGGAGAATTAGAGAACACTGAGTGTGCATACAACAAGCATCAAGGAACTAAGAAGGCACAATGGTGAAAAAGAAAAGAGATGAATATAATTCAAACATTGTGCATTTGTGAAAGAAGAAAAATGTTACTCCAAGAACACTGGACATACACGAAGCTACTCATTTTTGAAAAGAACACAAGTTGCATCTTGAGTGAACTACAACAAACACTTCATGAACTCATGCTGCTAAGCTGTACCAAGAATCATAGAAGAAAACGACACTCTGTTTTTTAAGCATAAACCAGAGAAGGACTGAGAGGTATTTATGACCAACCAAATGAGTCCATAGATGCACTACCAATCACTAGAGCTTTTCTAAACTCTTTCCCACTTCCTTTAGTGATTCTATCTTTACATTTTGAGCAGTGTGTGTACCCTGTTTATTTTACACACACACTATATCCTAATCTAAATTAGAGAATTCTTAAATACTCACTCAAACTTCATAACCCTTTGTTTCCCACTGTGGATAGTTGTAGAGGTCGAGTATGACCTGAACATCATGTGGAATGTTTTTTGTTTTTCCCATGAAGAACTTTGGTAGAGGTATTTGGACATGGACAGTAGTGTACTGTTGTTTACCCCTAATCCAGGGTGTGGACCAATTTGTATAAATTGTTGAGAGGAGTAAGTCTCGGCTTGAGACTGATCCTCTTGGTTAACTTTGCTGTTCATTTTAATTTAAGTCTATAAGTGTACTATATATTTATTTAATATTCCGATGCTATTACTTTGAAATACAAAACTCTTTTAAAGATACTTTGATAGTTAAATTAGAAAGTATTTATACTTATTGTAAACGAGTCATTTAGTTTCAAATGTTAATTTAATCTTCAGATTAAGTCAAATGAGACCTAACCAATCTTTGAGAAACTGATTGAACATTTACACTCTATATAGATTCACTACATTTTAACTATGTTTTTAAATTGGGGGATTTTAAGAGAAATATTTTAAAAAAAATTAATTGGAACTCATTTCACCCCCCTCTTGAGTATCCACTCCGACCAAAAGTTTTATTACCTATGAATTGTATTATTACAATTCATTATTATTTTTTATCTGTTTGTGTCAAAATAATCCCAATGTGGATGAATTTTTTTTCTTAATATTGATGGTCGATTTGGGACAAAAAATATATGATTACATTTTTCAATGAGGATAAAATCTTCTTGGAATAGTTATTTATTAGTCATCCCGTTTTTAGAATTCTAATCATTTTTCATAGAACAAACAACCATTTATTCTTGTATTTGTGTATTCTTGTAGGAAAAACATATAACTATGCAATAGGTTTAACCAAATTCACACTATAATAGTAAACTAATTTTGGAAGAGATATATTGAATATGACTCAATCATGGAGGTTATCTCTTAAAATCCAATATTGTTTAAAAATTAATGATTATAAATTATGAACATCTAAATTGGATTCCTGAGTTATGATAATATGAGAAATATTTTCTCTAATGCAATAATTAAATAATGTCAGAAATTTTCAGTTATAAGGGATAATAATTTTCACATTATATCCTCTAGTGTTTCACAACTCAACTACCTCTTTCCTGAATGATGTTTACACTATTGATGCAACTAATACTCTGATAGATTCAATATGTTTTTTGGATCAGGTTAGGGGTATAGTGTCGGCACTTCCACTTATTTAGAAATGATATTTTCTACATCCTTTATTGATGGTTAATTTCTTGTTAGATAGTGATATTTGATGAAATTTTACCATAGTCTATATGATATAATTTCACAAAATATGTGGAACAATAATTAATTTTCTCAATCCACTATGGAATTTAGTGGAATTTTTTTTCAATTTATATCAAATATTTTTATTGAAAATATCATACACAATCTATTTGGGTAATTTCGTACTCCCTGAGCATTTTAATCCATTCAATATAAAGGTAATGTTTTAGACCCTCAAATTCTCATCCAATTTGAAATTTGGTAGATCAGGGACTGTCGTCATCTATTGTGTAGAGTTTAATTTATTATAAAATTAACAATTTTGATTATCCTAACCAATGAAAATATAAGTCGATATGATAATATTAATGAAAATCATTGGTCTTTCTAAAATTATCATGTAGCGTTTCTCTTTATCTATATATTTCTTCTTGAGTGTTCAAATCATGGGGCCACGTTTGGACACATTGTGTGTATGAAATTTTTATAGGTCCCATCGATATTTAATGACTTCAAACATTGTGGGTTTTATATTGGTAAGAGGATGAGTTAGATCTAAACATTTGGGATAAAACATACATATAAGATTCATTGGTTATCAGTATCCTTTATTGGTTTATTTTCAGTAATATAATGAATCAATAGAGTTAATATGTTCTTCAGGGATGGTTAATTGGTAACATACTCTAGTGTAGGTGATAGACTGATGATTATATTTTCATCCCAACAATTTATTTTATGGGTATTTAATTTGTTCTTGTCTAGGATAACGTGTTTGACATGCCTCATGATTCCATACCCATTAAGTGAACTCTAGATACCTTTCACTATTGATCATATATAGACTAGTTTCATAGACCTATAACCTATAATATGTTATAATTATATTCACATAGGTTAAGAAAAATTCTCTTTATAGACATCCACTAGATGGGAAGTGTTGAATTCCACCAAAGAGTTATAACCAACAAGAATATTTCCCTTTAGTAACTCAATGTAATTTCACTTCAACACCTTTCTTTGAGAATGATATCTTCACTTTTATTAGGTTATTATTAGGATGTGGACACAACCTTAAAATAAAAATTGGATGAATCATTCCAAATGGGTGGTAACTAAAATGGTGGGTGAGCTTATATATTAATGGTATTCCACGGATGATGGGTACACACATATTTTTTGAATGTTTTAATTGTAGACCATATCCTAGAAATTATATCCCCCAGCAGGTTACTCTGATCCAATATTGAATTACTTTTCATATGTTAAATTGACATCGATGAAATTTAATTATTTCTAATATTCAAATGGGATCATATCATTATCAGTACAATAAGAAACATGTTCACCTATAGTGTATTTTATATGAGAGATGCAACAATAATCATTGATCTTTCCCTTCTTAGATGGTGATTTTTTCTTACGACCCCTCTAAGAGATCCCAAAAATTATATTCTTTGACCACATTATAAATTTTTGTTATGGATTACATGTCATGAAAAACTATGGAGGATTATAATTTGATGTTCCCTAAATAAATAAAATCCATACATATATGTGTGGTGAGATGGTTGTGATATAAATTCCATATACATGTGGTCCTGTGTTTCCATGATCCCACTATTATTATATATTAGATATAATAGGGTTTTTATAATTCCAAGGGTGTTTTTGCGGTAGAAACAATAAAAAATACCCCAGACCTATGTGCTGATAAGCTCTTATAGTGAATAAACAGAAGCTATCATTAATGTCCTTTTGTTTTCCCAAGAGTTTTTATGGGAATGGTTTGGATTCAATATATAATCCAAGTTCATCAAGAATTATTCTGATTATTTATTTTTTGAAATGGGTTCGATTATGTGAATAATTTTCATACATTAAATATCCCGGATATATGGGACCTTTAATATACCAAAACCACTGATTTTTCAATTTTTTAAAACTTATAAATGGTAGGATCTTGTTAGATAACTCTATTATAATTTTCAAATCATGAGTAGAAAACACATATTAAGGAAATTAAGTTTCAGAATATATTATTATATGGGATTTATTTGTTATGGAGTAGATTAATATGTGATTAACCAAGATCACCCCAAACCATATTATATATTTTTTAATGAGAGAATATTATTAATTGGTGAAAAATATTGAAGTTTTTAGGTATACTTTCTGGTGTATCAAACACTGTTTTCTTGACATTGGATGTCACAAAACTAAATGGGTTGAAAAATTGATATGTTATAATTTCTCAACAATTTTTTTAACATGATATGAATATTTCCTATAAGAATTCATTTGGTTGTTATTTTTGAGGTTTTCTCATATGATAATGAATATATAATATAGCAATTAATCATTTAAAATTCCTTGATTGTAATACTGAATGGTTTCTATGAGATATAACATAAATTGTATACATACTTCAGTAAGTTATTCCCTAAGAACTATGGTGTTAACCTAATCTTATATAAGTGATTCCTTCACATTATTAAAATTGAATACTTATTTATTGAATGAATTTCTATGGTGAAAAATATTGGTCATAATATACTTTATTTTATTAAAAAATAGAAAAACCAATAGTGGAGTAGTAGATAACCATGAAATTTAACTATCATTTGGATACTAGGATATTTTTTCATTTTTGAATGAGGATCCTAGTGAGGATATCCTAAAACCCCATAGTTACTCTTATTATGAGGACATACTTGATGGAGTTCCAGAATTATGAGGACCATATTTTTTATTGATCTTCTAATAAGAAGGTGGGATTTTAGATCACCTATCCTGAGAAAAATTTAAAAAAATTGTCATCCAATTCTCACAACGAGAACTAATGTGGTAGAACCTCTAAAGTGAAACCCTGTATTTTTTTGTTATAGTTTCAAGGGGAAAATCTCTATGATCACTATAGGATTTATCACTTATTGATAAAATAGAATATTTTAATACCACCATCAATATATACCAAAAATCCCCATGTACATTGGCATTAATCAACAATGAAATTTATGCATGAGTCTATTTTTTGAGTTGACATTCAGGTGACCATGTTTCTCATAATTATTGAAGAATAAAGGTCGGTACCTTTTCCTTAATGGGGGATTCTCAATGAAAACAACAACCATTATGTATCTAAACCCACCATGGTACCTCCCAAATATCATTAGAATATGTTAATTAATTTCAATAAAATATTATAGGACATGCTAATTGGAAATTCATGGTTTTATAGTATGAGTATTTTACCATTATAAAATTTTAGATACTATTAGGATATATAGATATGCCACTTGGGTAGATTCGAGAATATAAGACTTCCCATCATTGGTTGCTATAAGGAAATAGCGATGGACTGAATATGCTCGGTCTGGAATATTTGTCTACCCTTCTTCTATTAAAAATGTATATTTTCAACCCCCTATAAAAGGGAATGAATAAAAGCCTATTAATAAATTATTTGTTTAAAATACTATCAAAATACATGGACAATGAAAAATATATAAGCCTTACCTAAAGTAGTTATTGATATATAATGACATAATCATGTCAAAATGGGGATATAAGACATATATTATTTTTTATTCTTCATTATAATATGATAATAATCATCATGGATTTGATATTGAATATGAGGCCACTCTTGGAGAATCCCAAATATATGATATTGATTAGTTCTACTTGTAGGGGATGGAATATAATCCTCCCCACTATTGGTTGCTGAGATGTGTTGTAATTGGTATTATACAACAATTTCCATGATATATAAAAAAATATAAAGTGAATGAAAAGTGTTATAACCCTTACCTCTATCACTTATAGTAGATTTTAGTGGGAGTTAGTCACATGAATGTTGATGTCGATCTATTACATGGTGAGATTGTGAGTATGAGTCCACTTTGAATCTTTATTCACTATCATGATATTCCTATATGCTTTAGATGTGAGCGATGGGGTATGGGAATTTTCTGGTTGAATGTTTGGATATATTTCCTTCTATCTCAAGATATATCTATAATGTAAAAGAATACTTACTCACCATAAATAGATGTATTATACTTCTCTTATATCGTCATTAAGATATATTAATGATCCTAATTTTATAGAGTAGTTATATTTATCCTTTTTTTAGTGATGTTAGGTATGGTTACCTTAGTGAAACGTACTAATGGGTTCTTGGACTAGTGTTTCTATGGAGAGATTTTCCTGGTTAGCCTCTCTAGTATAGAGTATAGGAGTTTTGGCCTTGTTATGTTAGTAGTTATGGTGTTTGGTTGGATCCCACTTGGGAGACTCCTGAGCTAATATGAGAATGTGACTAAACAAATTTCACATCTCCATTAACAATTGGAGTTAATTATTACCACAATTTGGTTTTTGGATCTTAAATTGGATGAAGGTGGCTATATTTACCACTTCAATTGTAACAACATTCCTCTTTTAGTGATTTGTCCTATATTTATTGATGGATTGGAGGTTCTTTATCACCAATGTTTATATACCTATCATTGATGGATTTTTCCCTAAAAATTTCGTATTATTTAGTGGAGTCCCAACCATTATGGTAGAAAAAGAATACATTTTATTCCTTTATAATTCCATAATTTTGGAAGAAATATAATTTATATAATATCCTATGAGGATCAAAAAACATAAGAAAAAATATCCATTAGTAGAACATCACATGTAAAACACTATGTGATTTATCACTATCATGAGTTAACGTTTTATTTTAGGTTCACTATTTTTTCAATTAAATAAGAATAAAAAGGAAAAAAAGTATCTAGAATATGCTAATAACTTCATAAATAACCAAATCGGGATTAACACTTTTGAAATTGATGGAATTTGTGGTTGTAGTTTGGAATGAAAGGAAAGAAACATGTGGTAAAATAGTTTTTTTTGGTTATCACACTCCTTTTTGGTCTAGTTCACCATAGAAGATTTCAGATACTACTCCACCATAACATTTTTTTAATGGTGATGATTTTTTTCCCAAAGGTAAGATGGAACAGGGAATTTTCTAGAAACACAATGGAATATGTGTTGGTGAAGAGGATGTGTGGTCAGGCTCATCCATTCCATTTGACATGGAATTATTTCATACTCTAGGACTCAATAACTAATTTAATTCATATTACTAATTCTATGGTAAATTTTAATGTGAGGATTGTTACAATCTACCAATCATAGATAAAAACAATGGATTGATGTTAGATTATATTACATAATAGACATCACCCAAAAATCTCATCATATTTATGTATCAGGGGTACTACATCTATGAAACCATCTCAATGTGTAATATTTTCTTTATCTTTTTATTATAATTTATTTATTATTAGTTTCAGGGTACTATAGTTTTAAAGAAACTTTATCATAAAATTTGGAGATTATCTCTATACAAGAACGTGGTGATAGTTTTTTATGTTGGGATTAAGAACATATGAATTTATTCTAATATATCCATAAAAATTTAATCAAACCAAATTTTGAGAAATTATTCTTAAAGGGATATATTGTGCATTTTATGTTCATTTTATACAAACCGAGTCATTTCCATTAAGGTTATGGAACCATAAACTATTAAATACTAAGATAATGATGCATAAATTGGATTGTAATGGGATTATGAATGGGTAAAGAATTTATTTGGTTTTAATGGAAATATAACCATATAAAGATATGTCTTTTTTCTTGAAAATGGATTAATGATGTATTATTTAGTTTCACTGTTGAAAAAATGGGACATTGATTCATTCATATAGAATTTGGACTAATGATAATGGATTTGGAATACTGAGCATGTTGGATTTGAACCTCTTAGACGCATCATACATATACAGTTTAATAAGAATTAATGTCAATGTCTTTTGAGTTACTCAAATTAATGACTTTTTAGAGAACAATACGACTCAATTAAAGGTCATTCGGTAAGGAAAATCATTTTAGAAAAGAAGCTATGAATAATTATTGGGTGGTTATTGTGAATATTCTACCCTAATGAATATATTTCATTAATGAACTATTGGTATGAGATCATTAATTATGTCATGATGGATTGGGGATTACACTTATTTGGATTCCCATATAAATGCTTCCTTGGAACTAGGACATCATGTTATACATTGGATTATACTACTTATATATTAATATTAAAATATCATTGATATATCAAGATAATTAAATCACCGATGATAAATATCTATGTTATTATACCTAAATAATAATTCCAACACCATATTAGAATGTTTAGCTGGGTTAAACCGGTATATTTTCTTCACGATATGTACCCTAATTATCAAGGAAACCCTCTATTATGATTCCACCAGGGGATCTTACTTTCTAGAGTATAATTATTGAGAATATATTTATAAAGGGAAGACATTATTTAAGGGATGAATTATAGTGTTCAATCCATGATCACATGCATTAGGTAGTTAGGTAGAGGTATATATTTTCCCTTTTGGGGAATCTTTGATGAAAGAGGGCTAATGGATAATCAAATAATCCAATTATAGGCTACATTATGAGGAAGATGTCAAATTTCCATGAATAGGTAATTCATTTTAATTGGAACTTGAGAAGTTTTTGTGTTCATGATAAATACACCAGAGAGTTTAATATATCCTTAATAATAAGCATTCTAAAATTATTATCCTCGTGGGGAGGTTGTAAAATATTTCATTATCATGGGGAGATTAGATAAAATATGACTCCATCAGGAAGGATTGTAGTGGGATTATGATTTCATTTAATATATACTCACTTAGTTTAATTTAAACATATTTAGTGAGTATATTAGGATGCTCTATACTCTATCTATGTGAGGGGTCCCATGTGTTATATCATCGTAGAGGGAAATAACATGTTAGAGAAAAAAATTGTTAGTGTTTGATAAAGAAAATATCACACACTAGGCTTGAGAAAAAGACTATGTCGAAGAGGATATGTATAATGAATGAAAATTAAGTATTTTATAATTAGTTCTTTTGGGTATAAGAATTACCTAGTTATTTCGTTGTGACCTAAAGAGAGAAATTATTTTCTATCATTTTATGCTTTTCATCTGTTTCATTCTATGTCTCCCCTATATGTGTCTTATCTAAATGGGGACCATGATACATAATATTATAACCTGGATAAACAAATTACTAATATTGTTTTCAATATGTTATACTTGTCATGAACATACACTATCTTCACTAAAAATTTTGGCAAGAGGGATTCTAGTCTTCCTGCTGAGCAGTGATAATGGATTTTGTATTATAACTTAGTAAGAGTGATTTAACACATGGTTATTAAGAATCCAAGAGAAATTATAATCATCATCCCATGACGTTTTTAGTATATAAGGTTGTTTTTCTCAAATATGTAATGAATAATAGAATGATACTCATGGGGTGTTACTATTATTAGTCTACATAGCTGGCTAATAGTCGCATTGTTCCTTCGTTATAGATGCAATGAGATTTATTGTACTGCATTTTTTATTCCCGTTAAACTAATTGGAATTAAAACCAAGGTATAAAAATTAATAATAGTTTTATTTCTTTATTTGAATTTAACATGTCTCATGGATTATAAAAATATCAATAAACATATAATATTTTTGTTAATTATATTTAGTATATAATTTCTGTTACTGAGTGCCATGCTCAGTCCAAAATCACTTTGTCATTTACTAAACCTCAGATAATAAATATTATCCATTTTATAGTTAAAAAATATGTAAAATATTAAATGACTTGTAAATAAATGAATATTTATTTAATATTCAACTAATAATAAATATAACCGAAATAATTTTGATCAATATATCTTGAATAAATATTATTCTTCTGTCAGGATAATATTATATAATCATATAATTAAGTTAAAATATAATTCAGTTGAGATCCATATAAAGAATAATTTTGTAACCCTTTATTCAATAATTAAAATTAAGTATTAATTCTTTTATAATTTTCATTATCTATTTCAAATAACATGTAAAGGATAAAATACTGAAATTAGAAATCTCACAATGACTGCAATCATATATGAATGATAAAAATGTAAAATAATATATTTATCTTAATATTATATTAGGAAGGTTTCATACTCTTATCATCTTCCTATATTCTTGAGATTTATTTCCTTTACATCGTGAAAATAACCCATTACATCACAGTGATTCAAAAATTTAGTTCAATAGTTCCAATTGAATGAAAGGGATGAGATATAAATAATACATGAGCTTAAATTGTAGTAAGCATTCCATAACCCAGTCCGATGAGGTCAGACATGTGACTACCCCCAAGGCCACGTCCAATAGGCCTAGGGCAAGTGGCCAGGGCCATGTAGGCATATCCCTCAAATTTGAGGCAGTAGCATGATGTTCTTGTACACACACATACACACACTTCTACATTAGCCCAGAATACTGAAATATAAAAAATCTGAACCAAATAATGCATGCATATAATATTCCCCAATAATATATGACAGTACAAGTACGAAAATTTAAAAGGGGGGAAAATAAATTTTTGAAAAATAACTATAAAGTGTCCATCATAATTCAATGGAAAGGAATAAAATTAAATAACTAATCTTCTAGTAAAAAACCTTGATCTGACAGATAGAGTTACATTCCACACAGTCCATGTTCTCCCAAGAAACCATTTAAATGGTTTTTGTATCCATTATAAATGACACATGGGGTCAAAGACAGTTTAATGGAATATTTTTCCAACCTAAATTCACAAAATCATCTCTAGTGACAAACAACAGCCCGAATAGGGTGTGATAATAACTCAATAGGTCAACACCACCATGTCTTAAAAAACCATCCTGATAAGAAGTATGTGTAATAAAGATATAAATAGGTGTATTAATTAATTCAATAATTAAATAATTTCAACATCCAATTGTTTCATATGCAACCTAGAATATCTTTGAGCATGTTTTAAAAACATTCCACCCAAAACCATATATCCAAAGTAATGTGACCTACTTTAGCACCATTCCATAATTACTCTAGGCATGTCTTATAAATATTTAATCCACAATAATAATACCATGGTATAGTCACAACAATACTGGTGAATGTTGTATAATAATTTCCGCATCTGGGATAAACATTTAAAACCACTAATACATGGGGAAGGGAAAAACCTACTCTCTATTAACATTTCAAATTTGGAATTGGCTAAGCCCACTCAATA
Organism: Viscum album; assembly: GCA_963277665.1. Lineage (NCBI taxonomy): Eukaryota > Viridiplantae > Streptophyta > Magnoliopsida > Santalales > Viscaceae > Viscum > Viscum album. Next base: position 882,604,107 of record OY728143.1, on the reverse strand, counting down.
TCATCATTATATCATATAATTGGGAATGATCTAGGACCAATCATGATATATAATCATTACATCACGGAACATATTCACTATCATACAACATGGATATCCCAATATCACATAATAATTATCAATGGATAATTATGAGAATTAACATTATCATTTCATATACCACTTGAAATTTAATATAAAGATGATCAACAATTATATCAAACAGTAATAAGTCACAATTAAGGGAATATATAATTGGAAATCACCCTAGGACACATGTTATGTTGAACATACATTAAGACATTTGAAAATTCAACTCTATTCAATGGTTTTCTCATCCAACGAGAAACCATAATACAGGTCAAAAAAATTGAAAAAAAGGGATTTAATTAATAATATCATTCATTTATTTAATATATTAGGGTGCACACTATGTTGTCTCTATCACAATATCGCATAACATGACAATAATAAAACAATATTTTTAAGATTTAGAACCTCAACCTTTAACTGGTGATCTATCAACACATCCAAATGACATCTCTCATTAGGAAGAAGCTGTAGAATATTTCAAAGAGGTTCCTTAGTAAAAAATCGTCAATATCAATACAAAAAAAATCATTCAGTAAAGTGTTATCCCCATAACAGTAGGTGAAGTAGGAAGAGAAGGAATAAACAATACCCAGACCTCTTATAATGGTGTTTTCACAAAAATTGGATGTCTGGAAGGGAACATGAAACCCAAAAGAACTATTGGAGAATTTCATATGGTTGATAAGAAATGATCTGTAGAAAAAATAATGATAATTCATACTCACAACATGTTTAAAATAGGATGCCATGTATTTACACTACATTTATTGTTGTTTCAAATCATGTAAATGATTTTGATGGAATTATCCAAAAATAACTATCACCATTGATTTATTTTATAAATCCCTTTGACTAATTACATGATATGTAATCTATTTACACAACATATAAATGTTTTGTTCTTTTTTTTAACCTGTTTTCTTTTCAAATATCCCAACCCCCCATTAATAATTCTCAACATACCATGAACCCATGAAACACATAACCCATTAATTCCTAGACACCAATAATTCAAAAATTCATACATAACATTATATTATGCCATTTTATACATCTAAAGATATCAATAATGGAACAATAATCATCCACCAAGGATAAAAGAAAAAACAGAGAGAGACAAACATATAAAAACATTGGATCTTACCCTTCTACACTATTGAATGATTACTTTAGACGTTCTTCATCTATTTTTAACATTTTTATAGTCTTAAAAATGTTAATTAATAATAATTCTCTTCATTTATATTAGGGAATTAATTTAGGAAATTAAAATATATTTCAGAGTGTATAAAAATTAGTAATTAATAAATAATTTTAAATTTGGATGTGACTATAATAATACCTCTAAAAGGTTCTGAGTATAGTGGTTGTCGGTCATGGACACACCCAATGATGTTTATACATTGAATCCAAAAATAAAACTTATAAAAATGATGAATAATTAATTTTCCAAGATAATATTTGAATAAATATAATAAAAGTATCCCTAATCTAAATAGAGGATCTTTTCACACTAAATGTATTATTAATTTTATGTAAATAAATTACATTAACATTTGGATCAATATTCAATATATGTATCCAAATTTTGAACCTATATTATTGTGTATTGTCGTTTTATTGATATTATCAAATTTATATACTCTCAAGTGGTTGTACATACATTCTCGTTTGACCTCAAAGATTCACTAATTGTACTCTAGATTCTAGAATATCAGTTAAAATCATCTTGCATTACCCTCCAATATCGTCACAAAATCCTATCAAGTTGAATGTACTAATTCTTGTTCTTATTATTATTGAGAAGAATAAAGGGGGTGATATTATATTAATAATTATAGAATTCATTGGTATTTTATTCATGTAAACAAATCGACAGATAAGAAATAATGGTGAAAAAATAATTCTCACACCTTAATAAAAATGATATAATTTGGTATCAATAATGATATAGTTAGAGATTTGGTAATTTCACAATGTCTATTATCTAATATATAAATCCTTAGTGAACTCTATGTCAAAATAAAAAAAATAAAAAAAATATTATTTCCTTAACAAATTAATTTCTCATGAATAATATATATTTCAATAAAATAATTAATAATTATTTAAACGATATTTTTTTTATCATTTATATTATTGGGAGACTAAATCAGCCCGACAGGCATTCAACATTTACCAAATAGTGAAAAATAATTATTATTGATTTGATAAATAATTAAATATAATATAATATTTATAATCATTTTGAATTGGAAAAAATTTATTTCATAACAAAAAAACATAAAAAGTGATTGAATATAAGTGGTAAAGAAATCAAAAAAATATATTATACCTCATTTTAGAAAATAATATATATGTTAAAAAAATAATATTGAATTTTATTGATATGGATGGAAGAACTATTTGTGAGAACATATATTCATCATATAATTATAGGCTAATCATTCCAAAAATACATTATAAATAACTAACAACTTTTAAAATAACACATAGAGGAATTAGTTAATATCACATTGATAAAAACAACATAAAAACAATCATTGTGTAATGTAATCAAATTTTATTGATATCTCATCGTCATAGTTTCGTATTAGTTTCATAAACAAAAATATATTATACATCCTTCATTAAAATATTGAAATAAAAAATTAAATACCCCATGCCCATGGAATTTAGTTTGATAGTGACATTCCAATCAATGGTTCTAAATATTAACATACATAAATATGGAAGTTATAAATCCTTAACATGATTTTTCATTAATATAATATCTCAATTGATGTTTCCAATATACCCATCAATATATATATAATATTCTAACAATATTTATAGAAATACATCTATGTTCAACAATAATAATATATTTTAATAATAATATTAATGTTTACGGATCATTACACACGATCATAGAAATGAATACCCAATGACATGTATCTTATGAAATTATTACTTGTGGGAATCTTATCATAATCTATAATCATGGATTTTACCAGTTGATAACTTCATGAGATTAATTCTCATTTGTATATGAGTACTAACAAAAATATTTCTCAATTATCTCTTTCTGAGTTAATGGTTTTCTATGAATTTTTGTTAAAATGATATTTTATATCGATAAAACACTTTAAGGATATCATTATAATGCGGAACTTTTATAAACATTTCAATATGAAATATACTATACAACATTATCACATTTTTATTCATCAAATAAAAAAATATTTGATAATATATTTCTTGGGTTTAAAATATAATTATATAAAAAATAATTGTAACGCCCCGACCCAAGCTACCCAAAGTCGAGGTATTATTTTAATAAATTTTTATGATTACGAGGAATCAAGTCCCAAAGGACCGATCGATTTAGTTGTCTTATAAAATAGATTATATTCAAAAGTCTTACATTTCATCCAAAAATGAAAATTTCAACAATTTAGTCTCCATAGTCCACACTCATATCCCCTCAGACTATCCATGTAGGTCAGTTATAAAATACTTCTTCACATCCTAGGAATAATAAAACATAGATAGGGGTGAGCTCAGATTCTCAGTAAAGATACCAATGTATCAGAAAATTTCATAACTAAGCATAAACATTTAAGGCAATGTATAACTAAATCAAAATCTTATTAAACTTGAACTTCTGCATAATATGCAAAAAATAAAATGAATTAATGCCATTTACTTATTCACATGGATATTCAACAAGTCGAATAATCACATGCATTATCAATAACCACAATCATAATGATGGAATAAATAATGCCATACTATCATAACCACATAGTCAAGGCCTTGTACCAAGACTATAAATAATATTTTATTGAGGCCTTGTGCCAAAACACTATTTTGTCTCATGAAACCTACGGATGCATTGAGTAGCTATATCGAGCTCCACCCATCACTTACTAAGTCCAATTCATTCTTCATATGAAAAGGTTTGAACATAACATAAACATTCTTATTAAAACTGGCGTACGAAATGTCAATACATTATCCCTACACCATGAATGGTTTAAAAATAAAACATCCATAGTCAAACTTATCACAAAACATTCAATACAATATTTATTATTTGTATCATAATAAATCATCCTCAAACAAGATTAAAATCCATCAAAGTATTTGACATAGATGAAAATGATTTGTAAAACTCTTTGAGAGAAATATCCCTTGTTCATGAAAACATTTAAAAGATGCACAATTTATAAAGGAAGACATTTAAAGACATTTTTTAATCAAAGTTTCTAATACCACTTTGAATCTTTTGAAAGGAATTAACATTTTAAAAACATTCATGTCCATATAAATAATTGTTAAAAACAAATTTGAATACATGGACATTGATCATAAATATTTAGAAGAATAAATATTTGAAACATTTAAAATGATTTTTTGTAAAAAAAAGTTCCTTAAAACAATCCCTTTGAAAACACTTTCATGAAACATGGACATGGATAATAAAGATGTCAAATTAGATACTTACGTAAAAACAACCTCGGATAATAAAGAGATTGTGAAATTAACCCTTACCAATTTGGTTACATATGAAACATACACCCCATGAAATAGGTATCATACAATTAATATGTAAATACACATAAATTAAAATATATTACACAAGGAATACAATTTTGGGAAGTACATACAACACACAAATGGTAATACTGGCAATATGGCGCAAATCTCACGGGAATATGGAGTGATATGAAAACCCTTTACCTTGTTGTAATCAATCAAGTCTTATGTAAAATAGTCAATAACCATAAAATGAATCACATAATATCATGAATATAAATAGAATCATGATAATATATCTATCCAATGGCAGTACAAAATACACCACATGAAATAAATAATTGGCGAACAATGGAAATCTCACAGAATTAAAAGTGAGATAAGAAACCCCTTACCCTGCACTTTCCTTTAGTTAAGGGTATGTTAAAACACTTGTATGAAGACAGTAGTATGTTATTAAATTATAAAGGAACCATATTATTATTTAGGATATCATACATTATTCATTTATGACTTTATACTACCCATTTAATAATAATTTCCATGTTAAATTAGCATTTTGGGTAATAATTACTTTCTTTATCGTACGTGTTTTAACTTGTTACTCTTGATTGTATCACTTAGATCATGATTTAAAAACATCCAGAACATAAAACATGATTTATATATAATATATATTTAGAATATAAACATGTATAATAGACATATATATGAAATGGAAAACAATGTTTATAGAGATGGTAGCCCGTACGTACGCATAAACGTTGTTTCCGTTTTCATAACGTATTGAACGGAACTAAGTGAATAAAATATATGTAAATACACATATATATATCTCTAGTAGAATTATTTTTTCATATATTACATACATATTTGTAGTATATATTTTTATAATCATTGATGAATGGTGAATGTGGAAATGAATCTCATCGAGTCGTCGAGACGGTAATCCGTATGTATGCACGAGCGACAATACCATTTCCTTAAAGGTGTGGATTTTGATTGTATATTAATTTTATAGATACATTATAATGTTATTTTCATTATTTATATACATATTACTCTTCATTTTATCCATCCAAATAACATAGTGTTGAATAACAAATTACACCCCAACGTGGAGACGGTAAGCCGTACATACGCACACATGGTGACATTATCATACATAAAATAGATAGAATAATAATTATAGTTGTGACATATTTATAATAACATCACTGTATATAGAATATACAAAAGTTATTATTTTAGAAAATAAATAACAAATAATGAATAAGTGGAAGAAGAAGGGAACTTAAAAGAGGGTGGTGAAATCATTACCTCTTCTTTGGGTTCTTCCTTTTGATTTGATCAAAATGGATACTTATGTTGGATTTATGATCAAACTAAGTCCACTATGTTGAATTTAGAGAAGTTGGTAGGATATTTGGACAGGGGTTGGACGAGACAAATGGAATTGGAGGTGTGATTTTGAGAAAATGGGAAGTTCCCTTTTATAATAGGGGTGAGGGTCACTATAGGAAAAGATTAATGTTTTAATTTATTATACAATAATATTTAGTTTATAATGGTTCCAAATGAATTTATTTCTAGACTTAGGTGGTTATAGGTATAAATCCTCTCAATAAATATGTTTTAGACAAGTTAGGTTACCATTTTAACCTTATCATTTAGATTTAACTCTTAGCTAAATAGTTTAACATTTACCATGTCTTCTTGTATTCTTACTAAATATGGTTAATTAACATACTATAAACAACAAAGAGAACCTCAAGTGGTTCATTAATGACATATATAATATTATTAATGATCTTTGCCCAAACCTTACATTTTTAAGAATATTATATCAACCAATAATATAGTATTTGTTTTAAATATTAATTTATGTCAATTTTGACACTATTTTGTATTTTGTTTTGGTAAAAGTCATCACAACTTTATTACATCGAACAAGGTACATTGAATTAGACCTAACATGTCATAGTCAACTAGAAATGTTTTTTATTCCATAAAAACCTTGAAATTGTATTTATTTTAATATTTTTTAATTCCATTTATTTGATTCATTCATTAATAAGGTCATTACTTCATCATCGTTGTGTCATAAATAAATTTACTTACTTAATCTCTAAAAATTTAAAAAAATACCATTATTTATGAAATAGTTTTAGATTTATAATGATGATTTATAGTCAAAAATATAACATATATAACCCTATGAAAAATTGTTTTGCTAAAAGATATATGCTTAAGTTATTTTTGTATTTACTTTAACTCAATTAATATAAAGTGTCATAATCACTTGGATCCATGGGGTCCCAAAATCCACCCAAATATGCCCATGGTTGGAAATGTATCAACCCATTGGGTTAGGACACGTTTCAGGGTCATTTATTACTATTATCATATTATTTTTTACCCTTATTTACCAGATTTACCCTTTAACCATGGTAAATAAAATATTTACCGAAGTAAATATTCAAAATGTCTTAAAATAAAAAGTTACATATTTAAAAAATTTGTACCTCATGATTCTAAATATGGAATAAATTTTTCTAAATTCAAAACACAAAAGTGGCAGAAATTAATTTAAATTTAATTCCCGCAGTCAAAACAAAAAAGCGTGTTTTTATGAAATAATAACTATCAAAAGATTGACATTTGTTTCTGCCGGTTTAAATGTGAAATTACACCCAATGACCAACATTGTATTAAATGGTAAAACTATATTCTAAATATACTTTAAAATCATTCAAATTTATAATTTGACACAATTAATTTTTTCTATTAAAAAGGTTGTTTTTAATTAAAATTTAGTAATTTTAATTATTCATCAAAATATGCAAGTTATCAGAAAAGTAACAAAAATTCACCCTAAGCTAATTTTGATTTTCCGAATCCAAAAAGAATGTCCATTTTGAAAGAAAAATGTATATAATTTCAAAAGGTTGTTATTACTATTCATAACGGCTAATATTATTGGTTGTGGTGTGTAATAAAACTCGAAGTTCCGTACAACACACGCTACTATATTATTCATAGAGAAGAGTATCGTGGATGCTTGGGGTGTTACATTCTCTCCTACTTTAATAAATTGCATCCTAGAAATTTGAAATTATTTTTCATAAATAATTGTTTGAAAATAGAAAATACTATTAAGAAACCCCACATCGGAAATTAGGTTAATAAAATTTAGTCTTAATAAGAGGAAAAGGAAAATGAAAGGGTCACCACCAAATTATGATCTCTATTATGAGAACATTAGTGGAAATTAGAGACATATAATTGGAATAAAAAAGTAAATATTTATAGGTATTGATTGAGGTCATCAGTCACAAACAATTGTAGAATTGAGGGCCTTAAATTCATCAATCTTTGATGATTTAAAATACCATCGGTTCAACAAAACATAATATATTAGGATAACACATTTTTGGTTTTATGATCTCTTCACTAAAGTATTGTAATTAATTTCATCAAAGATTAAGCGAAGAATAAAAATATATGATTGACATGTAGAGTTCCATCCTTTAACTAATTTCTACCACAAACTCATCTTTCACACTAAAAGATAATATAACATAAAAAAATATTATATTTATCCTATTCATATGGGGTTCAAAAAATGAATTTTTAATTCATATACCAGATGTTTTAAAAAACAACATTATTCAATCCATGACATCACGTGGGCCAGTGGTACGTGATACACCTTTTTCGCCCTTCAGTTGCAGGTTCAAGTCTCATGGCCTTGACGGACGCTACAGGTTGTCGCCCGACCTCCGGGCTATCCTTTTATGGAAATCCAAAAATAATCTCAAACTAGAATTATCCAAAATAATTCTGTCAAAACTCACAGTCCAAAATTGATAAGGAAGGTAAACATAATGAACATCCTTTTTGCCGCTTAATAACATGTGAACACCTTCATCATGTATTATTTTAAAACGCCACAACATCCTGAATTACCATAAAACCTTATTTATTCCATTAATGATCCCTTATACCTTATTGAATACTTGATATACTCCTTCTATCAAAAAGTGTTGTAAACTCCAACAATTAAGAAATATACAAATCATTAATCAGTTTCAAGGTAGTCGAGAATATCCAAAATAATTTATCCAAATCAATCATGTATTATTCCAAAATCACTACCTCGGTATCAGAAACATATTATGGTTTATCTTTCTCTATAAATATATTTTCCAAAATTTAACATTTTATTGAGTCACTTTTCATGGTTCCACATAATCTCATGTCCTTAATGAAATAGTACTGTAGTACAATCCATATGTACTCTACAATTATTATAATCAGTAAATTGTTGATAAAACACTCAAATAACATAATTCTCTAATAAAAACATAAGAACTCTAATCATTACTCATCATCTGTGGTAGTATCATAACTTGGTTATTATTTAATATAATCATTTGGGGCATACTCTGATGATTTGGACACTGGTTTGCGTAGTGTCCCAACTCTTCATAGATGAAGCATTGTACATTTGAAACCTTTTTCTTACCCTTATAGTCATGTACATGGTTTTCCTTTTCTCCACACTTATAACAAACTCCCATTCCCTTTAGGCATGTTCCGGGGTGTTTCTTCCCACAGTTATCACATATGGGAAAATTATTCTTTTCCCTCTTCCCATTATCTATCTTACTCTCTTCCATCCTTTTCTTCTCTTTCTTCCATTCAAATCCATAGGACTCAGAGAATTATTTTCTTATCTTATTAACATATGATATTATTGCGTCATATGTTTAGAATACATGGGAGACTATTTCCATTATAAATGTTGTCTTAATACCGTGAAAGATATGATCATTCTTACTCTTTGAATCATATGTATTTCTGGAGTTCACATTCCTTCTACTGGACGCCATTTCTATACAATAGCATAATCTAGGTCTGTTTATGAATTGCAATGAATAATTCCAAACATGTAAAATACCTAACGTAAATTGAACAGTTTATGGTTATAATCCATAATCATAAAAATGTATTCATTGAGGAAGTATATACTCATAAATACTTCATAATGAATTGTAATGAAAATGTTAATTATCCTAATTGTATCCCCCGAGAGTGGCGTAACCATGAGTGGAGAAAGGCCCATTGTCGTGCACCAGTTCCCATTCGATTCTATATCAAAGCGGAGTTTTCGGGTTTTACACCTAGGTACATCTGTGCCAGAGCCGCCTCTACCTGCTCGTATCCAGACAGGGATGTATTTTATTAAAAAAACTCACAAAATCTCTACATTACCAAAATTTTGGGAATTTCTTCTATACTAATCCGCAATGTCTATCTTAGTTCTATGTTCTCTAATCAGAGTTTATCTAAATCTAGCTTCCAGGGTTATTTTTAAACTACCTCTGATACCAACTGTAACGTCCAAACCCCAGTTACCCAGAGTTGGTGCATTATTTTAATACATTGGCATGATTACAAGGAATCAAGTCCCAAAGTACCGTTATTTTTAGCCGTCTTGGAAAATAGATTAAATTAATAAGTCTTACATTTCATCATAAAATGAAAACTACAACAATATAGACTCTATAGTCCACACTCATATCCCCTCAGACTATCCCTACAGGTAAGTCAAAAAATACTTCTTCTCATCCGGGGAAAAATAAAACATAGAAATGGGTGAGCTCAGATGCTCAGTAAGGATAACAATATAGCGGAAACATTCATAAATAAGAGTAAAAATTTAAGGCAATGTATAACTAAAACCAAATCCTTTTAAACTTGAACTTTAGCATAATATAGAAAAAATGAAATGAAATAATTCCATTTACTTATTCAAATGGATATTCGACTAGTAGAATAATCACATGCAATATCAATAACCACTTTAATAATGATGGAATGCATAATTCCAGACTATCATAACCACATATTCAAGGCCTTGTGCTAAGACTATAAATAAGATTTTTTTAGAGGCCTTGTGCTAAGACACTAGTTTGTCTCATGAAACCTTCCGATGCATCAAGGAGTTATAGAAGGCTCCACTCATCACTTACTAAGTCCAATTCATTCCTCATATGAAAATTTTTAAACATAATATAAACATTTACGAAATGTTAATACTTTATCCAAAAACCATGAATGGTATAAAAATAACACATCTATATTCAAACATGTCACAAAACATTTAATACAATATGGAAGATTTTTTCATAATAAATCATCTTCAATCAAGTTTAAAATCCATCAAAGGATGTTGACATAGATTAAAATGATTTTTAGTACTCTTTGAGAAAAATATCCCTTTTCATGAAAACATTTAAAAGTATCACAATTTATTAAGGATGAAATTTAAAGAAATTTTTCAACCAAAGTATCCCATACAACTTTGAAACTTTTGAAATGAATTATCATTCTAAAAACATTCATGTCCATATAAATAAAACCTTAAAATCAATTTTGGAGACATGGACATTAATGAGAATGATTTAGAAGAATAAATATTTAAAACATTTAAAATGATGTTTTTCTAAAAAAAATTCCTTAAAAGAATCCCTTTGATAAATCATTCATGAAACATGGACATGGATAATAAATATGTCCCATTATATACTTACGTAAAAACAACCTCATATAACAAAGAGATTATGAAATTAACCCTTACCAATTTGGTAACATACGAAACATACAACCCATGAAAGAAGTATCATACAATGAATATATAAATACACATATATTAAAGTGTATTACACAAATAATACAATTATGGGTAGTAAATACACCACCAAAAAGGTAATAGTGGCAATATGGCATGAATCTCACGGAAATAAGGAGTGAGATGAAACCCACTTACCTCGCTTTAATCAATAAAGTCGTATGAACAATAATCAATAACAACCAAATGAATCACATAATATCAAGAATATAAAGAGAATAATGATAATATATATATATATAATAGAAGTACGAAATACACCACATGAAATAAATAAGTGGTTAATAATGGAAATATCACGGAATTAAAAGTGAGATAAGAAACCCCTTACCTTGCACTTTCCTTTAGTCGAGGGTATGTTTAACATATTGTATGAATATTGTAGTATGTTATTAATTTATAACAGAACCATATTAATATTTATGATATCAATCATTATTCATTTATGACTTCATACTACCCATTTAATAAAAATTTCCATGTTAAATTAACATTTCGGGTAATAATCGCTTTCTTTATCGTACGTGTTTTAACTTGTTACTCTTGATTGAATCACTTAGATCATCATTTAAATGCTTCCAAAATATAAAAAATGACTTATATATCATATATATTTGGAATATAAATATGTAAAATATACATATATATGAAATGGAAAACACCATTTATGGAGACAATAGTCTGTACGTACGGATAAAGGCTATTTCCGTTTTCAAAACGTATTGAACGGAACTAAGTGAATAAAATATATGTAAGTACATATATATAAATATATATATCTCCAGTATAATTATTTTTTCATATATTACAAACATATTTGTAATATATATTTTTTTAATCATCGATGAATGGTGAATGTGGAAATGAATCTCATCGCATTGTGGAGACAGAAATCCGTACATACGCACGAGCGACAATATCATTTCCATAAAGGTGTGGAATTGGGTGGTATATTAATTATATTGAGACATTATCATGTTATTTTCATTATTTAAATACATATTACTCATCATTATATCCATACAAATAACATAGTTTTGAATAACAAATTACACCACGGCGTGGAGATGGTAAGTCGTACACACGCACGCATGATGACATTATCATTCATAAGATTGATAGAATAATGAATATAGTTGTTAAATATTTATAATAACATCACAGAATATATAAGACACTAGAGTTATTATTTTATAATGTAAATAACAATGAAAGAAGAAGTGGAATATGAAAGAAACATTAAAGAGGGTGGTGAAATCATTACCTCTTCTTCAGGTTCTTCCTTTTGATTTGATCAAAAGGGATCCATAGGTTAACTTTCATATCAATATAATGCCTCTAGGATGAATTTAGGGAAGTTGGTAGGATATATGGGAAGGTTTTAGGCCGATCCAAATGGCATTTTAGGTGTTATTTTTAGAGAATGGGAAGTGTCATTTTATTAGAGGGGTGAGGGTCACTTTTAGAAAAGATTAAAGTATTAATTTATTATATAATAATATTCGGTTTATAATTTTTCCAAATGAATTTAATTCGAGCCTTATGTGCTTATGGTAATAACTCCTCTCAGCCAATAGGTTTTAGAAAAGTTTAGGTTACCATTTTAACCTTTTCATTTAGATTTAACTCTTAGTTAGATAGTTTAACTTTTACAGTGTCTTCTTGTATTCTTACTATATATGGTTAATAAAAAAACTCTCAACTTATAGGAGAACCTCAAGTAGCTCATTAATGAAATATATAGTATTATTAAAGCCCTTTGGACGAACCTTACATTTTTAAGAATATTATATCAACCAATAATATAGTATTTGTTTTAAATATTAATTTATGTCAATTATGACACTATTTGGTATTTTTTTTGAACGTCACCACAACTTGATTACTTCAAACAAGATATATTTAATCAGACCTAACATTTCATAGTCACTTATAAAATTTGTGTATTTCATAAAAACATTGAAATTATATTTATTTTATTATTTAAAATGCAATTTATTTGATTCTTTCATTAAGAAGGTAATCACTACATCATCATTGTGTCATAAATAAATTTAATTATTTAATCTCTAAAAATTATAAATAAAATACTATTATGTAGGAGATATATCTAGATTTATAATTAATATTTATTGTTGAAAATATAACATATATAACTTTATGTAAATGTTTTTTACTAAAAGATATTTACTTAAGTCATTTTTGTATTTACTTTAACATAATTTATATAAAGTGTCATTATCACTCACAAGTTGATCCATGGGGTCCAAAAATCAACCAAAATGATTCACATGGTCGGACATGTATCAACCAGTATGGTTTAGACACATTTTAGGGTAATTTATTATCATTATAATATTATTTTGTACCCTTATTTACTAGATATACCCTTTAACCATGGTATATAAAATATTTACCGAAGTAATTAATCAAAATGTCTAAAAATAAAAGTTACCTATTTAAAAAATTTGGACCTCTATATTATAAATATGGAATCCATTTTTCTAAATTCAAAACAATGAAGTGGCAGAAATTAATTTTAAATTAATTCTTGTTGTCAAAACAAAAAGCGTGTTTTTAATAAATAATAACTATCAAAAGATTGACATTTTTTTAAGTACGGTTTAAATGTGAAATTATGTAAAATGACCAACATTTTATTAAATGGTAAAAATATATTCTAAATATACTTTAAAATCACTCAAATTCATAATTTTTCACTGCTAATTATTTCGATTAAAAAAGTTGTTTTGAATTAAAATTTAGTAATTTTAACTATTCATCAAAATATAAAAGTTATCAGAAAATTAACAAAAATTATCTCTAAGCTAATTTCAATATTCTGAATCCAAAAATGAAGTCAATTTTGGAAGATAAAATGTATAAAATTTTAAATTGTGGGTATTACTATTCATAACGGCTAGTTTTGGTGGTTGTGGTGTGTATTAGAACTCGAAGTTACGTACAACACATGCTAATGTATTATTTAAAGAGAATCATACCGTGGAAACTTGTGGTGTTACAATAACTAAAATACAATGTTGGTAGTTCCATGAAACTACCTACTAAATAACAGTATTCCAGTATAATCTTTCATTAAGAATTTTTCTTAGAAAACATATTTTATCCATACATTTTTATCATTATTTTTATATTATATGAATTAATCATAAACCATAAGAATTTAAAATATGCAACACTTTAGTAAATTCTCTGAACTGGTCCACTCATATGTAACTAAAATTATTTGTAAACATGGCCTCAAGAATGCCTCCCCATACACAAAGTATACTAACTAGTAGAGTGGGTATATGATAATACTATGGTGAGACTATACACTCATACTTTTAGTGACCCATTACTATAATTTTGAATAAATATTTGATGCATAATAATGACTAATAGAGTAAATTTGGAAAATAATATAGACTATATTAATCAAAAATTCCATAAGAGTATATATATAATAAATGATTATAATTTCGCTAATCTATACAACCAAACAAGTATACATGTCAGCGTGCATGAAATAGAGTACATGTTTATCAAAACCATAGAAGATCAAAAGATAGGTTTAAGTGTCAAGATCCAAGGATCAGTGCCATGCTAATAATATCTCATTATATTTATAAATCTTAAATATATGATATGGATAATTCCCTTCTCCAATATTCATTCATGTATTCGAAATCAACTAATGTTTCAGTTTATGTAACCTCAGTTTCCAAGCTCAAACATGTGATGATTGGTCAATTAATATGCTAACATAAATATATACAAGAAACCCCAATTTAGTGTTTTTTATAAAATAAAACAATAAATTATGGATCCCCCTTTTTTATATGGGAAATTTTTATTCATAATAGATATATCACTCAAGGAATATACAACAAGCTTCATGATGTCAAACAATGAAATCTACATAGAATGTTATATAAATTGATTAGTAATTATATATAGCCCCTATAATGATTCAAGAGACAATACCCTCTTACCATACTATGTAAAGGATTGAGATAAAATAAAAAAATTATTAATAAAATCCAAAATCCATGTGCGTTAACAAATAAGGGAAACAATGAAACTGTAACAAAAATAATCCAAAAATTAAATTTCCATAACAATTAATTTTAATTTTTCATAATATGTATGTTATATATCATAACACATTATCTTACCCAATTCCAACTCATTAATAGTTTCCTATCTACAAACACATTATTATATGAAAAAATCAATCAACCGAATCTAATAAAAATTTGTATCATCTCGAACCAGGTTCACTCAAAATTTACCAAACCTGGTTGGACATATGGTATCATGAATTTCGCCTTGTATGTGATAGGCTTCTATGTAACAGTTAGGGTCTATGATAGTATTTTTCTATAAAAGTACACTAATAATAAAAGTATAGTATTGGTATAGTAATGAACAAATAACATATTAATAATATTAACTAAGTGTTTAAATAAGGTTGACAATCAATATAGTAATGATAATCCATGAAAAAGGAGGATCTTTATAAAATATGAAGAAAATGTCATAGGTTTTAATTCCGGGATGATTAAAAAGATTGAAATACATCCACCAATCCTAGATAGATCATGATCCAGTAGGGGAAGATGTTGATAAATTTCATCACACCACATCAGACACCAGAACTCAGTGAAGAAGTCCATTGGAAGGATGGTAAAACAGTGGAACCCTTTCCCAATTTCATTGGTATTAAGATCATTCCTTGACTAAACCCTCTGATTAGATGCAAGCCAGTGATGGAGCACTCTCCAACTGAATTTTAAGAACCATCATAACAACTCAACTAACATATTATTTGTAGGTCTTCTTTTCATCCTACTTTAGATGATTGTGATAAAAAAGGTAGCACTGATTATGGTCTAAGAATCATCTATATGGTTGTTATTATGGATGATAGTTACCTAATCATTGGAATTTTCTATTAGGTAGATTTAGTGAGGGACTAGTCTCGAGACTCTCAAGTATTCCTTTCATTTAAATTATTATTGTTAAAAATGTTAATTAAAATTTCCCATTTAAAAATAACATATGATATCTATGGTTCTGGTTAGGTTTATATCACCACAATTTCTATTAAATTATAATACTATTCTAAAATTACCGGGTAAAACCTTGGGGTTTTTTATTTCTTGATTCTCACACAAACATGTTAAATATCTGAATCATGTTCTACCTCTATAGAAAGGAAAACATATCTGATATCAATGAATAAATTTGAAAACTTATTTAATAAGAAATTATTTCAAAATAAATTATATTGTATGAAATGATAATTATACATTTCAATTTGTGTATTTTCAAGTGCATTATGTGATGAATTTCCAGAGAGGACCAGTCTTAGTTTATCATTCATTAGGTATTTTTATATATTTGATAATATTTTTATTCTTAAATTATTCATGTTGAGAAAATTAATGAGGCTATATTGAGGGGAAGAAATTGATCTATGTCGATATCAAAAACTAGTTAAATTGGATATTTTTTCATATTACTAAATTAATCTCTATTAGATAATATGTAATGTGGTTAACCCATAGGTGTTTCATGTATTGAGGTCACTACATATTAACATTATGAGAATGAGGATATGATAAATTATGTGGAGAATATTCTTAGATCTGTGATATGTTTAGGAAGTACACTATTAATATATACCCATATGATGTTTCCCTCATGCAGGCTCAATCCTTAGTAAAAGGAGGGGCTTCATCTGTATCTTGTCTAGTTGAGCATGGCTCCCATTTGGATAGAAGAATATGATATTTTATGGACTTATTTAGTTGTAAGAGATATATCCATGAAAACAGTGTAGATGAATGTGTATGGAAAACAATAATGAATATGAATAATAAACCAATAGAAAACAATTTTAGGGGAAATAGATTAAAATAAAGCAGTCATCATAGTGGCCATTTTGTAAGACGATGTCTCTGAATCCTCAAGAGGTGAGGGATGAAAAGGTTTGTTTGAAACTATTATTAAGGAGGGTGACTATTTATGGACTTCATTTGGATATTAATGTGAAAACAAACTTGATGATTTTTTCTTATTTGGATCACGTAAAGGTAAACATTGAATTATTATATAGGGGAATTTCTTATTTCCTTGATAGATTATGGTTCAACAGTGAATGGATTTCTTTGTTATGCCTAAGACAATGATGAAATAGTTATATTATAAGACACATGACAAAATGAGTCTAGAAAAAATTTCAAATTACCTATGATTTAGGGAAACCAGGTACATCAAACTCTAAATAAGGTTTTGATGAAAGACCGCACCACTACTAATCATTAGACTAGTGACTAGGGAAACGAACGGAAAGAATAAACTATTTTGGAATTTATATTCATTGATCACATATCTAAAAATATGAAATAACTATATGATTATTTTTGAAGGATCATATTGCAGATCATACTATATCACATAGCACTAGTATATAATTTTTTCTAGAGGAGGATCTTAAATTGATGGGAGAGAGTTATCATTGGGATCATAGTGATGAACTCAATATATGGTTTGACATTCAAATAGAAATTTCTATGTTAGAATATAAATATGAATTACTCTCCAATGATGATTACGTTAAGGTGGTGGAATTCATATCCTTCTTTTTTTGAATAAATCCTTCAAATATTTCCCCACTAAAATATATAGGTATTTTATTGAAAATTATAAAATTCCCTCAATGTATCATAATATAGATGTGAGAATGTGTAGTTTTCTCTCTTGGTTTCTGAGTAAGATTTTTGAATGTTTATTATGAGGGTTTACACATAACCCAAAAAAGTGATTCTAAAAATATATAAAATATAGTTGAAGATAATTTCATTATTCATTAAAAAATAAACTAGCATGCATGGAAGCATGCATGAAAAATAGTACATTTATAAAAAATGAAAAAAATAAAAAAATACTTTTTCCAAAAATCACGACCCATATTTGGGTCATGTGATCCTAATATCCCATGAAATATAAAAAATAATGCCTCCATGACTATGATCGTTAACATTTCCCACCCCACATCCATCATGTTATTCGAGGTAATAAATAGTGACTTAAAAAGGTGTGAGATATACTCTATAGAACACCGCTAAAAGTGTATGTAACAAACAATATTCGAATATAAAAAATATAAACATATTTAAGTATAATATGTTGGCAGATGAAATAAATGACTGATATAAATAGGTCTTAGAGTAATAGTTATAACTTAGATCAATATATTAATGGTGAGAATAAATGAATAAAAGTGAAATAATAAGGTAACTATTAGCTTTAGCATGTGACTCTTGTTCCTATTGTGTCATGCCTACATTGGCCAGGACCCATGGTGAGAGAGAATTGCATCCTCATCGAGAACAAGGAAATAATCCATGGATAAATCTAAATACATCAGACCTGAATGGGATTGTAACCCCTAGACCATGGATGAGGTGTCATAATATTTGAATATATGAGTACATATAATGAATCATAGTTTTCATACCTTGATTCTCGTCGATTATTCAACACTGATAATCAATGTAGGCAGCATACCAATAATCATGGTTCATGCCATAGCGTATTAACAATATTAGGTTCCATACGATAATGTCTTGTATCAAGCATGTAATATAAATGGTCATCAGGCATTGTTATCATTCATTCCCACGTCTAACCAAACATATAAGAATTAACAATCCTAAAGGTAATTTAACTCTTTCCAATATCTTTATTTAGAAAATTCTTTATGTAGTTATCCCATTTCATTTTAGACCAATTTTCTATCCACCACTAAATATCAAACTTAATTCATATGGATTCCATTAATAGTTTGAATGAACACATACACCCAAAGGGGTAGTTTTATTTTATGATTAAATTAATTATCCCTCCATGAAGGTGGTTTGAGAAGTGGTTAACAACCTCCGACAAATGTAATGTGCTATAAAGACCATAAATTAATATTTAATAGTTATTTTATGACATAACCGAATTTCGGGGAAACATCTAAGCTTTTGGCATGTGAAAAAATGATGAATAATTTTAAAATGAAATTAAATTATGGTACAAGGTATAGACTATATACCTTATGGTTCTTAGAAATCCCACATTTAGTATCAACAATTGATATTACATTTGATGAATGAAATTTGAAAAATAGTTGAATACATTAAAAATAGGGATTATTTTCTTACAATTACATAGTGCATGATATTAAAATATTAACTTATAATATAAGGTAACAAAATTAAGGAATTATCATTAGCTATCTAACTAGATAAATGATGGTCCGATCAATGTTCAAATAAATGAGACATATCAATTCATTACATAAGGTGGAGGAGTAACTCACAACGTAAGAGGATAGGATATGCATGAAGTGGGGAGTAAATGTGTGTGAGAGTTATTATGGAAGGAAGAAAAAATGTAATTTCACCATAATTTAAAGATATTCATAGATTACATGTACATTAATAGAAACTGTGCACCGACCATGCCCTGAAACAACTCACAGGTACTATCCCCTCACTTGGTTATGAAAAAAGTTAGCCAAATTGTAAACATCTCTTGGTATATCCATATGAAACAAGAATATAATTTCCCAAATGAGTCTTCCTCATGTGGGGTATGTTTTGAAAAATCATGTGACACCCTCTAGGAATTTCTTAGTTGATATGTATGGTTATATATTTTCATTCGCTAATTATGCACCTCAACTAATTTTCCCAAAAACAATGGGGATCCATGCTCTAAATATACATTGTATGCATCCAAACCCATTATTTATCCTTTTTTAATTTACATAAGGATAAAAATAGATAAGAAATAAAATTTAAATGTTTCATAACATTATAGAAAATTTAGGTGTTACAACATTAATTTATATATCGATTATTTATGATCTCTTAAAAAAGGGAAAATGAGATTAGTAATAAAGATACATTATTCATAATTCATTATATCATGAAGTAATTTTTGAGATCCTTTTCTCAATGTATAAAAATAAATACTCCATTACATGAAATAAAACGTCAGTCTCCCATATTTAATTCATTCATTTTTTTGACATCATGTATTTTGAAAACACTTATAAAACATACAATTATAAAATATACCCTTAAAAATTGATGTCTTTTATTATTGAAAATTAATAACTAAGATGGAATATCCACATATTAACTTATAAAATTTCATCAATTCAAGAATGATCCTTTTCTGATGTCAATTCTTTTTCAGTGAAAGAATTATCCTTCCTTCCTTCTATTTGGACTAGATAATACTATATACAGTATAATATTTCTTTTATTAATTTTTTGGGAATAATAATTGTAGTTATCCATATAAACCATAATTATAGAACATTATATTTGACCTCCGATTTCTTTATATTCTATCCTTAACATATTAAAGAGATCACGTAAACTATTATTGAATTTTTTTTATACTGTAATTGACAAAGAACATTCTGAAACATTATATACATGATTACATAATGATATACATGAGAAATAATTACTATGTTTCTATATTTGTATATATTAAGAGATACTCTTAGCACTAGGATCTCGGTGTTCAGTGAAATGCCCCAGTTAGGGTTGATGATGGATTCGGCCTACACCCTTCTAGTAGAAAAGGGGGAGAAGGGTCTTATTGCACCATCATGGTTCTCTTCAATCCATTATCCAATCTGGAGGATCGAAAAAAAAATTAGAATATTTTTTATATACCAAAAGTTTATTATTTCATTTATGGGGTCCCTTAACTACAATTATCGCTTTTGGAATTTTCAGAATATTTGGGCCTCATGAATCTTAATGTGGTGGCTCGATTTCGACAATGATGACCTTTAATTGATGATTTTGACCGGATCATTTTTGAATCATGGGGGCTTCATGAATGAGTGAATGTGGGTCTTCGGGACAAGTGCACATGGTGACCCACATGGCTTCATAGGATGACTTGATTCACAAGAAGTCGTGTACTCTGCACAAATTCCTTGTATGTAGGATCTTCCTTTTCACAAGACTTTTGATTTTCACATGAAAAATGACTCACCTTTTTTAAAATTATGGATTATCATTTGTGAATTTATGATTCCATTTCAAAAACCATATATCTGTTAAATTCTAGTGAATATGGTCATATAGTTCTATTTTACAGATAATATAACTGAATCATTTATCCACCCAATTAACCCACAGATTTGTGTGGAGATGGATGTATCCAAACCACAGGTTGAGTGGGTTTGGAGTATTTTTGGAGAATAATATAAGTTAAAATAGGTTATGATATTCAAATTATGTGTAGATTATTTCTTAGTCTGTAGTAATTTGGGGAATCTAATATATGGGTATAGGTGTAAAGCACGGAAATGATATATGAAGTGAAATAAGTAAAAATAGAAGGATTTGACTCACAGTGATAATAGTCCGGTGGCTACAAGCATGTCATCAAAGAAGGTGGAAAGACCATCATCTGACATAATGGTTGTATTTATTTTTAATCGATTGAATATTTAACCAGGGGAGGGAACTGAGCGGGATCCACTAGATCCAACGAAGGCAATAGAGGTTCAGGATATTGAATCTGGAAACACCAATCCAAAAGCTCAGTTAGTGGTTTTCCCGGTCCAGGATGCTCTACCATCATAGTATTTTGAACGATATAAAGGTTATACAGACTAGATTTTCTATAATAATAGAACTTTATTGGTGTTTGAGAGAGAAAAAATTGTTGATTTACGTTTTTTTAGGTTCTAAAAGGGATACATTTTCATCCAAGTAGACTTTTGGTTACACATGTGATGGTTTTGAAGTCAACCAAGGGTGAATGATGTAACACACCTATGAATGACTCAATAAAGGGTAACCATATAGTCTTTATGGACATGAAGTCTCGAGACAAAAAAAGATCTAGGAGGGCATCCAAACCTATAATCGTTCTACTAGTTTGGAGGGCTAGGCTCTAAACTAAGAGAATTCCATTTTAGCTCAATGAAAATGTGGGACCAAGACTGACGAGAACCACCCTAGTTATATTTTATAGAATAATATGGTAGGGAATAATTGTAAAATATTAGAAAAATTTTTGAAGAAGAAATGAAAAAATATATCTCAGACTCGAGGGTTTGCATCATGAAAATAGAGGAAAAAATGGCATAAGGATTTCTAGTAACATCCAAATCCAATGAAGGCCAGGTCAGGTAAACAAACTAAATAAAATAAGACATAAAACATCCATGTTTCTATTGATACTATGTAAGAGAAACCAGATGATGTTTTGGTCGTTACTGGTGATATTGGTGTAGATGAAACTGATGCTAATAATATAGTTAGCGGGAAACCCCTAGGGCCTCATCATCATTCCAGAGAAGAAATGGTAGAGGAGTATCTTTATATTAATTATAACCATGAAGAGGAAGAAAAGATTGTGGGAAGGACCCTTCGAGTGGGTATCATTAGTGATATGGATGTATGTATTGAAATACATGAACATAAACTGCTAAAGGGTTTTAATGAAGGCAAAATAATTAAAGAGGAGTATTCTCGAATGTTGTATATGTAGGTAGATCGCTTTGAATACCTCGTCATCAATGATCATGATATATATGTGGATTTCATCACTTAGAAATGTATTTGGTAGGAATAAATCATTAGGTATAAATTCTTAAACCATTATTTGGTGATATATTTTATGGATGTCCTCTAATTTGAATATAGGCAGTTTCTCAAATTCCATTAAATTGTTTTTCAAATAAAAAATAATAATTTTCATTCTATCACGTACACGAGTTGGATGAGCCAAAGTGGTAAACCTAACCTCTATAAATCATGGATTTACCCCATAATATTTTGTAAATTAGTTGGGAATATGGTTCTTATAACATTTAATCATATATATATAGAGCCTTCAAAACCCCTTGTTAACCATGAAAAGTGTTGGAACCATGGTTATTCCAAGTATAGATTGATCTGATTTTGGTTATAAATCTTATTTCATTGGGTAATGATATAGTGATTGAGGATAATGTAAAAAATTTGAGGTGAAAATAATTTCTTTATCAAATAAATGATTTAATATGTTAGGGTGGTTTCAAATAAATGGAATCTTCTTAGATGATGTTTATAAATCATGATGTTTTATTGAAAATGTTCAATTTTTATTATGACACAAAGGGAGTTATTTTACCTAGATAAATATATATTTTATTTTTTATTGAACATCATGTGTTATTAAAATTACGTAATTAAAGGGTTTAATTATAGTCACACAAACCATAGATGATCTTGTTGTAAATCGGATTTATTTAGTACGCATTCAATAAACAATACAAAATGAATGTGAGATAGTTAGATGATTTTAGTTGGTCATGATACAAACATGGTGAGCTATATGAATGTGAAATAATTAAATTCATAATAATACATGGTTGAAAAGTATATCATTGTTTTCCAATGATTAATTTCTTATCTCATAAGTATCTCGAAGAATAATTATTTTGAAAATTGTATAGTATATATGCTATAATGAAAGTTAGATGCATGTAGAGTGTATTTTGAATATACTGTATAGAATGAGTCTATATGAATTATAACTGATAAATAAACACAATAAAAGGAATATATTCAAAGTGACATAATAAAAGGGAACATGAGAAAGGTAAATTTGTATAATATAGTTTTATGAACAGTTATAGGGTATATGCATCAACATATAGAGTTTTTTACAAACTTACTTACATGTATATGAATACGTGGTAACACGTGGGTGAATAAAACCTGAGAAAAAATTTATAACAGACAGAATCATATTTTATTGGATGTAGCTGAAAAAAATATATTATTTAGTTGAATAGGTTCTATATGGAGAATGAGGTTACCCAAATAAATTATGATCTTATTACAATAGGTTATTAATATTTTTGAGGTTTCCCTCATATCCTCATATTATATTCTATAAGATGAAAAACACCCAACATGTTAATGTTGATATTGAAGCAGTAGAAAAATTTAAAAATTCATAATACATACATTTCATGTAGTTTCTAAATGATGAGTTAAAAAAAGCTACTTGGGGAGGGAAATGAACTATTCATGCAACCAAATTGTAATGGTAGTGAGCCTAGAATTGATTAACCATAAAGAAAATTTATTTCAACCAAACTAGTGAAGATATATAGATTATGATACACTATCTCAATTTTAGGTGTATTCTCATAAAATTATTGATTAATGTGGAACTATGTGATAAATGTTGTCTCATTATTTTAATATCTCCACTTTTAATAATTATGGATTGGTGATTAACTATGATAGGTTTAATAGGATGCCTAAAAAATAAGAACAAGATGACATATAAAAGAATCAAAAAAATTGACCTTATGTCACTAATCTTCTCTATTGGATCATAAGGCTGCTATATGTTTTATTACATCCCCCGTTATAGGAATTGAGTTTTTAATTTGATGGAATTCATTATGGAAAATATTGTGAATACAAAATGGTAACCCATAATAATTGAATAAAATTACAATATATAAGTTATTAGTATGAGTTCACATTTATATTGTCTTTGGTGTGGTTTTCTCCACATACATAAATGTGATACACATGGGGAATGTTTCTATAATTTCGAGGATTAAGGATAATAAGAAGAAATATAATGTTAATTTCTATGATCAAAATACATTTTCTAGAGCTTAATAAAAAATAAAATATCATGAATCTTCTAATTTCCACTTAAACCAATTCCTTGTGGGAGAATTTAGAAAATATTTATTATGGTTAGATTAAGGTGATGGATCCAATGGAACATGTACACCAATATATGTTTTATTATGTCAAAATTTTCTCACATATAAATATCAATAGCTGATTTAACAAAATCACAATAGTTGTTAGATCCCTTTGAGGAAATGGTGAAAAAATTAAAGGAATTTATATTTTTTAAAAAGATATTGATAATACTTCCACCACATTAGAATATAATGATATAAACACTACAATAGATAATCCTATGAGAATATTCCTCAGATTATTCATTAATAAATGTTGTTTCAATTAAGATTTATATCAAGAAAAATTAATATATTGTCAATCAAATTAAATTTTTAAATTTAAATATTATTGGGAATATTGACATAAATAGTGGCAATGATGATTAATGGGATTCAAATGATAAATGCTTATCTCTATATGTTAGAGAATTCATTAAGGGAAAGTGTATCTTTCTAAAGAATGATACACATAACCTGATTTCATTATTGAAAATATATGAATCGTTTAGCAATGTTTCCAAATATTTTTAAAGATTATGGATTTGAAAAATAATTTTTTCCAAATCCAAAAATGATGTTTCAATTTAGATGTTATTTCAAATAAGGAAATTTATCCACAATGATGTTCTAGAATAATTTTTTATTGACTAAAAATGAATATGAGGATACATGGTATTTTAACGTTATAGAAACACAGTTTAAGTAAAATGTAAAAATAGTGATCATGGATATAGTTGAAAAGTTATTATTTATATTGGAATATACTATTGAACCTAATGTTTTCCTTAAAATCAATATGAATATTGAGGATGATCATGAGGAGATCGATGTAAAAGGAGTGAAAAATGAATAAAAATGGAGTTTTAGTGGAATAATAATCTAATAATGGTGATCATCTCCAAGCCTTTATTTATGAAAATAAAAATGCAATTGATGGTCAATAGTTCAGTAAGGTGATCTTAGAAAGAGTTGTATACCATAACATTAAAAATAAATAGTATGTTATGGTGATTGATGATTTCAATTTTTAGTAAATGAAGTTTATAAAACATTAATCTATTGAAAAAAGTGTTGTTACATTGATAAATAATCATAAATCATAAATGAATACATGTAAATCTAAGTAGAAGTTGGACTTTTTGAATTTATCAATATTGAACTAATAAAAAGGGCCAAAGAAGGCTTCAAAACTATGAAGAAATTTTTAATTGAAAAAATACCTAGACATATAGGTATAAGTGGAATCATCTTTTGATGTTTAAACATACACTCTTGGAAGGAAAATAGACCGTGATAAAGGGAAGTAAATGATTTGGGATATTTTCCATCAAAACAAAGACAATAGAATATTAGAGTGTGATTTATTTGAATAAAATTCTTTGGGATAGGGATAAAACTATTTATAATTGGTTAATTAAATATCTAAAACAAATTATATTCATGGGTACATAAATATTAAAAGAGGTGAGAAGACATTTCCTCCACTAAAATTTAACATAAGTTTTTATCTTTTCCTCACTATATTTTATTATAAAGAGAAAGTGATCTATATGACTGGTGAAAAACCACAAATTCATCTATGAAAAAAATTTCTATATCATAAAAGTTAATGAATAAATTAATTATTTGATTATATAATTTAATGATAAATGTTTTTATTAATGGTTATAGATTATAAGGAAGGATGTTGAGGTGATTACCACTTTGGAAGAAAAACCCAGATGAATAAAATAAAACCTAAAAAGGTTCATTTATGACTAAACAATCTATATTGGATGGTGAATAAGAAAAATTTGAAAAAATTTCATGTACTCATGTGAAATAGGATATTACATATTTTTCCAAAAAGTGAAGATGTATCTCATGGAATAAGGAGAATAAATTATTTGAGGGAAATAAATATGAAATCATACAAAAAATAACAATGACCTCCAACACATATATTCTAAAAATTTGTAATTCATCACACATGTCAATAATAATGATTCTCAAAGAGGATGCATTTATGAAATGGTGTATTTCATAAATTATATTGAATTAATTATTTATGTTAGTGTATATTCATTTATAAAATGAGATTAAATAAAACAGAAAGAATTTACCTTTGATAATGGCCTAATATCTAATCACATAAATTTATGTCAACTCTAGGACTATGGACATGTTTATGTATTAAACTAGAAGGGATTATTAATAAAATGTAATGATGATAACTCCATCATAAATTTTTCAAGTAAAAATTTTAATCTATACTAGATTGATAATATAGAATAAAAATTTCCAATAATAGTTGTATTGGACAATATTTTATGGCACTGAGGGCTATGACACATTCATTAATTGACCATGTAATAATTATTAATGATAAAATCTTCAGTGGTAATTCAAAATATATATAGAGACATTTTTTTATAATGCGGTCCATTAATTGTGGGGTAGATGGTATGAAATCCTTATCAACAAATGAAGAATAGATACTCCAATATCATTTATCTTGGTCACACACGAATGTACAGTTCAATTAATTGATCATCCTCATATGGGGAATGTTATACCAAATTTTTTATGATAATAGATAAATAGATTATTGTATGTTTTGGTATTTCAGGAGTAAATTCATATAGTATATGAAGAGTTATAAAATTAGAGTTTATAATGAGAATATCCACATAATGAAAATATTATAATATACTAATGGAATAGAATAATCATCTATTGAAATAGAATCCTTCAATGAAAAACATGAATTAATAATGATGTATAATTTATGAGATTGTCCCAAAAAATTGATTAATAAAAAAATGAAATCATCTATTAAAAAATATGTGAAATCATTTTCTCTTAAATAGTGTAGTCTCTCACAACTACTGGAATGAGGATTTCATGTTTCCATGTATACTCAAAAGAAAGACATGATAAGATCATGGGGTGAATGAAAACATTATGAAATTTTCTCTAAAGGGAGAAACTCTCAGAACCACTTCCTGGACATTAGAATTATATGTTATATTAATAACATTAAAGGAATGGAAATAATATATGATGATTCTATATAGAGAAATCTATTTTTAGATTACCTATAAAAGGTTAAGATGTAAAAATTCCTCAAAAAAGGTTGATTAATTTTCTTGATATTAGTAATTTTAATTTCATTTATGGGAAATCTGTAGATATTTTTCTCTTTCAAAAAATTAATGAATAATGAAATTAATAGAATTATATCGATACAAATACAATATTTATTAAAAATTTCCCCTAATGTTTTTTAATCTAATATTTATTCATAATAATATACCATTACATATAAAATTTAATCAAAATCATATGATAGAATCAATATATTCAATGTTTATCAATGTAATATAATTGAAAATAGGATAGTTCAAAAGTAGACATGGGAGTTGAAATATATAGATTATAAATCATTATAATCAATGATGGAGTGAACACCATAATAATAATTTATGAAATAAGAATCATAGTTGAGTGTAATGATTCTGAAGATAGATTTAATTGAATAAAATAACAAAAATATAAAGACTCCAAAACCAGTAGCCTAATATTGATGTTTACATTATTAAATTGACATAATAGATAAGAAATATCATCTTGATGTACGAAATAGTCTACTAGTCTTTGAAAACTAGATACCAAATCAAAATTCACATTACAACTAAGAACATAAAATTCATAATGTTGTTTCTTTGGTAACTCAATTATTCATTATAGTTTTTCATTTAATATCAACTATAAAAAACATCACGGTATCTTCGGGGAAATAAAACATAAATAAGGGGTGACCTAAAATGCCCAGTAAGTGTTACCATATAGTATAATATTTATTGAATATATAATTATACTCTATATACATATATAAATAACTAATAAAAAATACATTAAACAATAAACTGAGCACGATATGGAAGAAATAATTACTATTAAAAAATCATTTAATTAATTGCATAATACTGAATCATATCTAGGTATATTATAGAATATCAAATAATCCCATAGACATAAAAATGATATCATAATGAGGTAATTCATAATGTCGAACATCTGAATCATATTATTAATTTCATTCAAAATACAATATCAATATGTGGGTATAAACCATTATTATTTGGCCAATTATTTTCTCACATGTGACCAGTCGATTCATTAAGGGGATATCGATTACTAGGCCCACCCATAACATACTAATTCAAATGATTTCTAAAAATTAAGTAGGAGGAAAAAACCAATATAAAAATTTATATTGAGAAATTATCATATGAATTGTTAATACATACCAAAATAAAATAAACATAACCAAAAACCAACGAATGTAAAATAGTGAATTGTAATAAAATTATACATACCAATTAAAACATATCATAAACCACCATGAGAATTAATAAGTGTGTTATCAGTACTATATATCACTACTAGATAAAATTTATAATATGGATGTTTGTCAATGACGAATATAATATCAATGAAAATATTGTATAAAACATTCTTGAGGAAAATGATCATGGATATTTGAAAATAACCGTTGAAAAGTAAATGTACAAAAAAATAATAATAAATTCATTTTAACTAACCATTGAAAATAATCATTAAAAAATTAAATGTACATTATAACAATAAATTATGTTCAAATCGTACACCTTAAAACAATTATTCTTTTAATAATTTTAGAAAATGTCTAACATTACTTATTTTTAAACAGACATAAATATTCAATTCAACCCATTTTGTAAATAGAAAATGTGTACAAAATTATTTAAAAAATTATTACTAAAATTTAAAAATATTGAAAACATTTCTTGAAAAAATGGATCTTGATTAAAAATGATTTTTATCGAAGAAATAAATAAAATTAGTTATTCATCGAAATTACTATCTATAATTTAATGTAAAAAAATGTATGAAATGGTTATATTTCCTGAAAACATCCGGAATAAATGTATTAGAATAAAATATAGTTATTTAAAGATAGATATATTAAATAATTTTTTGAAAGGATAGATAAACATCACTAATCACAAATAATGATGAGATTGCGATATATACCTTAACAAAATTATTGACACTGAGAATCAAAACACCCATAAATTATATAACATCAAATTAAACCTTAAGTACCTTGAAAATTAATTGATTCATGATATAACATATCCAATCAGAATTTTATAGACTACACAAAATAAATAAGAGGTTGATATGGATTATGTATCACAAAAGTAAAACTGAGATAATAAATAATTATCTTAGCTTTCTAGTTCCTTCATATGTGTCGAATCCTCATTTACAATAAATATATTTTTATTAAAAATATATTAAAGTGCCATAATTATCAATATAAACCATATATTTTTACTTTTATACTACAATCACCATATTAGTAACTACTTATTTTTAATATCTATTTCAAGAGTTATTTATTTCATTTTTAATGTATGTTTGGGTTCTGTAACTCTTATCCTTTTACTTTGATCATCATTAAATCATAAAAAAAATTAATCATTATTAAAATATCATATGTGTCAAAACATCATTTAAAATAAATATGTTTTTATTAAAAATATTTTAATTTTTTATAATTATCTATTTCAACCATATGTTTTTATGTTTATACTGAAATCACAATATTAGTAACTATTTTTTGTTTAATACCTATTTTATGTGTTAGTTGTTTCATTTTTAATGCATGTTCAGGTTCTGAAACATTCATCCTTTTACTTTGATCACAGTTAAATCCTCAAAAAAATTAAATTTTTTTAAAATATCATATATATTTAATTATTGTAATATATTAAGGTTAGGGATAGATACCTAGTTCATGGAAATATTAAGCCATGAGTACTCAATAACAATATTTTAATTTTTCATGATGAATGGAATGAAAGGAATATAAAAGTTATTTAACCTTAATTAAATCTGTTTCATGAAATATATCTAATTTATAGTTATTAAATATATCCTTATTACCATACATGTTAAAAAAATAAAAAACAATTCATATCACTACATAGAGGCGGTAGTACCATTCTGCACTATTGATGTTGTGGTTTTCCAATAGATTAGAAGGTATAAATATGGACGTGATGTTGTATTTCCATAATTTTGGATAGTTGATAATACCAAAAATATTAAATAATCCTGACCTTACTACCATTCATGTAATGTTAATGTAATAAAAGAATCACATTACTTCAGTAAGAGGATGTATACCGTACACATGAGCGATGCTATCATATCCACCACAAAATATATTGTAAATAGTTATATGACAAATAAAAATTAAAGTTGTATAATAATGTCAAAAATATCATATATATATATATATATATTATACTTTATAATATCAAACATGGATGGTTGTGATTGAAAATGACATACAATGGTTTACGAGGCGGTGGTCTATTGTGCACACTATTGATGGTTTCAATTCCCATTTGATAGAAGTGGACATTAATCTTGGTTAATACATTATAATATAAAAATACATGAATATATTAGATTCTATTGTTATTATATTATCATAATTTAATAATTTTTTTTATTTTTTAGAATTAATAAATAATATTAACTTTTAAGATTTTTACCTATTTTTTAGAGATATTCTTTATGTTTTTACATAAATCAATCATATGAGGAGTTTTTAATAAAAATAATAACATTATTATTTCTTTAGGTAATTAAAGAAGGTATTTGGGTCGGTATTTTATGATATCAGTGGTTTTATATGTGTGAAGACTAGAGAAGAGTGTTTGGCGCTTTATAAGCGGGGGAGAAGACAGAGGCTGAATTGTTGAAATGGAAATGTGATTCCCATGTTTTCATCATTCCAAAATCCAATAAAATGGGTCTTTATCGATCCTTATATATTATAGAATATAAATACGGCTATAAAATCGTTTTTTAAAGTGTTTTATTCTATTATAAAAAAATTATCTTTTTCATTTAACCCACATTAGGCCCATTTTTACCTCAACTATGGTAGTTAATTTTTATTATATTCATTATTCATGATTTTCAAAAATTTTGTTTCACATAATAGATAATATAAATTATTATTATTCCAAATATTGAATCTTTTTTTAACAATTATACTCATATAATTGGAATAATTCAATTTTAAATTAAACCATATAGGTGATGAAAGAGCACTTTTCCAATGAAAAAATCTTCATAAGTATATATAATTTCTTATTATAAAAATAAAATTTTAAATTATTTACAAATAAATATTTTAAAAAAATTAAATATTATTGAACTAATTTGACAATCAAATCTAATTTAAAATATAATTTCACTTTTTAAATAATTTAAATGAAAATTCAATTTTCTATAAAAGTAACCATTTTTTACAATTTATAAAATATAATATTTTTAAAAAAATTCCCCAAAATTAAACAAAAGAAAATTTTTAGAATTATATTTATGAAAACAATTTTTTCAAAAAAATGGTGTAAATGTGGAAAAATGTAATTTTAAATTATGTGGAAAATGTGCGACAATGCCAAATTTTAGAAAAAACTATGTGTTAGAAAACATTAAAATTTTCAAATTTTATATATAATTTATAGATATCCATTATATTTTTTATAAATTTTTAGACCCTATAATTTTCATAATTGATTTAGTATTAACCAAACCAACAAACATAATATCAAGTTCATAATGTTCATGTTTAATTAATATTATTTTTAGAGTGTATCAAATTTCATTTTAACCTGGGGTTCTTTGAATTGTAAGCTAGCGAAGAGATTGAATTTATTTGAAAATTAATATGTCATGATGTAGTGAAGTGTTAAATTATCATATAAGCTCAGTGCCTCATGTCATATACACTATTGAATATGATATTACTATTTTAAAATATAGGGGTGATACATTTTATTGCAATTAAATATATATGAGTATTGAAATTTAATATTGATAATAATAATCAGGAGTTATAAATTTGAAAATATATTTTTTGGAAATAAAAATCATTAAATGGGATAATAAAAATTCCTTTTGATATAATTGAAAATGAAGTACATAGTTTATAAAAAATAATGCATTACTATGTTTCAATTAGTAGAAAACTGATAGGAAATGAAAACATTCATTCTTAAAAAAAATCCCATGTTATCAAATATATTCTATAAATACAAACCTACAGTAATCTATAAAAATATAAATTAAATCACTATCCAATTTTAAGGTAACCTTTCCATCTGAAAATTAAATCTTTATCATTATTATTTCATGATAAACAACATATATAGGATTATCTCCCCATACTCATTTATTTCTAAAAAAGAATAACTTATTATAAAATCACTTATCTTGGTTCTCGTTATAATTAATTATTTTCATTCAGACCCATAATGAAAAGTTACTATAATACTATCCATATAAATTTTATGATTCTTCTAAGGAGAATATTACTAATAAAAAATTTCTACAACATATTTCTTGATTCCAAACACATCTTATTTTATCATTACACATCACTTATATAAATAAAATAATCATGATCTAGATCCATATATTCTTCTAGCGTATATTACCTTGATTCATGGGGAATTTCTTTTCATAATGACCCATCTCATTATAGTTTATGTGTTGAACATTGGAGACTTCTTTTTATCCCTTATTATCACGAACAAGGTTTTCGTTCTCTATAAAATTGCAACAAACTATAATTCCCATAAATCATGTGTGAAGTTATTTATTTCAACAATTATCATATGTGATAACATCTTTCATTCCCTTATTCAATTTTTCCATATTTTTCTCTTTCATCATTTTTATAACATTATTTCCTTAAAATAAATAATAATTTGATAATTATTTATTTTTCATGATAAATAACGATAACATTTCTTCATATGATGTGAGTATTTGGGATATTATTGACATTATAATAATTGAAATTAATCAATTAAATAATAATTAAATATTACTCATTGGATTATATATATAGTCATCATATTCTGTACTAAATTGTAAAGTTAGATTCATACCTAGATGCCTTTTTTTCTTCATTATTCAGAGGCTCAAGAATTACCTAAATATTTTCAATTGATGACCACGAGAAATATAATTTTCTAATTTTATTACATGGAATTACATGTATTACATGATTTCTATTTTTTCTTCATCCTTAGTGTTTTGAATCAATTACCCTCATTGAACCAAATCTTATACATGATAATAATCATCCAGGTAAAATATCTCTATATCATTACATCATAATGATAGAAATATCTTATAAAAGTAACATGTATATTACATAATTGGAAATGGACATGTAGTCCCCTCAAATGATAATGATTATTAATGCATAATGTAATATAAAATTGATTCACCACATGGTGGATGAGTAAAAAACTACATATGGTAAATTTTATTACTCAAAACAAAAGTTATCTTCAACAATATGGTTATAATTTCTTCTGTTCCAGCTACAGATCCATCTTTGGCTTTATTACATTTTCTATGATGGAGATCCCTACATGGGGTAACTATATTTATATAATCATGATTCCGTATACTAGTATCCCATTATAGAAAATAGACTAAAATATATTAGATCACAAAATTAGGAAATATAATTTTTAACCCCATTTATAGTGATAGATGTAATGTATATTTTATAATTTTTGATTGGATAACATGAATATCATAAACAGGGTCTGTTTTTGAGCTTTTTGGAATACTATAAATATTCACAAATCCATCATAATGTTCATTAAATAAAATCGTAATTATCCTAAACATATCCTCAGGTACTATCAAAATAGGTTCATATTAATTATCATCGTCATTTTCCAGGTCACGCTTGAGGTATGACTAATATATCTTTTTCAGAGCTATTACACCTAGGTACTTTTATTCAAGAAAAACTTTCACTTTTGATATCCTGATAGAGATTAATTTCTTGAAAAAAATGCATAATATCTACCAAAAAATAGTTAGGTTTGTCACATCCCTTTAATATTATAGTTATTGTTAAACCCTGATCAATTATTTATTTATATCATACATTAAATGGGAAAACGGTTTATTATTGAAAATTCTCAATTTTGAAAAACACGTCGCGGAATGGTAAAACACCGAATTAAAACATAATATTATTAAATTAAATATATTATTATTTAAAAACTATAAAAGTATGAGTTTATGAGACTTGAAAATTCTCTGTAAATATGGAATAAGTTTATTAAATAGATTATATAATGTGACCAATTTTTATTCCAAATTTTTTAATAACTCTAAAATGAAGCATCTTTTGATAATTCTGAGACCACTATTATGTCTGAAATATGGTGTTTACCCTAAGAGGGGTATAAAATATGAATGAGTCAGAAATTTGGTTGTCATGTTTGTGAGATAAACATACTAAATAATCTTTAACATTTTATTTATTAAAAATAATTAAATATATCTCCAATGATGTGTCATATGTGGAATCTAAGAAAACTGATGGGTCTATAATGAGGGGTTTACCCTATATGGGGTAGAAGATTTTTATGCGTGAGGTGTTTGGAAGCCTCACCCTGAAAAATAAAACTTTTAATTTTAATTAATTAATTATTCTGATTTTTAATTAATAAATTATTAATATCTTTCAAATGGTTCATCGTTTGTGAAATTTGAGACCACCCTTGTATTTGGAATGAGGTGTCTACCCAAGATAGTTTATATCATTCATCTGCAATGGGAATTTTGTATTTATGATTTCTAAATTTAGTTATTTAAAATTGTATAAAATGATTTAATTAATTATTTCTATTTTACTAAAAATTTAATTCAGAAAAATAAGTTCTTATTGTTCATTCATATTCCTTAATTCGTAACCCCCATTTTTGACGACTGAAGGTTTCTAAAACTCCAATTTCTGATGTTTTCACCAAATTAATTCAACAAACATCATAAAATAATGAAATAATAGTTCCACACTCAATTAAATATTGAAAAAAAATTAATCTACTTCATGATAGAGGGTTTTGAGCAGAGGAATCCCATGCTTCGTGGGGTTATTAAATAGCTAAATCAATCTGGTTTTCTTGTGTTGTTAATCCAGATGAATCTTAGCAACCAATTATCTAATATGCATGTGGGTGGAAAGGACTTTTGTGGTTTAGATTTTCATCCACCTATTTGGTCCATGTTTAACCTTCTTGGGCTTTGCATTTTATTTGGGTAATGAGTTAATTATTATTTTATTATTATTTATTACTCTTCCAATCTTCTAAATTCAATATCTTCTACTTTGTTGTTCAGATTTATGCACCGTGAGTTTTGTTGGTTTTTTGTCGATGATAAGAATCTAAATCATATTTTTTATTTGAAGGCACCAATGTATTGTTTGATCTGACTCTTCACATTTTAAATGGATTTTTTTAAGTAAATTATTATATGATAATTACATGTTATATGAAAATATAATTATTGAAATAGTTGTAAAATGATATCACATGGTTTTTTGTAATGATAATTAATAAAATTTTCGTACGATGAGTGTTTTGAATTATTATAGAACTAAAAAACATATTATTTAAAATAATTATCAAAAAATTATTAAGGTATTATTATAAGGTCATTATCTTGTGACCTAGACTTTGAAAATTATCATAAGATAATCACGTGTTTTTCCAAAAGATAATTATTATAATTATAAAATGATAATTTTAAAATTATACAAGGGAGATAAAATATATGTCATGTAATATTTTATTCAATAATATAAAATTATCCAAGCTTGATAAAATATTATTAAATGTAATATTTTAATCAATAATTTTAAATTATCCAAGAGTGATAATTTATTATCGTAGGTTATATTTTAATCATCAATTTTAATTATCCAAGAGAGATAAAATAATATCTCTTGTAAAATTTTAATCTATAATTTCAAATTATCCTTGGGAGATAAAACATTTTAACTTGAAATATTTTAATCGATTGTTTTAAAAGTATCTAAGAGATATAATGTATAATCACAAGTGTTATTTTATATCCATTTTAAATAAAATAATTTTTATTGGTTCTAGTAACCCTTGACGAACATCGAACCTTGGGGTGTTGAAGGTTATGATAATAGGGACATACAGAGGTGTATTGAACCACACATAGTGGATTATCATTTCCATTCACATTGATGACCTTGAAGTATGTGGTTCTGTTTGGATTACGAAAATTGATTATCCATATATTCCATGATATATTTCAAATGTTGATTTAAATTCGATTGCTCAAATATATTTTTTATTAAACTGATAAAAACTCAATTCCAGTGAATAGAGATACTTGAAATGGTTTGTCCATGGAAATATAGAAAAACCTTGATTCCATTGAATTGGTAGTGTTTATAAGAATTGGATGATTTAAATTTGTTAATTTAAATTTTTTATTTTATGGAAATGATTTCAATTAAATTTTTGAATTTAATTCTACAAATAAATTTTATAATGATGTAATTTGTTTTGAATGGATTTTAATAATGTGAAAATGGCATAAAATTATTTTATAGTAACCTAGTGATTTTATCTTTTGAAAAATCCATTCATTTAAATAAAAAATATTTTGGTTTTAAAAGGAATGAAATTGGCACATTTGAAATATAATAATAGGATTGATTGTATTTCTAAGTATCCTTAAAATAGTTCACCAATCAAGTAAGAGAACATACAATACTTAGCTTGTTAGTGAGTTATTTGGATACATTGTACGCTATGACAACATTCTAAAACATACTTATGACATGTCACATAATGAAGCACCAACACCTCAGAGATATAATCAGGCTCTAGACCCTCTTGAGGGCCATTCTCTAAAAGTCCATTTTTCGAAAAAAGAGAAAATGCATCTTCCCGTTTGTCATGGCCTAGGTTATGGGTTATTTCTAGTGTGCCTTGGATAATGGAATCCTATAGTTGATGGAATGCATGATACCCTAATTGGGGGATCTCATTGATCTCCCGAATTGCAACCCCTACCAGCGGTTCCTCAGATATACTCTCTTGAAGTGCTATGTGTTCAAGGACTAACTCATGGACCAGGTTGACCACTATATTTTCTTATTGGTCCCTACATCAGGGTAGGTTTCATGTGTCTCTACGTGGTATAACAATGACAAAAAGGGTGTATGGATGAAGGAATCATGCCCTAGAACTGAAAAATATTATTATCGGATGGATTACACAACCATCGATAACACTCATGATACCATCTAAGACATTAATAATCATTCTAGTCCCTCTAAAATAGTCCCACCACCTCCAGTAGCCACTGCCGCATCCATATCTCGTGCTAATACCTCCTTGGAAGGCATGTGGTAATGATGCAAGGGGGAAAAATTCCCCTACCATTGTAGAATCAATACAAAACTCTTGGAGAATTCATGCCCACAGAGATGTGAATCACACCTAGGGTATTCCCTGCATTAGAGGGTTTTTCATGTTATTATTATGAGCATCCCTATGTAAATACCATTGAGTTTTTGGAGTCATACATATTTTTCTACGATGAGGAGCACCAGTAAGATCCTACTAATGTCCCAAGTCCTCTCCATCATCGAAGAATATGTGGATATATGAATTGTCAGAGTGAATCGACTAGTCCCTATAAAAAAGTCATGCATGCTACTAATATTAGAAAGTAGGTTTAGTTTAGAGATCAAAAAATGAAATCCTCTCATCTTCTATAATCATATTCACATATGTCAAGATATATAATCCTTGATCCGATTGAGCTACTGTGATAACATTATGATCACCAACATTAAGATGTGAACAGAATATAATCATCCAACATTTAGCCAGTAGTCATTTAACAAGGTTCAACTATTTATCAACGAGATATTCCAAATTCAAGATAGAATCCTTTGATTTGATAGGCTATATTTGTTTAAAAAAATATAGGGAATCTTCATAGCAGTAAGAATATGCACATGGAATGGAAGTATGATGTTTTTAAGCACTTTTACATCATTATGAAAAAATTTATTGATCCATGAGCCAATCCACCAATATTATGATACACATGAATCCCTCTAAGATGTTTTTAAACACCCCCCCCTCTATTTCAAATTACAGTTAGCATCCACATATTCTTTTGGTGATGGGGAATTTAAGAATTTTGAATGCTAAGAAATTATCTTATTTTAAGGAGAAGATGATGGTTCACACATACATTGCACATTCTCCTGTTATACATCACTAAATAAATTAATGGTGTGTAAGTCCACCCTTTCATTTTCATTAGAGGTTATGAGATCAATCTCATCCTATCTTCGATACTTCACAAATTGCTTATCTCTGAGGAAGATATGGACCCCTCTCAGCAAAGAATTCAAGGATATGAATAGTCTGTGAAAATGATGTGTGGAAATATATAGATGAATGCCAATTTTGGTTTCGTAATTTATAGAAATGAGTTCATGGTCGTCTCACATGGAATCACCAATAACGACCTGCTAGGAATAACCTCTCTATAACTATAAAATGTATTGTACTATCAGTGACTCAAGTACCCACTTAATGGTCGAGTGGGTCTGATCCATGGTGATGCGAATCCCATTTCCTCTTGTAAATCCAACTACCTAGTCATTAAAAACTACAAGAGAAAGGAAAATAAGGATAAGGAAAGCAATTTCGATCCAACCACCACTAGGGACAACCCATAGATGGCTTTGGATGATGTTATTTTCCTCTCGACTCACCTATTGAAGGCTGAAGACACCGAAAAAGGGAAATACTTTTTGGTATCTTCAAGAATTTAGAATCATGTTCCCAAGATCAAAGATCATCGAAAGATTACTTTATACACCTAAATGAATCATTCTTGAGATATTCTAGAGCACCTTACCCCTGCAAGATGTTGGGACAATCACCCCATGGTGTCATAAATATGCTATAGTTGCTTGTTTTGCTGGTTTGGGTTGAACTGAATCAAGCCAATGAACCAAAAATGATTTGATATTTTAAAACATGGACCACTAGGTTTAAAACCTATAGGAATGAGATCAAAAACTTTTTTATCCATGATTTCCACTGTTTAGGAATATATAGATAAATATTCTGCTAGTACTCAGCCCACAACCAGTATTCTATTAGGGTCTTTTGAATCAGAATAGTTGCCTATTTCTAGTAATCCTCTCGCTATGGATGTTGAATAAGATCTTAAAGATTCTCCTCCGTTTTTAGAATGTGTCTGCACCACCATTGATGAGTTGCTACTAGTGAATCTCGGTACCAAAGAATATCTAAAACCAATACTAATAAACACAACCAAGCCTATAGAAGAAAAGTAATAGTATGTGGATTTCTTGAAGGAGGGTCAAGATGTATTTTGTTGGATCTATGAAGAGATTCCAATATTATAACATCAGGTCGTCGTCCACCATATTTGTCTCCTTGAATTTCATCATGGGTTCAAATAACCTACCCAGAAGATGAACCCTTCTCATGGTTCCATGGTTGAGAATGAATATGATAATATCATTAAACAAAAATTCATTAAGGATGTCCAATACCCCATATAGTATAAATCATTGTTTCTTAAAGAAGAATAATGGGATGATCATATATTTCCATGACGAAAAGGATCTCAACTACCATGGTCTGACCGATGATTTCCCCCTTCAACTGACTCATCTATTAAAAACCCCCATTGTATGATTCCAAGCTCCCTTAATCAGGGATGGGATTTATGAGTCTAATAAAATTTGGATGGCCCCCAAGGATGAGGAGTCCACTACTTTCATTTCAAAGCATGGTTCATTCTATTAACTAATAATGCATACTGATCAGCAAAATGCATGAGCAACCTATCAGGGATTTTTGCACCGTATATTCAAACTAATCCTCTAGATGTTTGTTGAATGATACATGGATGATTTTGTGGTCATATTCAGTAAGTGTCGGTACCATCATAGAGACCACTAGAAATTTTTTTGACTCATCCTCTCCAACCATATGAAGATGAAACCCTTCCAATGTGGCATCAGTGTTACCTCTGTAATTTTTCTCATCCTTTTCATTATACACAAAAGGATCGAGATCGATCTTGAGAATATCAAGGATATCAGTCAGATGCCACCCTTAAGAAACCTATGAGTCCTTTGATCCTTACATGGCCACATATCCTACAAACATTGATTCATTGCGAATCTACCTGAAATGTTTAATCCATTATCCCAACTCATAATGAACGGTTTATAATTAAAATGGGGTTAAGAGTGGAAAACTTATTTTGGGGATATCAAGTTGGATTATCTACAGCCTCTGATACAAATGCCACTTTTCTCAAGAAAGCTGATGTTCTTCTATGCGACCTCCTTGGAATGATCCCTCTTCACCTTTATTAGATAGTTAAATAAAAAATGTGTAGAGAATAGTTTGTAATATATTAGTGTCATTATGCTCAACACAAAGACCAAATATTACTACATTTAAAAGATCTATATTGCAATGATAATTGTTGTACAGAATTTCCAAAACTATCTTCAAAATCATGAGATATACCTTTTATCACTTTTGGATCTGCTAATGTATATTATGAACTAACCTATGATGACATTCCATCTAGCTCAGTGGGAAGTGATCCACTAGTAGTTGGATTCCATACTAATCACATAGAACGATATTAAGTGTTAGGTGCTGGAATACATCCTTGTTTCCCATCCTGATCCCATGGATCTGTCTAGAGATCTTTAAATTCTAGATGAGGCCATTATATCTGTAGATCGAGCTACAACAGGATGGATAATTTATGTCAATAGAACTTCTTATTTTTCCTTCGACAGATGGATCAATGATCCCACACTCAAAAAGATCGGTCGAGGAATCATCTTCATCATGCCTACACATCCTATTTGTCCCTACTAATTCTTGTTTTTATAAGGATTCACCATTAAATGGTATAATATCATGCCCTTATCACTGGTTTAGAGCTTCCCCATTTGATTAATGTTTCCCACTAACATGTAAAGGGGGATTATAAGCTGTTTATGAAGTGGATCAATTGTGAATACAACATCAAGAACCGAGAGATCATGCCCCTCCCAGGGTGCACTCTCCATCAAATGGCCTAGTTACCTTCTCTAACATTGACTAATAATGTCCCTCAGTCGCATAATATTTGATCTGAATCCTTTTCTATATTTTCCACATCTCTCTCAAAGACTTACCAAGATGATATGTATTTTTACACGGGGCATTGCAGGTTCATCACTCCTATCATTTCAGATGATGATGACTGCCAATAGGTATACAACCTCACCATCGATGCATCCACATATGGACCTCCATTTCCCCCTATCATATGAGAAGCTACCTATAGTTGGATGACTCCAATTATTTATTACCTCTAACACATAAATATCCTAGTAGATCGAGACAAATGTGTGATAATTTGTCGATGTTCAATGTAGTTTACCCTCCATAGTGGTTCCAACCATGGTCATATCCTCTACAAACATGGATTAGATTGAGTTATACTCCATTTAATTCATGTAGAATAGATTTCCCATGTCATGTATGATTTACTTTTTGGTTCCTATGGAGCTCATCAGGTAGGGTTGAAACTCACCCCCCCCCCCCCAATTCGAAGATTGGGAAACATCTATCCCTCAATGGTCCATGACTATATCAAATTCACCATGAGGTGTCACACATTATAGATCCTTTAAATCCTTATTCATTATCATTCATAACCCCTCCACACTTCCATGTACTCTTGACCCTTTTTGGTTTGGGGTCTCGATGTCGTGGGATCATATCCACCAGAAAATTATCTGAATTGAAGGTTTATCAAAATCTCTAACGATTTATTTTCCCAGTGGGTAGAAGTGATACTTCTCAAGGATGTCAAGGACCATTCTGTCATAGATTTCATGGGATAAAAAATCCTTCATCGATTATAAGTCCCTCACACCATT
The DNA here is from genome assembly GCA_963277665.1 of Viscum album. NCBI lineage: Eukaryota > Viridiplantae > Streptophyta > Magnoliopsida > Santalales > Viscaceae > Viscum > Viscum album. Next base: position 882,561,090 of record OY728143.1, on the reverse strand, counting down.
CCAACTGAAAATGAAACCAACATTCGAGCATCGACCTGAATAAATTGTATGCCATGAACGAAATTCGGTCTTACCTCGCTTATAGTTATCATGAATAAGAAAATGGGTAGATCAAGTTGTTGAAAAATCCCCTCTCTTAAAATTTTCAGAAGATAGTTGGTCGTAACAAAACAAATTGGATGGACAAGATCCCCAATACTCTTTGAAATCATCAGACAAGGACTCATAATTCCACACAGGTGACACCGTAGTCCCTGGGGCATGGGAATGAAGTTGTCATGCCCATAGAGATTCAGTTAATATCACTCGTCAAAACATTTTCTGATTAGGAATTGTTAAAAAATATTTTTGTATGTCCATCTAGTTGAGTTGTAATCCCATTATGATAATAAGCTCTAGGGAATTCAGAATCATGAGAGGTCACGAAACAGGATAGCTACAACATTCATAAAAAATGATCACATATTCTTCTTCCTCTAATCTAACACAGTATTGGATCTGAGGATTACAATGACACCCAAAAGGAATCCAACAACGATTTATCCTAATTATTAGGGATCTTATATCATCGATACAGATTACCCCAATGATGCGTACTCTTTGGTCACCAAAAATTGTGAGATAATTACTCCTCCCCCATTTAAAATTCCTAGTGTAGTATTTTTTATAAAGATATCACTTCTTCATCGAGGTTGAAAGATGTAAAACAAACCAACATCACCATCCCACATGATGTAATTCAAGGCCATCAGCCTCACCTCATGACATTAAACTACATGAAATTAAATAACTAAGTGAGGCTTGATGCATTCCCTCACAGGATATGTAAAAATTCATTAAAGGTTTTCTTCAGGTCCAACCCCAGATTCCCATAATTTTCCATTCCTTCTCGTTGGTCCCCTATCCTTAGTTCTCCCTGGCTATTTCATGTGGTTGTGATTAGGATATATTTTTTTTCCTCATTCACATCGGGTTTATAATAATTATACCATGTGCTCACCCCTTAAGGACCACCCCATAATCTGTTTCCTAACTACATGACATTATATTTAATGGCGTTTATGAAATTTCTGTGTCATGATTCTAATTTTAAGTCAATTCATTGGAATGACGAAACATATTTTCTTTAGGTCTATCCCTAGGTTTATTAAACTTTCTATTCTTTATTAAGGATACAAGATGTAAAACTACCATGTATCACTGTGAAATATGATGTTAAACTACACCCTCATCCTTATTTCATGATTTTATACTAGATGAAATTCTATAACTATGCATGGATTGATTCCCATATTTATGGGATACATATGAATGCCTAGTAATTTTTATTTTGGGACCATCAAAGGTTCAATATCACCATTCTTTTTTCATGATACATGGTGCTTTATGAGACAAATTTTGTTCATCATTCTATTTAGATTTATTACATCTCAATTATGTGTATACTCATTAGAGAGGCTCCACATTACCATTGTAACATCATGCATGACACTAAAACTATGATCCCTTTTTCGTGCATGATGTTAAACTATACCCTCCTCCTTACCACATGATTTTAAACTGCTATGAATTCCAGAACATTGTAAGGATTGATTCTCATCTCTATTGAATATATAATAGCATATAGTCATTTCATCCTCAGTTCAAGCCCCATGATCAATAAATCCTATTATCTTTGTGTTCTCTCAGAATAAGTATAGTTCCTTGGGACCATGTTGTGTGGTAAGGGCTTCTAGTGTCATCATTCACATAGGGTTTTAATTACTGCATCATGTACCCATTTAACATTTGTCTGTACCACAAGATGATAAACAGCTTGGGTCATCAATAAATATGTATGACATGATTTCCATCATTATGGGATACAAATGAATGCTCTGAAATTTTGCCTTTGGGATTAGCCCAAAGGTCTCCCTTTAACCCCCATGGCATGTGGTTCCCTTTAAAAACATGTTGTGTCATATGGGATTCATTCTACCTCTTTCGTGCTGGATTTTAAATAGTCTCACTAGGTGCCTCCTTTGGGAACAAATATCTTTTACCTACACAATTACCACATGATGTTAAACTACATGGATAATCAAGAACTATTTATTTCTTGATTCCTTCTATTGTAGGATATATAGGAATTCCCAATTCATTTTTTCATCAGGTTCATCCACTGGTTCATAAACCTATTTGTTCTCTTTTTCCCACTAGTCTTTTCGATTCATCTACCCATAGTTAAATCACTCAACCTCTGTCTTGCCTCATAAACATTCTTAAAAGCACTATGGTATGTGGTTTGCAGTGATAGATTCTGTATGGACATTCTCTATTCACATCACCATTCTTTTCATGTCTGTTGTTTGGGTCTCCATTATCTTTCACACCTGAATGGACCCCAAAGAGGTATGGATGTGTGTCCTTAAGGATCGCCTTATATTGTTGTCCAATTTACCTGAGGATTTTGAATGGAATATAGTGACAGGTCTCACATTTTGAATGTTGAAGATGACTAACCCTTAGTTTTGCGTTCCTATTCCAGGTCTCACGATGTGGATATTGTCTTTCATGTATGTTCAATGGTTATCCACCATCACAATTATAGTCTCATTGACTCCAAAATGATAGTCATCCATTTAACATAACAATTCACATCCTTATGTCCCAATGGAATTATAATACTCTTGGTGTCATCCCTTCATGCACCTTTAAATTTTGGGTTGATGGATCACATCTGTGGGGTTTTCCTAGACTCCACACCTCTTTTCCCCTATTGTGTGATTTTGTATGTCATAAAGATCTAATGTTCCCCTAGTTTCCCACACATATCATTTATTACATGGGATTTGAGATTCTTGATAAGGGTCATTCTTTCAAGATAGATTTTCACACCCCATTGTGAAAAACCACTAACCCTAAACTAGAAGTTCAAGTCCCAAAGTTGAGGCATCATGATATTAAACTGTGTATGTATTATTTTTTGAATTTTTTATGTGTTGTAGGACTATTTAATCCTAATTCACATTTAGATGATTTACTTCACCACCCCAACACATTTCTTATTTGGGTTAGTTCAAAATCTATGAACATAAATAAATATATTTAGTGTCCAAGTCTACACAACATTAAACAACATGACGACCATGATTATCTATGTTTCGTAGGACATCTCCCCCATTGGCATTGTCCATTTTCCATCCCTTCATTCATGACATATGTGTTACTTTATTCTCATCCCTATGAGATATGTGGGAATTCCCTAACATTTATTTGTTTCCAAGACACTAACAATTTGACCAGTTTGGAATATTGATCTAGGTTCTCCTAGGGATACATAGATGTGATTGATCCTCTTTTGTTGTCATTATTATCAGGTTTACAATAGCTACTCCATGTACCTCCCTTGATATTACTCTTTCTGATATTCATCCATACCACATAGCAGTAAACAACATGGGTATTGTACATGTTTCAAACAACGCATATATGTGGGTCTCCGTCTCTTTCCAGATCTATTGGGACCCCCAAACAATATGGGTACTCAAACTTAATCCTCACCTACGATTTTCGGCCAACGACTCAGAGGATCTTGAACAACATCTCCAGACATGTTCTTCCCATTTTTTGTATATGGTTTGTGGTTGACCCTTAGTTTTTTATTCCCATTCCAAGTCATAGGATATTGATACTGTGTTCTGAATATGGTCAACCATTATCCCCCATCATTACACCACCTCCATTGTGTCCCAAATATTTGTTGTAGTGATTCATATTTTCTTTCCCCTTTATTCTCCAACACCCTCGATGTTATCCCTATATAAATCTATGTACATTGAGTAGGAATGTTGAGAATTTCACGATTTTACTGCAAGAAATTTATTTATAATGGGTTTACAATCTCATGTGGTGAGGAAATCCTAACATCAACCCTTGTTTCCCACACCGAGAAAGGCTCACTTAGGCTTAAGAAATCTGGTAGGGTAATACTCACATGTAAGACTAAGCTACCCTGTGGTCCAAGCTATATGAACTTAAACAAGGTTGTCTTTTGTTCAATCCATATGACCATAAACTGTTCTGTCTTGTCACCCATGACTTTAAGTCTTAACATCCTCACTATAAAAGGTCAATAAGAAAGGATTGTGCCTTTGGTATGAACATAAATAGTGATTCCATCATCGTTGGTGCTCAAAAAATGACACTTCATTGTGATGTTATCACATAAGAGGGATCATCTTGAGCATTGGTTATCCACCATGTCATTTGTCCAAGTATACATGTGGCATGATTAAAGTAGTGACACCTTGTCTTTTCATTCCATGATGGTCATTATAAAAATAATACTCCAACAAGAGAACAAACAAGATATATAAAATTCCTCTTTTTCTCTACACTTGGGTCAGACCTACACAACATAATTACTTCATGAACTATGTGTGGCTTGATTCCTATACATATGGAATATGTAGTGACGCATTGATCATTTATCTTAGGTCCATCATCACAACTATTTCCCTTTTTTGGACCTATGGGCATGGGATCCCCTTTATGAATGTGTTTTGTGGTGTAGAATTTTTTTATTCTCATTTATGTTTGGTTATGTACCACACTACATGTTTCACATTTTTTTTCTATGTTTCCTCACCATATGAGAATACACTGTGTCGAAACTCTCAACCAAAATAATTTTAAACCTCCTAACCCCTCATGAACTATTTGTGTATTGATTATCATATTTATGATGTTTTTATAAACATCCAAGTCCTATACCTCAGTCCCATCCCCATGTCTATTGACCATCCAGGCCCTTTGGCCCCAATTATGGTCCAAACTCTATAACTATATACTGGGATTCCCTGGTACATGTAATGAGATTTTAAATTATTAGATGGGTTTCATGCAACCCAAACATAAAATATGTGTGATATCATGGTCATATGACATTAAATAATTCCATTAATTATCTTCATCATACAATATTAAACTAAATATGTACCATTATCATTTTCACAAAGTAAATCTGAAAAGAATACCAATACCACATATTTAGTGGCCCTACCCAAGTGTTCTGGTCACCTACAACATTGTTCACATCTTCGGATACAACTCGTCATCTATGAGGATGAACCCTAGAATATAGGATGGATCTTTTTTTCAGAAATATTCACCCACAACAAATTTTCTCTAATCCATGGTGGCGTAACTCCCAGAGTGTTGTACCAAATTTGAATAGCTAGTAACTCTATTTCCATTATTTTCATACAATTTATTTGGAACCTCGTCCACATTAAAGTCCAAAGAAACCCTTTAATAGTATAGTCCCATGCCATTTTGGAGGACATACCATCATGATCCAATGTTCTGGTAGACATCAGATGAAATTTCGAGTAACACCCTATGTTTTCAAACTATGTCTGTTGTTGGTCTTCGTTTCATTATCCACATTTTTTGAGAATTCTGTATGGATAATATGTTTCGAACTCAATTTTTTACCCCATGAAATGTGTTCCATGATATTTTTCGTAGAGTGAAGATATCACCCTCAAATAGAAAAAAAATTTCATGAATGGATAAATATGTTTTCAACAAGAAGGAATAATATGTAGGAATGATTTCAATGTTCCAAAATACTACTCTATACTAATGAAAAAGTGGAATTATTTTCCCATCTAAGAGTAGGTAGTGGATTTCCAAGATTAATGAGGAAAACATGTCGCCACATAAAATTCAATTTATGTGTTTCATCTAAGAGGGATTTTTGAAATTACTATCTTCATAAGTGTATAACACTTAAAAACCATCAATTTTAATCGTCGTAGAGCCCAAATGGACTTACGGATCAAAAATTATAGACCTCAGAAGATGAATAAATTTCACAAAGGTACCTATGTGCGGGAAATACAATGAGGACCTAGTCGGTAGTATAATTTCTACAACCCTACACAAAAGAGCTATATAGAAGACCTACACGGAGGACCTATGCAGAGAACTTCCCTTTGACTGGGTCCCTTCCATGCCTATCAATAGGACCCTTGTGCTCCACATTTCAAAGACTTAAAAAGTTGAAAGACTCAATGAAGGTGTCATTTCATAGATCTTTCTCTCAGATCCCTAAAATTGTATCAGGATGCACTTTAATGTATGAGAGAATATAAAATTAAATAGTATAATCATGTTTGAAATTTCATTAAAAAATATTACATAGATTTGGTCCCTTATGTGAAATAAATTCTTCAGTCAACATACAAACCACCATGGCACAACTGTGTAACAAACCTGTGTGGTACAACTCCACGACAATGCAATGCTGGGTACCTATGTGGAACACTTGTGTGAGGTACCTTTGTGGAAGATCTTGGTATAAAGCATACATACGATCTTAAGTAACATCATTAAATAAATTCATGGTCGGGTATCTCCTTCATTGGTTCCATCATATGATGGGTAATTAGGTGATTCCTACACTAAAACCTCATGGCTTATATAAACTTTGGGAAAGACCCCTTAGTGGGTCTCCTATTTTGGTTTTTATATCAACAATCATAGGTTTCCAAATATAAATGTCACAAAGGGGTTAGGATTCATGGAGTTTCTATGGGAATGTATATATGCAGTCACATGGAACCTTCACCAATTAAAAATGATGGGACATTCCCACTTTGGAGGATTATGGTTTTGGGTCTTTCCTTCCCTTTTCATCTCTAAAACCTGGAACCTCAAATCTCTATATTGGAAGGTAGTGCTAACACATTCATTAACATAAAAGCAAAGGAGAAGTATCCCTCCCCAAGAAGGATCAATTTTGGGTCTGCTATCCTTGTGTAAGACACTAACATGCATTCTTTATTCCATTAATTTGGACCCAGGTCCAAAGTAATTTGAATAGAGTGAGGGCTCATCTCCACACCCTCTTCCTGGGCTGCCTCGACCTCATCCATCCAGGTCACCATAGGCACAGCCTCCTCCACTAGTGGAAGAAAAAATGATTTTTTCTCATTGTTGAATATTTCACATCATCTTGTTTCTCACACTGAGCATGACTTGCGTGGGCTTAGAAATTTGTGATGATTAAAACATGTGCACAATCAATCACACTCAATGAACTACTAGAACTCTGATTACTACCATAATTGGGATACATAGGGAGAATTATTAGGTTCTGAGCTCATTGGATATCCTCTTTAAGAATCCAACAATAATTCCAATAATCTCGGAATTATCCTTAGGAATAAGCTTCAAATTAAACCCCCAAAATCATCAAGGAATATTTTTTAGGAACTAATCCCAAACTCATTTCTCTCAAAGGACAATACTCTCTTATGTGATTTATTGAGCTACGTGGTCATTGATTCCCATCCACATGGGATATGTAGGAACCCTCCTTGATGTTCAAACCTAACACTACAAATCCATCCTGTCCTCTTTGGAACATATTCCCAAGAGGGTATAATATTACATGGAAACCCTTAACCTTGCCATGTTCCTTAGGCTTCATTGGCATAAGTCCCACACCAAACATTGACTAAGAACATTTTTCTTAGATTTCTTTACTACATGAAATTAAATTATATAGTTAGGTCCTAATCACATGAACATAAAGGGTATGATGTGTCCCATTAAGTGGCACCGAACTATGATGGATCTAATTCCTTTCACACGGATATGTAGGTAACCCATTTTATGTGAAGAATCCCATTATCAAAACAATACTTTTTCTCCCTGGATGAAACTAAATTCTAGAATACCCTGCTATGTGTCTTAATAACATGTATCATCATAAAGATGATTAAAATAATCTCTAAATATTATATTTGAGGATACCATAGATTGAGAATCCCAAATACATCTCCATATATCAATTAATAAAGAACCTTGAATATATACTGATGATTCTACATTTTAAAAATGATTATATTTGATTGAAAATTACATGAAAAACTTATGTTATACTTGGTAAAATAATAAGGATTCATGAAAATATCATAAATTTTAAAAGGTGATTCACAAAGTATAAAACAATTCCCACCCAAAAGGATGTGATGAGTCTGACCTCCCATCCTATCGACCAATGCAAATTCTCAAATATCTTAAAGTTCAAACATAACGAACTCTTGCCTTTGGAATGTTGGTCACTTTCAGATAATGAACTATTTGAAGATTCCAGTTCCCTGAATAAATCATAAGGAAACTACATGAATGTAGTGATTCTTAAAACTAGAACACATTTTTCAAGGAAATATGAAACAACAATAAATAGTTATCCTCTATTATAATTACACCATCACATTGTTCTCAATGTTTCATGTATTGATTCACACTTATAACAACCATTTGTTTATATTCATTCTAGTTCCCCAAGAAATATCCCACTCATTTAATGGAAACATATTTTAAAAGTCATGTTTCTTGTTTTGAGATCGTCATTCTCCAGTCACAACCCCTATCATGGCACAAATACTATAGGTGGTCAGCCAGTCATGATATACCCTTGGCATTTTATGGTTAGCTGGTGTGGACGTTCTCAATGTATCTGATGAGGTCATCTTGATTGGGAATCTCTGGGCTGCGTTTATAATGGCTATTCAGAAGTCCTTTTTAGGAGGGGAATTGGGTTTGTATATTCATACAACTTCATGTATGATGTTATCTAGTCATACTGAATGTGATATAATCTACATTAACATAGTGGATTCTTCCCCTCAATGATGTTCCAATTAACCTTGTACAACAATTCCAACAATGGGACCCCAATATTCACATGATTCCCAATAATGAACATGTATTCCATAATGAATCTTCTCTGTTAGGCACCCATGTGAGAATCCTTGACTGGAAAAATCCATTATAAAATTATTGTGTGATAAAACCAACCAACCTAACCACTAATTTCTTCTCAACGTTGGATCTAAACACTCATAACATTCATTTTTTATCCTCCAAAATTTCCTTGTAAGATCCCTCCTTGTTGTGACGATCCCCTCTTGGGTAGCTGCATAGCCTCATGTGAAGCTTCATGGTTGCATCCCACTCCACAGTGGGATACTTTGGTGGGAAATTAAGGAAATTTCAAAACCACTTCTTGAAGTGGAAGTCCCTGACAAACTACTTATCTTCGCCCAACACCAGTTCCATTAGTGTTTTCAATAACCATGGAATATTATCTGAATGCTCCAATATATTTTCTTCTAGGAGTAACTAATCGTACATCACCCTCAAAATTAGAATCCTTGAAATATGTTTTAGATCCTAGAGGTTAATGTCAACCTCCCCATGGTGAAGATGGAATGTGTTGGACTTTGATGACAACCTTCTCAATAGTTACAGAATTATACCATTAGGTTGGATGATGTGTAATTGTGTAGTCTAAGAAATATAATACTAGCAAACCTTCATCACCTTGGCTCCAAACACATCACATGATGCACAATCCAAGTAGGCCAAAGCCCATTCATTCATGAAATTTCCACCATGTCATATATCCAAATTATTACTCCAACCATTTTTTGAGTTCCCTAAGACAACCATGAGAATTGTGTTGTATTACTGTGGCTATACCTATGGTGAAAATATTTTTTTACCCGAATATTAGATAGGGCTATAAGGAATTTTAGTGGTGATAGGTGTATGGTCCATCTAGGTATGGCCATCGTCATCCCTAAATTACTCATACTGACACAACATGCCACTGAACTAGTAAGCCGACACATCCCCACATTCTTTAAGGATAAAAATGATTCCCCTAAAAAAAAGTTGTAGAAGATAAATCTATTAATGAAAGGGTAAATGTTTTAGCTTCTATCTATCACTCCACCGAGGACTCTTGGATAGAATGAATCTGCACACATTCCCCAATCTCGACGTTGTTCATTATATCATCCCTCTGAGTGGCATCTGCAAGGACCTCCTGAGTGGCATATGGATTAGAAATTTCCCCAATCATGGTCATTTTTCTTCTATATTGATAGAGCTCATTCAAAATGATCATTCATGAAGCTAGTGATTGTGGAGGTTAGAAGGAATCATCATGCATTGTAGAGAAGACAATGATCATAATGCACCAGTTTGTTAAGAAACAATAATGGAGCACCGGTCCAAGGTCCCCAGTTCACAAAAAGATTGCATGGGGTGTAGAAGCATTCCAATCCGAGATCTAGAGAATAGTTTCTCTGAAAGGATACAAAAAAGGGGGACCTCACACTAAATGTATAGGCACTAGCTCCATGAGCTTTGTGGAACCTTTCGTAAAGGCCCATGGGAATTGGGATGGTAGGAGTCCCATTTGTGAACTCAGGAATTTACAAACCATTCATCCATCCTGAATATACCTCCCAACACATGTGGACTCCATGCCTAAGCTAGGTTTCCATGCTTTACAAAGCAACACAATTCATGGAGATCCATTTTTCCATTCCTTGAGAAGCACCCTCATTCACAAATCTTTTTCTCTTCATAAAGCATGTGAGCTTCACAATAACCTTCTTCAAACTGAATTTCTTTTCACATGCTCATCTCTTGTGCATCCCTCTATAATCATATCATGTGATTTCCTTGTCTCTCGAATGGTATTTCATATTTATCTTCATTTCCTCATTCTTGATAGCATATAAACAGTAATGAATATTATTTTTTTCATATACATGATAATGTGATCCCCTCAATTGATAACTCACCCACCTCTCTCCACAAGGCATTAATTTCTCATTCCCTTCCCCAGTTGTGGGGTTGTAAAAGTAATATAAAAATATGGAATTATGATTGGTTCCTCACCGTTTTAGCTACTGGATTCTAATCATCGGAGAACCCATTTCCTCATTACATGATGTTAAATAGTATGTTTCTACTAGTGTGAAAAGACATATAAATTCAAAGAGAGGATGACACCTGGACCATTTTGTTCCCACCATTTTTGATCCACTCTCTCTAACTATGGGATTTTTCTCCAATTGTGCCTCTAGCAGGCTCCACGTATGCTCTAAGGTTCACATGGAAAAAAATAATCCCTGGTGTGAAAGCCCATCAATCCCCACCATCCAACGGTTCTATGTGTTTCATGTTGGTTCGCCTTCAACCGATGAGATGTTAAACTGTATTATCCTCAAAACAATGTTGACTTGGATCCGTATTCTATACATAGGGTATGTACGAAGCCTCTCTAATTTCCAATCCCAACAAATTGTATGCTATAATACCTCCTCGTAGCGAATTATCATTCAGAAGTAATATCTTCCCTTTTTGGGATGCATATCTCAGATCCACCTCTCTATGGTGTTCTAATCCCCTTGAGATGAAAACCACGTATAATCCATTCACATCTCTATACTCATACAACCATGAGGTTCCCTCTGGCAATGGGCTTCTAACTATGCATAATCCCTACTATGTGTTTGGTTCAATGTTCTTTTTATAAGTCCCCATTGCATGCCCCACCCTTGAAAAATGTGTAATTTTATACCCTGTAACTGCGATATGTAAGAGGCCACTCTAAGGATCAATCACATGAAAAATTTCTCATAATGGCCTTTCCTACTAGACTTTCTGTCCTGGGAAGATCATTCCCTAACCATGAGGTTCTACATATTTTGGGTCCTCGTCCACACTCTCCATTCTCAAAGGCTACCCCCTCAAGTGTCTCATCACCCCACAAAACTACGTGGACTCTCATTCCCATCCACTGGGATGCATATGTGTCCTCAATGAGGTTTAATCCCAACACCAATATCATATTAGAATCTTTTTTATTTCATTCATCTCATTCACATTGTCATGTTATCTATCATCCATCCTAATTTTACCCAGTCTTCCACATCCCTGTTATATCATCTCATCCACCATGGCTGCTAGTGATGGGTAACATCGGAATCTCCTCTGAACTACATGGTTTTTGATCTCCAAATTTTACACAGGGTACATAGAAATCCTCTATGTGGTTCAATCTCAACCAATTTTAATCCTTGGCATCCCCATTACTGGGACCCAACTTCTGTGATCCACCAATTTTGGTGATCCGATTAGCCTTCATGGTGAAAAACCCTACCTTTTTGGACACTCATTCAGTGTCTGTTATTAGTGGGAATTCTAATACATCCATATGGTAGTCCTTCTCCGTGCTCACTCCATGGGATATACCGTTCTAATCCACTCTCATTAGTGTTTTGATCAGTCTGATACATCTTCACTAGACATTAAACTCACGACATACCCCATAGTAAAAATGAGAATCTACATAAAACCTCAGATACATACCTCTAAAATAAGATTAAACACATTTTAAAATGGATTTTTCACGTTTTTTCAACTTTAGTACGCCCTATAATAAGGTAGAAATTAGGTGTACTAAGGTTCCAGCATCCAGACATTCCATTGATACCCAAATTTGACAACTTCCCATATCTAAGGTTTCTACCATGACATGAACATTTTTAATTTTCTGATGGAACTTGTATAGTTCAATGGTGTCCAAAAATTTATGGAAAATTTGAAGGGTTTCAAGAACAATGTCTTAAACATTAATGGAGACCCATACTAGGTGACATGTTCTTGGGAGGAATCCATGGGATGAACCGACATCCCATCACCCAGTTTCGATCAAGGATCAAGAATATCCGATGAAGTGATGAATGATGCACACCTCCTCAAATAATAAATTCATGGTAAAATGTACAACCCATCCAACTGATCGTCAAACGTAATTTGGCAGAATGCCCTAGGAAAAATCTCAAAAATAGAACATATGCATTGATATCACAGTCTCTAAAAAATTATGATAAATAAAAATTTCCCCCTGCAATTGATAGATGGATTGATTGATCAAAAAAGAGACATGTAATTCTATAGGGTTGAAATTCATTCTAGATATCACTAATTAATGGAGATGAGGGGAGATATTTCCAATAATTCCTTCAAAACATGGTTTGGACACTATGAGTTTATAGTGATTCTATTCAGGCTCACAAATGCTCCATAAATTCTCATAATCCTAATGAATAATGACATTTTATATTACCATGAACTCTTCCTTAGCCATTATATATGATCTTTTAAATACACCCTGAGTGATTTATATTAATGGGAATATTTGAATAATGTGCTAAATACATTTTGAACGGTGAATATATATCCTATTAATCATAAATATTAGTTCTTGATAATGTAATTGTATTTCTTATGGAATATTATCAACAAAAAGTGAAATCTATAAACAATTCAATGATAAATTAAACCCACTCGTGTCTTGTACTAGTATATTTAATAGAGATCCATAGATTGATCGGTCTAATTAGGTATTACAAAAAAATTTAAGAACATATCAATATTTCTTGATCCACTAAACATGATAATTCTAAACGGAGTATTTTTTTGTAGACCAGTGAATGTGAAGACTACATCAAATATTTTAAAAAGTATTATCAATGCACCAGTACTTATACTAACCACAATTGGGAAACGTTTTTTTGGTATAGAACCATGCATAAAAATATATTTCATTGTGTAATGTTAGAAAATTATTGATTGATATCCTAAACATCAAATAAACTAAACGTCCATGAGAGAATCTATCCAACGCATGATCTAGAGTCGGTGGGCATGATATTCAGATTGAAAATATAGAAAATTTATATATATGATTACAAGTGTGAGATTTATACTGACCATAAGAACATAAAATATATAATAACAGAGAAATAATATAATATATAACTGTGAACATTGTCAGATCACATCAAGGATTTGGATTGCTCAATACACTATCATAATAGAAGATAAAATAAACATGACGATAATCTACATAGAAATGATACTATAACATTTTCACTAGTGAAAATCTAAAAGTATCCAAACATATTAGACATGAAAAGAGTAGACATGGGAATCCAAAAGGAAGGAATATAATAATTACTTTCTCAAATGATTTTCCAACCATATATTATAATGAATATAAAGGAATCTAAAATTGATGACGTGGAAATATAGAATATTGGGGATGCAATCAGAAATATAAAATATTAAAAGTTCAAAATTGATGAGGAAGTAGTTGTATTATTTGTGTCATGACTATGTGTACCAAAAAATCCTAAGATAGATAGGGTGGTATTGAATGATTCACATACCTATACATTCTCCATCCACCTTGGGAGAATAGTGATTTATCAAGATATCTAAGAAAATTTTTGTTGGGACAATATGATGAATGAGATCACTGCATATACCACAATTTTCTTAGAATGTAACAATATGAAGGGTGAATGGAAAAATTCAAAGGGGAATATGACACCATTACCCATAGAAAAATGTAAATGGGAAATCATCAACATGGACATAGTCTCTATATTTAAGAAAATATATAGAGGAAATAATTCTATATTGTTTTTTGTAGATCATTTTAAAAACATTGATTAGTATATTGAAATTTTAGCGGACTGCTCACTTGATAAAAAATCATCGATATACATCGAAGAAGTGGTCGGACTTTATGGAGTTCCATTTTAAATTATGTCTAATAAATAACCAATATTTTCTTCCATGTTATGGAAAAATATCCAACATATCCTAAATACAATTATAATATTTGTTATAACATATCACCCCTAGACTGATGCCCAATCTGATAAGACTATTCCGACATTAAATGATATGTTGATATCATGCTTAACGGACATTAAAGCATGATGGGACTAATGTCTTCTTATAGTGGAAATATCATACGATAATTGATTCCACTCAAATACCAAAATGGTTCATATGAATCCATTTATGAGAAAGGATACATAAGCTATGAATGATGGGTTGGAATTATTGAATGTAAGCTCTTAGAACCAGAAATGGTTAAGTAAATAATGAAAAAGGTGAAGACCATTCAGAAGCACATCAGGGATGCCTAATATTGATAGAATATATTTATAAAGAAAATAATATAAGGAACTAGGATTTTGAGGTTGGAGATGAGTTATTCACCAGTATTACATCAATGAATGTGATTCATGATATTTTGGAATTACAAAAAGGTTTTTCCCATGAACATAAACCCCTTTATGATTATTGATCACATAAGAGTTGTGGAATATTGACTAGAACATAGAAAATCCATGAACTAAGTACATGATTTACTCCATATATATATTTTTTGGATGTATATACCATATCCATTAAAATAACTAAATTCAATGGTGGTAGACTTGGAAATTTTTCTCTCTTATGGTGAGTTTCCAATGAATATCATAGACCGAAGAGATAATGTTATGCATAATATGACGAGTCAACAGGTTAATGTACTATGATGGAATGGTAAATATAAATATTTGGAAAGGGAAGAACCTGAAGAGATGATGGATAAGTACCCTGGACTACATTAACCCCAGTATATAAAAATAAATTTCATGGCCATAATTTAACATGGGGGAATAATGTAACAACTTATAATTTTATCTATAAAATTCCCTATCTTATAATTATTTCACATAGTATAATGTACATAAATAGTTTAGATATCCAAAAAAACAATATTCTCATACATTATTAATGTTAAATTTGTCAAAAAATAATGCAATATGTATTCTAAATATTATACTGGTATAATAAGAATAAAAATTAGAATAAAGATTGAATTATTAGGATCTGATCGATCAACTAGAATTACCCCACTCACGAACATATCTGTATAAGTAAAAGATAAAATTAATAGTAAAATATTATTTTTAAATATGAAATTATATATATACATTAGTGAAAATATAAATGAATGAATAATGAATGGAATTGTAGTTACATATTGTAATTAGTGAACCCATAGGACAATAATAAATAAGGTTGTTATAATAGTTTTCTATCCATTAGGAATTTCAATATGACTAATGTAATAGTGTCCTCACCCATGGAAATGTAAAATAATATATAGATATCTTATTAAATTAAAATATTTTATATTTATATCATGGTACATGTAAATAAATGTTTTCAAAATGATAAATACATGTTGGTATTTTTGGTAAAGTGTAAATATTTTATTATCAATTTTATAATGAATATAGTGATTTAAAGATACATTTATTTTCATTAAATGGATTCATAAATTAATATTAGTTTTTACTGAAACTATATGAAAACAATACGATTTAAAATTTTTTAATGGTTCATAAAATATATTATAATGTTACAATAATTATTTTTTCCAAAATATGGAGATTTTATTTAAAAATAATATTTCTTATATATAGGAAATTATTCTATTAAAATTAATTATAGTTTTTAATTATACACTTTTGAAAACTGATAGTGTGTGTTTTTTTTTTTGATTTTATAAAAATAGATGAATATTCAATGAATACTAAAATACTTTATTTTACATTATTTTATATTATAATCCAAATACATGAATTTTTGAGTCATGAATGATGTAAAAACCAATTAGATTGATCTCACAAGAATCCATTAATTTATATAGTAATAATATTCTTTACTATTAATTTTATTGATATAAAATAATTAACTATAAAATATAATATTCAAAAACACCACTCTCTTCCTCTTATACATATCACCCTCACTACCCCATTCTCGTCACACCTTTTAAGACATGAATATTTCAAAATCACTTCCATAAAATCTCATACATACTCTCTTTATGTCAATGTACTACCGGTATTACCAATATAGGAACTAGGATTTATCTATGGGGGTATTTCATGGAGGTGATATTTATGAAGAAACATTCTCAAACTACATCACTTAATTTATTATATTCTTCTACATTTTACTCACTTCATACATCCATTAATTAATAATCACTCTAATATCACTTGTATACATGAATTTTTTAATGAAAATTGAATATATTCCTTCCACCACTTCTATTAACTCCAATTATTAAAATAAAGGAATATATTATCCAAACTATGGATATTAACTATATACATGGATAATGAGTTTTTTTTCATTTATACTATAAAGGATAGTCATATAATTATTATAAAGTTTAAATATTATTTTATTAATTGTAATTAAACTTATTCATGTTTAAAAAATAATATATTTATATATATACATAATATGAGATAAAACAAAACTGTTTTAAAATGGTTGAAAACCCTAAAAAATTAAACTAACATTTTACTATCTACATTTTATTAAAAACATAGTCCAAATTTCAAAAAAAAAATTATGGGAAAAATATATCTTTTGGAAGATCATGAATACCGTTTCTATTACCTTTTTGTTTTTTATTTCAAAATTAAACAATACGCATAATTATAGATATGTGCACAGATCATTTATCCATAAAACAAACAATTCTGAAACAGTGAATTTAATCCTTTTAACTCAAAAAAGCTAAAAACATAATTAATTAAGATAAAATAAATAAAATATATACATAATAGATTATTAATTAAGAAATTAATTTATCTAATTTGATTATCTATGAGATTAACTGTGTATATATAAATCATTCATACATAATGTAAGGGATCTCTCCAAACATCAATATTTCCTTTGGGTAATGCTTCAATTAGAATTACCTCAATTTATCTCTTTATTCTTTATAATATTCTGTTATATTGGTATTATATTTTACACAAATATATATCATGAAAAATGAAATTTTTTGGGAAACTAAATGATTGTAATGGTTCTCTTCTCAATTCCTCTAATAAAAAAGAACAAGGAATGTTAATTTTTTCCATCCTTCCCCCTTCACATGTACAATCCATAAAATGTTATAAACCTTCCATATTTTTTAAAATTTCTCAAGATATCATGAAAAAATATTATATTTTATATCTGTTTTTATGGAAATAATTATTCCTTTTTTCTTTTTTAAGAATAATTTAATATTTTCCCTTAAGAATTACTATGGTGGAACATTTCAAATTTTTCCTAAACACTCTGTTTCTTGTTTTCAATTTAGCTAGACATTATTATTTATCATATATTATTATTTAATTTTGTTTATTGTACAATAATTATTTTGTCTAATTTTTTCATGGATACAATTTTGATACACTCTATGGCTATGCCTTAAAACTAGATTATGAAATCAATTTCATTCCATTGGTAACCCTTATGATTATTTACTTTGTTTTATTTCATTGTATAGAATAAATATTCAAGTACATGTTATGATGCGTGTGCTTAGATAGATATATAATAAATTGTATAATGGATAGTATAATGAAACATTATGTATGTGATTAAAAAGTAATCCAAATCCCTTATGGAACTCTGTAATCTTTGTGACATCGTCTTCACAGTTAGCCATGAATAATGTTTATGTCATGATATATATTGCTTCCACATTACTATATTCCCATGATCATTTGATTTATTGTTTTATATGTTATTACTATATATGTTTATTCATGATACACACCTTTTATGTAATCATGGTTTTATTCAGAATCATTTCATATCCTTATTTTCTATTTATATCCCATTTCTAGTCCTTTGAGCCCATCCCTTTTTTATAAGTATTTTGTTAGTTCTCATACCCCATTTCTGTATATCAAATAGATTTTTATATAAATATAGTGATTAATAAAAACTATCCCATTCTGAAAGATTAATTTTTTTATTTATAAAAAATAAATAATATAGGATTGAATGATGACTAGTACATGTGTTTATAAATGTTTATGGTCATTTCAACAATTATTTCTCTAGTTTAAACCCCTTGTGTACCCATTTTTTACCTTAACAAATATAATTAATTTTTACTATTATGAATATTTATTATGGTTAAAAATTTTGTTGATTGTATTATATAATATATATTACTATAATTCAAAACATGGAATCCATTTTTACAAATTCAACTCAAATAATTGGTAGAATTCAATTTAATATCAATCCATAGACACAACGAATGAGGGGTTATCTGAAGTGAAAATTATCATAAGTGTCGAATATTGTGATAAAAAAATTCAATATGAAATTGAATAAAATGAACTAGATTTATTAAAAAATAATTTATTTCAAATAAATTTAATATATTTTTATTTTAATTTTAATTTTAATTTTTTTAAATAATTTAAATGAAAATACTATTCTCAATTAAAATCAGTATTTTTAAATATTATTACGAAAATAATCTTTTCAAATAACTATAAAATATAACACAAGGATATTTTTGATATTTAAATATGAAAAATTGTGTTTATTATTTAAAATAAATTTCATAAAAAGCGTAAAAATCAATTTTATTTTACCTTGGATAATCAAGATTACACGTCTTTTTTTTAATATAGGTTTTCAATAAATAATTATTATCACATTAAATGGTCCTTATTTTGTTTAAAATCAATTGATAACCATTTAATTTAATTTATACATGGGTAAACAATAATAATTTGATAAATTTCTTCAGACTATTCATACATGAAAAACATAATTAAATTATTATAATGGTCATATTCGAATAATAAATTTCTAATATTGTATCATAATTCATTTAAACACAATGATACATCCTTTTTAATCTACTAATAAGAATTATATTTTTATAAATAAAAATGTCCAATCATCGTAGGGTGTTGAATTTTTATCTAATATCGACGATCAATGTTCTATATGATACAAAAAATGATGTCCCTCTATTAAATATTTTGTTGTTAAACTTATGAAATTGTAAAAAAGGTTGACCATCACAACATGATTGGATAAAAAGGATCTTTGAAAAAAAAAATTGAGAACATGCAGATATGATATAAAATTAATCATGAATAGTTTCAAATGGATATCCTAAAATTTATTGGTTGATATTGAAGGATTTTTTTCACCTACAGCTCGATATGAATTGATCAGAAACCACTTTGGGATGGAAATTTGAAAAGAATTATTTTTTTATTATATATATTTAAAGACGAAATTATTTATTCATTTTCTGAAATAAGAGTTCTCTATTGATATTCATTAGGTCTTCATAATTGAATTTGATGAAAAAAAAATTTAAAATTGGGGAAAGATGATTACATTATTTAATGGGAATCACAATAAGGGTCCCTTAGAATAACTATTAAATATAGAAGATTAAATTAAAAAGTGGTTGTGTTGATTTAAATATCTATATGAAAAGAACAAACGGATAAAAAATTCATGGTTATATTTTTTTTATGATATAATTTTTTATAGAATCATTTAGAAATAATTGAATGAATTAGTTAATATCAAGAAGTAAAAAAATTGAAATGTACATGAATTCGGGAACTCATTTATTTTTTAAGGATTATTGTTGTTAATAAAGAGTCATATGTTTTCATATATAGAGATAATTATTTTACAAAAATTATAATTAAATTTGATATGAATGATTCCAAACCCATAGAAAATCTATTAGGGTTTGGAACTATGATTGGGAAGCATGGTGATGAAAAATATGTGGGAACCTACATTGTGCTGGAGATTATATAGAATCTTATTATATTTTAAAAAAACATAGATATATGGGATTTTTATAATTTTTTTAAAATAATGATATTTTAAATGAAGATACTACATTGGATGGCATATAAGTTAAACAACATCGAGCTTAAATAAGAAATATAATTTAGTAATTTAAATTCGACTATTATAACGAAGCTGTTAAATGGGTGGAAATTAATATTAGTAACTCCATAATGAAATATCAAACAGACCTCCAACTATAAAATGATTAATTAATGATATTTATATATGTAATCAATGTTTAGTGATGTCATTATTTTTTAAAAAATGTGTTCCCTTAAAATAATATTTTGGGTTATAATTAATATTTATTTTAAAAAACATATATAAATTATTTTAAAATATGAATATAATTTTTTAAATAATTGTTTAAAAATAATCATAGAATTGTATTTTATACTTTTCTTAAAATATTAAATTTTTAAAAAATATTAAAAATTCTAATTTTTATAAAACTCTCATATTTTTTCTATTTTAATGTAACATTTTTATTTAAATTTGATATAAAAGTAATATTATTAAAATTTTTAATTATATAATTTTTTTAATTACATTTTACTCATCTGTATACATTATTTTTTGAAACAAAATTTTTACAATATTTTCAAATAAAACTTGTTTTTATTGCATTTTGTGGAAACATATTTATATAAATTCATCCCACTTTCTTTTTTTTAATTTAAAAAATTAGATTAAATATTATTAATCATTAGTATCAAATGTATTTGATATTTTAGTTTTAATTTTTTTCATTATGAATATTAAACTTAGTATTTTTTTAACGACAATAAAGGATAAATCAGCTAATTATACGTAAAAATAAAATGACAAGAATTATAAAATGACCCCAAAACATTCCATAAATTTACTAGATAAATATATTTCAACAATTATCAACCAATATTATATTAAATGTCATTTTATTTCAATTTTAATGATATTATTACTATTATAGTATTTTATTTCAAGAAAAATCAAACACGACACACACTTCTTCTAATTAATATAATATTTTTAAAATGGTATTATCTAGAGGAAATTTTCCACAACATATATAAATTTGAATTATAAATTATTTATCTTCATCATGGTAATTTATTTTTTGTAAAATAATTTGTATCCTAAATTCATACACAATGATGACTTAGTAATTATTTAATTAATTCAAAACACAGATAAAATAATTAAGAATATTAAAATAAATATGCATTAGGTTAATTAATGAAATAAACGAATTTCATAAATGACCATGAAATGTTGGCTATGTTATAAATTTATTGGTTATAAATTTATGTGATATATTTATATTATGAATGTTCATGTAATATATAATCCTAAATTTTGACATTATTTATATTTTATAATAAATAATAATTGATTAAATGATAAAAAATTCATAAAAATCATATATTAACCCAATTTATTTTTATGTACTTTATAATTTAATCCATGATCCATTTATTGCCCATTTATCAATTTATAGTAACTTTATTGACCCTCACAGAGTGAAAATGATTGTTTTAATGTATTTTTTAAAAGGGTTAAAGAGGAGTTAAAACAAAATGTCAAGGCTAAAAACCCAGTCAAAACATATATAATTTTATATTATTAAAATATGTATACCCAAAAGAATTATATATTATAAATAAATGAGTTTGTATCCACTTGATAAACCAAATAAAATTATAATATTTTAATATTTTTCCAAATTCCAAGAATGCCCCTCCCAAATTATATTATAGGAAACCTATTATTATAAATCCATAAAAATTGAATACAATTTTATTGTTCCCATAAATTTTCAAATAGTTTCTTATAGTACCTATACTCATTATAGAGGTATTACATTTGGATGAATACCAAACATTGAGGTATTAAGGTGTTATGAAAAAGAGATTTTCCAAAGAAGAGGTTTTCTTTTCAACTACATTGATTAGATTTGTTTCCACATCCATATCACCAAAATATAATTACAACATGATAAAATTAAAAAAATATCATATATATAAATACTTTTTTGTTTTTTTATGGAATAAAATATATTTATTACATCTTCCATCAAATGGGAAACAAAACTGTCTTTCGTGTGTGTTGAGGACAACCGGCTTGTGAACTAAAATAATTCTTTTTTACCAAACCATATATCAAGATATAATATAAATATGGAATTAATAATTATATATTATAATAATTTTTAATTAATAATTATCAAAATATAATATAACATTTTACATGTTATCATTCTTTTCACTAAAAAATATAATGTTCTTCAAAAATATGTGTGGGCTACCACTTCCATGAAAAGATGTGATTCATTTTTAAACACTAAATGTCATGGAAGATATATATAAGAATATTTAAAGAATTAATTTAATATATTAGATAATATTATGATTCTTGAAAGATAACATGGTACATACCTTTCTTCCATATTGAAAATTGAATGTTAGAAATGTTAATAATAAGTATGTATGGCCTATTATTTCCATTATTGTAATATGGTTCAGTTTTCATAACCAAATTTAATTAATGGATATAAAAGTGTAATTTATGTATAAAATTTATACTTATTTCTTCAATATTAAATTATATAGTATGAAATAATTCCCTCTTTGATCATTATTCAAATTATCGATCTCATTTTGAGTGTATAAACTGAAGATCATCAATAAAATTGATGTGAACATAAATAAGTAAGTAATTGTTGTACATGGTAATTGTTGAAATAATAGGAACAAAAAACAAGTGATACATTGTTATGAAATTCTATAATTAACATAAGTTTATTTTCAAGGATGATTAAGGACATATATGTTGTTTTTAACACTAGGTAAATAACTTCATCACAATTTTCTTTTTGTTGTCGCATGTTTTTATGTTATGAACTAATATTATGTTATAGGGTGTATATACACACTAATTGAAATGTTAAATCATTTGTTTAATTTATTATCATGATATTAATTGTTTTTTTTATTTTATGGCTTTTACCATTCACATTCTTCTAAAGTGGTTAAAGATCATTATTTTAAAAATCATCTTTTCAAGGTCTCCTTTCAACTCTTTTTGAAAAGGTAATAATAATTATATTTTATAAGACTAATAACATAAAAAATAATTTCCCAATATAAAAAACATTTATATTGGGGGCATACATTTAAATTTTATATGGTTACATTCAATAAAACCGGTTTCCACTATACATGTATAGTTTTTCAAAATATATCATCTCAAAATTGAAATGTTATTTCCCATAAGAATAATTTTATTGTTATTTTCCTCAAATAAAACCCCACTTTTATTTTTTCTCTATATTATAGTTTCGAATATGGGATTCTAAATATAATGATATTTTTAATATCAGAAACTATTTTTCATATGGGATTAAAATAGTTTTTAAAATATTTTTTGACGAAAACGTGAAATCAACGAATGTTTTATGAATGAAAGTCAATCATTTTATATAATAAACAAGTAAGATTGATAAATCTTATACAATGGTTTTATCCTTAATATATCTCATTGGTGATCAAGATATAACTTATATGGAGGGTCATCCACATTATATATATCCATTGAAATGGGTAATGTTTGATATTTTATAGTGATGGTTATTCCTAGATTAATTGTGGTAGATAATCCATGAGTTTTTGTGATGGTTACACTATTATAATGTATTTAAGTTGAACATGATGGTCCTTTATGAGTTTTGGTGATATTTACTCTATATAAATTTTCAGATTATACATGTGAAGGTATTCTATGAGAATATATGAGGGTTACTCAATCATTAACCTTTATATTTATTCTATATATATATTTTAAAAACAAAACATTATGAAAATGTTTACATTTTATTTTCATGTATTTAAAAACCATTTTTTTTACATCTTTATTTCCAATTATATAATTTTACATTGATTGAATGATAAGATGATTTATTGGGTAATAAATTTATTTTTTGAAATAAATATCTATTTTAAAGAAGTTAAATTTTTAAATTATTCAATGTCTAAAATATTTTCTAACTAATTTTTCCCCATATTGCTATGTTTTAGTCTCTACAATGTTTTAAATTGTTTTTAAAAGTGATTTAAGTAAGATTAAGAACAATGACAAGGTTAAGATATTTTTTATTTCATTATAATAATACATATTTATTTTTAAATTTTTATATAACGGAAAAATAAATACTAATTAGAGGTTTAAACATTTTATATATAATATGTTTTTAATATATGTTTTTGTCTTATTTTTCTTTATATATAAACCTAAAATGATTCTAAAATGTATAAATATTAATTATTTTGTTAATAGTAAATATTATATAATGTTTAAGTACAATTCCATACCAGTTTTGCAGTATGATTTCATAGAAATATGTGGGGGGAGTAGTTTATAACACATAAATGAGGAAGGAGGTACATATGTGGTCCTATTAATTTTTTACTTTCTATATAACAAAGGAATGTATTATGAAAATTTAATTTTATTGATTCATATTGTAATTGTGATGTGGTGGACAGAAAAATGAAAAAAAATTGTACATTATTTATTGGAATAAAATTTGTTGTCTTGTTAAGAAGAAATAAAGAGGGAACATGGATAAGTTTAAAAAAGGTACAATATATTTCTGTGACCAAGAAACTCACCCATCTTATTGGGATGACTAAATAGTTGGAAAGTATTTTTAAAGATGTAAAGCACCCTATGGTTCCATTTTATGTTGAAAAGAGTTAAATTAGACTCATTAAAAATAATATTAATCTCTCTCATTCAAAAAAAATCATGTTTAGATATTCCGTTGTTAATGAAAAGGTAGACAAATTAGTGATTAAGGTGGAGCGTGTTAGAACTAATACAAAACTGGAAAACATTATGATTAATCATTTTGATTCTCCATTATTTGAGAAAAATTATTTAAACAATAGTGTTCGACCACATACCTCAAATTAATAATAATTTAAATATACCTTTTCTCATTCTTCTAATTCATTATATATTTAATTTTTTGGATGGTTCTTTAACTTTTTGTTTATTTCCAATGGAATATAATAACTATGAAGTGATATTATATTGGAAAAAATGGATACTGGCAATTTTTCCTAACACATGGTTTCGAGAATTATATTATCATACCATTGGGGAATTCATGGAGTAAAATTCATGGTGATATATGATCAATTAAAAATGGAGATTTATGAATATAGTTTGATTAATCATGATGACAGGGGGAGTTCTAGAATGAGGAATGACATGAGGCATAAAATTTCCCATTGAATGTCTATTTTCTACACTAATAATTGATCATATAAACTAATATTTAAGTATATTATATTTTTTTCATATATTCTGAGTAATATTAAAGGTGAATTTAATTTCCATTTGGAATTATAGTAAACCCAAATGTGTATATTATTGTAATAATTTTTATTCAAGATAAATATTGATGATGTTTTTGTTGTCAAAATGGATGAATTTAATGATATATGTGTGGAAAATTAGTTATTAAATGATTGTATTTCTAAAATCAATGATTTATTGAGTTCATGTGACTTAAATTTAATAATATAAACTGGGAAGAAGTTTAGAAATCCCTAAGATTGATAGTGAATGTTCAAAGTAGATTCTAGTGAATTAGTATTAATTTCAACATAGTAAATGAAAATGTATTCTTATTAGGTTGTCTTTTTGTAGTCCAAGTTGAGACTATTAAAGAGATTCATGGTATATGAAACCACACAAAACTGGAACTACATGCTAGGAAGGTCTTACACAAACCAAAATGATTGTGTGATAGTCCGATGATTTATAATGGCATGGAAACATTAAAATGAATCTATGAAAATTACATGGAATTAAATTACTATGTATATTGAATTGAGTGGGGGAGAGGGGTATCCAAGAAAATACCATCCTACCTCATAATTATCTTGAAGAATAGTGATTTAGAGAAGGTATTATCACTACAATTTTCACACGAGTAAGCTGTGTTAATTTAGTAACATGAATATATCTACCTGAAATGGGTTTCATGAACTTTACCTAAGAGAGAACAGTAATGAAATTGAATTTGGGTGAAGTGGTTTGAGTTAATTGAATTCATGAAAAGTTATTTTGGGGAAATTTTTTTTTGAATGACGAATGAGTGAATAACCCTAATGAATATATTTTCATCAACAATATTTCAGAAATATAATTTAACCAACATACGTGGGAAAACATAGATCGAGGAAGAGAGTTCAGTGAACCAAACATGAGTAATGGGACATGAGTGAAATAAAATAATTTGGATAATAGTATTTTGTTGTTAATGAGGTCCCACATATATATTATGAGCTAATATTTGGGTTTTCATTGAATTTTTAGAGAAAAGGGGACTATTATATTCTTGAAATCATGATTTAAAAGACCTCATATATTCATGATTATATGAATGGTACCTACATGTTTATATAATAAAAAGACATCCACCCAAATTGGTGCATAGAGGAGGAGCATGTAAAAGTAGTTTAGAGGAGAAAATTCATTATTATCTAATCTATATTATAATGGTTGATAGCCTACAATTGACTAACAATATAAAGAAAGAACCCACTGAACTATTTAATAATTGTTGATTCAAGAACCCTATTACTACACTATGTTAATTTATTATATTATCCCTTTTAAATGATCCAAGTAATTTTTTTGTCTCCAAAATTTAATTTTATCATTTTGTATTGTGTTTAATGTTTTATTTAGTCTAGAAAATTTGCTGGTCCACTAAAAATATGGTAATAAGATCAAACATATGGAAAGATAATTTTAAGTCCCTAATTAACCTGCCCACCATAATATTTCATAGGGTTAAACACATATCTTTCATTGGATATAGTCATTTTATGGTGTCTATCATTTTATCTGCATCCATGGTCTCATTTTTTTGTTACATAGGTTTAAAAGTCAAAAGAAATAGAGTAGAGATTCATATAAAATTCTTTAGAATCATTTCTATGGAGTTTGTCACAATTTTTTGAAAGGCTTCACTGGTTAGCTTCATATGATAGAGTTATTAAAAAACATATAGTATTCCATCTGTCATGATAATTATTATGATATTTTGGTACCATTCATTGAATTTAGAACCATTTAGATAATCCTTATCAAAAATTAATTTCAATGTAAACCACGATTAATAGGACTCCATTAACTATAATAATATCTTTTATTAGATGATTATTATGTTTTATATTCATATAATAGTAACTTTTATTAAAATTATACACATAAAAAATTATCACCACATAAATCATATTCATTTAGTTAGTTGAGACCCATATTTATTAAAGAAATAAACTAGGTATCACGTAAATAATCTCTAATGAAATATATTAGACAATAATAACTAATCGTTATATATATATATATATTATTATATAAAATCCAAGTGTATATTTCCTTATCAAAATTGCTCATATTGGTATAAATGTAATTCTATTGATTTGGTAGCCTAATGTATAGGGTCTAAAACAAAATATTACCGAAATAAAATGCAAAAAATATTTAATCAAGTAGATATATCCACCTCACTTCATGAATTATTTGTACAAGATATTTCATTTTCACCTAAATGTTAGGATCACATGTGTTGAATGATTGTGGTCTTGATAAGTTCCGTTTTAAATAGAATCTCCCACCAAGTATTTAAGTTGATTCCATTTGATTTATATACAACTCAACATACATCATATGAATATAAAAATCATAATTATTTTAAAATATGAAGTCATTATTACCTATGTTTATTCCATTGTTTATGTATACTTCTAATGATTTAGTTTGGGAATTTTATTTCTATGCAAAAAAATTAATTGTTTAGAATATATTAATGTGTAAATATTGACACAACCCGAGTGTGTGTTACTCATATAAAAAATAAAATTAAAGAAAAATTCAAACACATCTAATTTTATCTTATACATTTATTACATTAACTTTTAATATAAATTATTAGTATTATATGAAATTTTATAAAACTAATTGAGTAATCCTGATGATATAGATAAAAAATTCCATCATTTTAGAACAAATCATAATCCACCATACTAGTGGTAAATTCAAAACAACATCAATCTTCATGTAATCATTATTATGTAACATAATATATGAATGTCATATTTAATAACAAAATTGAAGTTAAGAACATTTATCACAAATCATTGTCCAAGATGATGAAAAGTAAATCATGTATAGTTGCACCTAGTATAAAATTCATGACTTCAAAAATTAAATAAATCTATCATCACATAAATAGAACCATAAAAAATATTTATATTTTATAAGTTATGATAAAAAAGGGTGTTGAACTTAAATTAGAGTAACTTATTTTTTTTTCAGAATATGAAATTCATTTACAATCATTATATAAATTAACAAATAAACCAATTTTTAAAATATTAATGAAATTCCATAATTAGATATATATATATATATATTTATATAAACACATTATAATTATTTTCAATATGAACTTATTCAAAAAAATATAAAAAATTGAGTTTAATTAAGATATCATATTTAATGACATATAAATAGTTTTTATTTTAATTTCTATTAGGTAAAAATTTTAAATAATCTAAATACTATATATTTTCAAAATTAAAGTTTTTATCAAATCATGAATCAAATACATTTTTATGTGGTTTATATAATATTTAAAAAAGAAACTTTTAATCTGAAAATTTTATTATAAGATTTGTGAAAAATCCATAATAATTAATTTTAAACATGTTCTATTTTTAATTGTTTTTATAACTTATAAACCTATTATAAATAACTCTTATAATTTATATATAATCAATTTATATCTATAATAAAATTAAACTTATATAATATAAATTGTATACTAATATTAACACAAAATATTATAGTACCTTTACTAATGAATATTTCAAAAATAATTATTATTTAAATATAATAATTTTATAAATAAATTTGCTAATATATGTTTATAAAATTATAAATATTATAGAAAAATATTTCCAAAATTAATATATTGTTAATTTATAATTTTATTAATTTCATTAATTATTTAAAATCTAAAAAAAAATTATACACTAATTGTATTTTCCACTATTAGGGTAATCTTAGATTAATTTTATTATGAGAACAACACATAAAATATATTTGAACTGTCAATCACACTATAGAATAGATAATTTAATCATAAAAATGTTAAATAGTGATATTTTATGTTTTAATGGAATTTCATAATGCTGATATGATGCACCATTATTTTTATATATAAGTTAAACTGTATGATATGATAGGAATAGTTCTTATTCTATGAACTATAAAAAACTGACAATATTATAAACTATCAATTTTTTTTTTGAAAAACAATACAAAATAAATTTTGATATCAAAATATATTATTTGGAAAATAATTTGGAATCAAATTTCCAAGAAATGATCAGATATCCATAAGAGGCTACTATACATTGATTAACCTTTAATTAATTTAATGAAAATTATTATGAATACCGTAAACAAGAACACCATGTTCATAAATTGGAAATATAATAAAAATGAGAAATTTTATCATATACACCTTACTATTTTTTGAAATATAAACATCATGTCCTTTTTTATACTTGATCATGATGACCATTAAACAACTGAATAGGGATTACCTCTATGGTATATCGATAAAGAGAACTAAAATAACAACATCATTTTGGTCGGAGACTCTAAATATCCATAAAATTATAATATATCTACAGAAAATAATATTGGAAGAAGAGGGTGTGAATATGGAGGGACTGTATTAGAGATAAAATTTCACAATAATTGTGATCAAATTTCACAAGGTCTGAAATCAATTATATAGGAGATCAATACAATCCATGATACATTCTCATTCTCTATGAAACTAAGAATACATTTGAAAAGTGAATATGTAATGGATTTGGTTATATCCAATTGAATACATGACCATTAATTCTACCATTTCTATTAATGATATTTCTATTTTTTGAGATACCACCTCTTAAATATTTTAACATATAATAGGGTAAATTTGGTTGTGGACATTCCAAGAATATCATGAAATATCATATTTTTATAATTATGAAATAATGATATAATACATTATTATATGAACTTTTATTCTTCAAAAAATATTACAATATCATGATATTTGCAAATATTTTATTTAAGCCTTTTTCATATGATGTGTCATACTATACAATGCACAAAATTGTATTATATGATATCACTGGTTTTAGTTAATTTTATTATCAATGAAATACATTATGTTTTGAATGAATTGTATTTTAAATTGATCATGATAGATTAATAAAAAACAATTTATATAAATTCATGATATTATCAAACTCCATTTATTCATAAAAATAAGTGGATTCACGAATGATACACAATGTGTAGAATCCGTTATGCATTCATAATTAAATAATTTCCTAAATTTTCAGAATATAATGGATGAAAAACATTTAGAAAATGACAGAAAACATATCATAGATCATATATGTATGTTACTGATTTAGGGGAATGGATGGTCTAGAATAGAAATTTTGAATATTTTAGATATCCTTGTTATTAAATCAAAAGAAAACTAATATATGTTGAATTTTAAATAAATTAAAATTAGAGCTCAATAATGATGTATAGATATAATAAAAGGATTATATATTTCAATAAATATCCTTTTATTATAGTGACCCTGACAAGATATACATGGATATTTGATCATTATAGATGAATATTCATTACACTAAAAATATACATTCCAGAAGACCTTTTTAGTTATTCTCTTTGTAATGCTGAAAAAAAATCTTCTAAAACAATGGAATATCTTTAAAATATCTCTTAAAGATCCAAAACATTATTACTTCTACCTAAAATCATTCTTAATACTCTAAATAATGGTGACAAAAGAAAGGGGTGATATTAGATGCTTAGTAAGGGTGAAATAAATAAATACAAGAGCATAACATAGAAAAAAAGGGTATAAAACAATAGAATAACATTTGAAGATCATACCCTATAAATTAGAGATCATAAAAATTTTTCTATTTTCCAAACACATGATTATAATGAAATAAATAAAAAAACATGAATGCATAATAGCTTAATAAAGTTTGTAATTTTGAGAAACAAATAAGAATATAATATGGTTTCTATAGTTTCCATTGCATTACATCCAATCCCATGTTGCTATTATGGGTTCACTCCTCATACAATCATTCTATTTATGGTTCACTCACTTGTCTATATTAGTATCATGATTTCACAACTCATACCATCATATAAGTCTTGGTTCACTCCCATAGCTATCATAAAATCATGAATTCCCTCCTCATACCATATTGGTAGTTATGGTTCACATCTATATCCATCTTAATACCATGAGTAATGTCTTTATAATATCATGGTAGTCATGGTTCACTCCTACGACAACCTTAATACATATTATGAGATATAAAAATTACCTAATTCATTGGAGGGTGAAATATTTCACACCCATATCATAGTGAAATAATACATACATGCGCCCAAAGATCGTAAATAATCATATCATAACACATGAAATGAAATGAGAATTATAAACATGTAATCACATCATAAAATATAGAAAAGTAATGTTCAATAATAATTTCATCATAAACATATCCTATGAAGAGAAGCACGTTTAAAAATCATATAACCTATAAAAGTTAAACATGTTTTAAAAACATCATGACATTTTGTGTAACACATTCATAGAAATAATATGAATGGAAAAATTAGAAGATTTCTTAAAAAGTAATAAGTAACATCAATGGATGTAATTTTAAATTGAAAATAATTTTGAAATATATTTTACAAATATTTCTTGAAGAAAATAAATTTTTCTCATTGAATGAGGTTTTTTAATACATAAAACTATATGAATATTGTTTTCATAAAAAATATAATTAAAACATATAATTAAAATGGATGTAATTAAAAAACATTCCATGGATTTTTTTAAAATAAACATTAAAACATTATAAAATAAATTTTATACGATTTTATTTAAATATCTTAAGGAAATATTCAAAAAAATGTTGAAAATTGTTTCATTAAAAACACTTTAAAAACATATAAATAGAGAATGAAAACGGTTTGAAAACTATTTTCTTGAAAAATACGTTGAAAATTTAAAAGGAAATTTGAAAATGTTTTGAAAAACATTTTCATTAATGATAAATTGAACAAATATAAATAAATCTTGAAAATGTTTTCAAAAACATTGTCCTTGAAAACTTATAGAAGAACCTAGATTTGTTTTGAAAACCATTTTACATTTTATCATATAAAATAATAATGAAAAAAATTTGAAGAATATTTTTATTGAAAATATATTATAAAAACATTTGCTAAAAAATACAACCTTTAAACATGAATAGAAAGCTTCAATGGATTGACAATGTATAAATTCATATATTTTGAACAAGGTAAAAAGAACATTATTTTTTCATGGTAAAAAGGAAATTAAATTTCCACATTCATAATGATAGAATAGTATTATTTTTAAAAAGATAGTAAATGAAAAAATGGTAAAAATGTATTTTAATTATCATTGGATATTATTATAATATTCATTGAAACCTTTTTTAGAAAACTTGTTTTTGAAGGAACACAAATTTCCAACAAAATAATAGGTAAATTCCGGATTCCTTTAAAACACATTCTTTACAATCTTATGTACCAATTTGTATATAATGGTAAAAATACCTTAATATCCAATGAATAACCTAAGGAGAAGATATTTTTTGAATTTATAGATATATTGAACTTAATAATTCATCAATTGAAGAATAAAGATAAATAATTTCAAAAATCGATGAGATTGCTTCAATAAACACTTACCATATAGTAACATGGGATCATACTCTACATGAAATAAAATAAAATGAAATGAAGATAAAAATATCCTGAAATTAGGTATGTTCATGACATAACAATTAAAATGGATGTATATTCACATCAAAAAAATAATTTAGCTGCATAACAAAACATTAGTCTCAAAGAAGGAAAATTATGAAAACAATATTTTATAGATTAGGTATCTTTGAAAACAAACAACCCATTAAATAAAGTTCATATAATTTATATTTAAATTCCCATTAATTTAAATATTACAAAAATTGTACACATCCATCATTAGTATACAGACCACACAAAAAAAGTGGGTGGAAAATAATGTATCTCATGTAACCACATCCATTTACGGTTTGATTAAGAACTTATGTTAACCATTTGTTAATGATCTTATTTTATGTCTTTGCATCATGTAATATTCACTTTCTTCCTCGCATGTGTCTTAATTTTTAATATTGATGTTACTTAAACATATATAAATATTCTATAATATATAGTATAATAAACCTATTTTTTATATCATTTATATGTTTATTATAATAGTCACCTGATTATAGGGGAATAAAATGGAATACAACATTCATAGAGATAGTAAGTTGTACATATACATGAACATTGTGTCCATTTTTATTGACATATTGAAAGAAAGAAAATAATATATATATATATTACATCATTATAGTATAATTATAATTTTATATTCACCAGTTATGTTCACTAAACCCATCCTTAATATATTTCATATATTGTGTGAATGAATGACATCCCTTTTAGGAAGTCGTAGTCCACAAATCCTCAATTAAAATTATCACAATTACATAAAATGTAAAGTTAAAATATATGTGTTTTAAAAAAATATTAAAGGAATAATGATCTTATAAACATATTTATTATCATAATGGCCACCATGGAAAGAGGTAATGGAAAAATGAACAATCATTGTTTTGTGAGGTAATATTTCACCATACATCGAATCAATATATATGCTTACCATTTGATGGAGGTATGAGAAAGTGTTGGTAAAAAGCTTATCATAAAAAAAAATATTTATGATACTAGTTTTTTCATAAAATAATGTAACAAATATAGTTTATGGGTGGAGAAGGAAAATAAATAAAAGGATCCTGAGAGAATAGGTTACCTCTTAATCCGGAAAATCACTTTGGCTTGTGACAAAAGGCTGCCTTGGGTTTCCTTAAAACTAAGTTAAAGATTCTATGAGGAATAAAGGGGATTTGAGATCTTATTTGAGTAAAGGATGGGTTAGTTAAGGGGCAGTAGAGGACTGATTTTTTTGGTAGAGGTGGTGGCCCATTATAGGGAAGAGAAATGACAAACATGGCATTTTCAAAAAAAATTAAGGTGTACCGAAATGTTTACCTAAGAAAATTCATATTAAAAATTCAATAATTTATTATTAGTGGATGAATAATGGCCATATATTTGGTTTTTAACATGTTTTCATAGAATTTTGGGTCTTATATTCATGGATTAGTACTTTATTAATCTTATTTTTCTCTTTACCGATGTAATATATTTAAATCACTTTCAGTAGTAGTGTTTTTACAAAAACAAATTTGAAGTAATTAGAAGTTGTAAATTATTATTGTTCAAAATATGGAACCTATTTTTCCAAATTCTAATCACATATGTGGCATAAATTAATTTAATATTAATCCAACTGACGGGACGTCACTATGGAGTTTTAACATAAAAACTTCTAAAATTTTTCTAAGTTTTTATTACCAATTTAAAAGTAAAATAGGTTCCAATTACCTAAATTGGATTAGTTGATAACAATATTACGTAAATAGCAGATGAAACAAATTAACTGAAACCAAATATAATTATTATCTAACATTATAAACTAATTAATTGAAATAGATATTTTGAATTAAAATCCGGTATTTTTAACTTTTCATTAAATGTTGAAGCATTACATAAACAAATATAACCTAACCTAATTTTTATGTTATTATTTCTAACAAAAGGTTCATTTTTAGATATTAAATCATTAAATTTTTTAAAAATTATATTTAAACTTCATTCTCTGTTAATGGCTGTAAAAATGTTTTAATAAAAATATAGGGTTTAAGAATAAAATTGGGGTAGTTTTTTTATTATGTCTATTAAATATATTTGAAAAATATCAAAAATATGTTTTCGGATATATATCATATATATTATATTAAAATTAATCACTACATTTAATTAAATTAATTTATTTTGTTAAAATTGATTTGTGTTGATTATGAAATTTTCCTCTATATTTCATTTGTTTTCATATTAATTTCTAATTAATTAGTTACATATTAATTCAACTTATATTTTTGTAATGCACATATTTTCATAATATTGTTAATAATATTTATATCTATGAACATATGTGCTATGTTATATTTCATTATAATAAAATTTTTGTAATATTTTATAGTTAGGTAACACTCGGTCTTGCTGGTTATGCAAGCCATATAGGAAGGTCAATATTGTTTGTAATGTATTTTAACCATGATGTTCAGTGTAATGTACACCAAGTCCATGTTATGTGTAACATATTCCAAGACGGGGTTTTTTGGCTGGAATGTTCAATTTAATTAAATATACTTTCCGTATTTCATGAAATGAATAATATAAAAAGAATAAATTTATTTTAAAAAGAATTAGTTCACAAAATCTCAGGGTATAACATTCTACCCCCCTTAAAATGAATTTATCCTTTGAAAAATTATTATAGGTTCTAAATATTTTATTACTTTTTATATTTATTCCTAGAAAATATCATCATAAAAATTAATAATAAAAAATCCCATAAAAGATAATATTGAGACTATTAAGGTCACTCAACGTAGTATATAATTGGGTTTCGACCTAGGAGAACATAGGCTGGATGTTATAACATGGACATGGAAGAATAACATAACTATCATGTTCTGATGATGAGTGATGGAGAACAAAGCTATGACAATCATAAAAATCATAATGAAAAAAAT
This sequence comes from Viscum album, assembly GCA_963277665.1. Classification (NCBI taxonomy): domain Eukaryota; kingdom Viridiplantae; phylum Streptophyta; class Magnoliopsida; order Santalales; family Viscaceae; genus Viscum; species Viscum album. The sequence continues at coordinate 882,524,779 of OY728143.1, read as the reverse complement.
ATTCAATGACCTAAGGGGACATTAGATTCAATGAAATTAAAAGTACTGGGATAAATTTTCTGTTTTCAATATCCTTTTTCCTAATGGTAAGGAATTTTTTTGGATATAATTACATGCAGTATTTTAGGAAAATCACCATTTTTTGTTCCATGATACACATCACCACATTATCTAAAAAGTAAGTTCACTTTTTCATTCCACAAGTACTAAGAGATCATTGGGTCTATGATATGTTATCCTGTGGTGTGATCAACATAATGTAGTTTGAACAAGTTATCCAATATGATTAAATCCTCATATAGTGAGATAACAAATTAATCATAAAGACTTCATCTAAAGTTTAAATTAATATTTCAATAATTGGTTAACATTATAACCCATCTCAAGGATGAAAAATAAAAACATTGGAATAAAGGACAAAAAATTGGCTTCACATTAATCCCACCAATAACACAATGTAACTCTTTATTTTTACATTCCTAACATGTGTATAAAATCATCATATACACTCTTGAATAATTTTAATAAACTAAATTGCAATAAAACATTTTGGAAAACATACATTCTTCCTTATTCTAATGATATTTGATTAATTATCAAAATTCAAGAAGTAGTAATCTTCATACAAGACATCACAAACTACTTGTCAATAAGTACATAATTAGTTCAAATGTAATTTGTACAATCCTCTTAACTGACTTATATCCCGCATATATTTATCTAGAAAATGTTATCATAACATAAGGTATATATTAAGTGTTACCATTCCATTAATAATTTGTTTTTCAGGGACATCACCTTTACATTATATCAATTTTCTATTCTATCGAAACCATTCAATGTATTCTTGTAAATTATTAGTGAAAAAACAAAATGAACAATCCATATATATATATTTCACATTTCACATACCACACATATTTTATAAAGATAATTATATAAAATTATTAAGTAGTCGTTAAACCACCTATAAGACTACGTAATCCTAAAACCACTTTCCTTTAACATTTCTATGGTAGTCTTCTCATCATCGACATTGTAACCATAACATGTACCACGTAGATGATTATTTTGAAGAGCTTTAATCTTGGGAAACTATGTTTTATAATGACCAATTAATATAAAAATAAAACATTCATCATTTTATGACATCTTAGGGAGGCCAATACTTTCATCCATTTCATTAAACGAACATTAAATTTTTCTCTTATGGTAACTAGAATTGTGTCTTAATTTACCACATTTAATAGCACATATTGTTCCCCTAAGACATTCACATTGGTGATTATTTCAAAATTATCAAAATAAAAGAAACCAAATATTATTTCCCCCATGGACTCCATTACCCATACTATCAATGAACTCTTTCTTTCTCTTCATTAATGAGTTTGAGAGTTCATTAGAAAACATGATGTTAATCATGATCCCTGAAAAAACTAATTTTTCATGATCACAACATCTCTTTCTACAATGATCATCCCACTTGACTACTAATCATCATATCATCGATATCATTCAAAATTAATCACGTAAATTTGGGTTCCCACCATTATCCAAAACTAGAACCATAGTGTGAGCATTACATTGTCATAGAATTAAAAATCCTAGTCATGAAAAGATTTAAATATATGGTATCTAAATCAATACACCTTCCTTAATCTAAGACACCCAATGTTCATCCTTGGTTTTTCATAGAATAGTTATAGATAATATGTCTGGATTTTTTTTGTGGATTAACATAGAATATCCCCCACGAGTGTCAAACCAACTGTGTAGTAAGGCCCATTATCGCATACCAGATTACCTCATGTTAGGACTGAAATATCTAGTCCAACTTTTTATCCCTAGGTACAACTATTCCAGATACACAATAAAATGTAGTATTCAGACCAATATATATTTTTAAGAAACCACATACTCTACCCCATACCAAAATTATAGTAGATTTTCCTAAAAATTAACACATCCTTATATTTATCCATATATGCATCCGTTTAATTATCCATATAAATAAAAATAGGTTTCTCAATAATGTTATATCATAATAATTTCCAATGGTTGTGAAAACCTTTCATTTGATGAAAATTATAGTAACCCAGGCTTAACAAACATGTATATTATAACATTTTTTTAGACGATTAGTAAAAAATACATTCCTAGAGACCATAATAGTTTAGTGTCAATGGAAACTTGGAATACAATCTTCTCTATTGGTAGAATATCTTCAATATCTGTTATAAATATCTCCACATTTAGTATCTATATCTAAAACCATTCTGCATAACATGGGGAAAGAAAAAAATATGAAATTGGTAAGATTATATTCTTAATATTTATAAATAAAGTAAATTTGCAAGAATAACGTGAAAAAAGGGTATGGAACTTGAGAAGAACTTTTAAATATCATACCATTTATATTCTAGATCATAATAAATATTTCCATTCAATAAGTCATGAATCATAATGAAATGAAAAACATAATACATGAAATCATAACCCAAGAATAAAACATAGATTTTTGGAAAACACATAAGTATATAATATAATTTCCATAGTAGACAAAGATTTTCTTCCAAGACTATCTTGGTAGTATGTGTTCACTCCCCATACAATATTGGAAGTCATGGTTCGCACCAATGTCCATCTTAGTAGCATGGGTTAACTCCTCATATCAACTTGGTATTCATGGATCACTCCCCTAGCCATCATAGTAGCATGTGTTCACTTCTCATTCAATCTTGGTATAGATGGTTCACTCTAATGGCCATATTAGTCTATCACAGACATATAAATATTTACCCAATGAAATGGAGGGAGATATATGTCCGACCAATATCATAGGGTTATGATACTTACATGTTCCACAGGATTATAAATAATCATATTATAACCCCTGAAATTAAATGGGTATTATAAACATGAAATCATATCGTAACCTATTGAAAATGGTTGGTGTCATAATAATGTAATCATAAACATAACCCATGAAAGGAAGAGGGCTTTAAAATCATTTATCCCTGAAAAGAGGAACATGGTTTATAAATACCATGAAATTAAGCGTAACATATTTATAAAAATAATATGAATAGATCTTTAGGATAATATCCTAAAAGGGCATGAGTGATAGAAATAGATGACATCTTTGATGGTAAATAATTTTGCAATAACACTAAAAAACATTTCATCCTGATAGTATAAATTCTTCAATAAAAATTGATTTTTGTACATAAAACCATTTGATAAACAGTTTTATATAAAATAAATTTAAAACATATTAGGATGGCATGAAATCATTTGAAAACCTCTTTCTGTGATAAATTATAAAATACAATTAAATCTCTTTTTAAAACTCTTTTTTAAAACACTTAAAAACATATAACTAAATCTTGAAATTTTTTTCAAAATCATTTATTTTATCATACTTGGAAAACATATAAATATATCTTGAAAACATTTTGAAAACTATTTTCCATGAAAATACATTTAAAAAATATCTCTAAAACTTGAAAATTTATTGAATGTCATTTTCGATGAAAATAATTTGAAAACATATAAATGAAGCATTAATTTTTTTAAAAGAATTTTCTCAAAAACCAATAAAAGAAAATTGAAACATTTTAAATCAAATTTTCATGAGAACATATTAAATAAGCCAGGAAAATTTTCAATGAATAATTTCTTTTAAAATATATTTTAAAAAATTCTATAAAATATCCATTAAATATAAAAATATTGATTCAAAAGATTCAGGATGGAAAAATCCCTATATGTCATATAAGTTAAAAAGAACATCCCATTTTCATAGTAAAAGGATTGAATATATCCTCATTTTAAAAGTAAATAATAGATTACATTGAGAACATTGGTAAAAGGAAAAAATGATTAAAATTTATTTTAATGATCATAAGATATTAGCATAATATAATAATAAACCCTTATTAGAAAACACGGTTTCAATAGAATACATATTTCTGACCAAAAAGTGGGTAAATCAAGGGTTCATTAAAAACACATTATAAAAAATAATATATACCCAATAGTAGAAAATGGTAACAATACATAAATATATCATGAGTAAAAATAGGATAATAAATTTCATGAATGTTTGTAGATATGGAACAAAAAAATTCATGAAAGGAGGCATAAACATAAACAAACTCAAAAATAAATGAGGTTGTTTCAATAAACTCATATCACTTGGTAACATGGTATCACACACTCCAGGTAAAAAAAAACTACATTCTACAAAAAACAATATAACAAAAATATTTAGTTTCATGATATATCATTTAATATGGACTAATAAACACCTCAAAAAAATAATTTTGGTGCATAACAAAACAGGGGTCTGAATGAAAGAAAATCCAGAAAAAACCTGTTTACCAATCTGGTAACATTTGAAACATAAAACCCATAAAAAAATTAAAATAATGGATATGTAAATACCCATAAATTTAACTATAATAAACATTAAATTGATCCATGATCATTATACGAACCACCCAAAAGTATTGGGTTGTGAATGAAGCATGTATTTCATAGAAATTAATAGTGAGATGAAATCCACATACATTGTGTTTTGACTCTCTTCATAACAATACAAGATTTATGCATAATTAATACAATTTTATTATATATTTTTTACAAAATAATATTTTGATATATAATACCTTATAGTTTTTTATTATCACCATATATTACCCTCTTGTTCATATTCTTATGTTAAGGTATTCATTTTGGGTAATATTAACATTGTTCTTCACTTGTGTCTTAATTTCTTATATTTTTTGTCCTTATATTTATATCATGATTTCATAATGTGTAACATGATATAAATATCTGTTAAATTATGTATATTTTTATTATAATAGTCAATATAATATAAGAGTATGAAATGGAATGCATTGTTCACGGAGATGGTAATTCATACATACACATGAATGTTGATTATATTTTTATTTTCATATTGAATGAACGAAAGAGAATAACATATATGTATATTTATATAACATAATTATAGTATCATTATAATTATATATATATATATATAATATTAATTCACTAAATTTATCCTTATTAATTTCCATGTAGGGTCTAAATGAATCACATCACATTGAGGGGGTAGTAGTGCACAATTCCTCAAACTAAATTATCGTAATTACACCAAATGAAATGTAAAATGATATGTCTTTTAATATTAATAAATAATTTTAAAACAAATAAATTTAATAAATATCATATATAAGAATATTTTCTATCATAATGAATATCATGGTATATGGTAATGTTGAAATAAAAAATCATTGTTTCATGAGGCAGTAGTTCATCATACACCGAAACTGCATGTTTGATACCCTTTAAATGGATGTGTTTGTATGTATAGGTCTAAAAAGTAGTATAAAAAGATCCTAGTATATTTACTATATTTCCATATAATTAAAAAATGATATATAGAGAGTGGATTTGTGGAGAAAAACAATAATGGAAAAGAACTTGAGAGAAGACATTACCTCTTAATCGGGTAACTATTTTCGGCTCGTGCCCTAGTTATTCGTTCAGTTTTCTCAATCCCTAGGTAAGTATGTTATGGGGATGTTAAGGATTTTGAGAGATTATTTTAATCGATTTTTTTAGATATGGGTCATGAGAAGTTTGTTGAAGTGGGTATGGATTGTGGACATTTATAAAGAAGGTAAAGGTCACACTTCTCATTTTAAAAAACAAGCTAGGTTCAACCACATTTTTACCTAAAAAAAGTGACAAAAACCATAAAAAATCAATAATGGATGGTTAATGGAATAATTATTTCCATATAATGGATGTTGGATAAGTTTATTTGTAATTTTGGGTGTTATATTTATGGTTTTTTTAATATATTATTCTTATTTTTCTCTTAACATAGGTAATAAATTTTAATCATGTTCACTAAAATGTTTGTTTGAAAACTATGATGAACTTATCCGACAATTTAAATTATGATAATTAAAAATATGGAATCAATTTTTCCAAAATATTATTACATAAGTGGCAGGAATTTTTTTAATATTTATCCAGCTGATGGGATGACACGGCTGGTTTTTAATGTAAAAATGTCAAAAAGATTACTACGATTTTATGTTGAATTTCAATGTGAAAATAGTTTCAATGGATTAAAATGTATTAATTTATAAAAAGAATATATTAACTATGAATCCAATTAAAAATATAATTTAACCATATAAACTAATTACTCTAGAATTCCATTCTGAATTGTTATCGGGTATTTTTAACTATTGATTAAAAGATGAAACCATACATAAAAATACTGGAATTTTATCGCAACCTATTTTTTATTGTTTTTAATCCAATAATAATGTTTTTTTGACATATTATATCTAAAAAATTTATAATTCTTTTAAATGGGTTCTCCATTATGGGCGGTAGAAATGTCTTAATAAAAATATATATTTTTAGGCATAAAATTGAGTTTGTTTTATCTCATATCTATCAAATCTATTAGATGAATATAAAAAATATTTTTTACATATATATCATATTTATTAAATTAATATTACTCAATAATTTTAATTAATTTAATTTATTATTATAAAACATCTTCGTGATGATAATAATATTTTCCATATACTCAATTAGTTTTCATATTCATTTATAATTATTTGGTAACATGTGAATTCTTCTTATATTATTTAAACCACATAATTTCATTATTTAGTTAATAATATTCATATCCATAAACATAATAGTTAGTTTATATCTCATTATAATACTACTTTTAAAAATATATTATTATTAGGTAATACTCAGTCTTACATGTTTCATAAGCCATCTGGGAATGTCAATATTTACTGTAATGTATACTAACCATGTTGTGACATGTATTGTAAATCTAGTTTGTGTTTCATGTAACATACACCAATTCAATGTCATGTCAATTTACTGTTTGACTAAGTGAAATACTATTTTTAGTGTTTCGTGAAAAGAAAATTGTTAAAATTTTAAATATATTGGTAAAAAAATATTTCACAAAATATTAGGTTATTGCATTTTGAGATATTAATTTTATAAAAAACTATGAGTTTTGATTCATCTAATTATCTGTATCATAATTTATATGAAATATAACAATGGAAAAATAATACGCATTAATGGTTAGTATTATAAGGTTTAATCAAATCCCATTTTGGAGTATATGTTCCTCATTTTAGTTATTTAATTTTTATGTTTTTTTATATTCAATATATTGATTGATAAAGAAATATAAAATTCAATATTCTATTACTATATAGTAAATTTTTATACTTATTTAACAGATTTAACATTTTAATTCCATTTTTTATTATATTCTTTTATGATGGAATTGTGTGATATGGGTCGTTATTGTCCTACCATTAATTTCCTCTTAATGATGATTCAATCGTCGATTTTAGCTACATGGAGAACAACACTGGTACTTATTTTTTTCTTTTAAGAAGAGAGATATAAGGAATCATTAAAATATTTAGTGACTAGAGGGTGTTTCTAACAATTTAAATAGTAAATAAGAATCAATACACTATAATGACAGTTTGTTGAATATGTAATATCAACTCATGGAGAGGTGATGAATTTATGATATTTGATTTTATTCGATGAACAAGAGTAAAACTAATATATAAACATTTTATGTAATGTTATAAAATCTATACAGGGAATATTCAATGGATTGGGAATTATTTTTCTCTTTGATATTACAATACCAATTTCATAAATTATTAGGTATATATATATCAAAACCAATATTAAGTAAAACATCCATTTATACAACTTTTTACACAGCACATAAAATATAAAAAATTAAAACATCAAATATTTTAGGGATTTGGTAGCCTATTGAAGATAAAACAAAGAGTATTGTAATTAATATATTATATATGTGTTAAAAATAATTTTTAAAAGACTACAGATGTTTGGCAGTAAATATTCGGTATTGTTTTTAGGTATTATTAATTAAAAATTCAATTTTGATTCATTTTATTTTTTTATTTTATTTTTTATTTTCCTACATTAATTTTTATATTTCATAGAAAAATATATGATATAATCCTAGAAGATAGTAATAATGATAAGAAAATATTATTTTCCAAAAAAAAAGACCCACACAATCTAAAGAACCATTAATTTTTTTAAATCATTATTTTAATTCTAATGAACTCGTATCAAAAAAATTCTACACCATGTCATAAAAAAATGGTCAAATAAATTCGATGAAATCATTAAATTTTTAGAAAAATATTTGTAGTAATCATTATAGATCCACATAATAAAATCCATTAAATTGAATTATTGTTCAAAATAATTGTTTTTAATGGACTCCAGAACATTTTTTTAAGTTTCATCACATTTTAAGTGATTATCAAAATAAAATTGAGATAATTTTAAAAAATTTAATCTTCATTAAATCTAATTGGAGTGGCCGAAAAAAATAACCATGTCATTCTATTGTGTCACACATAGAGTTGGATATATAGAGTATAATACATACATTATCACCTTGGATGAGGAAATAGTTATCTTTACTTCTTAGATACGTCCAATTTTTAATAAATTTCTATCTTATTAAAAAATAATCACTTCCAATACATTTTTCAAGTTGTTTATTCCACTACATCTTGCACATGTATTCAATTAGGACCCAAAGTCGTTTATAAATTTATATATTGAAAATAATATGATTTATGAAATCATTATAATCCCATGCATCTACATTTTCATATATGAATTTATGGAAGCATAAAGGGACATGTCAACTATTATAACATCAATGATAAAAATTATTGATATCCATTTCAAATTTTTGGTGGATCTATTCATGATTTTATTCAATATTTGTAGGCATGAGTTTCCCTTTTCATCAAATATTATAGCAATGAACATTAAAATTATATTGATGGATATTAACTAAATAAAAACATATATTATATAGTGTTATTTGATGTTTATGAATAATTTTTATACATCATCGTCATTATCATTATAGTGTGATTCCCTGTTATTGAAGTCTTAGTGGCCCAGTTACCAGATCTCCAATTGTTTTACTATTCCTAGACTCACTGTAATATTTTATATAGAATCATGCTTTCCCAAATTGATCACTATTTTATATTTTATGTAGGTTTTACAAAAACAAGGATTCAAGTTTCTTTATTTTTTTAATATTAGTTTTAAACTGATAATGACATTCAACAACTTTTGTGGAAATTTCAAAGCCATTGATTCCCACAATGCCATTGGCCTAGATCAATGAAGTGATAAAGGTATTTAGGGCAGTAGAACTATTCCGATTTTTCATAGTGAATGTGATTGTAACCCCCAATTACCGTCATTATGAAAATGAAAGGCAATGGTGTCAATATTCCTTTTTTAACCCGTATAAAACTAGGAAAAATCCCTCTCTACTAACCCTTAGCACAAATTTCCTTTTTCTATCTCTCTATCTGTTTACCTCTCTCTATCTCTATAGAGACAATGTAACATCCCAGATAAATAAGGAACAAGGCACTTTTCATATTTATTAATATTTTAAAATTAAAAATTAATTTTATTTTAAAAGGGTTTATATGTTTGATAGTGTAGCTAATATGCAATAACGGATTTCTTTGAAATCTTACACTGCACACTAATAATATAATATTATTATTCTAAATCGTAGTTAACTCCTAGCCGTTGTATTGTAAGGAATGAAAAAAACTAACAAAAATATGATTATTAATGTTTGTTAAATGTATTTACATTTATTCAATTAATGTTAGGGGATTAAAATGTGAATGAATATAATTTTAAGCATGAATACTCTAATATTCAGTAAAAGGTCGGTTTACCATTTTGATGGAAAACCCTCTTTAAATATATTTTTGGTCATTTTTATATGTTCTATTTGAAAAAAATAAAATTCTTCTTTATATTTGTGACATAAAAATTTACATTGGGTAAATTTTTTTATTTTTATGATAAAGTTCATTTTTTAATGAATAGTGAAAATGATGTATTTTAATTCAAAAGTGCCTATTACTGTAATTTATTTATATGGATATATTATATTTTTAATTGTTTTTAAAGTGTAATTAGAATATATTTTTACCATTTCATACAATGTTGTTTATTGGAATTAATTTTACTTTGAAATTGGATATAAACAAGTATCAATATTTTGATAGTTATTTTTTCTTAAAAACACGCTATTTGTTTTGAAAATTGGAATTAATTTTAAATTAATTAATTCAAATTCTATTTTTTTAATTTTTTAAAATAGACATAATTTTTGAATTCAGAATATAAATTATAGATTAGGCTTAATTTTTGGTATTTTACTGGAAAACTTCAATTTTTGATGAATAGTGAAACAACTTAGATGTAGTTAAAAAACCGAATTTCTCATTTAAATGAAATTTTAATGCTTTTGTGGATTGAAATTCGAAAAACCAAAAAACAATGTTATTATTAGTATGTAAAACGTGGTTCAATAAGATGAAAATAATTTTTGTGAATAGTAACTTTTCACTTTTATTTACCACGGTTAAAGGTAAATAGGGTAATTCAAGGTAAAAACAATATTATAATAATTCAAAAGTACCTTAAAACATTTCCGAAACTTTTTTTGGAGTCATTTAAGACCATGGTAATCTTTGGTTAGCTTTTAGACCTCATTTAGTCACTTGGGAGTGATAAAGACAATTTAGATTAATTAATTTAATGTAATGGAAAAAATGACAAAAACATATATCTTTTAGTAAATTAATTTTTATACAGTGTTATATAAATAATAGTTTTGACTATAAATATTAATTGGAAATATAAAAAGATTTACTACATCATGGTATTTTTTTCATAATTTTTAGACATTAAATAATTTAAATTAATTATGACACAATAATGATGCAGTGCTTACCCCATTAGTAAATCATTTAAATAAATAAGATTATAAATATTAAAATAACATATAGAACATGTAAAATTATTATTTAATGATATTATTTATACAAGGAGTCATCTTATCTTCTACTCAAATAATTTTTCGACCTTTTAACACTGAATATAAGTTTATAATAAAATAATAGTTTCACACTTTCCAAAAGAGCCCCTCCTCTCCCTTGTAAAAGGAGACACTTCTAACCAATTCTTCACACCTATAAAGTGATTTTTCTCATCCAAACACTTCCCAATTAAGCTCCCTATATCTCTCTCCTCAACCTAGAAGCATTAACTTAGGCATAAGGCAATTAAATAAGTCCTTTTGTTCAAACCAAAGGGATTTACCCAAATTAAATGTAATGGTTTCTCTTAATTTGTCTTCTCTCCAACCCCTAAACTCTTTTTATTAATTTATATTGTAAAAACACTAGTATAATAAATAAACTATGCTGTTTTTATGATGAGGATTCGAACTACACTTACACACACCTCCATCTAAGGGGTGAAAAACATAATGTTTCTGTGGATGGAAAACTAATGCCTCACGAAACGATGATTGTTCAATTACCTCTTAACGCTTCTCATGGTGTCCATTTTGATGGAAATGTATTTATATATGATATATATTATGTTTATGTTTTATTTTTTTCTTTTGTATCTTCCAATTATATCACTCCTTTATGGTTTCCATAGTGGGTAAATACGATAATCTCATTTGAGGAAGTGTGGACTACCACCCCTTCAAAGTGATGTGACTCATTACTGCCTTATGTGGGATATATAAAGGATAGATTTAATGATATTATAAATCATATTATACTGTAATTATAATATACACATCTATATGTTTTTTTAATTCCATTAAAATTAGAAATAGAAATGAATGTATCATTCATGCGTACGTACGGCTTACCGTCTCCATGAACAGTGCATTTCATTTATTACTTCGAAATGTCATGTACTGTTATAAATACTTGTATATACTCGATATATATGATATATATGATATGGAAATCAGTAATATCATTCTTGATATAATGAACCACTGACCATATGAAAAACATGTGATTATAAGAAGTCCATTTTTTACTCAAGTACCAAATATCTACAAAATGGACGTTATTAACTTAAATGATTACATAATGTTTATAACATGGTAATAAATGATATTAATTGAATAAAAAACATGAAAAAATTTCTTAATAAAGTATAAATTAACTTTAGTTTATTATTCAGGATATTAAAGAACGATCGAGTGAAGACGGACACGAGGTAAGGGATTTTCTTATCTCACTTTTAATTATGTGACATTTCGATTATTCACCACTTACTCATTGCATGTGGTGTATTATGTACTGAAATTTGATATATATTATCATGATTCTCATTATATTCATGTTATTTTGTGATTAATTTTTCGGTTATTAACTTTTGGTCATATGACTCAGTTTATTATAACGTGGTAAAGGGTTTCAACTCACTTTTTATTCACGTGAGATTCGTGCTATATTTGCCAATATTTCCGTTTGTATGGTGTATGTACTGCCCATGTTTGTACTCTTTGTGTAATATAATTTCATTTATGAGTATTTAAATACTAATTTTGTGATCCTTCTTTCATGTGGCATATGTTTTGTAAGTTACCAAATCGGCAAGGGAACTCTTCACCCTCCTCTTTTTAAAAGACTTGTTTTTATTATGCCTTTAATTTACATATTATTATGTTGTGATAAGTTCAAAAATATTTGTATTGATGTAAAATTTCTTTCCAAGTGATTATATACCATTTTTATCTCATCAAATCATTTTATGAATTTTAAAGTGATGACGTTAGGCAGTCAAATTTTTATAAGGGAACTTCTTAACCTAATTACAATTCTTTGGGTTCAACTTGTACTACTTGACTATGTCATCCTATGAATATGTGTGAATGACCTTAGATTATTTTACACATAATATCCACTTATATTAGGTTTATTTATATTCTTCATACATAATTATGTGATTTATTTATCGTTAAGTTAAGGATACCATCTTTATAATAGATTTCATCTCAATTTATATTTCCACTAAGACTTCATTGTTGTTATGCACCAATTCACGCTTATATAGTGTATATAATGTACTTTGAAATATTATATCAGGAATCCCTTTATTCTCATTCCATTATAAAGTTTTTATTAAATTTTTTCCACAAATATTTGTACTCAAGCGTCTCTCTTTTTGTTAAAAAACTCATTAACTAAAATTTTGTTTTAAATGTTTTTTAGATTTATTTTTCTAAATATTTTTCATTAATGGCCATGTTTTCAAAATGTGTTTTAGAAATTATTTTTATGGATATTAATGTTTTCAAATGACAATTCATTTAAAAGCTTCAAAGTCGTATGGGAAACGTTGATTCAAATATCTCTTTTTAAATGGTTTGAAAAATGATTTGATAAATCATTGTTTATTTCAATATATTGATTTTATATATTGGCATGTGGAAATGATATCTTTCCTTTATAATTGTGTTATGTGTTATGATTATGTTTTGGCTATTGGGAATTGTTTACGTATACGTGTGGTTTTGTGATAAACCTAGGGCAGGTGATCCTGAGATAGCTCTTCAATGCATTGGGTAACGTGGCGGTGGAAAACATGATGTTTCTCCTAAGAGATTTAATGAATATACTATGATAGGTATTCCAAGTGTAACTCCTTATGTAGCTATGATATCTAAAATGTATGTTTGATATGGATTCCATATTTAACCTTTATGATTTATGATTTGTGGTTGTTATTCATAAATCTTATGATTTCATAAGGTATGTTATGATTGAAAAGTATGGTTTCATTGATTTGTATTTATTGAAGGGATAATGTTTTCCTTCCTTATTTTATAACCCTTTCTGTGATTTTTATTCTCATCCCAAATTTATGAAATGTTTTCCATAGGACTTAAAGATGAATAAGGTCAAGGATGGGATCAAGGAAAAGACATGTTGTCTAAAACATGGAACTAGACATGTTTCTTTTTAAGAGTTTTTATTTAATGAAAAAATGGATACTGAGCAGTAGTGTCTACTTGTAATATTCAAGTTGTAATGTAATAGTTATGGCCTAGCTTTCTAAAACTCTAAACCTGAAAATATCCTCAATGTGAATTATTAATTTAATTCAATATTATGTAATGTTTAAGGCTGGGTCCTTATATTTGGTATCAGAGGTCGGTTTAGACAACTTTAGGGATTATGAATTTTTGTTAGACATTTGGTTAGTCCCTATCTATTACTTCAGTTTAATACTTGTTTTATAACTTTTTTAGAACAAGTAATTTCAGTTACAAATGGAAGGAGGAGGATCTCAAACGATATTTATATCTCTTCCTGATGACATGATTAAAATAATTATTACAAAGTCATGTTTGGATGATTGTGAATCTTTTTCTAGCATACAAATCACTTGAAAGCAGTTTTTTGAGATATCAGACACATCCACTATACCTCGTTATCATAGTGGATCATGGGTTGTATTTAGAAAAAACATATTTTTACAGTATTTTCTTATTTTCAAGAAAGGTAAATATTATCAAGGAATTTCAAAATATTTTACCTTATCATAATATTTTTTATCATATTATTATTTTAAAAAGGTGATGATGAAGGATAACCTTGTGCAACCTATTTATATTTTATTTTAAAATATAGTCTCTCAGCACATATATAAGGTATTTTAAAAGGACCGTTAATTTAAATTTTCAACTCAAATTCAGTTTGAATGTTTTATAGATATCATGTTTTATTAGATGTTTTGAAATTTCATTTTATACATGATTATTTTCCAAAACTATTTTCCTCTAAACACTCATATGACCCATGTTGTACAAGGTGTATTTGGATGGAGGAATAAAATTATTTTGAAGGATCTCTAAATCATTTTTTCAATGCATGGACCTTCTACCTATGTGAACAAGATGGTGATGAAACCAAATTGACACTATTATCTATGTATTATGTTCTTCATTTTGAGGATCATTTTATTTTATCATATGGTGGTGAAATAATTCTTCACGAATTAAGATGTTGAGATCATAATGAATTTGGATGAAAATGAGAGGTATAAAGAAACCATTGAGGTCAAAACATGTTAGGGTTATTTTTGAGTTTTAAAAAAAGGACAACCCGTAGGATGGGTGACAACTCGTCGCATTTGGTAAGGCTGTAGGAATTGAACCCACAACTAAAATGTGACAAGGGCGCATCACCGACCACTAGCCTACTTGAAGTCCCTGGTTAGTATTACTTATTATTTTAGTAAAATAATTTTATATAATAAGAATAAGTTGATTTTTGGAACTTATGTTTTATGAAATGAATATACATTGTATATAAAAATGATTTAGTGATTAAGTGATAAAGGTTGTTGTGGAAGATGTTCTCTCTTTTGAGGAAACACTATATGCCTAAGGAAGATAGAATACTATGGGATTTCAATTGTAGAATAATGGTTGAAATTTTAGTTTGGAAGAATCTATGTTTTTATTCTGGACACATGATGATTTGATTTATTTATGAAAATGATTAACCTATCATAGAGAATATGTGATTACATTAATTACTTTTCAATATGAGACATTATGAGTAACTGGTGTTACTTGGAGATAAATTTTAAGATGTATATTGGAAGTCTATGTAATTAATTACTCATGAGATTTGGGTTATAATTAGAGTTTTGATTACATTTGAAGAATTTTAGGGACAATTGTTTATTGAATGGTCTTTGTTGACTTTTGGGTTTTGATGGCCAAATTTTGAAGATAAAGACCTGTTTTTCTTTATGTAAAAGTTTATTCTTTTCGGGGGTTATCTGATCTTGTACTACAAATTTTGGTATTATTTAATATCTAAATTCATGGGGAATATATAGTTCATCCTTTCTGGGTTATTTGATTTTCATTAAGTTGATTATAGCACTTTTAATGTAAAAACGTCATCCTGAATACTCATCGTTTGGAATAAATATGAGTTTGTGTTATAAATCATGTAAAGGATAAAAGGATACATGAAAAGTAAGTGTGTTTCCTTATGTTTTTAGTTAAGCTCATAGATAGATTCCTCAATGAAAAGTAACTTAAACAAAACTTTGTCGGTTAAATTTTCCTACTAGGGAATCAAGAACCGTTGGACCCATCAAATGTTTTTGATTTTCTGGTGTTTAAATTTATCCAAATCATGTTTTCTATCACTCTCCATCAGAACTTGATTGTTTTTTATTTCTTCCATATCCATGTTTTCCTACAAGGAATCCTAGTATGGGTTATCTTTAGTGACCATTGTACTTGTCTTTATTTCTTTTATAGTGATAGTTTTACTGACTCTTTTCCAATTTGGGACTTTTAATGAAGTTTCCAAGCCCAGTTTTAAAATTGCGAGGATGAAATTCCCAAAAGTGGGGAAGGATGTAACATCCTAGATAAATAAGAAATATGAAACTTTTGAAATTTATTAGTATTTGTGAATTAAAAATTAATTTTACTTTAAAAGGGTTTATATGTTCTATAGTGTATCTGATACACTACAACAGATTTCTTTGAAATCATACATTTCACACTAATAATATAATATTATTATTTTAAATGTTAGTTAACTCCTAGTCGTTGTATTGGAAGGAATGAAAAAAACTAACAACAATATGATTATACATGTTTATTATATTTATTTACATTCATCCAATTAATGTTAGGGGCTTAAAATGTGAATGAATCTAATTTTGAACATTAATACTCAAATATTCAGTAAAAGGTCGATTTGCCACCTTTTGATGGAAAACCCTCTTTAAATCTAGTATTGGTCATTTTTATATATTCAATTTGAAAAAATAAAATTATTCTTTAGATTCGGGATATCAAAATTTACTTTGGGAAAATTTTGGTTATTTTTCTGATAAAGTTCATTTTTTTAATCAATAGTGAAAAATACTGTATTTTAATTTGAAATTTCCTTTTAATCTAATTTATTTATATGTATAGATTATCTTTTTAATGGTTTTTAAATTTTAATTATAATACATTTTTACCATTTAATGCAATGTTATGTATTGGAATTAATTTCACTTTGAAATCGGATATAAACAAGTATCAATCTTTTGATAGTTATTGTTTCTTCAAAACACGCTATTAGTTTTGATAACATGAATTAATTTGAAATTAATTAATGCAGCTTCTATGTTTATAATTTTTTAAAATAGAAATCATTTTTGAATTCGGAATATCAAATATATCTTAGGATGAAGTTTTGGTATTTCTCTGAAAAACATCAATTTTTTATGAATAGTGAAACTACTTTGTAGTAGTTAAAAACTGAATTTTTCATTTAAATGAAATTTTAAAGATTTTGTGGATTGAATTTAGAATATCCAACATACATTTTTATTATTAGTATGTAAAATTTGGTTCAATAAGATGAAAATATTTTTTGGTGAATAGTAACTTTTGGCTTTTATTTACTGTGGTTTACGATAAATAGGGTAATTCAAGGTAAAAAGAATATTATAATAACTCAAAATTACCTTAACACTTGTCCAAACCTTATTTTTTGAGTCATTTACGACCATGGGAATCTTTTGGACAATTTTAGGACCCCATTAAGCAACTTGGGAGTGATAATAAAAATTTAGATTAATTAATTTAAAGAAAAGGAAAAAATGACAAAAACATATATATTTTAGGACATTAATTTTTTATATAGTGTAATATAAAGAATATTTTTGACAATAAATATTCATTGGAAATATAAAATGATTTCCTACATCATGTTTTTGTTTTTTAATTTTTATACATAAAATTATTTAAATTATTTAGGACACAATAATGATGCAGTGTTCACCACATTAATAAATCATTTAAATAAATAATATTATAAAGATGAAAATAATATCCAAAACATGTTAAATTATAATTGGATGATTTTATTTCAACCATGAGTCATCGTATCTTCATCTCTAATGTTTTTTGGACCTAATGAAACTAAATATAAGTTTATAATAAAATAATATATTCACACATTCCTAAAGAGCCCCTCTTCTCCCTTATAAAAGGAGACCACTTATAACCAATTCCTCACACCTCTAAATCCATTTGGCTCATAAAAAATATGCCCGATTAATCTTCCTAAATCCCTCTTCTCCACCTAGAATCCTTAACTTAGGCAGAGGGCACATAAATAAGTCCTTTGGTTCAAACAAAAGGGAGTTACACAAAATAAAGGTAACCGTTTCTCTTAATTTTTTTACTTTTATTTTACATCTCCAACCCCTAAAATCTTTATATTCCTTACTTTTGTTACCATAACAGTTTCCTAAATATACTATGATGTTTTTATGAGACATATTCGAACTACACTTAAACACACCTCTATCTAATGGGTGAAGAACATAATGTTTCTGCGGATGGCAAACTAACGCCTCACGAAACGATGATTGTTCAATTATCTCTTACCGCCTCTCATGGTGGCCATTATTATGGAACTGTATTTATATATGATATATATTATGTTTATATTTTTTTATGCTTCTGTATTTTCCAATTACATCATGCCTTTATGGTTTCTATAGTGGGTAAATATGATAATCTCATTTGAGGAAGTGTAGACTACCACCCTCTCAAAGTGATGTGACTCGTTAATGCATTATGTAGGATTTATAAATGATATATTTAATGATATTGTATATGATATTTTTATGTAATTATAATATAACTATGTATAATTATGTTGTAATTCCATTACAATAAGAAATAGAAATGAAAGTAGTGTTCATGCATACGTACGGCTTACCGTCTCCATGAATGGTGCATTTAATTTCTTACCTCCAAATGTCATGTAATATTATAAATACATGTATATACTGGATATATTATATATATATGATATCCATATCATGAAGATCATTCTGTATATAATGAACCATTGACCATAAGAACAACATGTGATTATAAGACGTCCATTTTTGACTCAAGTACCAAATATCGTCAAAATGGATGTTATTAACTTAAATGATTACATAATATTTATAACATGGTAAAAATTGATATAAAAGGAATAATAAACTTTACAAATATTATTAAGAAATTATAAATTAACTTTATTTTTTTATTCAGGAGATTAAAGAATGATCGAGTCAATTCGGACACGAGGTAAGGGATTTTCTTATCTCGCTTATAATTCAGTGAGATTTCCATTATTCACAACTTATTCATTGAATGTGGTGTATTTTGTACTAAAATTTGATATATATTATCATGATTCTAATTATATTCATGGTATTCTGTGGTTCATTTGGTGGTTATTAACTTTTGGTCATATGACTCAGTTGATTACAGCATGGAAAAGGGTTTCAAGTCACTTTTTATTCACCTGAGATTCGTGCTATATTTTCCATTATTTCCTTTTGTGTGGTGTATGTACTACCCATGATTGTACTCTTTGATTAATATACATTAATTTATGAGTATTTACATATTCATGGTATGATTATTCTTTCATGTGGCATATGTTTTGTAACTTACCAAATCGGTAAGGGAACCTTTCACCATCCTCTTTTTAAAATACTTCTTTTTGTTATGTATTTTAATTTACATCTTATTATGTTAGGATATGTTCTTATATATCTTTATTGATTTAAACATAATGTCCAAGTTATGAGATACTCTTCTTATCTCATCAACTCATTTTCTTATTTTTAATGTGACGTCATTAGGCTGTTGAATTTTTATAAGGGAACTTCTTAACCCAATTAAAATTCTTTTGGTTCAACTTGAACTTTTTGAATGTGGCATCCTATAAATATCTGTGAATGACCTATAATTGTTTTACACTTAATATCCACTTATATTTTGTGTATTTATATTTTTCACACATAATCATGTGATGGATTTATCCTTAAGTTAAGCATACCATCTTTATAAGGGATTTCATCTCAATTTAAATTTCTTCTAGGACTTCATTGTTGTTATGTACCAATTCACTCTTATATGGTGTATATACTATCCTTTGACATATTATATCATGAATCCCTTTATTCGCATTACATTATAAAGTTATTATTAAATGTTATTCATCTATTATTAGTATTCAAGCATCTCTATTTTTGTTAAAAAAACTATTTAACTAAAATATCATTTTAAATATTTTACTGATTTATTCTTCTAAATATTTCTCATTAATGTCCATTTTTTCAAAATGAGTTTTAGAATTTACATATATGGATATTAATTTTTTCAAATTATAATTCATTTAAAAGCTTCAAAGTGGTATGAGACACATTGATTCAAAAATCACTTTTTAAATGGTTTTGAAAATGATTTGATAAAGCATTATTTATTTCCATATCTTGATTTGATATATTGGCATGTTGAAATGTTATCTTTCCTTTATAATTGTGTTATGTTTTATGAATATGTTTTAGTTATTGTAAATTTCTTATTTATATGGGTGGTTCCATGATAAACCTAGGGTCGGTGAGCACGACATAGCTCTCCAATGCATTGGGTTACGTGACGGAGGTAAATGTGACGTTTCTCCTAAGAGATTTTGGAAATATATTGTGATTGGTATTCCAAGTGTAACACCCTACGTAACTGTGATAGCTAAAATGTATGTTCGATATGGTTTCCATAAGTAACCTTTATGATTTATGATTTCTATGTGTTATTCATAAATATTATTATTTAATAAGGTATGTTATGATTGAAATGTATGGTTTCATTGATTTGTATTTATTGATGGGATAATGTTTTCCGTCCTTATTTTATGACCCTTACTGAGCTTTTTATTCTCATCCCACATTTTTGAAATGTTTTCCACATGACATAAAGATGAATAGAGTCATTTATGGGATCAAGGAAAATTCATGTTGTCTAAAACATAGAATTAGACATGTTTCTTTTTAAGAGTAATTGTTTTATGATAAAAATAGATACTGAGTAGTAGTGTCTACTTGTAATATTCAAGTTGTATTTTAACAGTTATGGCCTAATTTTCTAAAACCATAAACCTGAAAAGATCCTCAATGTGAATTATTCATTGAATTAAATATTATGTAATGTTTAAGGCTGGGTCCTTATAGACAATGACTCCTGAGTTGTTGATAACTATATTAAAAAACACTCATGGAGTGAATGATGTTTTTAGACTTTTTATGATGTTTCAAATGGTTTATTATAATAAATTTTTCCTTTTTAAATATATAAATAAAGATTCTTATTTGTTATTATTTTTATTAGTTAGTAATTTCATTTCTTAACATATATTATTTTTAAATTGGGTATATTATAATATATAATTAAAAATGAGTTATAATGTTCAATGTATTTTATGAAATCATAGTATAACGTCCCGGTTTCGGGTTCCACTCAACGGGTTCCCCGAACCCAGTTGGTCAGATGAACTCCAGCACATTTCATAAAACTCCATAGGATGCCGACTAGCAGTGAGGGCCTAGGCCTGATAGTGGGGAAACAATGCTCTCATTTGTAAAGTGTAGTGCAGTGAAAAAAAATATAAACCTACAAAATACAAAGTAGTAAATAATACCAATGCTAAAATGAATAATAGTACTGAAGTAAAGAAGTGACCAACAGTCATATAAAATGATGAAATATGTGCTTATGTCTAATAAATCATCCAAAATAGTATACACTTCAATCTAAAATAATATAGTACAAAGGAAAAATACAGAAAATCAAAAAAAAAAATATCATAGTAGGAACTCAGTAGCATCACAAGCCTAAGCTCGATCCCATGCTCTTCTACTCCTCTACAACAATCAAGTACCTGTATAGAGACTCATTCCTTTATCCACACCTGCAGAAATATAATCTGTTTGGGCCCAATACATGACCGATATAGGGTGTGAGAAATAAATCGTAGTAGGCAACCACCGAAGGCACATGCCCAACTGTCAGTCAAAAAGTACAACAACAGTGTGGAGTAATGAAATGCAGTAAACTTGGAATTACACAAAAGTAGCTACTCCAACCAGTTCCATTTCCATTTTATTATTATTTAACAATTCAATTTAATTGAATCATAAGTTCCTGAGACATAGCCTCAGCTGACAGCCTATTATAAAGAGAAGCAGGAATAACCACAACAAGATGACTAACAAGTTCAAGGTAAAACAATACCAAGCCAATGATTTAGCTTGGCAGATGTAACATGTTCAATAACCAATGTAAATATGCAAAGTAAACAGAGTCCTCAGACATTAAAAATCTTACCCTTAGGTAAACATAATCGATACCCTCAGGTGATTTCCCACAGGCTTAATGAATATTTCCCTCAGGCGTATGAGATATTTCCCTCAGGTATAGAAGCTACTACCTACAGGCATGAAAAAGGTTTCCCTCGGGCTAAACAAATCACTGCCCTCAGGATAAAAAAACCACTGCCATCAGGCTAAGCAAGTAACCTATCCAATACCAACACATAAAGGAAGAAATTATATTCACATTTTCTCTCAAGAAAACTCAATGCATACAAAAAATCACGACATACCCTTGGGTATCCTAGCCAAATAGCTAAACAAGGGAAACACACCCCCGGGGTGGCCCTGGATCAAATAAATGGTCCCAAATAGTAGTTTATGATTATCATTAGATTATATATGCAATTATAGATATCTAAATTTGTCAAGGCCTCAACCATATGACACCCCAATCATGTGCGCGTAGCACAACGGTATACAAAAACAACTTGACAGTTGGAATTAAAAACCATACCACCTACCTTGATCTTATATGATCGTTATATGAGAAAAACACCTCCCAAAACAAATGAGAATGGAATAGATCTAGGATAAAAGTTCCCCCATTCAAACAAAAATAACTTTCCCTCATGAAATACCTAGAAAGAGAGGTTCAAGAAGAGAGAACAACTAACAAGTGCGGGTCAAACAAGATCGTCGGTGGTGGAATCAGAGTCCTGGTGTGCGGTCAGGATCTCTTATAAGATTCGTACATCTCTCCTGCACTCCAAAAGAGTTCTAAGCTTCTTCTATTGAAAGAGGAGGCTACTACCTATTTTAAGAAAAAAAACTACACGTTATGTACTCTCAAGTACATGCCATGTACTTTTCATTTTTTTTATTCCTCTAACAACTACATTTCACCGCCATACTATTAATCTGTCAACATGAGTATACGACATGTATTTCTGAGTACACGATGTGTACTTTTGCTCTGCTGGAAACTATTCTCATCACCTTAATGTTCACTTTCGGACTGATTACACGACGTGTATATACTAAGTACACGTTGTGCAGTCAGTTCTTACACCCATCATCGCTGATAGGCCTACACGCCCTGTGTACTCATCCCACATGGCCAATGTACACAGAATGTGGAAAATTACATGCCGTGTACTCACAAATTATTCGGATTTTTCCCCATATCCCATATTTTCTCAGAAAAAAGTTATAGATAAAGGAAGAGAAGAAACTTGTACCCCAAGAATAAGAACCGTGTTCTTACAAAATTCCCCCCTTAAATAAATTTGTCCATGAATTTCCATTCCACGGGTTGTGAAAATAAAGCTGAGAACAACTTTGTCCACTGATCACATACATCGGTCTCCCATTCACTGGCTTCTTCCTGCACACGTCCATGCTGCCATAGCACCCGTACGAGAGGAACTGACCGTCCTCAGAGAAACTTTGTGCTCCTATCAACAATACGAATCAGATGATCATAAAAGGGTGAATCAAGCTGAAGTTAAACCCTTTTAGGATAAGAAATGTGAGACGGTTCTAAAAGATAATAGCGCGGAAGAGATACATGGATGATGTCGTGCATGTCCAGGTACCTCTATGGTAACTACAACTGATTGGAAACTGGCCCGACTCTTTCCAGAATCTAAAATGGCCCCACATACCTCGGTGGAAGTTTACCTTGTCTCATGATCCGCCTGTGTTCCAACCTCGGTGAAACACACAAGAAAACCTTATCCCCGACCACGAACTCCAAGGGTCATCTGTGGTGATCAAGATAAGATTTCTAATGAGACTGTGCATTAGACAATCATTTCTAGATCTACTGGACCAGCTCTGAAGTCTCTTGCATGAGACGCGGTCCCAGTAAAGCTGCCTCAAGTACCTCTAACCAGCACAGGGGTGATCAGAATGGCCTACCATAGAAAGTCTCGTAAGGTTCCATATCAATAGTTTCCTGAAAACTATTATTGTAGGAAAACTTGACAGGGGTATGTGCTTCTCCCAAGAGCCCCCAAAGTCCATGATACATGCACGCATCATGTCCCATGACAATTGTATCATACACTCTGACTAGATATCAGTCTAAGGGTGGTAAGATGTGCTCTGAAGCACCTGTGTACCTAGTTCCCTCTAAAAACTCTTCTAGAAATGATACATAAAATGGGAATCCCTATCTAAAATGATAGAACAAGGATCCCCATGAAGAAGTACTACCTCTAGGATATACAACATCCTGAGCTCGTCAACACTGAAGGTCTCCTTGAGCAGCAAAAATTGAGCTACCTTCATAAGACTATCCACAACAACCCATACAGCATCACTGCCTCGAGGTGACCATGGAAACCTCGTACCAAAATCGATCATGAAATCATCCAATTTCCACTATGGAATGGGTAAATGTTGTAACATTTTGGAGTCCTCTGATGTTCTACCTTCAACTGATTATAGGTGGACCATCTCATAACAAAACCAGCTACCTCTCGTTTCATACCCGGCCACCCATACCGACGTCTCAAGTCACGATAAATTTTGGTAACTCTAGTTTTCACTGCCCAAGATGAATCATAAAACTCCCACATCAACTCCTCACATATTTCACATGGAACCCACACTCTTCCATGGACATGCATTACATCATCATAGCATATCGTCCAACCGGGAGGAGGGCCCTCACTTGCCACAGACTCCCTTTGAACTAGGACATCTGAATCTGATAGATGTATCATCCTCACTCTATCCAGGAGGGATAAGTCACAACAATGGATGAAAGATAGGCTCTCCCCGGACTATTGTGCACCTCCAAATACATCTTAGAGAAAAAATCCATAAGCTTCCACTCGCCACTGGCCTCCTACACTACTTGTATTTGATTCCTCCTACTCAGTGTATCAGCTACTGCATTAGTTTTACCTAGTGTGTAGGAAAGCTCAAAGTCAATGGATAGAATGTATTCAACCCACCTTCATAGTTTAGGATTCTTGTCATGCTAAGTAAAGATGTACATAAAAAAAATTTGGTTCGTAAGCACCACAAAATGTTCTCCCTAGAGGCAATTTCTCCAAAAGCGTAACCCATTAACAACTACAGCCAACTCGAGATCATGTGTCAGGTAATTCCTCACATGTGGCCTCAACTGCTGAGACCCGTATGCAACAACTAGATTTCCATGTATCTACACTAATCCCAACCCAGTACCCGATGCATCACGATAAAATTTATAGCTCTTCCCTTTCTCTAGATGTATCATGACTGGTGCTGATATCAACCTTCCTTTCTACTCGTGAAAGGCTATCTCGCAAGCTTCTGACCAAAAGAACATCACACCATTTTTAGTCAAACCTGTCAACGGTGCTTCTAAGAGGGAGAATTTCGGTATAAATCACCTGCAGTAACTAGCTAGCCTAAATAAACTCAATATCCTAAACATGTTCTTAGGATTCACCCAGGAAACTACTGCTCTCACTTTCCCTGGATCCAAGACAACTCCTGCCTCTGAGATAATATGACCATGGAAGTGAATCTGGTCTATCAAAAAGTTGCACTTTGAGAGATTAGCATATAACTGATGCTCTCTCAGTGTACTCAAAATGTTCTCATGATGGGTATCATGTTCGTGTAGAGTGTGAGAGTACACTAAGATATCGACCATGAAGACTACACCAAATGAATCCAGATATGGGTGGTACACACGATTCATTAGATCCAAGAAAAATGCAGGTGTTGTTCGTGAGTCCGAATGGCATGACCAAGTACTCGTATAGACCATACCTGCTCTAAAAACTTGTAAGCAGTATTTTCGATGGTCTAACATGCAACTGATGATATCTGGATCTCATGTCAATATTCTAGAACACTTGTGCCCATTGAAGTTGTTCAAAAAGATCATCAATCCTCAGCAAGGGATATCGGTTCTTGACCATCAACTAGTTCAGCATCTGATATCCCCACATAGACTGAGAGTACTATCCACCTTATTAGCAAATAAGACAAGATAACCCCAAGGAGAAGTACTGGGTCAGATGAAACTCTTTACCTACAACTCCTTCAACTGCCTCTTGAGCTCATGTAACTATGGTATATCCATCCTATAAGGAGGAATGGACACCGGTGCTACTCCTGGCAAAACATCAATAAAGAAATCATCATATCTCTCCAGATGTAGACCTAAAAAGTCATCTAAAAAGACATCCCTGAAATGATCATGTACTGGAGGGAAAACCTTCTAAACGTTCCCTGGTCATCCAGATACCAACTTGCAATTTGGGTTGTCACACCACCTCGCCCATGATGCTCGGGTCTAGCTCGGCTCACCTAGACATCCCATTCGCCCCTGTATAGAAACTCGTTTCCCTCTCGTGATTTGAAACTCACCCTGCAATGATAGAAATCTTCAAAAAATCAGAAGGTTTCCAACAAGTCCATCTCGATAATGACATCACATCTCGTCATCTCTAAGACATAGATATCCCATAAAAAGTGACACCCACCAACCTCTAGGGGAACACCCTTCTTTGACGCACACTTGGTGTTCTAGTTCCAAACAAAGTTTCTAGCATCATAAATTAGAATAAGAAAAAATACAGAGCCCAACGCTCTCCACAACGGGCACAGATATAAAGCTATGCATAGCACCAATATCGAAAAGTACTGAAGAAAAAAACATAAGAATCAAGATTAGTACTTATGACTGTGGAAGGTCTGTGATCCTTCTTTTGTTGGGTCATTTGAATTGCATATGCATCCCCAATGTCGTGGACCTGCAACACAGCCTGGAAACCCTGAGCTGACCAGCCCTGCTATCCCTGTGATCCTAGTGTCTAGCAACATCATCCAAGACTGCCACCTCAGACTAAACGTTCCGGCATGTTTTAGTTCCATGACTGGTAAGAAGCTGATGGCCCAGCTCTTGTATGCAGAGTCTGCACAGAACCCCTCTCACTAGCCACTTGTGAAAACTCCCTACAAAAGCACTGCAGATGACCCTTCTTGCCACATGTTCAGCACTCCACTGGGTCGTGTGGACACTGTGGTTTCTCGTGCCCCTCTTTAATACACTAGTAGCTCATCGCCTGGTGACCTGAAGAACTCTTATGTCTAGTACTACCACCGTGAGAGAAATATATATGCCTCTTCCTATTATCGGTAGAAATATTACTAGAAACTGGTTCTGAACCACCTTGGTCGGCACCCCTATATTCCCATAGGTTCCTCTTAGTAATCAGTGTCTGGTACAAAATATCGTGCGTTGTTGGAAACATGAAAACATTCACCAATGCTCAGATTTCATATTGAAGACCATCCTCAAAGGGTCGAGCCCTCAGCTCCTAATCTCCCACCAGAACAGGTGTAGAATGCTCTAGCTCGGTGAAGTGTGCAGAATAGTTTATCACTGTCATGGCACCCTACTATTGATTAATGAACTCTCGAGCTCTATCTTCCCTCAGCGTCTCTGAAAAGAAAAATTCTTTCAAGACTGCCTGAAAATCTTCCCACTCCATGTCTCTGTGACTCTTTGTCTCGGTGGAAACATCCCACCACCTCTTAGTGGAATCACACAGTGTGTACGTAGCAATCTTGACCCTCTTCCCATGAGGTGTCTCCAGATGCTCAAAGATAATCTGCATAGATCCCAGCCAAGACTTTGCAGCCTATGATCCTCCATCCCCTGAGAATGTCGGTGGATGTTGCTTCTAGAATATATATGTCATCTTTTCCATAGATGTGGAAGCTGGCGTTACTCCGTGGATGTTCTGCAAAAACTGCATAAAGCCTTCACAGAACTGTGCCTCCATGCCTGTGTCCAATATAACAACTGGTACAGCATCTGGCTCTATTAGAGGATCCCTTTTTAGCCCATGGCCTACTATCTCTGGAGTATAATCATTTCTTCTCTCTTGGCGAACAACCCGTGGTTATCTTGGCAGCTTGACTCTACATGGTCAAACACACTCCTTAGTTCAAGATTATCCAGGACTAAAAACTAGAAGGGTAAGAAGGAAATAGGAGAAATAAAATGTTAAAATTTTAAAAAACAATACTACACGGTGTTTATAATAACTACACAATGTGTTCCCTTAAGTCCTTCACATGGGCATGTACTTCTGCCAAAACTAGTCGTGTAACACCCCAAACACATGGTGTGTTTTCCACACACACGGTGTGTACTTGATTTTTCATTCCCGGTCCGAGTCATTCAACACATCTTAGCCACACAGTTCTTGTTATAATGGGACTACATAGCATGTATAAAGTCTACATGTCGTGTACTATACAAGCATCATAGACCCGTGTTGTTCGAGACATGGATGGGTACACTGCTCAAAATACACGGTGTGTTCTAGATAGACACGGTAAGTATGACAGAATTTCCAACTGCACATGTTTTTAGTGACACATCCGGCTACTCGGATGGCACCACATGGCGGGTCACACCCGCACACGGCATGTACACCACCCTATCTCCCCAGCAACATAGCCATGTGCACACGGTCTCTCACTGGTCAAGACAATACAGTGTGTCCCAAAGTGACACGACATGTTTAAGTGAATATTTCTTTGTCCATGTTTGTTAGTCACACAACAGACAAAGGTTCAACACAATACGGCGTGTCCATCTGGTACACTGCGTGTTCTCTCTAGAGTTTTTCCCAACCCATGTTTCTGCCTATGTGGCCTATGACATGGTTAGAGACTACACTGCGTTTCCATAGGGTATACGGCGTGTAAATGTTTTTTCCCATTTCCTCCCAAACAGAACAGTAAACGGCGTGTAATCAAAAATACAAAGCGTGTATACTGGGTTTTTCCAGATTGTAAGCCTCAAAAACTACTCCAGATTCCATAAAAATACTGAACAAATATTAAAGTGAAAAATTCTGATCTATAAGGGCCCATACTCACCGCGAACCAATGCCTGGAATCTTATTCATTTTATAACAAAGTAAACATGTTGATGATCCACCAAATTCTGGTTTATGAGGGCCCATACTCCACAAGAACAAAATTTTGGTGGTCATTCACAGAACCTTACATGAAAATACCCTATATAATAGTAGGTATTTTATCATGGCGTCTATCAAAATAGCATGAATTTTCTAGCACAAAATATACAACAACAACTTGAAATTTCTATCTCACCAACATGGAATGGAAACTATGCATGGCATGGGATTCTAAAATGTGCCTAAATGATGCATGAGATGGAATACCATCATCTCATCGTGTTTTAACTAAATAGAACCCATGTATAAAAATATAAACAACATACAACAAGTGTGTCACCCAACGGTGAAATCAAATCAACTGTAATAATCATATTCAAAAAATCACAATTTAATTAGAGGCAAACTATCTTTTACCAGTACATGGGGTAGCTACTCCGGGGAAAAGTTATTACCGAATACCTTTGCAACCTATCACTTTCAGTCGTTGAGAAATAATAGAATAACTCAGAGAAAAGAATCCCTCTGATACCACTTTGTAACGTCCCAGTTCAAGGTTCCACTCAATGGGTTCCCCAAACCCATTTGGTCACATTACCCCAAGGGAATTTCCCCAAATTCTAGAGGGAGCAGACTAGAAGTGAGGGAAAAGGTCTGATAGTGGGGAAACTATACCCTCATTTTCCATGTGTAGTGCAGTGGAGAAATGTAAACACACACAAGTGGAAGACTTAAATAATACCAATGCTGAAATAGACAATAGTACTGAAGTAAATAAATGACCAATATTCATATATATTGATGCAATATGTCTTTATGTCTATGAAATCATCAAAAATAGGATACATTGTAATCTGAAACAATACATTCGATCGGAAAAAGACAAGAAATAAAATTTAAACATTGCAGAAGGAACTTAGCAGCATTGCAAGCATAAGCTCGGTCCCATTATCTCCTACTCCTCAGCAAAAATCAAGTACCTCTATAAGGAATCTTTCCCTTATCCACACCTATAGGAATATAATCTGTTTGGGACCAAGAAATGACCCCAATAGGGTGTGAGAAAAAAATCTCAATAGGCAACCACTAAAGGCTCATGCCCAACTGTTAGTGAAAATTTGCAACATCAGTGTGCAGTAATGAAATGCAGTAAACTAGGAAGAACTAAAACGAAGCTTCTATTACCAGTTCCATTTCCATTTAATTCTAATTTAACAATTAAATTTAATTGAATCATAAGTTACTGAGACACAAGCTCAGCCGAAAATCTCTTACACGGTGCCGCAACGTAATCCTCAATACACTAACTAAAAAGTACATGGTAAAACAATACCAAGATTGTGCTTTAGCTTGGAAAATGTAACATGTGAAATCACTACAATGAATAGGCAAGTAAACAGAGTCCTAAGACATGCAAAACCTTATCCTCATGTAAATGGAATTAAAACCCTCCGGTGATTTCCCATATGAGTAACGATTATTGCCCTCATGAGTACAAGATATTTCCCTCAGGAACGGATGCTACTGCCCATAGGCATGAGAAAATTTCCCTCACGCTAAATGAAACACTACCCTCAGGATAAGCAAACCACTACCCTCAGGCTAAGCACGTAACCGTCCTGAGAACAACACATAAGCAAGCAATTTCACATAATTTTTCTCTCAATAAAACAAAAAAGCATACTAAAAATCACTACATACCCTCAGGTATCCTGGACAAATGGCTAAACAAGGAAAACACACCGTCGGGTGGCCCTGGATCTAAGAAATTATATGGAACATCAGTTTATGATTATCATGAGATTATCTATGCAATTCTAGATATCTAAATTATTCAAGGCCTCAGCCATACGACACCCTAATCATTGGTGTGTATCACAATGATACATTAAAAACACGACAGTTGGAATTAAACATCAAACCAACTACCTCGATCTCCTCTGATCGATATACATGAACAAAACCTCCCAAAATATTGAAAAAGGCGTAGATCTGGGATAAAAATTAACCCATTCAATCTCAAATAGCTTCCCCTCAGGAAATAACTATAATGAGAGGTTTAGGAAGAGAGAATAACTCACCTCTGTGGTTCAAAAGAGATCATTAGAAAAGGAATCAGAGTTTCTGTGTGCAGTCAGGAGCTCTTCCAAGATCTGTCCATCTCTCCTGCACTCCAAATGATTTCTAAGCTTCCTATATAGAAAGAGGAGGCCACTGCCTATTTTTAAAAAAAAACTATACGGCATGTACTCTCAAGTACACGACTTGTACTTTTTATTTTTTTAACTGTTCCTCTGGTGGCTACTTTTCACCGACGCACTATTAGTCTGCCGACATGAGTACATGGACTGTATTTTTGAGTACATGGCGTGTACTGTCTTTCCACTGGTGGCTACTCACACCACCTTACTATTCACCTAACGACTTATTACACGAATTGTATATACTAAGTACACAACATGCAGTCAGTTCTTACACCCTTCATCACCGATAGGCCTACACGCCCTGTGTACTCATCGAACACAGCCAAAGTAAACGGCATTTGGAAAAGTACATGGTGTGTACTCACAAATTCTAGGATTTTCCCCTATTTCCTTATTTTCTCAAAAAGAATTAAGGAAAAAGTAATCGAAGAAACCCGTACCTCAAGAATAATAAATGGGTTCTTCCACATTGCTTAAATAATTTTATTCTAGTTAGTATAAAATATCAAAAACAATAAAATATAAAATATTATTAATTAAAAATAAAGATTAAAACATTTTAATATGTATTGATATGAAGTGAAAAAAATGAAAACAGAAATAGATATTATATTTCAAAAATTATAATGGAAAAATTATAATTAGTGTGTAGTTACAAACAAAGGTTATCACAACAGAAAAATTATTCCTTTAAAACTTAATAGTTTTACAAGGATTTCAGAAAATTTAAATGCAATGAAATAATTTCATGATCACTAATTATATTCACAACATTTAACAAATTTTACAAATGTTTAAGGGTTTTTTGACATCTAATGGATTTCATGACTAACAAAGGCTTTCATGACATGCAAAAGGATTTTATAGTTCCAAAAATATTTATCTGATGCTAAAGTATTTTAGGAACATTAAATTCTTTTTATATTACCAATGGATTGCATGATATCAAAAGGATTATATGCCTAAAAAGGATTAAAAAGGATTTCGTGTTTATAAAAGGCTTTTGGGTCTACCAATGGAATTCGCAAACAATATTTTTATCTAGTATTTGTGGTAAAAAGTTTTTAAAAATAATGTATAATATGTATTTTGATAAAAGTACATTGATACAAACTACCATTAAAATATTTTCATTGAAAAGGTAAAAAAAATTATTTTAGTGGGTGGTATATAATATTTTGGAATCATGACCACTTAAAATTATTTTTTTTAGACAATTATGTATATAAATGTATAGATCAATGGTGATGTTATTCAGACTGGTCAACGAAATTCAAAAAGTATTCAACAAACATGAGTGGAAATCATAGGAGATTGTGTTACCCAATAATAACATCATAAAGGAATTCATTTTCAATTAATTATGTTAACAGATTAGGAAATAATGTAATTAATAGATAAAAATTTTAATATCAGGATATGTTATGGAATATAGGTTATCTACTGACTAATGATTATTATGAACAATAAAATACATTATTATTAAACATACATTCTAATAATAGAGTAAGGTAATTACACATGGTGGAAACAAAATTATGAAAGGACCAATCTTGATATGCACAATATCTGAGAGGGTAAGGGTACAATCAATGATATTCTATTTATATGTGTCATATTTTATATAAAAACAATATTATCCACTTACTGATATATGAATCCATTAGAAAAAAATAAAAATAATGGGATCAAAATTATTTATAATGGTCTCAACTAAATATGTGTATTCAGTCCTTGTCATGGTATACACATAATACAAGACCACAAAAAATCTACATGAAAATTCATATATATTTTAGGATTTGTATAACACAATTCTGGAATTTCAATACAAGAAAACATCAATAATACCACTTCTGTCTTAAACAACTAACTATGATTTATTATCTTATTCCTTACCACCTTTTTCATTTTATATACCATTTTTTGTCTCTTCATCATAAAAAACGTTTACTCATGAAACATTACTAATATAATAATTTTTATTTCCCCGTATGATATCAATTTTCATAATTACTATACATTCCACATTTGAAACATTAATCATTTGATGATGAAGAAGGGAACCCATTATTCTAATCTAATGCATTAAATGAATTTTTAATTCTCTCATATATTAATTACACTATTTACTTATTATCCAAAAATAAATCATATTATATTTCCATGAAGACTTTCATTTTATTTTTTCTCCCACATTATCAACATTGGAAACTATAAATTGAGCCCTTTATTGTCTTCACCACCTGATCAATTAGTGAAAGCAGTCCTTAAATTCCTTAGTGAGTTTGAAAGATCATTAATGTATATTTTTTTAATCATATTTTCTGATAACTAATTAGGCATATTCATAATATATTTCACTCCATTAATAATTATATTTGGTTTCTCAAAACCTCATTATCCATCCCATTTGATGTTAACTCGATCCCTCTTAGTTACATTGATTTACTAAAAAATCATAGTCTAAGTAAAATCAATCATAGTGTGGAATAGTGTAATCCTAAAAAACATATAGGATATCAATATCACTCCACCTTAATTTCATATTATAGATACTTAGGATTAAACTTGGTAATCTTTCTTTATAATACATTCAAATCCATTATAATGATTCATAGCTAAAATTTTAATTAATACAAGAATATCCCTCAAGAGTTTCAACCCAGGTGTGTAGGAAGACCCATTATCATGCCCTTGGTGACAATAAAGTCCAAGATAAATATACTGTCTAAAGATGTATTCCTCCTAGGTTAACATATTCTAGTTCAAAATCCACAAGAAGAACCATGATGTGGGTTTAATTTCCTTGAAAATAATCAATTACTTGACAAAACAATAGTATGATTCCATGTATTAAGAACTATCCCCAAGGATTTCATCAAACTCTACTAACCCTAATCTCCAATTATCGACTAAAACAATCCTTTTTACCCAATTTTAATGAAACTGATATTTTATACTTAAATTTTACATATTTTTAGACAAATAAACATTACATATCACAAATATTTTTTCAAGGATCATAAATTTTTATTATATTTGATTATAAGATAAAAAAATTTCATACATCATGCATGATATTTAATATCACCTACAAATATCATACCACATATTAATATTATATTCCATACCATAATTAAATACTTTATTTAGAACCTAGGTAATGGAAAGATAAAAATTTGTGATCATATATTCCCAGTCTAGGTAAACAAGGGAGATTCCAATGATCATATAAGTATGGTTATAAAGGTATGTGAACATGGTCCTAACATGTAAAAACCATCACCTTTCTAAACAAGATCATAATCATAAGACAAGGATGAAAAATTATAAATACATACTCTATAATTCATAATACAATCATATAATATAATCTATTAGTGGATAAAATTGGCACATGATATATATTTGTTGCATACACATACTCATATAGAATATTATTTTAATTCTACCCACCATGTCATTCATAAAATCATATTCTTGGTATATCCACACATTTACATTCATTGGTATTAAAATAACTTCATATGGTGTATCTTTTAGGATATAGATGACCTCTCAAATACACTTTTATTTCATTTATCAAGTAATGTACCATTTACCTTCTAGTTTCAATCATTGGATAACCTCTCATAAACCATATGTTTAATTATTAGGAGAACCTCCGATGTACCCCGTGTTTTGGAATTGGGATTACCTCTAGCGTACCCTCATGTTTCACGATTGGGATAACCCCTAGTGTACACTATTTTCATCCTTGGGATAACCTCTTCTGTATTATCTTTTAGGGGAATGGGATAACACCTAATGTACCCTTTTAACTTATGGAACATTAATCTCTAACCAATTATTTAGAGAGAGATATAGGTCCCTACTATCACATAATACATAAATTTTTTTCAATAAAAATATAATAGACTCATAATGTCATAACCCATGATAAAGAAAATGGTTTTTAAAAATATTACATCTTAGCATAAACTGAGGAAATGAAATAGTTTTCATAAATAAATTTTCATTATAATAATGAAACATCTATAAAAAGGATAATGTTTTTATAATTGGATCATATAAATTTTAACACAACAACATCACAAAATGTTTTTTTCATTTATGAATATAAATTATATTAAAAATTCATTAAAACATTCATGAGGAAAAATTCAAATTCCACTTTGAAATACCCTATTTAAAATATAAATATTTTAAAAAAATTAAAGAAATCATTTTATTTTAAAATAACGATATAAACTAGTAAAATAATATCTATATCAATGAGTGGTCATGTTGGAGGAAGATATTATTCATGTCATGCACATTTAATTAATTATTCTGTTATTAATTTTATTAAAAAGTGAAAATTATCTAATTTTAGAAACTAAATAAAAGATTACATTTTTATTCCATTTTGAGAAAATGTAAAAAAGTTACAAAATTAAATTATAAAATATTTGGATAATATTAAAAAGAATCTTAAATACATTTTTTCAAATATGGTCATGGAAGAGAAATGTATTTTGGATGAATAGTAAAGTAAAGTCACTTTTCCTAAAAAACTTCTATGGGATTTATTAGATAATAAATTTTAGAAACTAAATGTAAAAAAACAATTTCATAAATAACTAGACATGAAAAATATTCAATAGTTTCTTGAGAGATAGAGCATAATATTTCATCATAAAAAACATTGCCATAAACAATCCTAATAAATAATGTAATTGTATCAAAAAACCCTTACCACATTGGTATATTTTTAGTAAAAACCCTCATTTGAGAATAAAGAAAGTATGGATATGTAGAGATATTACTTCCTATAATATTAATCATGAAATAAATTCATGTTACTTATTTATACCACATATAATGTATAAAGAATGTGTCCCACAAAAATAAAAGTGTTCCAAAATTAACTTACTACTTTGGTTACTTTTGAATAATTAAACCCATTAACGAATAGAAAAATGTGAAACATTATATATCCTGATAATAAGGATATAAATGATATAACATGTAAAGGGGGAAGTATATACACTATGATAAATAACTGAGTTTTGAATATGGAATACATCTCTATAAATAAAAAAGAGACTAGAAATAGCTTACCTCACGTATCGACTTTATTTATACATGTTTGAAAATAATTTATAAACAAATATATAATTAATATAAATATATAAAACATACATTATAACATTTATAATACTATATATAGTTTACTTATAACAATTTACCATTAATTTATTAACAAATATCTAATAAATGGATTTTTTTTTGGGTGATAATTGTTCAATTTTCATAGAAATTTATTTTGGTAGTTTTATTTATTTTACATTAATTATATATCCATCATCTATAGTGTATATACCCTAGCCCAAATATTTTTGCGTCGGTGATTAATTTATTATAGTGGCACTAGATACAAGAAATAACATCCCAATGGATAAAATAGTTTTTATATTATGAAAAAAAGTTGCGTGTTTTAATATTAAATTACATTTCAATGCATAACATAACATTTTACTTTATTGGAAAAAAAATATTATTCCATTTATAATTTAATTGTAAATTAATCATAATACTGTTTTTGAAATCATTGGAAAATATACACAATAAATGTGTGAGATCTAATACAATGTAGGGGAATACATATTATGGATGCTAACATGAATAAATATGTGTATAAACAATATTACGTGGTAAATATCTAACAACATATTAAATTTAATCTATAACATATTCATGGAAACTAATATCATATGAATTAATGATAAAAAAAATATTTTATAAATACTCACATGAACTTGAATCTTATCAATGGATATCATGACTAATAAAGTAAAAATATTGAAACTAAATAAATAATATCACAATGAGGAAATTTATAATTTTATACATGATAATCATATAGTTGAGGCCTCATACTAAGATATCATACCTTAATGGTCAAGGCATCATCCAACACCCAAAATATTTTCTCTTATGAGACATTCCGATGTATCCAGGGGATATAGTTGTAAATACCTTTCAATTACTATGTCCAATGTATTACTCAAATGAAATGTGTGAAACATAATAAACACATAATCAATTATTGAATCTATAATATCAAATATTAATAATTATCAGAATTAATAAAAATAATCATAAACCATATAGAGTAATATAAAGATTGTTATCAAAATAGTACATCTTTTTAAACCTTCATATTAAATATAATAAATTTAATCATAAGATGATAACTAAAGTAAATAAAATAATTTTAAAATAATTTTTAAATTAATGAAAATAATTTAAAAATATGAATATAAAATTCTTTTGAAAAATACTAATTTCACGTTGAAATCTCTTATTTTAAAAACATAAAAAATATAATGGAATGAATTTTATTGGTAAATAACATTGTATAAAAAAAATGAAATCTTGAGATAAAATATTTTCCATGATTATAGAAAAATTGTTTAGATTTATATAAATTAAAATACATTCATTTAACACTTTTATAAAATGTTTAAAAAGTACATTGTTTAGAAAACAACAAGAAGACTCATTTTAGAACATATTGAAATTTTAATATGGGTTAAAAATTTGATTAAAAATAATTGGTGAGTTTTATAATTATTAACTAAAATATTTCAATGATAATATGAATATGAAAGAAAAAATATTCCCTAGTGTGTGATTAAACATAAATATTCCCAATTATTGATCATATTGTGAAATAAACCATCACCCCATGTTCAACATCAATAATTTATGTCTAAAATCCGTGTATAATAAAAATATATTGACTATAAATGCATTAGATGGTTATTATGATATATATAACACCATATATTACTTATTTATGAACTATTATCACAAATTCATAAATTAATATATATTAAAATTATTATTATGGGTGGTAACTTCATTGATCTTCATGTATGTTTTGGTTCTATAGTTTTGGTCATTATAATTTGATCATTTATTTTTGTTCCCCAAAACATAATAAGGATATAAATATCATATATAATTATTTAATAATAATTTCTATTAATCCATATATATTAGATAAAGAAAAATAAATTACACTATTCTTGGGGATGATAGGTTGTACATAGGCATGAGCATTGTTTTCAATTTTTGATAGATTGATAAAATAATGTTAAATAATAATTCCCATTAATATAAAAATTATAGTATCATATAAATCATATATGTTAATCATGTAAATCATCATTATTTTACAATTAGAGTAGTGATGATAAATGATTTATATTTCTTCGTAGAGGTTGTAGTTGATGTTTATGAACTAACGACCGTATCGATTCCCAACTGTTTGGAAGGTAAGAATATAGACATGATATATTTATTTAATTAGTATATATATAATATAAAAATAATATATAAATATTAAAGCAATCATATTTCAAATCAGTAAAATATGGTATTGTAAAATGAGTTGTATCAATATGTGGAGAGAGTATTCCATACATACAGATGAGTGATCCTTTCACTTCCCATTTTATTTAAAAGAGGGTGGTTAATGGTGGTATTAGAGTATTAATAAAATTTATTTTTATTTATGACACAAAATGTTTTATTTTATGATAAATTCCTGAAATTTATAAAGGTTATAAAAGGAAATAAATTTAATGTGGTCTTGTAAGACAATTACAACTTATTCAGGATTCCTTCTATAGATCATTAATTAAGGAACTTTACGTAGGTGTTTTATCGATAAAAGAACCGATAGAACAAGTATAAGTTTTTTTAAAAGAGGAATTTTGAATAATTAACCATTCAAGGTTTATAAATGTTGTATAATGAAGTGAAGGATTGGGTGAACTTTTATAAATTAGGTAAGGGGATCTTTTGGAATTTTTAAAATGATTAAATTATAATAAATTCATTATATTTTCAAAATTCCTCCATACATACCTGGAAAAAACACCATGATAGGATATCATTGAAAAATTAGAATCCAAAAAAATTAGACAAATTTTTTTGATGGTTTAAGCATTATATATTTGTTTAATTCCTTATTCATTCTATTTTATTATTAAAAATGATAACATCTTGTTTAGTTAAAAGGAATATAATTTTACATATTATGTAACTATTGAATCATAAATGTACATGATATGATATGTTTCGAAATACAGTATCCCCCTTTTCAACATTTTTTATTTTAATGATTTTTATATAATCTAATAAAATTTAATTATGTAAAATTATTATTGTAGGGAATGTTGAAATTATTTATTTTGCTTGAAAATTTAATAAGTCAACAAATAGTTTAATTTTGAATATTAATATCTTTATAAATATTAATATGTTATATTAAT
This sequence comes from Viscum album, assembly GCA_963277665.1. Classification (NCBI taxonomy): domain Eukaryota; kingdom Viridiplantae; phylum Streptophyta; class Magnoliopsida; order Santalales; family Viscaceae; genus Viscum; species Viscum album. The sequence continues at coordinate 882,485,107 of OY728143.1, read as the reverse complement.
CGATATAATTCATTGAAAACTATATATAACTCAAATTCTATAAATTTTATTATTTTTAATACAAGTTATATTATTTTTCAATTAATTGAATAATAATTGTATTAGAGTTTACAAGAATTTAAGTTAATTATATAATTTTTAAAAATTAGAAATTAATTATTATTAAGAAGTTATTTTCGATTTGAAAAAAAAAATTATATTTAGTCAAACCATTATTTGGTTGATTTGTTAACACATAATGGATATTTATTACTAATAATGTGACATTTTGTAACAACATTGGATTTAAATATTATATTGGGCCTTTTAAAAGACACGATTCCATTAAACATATCAATTTTTTAGGATAATGTTATAAGGGTAAAATTAGATTAATCTATTATGAATTAAATTGAATATCCTAATTAAAAATATGAAATCCATTTTATCAATTTTAATAACAATAATTATGTGAAATAAAATTTAAAATAAGTTCACAAGATTCAATGAAAATACCTTTTTTGATAGTATTGTTTTTATGGAAAATAATGATTTATTTTTATCCTATGTTTAATAAAAACTCTAGATGAATGTTGAAAAGCTATATTGAATATAAAATATGTAAATTTTATTAAAATCATTCACCATTATTTAATAATTAATTTTTTTATCATATCAGTTTATTTTGTGCGCAATAGTATTTTTTAGGAAAAATATTTATTTAAATTCAAACATATTTTATTTTTATTGATGACCAATGAATTCATTTTACAAAATTTTTCACAAAATATTTTTAATAATTTATCAATTCATATTGAAATCCCCTATTAATAATAGATATATTATATTAGTCATATATAGTATAATAGAATTCATTTTTACTTGGTGGTGCACACAAGGTAGGCTATCAAGAAGAATAAATTTATGTCAAAAGAGACATACCATAAAATTATAGAGTGTTACATGCATCCCTCATTAAAAAAATTTCATCATAAAATATTCCTGAATGACCCCACAAGAATATATTTGGGTATTTCATGATCATAATTTTTTCCAGTTCCAATATCAATTATTTTATCTAAGGATTTTTCCGATGAATAATTACCATTCAAGTCATTTAATTCCTCAACCATTGTTCAATAGTTTCTATAGTATAGATAGAATCATCATAGTAAGATAAAGAGGTTTTTATTCAATTTCATTAAAATAGTGAACAAGCATTAGCAATATCCTATACATACTTAATAAATATATTTGGAAAGATTGTCTACTTTAAAAAGGATAGTTGGAATTTCCAAATAGTAATAAATAACTCTAATAATTTAAAAGATTTTAAAAGGTTTGATATACCTAGTTTTTTATTTTCCATTCATTCCAATCATTATAACACCCTTCATGTAAATAAATTCCTAAAAAGGTGATCTCCCAATTATAATTGTAAATCATTCCTCTCATTATTGGCATAGATCTTTTACCTACATTGAAATTATTTGATTTGAATTTGAATAATATTTAACATTGCCATTTTTTAATATACATATTCTAGTCCTATGATATTGCATCGAAAAGCATTATCCAAACACAATGGAGTATGAAATATCATTCCACACATTACTTCAGAATGTTCCATAAGAATACAAAGAGGGAATATATTGTTGTAGGATTACTATACCAAACGAAAATACAAATTCCACTTACATTGAATGTCATGTTAGAATGAACTCAGCACATCTTAATATGTTCCTATGTCTTTTATGACTACTCGTCAGTTTGAGGCTGATAAGTGGTTCTAAAATGTAACTCATTGTCAAAATCCATATAATGAAATTTTTATAATTTTAATGTAAATCTTGAATCCAAATCACACACAATTGAAATATGTGTTTCATGATTTCAAAAACATCCTTAATATAGTGTCATTTAAGAAACATTATAGCCAAATATTCTTTTATTATAATAAAATGTGCATATTTGGAAAGACAGTAGACAATAATCCATATAATCTTATTGTTTCTTGTATTATTTGTTAATCTAGTAACAAATTCAATTTTATTTTCAATAAATTTAATCATAGGAATATCCAATGTTTTCATGGATCCTAAAGGATGTTTCCTCTTTGTTTTAAATTGTGAACAAACCAAAAATCTTGACACATAATAATCAATTTTTCACTTTATATTATCCTATAAAAAGTAGCCATCAAATATCTATACATCTTAGTTCTTCTATGGTTTATATAGAAATGTGATCTATAATAATAATTCTGAAATTCCCTCCTTATCATGGGTATAAGTAGAAAAAAATAGTCTTTTCCCAAATATTAGACGACCATCTTCATATACAAGTTGAATTGATTTTCCCTCATTAATGAAATTAATTTTATTTTGAAAATTCTCATCATCAACATTCGAAATTTTTATTTCTTAAAATAAATATATTTTTACAACTATTTTAAAAAGGATAAAATATTCCCCTTTCGTAATAAATCATAGATCCAACATTATTAAATCCATAATCATAGGATTGCAGTAGAACCTAATTTTGTCCATAAATACACAATTTTTCTTATTTAATGCATCTAATATCTGATTTTCCATCCCTCAATGGTAGTGTATTGGGAAATAACAGTCCTTGAGTAACTCGAGACTTCATCATTTCGTCATGTTTAGATCATTCTATGAAAAGATGTATTTTTGGATCTTATGATTAATTTATATCTCATATCATTCATAATAGAGAAAATTTCCCCATATATTCAAAATAAGTTTTATGGATACTAACTCTATATAATGTTTGGGATAAATATGTTCATGATTAATTAACTACCTTGATTTATATGAAATGACATTGTCTTTTTTCAAAATAATATGACCAATATGATTCTATGATACATAACTATATATCAAAAATCCATAATTTCAAGATAATAGGGTCAAAATCTTATAATTCACTATTATCCTCGTAATTTTCTCATAACATTATCTATATTATGTTTTTCATATGAACAAAACACATATATAAGTTAGCTTGTTTAGCATATTAGACCGTTTTGACTTTTGTTAACAAACCTCCCATGGTAACCTGAAAAAACAATGAATCATCATACCTCTGTTATGTTTCTTGGTGTGGGAAATTCATGTAATACCTATGTATTAATGGGATCAACTAAAATTCCATCTTGGAAGAAAATATGTCCATGAAAATAAAAGTTATGAAATAATAATTCATAATTTTCAAAATTTACCAAATAAGTATTTTATACTTATTCTCAAGAATGATCTGCATGTGATTTTCAAGGACGTCATAAATTTTGAATTAATAAAAATAATAAAAAATACAACAATAATAATTTAGATATTCTTGGAATACATTATTCATTATATCTCTTAATTTTGTGGGTTTGTAGGTCAGTCAAAAAAACAATATTGTAAACTCGTAATGTCTATACCTCATTCAAAATTATATATATGGAATATCATCTTTATTTACTATAACACCCCATGTAGTTATAGAACAATACATTTTCATATATATTAGTATTTATGAATTAGATATTAATTTTTTCTTAATTGGGGAAACTATGTATGATAGTGTACCCAACACGCAACAACAGGTTTCTCTAAAATCATATGTTGCACACAAGACTGAGTCATAAAAAAAATACATTATTACAATTATTAATTAAATAGAAGTTAATTACTAGATGTTTTATTATAATGAATGAAAATAACTAACTTTATTTTGTTTACACGTTTTTGTTAAATGTTTTTATATTCATTAAATAAATTTTTGAGGCCCAAAATCTGTATAAAATTTGATTTTATTCTTAAAAGACTAACATTTTAAAAATTAGCTTTGCCGCCTTATGATGGATAACCCTATTTTATTATAGTAATTTTCAATTTTATATGTACTATTTGAAAAATTTATCTATTTATTTAAAATAGAGACATTAAAATATAATTTTGTTGAAATTTGTTTATTTTTCTGATTAAATTTTTATTTTATTGAATCGTGAAATTACTGCATTTCAATTTAAAAGAGCCTTTTTATAATTTATTTGTATTTATATATTATCCTTTGACTTGGTTTTAATTTATATTTATATTAATAACTTATCATTAATCCAATTTTTTCCATTGGATATAATTTCACATTGAAATTCGATATTAACACATGTCAATCTTTTTATGGTTTTATTTTTTAAAAATGTCTTTTTCATTATGAAAAAATTATATGATTTTAATTTTGAAAAAAATAACCTAAATATTTTTAATCAGTAATGAAAATATTTTTTAATACGATGAAAATATTTTTTGTTGAATAGTAACTTTAGTTTTTTATTTACAATAGTTAAAGGGTAAATCATGTATATAAGGGTAAAAATTATATTATAATAACATAATACTACCCTAACACATGTTATAATCCTACTAAATGTGTAAGACCCTAGGCTTCCATGGTACGCATCTCTTTAAATAATACATTAGCGTGTGTTGTACGTGACCTTGAGTTCTAACACACACTACAACCAATAAAAATAGCCATTATGAATAGTAATACCCACTTTTTGAAATTTTATAAATTTTATCTTTCAAAATGGAATTCATTTTTGGATTCAGAGTATCGAAATTAGCTTTGGATGAATTTTTGGTATTTTTCTGAAAACTTTCAATTTTTGATGAATAGTGAAAAACACTGAGTTGTAGTTTAGAACCAATTTTTTATTTAAATAAGTATTTATTTTATTTAAAGTTATTTTATGTCAAAATATATAATAATAAATATATATTTTCAATGTAATTCATTGGATTCAGTTTATAAAAATTTTAGATATATAAAACTTTTATTGAACTTTTCCCTATCTTTCGCCCATCTCCTAGGAAAATTTGAAAATAAACATAAAAGATAATTTTAATGCTTCTATGAGTGGAATTTAAAAAATCCAAGACACATGGTTAATATCAAGGAGTAAAATTTGGTTCAATAAGATACAAATAATTTTTGTGGAATAGTAACTTTTTACTTTTATTTACCATGATTAAAAGTAAATAGGGTAATAAAGGGTAAAAATGATATTAATATTACACTAAAATATGTCTAAATTATATTGGACAAGTTTATCTCGACCAAAAACAAAATTAGGAATAAAATATTATCATTTAGGTCCACTTGGATTAGATTAGGACATTTATTATTATTTAATTCAAAGAAGAGTTAAGAGTTAAAATCAATGTTTAAAAACTAAAACCTTTTTAATATAGGTTTACACATAAGATAAATTCTATTATATATTTTAATTAGAAATATAAAAATATTTCATACATAATTTTATTTTATTTATAATTTTTAGACATTAAATATTTAATTGATTTATGACACAATGATGATGCAGTAATTTCCTTATTAGTGAAATATTAAAATAATTGATATTATAAAGACCCAAATAAATATAATTTGAGACTTTTTATGTATTCCAAGAATTTTATAGATTAATATGACATATTAGTATTCGTTATATGAATTGTTTTTGATGTAATAATGCTGTTATGAATTTATCAAAAACAAAATACTCAATAGTGTCAAAATTGACATAAAAGTGTTTTTAAAACAAATATTATATTATTAATTGATATTATATTCCTAAAAATCTAAGGATTGTCCAAAGGACATATATCATGATATGTGTATCATTAATGGACTACTTTGTGGGTCTATTTGAATTTTATAGTATGTTTATTAACCATATAATTTAAAAATAAAAAGAGACACACTAAATGTCAATCTAATTAACTAAGAGTTAAAACTAAAATATAATGTTAATAAAGTGACCCAAACCAATCTAAAACCTATTGGTTGAGTTTTTTTAGACCCATCCCAACCTTATAATTTAAATATTCAACGTTTGACCCATTAGAAACCGAATATTAATTTATTATAAAATAATATTTCTAGCTTTTCCTAAGGTGCCCCTCGCCCCTCTTATAAAAGGGAACTTCTCCTTCCCTCTAATTCACACCATCAAAGCCTTTTGGCTCAGCAAACCCCTACCCAAATATTCTCTCAACATCCCTCAATTCAAACTAGAGACCTTATTTTGATCAGAAATGCAACCTAAGGATCCCTTTTTATCAAATCAAAAGGAAGAACCCGAAGAAGAGATAATGTTTTCACCACCCTCTTTCAAGTTTCTTCTTCAACATCATCTTTCTTTTTTATTTCCATTCTAAAATAATAAATCCAGTATATTCGATATACTGTGATGTTATTATATATATGGTTCAACCAGATTCAGTATTCTATCCATCCATTGAATGTCATATCACAATACACGCGAAAGTACCGCTTACCATCTCCACGTCGTGGTGTAATTGTTATTCAAAACATTATTATTTGGATGGGTAAAATAATGATCTGTAATTCATTTAAATAATAAATATAACATGATAATGATTCTATATATATGATATACCATCCAATTATATATTATTTTAATATCAAAAGAATGATATTGTCGCTCGTGCGTACGTAAGGTCTACCGTCTCCATAAACGCGATGAGATTCATTTCTCATCATATCCATTCAAGAATAATTATCTTTTGATGATTAAAAATAATGTATAAGGACTTGATATAATTATTTATATGAATAAGATACAACCTATCCATAACAAAAGTGGCTTATGTAACAAAACATATAAAAGAAAATGAGAAATTTTACACCCGAAACGACGATAATACTAAGAAATTATTTACAATGAAAGTTTAAATGATCATATATGATATCATATTAATTTATATGACTCTAGTATAATTTAATAAAAATAATTTCACCATTATACAGTAGTTTATCCTACCATCAACCAAGGAAAAGTACAAGGTAAGGGTTTATTTCAAAATCTCTTCATTATCTGAGGTTTTTTATACATAATTATCTATTGGGACCTCTTTATCATCCACATCCATGTTTCTTAAAAATGTATTTCAAATCATTATTACAATTTTATAGTCTATTGGTTAAGGTCATTTATACCCTTTTTGACTTTTTATAAGATGTTTATAAAGGAATCATTCTGTTGTTTTCCAAACAAGGTCCCTTTTATCCATTTCGACATAATTAAGTTAAGAATGTCTTTTTTAACTTATATGGCGGGTGCGGCTATTTTTCACTATTATAAAATCATTGAAGCTTCCCTTACAAGATTATAAGAATATATTAAAAGTAAATGTTTGCTTTTATAATTATGTTACTTTTAAATGATTTCAACAAAAAAATAGATAGTTCTCTCAAATAGTTTTGATTTAATCTATGTCAACATCCTTTGATGGATTTTAGGTTTATTTGAAGTTGATTTATTATGATACAAAACTTTAATATTGTATTTATGAATTTGTGGTATGTTTGAATGTGGATGTGTTATTTTTTTTACCATTCATGGTTTATGGAGAATGTATTGACATTTTCTATGCTATTTTTAATACGAATGTTTATGTTATGTTTAAACCTATTCATATGAGGAATGCATTGGACTTAATAAGTGACAGGTGGAGCCCACGATAGCTCATAGGTGCATCGTTAGGTCTCATGAGACAAACTAGAGTCTTGGCAGAAGTCATTTACAAAATATTATGTGTAGTCTTGGCACAAGGCCTTGACTATGTGGTTCTGATAGTCTGGTATTATCCATTCCATCATTATGAAAGTGTTTATTGATATTGAATGTGATTATTCGACTAACAATATAGCAGAAACTTTCATAAATAATTACAAACATTTTAGGCAATGTATAACTAAAACGAAATCCTTTTAAACATGAACTTCAGCATAATATAGCAGAAATAAAATAAAACAATTCCATTTACATATTCACATTGATATTGAATGTGATTATTCGACTAGTATAATATCAATGTGAATATGTAAATGGAATTGTTTTATTTTATTTCTGCTATATTATGCTGAAGTTCATGTTTAAAAGGATTTCGTTTTAGTTATACATTGCCTAAAATGTTTGTAATTATTTATGAAAGTTTCTGCTATATTGTTATCCTTAATGGGCCTCTGAGATCACCCCTTTCTATGTTTTATTTTTTCTAGGATGTGAAAAATTATTTTATGATTGACCTATTGGGATATTATAATGGGATATGAGTGTGGAGAAAATTATTTTTTGGAGTTTTTCACTTTATGATGTAATTTAAACATTATGAATGTATCTAGTGATTCGAAGGCTACTAAACTAATCGGTCTTTCGAGACTTCATCATTTTTTATCATGCCAATGTTTGTGATAATGCACTGACTCTGGGTAACTGGGGTCCGGGTGTTATAGTTGGTATCAGAGGAAGTTTATTAAAAACCTAGGAATATAGATTTAGATAAACTCTTATTAGAGCGCATAGACTTAGAGGATTAGTATATAACATCCTAGAATTTCGGTATTATAGATATTTTGTGAGTTTTACAAGAAATACATCCTTTTCTGGATACGAGCAGGTAGAGGCAGCTCTGGCACAGAAGTACCTAGGGGTAAAACCCGAAAAAACTACTTTGAGCTAGACCCGAATTGGAACTGGTGCACAATAACAAGCCTTGCTGCACTCTTGGTTATGAAACTCCCGGGGGATATGCTTAGGATTATTCTCATTTTCTTTACTGAGCATTGTGAAAGGTTTATGAGTATATACTTCCTCAAAGAAAACATTTTTATGATTATAGATTATATCCATAAAACGTTCAATTCATCTTAAGTGTTTTACAAGTTTGGATTTATGTATTATGGTTCATAAACTAATCTAGTGTATGCCACTGTTTAGAAAATGACACCTAGTGGAAGAAATGGAAACTGTATCAATACACGCAATCCATGTAGGGATTTCCCTCCTTCTCAAGATAATTATAGTGGAGATGGTGATCCAACTGGTACTGATCAGCTAATCACCATACTGGGATAACTCAATTAGGTTATGAATGATAACCTTACCCGTATGAAGCACCTAGATCCACAGTAAGTAGGATCAATGTTATATTCTTCATGAGAAAACAACCATTGACATTAAATGGGAGTACAAATCTCTTAGTATCTGAGAAATGGATAAATTCCATAGAAAAAATATTACATGCCTTGGGGAGTAGTGAAAGGGAAAAAGTTATCATCGCAGTTTACCGCCTCACTATAGATTCTGATCAATGGTGGTCATTGATTCCAAACATGAAATAAGATTATGAAGAATCAAATATGGAATAGAGGGAGTTCAAAGTGATTTTCTTAGAAAAATACATTCCTCGTGACCATCGAGCAGATATGGAAAGGCCATTTCTGAGTCTGAGACAAAAGGAGGATGAGAATGTCGCAAAGTATGAGGATAACATTTCAATGTTAGCAAGGTTTGTTGCAGATTATATACGTAACCAAAGAAGTAAGATTGATCGATTATTTTATGGGTTAAAACTGTTTCTCTATCGAGCATCGGTCTCACAATCCTTCTCGTCATATGAAGATATTCTCTAATGCGCTATCAAGACAGAAAAAGAATTCTCTAAGTCTTACGACTTTAAAGAAAAGTAAGAAAGAAGAGATCTGATGATCACTCTAGAAATGGAAATAAGGGGAATAAGGGAAAGGTTGATTATCCATCCTACAGTAAATGTTGGAAGAAACACCCTGGTACATGCTTGAAAGAATGGGAGTCTGTTACAAGTGTGGTGAAAAAGGCCACCAAGCTTGTGATTGTAAGGGGAAGAAAGAATCTATTGATGTTCAACACAACATCTACAAGGAGATGGGACATTATGCAAATGAATGTCATAAGCGTCAGGGTAACTTGCATCAGAAAAGGCCAAGGGATCAAGGCCAAGCTTATGATATCACTACTGCTGAGGTATATACTCTGATAGACGTGGTGCCAGGTAATTTAATGGTTTCCTCATGTTTAGAAAATGAATTATTTGATTTTGGGTCATTACACTGTTTCGTATCTTCCTAGTTTGCTATGAAAAAATAGATATTTCCAATTTTATCTAATAAGGGAGTTTTCAGTTAAAACTCCTATGGAAAGTATCATTTCAACAATGTTCTATGGATCATTTCCCATTAGGGTATACAAATGTTATTTATCTAATGATCTCATCGTCATACCCATTATATAATTTGATATAGTCCTTAGTATGGATTGGCTTTCATACCATGATGCGAAAATTTATTGTAAGAATAAGGAGGATACAATTTTTGATGATGATGATAAAGAACAACTTATCTTTAGAGCATAATCGTCACCACCAGATTCTTTTCTAGATCCACCCTCAGTATCTTAAATAAATTAAATTATTGGGGAGGAATAGAATGAAATAACTATGGGTAAGGAAAGGAATATTCAAATAGAGGATGTGCATATTGTGAAAGAATATGTAGATGTGTTTTCAGAAGATTTACCTGGACATCATCCAGAATGAGAAATTGAGTTTCCATTGATTTAATCCCGAGATCAAGGGCTATATCGAAGACCCCTTATAGAATGGACACTATGGAATTAGTTACACTAAAGAAAAAACTATAGGAATTGAGTAATAAGGGATTTATTTTCCCTAGTGTTTCTCTATGGGGATCCCTGCCCTTTTTGTTATAAAGAAAGATGGATCTATGGGGTTATGTATCGACTATAGGGAAATAAATGATATATCAATAAAGAACACGTATCCCCTACCTCACATTGATGATTTATTTGACCAGCTGCTTGGAGCTCAATAATTTTCAATGGTTGAACTTCGATCTGGATACCATCAATTGTGTGTGAAGAAGGAAGACATTCCGAAGATATTATTTCGAACCAGGTATGGGCATTACGATTTTACAGTAATTCCTTTTGGATTGACTAATTCACCCTCTGTATTCATGGATTTAATGAATAAAGTTTTCAAGGATTATCTGAATTATTTTTTTTATGGTATTTATTGATGATATCTTGGTATACTTCAAAAGGTACTAAGATCATGAAAATCACTTGTTCATTATCCTGAAGACTCTTTGAAGACATAAATTACATAGGAAGTTTAGAAAGTGTGAATTCTGGCTTCAAGAGATCTCTTTTCTTGGACATATTTTCTATAAGGATGTAATCTATGTTGACCCTTCTAAGGCCAAGGAAATCCATGAATTAACAGAACCAATGAGTATATCTGAGGTACAGAGTTGTATTGGTTTAGCAGGTTATTATCGATGTTTTGTCCAGAATGTTGTCTGATTGGCTAACCCATTAATGAAGCTCACACGTAAAGGTGTTAAATTTTTTTGGACAAAAGAGTATGAAGAATGTTTTGAAGAACGGAAGATAAGATTAGTCAATGCCCTTATATTGACTCTATCATCGGGGAATGATGGGTTCATTATTTATAGTCATGAATCAAAGAAAGGAATTGGTTTTGTTCTTATGAAAAATGATAGGGTTACTGCCTATGCATCACGACAGCTGAAAATTCATGAGAAAAACTATTATACTCATGATCGTGAGTTAGAAGTTGTAATCTTCTATTTTTATATTTGGGGACACTACCTCTATGGTGAAAATTGTGAGATTTATACTGATCACAAGAGTTTGAAGTATATTTTCTCACAGAAAGAACTCAACATGAGGAAAAATAGATGGGATGAACTACTCATGGATTATGATTGCAAGATACACTACCATATGGATAAGGAAAATAAGGTGAAAGATGCTTTGAGTATAAAGGATCGTGGAGTTTTGAGCAAAATGAGAGTTGAAAGGGATCCTATTTTCATTGATATATTAAAGATGGTTATGGGAATCACTATGGAAGGTGAAACATCAATACATTTTCAAATGGTTTCCAAACCATATTTACTAGAAAGGATAAAGAGTTCTCAGGCTGATAATGAAGAGTTTAAAAAAAATAAAGCTATGAATAATGGGAGATTGAGTGACTTTGTGTATGAAGATGGAATTTTGAAATAAGGGAGGATACTTTGTGTTCCCGATATACTTGATTTAAAAGGGAAATTTTGGATGATGCTTGTAAAGTCCCAGTTCAGGAAGCCACACAAAGGTGCCTCGTACCTGGTTGGTCACATGGCCTCAAGCCTATTTCCCCTAACACCAGAGGCTGCCGACTAGTAGCGGGGGCCTTGGGTGTGATAGTGGGGAAACTAAGCCCTCATTGGAAAAGTACACAGCGGAAGTAAACAACACACAATAGTGGATGCAATAATATTCCATGCAGAAATAAATAGTAGAAGACTGGAAGAAGAAAACTGGATCACAAATATATAACAATGATGCATGATATGTATATATGTATAGGAAAATAGCCAAACAAGTTACAATGATGAAAACAGTACTAAACCAAAGTACAAAAGAAAAACAGATGAGCGACTCCTCAGCATCACAAGCCTCATCTTGGTCCCATGCTCTCTAGATCTGTAGAAATCAAGAACCTGAAGTAGAAGGGTGGTTTCCCTTATCTATACCTGAAATAATATAATCTGGTTGATTCCAAAAGCATGTCCCAAATAGGGTGTAAGACAAGGTTCCAATAGGCAACCACCCAAAGATGTGTTCCTAACAGTCAGTGAATACATGGAAAGTAAAAATACTAGAAACAGTAAATTGGAAAGCACAAAGTACCTAAAATCCATAGTGTCCAGCATATAAAGCATATAAGTAACATCCAAGAAACAAGTAGAACAATAGCTAACCCCGTGGGTAGTTCTCACAGCCTAACACTTATGGTTCAACCTACAAGCACTAGCAACCCTCTGGAGGCACACATAGACTCACCCCTCTGGTTCAGAAAAAGAATAGACTCTCTAAGGAAGCACTCACCGTGAATTCCCCTATAGTCTCGTATCGTACTAAAGGCTTTCTGGGGAAGCACTCAACATCTCATTCCCCATGTGTCCTGCGTTAAGGAACTACAGAATCTCTGAGGAAGCACTCAACTTCAATTCCCCTTGTGGTCTTACATCGTAAATTAAAGAAACTCTAGGGAATCCCTTACGTCCATTCTCCCTATGGTCCACTACACTAGGTTCTCATAGCCCTATGTAAAACAAACATGCATAGCGCACGTATTGCCCCAAGAAAACCTAAATAACTACTTGGATATCATTCTAAGGCATAACACCATAATAGTACAATAGGTCCACTATCCAACAACTAAGCATGGTAACTATAAAAATGCCTAACAGGAAAAACATAAATGGAAAAAAATCTAGAGCACAGTGAAAATTACCTTATTCACAAGAATTTATCTCTACTTAAACAATCATGCAAAGAAGGAAACAATGGGGGGAAAATAGAAAACACACACAATACCCTGTTTAAGGGAATAAGTGGAATTGCACAAAATATTCAAATAAACCCTACATAAAGGCACAAACCACCTACCTTGATGCTAGTAAATTTGTATTCGTCAACCACGATGATTGATTCTACTTTGAACATCAAAGACATAAGAAAACGTCCAAAACGATCAACCCATGAAATCTTGAGAAAGCGGAGGAATTAGAAAAACAAGGATCTATGAGAAGGAATAACTCACCATTGCAGTTCCAACATAATTGACGGTGGTCGATTAGTAGAACAGACGGGGGGAAAGGGGATCAGAGAAGAATCACGGCCATACGGGTCGCTCTCGGACGAAGAACCTAAAGAAGAAGCGTGTTCTGTCTGTCAGGCGTGACCCCGGTTTGTTTAATGAAAAAAAGTACATGGCGTGTACTTCATGAGTACATGGCATGTACTCAGCTTTTACGTACATTGCTTTAAGCAGCCTCTATATTTCCCCTACACATTATGTGTATGGCTCGGACACGGCCTGGCGCTGCAGCAATGTACACCGCGTGTACTTAGAAAATATCTAGATTTTCCCCTTTTTCTCAAAAATGACCAGAAAAGGAAAAAAACACCTAAAATGAAGATTCGGTTCCTTACAAACTTCCCCCCTTAAAGAAATTCATCCACGAATTTCCCTAGTGAGGTGTGGAAGAAGAAACCCTGAACATCTCTAGCCACTGCGATCGTACATCGGCCTCCCTCTCCCAGGTCTCATCCTGTACTCTCCCATGCGGCCATAGCACACATACTAAAGGAACATACCGCCCATGGAGAACCATCATAATTTGATCTACAATACGAATAAGATTCTCCTCAAATGATTCATCTGTTTTGACCTCAACCTCCTCGGGCTGAAAGACATGAGACGGGTCTGAAAAGTAATGTCGGAGTTGAGAGACGTGGAAGACGTCGTGCATGGCCCGGTACCTCCAAGGTAACTGCACCCGATAGGAAACCGACCCGACACTCTCCAATAACTCAAAAGTCCCAACGTACCATGGTGAAATCTTACCCTATCTCTGATTCCTCTTGTGTCCCAACCTTAGTGCGACAAGCAGGAAAAATTGATCCCCGACCTCGAACTCCAAAGGTCGTCTTCGATGATTATCATAAGACTTCTGTTAATACTGTACAATATCCATCCTATTCTGAATCAACTTTATCTATTCTGAGGTCTCCTGAACAAGATGAGGTCCCTGTAATGCTGCTTCTCCTGCCTCCAGCTAGAATAAAGTTGATCGACATGATCTACCATACAAAGCCTCATAAGGTGCCATCTGAATAGTCACCTAGAAATTGTTGTTGTAGGAGAACTCCACAAGGGGGATATGCTCTTCCCAAGAAAAACCAAAGTCCAGAATGCAAGCTCGGAACATATCCTCAAGAACCTGGATCATACACTTGGACTGGAAATCTGTCTGGGGATGGTATGTTTTACTCAAAAGTACTTGTGTACCCAAAGCCCTCTGATACCACTTTGTAACATCCTAGTTCCAGAAGCCACCCAGAGGCGCCCCGTACTCGGTTGGTCACAAGGCCTCAAGAGCATTTCCCCAAATGTCAGAGGCTTCCGACTAGCAGCAAGGGCCTTGGGTGTGATAGTGGGGAATCTATGCCCTCATTGGAAAAGTACACAGCGGAAGTAAACAACACACAACATCAGAAGTAATAATATTCTATACAGAAATAAACAAAAGAATACTGAAAGAAGAAAACTGGAGCACAGGTATATAACAATGATGCATGATATGTATATATGTCTAGGAAAATAGCCAAACAAGTCACAATGCGGAAAAAAATACTAAACCAAAGTACAAAATAAAAACAGATGAGTGACTCCTCAGCATCGCAAGCCTCGTCTTGGTCCCATGCTCTCTAGCTCCATAACAATCAAGAACCTGAAGTATTAGGGCTCTTGACCTTATCTATAGCTGCAATAATATAATATTCTTAGGCCCAAAATCATGGCCCAAACTGGTTGTGAGACAAGGTCCAAGTAGGCAACCACCCAATGATATGTGACTAACCGTCAGTGAATACATGGAAATTAAAAAATACAGGAAGCAGTAAATATGAAAGCAAAAAACAGCTACAATCCATAGTGTCTAGCATATAAAGCACACAAGTAACATCCAAGAAACAAGTAGAAAAACAGGTAACCCCCTAGGTAGTTCTCACATCCTAAACCTTATGGTTCAACCTACAAGCACTAGAAACCCTCTGGAGGCACACACAGTCTCACCCCTCTGGTTCAGCTAAAGAATAGACTCTCTGAGGAAGCACTCATTGTTAATTCCCCTTATAGTATCGTATCGTACTAAAGGCTCTATGGGGAAGCACTCAACGTCTCATTCCCCCTATTCCCCACGTCGAGGAACTAAAAACTCTTTGAGGAACTACTCAACGTCAATTCCCCCTGTGGTCTCGCATAATAAATTAAAGACACAATGGAAAATCTCTTACGTCCATTCTCCCAATGGTCCACTACACTAGGTTCGCACATCCCTGTGTAAAACAAACATGCATGGAACGCGTATTTCCCAAAGTAAACCTCAAGAACTAGTTATCTATCATTCTAAGTCACAATAGAATAACAGTACTACAGTTAGACTATCCAACAACTAGGCATGGAAACTGGAAAAACGCATAACAGGAAAAACATGCATGGAAAAACATCCAGAGCAAAGTGAAAGTTACCCTATTCACAAGCATATATCTCTACTTGAACAATCAAGAAAATCATAAAACAATAGAGGAAAAAATATGAAACACACACAATCCCCCGTTTAAGGGAATTGGTGTAATTGCACAGAATATTCAAAGACTTCTTACATAAAGTCACAAACCACCAACCTCGATTCTAGGATATCAATATTCGTGAACCCCGATGATTGATTCTCTTTAAAAAATCAATGATCTGAGGAAATTTCCAAAATGATCAAACCACGATATCTTGAGAAAGAGGATGAATTGGAAAACAGGACTCTAGGAGAATGTATAACTCATCGTTGTTGTTCCAACACAATCGACGACGATTGATTCAGAGAACAGACGGGGGAACAGGGGCTCGGAGAAGAATTGCAGTTCTATGGGTAACTCTCAGACGAATAACCAGAAAAGAAGCGTGTTATATCCGTCAAAGATGTCCCCAGTTCGTTTAATGAAAAAAAGTATATGTTGTGTAATTCCTGAGTACATGGCGTGTACTCAGATTTTCTGTACTCCTATTTAAGCGGCCTCTACATTTCCCTTACACACCATGTGTGTGGCAAGGACATGGCCAACAGACGGGCTGGTGCTGCAGCAAAGTACACGACATGTACTTATAAAGTACATGGTGTGTACTTTGAAAATTTCTAGATTTCCCCATTTTTCTCAAAAACGACCAGGAAAGGAAAAAAATACCTGAAACGAAGATCTGGGTTCTTACAATGCTCATAGTTCCAATTTCTCTATACACCCTGGGAGCACCAAAATGTATCGATATTTGAAGGAACATTTTTGTTGGGTGAACATGAAGTGGGAGACTGCTGATTTTTTGTCAAGATGTATGGTTTGTCAACAAGTGAAAGCTAGAAGGAAACAGCCTGTTAGAGTATTACAACCTCTTCCCATACCTGAGTGTAAATGGGATAATATCACGATGGAATTTGTCATGGGACTACCAAAGACTCCTAGAAGGAATGATGCAATATGGGTCATTATTGATCATCTTACCAAGTCATCACATTTTCTTTTTATAAGTGACGATTTTCCACTTGAATGTCTAGAAAGACTATATATTAATGAAGTTGTGAGACTTCAGGGAGTACCCAAATCGATTGTTTCTAACCGTGATCCACGTTTCACATCAATATTTCAGAAAAGTCTTCATAAATCCCTAGATAATGACCTTCATTTGAGCACTACCTACCACCCTCAAACAGATGGACAATCAGAACAGAATATTCAAACCTTAGAAGACATGTCGAGATCATAATAACGTGACTTTTAGGGTATGTGGGATCAATATTTACCTTTGGTAGAATTTTCTTATAAAAGTATCTTCAATTCAAGTATTCAGATGGCACTATATGAATTGTTATACCGAAAGAGATGTCGCACCCCAACCTGTTGGGATGATGTTGGTGAAAGAAACCATGTAGGCCCATAACTGGTGGAGGAAACGATGGAAAATGTGAAGGTAATCCAAAACCATATCAAAGTAGCTCAACGTAGGTTGAAGAGCTATGCTGATAACTGAAGGAAGGATTTGGAATTTCAGAAAGGAGATCATGTTTTCTTGAATGTATCTCAATGGAATGGAGTTATACGTTTCGGTAAGAAGGGTAAATTGAGTCCTAGGTATATAGGACCATTCAAAATTCTAGAATAAATTGGGGTTGTAGCTTACCGGTTGGCAATGCCACCAAGTATCTCCAAAGTTCACGATGTGTTCCACGTATCACTATTGAGAAAATACATGCCTACCCAACACATGTACTCACCTATTAGAAATTAGAACTGGAACCTGATCAGTCTTATTGCGAAGAGCCTATCAAGATTCTTTATACAAGAGAACATGTGCTGAGAAACCGGACGACTCGTCGAGTAAAAGTTCTATGGAGAAACCATAAGATGGAAGAGACAATGTGGGAACCTGATGAACTTATGACGAAGAACCACCCGAGTATTTACATTCGGTAGTATTCTTGAAATTTCTAGGACAAAATTATTTGAAGGAGGGGGGAATTTGACACCCCAATCATCTATGGTACTCTTCTCTTTGAATAATACAGTAGCGTGTGTTATACGCAACATCGAGTTCTAACACACACCACGACAAATCAAACTAGCCGTTATGAATAGTAATACCCACTATTTGAATTTTGATAAATTTTATCTTTCAAAATAGAATTCATTTTTAGATTTGGAATATCGAAATTGGCTTAGAATGATTTTTTGGTATTTTTCTGAAAACTTTCAATTTTTAATGAATAGTAAAAAAACACTGAGTTATAGTTTAAAATCGAATTTTTATTTAAATAATTATTTATTTTATGTAAAAATAGACACATAATACCTATATAAGTTCAATTTAATTCATTGGAGTTAGTTTATAATAATTTTAGATATATAAAAATTTTATTGAACTTCTCACAGTCTTTTACCCATCTTCTAGGAGAATTTTAAAATTCACATAAAACATAATTTTACAGCTTCTATGAGTGGAATTTCAAAAATAAAAGAGACATGGTTAATATCAAAGAGTAAAATGTGGTTCAATAAGATAAAAATAATTTTTGGTGAATAGTATCTTTTTACTTTTATTCACCACGGTTAAAAGTAAATAGGGTAATTAAGGGTAAAAACGATATTAATATTACCCTAACACATGTCCAAATTCTGTTGGACAAGTTTATATCGTCCAATAACAACCTTAGGAATATAATATTATTATTTAGGTCCACTTTGGTTAGATTATGACATTTATTATTATTTAATTTAAAGAATAGTTAAAACAGTTAAAATCAATGTTCAATAACTAATACATTTTCAATACAGTGATATACATAAGATAAATTCAATTATAAATATTTATTGGAAATATAAAAATATTTCCTACATAATGGTATTTTATTTATAATTGTTAGACATTAAATAATTTAATTTATTTATGACACAATGATGATGCAGTAATTACCTTATTAGTGACATATTAAAATAATTGACACTATAAATACAAAAATAAATATAATTTGTGACTTTTTATTAATTAAAATAATTTTATAGGTTAATATGACATATTATTATTGGTTAAATGAATTTTTTTGAAGTAATAATGTTGTTGTGAATTTATCAAAAACAAAATACCAAATATTTTTAAAATTGACATAAAAGAGTTTTTAAAACAAATATTGTATTATTAATTGATATTTTGTTCCTAAAAAAGTAAGAATCATCCAAAGGACTTATATCATGATATTTTCATCATTAATGGACCACTTGGGGGTATATTGGATGGTTATAGTAAGTTTATTAACCATATAATATAAAAATACAAAGAGACACGGTAAATGTCAAACTAATTAACTATGAGTTAAGAGTGAATGATAATGTTAATAAAGTGACCCAAACCTGTATAAAACCTATTGGTTGAGTTTTTTTCGACCCATCCCCACATTAACCATTAAATAATCATCTTTGGATCCATTAGAAACCGAATATTAATTTATTATAAAATAATATTTCTATCATTTCCTAAGGTGCCCCTCACCCTTCTTATAAAAGGGCACTTCCCCTTCCCTCTAATTCCCACCTTCAATGCCTTTTGGCTCGGCCAAAATCTTCCCATATATTCTCTCAACTTACCTCACTTCAACCTAGATGCCTTAGTTTGATCAGAAAGCCATCCTATGGAGCCCTTTTGATCAAATAAAAAGGAAGAACCCGAAGATGAGGTAATGTTTTCACCACCCTCTTTCAAGTTCCTTTCTTCTTCAACTTCCTTTTTCTTTGTTATTTCCATTATAAAATAATAAATCCAGTTTCTTCGATATTCAATGATGTTATTATAAATATTGTACAACAAGTTTCAGTATTCTATCCATCCTTTGAATGACATGTCACCATACGTGCGTACGTATGTACGTCTAACCGTCTCCATGTCGTGGTGTAATTGTTATTCAAAACCTTATTATTTGGATGGGTATAATAATGATGTGTAATTCATGTAAATAATAAATATAACATGATAATAATTATGTATATATGATATATCATCCAATAATATATTATTTTGATATGAAAATAATGATATTGTGGCTCGTGCATACATACGGACTACCGTCTACACAAATGCGATGAGATTCATTTTCCCATCATATCCATTCAAATATAATTCTCATTTTATGAATAGAAATAATGTTTATGGACTTGATATAATTCTTTATGTGAATAATACACAACCTATCCATAACAAACATGGCTTATGTAACATAACATATAAAAGAAAACGAGAAAGTTAACACCTGAAACAATGATAATACTACAATAATATTTACAAATCAACATTAAAAGATCAAATATGATATCATATTAATGTATATGATTCATTTATAATTTAATAAAAATTATTTATCCATTATACTGGAGGTTAATATACCCTCAACAAAGGAAAAGTACAAGGTAAGGGTTTATTTCATAATCTCTTCATTATCTGAGGTTGTTTGTACGTAATTATCTACTGGGACCTCTTTATCATCCTCATCCATTTTTCTTAAAAATGTATTTCAAATCATTCTTACTATTTTATATACTATGTTTTAAAGTCATTTATACCCTTTTTTACTTTTTATAAGTTGTTTATAAAGGAATATTTATGTCGTTTTCCAAACAAGGTCCGTTTTAACCATTTCCACATAATTAAGGTAAGAATGTATTTTTTAACTTATATGGAGGGTGTGGATATTTTCCGCCATTATAAAATCGTCGATGCTTCCCTTAAAAGATTATAAGAATATTTTAAAAATAAATTTTTTCTTTTATAAATATGTGACTTTTAAATGATTTAAAAAAAAGAGATATTTCCCTCAAATAGTTTTTATTTCATCTTTGTCAACATCCTTTGATGGATTTTAAGCTTATTTGAAGTTGATTTATTATTATACAAAACACCCATATTATATTGAAGGTTGTGTGATATGTTTGAATTTGGATGTGTTATTTTTATACCATTAATGGTTTATGGAGAAATTATTGACATTTCATATGCTAGTTTTAATATGAATGATTATGTTATGTTTAAACCTGTTCATATGAAGAATGCATTGGACTTAATAAGTGATGGGTGGAGCCCGCTATATCTCCTCGATGCATCGGTAGGTCTCATAAGAAAAACTAGTGTCTTGGAACTAGTCCTTTACAAAATATTAATTGTAGTCTTGGCACAAGGCCTTGACTTTGTGGTTATGATAGTCTGGCATTATGCATTCCATCATTATGAAAGTGGTTATTGATATTGCATGTGATTTTTGACTAGTAGAATATCTATGTGAATATGTAAATGATGTTATTTCAATTTATTACAGCCATATTATTCTAAAGTTCATGTTTAAAATGGATTTGTGTTAGTTATACATTTCGATAAATGTTTCTGCTTATTTGTGAAAGTTTCTACTAAATTGTTGTCCTTACTGGGCATCTTAGCTCAAACCTTTCTATGTTTTATTTTTCCCTGGATGTGAGAAGTATTTTATGAATGACCTACAGGGATAGTATAAGGGGATATGAGTGTGGAGACAAGATTTTGTTGTGGTTTTTCACTTTATGATCTAATATAAACTTTATTATTGTATCTAGTTATTCCAAAGCTACTAAACTAATCGGTCTTTCGAGACTTGATCATTTGTGATCATGTCAATGTTGGTGATAATGCACCAAATATGGGTAACTGGGGTCAGGGCGTTATATAATGACTTATCGAAGGCCAATAAAACCCTTGGGACAAATATTTTACTTTTTATGTCAGTCACGTGTGATTATTAAGTTTTTAAAAATTAATTTAATGTAATGGAAAAATTTATCAAAAACAAGACTCTTATTACTAAAACAATTCAAATGTGCATTCATATAAGTTATATCATTGACTAAAAATTGTAATTATAAATATATAAATATTACCAAAGTTATATAATTTTATTTATATGTTTTAGACATTATTTGATCATATTTAATTACTACACAATGACGTTGCAGTGATTTCCTTATTAATGAATGAATCAAAAAATGATATTATAAATATCAAAATAATTATTATTTAGAATAATTTTGTTCATAATCGAATTTTATTAGTAAATATTACTTGTTATAATACTATTACATCATTTTATTTAATGTCTTTTATCTATTTTATTTTATTTAAAATTCTAATGAAATGAATAGTGTTCAAATTCACATAATTGATATTTTATAAAAATAATAATTTTTATAATTATTCAAAAATTATAATAATAGTTTAAAAATAAATAGTTGATATGTTAATGGTAAAAATTTTATTAATTTTCCAACTATTTTAAATTTAACCCGTATAAACAATGTGTATATCCACTTAAAATTTAAAATATTATTACCACAATTTAAATTAAAATAGAATAATTAAGTGTAAACATAAAATAGAAGGCTTAAAATAAAATAAATTAATGTATTATAATTAATAGATTAGAGTATTTAAAACTATAATCGTATTATATTTGAAATATCTTAGTTTGGATTCATTTATATTAATTTATTAACTTATATTAATTTAATATTTTAATCATTTTTGTGGGTTCCACTATCCTCTCCAATAAAACGTTACCCAATCTTCTCTAATACTCACAATTCAAGAACCATTTGGTTCTTCCAATATCAACCCAAGAAACTTATTATAATCCCCCTACACTTTATTTTTTACTTTTTAGGATGAACGCCATTCTTATAGGTGTTAAGAGGTTCTTCAAAGATGCTCAACCCAAGAAGAGCTATAATTTTTTTTATGTATTTCTATTTTATTTATTCTTCCACTTCTTTCAAATATCCTCTATAAAAAATGAGATACTAAATATAGTATACTAAATATACCAATAATTCATTATTTTAATATCATTAACTAAATAAATCATCATATCTATCAAATGTGAAAGGAATTAATCATTTGTGCATATGTGTGAACTATCACCAACAAGAATCGATCTACTTCGTTTTTCATAACCGTATCTAATGACTATTTATAATAATGGAATTAATGTTCATATTTTATATTCATGAAATATTATTCATTCTATAATAATAATATATCTATTATATTCTTACATTTCATGTGAAAAAAATAAAAACGTCATACACACGTACGTGTGAAGAATCACCTCCATGAAGCGATGTGACTAATTTTTTTATTATATAACTTTAATGATATATATAAGTATATTTAAATGATGAATATGATATTAATGATTTGATTATCATTCTATAAATATTAAATACTACATAAATTCTTTCCATAACGATCAATGACGAATGTAAAAAGTTACTCATGCGTACGTACAACTTTCTGTCTCTATGATTATAACTTTGTTCATTTTTTGTAACCACGATGTTTTTTTTATGTAAAGGTATAATTTATGAAGATACATGATAATAATTATATGATGGACTTATGACCACATGGACTAGTGACATTAGAACGATATTCCATTTCGACACAAGTTTTAGATATCGATAAAACAACTGACATGAACTTAAATAATTATGTAATTGTTATAACATGATACTAAGTGATATAAAATTAATAATAAACATGAAAAAGGTTCTCAATAAATTATAAATTACAATAATATTATTATTCAGGAATTTAAAGAGTTTAAATGATGAGTTGGACTAATTGTAAGGGAAATTATCTCAATCTCCTTTCAATGTGGTATATTTTTGTAATATGAACCAATTTTTTAAGGAATATATTCAACCCCTATAATTTTTAATTTCATTCAATGGTTTTTGAAAGTAAAATGTTTTTAATATGTTTTTTACTAAATTAAAAGGACTATTTTTTTGCATATGTGGTGACAATGAACTTTCTGTCGCCATGACCAATATTTGGTATTTTTCATCCTATATAATCCATAATATATTGAAAAGAAAAACAAATACTATATCCCATTTTTTGGTATTTTGGTACTGAAAATGAGTTTGATTATTATATTATTATAATGATATCATGAATATATATCTTCTGATTTCAATTTAAAAAATTTAGTTTTCTTTTATGCATGGTTTAGTTTTTATGATTATGTTATGGTTCTTGGTCATTTCAAACATACACTGGTGGTTTTGAAAAAAAAATGGAGGGTGGGTGAGCCCGTGATAGATCTCCCATGAATTAGGTAACGAGAAGGAGTTATACTATAAGTTTTCTCGTAATAGATTTATTGTATCTACTGGGATAGGTATTACAAACATAATTATGATGGTTACTCACCATATAGCTGTGAATATTACAGTGTATATTTGATATGGATGATGCAAGTTACCTTTTATATTTTTTATTTCAATTATATTTTTCAGGATTCTTATAGTCTCATGGGTTTAAAATATACATGGAATACTTTTTGGTTTCCTTATTTTATATCTCTTAATAGGATTTTTTTTCTAATACCAGGATTATAATATGTTATCACAGGCTATAAGGATGGGTAAGAGAAGGGAAGGAGAAAATAACCTTTTCTATCATGTAAATGAAATCATGTTAACATTTAAATTTTATTAATTTCGGAAAAATTAATATTTTTTTATTTGTATCCACTTTTTATAAATTTGAGTTGGTATATATTAGTTATGTTATAATAATCTAAAATTCAAATCCGGAAAAGATCCTAAATGTGAATTCTTTACTGCACTCAAGATTATGTAGTTTTTAAGGCTGGGGCCTATTAGTTGGTATTATAGGTCAGTTTAGACAACCTTAATGGTTAGTAAGTTGTCAATAGAATATCCATAAATTATTTTATATATCACGGATAAATTTAAATTATATTGAATTTGAAAATTACCATGATGATTCATCTAATATATGTATATTTAGAATGGTTTTCCTCATTGGAAACCTGATAGTTATGCTGGGACAACATCCATAGGAAAACAACATTCCAAATTAGAAACTTGGATGGTCATAATCAGAACTAAAGTGTTCAATTCGAATATGGCATAGTTGAGTTAGGAAATAAATTATAGTGGTATCCATACTTGGTATTGTCTATATTAACCACAGAGGAACATGTTGGTAGTGGATAATTTCATGGGGAATCATCCTCCATCATTTAGAGGATCACATGAAATTTTGATAGCTGAAGAGTAGATTAATGCTCTAGAAAAGATTATTAATGATATGGGGTGTAATGAAAATAAGTAGGATTGTCTTATTGTTTAATGTTTTGAAGGTTATGCCGATCATTTTTTGTCAATGATTAAGAATATCAGAGACAATGAGGAACTTAATGGTATATATTGGGATTAATTCCAAGGTATGATTCTTAATAAATATTTTCTTAAGGTGGTTTGACTTAGGATTGAAAAACAATTATTGTAATTGAGGTAATAGGATGAGTCATTTATTCTTATGAAGAATCATTTCCCAAATGGTAAGGAATGCTCCAAATTTCATTCAGGATCTTAATAATAAAATCAATCATTTTAATCAAAATTAAATCTAAAGGGTTTACATGAATTAGCATCTTGTGAGTTCGAATTTTATAATAAAACTTGTTTTATGTGAGGAGAAGGTGTAAATGGAGTTTGTCGATGATTATGTGTTCTTTCAAAACAAGCAGAACAATAGGTGGATATGGTAGAGAAAAGTGAAAATTTCATCAAAAAATAATGATGGTATAAAAATTTAGTATATAGTGTGTGAATATTGTGGTAAAATGGTCATGGGGTACTACATTTTGAATTTTTTTAAGTGCTTATGATGTGTTCAAATGGGGCACAAGGCTCAGAACTACACTAAAAAAGAAAAAGTGAAGATAAAATATGATATATAGTCAAAAAAACTTTTTAAAATGTAATGAGATGGGTCATTATACAAATAAGTATCTCATTAAGTATTTGAATGATGGAAATTAGCCAGACTATAAAGAAGAAATGTGAGGTGAAATCCTTTGCAACTAATTTAGTAGATGTTAGACCATCAAATGATGTGATATCATGTACATTACTTTTTTATTCATATTATTCCAATGTGTTGTTTGATTTAAGTTCTACGAATTCTTTCCTTTATAATTTTTTTTGGTAAATTGTAAACTCCACCTCATGTAATGAATATAGAATATATGGTACAAACACATGGGGGAAATGTTGACATAATGAAGAAATTATAATAATATTTATTTTCCTGTGTATAGAAAGTATCTAAATAAAATCATGTTTCCCTATAACAGTTTTTGAATTTATTATGGGTATGGATTGACTTTACGTTTTCCTTGACAAGATTGACCGTAGAGATAATGAATTTTCTTTTCATAAAGACTTTCAGTTTTTGTATAAGAATAAAACCATACCATTGATAACATAGAAGGTAGTTTAGAAACAATGAAACTATTGAAATGAATTTTACCTTTTACATATTGTTGAAAACAAATTAATTGTTTAGATTAATAATGTTTCTATGAAAAAAGATTGTATTAACGTTTTCTGTGATGATTTTCTTTATACAATAAATAATCAGGTTATTGAATTTATTATTAACTAATTTCAGGATGCTAATCCAATTTCAAAACCCCCCTTATCTAATATATTATATTGTACATCTAGAGTTAAGGAAGTAATTATAGGAGTTATTTTATAGTGGTTTCATTTGGCATAGCACATCACCATAGAGGGATCCTATCATGTTTTTTAAGATGAACGATGGTTTAGTGAGACTCTTTATTGATTCTAGAGCCTTTAATAACATCACTATTAAGAAAAACACTCATTCTACTCATATTAATGATTTGTTTAATCAAATATAGGGAGAACAATATTTTTCGAATGATGAATTGCATTCGAGGTACTATCAGTTGAATTTAAAAGAAATGTATATTCCAAAGACAATGTTTCGTACTAGATATGGACATTGTGAATTTGTATTAATACTATTTGGTTAACTAACTCACATTATCTATTCATGAATATTTTGAATAGAAAATTATATGAGTTATTGGGTATGTTTGTGGTTCTGTTCATTGATGATATTTTCATATATTTTAATACTCAATAGGAAAATGAAATTCCTTTAAGGGTTGTATTTCAAATATTAAAATAAAATCCATTATATGGTGAATTCGTTATTTATGGGTTTTGGTTACAAAAAAATCATTCCATGGACACGTTTTTTCTAATGTTGACATAATATTTGATCCTACTAAAAGAATTGTTGTTGAGTAAAGGCCCTCACCCTCAAATATAACCCACATTCGTAGTTTTTGTGGTTTATCCTGATATTATTATGGGTTTGATAGATATTTTTCACGATTATCTACCTCACAGACTAACTTAACTTGGTAGAAGTTAAGATAATATGAGAAAAATAATGTGGTGCATTTTTCTGAATTGAAAAGAATTTTGGTGAACCCTTAAATTTCAGAATTGCCTTCTAGATCTAATGAATTAGTTGTCTACAATGATAGTATGATTGATAGAAATTGGATATTTTATAAAACAGAATGATCAAATAATTAATTATTCTTCAATTCATTTGATAACTCATTCGTTAAATTACCCTACACATGATTAAGAATTTCCATTAGTTCTTTTTACTTTAAAAAATTGGAGGTATCATATATAAGAAGTAAAATATGAAATAAATATTGACAAAAAACATTTAATGTATATATTTACTCAGAAATAATTGAACATAAGAAAAATAATATGGTTGGAATTAATAAAAACTTATGATTTCATGATTCATTACCATCTTAGAAATGAAACAAAAGTCAATGACGCATGAATTGAAAATATAAAGCTACATTAACCATGTTACATGTAGAATGATACCCTTTGATTAATTATTTGATGAAATTTGGAATAAAAAGTTTTAGTGCATGAAATTCTTCTGTTTTGTTTTAGGATTCAGTGAAATCATCTCTATCAAATAGAATTATGAAATAATGGTAATAAGATAGTGAATTCTATAAAAATTTAGAATTAGTTCAAAAGGGTAAGATTTATAACATTTACCTTCATAAGGATTGTTTTTTTTAGATTTTGGAAGAGATTATGTGTGCCTTATGATTAACAATTAATGTAAGATTTGTTTTTTGAATCTCATATTTCTCAATTTTTTGTTTTTCATGGCACTAATAAGATTTCTATAGATCTTTAAGAGTATTACTGGTGGGATGGAATGAAAAGAGATATTTCTGACATTATTATGATGTGTTTTATTGGTCAACAAGTCAAAGAGTTGAGAAAGTTAATGAGATGGATTCTTCATCCTTACCCAGTAACATAGTTGAAATGGGAAAATATAGTCATGGTTTTCGTAGTGGGGTTACTAAAGACCTATCAATGTAACATTCATATTTTGGTTATTATTGATAGAATGACTAAAACTGTAACACCCCGACCCCAGTGACCCAGATTCGGTGCATTATTTTAATACATTGGAATGATTACAAGGAATCATGTCCCGAAGGACTGATCAATTTAGCAGTCTTGAAAAATATATTACATACATGAATGTAACATTACACTTCTTAACCTACAAAACAACATAAATAATCCTTCACGAATGCCATTATCCCTTGGCTTAACCCTACATATCAATCATAATACACTTCTTGGAATCCAGGGGAAAATAAAACATTGAAAGGGGTGAGCTCAGTTGCTCAGTAAGGATAACAATACAGTAGAAACTTTCATAAATAAGCATAAACATATAAGGCAATGTATAACTAAAAAACCTTTTAAACTTGAACTTCAACATAATATAGAAAAAATATAATGAATTAATGTCATTTACTTATTCTCATGGATATTCTACTAGTCGAACAATCCCATTCAATATCACTAACAACTTTCATAATGATGGAATGCATAATTCTAGCCTATCATAACCACATAGTCAAGGCCTTGTGCTGAGACTACAAATAAGATTTTGTGAAGGCCTTGTGCCAAGACACTAGTTTGCCTCATGAGACCTACCGATGCATCTAGGACCTATAGCGGGCTCCACCCGTCATTTACTAAGTCCAATTCATTCCATAAATGAAAAGGTTTAAACATAACATAAAAATTCATGTTAAAACTAGCATACAAAATTTCAATAGTTTCTCCATAAACCGTGAATGGTATAAAAATAATACATCCAGAGTAAAACATATCAAAAAACCTTCAATACAATATTGATGTTATGTATCATAATAAATCAACTTCAAATAAGCTTAAAATCCATCAATGGATGTTGAAATAGATGTAATCAAAACTATTTTAGAGAAATATCTCTTTTTTGAAATCATATAAAAGTCACACATTTAATAAGGAAGTAATTTAAAGGAGATTTCTAAATCAAAGTGCCCCATAACACTTTGAAAATTTTGAGAAGAAATAAAATTTCAAAACATTCATGTCCATATAAATAAATCCTTAAAATTATTTTGAAAACATGGACATTATTTAAAAATATTTAGAAAGATAAATATTTAAAACATTTAAAATTCTGATCTTGATAGAGAGTACCTTTAACAAATTCTTAAAATATTCATTTTGAAATCATTTAAAAGTCACATAATTATAAAATAAAACATTTAATTTCAAAATATTCTTATAAGATTGTAAGGGAAGCTTCGATGATTATATAACAGTGGAAATTAGCCGCACATGACGTATAAGTTAAAAAATACATTCTTACCTTAATTCTGTCGAAAAGGTTAAAAAGGACCTTGTTTGGAAAAAGACAAAAAGATTCCTTTATAAACGTCTTATAAAAAGTCAAACAAGGGTATAAATGATTTTAAACCATAGTCTATAAAATAGTAATAATTTTTTGAAATACATTTTTAAGAAACATGGATGTGGATGATAAATAGGTCCCAGTAGATAATTATGTATAAACAAACTTGGATAATGAAGAGATTGTGAAATAAACCCTTACCAATTTGGCAACTTACGAAACATACACCCCATGAAAGAGGTATCATACAATGAATTTTTAAATACACATAAATTAAAATTTATTCCACAAAGAATACAATTATGGGCAATACATACACCACAAATAAGGTAATAGTGGCAATATGGCATGAATCTCACGGGAATAAGGAGTGAGATGAAAACCCCTTACCTTGAACTTTCCTTTAGTAGAGGGTACATTTAACCTCCTATATGAATACTGTAGTATGTTATTACATTATACCAGAACCATATTAATATTTATAGTATCATACATTATTCATTTATGACTTTTTACTACCAATTTAATAATAATTTCCATGTTAAATTAACATTTCAGGTAATAATCGCTTTCTTTATCGTACGTGTTTTAACTTGTTACTCTTAATTGTATCACTTAGATCATGATTTAAATACCTCTAGAATATAAAACATGATTTATATATCATATATATTTAGAATATAATTATTTATAATATATATATATATATATGAAATTAAAAACACCGTTTATGGAGACGGTAGTCCGTACGTACGCATAAACACTGTTTCTGTTTTCATAACTTTTTGAAATGAACTAGGTGAATAAAATATATGTAAGTAGATATATATATCTATATATATCTCCAATAGAATTATTATGTCATATATTACAAATATATTAGTAATATATTTTTTTAAAATCGTCGATGAATGGTGAACGTGGAAATGAATCTCATCGCGTCGTAGAGAAGGTAATCTGTACGTACACATGAGCGACAACATCATTTCCTTAATGTTGTTTAATTTGATGGTATATTAATTTTAAATAGACATTATCATTTTATTTTCAATATTTATATACATATTACTCATCATTATATCCATCCAAATATCATAGTGTTGAATAAAAATTACACCATAGCGTGGAGAGGTTAAACCGTACGTACGCACGCAAGGTGACATTATCATTCATAAGATGGATTGAATAATGAATATAGTTGTGAAATATTTATAATAACATTAATGTATATAGAAGATTCTTGAGTTATTATTTTATAGTGGTAATAACAAATAAAGAAGAAGTGGAAGAAGAAAGAAACTTCTAAGAGGTGGTGAGATTTTTACATCTTCTTCGGGTCCTTCCTATTGATTTTATCAAAAGAGCTCCCTATGTTGGCTTTCTGACTAAAATAATGAATATAGGATTAAGGGAGGACTATTTAGTGGGTATTTGGGCCGAGGATGGCCGAACCAAAAGGCTTTGAAGTTATGAATTTGAGAGAAGGGGGAGTGCCCTTTTATAAGAGAGGCGAGGCGCACCTTTGGAAAAGCTAGAAATATTATTTTATAATAAATTTATATTTGGTTTCTAATGGCTCCAAAGTCGATTATTTAGAGGTTAAGGTGGGGATAAGTCTAAAAACACTCATTAAATAGGTCTTATATTGGTTTGGGTCACTTTATTAACCTTGTATTTTAGTTTTAACTCTTAGTTAATTAGTCTGACATTTACCTTGTCTCTTTGTATTTTTATATTATATAGTTAATAAACATACTATATACATCAAGTAGACCCCCAAGTGGTTGATTAATGATACAAATATCATGATACAAGTCCTTTGGCCGAACCATATATTTTTAAGAATATAATATCAATTAATAATATAATTTTCGTTTTAAAAACTCATTTATGTTAATTTTGACAATATTTAATAATTGATTTTTGTTAAAGTCATAACAACATTATTAATTCTAAAAAAATTATTTTAAGCAATACTAACATGTCATAGTTACCAATAAAATTCTTTAATGGCATAAAAACATTCAAATTATATTTATTTTAACATTTATAATATAAATTATTTGATTCTTTCATTAATAAAGAAAATAATGTATCATTATTGTGTCAAAAATAAATTTAATTATTCAATGCCTAAAAATAATAAATAAAATACCATTATTTAAGAAATATTTTTATATTTATAATTAATATTTATAGTCTAAAAGATAACATATATTATAATATGCAAAAATAGTTTTTCTAAAAGATATATGCTTAAGTCATTTTGGTATTTACATTAACTTAATTAATATAAAGTGTCATTATCACTTACAAGTGGATCCATGGGGTCCCAAAATAGACCCAAAGATGTCCATGGTTGTAAATGTACCAACCAATATTGTTAGGACGCGTTTTAGGGTAATTTACTATTATTATAATTTTATTTTTTACCCTTATTTACCGGATTTACCCTTTAACTATGGTAAATAAAATATTTTCCGAAGTAATTATTCAAAATGTCTAAAAATAAAAGTTACCTATTTACAAAAATTGGACCTCCTGATTCTAAGTATGTAATCCATTTTATCTAAATTCAAAACACAGAAGTTTCAGAAATTTATTTAAAATTAATTCCCGCTGTCAAAACAAAAAGCGCGTTTTTAAGAAATAATAATTATCAAAAGATTGTCACTTGTTTATGTCCAGTTTAAATGGGAAATTATGTCATATGACTAACATTTTATTAAATGGTAAAAAATATATTCTAAATATTCTTTAAAATTACTCAAATTCATAATTTATGACTATTAATTATTTCTGTTAAAATACTTGTTTTTAATTAAAATTTAGTAATTTTTACTATTCATCAAAATATGAAAGTTATCAGAAAAGTACCAAAAATTCACCCTAAGCTAATTTTGATATTTCAAATCCAAAAATGAATTCCATTTTAAAAGATAACATTTATAAAATTTCAATAATTGGGTATTACTATTCATAACGGCTAGTTTGATTGGTTGTGGTGTGTATTAGAACTCGAAGTTGCATACAACACATGCTACTGTATTATTCAAAGAGAAGCGTACCATGGAGTCATGGGGTGTTATATTCTCCCCTCCTTCAATAAATTTCTTCCTTGAAATTTGAAATTATTTTTCCAAAATAAAAGGTTGGAAATTGAAAATACCTTTGGGAAAACCCACATCGGAAATTAGGTTAATAAAATTTAGTCTTAAAAAGAGGAAAAAGAAAATGAAAGGGTCACCACCAAATTATGATATCGATTAGGAGAACATTGGATGAAATTAGAGACATATAATTGGAATAAAAACATAAATATTTATAGGTAGTGGTTGAGGTCATCAGTCATAAACAATTGTAGAATTGAGGGCCTTAAATTCATCAATCTATGATGATTTAAAATACCATTAGTTCAACAAAACATAAGTTATTAAGATAACAAATTTTTTGTTTTAAGATCCCTTCACTAAAGTATAATAATTAATTTCTTCATTGAATAAAAAAAGAATAAAAATAGATACTTTACAAGTAGAGTTCCATCCTTTAACTAATTTCTACCACAAACTCATCTTTCACTCTAAAAGATAATAGAACTTAAAAAAATATTCTATTTATCCTATTCATATGGGGTTCAAAAAAATGAATTTATAATTCATCTACCAGTCCTTTTTAAAAAAAACTACATTATTCAGTCTAGGACATCACGTGGGCCACTGGTAGGGGATACACCCTTTTCGCCCTTCGGTTGCGGGTTCAAGTCTCGTGGCCTTGCCAGACGCGACGGGTTGCTGCCCGACCTCTGGGTTGTCCTGTTATGGAAATCCAAAAATAATCTCAAACTAGAATTATCCAAAATACTTCTTTGAAAACTCACAATCCAAAATTTATAATGAAGGTAAACATAATGAAGATCCTTTTTTCTTTTTAACAACATGTGAACACCTTCATCGTGTATTCTTTTAAAAAACTGCAACTTCATGAATTACCATAAAACCTTATTGATTACATTCATGATCCCTTATTCCTTATAGAATACAGGATATACTCCTACCAAAAAATGTTGTAAAATCCAACAATGATGGAATATATAAATCACAAATCAGTTTCAAGGTAGTCAAGAATATCAAATATAATTTATCCAAATACATCATGTATTATTCCAAAATAACTACCTCGGTATCAGAACCATATTATGGTTTATCATTCTCTCATCATATATTTTCCAAAAATTTAACCTGCTATTGAGTCACTTTTCTTGGTTCCACATAATCTCAAGTCCTTAATGAAATATTACTACAGTACAATCCTTATATACTCCATAATTATTATAACCAGTACATTGTTGATACAATACTCAAATGACATAATTATTTAATAACAACATAAGAACTCTAAACATTAATCCTCATATGTGGTAGTATCATAACATGATTATTATCCAATAGCATCATTGGGGTCATACTCTGATGATTTGGACATTGGTTCACATATTGTCCCAACTCCTTGCAGATGAAGCATTGTAAATTTGAAACCTTTTTCTTACCCTTACAGTCACGTACTTTGTGTCCTTTTCTCCGCACTTATAACAAACTCTCATTCCCTTCAGGCACGTTTTAGGGTGTTTCTTCCCACAGTTATCACATAAGGGAAAATTATTATTTTCCCTCTTCCCTTTATCCATCTTTCTCTCTTCTATCCATTTCTTCTCCTTCTTCCCTTCAAATTCATAAGACTCAGATAATTCTTTACTTCTCTTATTAACACATGATACTATTTCTTCATATGTTTAGAATACATGGGAGACTATTTACCTTCTAAATGTTGGCTTAATACCGTGAATAATATGATCATTCTTACTCTTTGGATCATACATATTGTTGGAGATCACATTCCCTCTACAAGGTGCCATTTCTATACAATGGCATAAACTAGGTCAGTTTATGAATGCAATGAATAATTACAATCTTGTAAAATACCAAACGTAAATTGAACGGTTTGTGGATATAATCCATAATCATAAAGATGTTTTCATTGAGGAAGTATATACTCATAAACCCATCATAATGATTTGTAAATAAAATGAGAATTATCCTAAGCATATCCCCCAGGAGTGTCGTAACCAATAGTGCAGTAAGGCCCGTTGTCATGAACCAGTTCCCGTTCGAGTCTAGCTCAAAGCGGTGTTTTCATGTTTTACCCCTAGGTATATATGTACCAGATCTTCCTCTACCTGCTCGTATCCATAGAAGGATGTATTTCTCTGAAAACTCATAAAATCTCTACAAACCAAAATTCTAGGAATTTCTTCTATACTAATCATCAAAGTCTATCTTAAGGTTATGTTCTATAATCATAGTTTATCTAAATCTAGTTTCCAAGGTTATTGCTAAACTTCCTATGATACCAATTGTAACACCCCAACCCCAGTTACCCAGAGTCGGTGCCTTATTTTAATACATTGGAATGATTACAAGGAATCAAGTCCTGGAGGACTGATCGGTTTAGCAGTCTTGGAAAATATATTACATACATAAATGTTACATTACACTTCTTAACATACAAAACCACATAAATTATTCTTCGCAAACACCATTATCCATTGTCTTAACCCTGCATATCAATCACAATACACTTCTTGGAATCCTAGGAAAAATAAAACATAGAAATGGCTGAGTTCAGATGCTCAGTAAGGATAAAAATACAGCAGAAACATTCATAAATAACTATAAACATATAAAGCAATGTATATCTAAACCAAAATCCTTTTAAACTTGAACTTCATCATAATATGGAAAAAATATAATGAAGTAATGTCATTTACCTATTAACATTGATATTATATTAGTCGAATAATCACATGCAATATCACTAACCACTTTCATAATGATGGAATTCATAATGTCAGACTATCATAACCACATATCCAAGGTCGTGTTTCATGACTACAAATAAGATTTTGTCAAGGACTTGTTCCAAGACACTAGTTTGTCTCATGAGACCTACCGATGCATCTAGGAGCTATAGAGGGCTCCACCCATCACTTACTAATTCCAATGCATTACTCATATGAAAATTTTTAAACATAACGTAAACATTTGAATTAAAACTAGCATATGAAATGTCAATACTTTCTCCATAAACCATGAATGGTATAAAAATAACACATCCACAGTCAAACATATCACAAAACCTTAAATACAATATAGAAGTTTTGTATCATAATAAATCAACTTAAAATAATCTTAAAATCCATAAAATAATGTTCTCATAGATGAAATCAAAACTATTTGATAGAAATATCTCTTTTTTGAAATCATTTAAAAGTCACTCATTTATTAAGGAAGTAATTTAAAAGTGATTTTTGAATCAAAGTTCCCATACCACTTTGAAACTTTTTAAAAGATATATCATCTCAAAACATTAATGACCATATAAATAAATGCTTAAAATAATTTTGAAAACATGGAAATTAATTAAAAATATTTAGAAAGATAAATATTTAAAACATTTAAAATTATGATCTTGATAAAGAGTACCTTCCAAAAATTCTTAAAATATTCATTTTGAAATCATTTAAAAGTCACATAATTATAAAATAAAACAATTAATTTCAAAATAATCTTATAATCTTGTAAGTCACACTTAAATGATTATATAATTGTGGAAATTAGCCACACTCACCGTATATGTTAAAAAAGACATTCTTACCTTAATTCTGGCGAAAATGTTAAAAAGGACCTTGTTTGGAAAATGAGAGAAAGATTCATTTATAAACATCTTATAAAAAGTAAAACAAGGGTATAAATGACTTTAAACCATAGTCTATAAAATATTAAGAATTTTTTGAAATAAATTTTTAAGAAACATGGATGTGGATGATAAAGAGGTGCCAGTAAATAATTATGTACAAACAACCTCAGATAATGAAATGATTGTGAAATAAACCCTTACCAATTTGGTAACTTATGAAACATACACCCCATGAAAGAGGTATCATACAATGAATATGTAAATACTCATAATGTAAATTGTATTAAACAAATAATACAATTATGGGTAGTACATACACCGCACAAAACGTAATAGTGGCAATATGGCATGAATCTCACTAGAATAAGGACTGAGATGACAACCCCTTACCTTGCACATTCCTTTACTCGAGGGTACGTTTAACCTCCTGTATGAAGACGGTAGAATGTTATTACATTATACCATTACCATATTAATATTTATTATATCATACATTATTCATTTATGACTATTTACTACCATTTAATAATAATTTCTATTTTAAATTAACATTTCGGGTAATAGTCGCTTTCTTTATCGTATGTGTTTTAACTTGTTACTCTTGATTGTATCACATAGATCATTATTTAAATGCATCCAGAATATAATACATGATATATATATCATATATATTAAGAATATAATTATTTATAATATATATATGTGAAATGGAAAACACCGTTTATGGAGACGGTAGTCCGTACAATCGCATAAACACTGTTTCCGTTTTCATAACATATTGAACGGAACTAAGTGAATAAAATATATGTAAGTACATATATATATATATATATATCCAGTAGAATTATTATTTCATATATTACAAAAATATTAGTAATATATTTTTATAATTGTTGATGAATGGTGAATGTGGAAATGAATCTCATCTCGTCGTGGAGACGGTAATTCATACGTACGCACGAGCGACAATATCATTTCCCTAAAGGTGAGGAATTGGATAGTATATTAATTTTAAAGAGACATTATCATTTTATTTTAATTATTTATATACATATTACTCATCATTGTATTCATCCTAATAACATAGTGTTGAATAACAAATTTCACCACGGCATGGAGACGGTAAGCCGTACGTACACACGCATGGTGACATTATCATTCATAAGATATATAGAATAAGGAATATAGTTTTTCAATATTTATAATAATATCACATTATATAGAAGGTAGTGGAATTATCATTTTATAAAGAAAATAACAAATAAATAATAAGTGGAAGAAGAAAGGAACATGAAAGAGGTGGTGAGATTTTTACCTCTTCTTCATGTCTTCCTTTTGATTTGATCAAAAGATGTCGTTAAGTTGGATTTCTGACTAAATTAATGCCTCTAGGATAAATATAGGACTGTTGAAAGGTTATTTGGGAAGATGTTTGCCATACCAAAAGGCTTTGAAGGTATGAATTTGAGAGAAGGGGGAGTTCCCTTTTATAAGAGGGGTGAGGGGAACCTTTGGAAAAGCTAGAAATATTATTTTATAATAAATTCATATTCGATTTCTAATGGATCAAAAGTGGATTATTTAAATTTTAAGGTGGGGATATGTTGAAAACCCCTCAGCCAATACTTTTTAGACAGTTTTGGGTCACATTATTATCCTTATCTTTTAGTTTTATCTCTTACTTAATTAGTTTTACATTTACCAAGTCTCTTTGTATTTTTATATTATATAGTTAATAAACATACTATATACATCCAAGAGACCCCCATGTGGTCCATTAATAATAAACCTATTATGATATAAGTAATTTTTCCAAGACTTATATTTTTAGGAATAGATATCAATTAATTATATAATATTTTTTTTTTAAAAACTCATTTTTGTCAATTTAGAAAATATTTAATAATATTTTTTATGTCTTAACAACATTATTAATTCAAACCAAATTCGTTTAAGCAATCATAACATGTCATAGTAACCATTAAAATTCGTTTTTGGAATCAAAACATTCAAATTATTTTTATTGTAACATTTATAATACTAATTATTTAATTTTTTCATTAATAAGGAAAATACTACATCATTATTGTGTTAAAAATAAATTTAACTATTCAACATCTAAAAATTATAAATAAAATACCATTATGTAGGAAATATATTTAAATTTATAATTATTATTTATAGTCGAAAATATAACATATATAACACTATTTTAAAATTGTTTTTCTAAAAGATATATGCTTATGATATTTTTGTATTTACATTAAGTTAATTAATATAAAGTGTCATTATCACTTATGAGTGGATTCGTGGGGTCCCTAAATCAACCCAAAGATGACCAAAGTCCGAAATGTATCAACCAATATGTTTAGGACACATTTTAGGGTAATTTATGTTTATTATAATATTATTTTGTAACCTTATTTACCGGATTTACCCTTCAACCATGGTAAATAAAATATTTACAGAAGTAGTTATTCAAAATATGTAAAAATAAAAGATACCTATTTACAAAATTTGGACCTCCTGATTATAAATATGGAATCCATTTTTCTAAATTCAAAGCACATAGGTGGCAGAAATTAATATAAAATTATTTCTCGTTGTCAAAAACAAAGAGCGTGTTTTTAAGAAATAATAACTATCTAAAGATTGACGCTTGTTTATGTCTGATTTAAATGTGAAATAATGTAAAATGACCCAAATGGTATTAATTGTTAATAGTATATTCTAAATATACTTTAAAATCACTCAAATTTATAATTTATCACTAATAATTATTTTGATTAAAAAAGTTGTTTTTAATTAAAATTTAGTAATTTTCACTATTCATCAAAATATGAAAGTTATAAGAAAAGTACCAAAAAGTCACCCTAAGCTAATTTGGATATTCTGAATCCAAAAATGAAGTCCATTTTGAGTGTTAAAATATATATGATTTCAAAATGTGGGTATTACTATTCATAACGGCTAGTTTGATTGGTTGTGGTGTGTATTAGAACTCGAAGTTGCGTACAACACACACTACTATATTATTCAAAGAGAAGCGTACCGTGGAAGCTTGGGGTGTTACAAAAACATCTAATTTTTATCTTACATAGGATAAATTATCTATAGATCAAATTTATTTATTTTATATTAATGAGATAAATAGGATACATGGGGTTACCCTCTACATTTTATTTGATTGTGATCCTAGTTTCACTTATAACTTTTGGAAATACCTTCAGATGTCATTAGGAACTAAATAAAATTTCAGTACAACTTTTCATCTTCAATCAAATGGATAGTATTAATGAATAATTCAGAACATGGGGTATATGATATGTCCTTGTTAAATAGATTACTAGGGATTTTTGGAAAGAAATATTTCTTTGATAGGATATTATTATAATTTTATTTGTTATTCCTCTATAAAAATGGATCCATTTGAGTCATTAAATTGAAATAAGTGGTGGGATCCTGTATTTTAGGATGAAGTAGGTGAAAGCTAGTTGATGGGACCCAAATTGGTTGAAGAGATTACGAAAAAAAGTATAGTTGATTCAAAAACTATAGAGGAAAACTCATATAAGGAAAAAATACGCATATTAGAAGAGGAAGGATATTTTTATGAGTTATTTGATCATGTATTTCTCAATGTTTAACCATTTAAAAGTGTGATTAATTATGGACTAAATTCAAAAAATTGTTCTGCAGTTCATTGGACCCTATGAAATCCAAGAAAAGGTTGGACCAGTTACCAAAATAGTAACATTACCTATGACACTATCCAAGTAAATATAGAATACTAAATTTTTAAATCAGTTAATATTTTTTAATTATATATTAATTATGCATAAAATGAAATGTTAATTCTGATAAAGTACCAGAGACACAATAACAGTTTTCACTAAAATTATTTGTTGCACACAAGGTTGAGTTATACCGAAAAATATAACATTATTAAAATTATTATTTAATATAGTAGTTAAATACAAGATATTGTATTGGTGGGTATAAATATAACAAACTACATTATAATTACACATGTTTTTACATTCATCCAATAAATTTTAGAGGCTTGAAATCAAAATAAATACCATTTTACAATTAAAATACTCTAATATTTTTAAATGGTAGCTGTACTATGTTTTGATGGAGAATATTTTTATATATAGTATTTGTAACATTTATATGTTATATTTAAATAAACTAAACCATTTATTTGGAATCACGACATATAAATTTACTTTAGTTGATATTCTTTTATTTTTTATATAAAATTCATATTTTAATGAATAGTTAAAAAACCACATTTTCATTCAAAACAACCTTTTTTAAAGAAAAATTTATAAATAAATTATCATTCTAATTGATTATAATATATTTATTTTATTTATTATCATTTAATCAAATTTTTTTCATTGGAAGTTATTTTACCTCATAATTTTATATAAACACATGCCAATATTTTGAAGGTTTTTACTTTTTAAAAACTCATTTTCTCATTCTGACGACTTGATTAATTTTAAAAAAAAAATTTCACTTATGTAAATTTAATATCAAAAAATAACTAACATTCATGAAATCAGTATAAAAATCATTTTATTGGATGAAAATATTTTTTTGTGAATAATAACGGTAACTATTTTATTCACCACATTTAAATGGTAAGTCCGATAAATAAGGGTCAAAAATAATATAATAATATAAAACTCCCATAATAAATTTTCAAATATTATTTTATGATTTACTTTCTACCATGAAAACCCTTGGGGTATAAATTTATCCTTTGGAAGCTGCTTGGTTGAGATTATGACATTTATAACATTAAATTTATATTAAAGAAAAAAATATCATTAACATGACTCTTATTAATAAAAAAATATATTATGGGATAAAATAACTGATATCATTAACTATAAAAAGTAATTATAAGGATAAAAATATTACATATATCATTGTTCAATGTTTATAAATTTTATACATTAAATAAATTAATTTAATTAGGACACAATGTTGATTCATTGATTTTATTATTTATGAAAGAATCAAAATACTGATATTATAAATATTAAAACAAATATTATTGATCTTATATATTTATTTCATGGATATTATATATTAATGTGAAATTTTATAATACTATTACATTTTATGGTTCAATGTTATCTCTCTTTTAGTTATTATTGTAAATTCAATGAAACGAATAGTGTCAAATTCAACATAATTGATATTTATAAAAATATTAATTTATTATATTATTTTAAAATCCTAAAATTCATTTAAAATTACGAAGGATATATGATATGGTAAGAAAAATTATTATGTGTCCATTGTCCTAAAATTTATCTCGTATATATAATATTTATAGCCTCTAATAATTTAAAATGTTGTTACAAAAATTAAAATTAAAATGGAAAAGTTAAGGGTAAACCAAAAAGATAAGTTTTAATATAAAATAAATAAATGTTAGAAAATATTGTATGAGATTA
This sequence comes from Viscum album, assembly GCA_963277665.1. Lineage (NCBI taxonomy): Eukaryota > Viridiplantae > Streptophyta > Magnoliopsida > Santalales > Viscaceae > Viscum > Viscum album. The sequence goes on along the minus strand of OY728143.1, from coordinate 882,443,106 downwards.
ATTTGAACTATCTTCTTCATATATTTTATATATCTCATGTTGGGTTCATTTGAATTAAATTATTAATTTATATAAATTTAAAATTTAAAAGTTTACAAGGGTGCCCTTGCCCTATAATATAAAAAGGTACACACTATTCTCTTAGACTGACACTTTGAAAACCATTTTTTTAGCTCTGCATTGACCCAACACCTACCTATAATACATATATATTTTTTAGGGTCCTTGTTTATGCATTACTCCTTTATTAGTGTTGTTAATGTTTTTTCAATGGTGATCAATCGAAGAAGATGGTTCATTTTATTAAGGTATTTTTATTTCTTTTCTTTTTAAACTGCATTAGAATATTCTCAAACCATGATTATATAGTAACTACATTTGACTTAATATTCTGAGATGTTATTTTTTTATATCATCACTTATATCCATCTCCACATCCATCAAATGGGAAATGAATTAATCATCTGTGCATACATGTGAACTATCACCTCCCCGAACTGATCTAATCCATTTTTATAACCTTATATAATGACTAGTAATAATAATGGAATTAACATTCATATGTGATATTAATGGCATATTATTCATTCTATGACAATAATATGTAAATTAGATTTTTTTTCATTCCATGCACATAAAATTAATAACGTTGTTCGTGCATACGTGTGAATTATCACCTCCACAAAGCAATGTGAATCATTTTTATTCATTATATCACATTTATAATATATAAGTATTTTTAAATGATTACTATGATTTTGAAGATGTTACCATAAAGTTTTCAGACAAAACAATACTTAAAATCTATCTATAATGATCAATGAAAAATGGAAAACGTTACTCATGCATACGTACAACATTCTGTTTCAATAATTATATTGTTGTTAATTTTTCAAAAACACACATAATAGTTTTATTTAATGGTATAATTTATATATAGTGATGATAGTAATGAAATTATAGACATATGACCATAGGGACCTGTGACATCAAAACCATGTTCATTTTTGACTCAAGTAAAAAATATTGACAAAAAGACCAACATGATCATAAATTATAATGAATTTTTTATAACACAGTAACAAGTGATATAAAATAAATACTAATCTTGAAAAAGGTTCACATAAAATTAGAAATTAATCTATTTTTACTGTTGAGGAATGTAAATATTGTGCATGAAGAATTAAACTCATGGTAAGGGACTTCATCTCAGTCTCATTTCATTGAAAAATATTTTGAAAATATACACCACCTTTTTTATACTGTGTACATTCAATACCTTTGAATTTAAATTTCATTCAACGGTTTTTGAATGAAATATTTTTCTATGTGGTGTTTTTCTAAATGACAAAAGGAATGTTTTTTAACATATGTGGTGAGAATGAAATTTTCACTACCATTACTGTTATTTTTTTTTGGATTCCTCTTTAAGCTGTAATGTTTTTAAAGTAAAAGTAAAATATATTCGCTTTTTTATGTTTTTAGGTATTGAGAATGGTTTTCAAAATGAATTTATTATTATAATATTTCAAAATGATATCTTATAATTATAATGATGAAATGTTATTTTTTCCTTTACGCGTGGTTTATTTGTTATGATTATGTTATTGTTCTGGTGAATTTCTTATGTATACTTGTAACGCCCCGACCCCAGCTACCCAGAGTCGGTGTGTTACTTCGTAACACTGGCATGATCACAAAAGATCAAGTCTCGAAAGACCGGTTAGTTTAGTAGCCTTGGAAACACTAGATACATTCGTAAACGTTACATTACATCATAAAGTGAAAAACTACAATAACAAAGTCTCCATAGTCCACACTCATATCCTCTTCTGACTATCCCTGCAGGTCATTCATAAAATACTTCTTCACATCCTGGAAAAATATTAAAACATTGAAAGGGGTGAGCTCAGATGCTCAGTAAGGTTAACAATATAGCGTAAGCTTTCATAAATTAACATTAACATTTAAGGCAATGTATAACTAAAACAAAAGCCTTTTAAACTTGAACTTCAACATAATATGGAAAAAGTAAAATGAGATAATGCCATTCACTTCTTCACATGGATATTCTACTGGTCGAATAATCACATGCAAAATCAATAACCACTTTCATAATGAGAGAATGTATAATGCCAGACATTCTGAAACATTTTGTCAAGGCCTCGGCCAAGACGTCTAAAATGATTAAGGCCTCGGACAAAACCATAAATCAAATTGGGAAAGGGCCTCGGCCAATTCCACGTCTAGTTGTCTCATGAGACCTACCGATGCATCGAGGAGCTATAGCGGGCTCCACCCGTCACTTTTTAAGTCCAATACATTCCTCATATGAATAGGTTTAAACATATCATAAACCATAACATAATCGTATCACATAAAACATGCATAAAGGAAACATAACATTTCCACATTTCAATCACAAGATTTCAATACAACACATTGATATAATAAAAACGCTTTCAAAACCATTTTCAATACCAAAATAAAAGAAAGTTAAAACTTTGTATTTATTTTTCATTAAAAAAAATGATGGCTTGTAGAGGAAGCCGAAACTCAAATAATGGTCACGGCGGTGGAGAAGTCATTGTCGCCGCATAAGTACGGAAAGAAAAACATTCCCTTTTGTCGTTTAGCAAAACGCTTCGTATAAAAAATATTCCTTTTGAATAAATGTAAAAGTCAAAGGGGTTTATACACCGTTTAAAAGAAAGTTGTGTATAAAACCAAATATGCCTCAATGAAAGGGGATTGAGACGAAGTCCTTAAAAAGATCATTTTGAAAATAAAATAGATCTATTTTGTGTATTAACTATAGGTACACATAAAGAAAGTAAAAATACAAAATAGGATATAATAATATCATGACATAACTTGAAAGTAGGAGATTAACCCAAAAAATGGAAGTTGGGTTAAGAAATTCCCTTACCTCGTGTCAGACATGACTCAGCCGTTCTTTAACCTCCTGAATAATAAACTAGAGTTAATATATACCTTATTAAGAACCATTTTCAATTTCATTATCCTTTTTATATCACTTATTACAATTATATGAACACTATGTAATTATTTAAGTCAATAACGGTCGTTTTGTCGATCTTTGGTACTTGAGTCAACAATAAAATTCTTATAATTACAAGTTGTTTATGTGGTAGAATATCCATTATCTCCAGAATTATATTCATGATTTAGATGTCATATATATCTCATATATCCAGTATATACATTCATTTGTAATATTACCTAACATTTAGATGTAAGAAATGAAATGCACCGTTCATGGAGACGGTAAGCCGTACGTACGCATGAACGCTACTTTCATTTCAATTTCATATTTAATGGAACGAAATCATAATGATATAAATGTATAATATAATTCCAGTATAATATAGTTTATAATACCATTTACTCCATCCTTTATACATCCCACATATGGCATTAACGATTCAAATCACTTTGAGGGGGCGGTAGTCCGCACTTCCTAAAATGAGATTATCGCGTTTTACCCATAATGGAAATCATAAAGTATGCCATAAATGATAAATACAGAAGCATAAGTAAAACATAAACATATTATATATCATATATATAAATAGTTACATCTTAATGGCCACCTTTGGAGGTGTTATATGAGTGTTGAACAATCATCGTTTCGTGAGGCAGAAATTCGCCATCCACAGAAACCGTATGTTATTTAACCATTAGATGTAGGTGTGTGTAAGTGTAGCTCGAATCCTTCTTATAAAAACATCCTAGTATATTGAGGATACTGGTTTTGTTACAATAGAAATGAATAAAAAGATTTTAGGGGGTTGGAGAAGATAAATAAAACAAAACAACATTAGAGAAGACATTACCTCAAAATCGGGTAACTCTTTTTGATTTGAGCCAAAGGCTTCCTTGGGAAGAGTTCTGCCCAATGTGAGGCTTCTAGGAGAAAGATAGGGAATTTGGGAGAGTATTTGGGCAGAGGATGGCCGAGCCAAATGGCTTGAAAGTGTAAATGAGGTGGGAGAGGTGGGGGCCTTTTATAAGTGGAGAGGAGGGGCTCTTTTGGAAAGATTGAAATGTTACATTATTATACAATGCTTTTTGGATTATAAAGGTCCCACACTTATATAATTCGTGGATAAGGTGATAAGGGTTCTATATCTCTTCATCCAATAGGCTTTGGACATGTGTAAGCCTTGGATTTTTCATTATCTTCTCATTTTATTTAAATCGTCAAATAATGAGGTCATCGCTGCATCATAATGATGTCATAAATAATTTAATTTATTTAATGTCTAAAAATTATAAAAAAAATACTATGATCTTGGAAATCGTTTTATATTTCTAATGAATATTTATAGTCAAAATTGGGACTTGTGCAACCCCACTTAAAAACTGTTTTAGTAAAACAACTCATGTTTGTGTCAATTTAATTTTAACATTAAATAAATATATATTAATGTCATTTTCCAACCAAAGTGGCTCCATGGGGTCCCCAAGTTGACCCATGGGTTGTCTTGGTCGGCCATGACTCATCCAATAGGAGTAGGACAAGTGTCAAGCTCATCTTATATTATTAAAACATTATTTTTACCTTAAACTACACTAATTACCTCTAATCGCGATTAAGAACTTAAAAGTTACTATTCAACAAAAAATTATTTTAATCTCATTGAACCACATTTTACTTCTTAATGACAACCATGTATGTCGGATTTTTGAAAATCAAATCACAGAAGTGGTAATATTTTATTTTAACGAAAAATCAGTTTTTAACAACCACTTAGTAGTTTCACTATTCATCAAAAATTGATGTTTTTTAGAATAAGGCCAAAATTTCACCCTAAGCTATAATTGATATTCCGAATTCAAAAATGATGTCTATTTTACAAAATTCCAAACATATAAGTTGTATTAATTAATTTTATAATTAATTCCCGCTGTTACAACAAATAGCGTGTTTTTAAGAAACAATTTATATCAAAAGATTGGCAATTGTTTATGTCCAATTTCAATGTTAAATTAATTCTAATGACCACCATTGGATAAAATGGTAAAAATATATTCTAATTATACTTTAAAACCACTAAATATTATAATTTATCACTATAAATTATTTTTATTAAAAAAGTTGTTTTTAAGTATTTTTCACTATTCATAAAAAATTAGAAGTTCTCAGAAAAATACCAAAATTTCAACATAGGCTAATTTTGATATTCCTAATCCAAAAATGAAGTCCATTTTGAAATATAAAATTTCTATAATTTTAAAAAGTGGTTATTACTATTCATAACGGCTACCTTGATTAGTCACGGTGTTTTAGAATTCGAAGTTGCGTACAATGCAAGCCATTGCATTATCGAATGAGAAGCGTATCGTGGAAGCTCGGGGTGTTACATTCTCCCCTCCTTCAATAAATTGCGTCCTCGCAATTTGCAAAATTTTTTCTTTGAAAATAAAAGGTTGAAAAGAGAAAATACCTTTGTGGAAAACCCACATCGAAAATAAGATTAATAAAATTTAGCCTTAATAAGAGGGAAATGAAAATGTCACCACCCAATTATGATCTCGATTAGGAGAACATTGGTGGAAATTAGAGACATATAATTGGAGGAAAAACGTAAATATTCGTAGGGAGTGATTGAGGTCATCAATCACAATCAACTGTCAAATTGAGGGCCTCAAAGTCTTCAATCTATGTTGATTTAAAATATCATCAGTTCAATAAGACATAATGTATTATTATAACACATTTTTTTGTTTTAATATCCCTTTAATAAAGTTTAAGAATTAATTTATTCATTGAATAAGAGATAGGTATATATTTATGCTTGACAATTAGAGTTTCAACCTTCAACTCATCTTTCACTCAAAAAGATAATAGAACTCAAAAATATTATACTTATCATAATTGTATAAGGTTCCAAATGTTAACACATACCATTTAGATTAGTAAAATTATTTTGTAATAACCAGGGACTTCCTGTAGGCTAGTGGTTGGAAATAAAGGCCTGTCGCACTATGGTTGTGGGTTCGATTCCTGCAGCTTTGTCTGATGCGATGGTTATGCCCCACCCTGTAGGTTGTCCTTTTCCTAAAAATATAGTACTATACTATTCCAAAAATAATCTTCATAAATGTTTTAACCTTAAACAATACTATCCAAAGATCAACTTAATCCACTCCAACCTTTATAGTTATCCAAAATACCTCTGTCCAGACTTTCTCTAAAAGGTCTCTTAATTCCAAAATCAATTTATCAGATTCCCCAAACAAAGTAAAGTTTCTCTTATTGTCACATACTAAAAATATGATTACCTTCATCATATTAAAACCTTACTGAAATCAACAAGTACTGCAGTACAATCCTTATATATATATATCACATTATTCTAATAACCGAAATATAATCCATCATTCCAAAAGCACCAATACATTAGTTATTCTGCTTCAACTGTAGTAACAGCATAAGATTGTCCTTGATCCCTTGGCCTTTTCTGAGGTAAGTTTCCCTGATGCTTAGGACATTCATTTGCATAATGACCCATTTCTCTACAATTATAGCATTCAACTTTGATAGCCTCTTTCTTTCCCTTGCAATCACAAGCCTGGTGACCCTTTTCTCCACATTTATAACAAACTCCCATTCCTTTTAGGCAAGTACCAGGGTGATTCTTCCCACAATTATCACATAATGGATAATCCTTCTTTCCCCTTTTCCATTTATCTTTCTCTTGTTCCACCGTTCTATTCTTCTCTTGCTTTACTTTGTTGTCATAAGACTTAGAGAATTCTTTTTCTGTCTTGATAGCACACGAGACAATATCTTCGTATGATGAGAAGGTTTGTGATACTAAAGCTCGACGGAAAAATGGTTTTAACCCATCAAAGAAACGATCAATCTTACTTCTTGGGTTACGTATATAATCAGAAGCATGCCTCTCTAACCTTGTAAAGTTAGCCTCATACTTTGCAACATTCTCATCCTCCTTCTGCCTCAGACTCAGAAATTTCCTTTCCATATCTGCTCGATGGTCACGAGGAAAGTATTTTTCTAAGAAAAGCTCTTTGAACTCCCTCCATTCCATATTCGATACTTCATCATCTTCCTTTGTGTTTTGAATCAGCGACCACCACTGATCGGCATCTCCAGTGAGGCGGTAAACTGCCATGACAACTTTCTCCCTTTCACTACTCCCCAAGGCATGGAATATTTTCTCTAAGTAATTTATCCATTTCTCAGCTACTATCGGATTTGTACTCCCATTGAAGGTTGGTGGTTGTTGCCTCATGAAACGGTCTAGCATTGATCCTCCACGTTGCGGATCAGGGTGCTCCATACGAGTAAGGTTATTATTCATAACCTGCGTGAGTTGTCCCAGTACAGTGAGAAGCTGATCAGCACCAGTTGTATCACTAGCTCCACCATAATTATCTTGAGCAGGAGGGCAATCCCTACACGGAGTGCGTGCATTGATATGGTTTCCATTCCTTCCACTAGGTTCCATTTCTAAACAATGTCATAAACTAGATTAGTTTATGAAATAAAATACATAATTCCATATTTGTAAAATACTTTACATAAATTGAACTATTTATGGATATAATCCATAATCATAAAAAGAAATGTTTCCTTTGAGGAAGTATATACTCATAACCCTTCATAGTGGTTTGTAAAGAAAATGAGAATTATCCAAATCATATCCCCCGGGAGTGTCATAACCAAGAGTGCAGCAAGGCCCGTTGTCGTGCACCAGTTCCCGTTCGAGTCTAGCTCAAAGCGGTGTTTTCGGGTTTTACCCCTAGGTACATCTGTGCCAGAGCCGCCTCTACCTGCTCGTATCCAGACAGGGATGTATTGCTCGGAAAACTCACAACATCTCTACAATACCAAAATTCTAGGAAGTTATTCTATACTAATCCTCAAAGTCTATCTTCGGGATATGTGCTCTAATCAGAGTTTATCTAAATCTAGCTTCCAAGGATCGTACTAAACTGCCTCTGATACCAACTGTAATGCCCCAACCCCAGCTACCCAGAGTCGGTGCGTTACTTCGTAACATTGGCATGATCACAAAAGATCAAGTCTCGAAAGACCGATTAGTTTAGTAGCCTTGGAAACACTAGATACATTCGTAAACGTTACATTACATCATAAAGTGAAAAACTACAATAACAAAGTTTCCATAGTCCACACTCATATCCTCTTCTGACTAACCCTGTAGGTCATTCATAAAATACATCTTCACATCCTGGAAAAATATTAAAACATTGAAAGGGGTGATCTCAGATGCTCAGTAAGGTTAACAATATAGAAGAAGCTTTCATAAATAAACATTAACATTTAAGGCAATGTATAACTAAAACAAAAGCCTTTTAAACTTGAACTTCAACATAATATGGCAAAAGTAAAATGAGATAATTCCATTCACTTCTTCACATGGATATTCTACTGGTCGAATAATCACATGCAAAATCAATAAACACTTTCATAATGAGGGAATGTATAATGCCAGACATTCTGAAACATTTTGTCAAGGCCTCGGCCAAGACGTCTAAAATGATTAAGGCCTCGGCCAAAACCATAAATCAAATTGGGAAAGGGCCTCGGCCAATTCCACGTCTAGTTGTCTCAGGAGACCTACCAATGCATCGAGGAGCTATAGCGGGCTCCACCCGTCACTTATTAAGTCCAATACATTCCTCATATGAATAGGTTTAAACATATCATAAACCATAACATAATCGTATCACATAAAACATGCATAAAGGAAACATAACATTTCCACATTTCAATCACAAGATATCAATACAACACATTGATATAATAAAAACTCTTTCAAAACCATTTTCAATTCGAAAATAAAATAAAGTTAAAACTTTGTATTTATTTTTCATTAAAAAAAATGATGCCTTGTAGAGGAAGCCGAAACTCAAATAATGGTCACGGCGGCGGAGAAGTCGTTGTCGCCGCATAAGTACGGAAAGAAAAACATTCCATTTTTTCTTTTAGCAAAATGCTTCGTATAAAAAAGATTCCTTTTGAATAAATGTAAAATTCAAAGGCGTTTATACACCGTTTAAAAGAAAGTTGTGTATAAAACCAAATATGCCTCAATGAAAGGGGATTGAGATGAAGTCCTTAGAAAGATCATTTTTAAAATAAAATAGATCTATTATGTGTATTAACTATAGGTACACATAAAGAAAGTAAAAATACAAAATAGGATATGATAATATCATGACATAACTTGAAAGTAGGAGATTAACCCAAAAAATGGAAGTTGGGTTAAGAAATTCCCTTACCTCGTGTCTGACTTGACTCAACCGTTCTTTAACCTCCTGAATAATAAAATAGAGTAAATATATACCTTATTAAGAACCATTTTCAATTTCATTATCCTTTTTATATCACTTATTACAATGATATGAACATTATGTAATTATTTAAGTTAATAACGGTCGTTTTGTCGATCTTTGGTACTTGAGTCAACAATAAAATTCTTATAATTACAAGTTGTTTATGTGGTAGAAAATCCATTATCTCCAGAATTATATTCATGATTTAGATGTCATATATATCTCATATATCCAGTATATACATTCATTTGTAATATTACGTAACATTTAGAGGTAAGAAATGAAATGCACCGTTCATGGAGACGGTAAGACGTACGTACGCATGAACGCTACTTTCATTTCAATTTCATATTTAATGGAACGGAATCATAATGATATAAATGTATAATATAATTCCAGAATAATATAGTGTATAATACCATTTTCTCCATCCTTTATACATCCCACATATGGCATTAACGATTCAAATCACTTTGAGGGGGCGGTAGTCCGCACTTCCTAAAATGAAATTATCGCGTTTTACCCATAATGGAAATCATAAAGTATGCCATAAATGAGAAATACAGAAGCATAAGTAAAACATAAACATATTATATATCATATATAAAAATACTGACATCTTAATGGCCACCATTGGAGGTGTTATATGAGTGTTGAACAATCATCGTTTCGTGAGGCAGAAATTCGCCATCCACAGAAACCGTATGTTCTTTAACCATTAGATGTAGGTGTGTGTAAGTGTAGCTCGAATCCTTCTTATAACAACATCCTAGTATATTTAGGATACTGGTGTTGTTACAAAAGAAATTAATAAAAAGATTTTAGGGGGTTGGAGAATATAAATAAAACAAAACAACATTAGAGAAGACATTACCTCAAAATCGGGTAACTCTTTTTGATTTGATCCAAAGGCTTCCTTGGGAAGAGTTCTGCCCAATGTGAGGCTTCTAGGAGTAAGAGAGGGAAGTTGGGAGAGTATTTGGGCAGAGTTTGGCCGATTAAAATGGCTTGAAAGTGTAAATGAGGTGGGAGAGGTGGGGGCCTTTTATAAGTGGAGAGGAGGGGCTCTTTTGGAAAGATTGAAATGTTACATAATTATACAATTCTTTTCGGATTCTAAAGGTCCCAAACATATATAATTCGTGTATAAGGTGATAAGGGTTCGAAATAGATTCATCCAATAGGCTTTGGACATGTGTAAGACTTTGATTTTGCATTATCTTCTCATTTTATTTAAATCGTCAAATAATGAGGTCATCGCTGCATCATAATGATGTCATAAATAATTTAATTTATTTAATGTATAAAAATTATAAAAAAATTACTATGATGTAGGAAATCTTTTTATCTTTCTAATGAATATTTATAGTCAAAATTTGGACTTGTGTAACCCCACTTAAAAACTATTTTAGTAAAACAACTCATGTTTGTGTCAATTTAATTTTAACATTAAATAAATATATATTAATGTCATTTTCCAACCAAAGTGGCTCCATGGGGTCCCCAAGTTGACCCATGGGTTGTCTTGGTCGGCCATGACTCATCCAATAGGAGTAGTACAAGTGTCAAGCTCATCTTATATTATTAAAACATTATTTTTACCTTATACTACACTAATTACCTCTAATCGCGATTAAGAACTTAAAAGTTACTATTCACCAAAAAATTATTTTAATCTCATTGAACCACATTTTACTTCTTAATGACAACCATGTATTTCGGATTTTTTAAAATCAAATCACAGAAGTGGTAATATTTTATTTTAACGAAAAATCAGTTTTTAACAACCACTTAGTGGTTTCACTATTCATCAAAAATTGATGTTTTTCAGAATAAGGCCAAAATTTCACCCTAAGCTATAATTGATATTCCGAATTCAAAAATGATGTCTATTTTACAAAATTCCAAACATATAAGTTGTATTAATTAATTTTATAATTAATTCACGCTGTTACAACAAATAGCGTGTTTTTAAGAAACAATTTATATCAAAAGATTGGCAATTGTTTATGTCCAATTTCAATGTTAAATTAATTCTAATGACCACCATTGGATAAAATGGTAAAAATATATTCTAATTATACTTTAAAACCACTAAATATTATAATTTATCACTATAAATTATTTTTATTAAAAAAGTTGTTTTTAAGTATTTTTCACTATTCATAAAAAATTAGAAGTTCTCAGAAAAATACCAAAATTTCAACATAGGCTAATTTCGATATTCCGAATCCAAAAATGAAGTCCATTTTGAAATATAGAATTTCTATAATTTTAAAAAGTGGTTATTACTATTCATAACGGCTACCTTGATTAGCCGCAGTGTTTTAGAATTCGAAGTTGCGTACAATGCAAGCCATTGTATTATCGAATGAGAAGCGTATCGTGGAAGCTCGGGGTGTTACAATACTAGTGGTTACTCGATAAACCGAGGTTGGTGAGCCCATGACAACTCTATAATTCATTGGGTAACAAGATAGAGTTAAACAATTTGGTTTCTCCAAATTGATTTAGGTAATATATTGTGAGGTGTTTTCCAAACGTAACCATGAATGTCACTCCCTATATAGATGTAAAAATTAAAATTCATATATGATATGGATTCCATAAGATACTTTTATGAATTATTATTTCTATGAAAATTTTCAAGACTCATTATGAATTCATGGGTTTATAAATATTCTTGGACTAATGATTTATTTTCATATTTTTATCCCTTAATGTGTATTTTGTTCTCATCCCAATTTTCTTAAAATGTTTTCACATGTTATAAGGTTGGGTAATAAAATGGAACAAGACAAGGAGATTTTTATCAAGAAAAATTAATCATATTTACTTTTAAAAGTATTATATTGTGGAAAGAATTGATATGGTGGTAGTTTTACCACTTTGTATAAATATGAGATATTATGTAACTGTTATGGCCTTTTTATCTAAAACTCTAAACCAAAAAAATATTCTAAAAGTGATTTCGTAACATAAATCATGATTATTTAACGTTTAATGATGGGCCCTTATATTTACTACAAATTGAAGATATATAAAAAATAATTCCAGTCACAGAATGATATTGAGACCCATCAGGATGATAAAATAATCCATCAATGTGAGGTAGAGGATACTTGTTATTTATTAATAACATTGATTTTCCTGAAATCATAGAAAAATGTCATAAATCCATCTTTCTTCTTATTAAATATATCAGGGCCTCTCCATGGTGAAACAATAGTGGGTATAAACCCCACAGTACAAAACCCTTTTACTTAATTCTTTAATTTTTTAATTCCATAATCTCCATTTAATATGGATCCATTGATATAGTTCTTCCATTGGACATTAAATCAATTGAAAACTCAATATTATGATTTTCTTTGAGTATGCATAATTACATAGTAAATACATCATTATATTTAAGTGTGATAGGTAATCCCAAATTTTTATGATTATATTTTCCATCCATATACTACATCCGCTTTTATCCCCATGATTATTATTCAAAACAAAAAATGTGGTATATTTGGACATGAATATTATAATGTATCCCCTTAAATGATATGTAATTCTATATAATTATAACAAAACATAATTTCATTATCAATCAAAATAAATGTTTACACTACAGTGTGAAAGCCACTCCATACCATGGATTATGTACAAAGATACCATAGGTATATTAAAAAACTCATCATACATGGAACATTTTTGTGTCATAGAAGATATAAAGGAATGAAACGATCCCAAATCCAATAAAGCATTGTTTAAATTTGGGGATATGATTATATTAACATTAACTATTAATTAGAAACTTCTTCCACAACCTTCATTATTAAATAATTTTATACTTTTTACCTTAGAACATTCTAGGTAAACCACCATTCGAACATAGGACTATCTTTTTTATAGTGTCTGAACTCATTATAATTGAAGCATTAAACATCAGAGGATTTTATATTTCCTTTAAAATCATAATTTTTGTGGCATTTATTTCCACATGTTTAGAAAAATATATTTCCTAATATGAAATCAATATGGTGTTTCCTTCAACATTTATTATAAGTTTGAAATTATGGCCTTTAATGCTTTTCCTTTTGTCTAATTTGTTTTACAAAATTTCTAAGCAAATCTATTCTTATCATTATTTATTTCAAATCCTTATTTTTTTTGAATTATTTCTCTATAGTGATAAAACATGATTCAATATCATTATATATTCATAAAGTTTGGGATAATATTTCACTTAGATGGAATGTATTGTTCCCATAAAATATAAGGTCAATATTAATATGTGGAATTTTTTTGTAGTGTAAAATATGATTTTATAACATTTAGATGTTTTATTCATTGTTATGAAAATTTAATTCATCCTATTTTTCATATATTTATGATGTTTCTCTCCATATATGTTATCTTTTCACAGGAATAATATTTTTCTTTGAATCTTTTTGGGAAATCCTTCCATTAAATGCTTTTTATTTCCTTCTTATCTATAAAGTTATGAATAAATAACAACCATTGATCTTCATCCCATGATAGATGATAAACTGGAATAATATGTTCTATTTCATTACATTCCCATGAGATAATTATCTTCACTATGGTAGATACTTATTATTCAACTACTAATGTATTTTTAGTTTTTTTGAATGATAAAGGATACATATATAAGAATTTTTCTTGTATTTATACACCAATATATTTATTTTTAGGATACTCTATATTGTAATTTTATGTCAAAACATGATATTATTGTAGAAATATAGTTATTATTAGTTTATCTTGAGTTATAACACATACTCTTGCATACTTATCTTTCTAAGGAGGGAAATCCCCACATGATTTATGTATATCGAAATGGTTTCTATTCCATTTATTGTGTTCCATTTTTTTAATGGAAAATACATGATTATATTATGAATCAGAAATTATAATTTCAAACTAGTTATACACATGTCATAAATTGATGGTTTTTTTCCTAATCTCAGAATCATCATTTTTGTTATTTGGGAATATTATAAATTTGTGTCATATGGTTATATTACCTAGTATATGATTTGATAAATCTAGTGTAAAGTCCCGTAAAATTCAAGGGATATTTTTTTTATTAATTTTATTTGGATTTTAAAAGAACGCAGTTTCTGACGGCACCTTATTCCGAGTCCCGGTGTGCTCGGAATCATTTTCCAAAGTTTAGCTTGGGTACATTCAGTGAACGAACAAGCGGGTTTTCCTAACTTTTGTACCGGTGCTCGGAATCGAATTCTGAGGGCACTGATGGTATTATAGGACCAATAATTTCTTAATAACATCTTTTATGGAGTTGTGTTTTCTCGGGTGAGGTTGTTAATTATTTGGGTTAACTAAAGGATAAAATAAAATATTGTGCAACAGATTTTCTTTATTCTAAGTAGTGTTAACCTAGGCATGGTGGTTGTAGTGGGACCCACTAATATCTTAACTCCTAGGTAGGATATTAGTTAAGTGGGGCCCACACGAGCCCCACCCCTTTATTTCCTTTTTACCTCTCACGTGCATTTAATATGGTAACTCACCCGCACCCCCTCCTAACTGTCAAGTCAACTCTCGCATTTAATTGGATTATTAAACGCCTCATTAATTGGTCAACGCTCGATAATTAAATCGTGATTTAATTTTGAATTTCAAAAACAGATGGCATGAGTAATAAAATAAGGCAACGCCTTATTTTATTATTGTTGTTTCATTGTGCGAGAGGGATTAGGAGAGGATTTTCTCAAAGACTTTGAATCTTCATCTTCTTCGTTGGAGAACGCGAAGAACAACGAAGAACGCCGGCCTCCGACGGAAGACGATGAAGAACCCTAGTTCCCCGGAGATCGAAAACATGACACCATGTACCACGACGCCGAAGATCCTCCTTCCGCGACACCGTCTTCTGCGACGTCCCTTACCCGCGATGAACCTTCGTTCAATAATGCTTGAGGTAGGGGTTATTTGTTTTTTCCCATGAATTATTCATTTTTCATTCATTGTCTTTAATTTTTTTGGGCGGCCTGTTATTGTAATAACGGGAGGAAGTCGGACCGCACGAACAAGGTCGACCCTTCTCCCCCTTTGATGATTCTATTTGTTTCGGTTCGAAAGAAGGTGGTGCGGTGCAACGACACCGCGTGGAAACATGGGGAAATGTAGAGAAGATGCGCAGCGCCGTCGCGCCGCACCGTTGAGGCCAAACGAACCCCCAGACGGAGTCGGGCCGCAGTGAAGGCGTGCGGCGCCGTCGCGCCATGCTGGAGAACCACAAAGACACCGTGGCTAGAGCAGGGTTGCGGCGGAGGGGTGCGACGCCGTCACGCCGCGCCGGTCGGACAAGGCTGCAGCTCGAAGCCGCGGCGGTGCAAGGCCGGGTGGCCGGAACCGCTGACCACCAGCACCTCGAAGGGGCGGGACCCCGGAGGTCCCTTGGCAGCAGCACCAGTCGGGCGGACCGAGCTGGCCAGCATCCAAGAAACTGGGGGTCGTAACCCCCGGCTGGTCGAAAGAGCGGCCCCCCACGTGGGGGTTGCGGTTCTCAATCGGGGGGGGGGGGGGGGGGGCTATTCCGCTAAAGCTCGGCGATGGATGAGATGGACACGCGGGCCGTGTGAGCGTGCCAGGCCACCATCCACCCAGGCTGGTCCGGGCCGCATCCACCGGGTCGGGCCACTCCCTAATGGGCCAGGCCCGGACCCGGTTCGGGCCGACTCGAGGGGTCTTGGGCCGGGTCGGTCCAGGCCCAAAACCCCCTAAAATCGGACATGTTCGTTCTTTTGCCCATATCATGGGCCAAAAACCTCTGATTGACGTACTTTCAGTTGCGATGTGATCCTTGGATTGAGACGGTCATTTTGGTAAATTACACTCAAGGTTTTGGAGAACTTTGGGTATGGTGGATTTGGTTTGAGCACAAAACCAACCGGGCCCTCAGAGAAAAAATGCTTATAACATGAGCTCCGGACGTCCGATTGACGTGTCGTCGACTTTGTTTGTTTCCTCTTAGTGAGATGGACATTTTGGATTACTCTGATCTAGGTTTGGATGCAGTTAGAGTGTGTTCAGGTTGGTTGAATTAAAAACCAACTGGGCCCTTGGAACGAAAAAGCCAATAACTCTCAGACCGGGCGTCCGATTGACGCGCTGTCTGTCACTTTGAGTTCCTCTTGTCGAGACGGAAATTTGAGATACATCAACTCCTGAATACGTGTCAGTTGATGTATCGACCCCATGGCTCGTGGATCGGACCCTCTCAGAACGAGCATGCTGTGTGCTGGAACCCTAGAGATGGCTGCGACTGCGACTATGAAGACTGCACTGAAATCCTATGTGGGTTTGGCAGTGATGAAGACCGTACTAAAATCCTCCGTGGGTTCGACGTTAAAGAAGAGTGCACTGAAATCCTATGTGGGTTCGGCAGTGATGAAGACCATACTGAAATCCTCCATGGGTTCGACGGCAATGAAACTGCACTGAAATCCTATGTGGGTTCGGCAGTGATGAAGACCGTACTGAAATCCTCCATGGGTTCGACGGTAATGAAGACTGCACTGAAATCCTACGTGGGTTCGGTATTGTTGAAGACCATACTGAAATGCTCCATGGGTTCGACGACAATGACTACTGTTCTTGTATCCTACGTGGTTCTGGCAGTGTCTGACTCTGTTCTTGCTATCCTACGTGGCTCTGGCGGAGTAGCTGGTATGTATTCTATGTGGGTCTGACAGCTTAGCTGGTTTAGTATCCTATGTGGGTCCCATCTTAGATGAATTAGTGGATACATCTGATCATCTCTATCACCTTACAAAGATGTATACATGTGTGAGATGAGTCTTGAAAATCAATCATTATCTTGGATATGATTGACTTGCTTTCCTATATGGATTGTGATGTGATTTCTTTTGTGGATTGGGTTGTACTATCCTGTGTGGAAGTGATCGAAATTGGGATCGGATGATGGAACTGAATGGGAAATTAATGACTTAGGTATATATATGGGCATATACCTAAGTAGTGTTGTTTGTTACTTCGTGATTGTATCTTTCCTTTTTGGATTATCCTTTGTGGATTTTGGGAGACCTAGGGGGTCTCCGGGTCACTACTCAGTAGAGTATACTCACCCTTGCATGGTCTATGCCCGCACTACGTTGTGTTGGATGCAAAAGACGGACAACACTGATCGTGGTTGAAGCTTGTGGAGGAAGT
The DNA here is from genome assembly GCA_963277665.1 of Viscum album. NCBI lineage: Eukaryota > Viridiplantae > Streptophyta > Magnoliopsida > Santalales > Viscaceae > Viscum > Viscum album. Next base: position 882,425,541 of record OY728143.1, on the reverse strand, counting down.
CAGTGCCTGGAGGTGGACCACTGGGCGGGACATACACGGAGCAGACGGCTGGACCCGAGGAGCTGAGGCAGCTATCTGTACCCACCCTTCAGGTGGGACTTCCATTGGACGGCTCGACATTGCTACTTTACTTTCAGTTGATATACTTTTATTCTAGTTGTACTTTACTTTCAGTTTGGGTTTGTATTCTGGCCCATTTACTTTCGGCACTTATTTTTGTACCCAGTTTTATTTAGTGTTTACTTCTGCTGGCTTACTCTGTGGTGTTTGTTTACTTTATAAAGGCAATGCCTTCCCCCTTTTGTCAGGATTTACGCCTTGGTTCTAGTCGCCAGCCCCTGGCCAATGGGAGGCGGGCTTGGGGTAGTCCCAGCACGGGTCTCGAGGACACGTCGTGACAAATTGGTATCAGGGGAGTTCGGTTCTACCGCAGAACTCGGGACTCTGATCTTTCTTCTATGTGAAGCAATAGTGTTTAGGGTATTGAGTGTGGTTATCAGTCCAGGGAGTCTAGTTTTGGTTCGGCGGCCGACCTATCCGTACACCAGGACCCTGTCTTCTGATTTCCGACTCAATGCATGAAAACAATGATTGCATGTGTGTTTCAAAAGTTTTCTTTGTGATTACTTTGTGTCAGCTCACCAGGTATATTGTTTGACCGTGGAGAACCTGTTTCTTTTCAGGATGGCCCCACAACGGCAGCCATCTAGGGTTCTGAGCATTGTGCGAGACGACCGCCCATTGAGAAACGAGGCCTCGGTGCAGGGCCCTTTGACAGCGGAGGCACCGGCGGTACCTCTACCCACCGAGCCACCGATACTACCATCCCCAGTCGCTGATAGTGCATTTCTCTTTAGTGCACTGCATGAGTTTCAGTGTCAGAGACCGCCCAGGTTCCATGGGGAGACAGAACCTCAGGTAGCCGAGGATTGGTTAGAGGTGGTTGTGCAAGTTTTCAGGTTAGTGGGGACACCAGCTGACCTCATAGTGATCCTCGTAGCGAGCCTCCTGCACGCGGCAGTAGGCAGATGGTGGAGCTTGATGCTCCAGGTGCACGACGAGGCATCACTCCTCTGGACGGACTTTGAGAGCCTCTTCTTCTTGGAGTTCATCCCAGCCACCCTCCATGCGGTGCGCATCCACGAGCTTCTACAGCTGCGGTAGGGTAGCATGACGGTCACCCAGTACTCGGTGATATTTACCGACCTCTCGTGCTATTCGACGGACATGGTAAGAAACCCATTCTTCCTAGGTCGGACCTTCGAGAAGGGGCTGAGGAATGAGATCAGGGCATCAATGATCTCCCTCAACATTCCGACATAGGAAGGAGTACTGGAGTGAGCTCTTCTCATAGAGATATTTCTTGCGGAGCATACGCCAGCAGCGAGACCTACTGCAGGGCGGCACGTAGTAGAGTCGTCTACAGCTAGCAGTCAACAGATGTCACAGGGGTCCAGGTAGACCAGACCATCAGGGAGATGACCTTAGGACACTGGATTAAAGTTGCGGGGCATAGGGCACAGAGCCATCCTTCCAAGGAGAGGCAGTTCTACACATGCGGTGGGCAGGGCCACATGGCTCCTGACTTCCCGACCCGCCATGCAGAGGAGCAGCAGACGGTTGAAAGGCCACCCAGGCAGAGGCAGAGGGTCGACCATGGTGGTCCGCCGAGAGCAGGAAAAAAAGGCAGGGGAGCTGGCCGAGTAGAAGGTGGTGCGCGATGCTTTGGGGCTTTACCACCACCACCACCAGGAGGTCCACCCCGACCACAGGGAGCTGGCGGATAGAGACAGGCTCAGTTTCAGGCAGTGGAGGCCTACGACCACGGTGCACCAGAGATGATTCGAGGTACGATCTCTGTCTACTCAACACATGATGTAGTTCATATAGACACAGGAGCGAGTCGTTACTTTATTGTCGATGCCCTTGTTCGGAGCTTGGAGATTCTGACAGAGTCGTTGGCTCGATCCTTGCGGCTAGAGACTCCTACGGGAGCCAACTCGATGATTAAGCACTGGTGCAAGCAGTGTGAGATTACTCTAGGAGGTGAGAGCTTTAGCTAGGATATTCTTGTAGTAGCTTCAAGGCCTTTCGACGTCATCTTGTTTATGGATTGGTTATCTATAGTCTATGCTCAGATTGACTGTATTCGGCACAAGGTGCGGTGTGTTCACACTGATGGGAGCAAGTTCAACTTCACTGGTGAGAAGGAAGCCTTTGCAGCAAAGGATGGACTCATGCAGAGGAGAGGACATCTCATTACTCATCAGATGGCCAGCCTTATCCTAGGATCAGTTGATGTACGGAGTTCGATTTTTCCTGTAGTGGTGGATCAGTATGCAGACGTTTTCCCTGACGACGTTCTAGGACTACCTCTTTGCAGAGAGGTAGACTTCTATATTGTTCTGTACCCCGAGACATCCCCGATATCCACTCCAACATATTATATGGCCCCCGCTGAGCTTCGAGAGCTATGGGTACAGTTGGAGGACTTGTAGGGAAAGGGATTCATCTGACCTAGTGTTTCACCTTGGGCTTCCCCGATATTTTTCACCAAGAAGACGGACGGGAGCATGCAACTTTGTGTTGACTATCATCGCCTGAACCAGGTTACCGTGAGAAAGTAGTATCCACTGCCGAGGATTGAGGACCTCTTCGAACAGCTCAAGGGAGTATGGTGGTTCTCAAAGATAGACCTTAGATCAAGCTATCATCAGCTCAGAGTTCAAGATGTGGATGTGCAGAAGATGGCCTTTAGATGTCTCTATGGACACTATGAGTTCTTGGTTATTCCTTTCGGCATAACCAACACTCCAGTAGTGTTCATGAGTCTCATGAATAGTATATTTCATCCATACCTCGATCGATTTGTCATGGTCTTCATCGATGACATATTGATATACTCGACCACTGAGGAGGAGAACACCTACCACTTGTGGGTTGTACTAGACACACTCCGAGAGCACCAGCTTTATGGAAAGCTCTAGAAGTGTCAGTTATGGTTCCGTGAGGTCCACTTCTTGGGACACGTCATCTCTAAGGTGGGAGTTTCGTTGGATCCTGTGAAGATTGAGGTTGTTCTAGCTTGGGAGCCACCCAGGAGTGTGACGGGGGTGCAGAGTTTCTTGGGTCTAGCTGGGTACTACCGGAGGTTTGCGCCAGACATTTCCAGAGTTGCAGCACCACTATCAGCTTTGATGAAGAAGGGGAAACCCTTTGTGTGGTCATAAAAATGTCAGCAGAGCTTCCAAAAGCTGAGACAAAGATTGACCAGCGCACCTATCTTGAGGCTACCAGATGAGGGAGTAGGGTACGTAGTCTACTGCGATGCATCAGGGACTGGACTCGGATGTGTCCTGATGCAGGAGCGGGCCATGATCGCCTAATAATCACGTCAGTTGAGGAAGCATGAGAAAAACTATGTTACCCATGACCTGGTGTTAGCAGCAGTGGTCTTCGCTCTGAAGATGTGGCGACATTATCTGATGGGCGAGCGCTTTACAGTTTATTCTGACCACTAGAGTCTCAGGTACATCTTCTCACACAAGGACCTGAATCTGAGATAGCGGTGATGGCTCAAGTTCCTCCCGGACTATGACTTTGAGATAGTCTATACTCTTGGAAAGGGGAACATAGTAGCCGATGCTCTCAGCAGGAGGTCGGGCATTCAACTACTCGGGGAGGCGACGGAACAGCTATCCGCTTTGTAGATATCCTTCATGGATAGAGAGGGAGCAAACCTTCTTCAGTCACTCACAGTCACTCCTCCACTACTGCAGTGGTTCAAAGAGGCACAACGTGGGGATGCGGACTGTGAGACGCGGCGTGGGCAGATGTCCTCAAGATAGGCACCTGATGGATTATCTATACAAGAAGAGCACGATGTCATTTTTAGAGGACGTACCATGGTACCAGTTTCTTTACAGGAGGAGGTACTGAGAGAGTTTTACACATCCCCTTTAGCGGTACATCCCGGAGTGGCGAAGATGTGCCAGGATCTCAGACGACATCACTGGTGGCCAGGTATGAAGAAGGTTGTGGCGGAGTTCATTTCTCGATGGCTCACCTACCCGCTGGTGAAGGCAGAGCACCAGGTACCAGAAGGCTTGGTACAGCCCTTGGAGGTCCCGGAGTGGCAGTGGGACGACATATCTATGTATTTAGTGACTGGAATTCCATGTACTTCCAGAGGTCACGACTCCATTTGGGTGATTGTCGACCGACTCACCAAGTCAGCTCACTTGTTACCCATCAGAGAGCAGGGATCAGTAGAGAGCTTGGGATGTATAGAGGTTCAGGAGATTGTACAGCTTCATGGTGTGCCATTATCTATCGTCTCTGATCGAGATGATCACTTTACTTCACATTTTTTGAAGGGGTTCAGGAGGCATTCGGGATACAGCTACTTCTGAGCACCGCCTTTCACACTCAGACAGATGGTCAGACGAAGAGGACCATTCAGACTCTCAAGGATATGCTCCATGCATTTTTCTTCGACTTTGGTGAAAGCTGGAAGGACCACCTACCCTTGGTGGAGTTCGCGTACAACAACAACTACCGCTCCACCATCGGGATGGCACCATACGAGGCATTGTACGACTGACCTTGCAGATCATCTATGTGCAGGACAGACCCTGGGGCGTCAGCACTTGTGGGACCGGAGATGGTCCAGGATACGATAGAGAAGGTCCAGGTCATCTAGGAGTGGATGAGGACTGCTCAGAGCCAGTAGAAGTCTTTTGATGACAAGAGGCGGAGGCCACTGGATTTCGAGGATGGCGACCACGTCTTCATGCGGGTCTCACCTTGACGTGGATTGCGGAGATTTGACCGAGGTGGCAAGTTATCTCGGGGCTTCATTGGACCATTCCAGGTCCTTATCATGGTAGGCGAGGTGGCTTATTGCTTGGCTCTACCACCTCAGTTGCACCGGGTGCATGACGTCTTCCACGTATCTTAGTTGAGGAGATACGTGCATGACCCGACGTATATCATCGACCATGAGGAGATGGACATTGACGACGGGGAGACTTTTATGGAGGTTCCAGTGGAGATCAAGGATCGACATAAGCGGGTCATACGTGGACGGTCGATACCTCTAGTGTGCATCAGATGGCAGCACGTGAACCTCCATTATAGCACTTGGGAGCGGGAGGCTCAGATGCGTGCACAATACCCACATTTGTTCCCCTTGTTTATGATGTATCTTTACGGGGATGTAAAGCCCTGAGGTGGGAGTAATATAAAGACCCGTAAAATTCAATGGAAATTTTTTTCTTAATTTTAATTGGGATTTTACAAGAACACAGATTCTGACGGCACCTGATTCTGAGTCCCGGTGTGACTCAAATCATTTTCTAAAGTTTAGCTCGGGTACGTTCAGTGAACAAACGAGCGTGTTTTCCTAACTTTTAGACCAGTGCTCGGAATCGAATTCTGAGGGCACCGATGGAATCGTAGTGTCGGTAATTTCTTAAGAACACCTTTTCTGGAGTTGTGTTTTCATGGGTGAGGTTATTAATTATTTGGGTTAACTGAAGGATAAAATAAAATATTATGCAACAGATTTTTTTATTCTATGTAGTGTTAACCTAGGAATGGTGGTTGGAGTGGGTCCCACTGATATCCTAACTCCTAGGTAGGATATTAGTGAAGTTGGGCCCACACGAGTCCCACCTCTTTATTTTTCTTTTTACCTCCCACGTGCATTTAATATGGTAACTCACCCCCACCCCCTCTTAAATTCCAACTCAACTCTAGCGTTTAATTGAATTATTAAACGCCTCATTAATTGGTCAATGCTCGATAATTAAATCGTGACTTAATTTTGAATTTCAAAAACAAATGGAATAAGTAATAAATTAAGGCAACACCTTATTTTATTATTGTTCTTTCATTGTGCGAGAGGGATTGGGAGAGGATTTTCTCAATGCCTTTGAATCTTCATCTTCTTCATTGTAGAACGTGATGAACGACGAAGAACGCCGGCCTCTGACGGAAGACGACGAAGAACGCTAGTTCCCCAAAGATCGACGATGCAGCACCATGTACCGCGATGCTGACGATCCTCCTTCCATGACGCCATCTTCTGCGACGCCCCTTCCCCACGACGAACCTTTGTTTAACAAAGCATGAGGTATGGGTTATTTGTTTTTTCCCGTGAATTATTCCTTTGTCATTCATCGTCTTTATTTTTTTGGGCCACCTGTTATCGTAATAATGGGAGGAGGTCGGACCGCACGAACATGGCCGACCCTCCTCCCCCTTTGATTATTGTGTTTTTTGCGGTTAAAAAGAAGGTGGCGCGGTGCAACGACACCGCGCAGAAACATGGGGAAATGTGGCGAAGATGCGCGGTGTCATTGCGCCGCGCCGTTGAGGCCAAACGAACCTGTGGCCGGATTCGGGCCGCAGTGAAGCGGGGCGGCGCCGTCACACCACGCCGGAGAACAACGAAGACACTACATCCAGAGTGGGGACGCGGCGGAGGGTCGCGGTACCGTCATGCCACGTCGGTCGGACAAGGTCGCGGCGGTGCAAGGCCGGGCAGCCAGAACCGTTGGCCACTAACATCTCGGAGGGGCGGGACCCCGGCGGTCCCGCGGCAGCAGCACCGGCCCGCCAGACCAGGCCGGACGGCTTCCAAGAAACCTAGGGTCGTAACCCCCGGCTGGCCGAAGGAGCGACCCCCATGTGGGGGCAGCAGTTCTCAATCAGGGGGGCAACACCCCCCCCCTGTTCCGCTCAAGCTCAATGATGGTTGAGGTGGCCACGCGGGCCGCGCGAGCGCGCTAGGCCACTGGTCGCCCCGGCCACCGGCCACCCAGGACGGGCCAGACCATACCCACTGGGCCGGCTGCGCCCTAATGGGCTAGGCCCGGAACCAGTTTGGGCCGACCCAGGGGGTCTCAGGCTGGGTCGGTCCGGGCCGAAAAACCCCCTAAAACCGGACAGGTTCGTTCTTTTGCCCATATCTTGGGCTATAAACCGCCGATTGACGCACCGTCAGTTGCCATGTGATCCGTGGATCAAGATAGTCATTTCGGTATATTACAATCAAGGTTTCGGAGAACTTTGGGTATGATAGGGTTTGTTCGAGTACGAAACCAACTGGGCCGTCGGAGCGAAAAGCTTATAACCTGAGCTCCAGACGTTCGATTGACGTGCCGTCAACATTGTTGGTTTTCTCTTAGTGATATAGGCCTTTTGGCTTACTTCTCTCAAGGTTTGGATGCAGTTGGAGTGCGGTCGGGTTGATTGACTTAAAAAACAACTGGACCCCTGGAACGAAAAAGCCAATAACTCTCAGACCAGGCGTCCAATTGACACGTCGTCTGTCACGTTGAGTTCCTCTTGTTGAGACGGAACTTTGAGATACATCAACTCTAGAATACTTGTCAGTTGATGTATTGACCTCTTCGCTCGTGGAGCGGACCCTCCCGGAATGAGCATGTTTTGTGCGGGATCCCTACAGCCGGCTGCGACTTTGACTATAAAGACTGCACTAAAATCCTATGTGGGTTCGGAATCGATGATAACCATACTAAAATCCTCCGTGGGATCGACAGAAATGAAGACTACACTGAAATCCTAGGTGGGTTCGGCAGTGATGAAGACCGTACTGAAATCCTCTGTGGGTTTGACAGCAATGAAGACTGCACTGAAATCCTATGTGGGTTCGGTAGTGATGAAGACCGTACTGAAATCCTCCATGTGTTCAACGGAAATGAAGACTGCACTGAAATCCTATGTGTGTTCGGCAGCGATGAAGAGCATACTGAAATCCTCCGTGGGTTCGACGACAATGACTACTAATCTTGTATCCTACATGGGTCTGACTGTGTTTGACTCTGTTCTTACTATCCTACGTGGGTCTGGAAGAGTAGCTACTCTGTATCCTATGTGGGTCTAACAGCTTAGTTGGTTTAGTATCCTATGTGGGTCCCAGCTTAGATGAATCAGTGGCTATATCTGATCATCTATATCACCTTACGAAGATGTATACATTTGTGGGATGAGTCTTGACTTTAAATCATTATCTTAGATATGATTGACTTTCTTTCCTATGTGGATTGTGTTGTGCTTTCCTGTGTGAATTGGGTTGTACTATCCTGTGTGGACGTGATCGAACTTGGGCTCGGATGTTGGAACCGAATGGGAAATTAATGACTTCTGTATATGTATGGGCATATACCTATGTAGTGTTGGTTGTTACTTCGTGATTGTATCATTCCTTTGTGGATTATCCTTTGTGGATTCTGGGAGACCTTCGGGGGTCTCGGTGTCCCTTCTGAGTAGCGTATACTCACCCCTGCACGGGCTAGGCCCGTACTACGTTGCGTTGGATGCAGACAACGGATAGAGCTGATCGTGTTTGAGGCTTGTGGAGCAAGTCGGTGCCTGGAGGTGGACCACTGTGCGGGACGTACATGGAGCGGACGACTGGAACAGAGGAACTAAAGAGACTATCTGTACCCACCCTTTAGGTGGGACTTCCTGTGGACGGCTCGATGTTTCTGATTTACTTTCAGATGTTGTACTTTCTTTCCAGTTGTACTTTACTTTCATTTTGGGTTTTTATTCTGGCCCATTTAATTTCTTCACTTACTTTTGTACCCAGTTTTATTTATTGTTTACATCCGCTGGCTTATTCTGTGGTGTTTTTTTACTTTATAAATGTAATTCCTTCCCCTTTTTGTTGGGATTTATGCCTTGGTTCTAGTCGCCAGCCCCTGGCCTATGGGAGGCGGGCTTGGGGTAGTCACGGCATGGGTCTCGAGGATGGGTCGTGACATCTAGTTCCAAAGTTTTGTACTAAACATTCTATTATACAAATAGTAGTGGCCCTTATCATTGTAGCATATAGTTATTGGTTACTTCATACATTGGCATAGTATTTAAGAAATCACAATCCACATGACTTGATTGTATAGTAGTCTTGGAAAACTAGACACATAGTTGAATATTTCATTATAGTTCAAAACTTCAAAAACATATAGTATTTCTATTATTTACACCATTATTAACTATATAACATCCCTAATCATAAAAAATAATTCAATTCCTATAATCTCTGGAGAAATTAACAAAATAATATGGTAAACTCTGATCCTCTATAAAGGTATGCATACATTTAATGATAACAGGAATAAAAAAGAAATAAAAAAATATTATGAGGTAAATATATAAAAACATATTTCATTTTATCCATAACATTAGAATAATGATAATATGGTAGGAGTAAATGATGACAATGTAATCCCATATAAATAATCACACGATCTCAAAACATATCAATTGATATCATGAGTAATAATAGAACCACATGCACATCAAATAATTAATCTCATAAAGTCAACATGGATTATTAATGACTTTATAAACATACAATCAAGGCCTTATACTAAGATATCATAGAAAAATGGGAAAGCCCTTATCCAATACCTAAACTGGATTTTCTCATGAAACATACTGATGCATCGACGGTCTTAAATGGTCCTCACCCATTACTTACTAATTTAAATGTGATTCATATATGAATGGAGTGAAACATAGTACAAGTATAAAATATATTTAAACTATTGTATTATTTTTTTATAATTACCACCCAAAAATAAATATAATCATTAAGAACCCCGATTAATATAGTGAATGGTATCAAAATAGTAAATCTGCAGTCAAAATGATCAGAAACCATACAATAAAATATGGTAGATGGTGTCACTAGATATTGAACTCAATAAAGAATATGTTTCAAAAAATTATATATATATATATATATATATGAAATTAATTTTAAATTATCATTGTAAAACTCATGAGGTTAATACCCTTTTTTACATTAAAATCACTTAATTTTAAAACATTAAAAATATGATGGAAACATTTTTATTTCTAAATAACCATTTAAATTTTTAAATTCAAAATCAAATAAATTGTTTTTCCTCATGGTTTGAATTTGTTTTATTTCATATAACTTGAGAAATATTCCTTTAATAGTGGTGTAAAATGTTAAAAAGAACATCATTCAGAATATTACATGAGGATTCATTTGAACCCATTATGTAAATAGTAAAACATGGGTGAAATTTTAATTAAAAAATAATTTTACAGTAATTAAAAAATTAATTAATTTTTTAAACAGAATAGTGATATGGAGTAAATATATTCCCCCACTGGGGACTTAGACACAAATAATGTTGATTAATTATGATATTGTTAAATAAACCCTTAAATAAGGTTAAATTTCATTTTTTTGAATTTGAACATCATTTATAATAAAAAAAGCCACATTATTCACATATTACATGAAATTTATTTTATATATCATACCATATATTATTTATTTATAATGTTTTATATCCTATTTTTTATAATTGTCTAATAAAATCATTTTTGTGTGAGAATTCTTTAGTTTTTAGTCTATCCTCTATTTCGGTAATTTTCGTCCTATTATTGGATCTCAGATATTTCACCTAAAAACATAATAATGATATAAATATCATGAATATTAATTATATACATATTTATTGTAATTCATAAAATGTAGATAATGAAAAATAAATTACATTATTCATTAGGATTGTATGTCATAGATACACATAAATGTTGTGTTCACTTTTTTACAAATAGAATTATGTAAAGTTAATGACAAATCACCCTTATATAATATTAATTTAATTACATATATACTTCATATTCATAAAATAATACATTATTACCATAAATATAAAATATAAATGGAAAATAAATCACATTTCTCTATGGAGGTGGTAGTCCACACATACGTAGGAGCAATGATACAATTTCCCAATAGTTTTGAAGGTAAGAAGTTAAGTATGATATTTCATTATAGAAGTAAATTAATTTTTTCAATAGAATATATAAACATTAAACATATCATAATTACCATCAATAAAATATGTAAATGAAAAATTTGTTTTATCGCTTTTTTGAGAGGGTAATACATACATCTGAATGAGCAATACATTCAATTCCCATTTGATTGGAAATAGGATGGTAAACGGTAGAACCAAAGTCAAAGTAACATTTAATTATATTTTGGATTCTGAATATTATATTTTAATACTAATTCACTATATTTAGAGGAGGAATAATAATAAGAAATGGTACTAAAAATAGGACTTTAACATAGCTTTAAATGGCCTTTATCGGCACTAGAAAAGTGATGACTACATGAGAGACGTAAAAAATACTTGGTATTTTGTAAGATTTTATAGAATCATTGATAAACTATATATTTATCTGCAATTATAAAATCACTAATAAAGGACCATTTGTTAGTTCTCATCGAAGAATTTATAAAGTAGAACATGTTCATCACTTTTAAAAGCCTTGATAATTATTTCTATTATAAGTGTTTTTGAAAGTGATAATAAAGGGACATATTCTAGTGTGTTGTAACAGCACACTAGAGCACAAGAAACACATAACATATAAAAACATGTCCTGATACATGATTTAAATGAAATGAAATTTTCAACCAAAACATAAAAACATCACTATTCTAGACATTTCAAGCATCAGTTTATACAATTACATAAACACAAATTATTACCTACATTAAAAAACATAAATGTTAATTTTTCTATTAATCATGACCTGACTCAAACTATTATCAATTAAACCACCCCTGATAGAAAATGAACAAAATTTTATTAGATTTTTTATGTTATTAATAATATTACGAAATAAATTAACAGGAAGTGTTAATTTTAATAAAACTGATTATAAATTTTAATAAATAGAAGCACTTTGAGTCATAACTATCACATTGTATATTAGATTAAAGTGTGACTGATTCCAACATTTCTTAAATTTATTTTGTATATTTTTCCTAATGTATCAAAACAATATGAATTTGTTTACTTGGTTTTGAGTACATCGGTTGTCTTTTGTACTAAAACGACATTTTTAATGAGAAACACACACTTTTAAAACATTCTAATCGCATCCAATATCGGTTTGGTGTGAAACTGATTTCTATATGCCACCAATGAATTATGAATAGTTTTCCTGATACATCATGAATAACCAAGCATTTTTGGTTTATTTTATTCAATTAACACATTTTGAACAAAAGTTATAATTTTATAATGAAAACGGGCATAAAAATGTCATATAGAGAGTTTTTGTAATGTATCAAAAAAATATAAATTATTTTCCATATTTTTGAGAAGGTTTGTTGTCCATTTTACTAAAATTAATGACAATTTAAAATAAAAAGATGCACTTTGAGTCATAATGGTCACACTATTCCTCGGATTAAGGTGTGGTTGATTCCTACACTTTATAAATGATATATATTATTGTAAAAAATTATCAAAACAATATGAATATGTTTTCTCATTATTTAGTATGTCGCATTACTTTTTTTTACTAAAAAGTCACATTAAAATTGAAACAAGCACTTTGACTCATACCGATCACATTGTGTATCATATTAACATGAGGATGATTCCTACATATCAAAAATAAGTTATGGAAAATTTTACTAATGTATTAATTTAAATTGAATGTGTTTATATAGTTTTGAGTAAGTATAATGGCAATTTTACTAAAATTGATGTCAATTTTAAATTGAAACACTCACATGAAGTCGTACCGGTAACACCAGGTGTCATATTGAGGTGTGGATCCTTCATTCACGCCATAAATAACTTAATAATCATTATACTATAGTTTAAAAACAATATGAATTTGTTTCTAAGGTTTAGAGTGTTGAGTCAAAAGTCCACTTTTGACTTCTATATCATGTTTTGGAAATCACAAATGTATTCTATCATATTTTGGAAATTACAATTGTCTTCTATCATGTTTATCGTATCGTACAATGTTGATCGTATTGAACATATCGTATCGTACGATACTGATCGAAATGATCGTACAGATCATGCTGATCGTACTGATCATGCTGATCGTACTGATCATGCTGATCGTACTGACCATATCGTATCGTAGAATACTGATCTTACTTACCAGGCCAATTGTACAATTCTGATCATACTGAATATTTAAATTGTATTGACTCTGTTACTCATAAATTTTATTACATGCTTGTTTCAATACGTAGTCAAAAACACTTATTGCATTTGAATCGTACCCATGTTTTTCATTTCTATATATCTTCTGTCCTAACAAAAATGATGTCGTTGAGTTAGTTACAAACTAATCAAAACTATGTCGTGCTTTCTGTTTCAATATGACCGTTGGAGGCAATATGACCGTTGGAACCCGAGGCCAATAAATAGGAGGTCATTTGAAGCTGAGGGAATGAGAAATGATTGAAGAGACTTCGTGAACTACCAAGATTCTAGAGAGAGACAATATGACTTCTCTCATCTTCCTTGTGCGTCTGATAATCATATCGAGGGATTTCAAGTGATTGAAAGGCATAGGTGTCGATTACCTTTAAAATCGAGGACTGCCAGGGATAGGCAGATAGACAAACCGATCATCGTATCGAGGGCTGCTAGGGATAGGCAGATAGACGTGTCGATCATCGTATCGAGGGCTGCTAGGGATAGGCAGACAGATGAACCGATCATCGTATCGAGGGCTCACTAATGTGTTGGTGAGACAGACCATTTATCCTAGGTGAAAGGATAAACCTTCTCTTTGGGTTAAAAGAATTTTAATTCTTTTACATTTCCACTGTTACTTGAATTAGAAAGGAATTTCTATTGTTTCCTTTCTTCTTTACATATTCAATTGTAATTGTTTCAATTACAATCATTCTATTATATATTGTATTGATTGATTCTATACGCTTTAAGGTAGAATAATTCGTCTTTGTATTACTCTGATTATTGTGTTCATCTTGAATACAATTGTTTTACATTACATTAGTATTACAATACATCATACCTTTTTTATATTCAATACAATTGTGGGTGTTTGTATTTGTATTAGCTTAAGATCATTTAAACTAATCTCTTAGTTGTTAAAACTCAAAGGTTTTTAAATCTACAATTCACCCCCCCTTGTATTGTTCCATCTAATAGACATATCTTTATATTCGATCCAACAATTGGTATCAGAGGAGGTTTTCCACTAATTTTTATTACTAGCTTTATTTCTTTCATATTGTTATCTTGAATACTTACTACACTAACATGTGTAGTGGAAAAGATATTGTTTTTAGATGGGAGGAATGAATATTGGGTCAATAGACAATATGAATCCTTCTAGACCACCAATCTTTGATGGGAATGATTATGAGTATTGGAGAGATCGTATAAAGACGTTCATTATCAATACAGGTATAGACAACTTTATAATTCTTACTAGAGGTTACAAAATTCCTGACAAAGAAGTTAGTACTTTCACTAACCAGGAGAAGCAAGAATATCAACTGAATTACAAGGTACGCAATACTCTATTATGCTCTATGACAAGGAATATATACAGTCAGATATCTTCATGTGAAGCAGCCAACTGTATTTGGAAGAAATTAGTAGTCACTCATTTTGGTACATCCAAGGTTATAAAAACAAGGAGAGAAATGCTTCGAGCAGAGTATCATGGATTTGTTTTTCCTTATGGAGAGCCAGTATGTAAAGTGAAACAAATGTTTATGAAAATTGTCAATAGCTTATAATCTATGGGAGAAAAAGGTCTTGAAGATGAATCTCTAGTTGAGAAAATTATAGATATAATGCCAAATGAATGGGAGTCAAAAAGGACATCTATTGATGAAAACAGTAAAGTTTCTCATATTACTATTGATGAACTCTTTGGAACTCTTATACAGCACGAGACAAGAATGAAGAGAGATGCTGATTTCAACAAGAAGAAGAATGGGAATGGAAGTGTATCCTTTGCATCTAAAACTAAAATGCCTGAAAGGCTTATGAGGTCTAAATCCAAGAATGTTGTTATATCTAATTCAATTGATTGCAATCTTACGGATAATGAGTTAGCCAATCTTGCTCGAAGGATGAAGAAGATTGTGGGAAAGAAAGACTTTTAATATAGATTCAAAAATAAATATAGGAAAGATAAGAAAGATTCATAGGTAACTTGTTATGAATGTAAGAAAGCAGGACATATAAGGCCCGATTGTCCTTTACTGAAAAGGAAAGATAGAAAGGAGAAACACTCTGAAAGAAACAAGAAAATGTTTTTTAAGTCAAAGAAAGTCTTGAAAGCAAATGATACCTGGAGTGAAAGTGATAGTGATTCTTCAGATGATTCTTCAGAATATGAGTCCTCAGGACAGAGGAATATTGGACTTTTAGCCAGATTACCAATTGAATATCATTGTCTAATGGCTAAGGTACATAATGTTGAAGCTATTACAAATGTCTCTTTGAATGCAAATTGTACTGATAATAGATATTATGAATCTTCAAATGATGAATCTTTATCATCAGAAGATGATACATTAACTACTTTTGAATAAGTATCTAGATTTGCTAAATTACTTGAAAATGAAATTCAAAGCTCAAAAAGAAACTCGAGAAAGAAAATTCTAGAATTTCAATCTTG
This sequence comes from Viscum album, assembly GCA_963277665.1. Taxonomy (NCBI): domain Eukaryota; kingdom Viridiplantae; phylum Streptophyta; class Magnoliopsida; order Santalales; family Viscaceae; genus Viscum; species Viscum album. The sequence continues at coordinate 882,410,031 of OY728143.1, read as the reverse complement.
ACTAAAGAAGTTTCAGATCTTTCTAAAGATCTTTATTTGAAAACTTCTGATTTTGAAAGTATTTTAAAAACCCTCAAGAAAGTTAAATCTGATAAGGATAAACTTTATAAGGATCTTGAAACTATAAATTCAAAGAAAAAAATTTTAGAGCCTAACTCTAGTTCAAATTCAAATGTTTTGGAAAATAAGAATTTAGTTTTTAAACTAAAGTTAGAGATTTTATCTTGGAAGAAATGTTTGCCAAACTTTACTCATGGAAAGGAAAACATTGACAGGATGTACTGTCAAATTAGACCTTTTAGAAATCGTTCTGGTCTTGGTTATACTTATTCCAAACCTGTTTTTAGCAATAACTATTTTGTTCCTCAAAAAACCATCTTCTGTTCTAAGTGTCAATGTGGTGGACACTAGAGAAGAGATTGTTCTCTTAACAAAACTCAATCTTTAGGGTTTCATAAAGATCATTTTTCAAAACAAATGTGGATTCCTAAAATTCTTTTATCTAACCTTTCTGGATCCAAACAAGTTTGGATTCTGAAAAACTAATTGTTTCTTTATCAGGAAAATGATAAGTGTACCAATAAGAATATTTGTCACATGGATAGTGGTTGTTCTCGGCATATGACTGTAAACAAAGATCTCTTTGAAAAGTTTATCAAAACAAAAGGTGGAAAAATTACCTTCGGAGATAATACTGAAGGAAAGATTTTTGGTATAGGTAATATTGTTTTTCTTGGAAAAGTTATTATCTCAAATGTTTTGTTTGTTAAAGGTCTTAGGCACAATCTCATCAGCATAAGTCAATTATGTGATGAAGGTTACCTTGTGAATTTTAGAAATGATAAGTGTCTAGTTCACAATTCCAAGGATGAGTTCATTCTATCTGCCCATAGGCAATAGAATGTTTACACTATAAACATAGAAGACCTTAGGAACCAAAACTTACCTTGCTTAAGTGGAATAGAAGACCAATCATGGCTATGGAATAGGAGACTAGGACACTGTAATATGAGAAACCTTAGTATACTCTCAAAGAAAATACTTATAAAGGGGATACCAGACCTTAAATATGATTCTTCAAAAGTCTGTGATCCTTGTCAATTTGGAAAGCAACATAAAACCAGCTTTAAATCAATTAATGAAGTTTCAGCTTCAAATGCATTACAGCTAGTGCATATGGATCTTTTTTGTCCTTCAAAATCTGGAAGCATTGGAGGAAAATACTATGTATTTGTTTTAGTTGATGACTTTACTAGATTTACATGGGTTTACATTCTCGCAAAGAAATCTGAAGCCTTTTCCTATTTCAAAACATTTAGAGCCCATGTTAAAAATGAGAAATACCTACCATTTATAACTATTCATAGTGATCATGGTGGTGAATTTCAAAATTCAGATTTTGAATCTTTTTGTAGTAAGAAAGGTATTACTCAAAATTTCTCATCTCCAAGAACTCCTCAGCAAAATGGTCTTGTTGAAAGAAGAAATCATATTCTTCAGGAAATGACTCGAACCATGTTGAGTGAATACTCAATTGCTAAGCACTTTTGGGCTGAAGCTATTAGTACTTCCTGTTATACTATAAATTGTGTTTTAACTAGACCATTTCTTAATAAAACCCCTTATGAGTTATGGACTGGCCGAAAACCTAAAGTTTCATACTTCAAAGTTTTTGGATGAAAAGTATTCATTCTAAATACAAAAGATAATATACAAAAATTTTCACCAAAATCTGATGAAGGAATCATTCTAGGCTATTCTACAACCTCTAAGTCCTATAGAGTTTTCAATAAAAACACCTGTACTGTTGAAGAAACAGTACATGTAAAATTCGATGAAATTGATCCTTTTGTTTTCAACCAACCCAATCCTACATCCTCAGATGTGTTTTCTAAAAATGTTTATCATCCCTTATTAGAAGATCACTCTGATAAGAAAAATGTTCAAGAAAGTATTCCTGAAACATTTACCACAGAAGATTTCCAATCATACATTGATGAACATGCTTTAAAAAACCCAAATCAATTGCTTCTTAGAAATCATCCCAGTGATAACATCATTGGTGATATAAATCAACCTGTAAGGACCAGAAATTCCTTAAGAAATGAAATAGAACATCTTGCTTTTCTTTCCCAGTTTGAACCTAAAAGTCCAAGTGAGGCCTTAGGTGATGATGATTGGATCAAAGCAATGCAAGATGAACTAAATGAATTTGAAAAGAATCAAGTCTGGAATTTAGTTGATAGACCTTAAGAAACAACTATAATTAGTGTAAAATGGGTTTTCAGAAACAAATGTGATGAAAATGGAATCATTGTAAGAAATAAAGAATGACTTGTTGCTAAAGGCTATAATCAATAAGAGGGAATAGACTATGAAGAAACATATGCTCCTGTAGCTAGAATTGAATCTATTCGTATTCTATTAGCCTTTGCAGCATATTTCAATGTGCTTTTCTAAATGGTTTTGTTCAAGAAGAAGTTTTTGTTGAACAACCTCCTGGTTTTCAAGACCCAAAACATCCTGATCATGTTTTTAAACTTACCAAGGCTCTATATGATCTTAAACAGCCCCTAGATCATGGTATGATAGACTTACAGGATTTCTTTTACAAAACAATTATACAAAAGGTACAGCAGATCCAACCCTTTTTATAAAAGTGGAAAACAAAAATGTGTTGATTGTTCAAATCTATGTTGATGACATCATATTTGGATCAACTCAGAAATCTGTAACTGATTCTTTTGCAAATTTAATGAAATCTGAGTTTGAAATGAGTATGATATGTGAGTTAACATTCTTTTTAGGTTTTCAAATTTCTCAAAAACCAGAAGGAACATATATATCTAAAAATTAGTATATAAAATATTTACTCAAAAATTATGGATATGACAATACTAAAAGTATTAGCACTCTAATTGGTACCTCAAATACACTTGATCTTGATGAAACTGGGAAACCAGTAGATCAAACAATCTTTAGAGGTATGATAGGAAGTTTTCTATACTTGACAGCTAGTCGACCCGACTTAATGTTTTCTGTATGCTTATGTGCAAGATACCAATCTAATCCAAAAGAGTCTCGTTTAAAAGCTGTAAAGAGAATCTTTCGGTATTTTAAAGGCACTATGGATTTAGGTCTTTTTTAGTCTTCTAGGAATGATTTTGTTTTAAAAAGTTTTTCAAATGCTGAATTTGGTGGTTGTAGAATGGATAGAAAAAGTACATCTGAAACATGTCATTTCTTAGAAGAATCTCTGGTTTCTTGGTCCTAAAAGAAACAAAACTCAGTAGCACTATCCACTGCTGAAGCTGAATATGTAGCAGCTGGAAGTTGTTGTGCTCAAGTATTGTGGATGCAGCACACACTCACTGCCTATGGATTGAGTTTATCCAAAACTCAAATTCTTTGTGATAATACAAGTGCCATAGCTCTTAGTAAAAACCCATCACACCACTCTCGTGCAAAACACATAGATGTTAGGCATCACTTTCTTAGATATCACACACAAAAAGGAGATATTATTCTATAATTTATCAGAACACAATAACAACTTGCTGAAATTTTTACAAAGCCATTACCATCCGATAGATTTGAGTTTATAAAACAGAAGCTAGGAATGATTACATTAAAATAATCATTCATATCTACTTCATGTTTCACAATTATCCTAACATTAAAAAACACCTTTTGAAAGGGGGAGGAAATTTTTTTTGTTTCTTTTTATCTTATGATATTTAACTATTTATTCTCCTGGTATGTGTTTTTCTTCTTTTCTGTTTATCGAATTCACAGCTTTATCTTATCTTTGATCTTTTCTGTTTATCGTATTGATAGCTTTATCTTATCTTTGATCTTTTTTTATCATATTGATAGTTTTGTTGTTTCATTCATTTATCGTATCGACCGATGATGGTAACGATTTTCTTTTCCATCATATCGACCTATGAGGGTAATGAATTTCTTTTCCATTGTATCGACCTATGATGGTAATGAATTTCTTTTCCATCGTATCGACCTATGATGGTAATGAATTTCTTTTCCATCGTATCGACCTATGATGGTAATGAATTTCTTTTCCATCGTATCGACCGATGATGGTAATGAATTTCTTTTCCATCGTATCGACCTATGATGGTAATGAATTTCTTTTCCATCGTATCGACCGATAATGGTAATCAATTTCTTCTCCATCGGCATGTCAGTTCATGGTAATGAGATTGTTTTCCATCGTACTTTTAGTTCATGGTAACAAGATTGTTTTCCATCGGCCTGTCAGTTCATGGTAACAAGATTGTTTTCCATCGTACTGTCAGTTCATGGTAACAAGATTGTTTTCCATCGTCTTGTCAGTTCATGGTAACAAGATTGTTTTCCATCGGCTTGTCATTTCATGGTAACGAGTTTGTTTTCCATCGTATTTTCAATTCATGGTAACAAGATTGTTTTCCATCGTACTGTCAGTTCATGGTAACAAGATTGTTTTCCATCGTCTTGTCAGTTCATGGAAACAAGATTGTTTTCCATCATACTGTCAGTTCATGGTAACAAGATTGTTTTCCATCATATTGTCAGTTCATGGTAACGAGATTCTTTTCCATCGTACTTTCAGTTCATGGTAACAAGATTGTTTTCCATCGGCTTGTCAGTTCATGGTAACGAGTTTGTTTTCCATCGTATTGTCAGTTCATGGTAATGAGATTGTTTTCCATCGTCATGTCGTTTGATACTTCTATTTTATTTCGAATGTTTGTATTTTCTTTTGAAATCTACCAAAACCAACAATTACCTTACGTTCTCCGGAAGGTACTTTTCATTTTTTTTTAAAAATTCTTTTTTTAATCCTAACCATTGATCTGGTTTTCTCTAATCTTGACCGTAGAAGATCAACAGTCACCCATTTTGCGCCTATAAATAGCCCCCCCCTCCCTAAACCCACATTGGTTTTTTAGGTTTTGAGGCGAAGCTCTTCTCCACCAGTTTTAAATCGTCGTACAATCATTCATCGGCATAATCTTTATGTCTCAATCCTCTGCTAACACTCCCGCCGAAATGTCTTCAAAGACTTTTACAGAGAAAGACTTTAACAGAGAAAGGTTATTTTCTTGAGACTTTTTCGATTCATATGATTCCACAATAAGAAGAACCATTATCTTTCAAGGATGGGAACATTTGTGTGTTGAAAGACCTGTTTCTCAATATCTTGTTCTCTTTGATAAAGTTTTTCAGTTTTATAAAACTGTATCTTTCGACAAAGACATGACTATCAATTTTGTTGTGTACGATAGAAAGTTGTCTATGTCTGTGAAACAAGCGGCTCATTTTCTGAATGTCCCAATAGAAGGGGATTCTTTCTATCCATCTCATAAACTACCAGAGGAAGATGGTACATTTAATAGAGAAAGTTCTGAAAAGTCTTTGTTTTTTATTAATGAAGAGAAAAGGTAAGTGTCGCATCTTTCTCCGGACAATCGGTTTGTCACTTTATGGATGCAAGGTTTTCTTATTCCAAGGAAAGGGGATAGAGAAACACTGAAAGTTTATGATATTATTATGCTTGACTATCTTGTAAATATGTGAAAAGTAAATCTCATGGGGTATTTTTTTGAAACCATAAAGAATTTCTAGATAGGAGGGATTAAGTCTCAAATGATTATGTATCCAGCCATCCTTACAAAGTTCATTCTAGAAATTGTGAAGTTTTGTAACATTCCTTTGAAAGGAAACCCCATAGATTTGAAGCCCTCCTGGATTAGAAAATGTACTATGAAGAAGTTGAATGTTTGTTTTGATCAAAATTCAAAACCTTTTGTCAGAGATGTAGAAGCTGAATTGGCTCAGAATCAATCGGCACCTATTCCAGCCAAAGACATTCAATGTACTGGTGTTAGTCAAAATTCTGATCTGCAAACCAGTTCAAAGCCTAAGAAGAAGCCATGGTACAGTAAGGAGGTTGTAGCCAAATGGAGAAAGGATAAGGAACAGAGAAAGGAAGGTGATCCAAAGTTCAGACTTGACCCGGCTGAGGCTTTTGCAGAAAGAATAAGGGTAGAAGAAACCCTTAAGGCTGAAAAGAAAAAGAAAACTGTTTTGAAAAGAAAGGCTCGAGACTTTGATATCTCTAATGTTTTGAAAATGGTTAAGGATGCTAGTTCTCAACTGACGGAAGAAGTGCACCAAGATCCCATCGTACAGAGTCTCCCTGAGAAAGGAAAACAAAAACAAGTGATGGAAGAGATAGAAGAAGTGGAAGAAGAAGAAGGATATTTTCTTTTAGAATTTCTTCAATGTTCGAAGAAGAGTAAAGAGGAATCAGTTCAAAAGCTGAGTGAAGGGGTTCAACAAACTCCTCATGCTGATCAAGCACAAACTCCAGACAGAATTTCATCTCACGAAAAGCAAGGTGCTCAATCCTCTCGCACAGATAAAGTTGTTGTCAATAGTGACAAAGTGGAAGAAGAAAGAAAGCAGAAAGAAAAAGCAATAGGAAAATAGCCAGTTGTTGACTAAAGCCGGTCGTATGAACTAGCATCATACGATGAAGATACTGATTGAGAACATACAATATCTCTCAAGAAGAGTGATTACATTGATCATGTTTTGAGAAGGGTTGAGAAGACCATTCCATATTTCCCGAGGCTGGAAGGGAATATTGATTTTATTACTGACAATCAAAAGAAGAAGTTTGGATCTATAAAAGGATTGAGGAAGAATATTTTGTCAGTTGAAGCTGATTTGAATGTTCTTTCAGAAAGTTCGGTTGCTCATAAGAAGGCCTACAACATGATGACCAAGTGGTCGTACAAAACAGAGAGCTCAATCAATGATCAAGAGATAGAAATTGAAGATATAAGGAGGTTTTCAAATGAGCTTGCAATTGCTTTCAATAATCTTGACAGAGAAATGGTTGAAAGGTTGAATCCTTTGTCTTCTCAAAGAGCTGATGTTCCTTCAGTGAAAGATTTACAAGAGAGAATGAATGCTTTCCAATCTGAATTCTCGAAGGTTTCATCTTTCAAGGATGAAATGGTTTTGTTGAAGAAACAAAATTCTGTGCTATCCAGAGATAACAAGAATCTGCAAAACAGAATTGATACCCTTGAAGAAGTAATCAGAGTCCAAGAGGAGACTATAAAGAATCAAGATCAGATTTTTTCGGACCAACAAGAGATTCTAAGAACTCAGGGTGAATCAATTTCTGAAGACAAGAAGGAGATAAAAAAGTTGAAGGTGGTTCTTCATGAGTTGATCAAAAAGGAGAAATAAAGAGAAAACAAATGACTTGTATTTGTTTCTCTTTGAAAGCTGTCTTTGTTTTGTAATAACTTTTATGATTCTTTTCTTTTATCCATTGTCTTGTGTTTATTTTCTAACTCCTTCAGATAATTCAAGATTACCCCTTTCTTTTTGTAAATCACAAAGGGAGAGAATGTTTAAAAAGGGGGATAATGTTTTATAAAAGGGGAGAATTATTTACAACACTCTTAAGGAAAATCTATGAATACAATCCTTAGGAAAATCCATACCTAAGGGGGAGTTAGTTGTATTCAATTTCTTATTCAGAAGAGTTTCCAATAACATAGGGGGAGATAAGTATTTCTTGTTATATTTTCTTTATGTGTTGTGCTTTCCAAAAAGGGGGAGATTGTTGAGTCAAAAGTCCTCTTTTGACTTCTATGTCATGTTTTGGAAATCATAAATGTATTCTATCATATTTTGGAAATTACATTTGTCTTTTATCATGTTTATCGTATCGTACAATGTTGATCGTATTGACCATATCGTATCGTACGATACTGATCGTACTGATCATGCTGATCGTACTGATCATGCTGATCGTACTGACCATATCGTATTGTACAATACTGGTCTTACTTACCATGCCAATTGTACAATGTTGATCATACTGAATATGTAAATCATATTGACTCTGTTACTCATAACTTTTATTACATGATTTTTTCAATACTTAGTCAAAAACACTTATTGCATATGAATCGTACCCATGTTTTTCATTTCTATATATCTTCTGTCCTAACAAAAACAATGTCGTTGAGTTAGTTACAAACTAATCAAAACGATGTCGTGCTTTCTGTTTCAATATGACCGCTGGAGGCAATATGATCGTTGGAACCCGAGGCCTATAAATAGGAGGTCATTTGAAGCTGAGGAAATGAGAAATGAATGAAGAGACTTCGTGAACTACCAAGATTCTAGAGAGAGACATTGTGACTTCTCTCATCTGCCTTGTGGGTCCGATCATCATATCGAGGTATTTCAAGTGATTGAAAGACAGAGGTGCCGATTACCTTTAAAATCCAGGACTGCCAGGGATAGGCAGACAGGTGAACCAATCATCGTATCAAGGGCTGCCGGGGATAGGCAGACAGACGTGCCGATCATCGTATCGAGGGCTGCCAGGGATAGGCAGACAGACGAACCGGTCATCATATCGAGGGCTCACTATGGTGTTGGTGAGACAGACCTTTTATCCTAGGTGAAAGGATAACCCTTCTCTTTGGGTTAAAAGAATTGTAATTCTTTTACATTTCCGTTGTTACTTGTATTAGAAAGGAATTTGTATTGTTTCCTTTCTTCTTTACATATTCAATTGTAATTGTTTCAATTACAATCATTCTATTACATATTGTATTGATTGATTCTATAAGCTTTAAGGTAGAATCATTCATCTTTGTATTACTCTGATTATTGTGTTCATCTTGAATACAATTGTTTTACATTACATTAGTATTACAATACATCATACCTTTTTTATATTCAATACAATTATGGGTGTTTGTATTTTTATTAGTTTAAGATCATTTAAACTAATCTCTTAGTTTCTAAAACTCAAAGGTTTTTAAATCTACAATTCACCCCCCCCCCCTCTTGTATTGTTCCATCTAATAGACATATCTATATATTCGATCCAACATAGAGTAGGACAGTTTTTTTTCAATAATTGATTTCAATTTCAAATAATGATTCCATTCATGTTACACCAGTCACACCACACATAATATTGAGGTTTTTCTAATTCTTATAAATTAAAAATCTTATAAGGATTTTTTAACTAAATTATTAAGTCAACATACATTTGTTCAATCAATATTGACTACATAAATTTCCTTGTTTACTAAAATGTCATTTTACACTTGAAACCAGTACTTTGACTCCTACTGATTACTTCTTGTATCAGTTTGAAGTGAGAAAAATTACATGATATCTCAAATTATTTATGAATATTTTCCCTAAATTATCAATAAAATACAATAACATTTTTTTGGTTTTATTTGACCGAGACATTTAATGTGAAATGTCGATTTTAAACTGATAATATACCCATTAAGTAAGATATATTTTTTTACAAAAAATGATGTTAATTTTAAATATAATGAAGTACATGGGGTCATACCAATCACAACATCTGTCTAATTTGAGGGTTGGCTAATTCCTATACATCTGAAAGCCTTCAAAAAAATCCTAATTACAATGATACAAAAATTTTCATTGAAATTATTTTTTAGACTTCCGACCCAACATGAAATATTTAAACAAAACACATTAACATGAAAAAAATAATCCACCTATATAAGATAAAAAATATTATGACTAATAAATAAAATTAAAAATTATTAAAAATAATACATTAGTTATATTGAAAATTATTTTATTATGAAAAGATCATGATTACATCTGTGATTGAGCATAAGCAGTGTCATTTCTCTTCTTGAAAATGTAGTGGAGGTAACTTGAAAAAAATGTGATATATAAACAACTGTATGGGGTGAAAATGTTATGAGGGAGAATAATTCTGGGATTTTTTTTGTGCCCAAAGACATGAAATATTGACATATAACCTTATCTAAAAAAAGAATTCACCTATATAAACAAATTAATATGTTAGCGATACTAAAAATTAATAAATTAAATTAAAATATTAAACAATATAGTAACTATATAGAAATATATTTTTCTATAAAAACATCAATATTACATTCGAAAATGAGCAGAGGTGGCATCGTTTCTCTTCCTTCAATGGATGCGGAGGTATCATGAAAAATGTGATGAACATACCACCGTGGGGGTGAAAATTTTTTGATGGAGAAGAAGTGTTTGAACATTTTGTTGTAGAAAAGAATGAAATATGGACATAGCAACCCAACTTGATAAAGGATCCTCATGTATAAGAAAACAAATTATGTTAGTAATACTAAAAATAAATAAATTAATTATATATATGGAAAAATAAATTAATTCTATGGAAAATTATTTTTTTATTAAAACATCAAGAGTAACTCAATAATTAAGTTGAGGCAGTGTCGTCTATCTTACTATAATGGTAGTGAATGAACCATGAATGAATGTGATATATTCCCACTTGAATGGTTGAAAATGTTTTGAGGGAGAAGAAACATGTGGAATTGTTGTTACAGAAAAGCATGAAAGATGGAAACAACACCCCAACTCAAATAAAATTATCCAACCATATAAAAAAATTATTATGTGATTAATACTAAAATGAAAAAATAAATAAATATCAAACAACACAATAATTTTAAGGAAAATTATTTTATTATGAAAGCATTAATATTACCTCAGAAATTGAGAAATGAGTTTTGTCATTGCTCTTCGCTCAGAGGAATGACACATGGAGAAAAATATTCGAAAACAAATGAACTATGAAAGGAATAATGAAAATTCAATAAAAATTTCATTTTAAAATATTTCAATAAAATAGAGAATTTATATCATAATATTTCTTCTATATCTTTCCATATGGTTTCCTTCGTTATTATTTGTTCTTCAAAGGGATTGTTAACATAATCATGTGTAGAAAACATTGACTGAATGATTAGTAAACCAATTAAATAAATTTAGGTTAATCTAGTAGAATAAATATAATATTTTGAAGAATAATATTATATATTAAAAACATTTTTATGTTATAATTGAAGTCTCTTTTTTTTGTAAATGTTTCATGGATTCAGTTCATCTAATTGGAATTCAAATCCCTTCATTGTGGTCTCCTTCATTATACGAGACATTGTTTATATTGGGATCAGCATAAACTGATTTTGATGTACCAATGAAAGGTTCATCCTTGATTGAATTAAAAAATTAAATTAAGATAAAACTATCTAAAATCAATTTCTCAGTTTTTGTGATGTGATGCACATTTTAAACAGAAATGAAACTTATATATTAAAAAAATTCACATGGAGTCAAATCGGTTACACTATGTAACTGATTGGTTACAATTAATTCATACAATTCACTAATTACATATGTATCATTTTCCTAATGTATCAAAGAAATTTGAATGTGTTTGATGAGTTTTGACTAGTCAAGTTGTTATTTTTACCTAAATTGATGTTAATTTTAAAAAAAGATGAACTTCAAGTAATATTGGACACATTGTTTTTCAGATTGTGGTGCGACTAATTCAATGTCATCCAAAATAGATTATGATTAATTTTCATAAAGTATCAAAATAGCAAGACTGTGTTTTCATAGTTTGGAGTATGTGAGTTGTCGTTTTTAATAAAATGTCATTTTAAACTAGGAATACACACCTTTACTCAAGATAATTACATCATGTAATATCTTGATTTGATAATTATTACTACTCATAATAAATTAATTCTGAATATATTTCCAAAATTATCAAAAAAATATCAGAGCATGTTTTCATATTTTTTAGAGAGTGGCCTTTTTTTTCGCTAAACTGACTATTTTAAACTGATAACGGACACATTATTTCATACTAGGATCATTGTGAAACATATTGAGGTGCGGATGATTATTACACATCACAAATGACTTATGGATAATTTTCGTAATGTATCAAAAAAATATGAATGTGTTTTCTTTTTTTTTATTTGGCATGTTTTCTTTATTATTAAAATTCATTTCATTTTAATGTAAAAAAGATTCACTTTCTATCATACTGGTCACACCATTTGTCAGATTGAGGTAATACTAATTTATACACATCTCAAGTTACTTATTGATCATTTCCATAAGTTTGAGTTATGTAAACACCTCTATCAACCTCTTTTTTCAATCATATAAAACCCTATCATTTTTTAGTAAAATAAAACTTATTAAAAAACATGTTTAATATAAAAACCATATACTGAAATGCTTAACCCATTATCTGTAAATCATTTAAATGGATCTTTGTTGATAAATTCTTTGATAAAAATGAAATTAATTCATCAATAACTCTTTCTCCACGTCAAATCATATAAATTAATTTTAGTAACATACAAATCATTGGTTGAAATTATATTTTAGTAACAAAAGACCCCCATGCTATGAAACACTATAGTTGTATATTCTAATTCTTCCATCTCCACAATCTCCAATTAATTATTTCCCTTCACTCTATCATTTATATATTTTTGTGGAGATTTTATCTGGAATTAGATTGTATAAATTGAAGTATCGACTTAATAACTAGTTTAAATGGTGAAATTCGTACAATTTGGAAGCATTTTCCATTTTAAAAAACTCAATGAAGTATAAGGAGCAATGTCACCCATTGAATTTATTTTTTTCATTAAAAAATACAATGCCTCCCATTTGTGAGAATTAAACCAGTGACACTGGTTGGTACCTAAAAACCTCCACTTCAACCAACACCTTCCAAGTAAAATCTTCCCACAAAGAGATTATTATAGAGTGAATGTAGGGAATGAAATATATAGGGTGGAGATGGCTGAATTAGAATATGCATCTGGTGTGTTGTGTAGCTAGGGGGTATTTGGTTGCTATAGTGTAATTTCATATATTGAGTGAATGTTAATGGAATAAATTTTTTTTTAATTTATAAAAAGAGTTTATTATGAAATACTATAATTTTTATCATCAAATTTATCTATAAGGATTCGAATAAATTTTTTTAAAAAAAATTGGTTAGAATATTTTTTTGTATTTATTTTTCTATAAAACCAGGTTTTTTAGGAGGATTTGTTTTATTGGAAAATAATAGTGTTTTATATGATTAGAAAAATCATTTGATGGAGGTGTGTACATTATTCATGCATACCTCAACAGACTATATACCTGATCTGGTTTCACACCTTTCATCATCAAAAACTATAAAATTTAGGTCACTCTTCATTCAATACATTAATAAATATAGTTGATCTACCTAAATAATATATATATAAATATATATAGTATTCGTAACATTATTTGAATATAATTATATATGTGTGTGTATTTTGAATCAAATTTAAATTTATTTAGATATAAAATATATTACTCGATATGTGTATATATAATACTATTTATTCTAATGAAACTAATAAAATACTATTAACCATTATTAGTAAATTATTATTATTTTGGTTAAATGTGTATAAAATATAATTATTCAAATGATGGGGAGTCTTATTTTTTCAATATATATATAAATATATATAGTTACCTAATTTTATTATTTCGAATCTAACTTGAGTTTATAATAATTATTTTTGTTAATTATGTATAAATTATATTATAGTTAATTAAATGTATACATAGACCTAATAATTTTATATATACCTAAATTGATGAATACCTAAAAATTATTTCTAATATATAGTATTTGGTAACCACCGTTCAATTTTATGGAACAAATGATGTGGAAAACAATGGATTCATGAGAGACCATCTAATATGCTTTGTCTAATCCATTTGATTCAAGAGAGGTCCATAATGAAGTTGAAAAAAAAGAAATAATAAATATCAATGGGATATGTCCAAAATAATGAAGAAAACCCACAAACACGTGAAATTCATATCCCATACACTTTAAAACACACACATAGTGATATATATCTTGGAATTTATAATACACATAATTGAAAAACAAATGAACATTTAAACAAAATTTTAATGTAAATAAATATAATTCATTCCTAATTTGGAAATCCCAAGCTATAATTTATGAATAATTAATAATAAAATTACCCTAACATCATAAGTTCTGAAAATGATTATTAATATATAAAAAGATATATATTTACATGTATATATATAATAGACAAAAATTGATAAAAATACATGTAACCTTTATATAAGAATATCACAACATAGTAAAATAAATAAAACACCATTCGAATTTGAATAATAGAGAGCCAATGAAAAAAATAAAACATGGTACCACCCTTAATAATATTTTACATAAAATAAAACCACAAACTACTGAGAAAATATATTATAAAGAATAAAACACTTACATCAGAATATTAAAACCGAATTTAATTAAATAAATTCTCTTATATGAATTTCTTAAAATCACCTTCTTTTGCTCGGTTGAGCCATCATCAGACATAGAATTGCTTTGAGAGATCAATTTTCCTAGAACCAACAAGGGAAATTAATTTAAAACAGATATGTAATATACTGTATAAATATAGATATTAACGAAAATAGATTCAAAAAAATAACTATAATAGGGTATCAAAAATAGAAGCCATGAAAACAAGAGATCATAAAAAATGAAAATTAAAATAAAACAACCAGAAAACAAAAAGATAAATAAAATCCAATCATATAAATGAGAATTATAAACCCTTAGATACAAATAAAGAAACAAAAAATACAACAAGACAATTGGTACCTATAATGTAAAACAAAGGCCTACCATACTAGGTGGAATATAAAATAAGACCCTCTGATCTATATCTCAATGATTTCATCAAAAACAGTAATTGTAACTAAAATTCGGAAACTAAAAGTTGTTTGAGAAACTCTATGAAGTGGGTTAGTGTGATTAGAACATTGATTCTCCAAGTAGGAGAACCAATAATGGGTTTCTTTAATAGAATGTTTCAAGTTTCGCAACAAGTTCAAAACATGTTAGGCTTGTAAATTATACCGAGAAACATTTAATATTGTTTTTTATTGAACTGATAATGATTTATTTTATTAGCTCTTGTTTTTTAAGAATGGAAAAAAATTCATATTTATTAGTTCTTATGTTTTATCGTTGATAAATATGATTTTTTTATGTGCTTATTTTAGGGTAAATACAGATTTCTTTTATCAACTCTTATTACAAAAGCACTAAAAAATTATTTATAATTATAATTATAAATGAAAAAATTATAAATATATATATATAATAATTAAAATCTATAAATATGAATACAGTAAATATATTATTTATTTAAATATATTTATTATAAAATTATTAATATATAAATATATAATATAATATAATATTTATAATTTTATAAATATCATTGAATGATAATAATTATATCATTATATATTCATATATATATATATATATATTTAATATATATATAAATATAAATATAGCTAATATAATAAATATTTTAATAAAATTATTTTTAATTTAAAAATTATTTAAATATATATAAATAATTTTTTATTAATATATATATATATTTTTAAAAATGATATTTATTTCTTCAAAATTATTAACAAATAATTTTATAAATATAGTATTCACTATTTATAATATGTATATTTTCATATATATTTTAGAAATATTTTCGTAAAATTATTTATGACTATATAATTTTAAGTGAAACTATGTTAAGCATGAGTGAAATTGAATTAATTAAAAATAAATAGATTGTAATAATATTAAAAAAAATTGGACATGTTCTATGTTTTTTCATTTGATATATAAATGGATTAATTATGTATATGTGTAACAAATATAAAACATATTTGATCTATGTTAAATTGAATTATAAAACGACATGTAATTATATGTCTATTACTCTATGAAATTAGTTAGTATTTTTAATACATATAAATTTTTAATTATAATATACTATTCAATAAATATATTACGATTTAATGTGAATTTCATAAATATTTTGTAATATTTAAACCTTATTAATATAAATTAATATATATCTAAATATTTACTATATACTAATTGTTAATATTCACAATAATCTTCTAATTAATAAAATCGTTAATCTTTTTATCAGTTTATGTATTTTTTGTTTTATTTTGTTAATATTAATTTTTGAAATCCAAATATATTATTCATTCTATTTAACAGTCATTAAAATTTATATATTGTTTAACCAATTTATTCATTTTTATCAATATTTTTTTTAAATATAATTTTTAATATTTTGTTTAAAAAAATCATTTTTTTCATTTATTTAATTATTTTAATTATATTTATTTAGAAAATAATTAATGCTAAAAAATAACTTATAATGAACTCCTTTGTGTGAACTGAAAATATTTCATTGATAAGGGTATCCTTTATCAGTGTTAAAAAACATAGATAAAGGGAAGCCATTATCATCGCTAAAAAATTGATAAATAGTTAAATTAATAAGTGCTTTTTTAGTGCTGATAATGAAGTCACTAATGAATTATTTTTCTAGTGTGGATACATACCAATGCTATTAAATTTCTATTTTTTAGTTGTGTAAATTTAAATGGTTTGGGTTTGAAAATTATCATTTCCTCTATAGTCATTTTTTATAACCATTATTAAGGAATTTAAGGGTGGTTTTAAGGGAGACTGTCACATCCAGAACATGGATAAGGATGTTGAGAAGTGTATTGAGAAGATATTGGTCAAACTAGTATTATAAATATGGTGTAAATATGTCATGTAATAGGTTTCCTTTTGTAATTTAGGTGAGGGGAACATTTAGAATATATCCAAAGATGAGATTATTAAAAAGTTATTATCTAGGAAAAATGCCTCCATATAGCCAAGAATTTAGAAATACAGTAGTATATTGTTTAAAAATAATAAAAAATTAAAATTTTGGTGTGGTATTATGGTTGTCTAACCATATATATTTGTTGAACCCACTGGTTAATATATTTTAACATTAACCATGGAAACATATTTTTCACTCACAAAGGTTATAATTTTACATATAAGGCCAATATTGGATCACAAATCTTCAAATTATAATATTTTCAACCGTATTATATTCTCATATCCTATTTCTATATGTTAATGTACTTAAATAATTTAATAAATATATATTTTTGTTAATTTATTATTAATTTCGATTTTGACATTATTCAAATATTTTGACTTCAAATACATCACGACAAAGATGAATTTCAAATATAATTCATTTTTTCATAAAGAATGTTTATTGTTAATCAATGATATTTTTTTATCATTATTATCCAATCAAATTAAATAATATTTAATATTTATAACATCATTTATTTTATTTTACTATTATTTGAATAAATACTTTATTATTTGTGTGAAAGAATTTAAGGTAATTATAGTATTATTAAAAAAATAGAAATAAATTTTCATCATGAATATAATTTCATTTTCCCTAATTTTAAACTTTATTTTTTCTCATAGTATTATTTGGACCCTCTGTGGAATCATATTAGATATTAAAAACTAAGAGGGGGACATTGTGTGAGTTTGATTAATTTAAATATTTATATTTCCATATTCATGGACATGTGTCCATTAAACATTCCAATCTGGATACTATGTAGATAATTGTTCAAAACAATATTCCAATTTGAATTAGGAGGAATATTTGTTGCCTTATCACCTAGTATTAACCAAGAATAACTATATTTAACATTTACCATGTTGATAAAGTTTACCTTGGTTACTATTGATATTGATTAAAAATAAAATGGACCATTTACAAAATATGACCCTTATAACTAAAAATATATAATTGATTTTATAAAATTAAACACCTATATTAGGAAAAAATTAATATTAAAATACGTGTGAAAAATGTGATGAATATTTCTTTTTAGATAAATATAGTGTTTATGTAACAAACAATATTTATTCTTACGATATTCTGAAAAATATATTAGATGAATATTAAAGAATTTTAATGAATATATAATAATTAAATTGAACTAAAATAATTGATAAATATTGGATAATAAAATTAATTATGATATAAATATATTGAGAACAGAAAAAAAAAATTCAAAAAACACTTCTTTTAATTTCATATGTGTTTTATTTTAATTTATAATCAATTTATTTATTTTAAAAATGTGTAAAAAATATAATTTTCATAATTTATATACACCTATTCATAACAAAAATATCTAACTTATTAGGTTATAATGGTCTCATTCAAATATATCATAGTTTTTTTGGACATTGTATTGCATGAAACACAATCTATAGAACTGATTAAATTAGTTTACAAAGAAACATAACAAAAACATATTTGAGTGTTTAATAAGGAATTTTAATAATTATTTAAGTATCAAATAAAATAATTATATTCATAATTATATTCATCATTAATGTTTGAGAATAAAAAATCAATTTGGACATTTTTTTGGATTGTTGGCCATACGTACACATGAACACTATTTTCAATTTTGGGCAGATAGAATAGTAGAATGTTAAATTTGTTCAACTTAAAAGAATAAATTTTGATGTAATATATATGATATATATTTATATATATATATTATAAATATATCCTTATTACCATATATATCAAAACATAATTAAAAACAAATCCCCTTCCTTTCTAGTGTCAGTAGTCCAAATTTACACATGTGTGACGTTGTCATTTTCTAATGGGTTGGAAAAAAATAATGTAGATGTCACAATATAATCTTAGGAAAATAATTATTCCATAATTATCATATATAAAAATTATATCCAACACTATCTCCAGACATGGGAGGTGGTTATGGAAAAAAGAAGTAAAACAATTTCAAGGTGGTAGTCTATCGTACACATGATGGACAATTTCATTAGCCATTTAATAGAAGAGGAGCCCGATGGTTTTTGTGACACTAAAATAATAAAATATTTGTATATCAGAGATAATGAAATTTTTATATCACATATTTTAATAATACATTGTGTATTATAAATAGTAAATAAAATAAAAACATGCGGTTAAGAATGATACCACTTCTTCAGACAACCACTTTAGGTTTGCACTGAATGCCTTCTAAGGAAGGTTTATGAGTAGTTATAATTCCTCTAGAATGTGGTAAGGTAAATATGGAACGTATTTGGATAGATATTTTTTTGATCCAAAAGGATCCTAGATTTTAGATAAGAGAGGTGATGTCCTTTTATAAGCAGGGAAAGGAACCCACATGGATACTACATAGATATTTCACAAAAGAATCCAAAATTACAAACTCATTCAAAAGAACATTGATAGAAAATGAAGATATACTAGAATTATAAAATGCATAAGGTTGCAATATTTAAAACTAATAGGATTTATACATATTTTATACACACAAATACAATTATATTTGGTTTTATCCACGTGTAATCATATTTTAACGTTAACATCGATAATTATTTGTTTACTATTTTTACTATTACTTATGAAAACACTTTTGTAAAACATATTAAATAAAATTAATTGTTCTAATATCAAATATAAAATCCATTTTAATAAATTCAATTAATATAAGTGGCATAATATAATTAGGAATTAAACCGACATAGAAGACAAAAAATTTGTTTTATAAATAAATTTTATCTTTAACTATATATGTTTTATATAAAAAATAAACATAACATATATTAAATTAAGTGAATTAGAAAAAATAATATTCGTTCCCAAATATTACATTTAAAAAAAATTTAGAAATATAAACTCATTCATTAATATATTAAATAAAAGGTAGTTTCAAATAAAAATCATTATATTGAACCATTAAAAAATTAATTCTTTTAGAAATCTCTCATCAGTTCACTCTTAGATAAATTGAAATTTATGATATAAAAAGTTAACTTCATTTTTTTACTTATATTTTCTAGAATTTGAAAAATAATAGTTTTAAAATAAGTGTTTAAAACGTGATGACACAATTGTTTAATAAATACACACTTTTTTTCACATAACAACAATGTTACTTCATTCAACTTTTTCCCAATTTATATAGAGACCATCCTCTAAAATTTATGCATAAATCATGGAATTCTAAAACATAAAATTAAAAGTTTCCTCCTAAAATTTTAGATATCTATATAAAAATTATCAATGTTTAGACCATCTTAAAACATTTATAAATATTGAATCATTCCTTAATTCATAGTGTTTAAATTATTCTTAAAAATTCATTAAGACTATGTGGGAATATATATCTTTATCTATGATAATTGGAATGTTCATTGATCATATTTTCATCATAACATTTAACATCATTACAATATCATCACAAAGTCCCTTATCCTTCAAAAATTTGAACAGTACATAAATAATATCTTCCTTAAAATATGATGGTTGATGAAAATGAAACTGGTGATCCTAAATATCTTCATAGTAACATACCATAAGTATTTTAATATTCACATTAATCATATGTTTTCATTCATCAGAATTCATCAATTATTACATTTTCATAGAAACCATAATCTGATGAAATTCTAATAAAATCCTATGTATGATTAATCCATACCTTACCTACCATATGATTACATAAAAAACTATTTATTGTTATAACTCATAGACATTAAATTGATCGTCTTGTAACATATTCACCCTAAAACCTGGAATATGCCCATCTAATCGTGGATGTGCATGAGTCCACATTATTGAATAATGTATACATTGAAAATATATTATTTTAATGAATTTTACTGATTAAATTGTGATTGATCATCTGATATTAATCATACGGTGATATTCCCTAATTAATTCCCTCTCATACATTATCAAACATCAATTAATCAAAATGCATCACAATTATTTTACAGTTTAACATTTAGAAAAAACACTATTACAATTCTTAAATAGAAAACAAAAAACCATCTTTTAACTTATCATTGGATTAAGAGAAATTTCAAGATTAATAATTTTTTTTATATAAAACAATAATGCAATGAAATATTTATAACATCAATCATTATTTACAATGGAAATTGTAAACCTGATATCAAAAACATTTAGGAAAATATATGTCCAATAAGATTAGACTCGTGATGATAATAAAGTGAAATTATGTTTTTGAACAATTTGTTTCGCATTTATATGAACAATATACAATAAAAAGTAATTTATGTAAGAAAAAAATACCCATAACATTGTGAAAACCTTCTTCAAGAAAAAAATTCTTCTTAACCTCATTCTGTTTATTCAAAATATGTCAAAACCTCTTCATCCAAACAATTTCTTGAAACGTACTACTATTGCTAAAAAAACACATACTTGAATGATTTATTGAAGAAGGTACATACTAGGATTATAATAATTGTAAAGAAATGAATTTTTTTCTTTATATTCATTTAATTATATGGAAATATTAAGGGACCACTGAATTTGATGCTGCGTGATTCTAGGCACATTGTGTCTGGAATGAATTTCCTAACTTTTTTTGGGTATGTTTAGTAGAAGAACGAGTGGTATTTTATAACATTTGAACCGTTTCTTGGAATTGAAATCTGAGAGTACCGATGAACTCACAACGCCGATATTCATTTAAGGGGACATTCACCTCGACAGCAATAGGTTGAGGGTGGAAGTTAGTTTTTCAGATTTTGGTAGGAGGATAAAAGAATACAAATAATATAAAACAAAAACTTTTATTTAATTTTCTTGAAACCTCCATTTTGAAACTAGGTAGTGGGGACCACCCAAACACCCCTTTAATGTGATGAAACCATTGGAATTACCCCAATTGAATGTGCTAACTTTAATCTGCCAACTCTAATGTGACAACTTTAATTGAATTAATAATCTTATCTCAATTATAGTTAGCTCCTAAGTTCTATATTGGGAATCATTGGAAACATAGGTAATGGGAGAACCTATGGAGAAATATTCTCCAAATAAGAACAACCATGTGGCTCAATAACGTTGAGTTGGGTACGTAGTTCGGAAGTTAGTTGTGGGAGCGACGAACGCCAGCGTCCCCTTAATCGACTTCATCTCCTTCCTCATTACACCACCAATGAACATAAGGGTAAGGGATTTAATTTGAAGTATGTATAAATCTATTTGTTGATTATTTGTATTATTGATTCACAATGAGGATGGCCAAACAAACATGTCAACAGTTCTGAACATCTTCCTTGACCCTTTCCTTTTGTTCTTCAGGCATTCTTTGTGCATTTGTAGACTCCAAATAATTAGGCACAATAAAAACCCAATATCTCATTGAGAGTGACATATGGTTGCAGATATCTCGACACAAGGATCATGAAAATGAGAATGTCATAATTTTCGGACTTGGAATGATGTTATGATGCCTCATAGAAGAAGGCGGTGGAAAGCACCCATAAGAAGAAGTGGAGGTTGGGCGGCCCGCGTCTGCACTGCTTCTTGAGCAGGAGGTCGTGGCCCATTAGCCACGGTGGAGCAGGGTGGCGTCCGGCACGCCGCTCGGCCACAGGGTGACGGTGCGACACACACATGCACCGCTGGAGCTAGAGACCCCGGCCGCATGGCCATGGAGGAGGTTTGACGGCGGTCGTGATGGAGCAGCGGCATGTGACCGCGACGTTGAGAGGAGAACTGGCCACCCATTCTGGCCTACCACATCACATTGAGCGGGATCGACATGTGGTATTGTGTGCAAGTAGGGCTTCAGAATGGTCTGCTAGACCATTCATGTAAACCGGGGGGATGCCTCCCCCCAAGGTGCCGACTAGGGAGGACCCCACCACTACGGCCCTCCCGACCATGGGAGTCCCTGCAGGATGGGCCAGGCCACCCCCCTTCATGGTCTAGGCTGGAACATGTCTTAGCGGTCCGAGACTGTTGTGGCATAGGCCAACCAGGCCGGACCTAGAATGGGTCGCATCGACCCGAACCAGATAGGGTCGGATCGGGCGTACCAGACCCAGAAACCCCTTTTTTCTGTAACATGAGAACCGAGTGTCTGTTTGAACAAACGTATGTAATGTTGGAATCCATGGATTTATATGGTCCTTTTGGTATACTATACCTGAGTTTTAGATAATTTTTGAGAATGTCTGTGTTGGATTGAAACCTAAATTCAATTGGGCCCTCAGAGCGGAAATGCTAATAACATACAGACCGTGCGTTCGATTGACACGTCATCTATTACATTGGGTCTCTTATGACATGAAAGACCATTGGGATACATCTTCAGGGAACATAATGGTGGTTAAGGTATGACTAATGGATTTTGGAGAGGTTCTCCCAAACATGATAATAGTGGGATCCAGTGGCTGGCAGTGAGGTGGAGGTTAGAGACAGATCATACGGAGGTTAGTACTGAGTGATCCTGTGTGGGCCAACCACGATCCTATGTACGTCAGATCCTGTGTGGATCAGTGCTCAGCGATCCTATGTGGGCTAGTGCATAATGAGCATGTGTGGGACAGATCATGTGTGTGTGATCACTCAATGATCCTATATGGGTTAGCGCATACCGATTCTGTGTGGGTAAGATCCTGGGTGGGTCATTGCGGAGGTTAGTATCTATTGATCCTGTGTGGGTTGGACTCGTATAATCAGAAGTTGTTCCTCTTGACACAATCAGATGATCTAGCATCATGATTGATCTTATGTACTTCTATATTTCACTTATACCTGGTGTGAGATGAGTCTTTTACCTTCATGGTGTTACATATGTGGTACTTCTACCTTTGCAGTGTTACCTTTTTATATCATGATAACATAGGTATAGGTATGGGCATATAACTTTGTAATTTTGATGACTATTTCTTCGTTCTTTTTGGTTTTCCCTTTGTGGAACTCAACGAGACCTATGAGGGTCTTGGGGTCCCTACTGAGTATCGTTATACTCACCCCTGCAAAGGATATGCCCCCTCCTTATTGTGTCTTATGCAGACGATATACAACGCCGATCGAGGTCGAGGGTACCAAACTCGAGGCTGATCAAAGGTTCACATTAGATGAGATGATCCATAGAGATGACCATTAAAGAGTAGTACCTACCCTTTAGGTAGGGTCCTCGGTGGCTATTCCAAGGATCTATTCTTTTTTAGTTTAACTTTTACTTTCCAGTTGGGATTGTAGTCTGGACCCTTTACTTATTGTACACATCATGTTCACATTATAGTTTACCTTATGCTTGTATATGGTTTTGTCCTTAGTTTTGGTGAGTTTATAGTTTTAGATTAAAAATCTTGCTAGTTTTAGGGATATGCCTTTCCAGTGCTAGTCACCAGTCCTTGGTCTATAGAAGGAGGTCTTGGGGTAGTCATGGAACGGGCCCCGGGGGAAGGGTGGAGAAAATTTGTTTCAGAGGAGTTCGTTTCTACTGAAGAACTTGGACACCAATATTTTAATCGGAAATAGCGTTAAGTGTTATGATTTTGGTAATTTGTTTAGGGAATCTAGTGTTGGTTCATCCTCGGACGTATCCATACACCAGGACCCTGACTACTGATTTCTAGCTAAGTTCATGAAAAAACTAATTGTGTGTCTGTTTTTGAGAAGTTTTCTTTAAGACCATATTGATTCAGCTCTCCAGGTATAACTTAATGACTATGGAACACCTATTTATTTTCAAGAATCCTCCACATAGATAGCTATCCAATGTACTAGGTAGAGTATGTGATGACATCCCACCAAGCTTCAGGGCTTTATTGGGGGGCCCCCTTACAGTAGTTGTACCATCGGGTGGTGTACAAGCAGCACCACTACCTATTGGGATGTTGAGGCCACCAGCCCCAGTAGTAGAGGGTGCACACCTCTTGAGCATGTTTCCCATGTTTCAGCGCCTGAGGCCACTGAGGTTCCAGGCCAAGATGGATCCATTGGTGGTTGAGGACTGGATGGATGTCGTGGTTAGAGTTTTTCAACTGGTAGGGACACCTGCTGATCTCATAGTGATCTTTTTCGCCAGTCTTCTTCAAACATCAGCGGGAAGATGGTGGAGATTGGTTCTCTTGGTTCACGATGAGGTGACTCTCGTCTGGGTGGACTTGGAGAGCATTTTTAGGGTAGATTACATCCCATCGACCCTACGCTCAGTGTGATTAAACGAGCTTCTCCACTTGCAGCAGGGTAGCATGACTATTGCTTAGTATTCATCGAGGTTCACTGAACTCTTTCTCTACACCACTGACATGGTGTGGGACCCTTTCATCAGGGACCATACCTTCGAGAAGGGGAACATATGGGAGATTAGATCTTTTATGGTTTCTCTTATCATCCCAATGCAAATGGGGGTGTTAGAGATATCACTCTTAGGGGTGAGCTTCCTTGTCGAACAGTCGCCTGTAGTGAGATCGACCACCGAATGACTTGTAACAGATTCATCAGCAGTAGGAAACAAACAGATGATGCAGAGTTCCAATAGGGCTAGACGTATAGGTAGACAACCACAGGATATAGGTTCAGTGGTGCAGGGATCTCGAGACAAAGCGGGACTGGAAAGGGACTGGTAGTGTTACTCATGCGGCGGGCAGGGACACATGGATTGTGACTACCCGACCCAACATACGGACGACCAACTGGTGGTCAAAGGACTACCTAGGAAGAGGCAATGATTTGATTGAGGTGGCCCACATGCAAATGGCAGATGTGGCAGAGGATCCGGCTATGTAGTTGGTGGTGGGAGATGATTCGAGGTTCTACCACCACCACCACCAGGTGGTCCACCCCCACCACAGGGAGTAGGTGCACAAGGACGAGCTCAGCTCCATGTAGCTTAAGCCTATAGCCATGGTACTCCAAAGATGATTTGAGGTATGATCTATGTCTACTCCACACTAGCTGCAGTACTTATAGACACAGGTTTCAGTCACTCATTTATTTCCACGTCCCTCGTTCGGAGCTTTGAGATACATGTGGAACCATTGGCTCGATTCATACGTCTAGAGACTCTTACAGGTGCAGATTTGACAATTACACATTGTTGTTGGTAGTTTGAGCATACTCTAGGAGGTAAGAGCTTCGGTTGGGATCTTTTAGTAGTGACGTCAAGGCCTTAAAATGTCTTCTTGGGTATGGACTGTTTATCTACAGTACATGCTCATATTGACTATATAAGGTGAAAAGTGTGGTGTGTCTGAATGGATGAGACCAATTTTTCCTTAAATGGCGAGAAGGGAACCTTTGCAGGACATGATAGACTTTCCCAGAAGAGGGTGCATCCAACCACACATCAGTTGGCTAGCCTTACCCTCAGAGCAATTGATTTTGAGAGTCCGTGATTTCTTTTAGTGGTGGACTAGTACATTAATGTTTTCCCAGATGAAGTTTTGTGTCTACCTCCACATAGAGTGGTATAATTTTACATAGATTTTACCCCGAGATGACACTGATATCTACTCAATCATATCATATGGCTCCTGTGGAGCTTCGAGGGCGGCGGGTATAACTGGAGGACTTGTAGGGTGAGGGGTTCATTAGGCCCTGTTTTTCTCTTTAGGTAGTCATGATTTTGTTCGCTACAAAGGTGTATGGGATTTTGAGACACTGTGTGGTCTATCGGAAGCTAAACCAGTTGACTATAAAGAACATGTACCCACTATTGAAGATTGACTATCTCTTTGACAAGCTGAATGGAGAACAATGGTTTTTGAAGATAGACCTTTGATCATCCTATCACTAGCTCAGGGTAAGAGACGAGGATGTACAGAAGATGTCCATCAAATGTCGGTATGGCCACTATGAGTTCTTGGTTATTCCATTCAGTGTGACCAATGCCCCAGAAGAGTTCATGGCACACAGGAACAGGATATTCCAGCCATACCTTGATCTCCTTATGGTGGTCTTCATCAATTACATCTTGATATACTCATTGAAGGAGGAGGATCATGCATATCATCTTCAGATAATTCTAGACACACTCCAATAGCACCATCATTATGGTAAACTCTCGATGTGCTAGTTCTAGATCCGAGAGGTTCACTTTTTTGGACACATCATCTTAGAGGCTGCAGTTGCGGTGGATTTAGTGAAGATTGAGGTTATACTTGCTCGGAAGCCACCCATGAGTATGAAAGAAGGGCATAGTTTCATGGTTTTCCCAGTTACTACAGGAGGTTTGTGAATCATGTTTCTAGTGTTTTGCAACCCTTACCGTCGTTGATGCATAAGGGGAAGCCCTTCATGTCGTCAGAGAGATTCCAACTAATTTTCTAGGAGCTGAGGCATAGACTAATGAGTTCCCCCATCTTGAGGCTACTTGTGGAGGACGTTGGGTATGTTGTCTACTGCGATGAATCAGGCACCAAACATGGAGGTCTCCTAATTCAGGAGCGAGTAGTGATGGCATATGGTTCTCGACAGCTGAGATAGCATGAGAAGAAGTACACTACCCATGAACTGAAGGTAGAAACATTGGTCTTTTACTTGACGATGTGGTGACATTACTGGATGGGTGAAGGTCTAATAGTCTACTTTGATCACATCTGTCTCAGGTATATCATCTCTCTGAAAAACCTGAACCTGAGACAGCGGAGATAGATTTACTTCCTCGAAGGATATGGATTCGAGATAGTCTATACTCATGGTAAGGGGAACGTCGTAGCATTTGCACTAAGAACGAGATTTGGTATATAGTTGCTGAGTGAGGCAATAGAGCAGCTAGCCACTTAGCAGATATCCTATGTGGAATAAGATGGAGCATCTTATCTTCATTCATTGAGAGTCACTCCCCCACTCCTTCAGTGAGTCGGGGAGGCATGGTTTGGGGAAACATACTATGAGGTAAGACACGCTCAGATACCCACATGACAGTTACCAGATGGATTTTCTGAAGGTGGGAGAACGTCATCCTCTTTAGAGGGTGTATTGTGGTAACAGTGGCGCTAAGGGAGGATGTGTTGAGGGAGTTCCATAAATCCCCTCTAGAGGTAAATCCAGGAGTGGAGAAGATGTACCAGAACCTTTAGCGTCTATACTGGTGGCTGGGAATGAAGAAAGCAGTGGAAAATTTTGTCTCATGGTGCCTCACATGTCAGCAAGTGAAGGAAGAGCATCGGGTTCTAATAGGCTTATTTCATCCACTAGAGGTGCCGAAGTGTAAGTATGATGGAATCTTTGTGAAATTTATGAGAGGACTTCCATGCACATACAAGGGGAATGATTCCATCAGGGTGATCGTTGACCGACTCACCATGTCAGCCCACTTCCTACCAATCAGAAAGCAGAGATCAGTAGAGAGTATGGGATGCCTCTGCGTATAGGAGATTATATGGCTTTAGGGAGTTTCATCTACGATTTTATCTTATCATGATACATGTTTCTCTTCCCAACTATGTAAGGGGTTGCATGAGTCTTTTGGGACAATGCTTCGATCAAGAACTGCACACAATCCTCAGATGGATGGTCAGATAGAGCGGACCCTTCAAACCCATGAGGACATGTTCTGTTCTTGTGTCCTAGATTTCCGCAAAAGCTAGGAGGATCACTTGCCTTTGGTATATTTCACATCCAAAAACATTTATCAATACAAAATCAGAAAGTCACTATTTGAGGCATTGTACTGTCGACCTTGCTGATCACCTCTGTGCTGGACTGAGCCAAGCGAGTTAACACTCGTGGGAACAGAGATGGTGTGGGCTACCACGGAGATAGTGCAGTACATCCTAGAGTGGATGAAGACTACACATAACTGGCATAAGTCCTATGATGATTGGATATGGATACCTCTTGAGTTCAAGGATGGTGACCATGTCTTTCAATGTGTATCACCTCAACGAGGTTTGCAAGTGTTTGGCCAGGTCGGCATGTTATATCTGAGATTCATCAGAACCTTTCAAGAACTTAGTAGAGTTGGTGAGGTGGATTACCGCATAGCTCATCCACGTCAGTTACACTGAGTGCACAAATTTTTACACATATACCAGCTGTGGAGATACACACATGATCCTTCACACATCATTGACTGGGGTGAGCAAGACATCGACGATTGGGTGACATTTTCAGAGGTTCCAATTGAGGTTGAGGATCAATAAGGGCGGGTCCGTCGTGGGAGGTCGATACCATTGGTGCACATTCATTGGTAGGAAGGGAACCTCCTGGAGAGAAGATGATAGTAGGAGGCACATATTTGTGCTCAGTACCCCAAATTGTTTCCCTAGTTTCTATTGTGGAATGCAAATCAATGAGGTGGGGAGAATGTAAAGACCCGTATTTTTTCAATATTTTTTGTTTTAATTTTATGGAATTATTACGAGTCTGTAAAAATTGATTGTGAGTTATTCTGAGGCCTTGTGTGCCCAGAATGAATTTCTAAACTTTTTTTCGGGTACATTCAGTAAACGCACAAGCAAAATTTAGTAAATTTTGAACTAGTGCTCGGAATTGAAATATGTGGACATCGTTGAATTCGCAGCACCGATATTCACTTGAGGGGACCTTCACCTCAATCATAGTAGGTCGAGGGTGGAAGTTAGTTTTCCAGATTTATGTGGGAGGTTAAAAGAATAAAAATAAAATAAAACAATTTTTTTTAATTTTCCTGGAACCTACATTTTTAAATTTGGTGGTGGGGGCCACCCAAACACCACATTAATGTGAGGACACCATTGGAATTCTCCCAATTTAATGTGTCGACTTTAATGTGAAAACATTAATGTGAAACTTTAATTGAATTAATAATCTTAACTAAATTAAAGTTGGTTTCTCACTTATTTTTTGGGAATTGTTGGCAAAGGGGATATTTGAAGAACCTTTGGAGAAATATTATCCAATGAAGTACAGCCCTTTGGATCAAGAACATTGATGTTGGAGTGTGTATTGGAATTGAGTTGTGGGAGCGACGAACATTGGTGTCCCCTTAATCGAATTCATCTCCTTCCTCATGACACCTATAACGAACGTCAAGGTTGGGGTTTTAATTTGAAGTATTATTAAATCTATTTGTTGATTCTTAATATTTTTGATTCACAACGACGATGGCCAAACAAAAATGGCCATAGTTCCACACTTATACCTCGACCCTTTTCTTTTGTTCTTCTTGCATTCTTTGTGTGTTCTTCGATGTCAAATAATTTAGTGCACTAAAAACACAATGGCTCGTTGAGTGAGACATATGGACATGGAGACCTCGGCCCATGGATCGTGAATATGAAAACATAATAATTTTTTTGACTTGTAACAAATCTTTGATGGCTCATGAAAGAAGGTGGTGGCCGACACCCGGCCGACGACGTGGAGGTAGGGTGGCACATGTTTGTTCTTCCGGTTGAGCAAGAGGTCATGCCTCGTCAGCCACAGCGGAGCAGGATGGTAGCCGAAACTTCGGTCGGTCGCATACCGAGGTGGTAGCGTGCATCCGCCCTACCAGAGCTAGAAAATCTGCACACATGGCCGCGATGATGGTCGATGGTGGCCGACATTTGGCCAGTCACAATGGAGTATCGACGCGTATCCTCGCCACTAGGAGGAGAGTCGTTCAACGGTTCTGGACATCTGCATCAACCCGATCAAGACCCCCAAGTGGTCATGCATGCCAGTACGACGACTGAACAGTCTGCCAAACTATTCTGCAAAACTGGGGGGGGGGGCTCCGCCCATGTGTCGGCTAGGTCGGACCCTGCCACGGTGGGCCACCTGACCGCGGGCTGTACCGTAGGTTGGATGGGGCCGCCCCCATCATGGGCCATGCCAGACCCGGACTAATTATGGTCAACCCAAACTAGATCGGGTCAAAGTAGGCTGGTTTGGGCCGGGTCAGACTAACTGGGTTTGACCGACTAGGTCGAACGAGACTCGGGCCCATCCGGACCTAGATACTTCTTTTTTGCTGTAACATGAGAACCGAGCGCCTGTTTGATGAACTGTTTCTGATGTTGATATAATTAGATAAATGAAGTAATTTTTGTATACTCCACATGAGTTTTGGATATGTTTGAGTATAGCCGGGTTGGATCGAAACCCTCGATCCAACCAGTCCCTCGGAGCGGAAACACTATTAACATACAAACTGAGTGTCTGATTGATGTGTTGTCTATTGTGTTGGGTTTCTTATGAAGTGACAATCCTTTGGGATACTTCTTCGTGGGACATTGTGGTGGTTGATGTATGACTGATAGTTTGAGGACTGGTTCTCCCAAACATGCTAATAGCTGGAATCCAGTGGTCGGCAGTGTGACTGAGTTTGAAGACAAATCATACGGAGGTTTGTACTATGTGATCTTATGTGGGTCAACACCGACACTATGTGGGTCAGATCCTATGAGGGTCAGCACCCGGCGATCCTATGTGGGTTAGTGCATACAGATCCTATGTTAGTCAGATCATGTGTGGGTCATTGTGGGGGTTAGAATCTATTGATCCTATGTGGGCCGGACTCCGTATAATCAGAAATTGTGCCTCCTAATAGAATAAGATGATCTTTCTTCGCGACTGATCTTGTGTACTTCTATAATTCACTTATAGCTAGTGTGATCTAAGTCTTTTACTTTCCTGGTGTTACCTATGTGGTACTTCTACCTTCACGGTGTTACATTAGTATATCTTAATAACATAGGTATATGTATGCGCATATACCTAAGTAATTTTGATGACTATTAATTTTTTGTTGCTGGTTTTACCTTTTTTGAACTCTAAAAGACCTACAAAAGTCTCAGAGACCCTACTGAGTATCATTATACTCACCCCTACATGGGCTACGCCCGCACCATGTTGTGTCATTTTTAGATTACGGGAAATGCAGATTGAGGTTGAGTGTACCAGAGTGGAGGTTGATTAAAGGTGTACATTAGACGAGATGACCTGTAGGGACGACCATTCGAGAGTTGGACCTACCCTTCAGGTTAGGTCCTTGGCAGGTGTTCACAAGAGTAATTTTTTTTTCAGTTTTACTTATACATTGTTGTTTGGCTTGTATTTTGGCTCCATTATTTATTTTACACATCATGTTTACTTTATAGTTATCCTTGTGCTTGTTTCTCAATGTGTACTTGGTTTATGTGAGTTTACAGGTTTAGAGGCAATGAATTTCTGGTTTTATGGATTTTCCTTTCTGGTGCTAGTCGTCGACCCCTGTCCTATGGAAGGTCGGCATGGGGTAGTCATAGCACGAGCCCTAGGGGATGAGTCGTGATAATAATATTCTATATTTTTTAGAATAATACAACTAATTATATACCCTAGATTTGATGATAGAAAATTTTAGGGTTGATTCTCTTGCTTCTACAGAAATTGCATGGGAAATATTAATGATGTAGAGAAGCATAATGGAATAATAAAATAGAATTCAAGATATAAAATGGTCATACACCAACCTAGACCAATGATTAATCATCCACCCATATTAATATCACTATTAGAAGTTGTAACATGTTTGAATATATTTTACTAGAATGTTATAAAGCATGCATCTGGGTTCTCTAGAGTTTTATATAAATTATTTTTAAGAATAGAAAATTTTAAACACTAGAATATATTTTTTGGAAAATATTTTTTAAATATTTTAATGAATAAATTTTATATAGAGTAATATTACATATATATATTTATTTATTTAGAAAAAAATAAAATTTATTTCATACATTGTGACAAATATTACGATGATTATAGATTTTTCATGTGATAGGTTCCTATTATTAATATTAGAGGATAGATGATTTCTATGGTTAATGTATCATCTTTCTATATGAAACCTAACCATACAAAATATCATACATAATTCGACGTTTAATTTTTGTCAACTATTATTATATAGAAGTGTATGACCATCCAATATGTTCTTATAGCCTTTGTAAAATAGAACATACAAAAAATGTTATAAATAATATTTATATATATTGGGTCAGAGGATTAAAAAGAAAATTATTAAATTTAAAATTCATTGGAATGAATCTTTTCAGGTATGAATTCAATATTTACACATACATAGTCAAATAAACCAATGATCCTTCCAATTAAATACGAAAGAAGTTGTTTCACATGATTTTTATATATATTCTTCTCATATTCATTGTCATCAGTAATTCTAGGTATTGAATTCATGTATTTAGACCATTGATTTTAGAAAATATTTTATAATAATTGATTGATAATTTTGTTATTGAATGTACATTAGTATATTATTGATTTATTTAACAAAATATGGAAACATGCTCTTATATTGATTGAATTCTATTTTTTAATGAAATAAAATTATAAATCATGGAGTTAGTTTTTTCACATATAATCAACCACTTTACCAAAATTCATGGTGCATAGTTAATATTAGATAATCACTCGACAATCAAGAAGGAAATTGATACAATTCTTATTTTGTGGAATTCCTCCAAATATATATCATTAATACAATATTAGAGACAAATATAATATATCATTTATGAGTTTTTTTGAACAATCACATCACCAAACATGGTATGTAATCAAATTATTATTTTTCATTTTTTTAGTTTAATCATATCATCAATTTTTATAACATGTACATTTTTAGTAGAATATAATTAAAATCAGTGATGATATGGGTCTGATTTGACGGAAATCCTAAATCTAATATATATTTTACTGAATATATTATGTTATTTCTAAAGGGGAAATGGAAATTGGTATTTTATTGGGATCGATGTGGGGATTCATGGAAATAAACATTGTGGAGTGCATGAATTGAGTCTTCAAGGTGCTGTGGATGTTATCTAAAATAATCATACATATGTATAATTATTTCAGGATGAAATTTAATTCATGGATATGTGAAGATAGAATGTGGATGGAAAACAATTACGATTACCATATGAATGAAAAAATCAATGAGGTATTAGTTGTAACTTTGAAAAAACATTCAGTTTGTGAGTTCTATTTTTTGAAAAAAAAGAAAGCGAATGCGAGGTGAAAGAGTGTCAAAACCATATAATAGGTATATTTGATTGGGTTATGGTGGTATTTCTATACTAGAGGTACATCACCTTCAGAAAATTTTATGAATTATGGTTACCATATTCACACGTATCTAGTTCCTGTACTATAGTGAATACCTTGCGATAATTATATATTGACCTACAAGAAAAACTTGAAAATATTACTAAATGTAATAGTTCAGGGCAATGCCTTTTTGGGATTTTTAAAATTTCATATATCAAAAATAAAACCATACAAATATTGTTGATATAAATATGTTCTATTATTGAGGTATATTGAGGTCATGTAGAATTTGATATAAGGTGGAATGGCCTCCGGAGTAGGTCTAATTTTTTATATATAGAATATTTCCCATGGAATGTAATAACAAGAAGTGAATCTATAATATTTATAGAATGAGTTCCCATGGTTAGTGATTGTGTTTCATTTCAGGATTAATAGATCCAATAAAAAAATGATCACCGAGGTCACTATAAAAATGATATTTGTACTTATTTCATTGTTAAAATAATTTTTATATTCAAAATCAAACAAACCATAACATAGTAATTTAACTGTGTAATTTTTTTAATAATTATGTCATTATTATATGTATATCTGTAGATTATACTATACTCATACTGAATAATAGATAAGTTTTATTTGAGGTGATAGAAGGGTGCGGCACTCTATGGGTAATGGTGCATATAGAACAGTAATATCATAACATTCTGCCACCACATGATACAATCCAAATCCTATATCAAATTACTTTTTTTATTCTCAACATCATATTTCAAAAAAATAGTAATAATATCCTCACTGACCTAATAATGAAATAGTGTTCTAATTCTCAGATTATATACCTACTCTAGGGGGAGATAACCATTAACCAAGTGGATATGATATTTATTCTTTATATTCATATTCTATGTGATTCTACCTTATGGAAAACCCATATAGTTTTCCTAGATTTAATATATTAATTAATGGGATTGAAAATTGAGGGAGACAAGTTTTCAGGATATGGATTTCAACTATGTAAAAGATCCCCTGAAATATATGTAACAAATTTTCCCAAAGACACTAATGACCAAAAAATCAGGTTTCACATGGATGGATATCTTTTACAATTTATTAACGGGATAGTGTGTGTTGATTAGAAATTATTATATTCCAAAAAAAGGCATCTATAGTAAGATGGGGAATTAAAAATGGATAAGATACTCAGATGGGGATTTTAATTTATAGTGTTTTAATATAGATCATTAGGTACTCTATATTGATCAAATCCCAATGATTTTGGGTAATATATCATTCTCATTGAAGTGCCATGTTAGACAATGACAAAAAGATACGTTTTATTTATTTTATTTTAATAAAATATTAGGAATAATTATGGAATATGGTAAAAATTATATGATTTGGAAGATACTAAAATAATGAGATGCTTTATAAACATAAATTCTCAAAAAAAGTTTTTCTTCTATTTGGAAGAATTGGATGGCCAGATTCATGAATGATGTGATGTGTATTTGATGATTAGAGAGATAGTTTATTGTAAATTCAAAATAAGTGTTGATGATGTAGAGTGTAGTATTAAACCAATTTAATTAAAATTTTTTGGAGATGGTTATGGTGGATGCAGTTTAGTGTTTTTTATTTCATAGTAAATTATGGTTGGATACTATGAAAATCCGCCAATGTATAATCAAGGAATGAAAATTTTAAAATATAGGAAAATATGTATTTAATGAAAAATTAATATGGTTGTAGTGAAGATAAGAGTATATAGGTAATGTATATTTATGTCAATACCCAAATATGTGTACACAATTCTTGAAGGGATTTTTAATTATGTTTAAATATTATTAGAGTATTTTTTCAATTTTCATAGAATCAACTTTTTTAGTTTCTTTGGAGTTATAGGAGAAGGATTGAAAAATGTTAAAGAAGTCTTGAGTTTATTTCTTTAAATTTTAAAAAAATTGAGAGGGAACAAATAATTATCTAAGACATTGAAAATCCTATAAATGTAGGGGTAGTTTGTATAATGTTTTTGAGAAACTATTTGTAGGGATATATAAAAATTATAATTTATTTAGACTCATAATTAATTAAATAACTCACTCTATAGATTAAACATCAAAATTATTGAAGTTTATATAGTTAAATTATTATATAGGAGTCACTATATTTGGGTGTAAGGTTCAACTATATCACTAAATAATTGAAAATATCTGAAAAAGTTTGATAATTTAAATGGTCTAAACCCATTTATAATTTGTAAGAGCAATTAACTCAATTCATTAATGTCATTAAAATATATGTATATGGGTAATTCTATGATAATCATGGAATTTAATTTTTATTCTGATAGGTCAACTAAAATATAAAAGATCAATATACTCTTATGAAATGGTTCATCACTAATTTTGGGAAAAAATAACAAAAATTCACTATCGAACATAAGAGTCTTATGATTCATATGTAATACTGTTATGATGGTCATTACACTACATACCAATTCAGCAGATTTCTAAAAATAATTGACTTATATATGTAATAATTTGAACTTAGTTAGATTAACATTCAAAAGAAATATTTAAATTAGATGATGGTTTACCTTTTTTTTTCAGGTAATAAATAATCACTTTTATTTAGAGATATTTTACTATTATTTATTATTGATTGAAATATGAACAAGATATATTATGAAAAAAACATCCATGAGCCTTTTTGAGAATTAAAAACTACCCTATGTTGGTATCAGGTTTATGATCCATCATTTACATAACTATAAGTGCAACATCATAAAATTAATAGATTCTTAGATGATAAGGAATAAAAAAGATATTTATTTTCTGGAAAAAATGAAGATGTGGTAATAATGGTTATTATATAAGGATTATTATCGTGAATATCATTGAATATTTAAATGGTTATTTAAATTGACCCTAAGGAAATTATAGTTAACCAATAGTGTTTCATGGATTAGTATGAAATATAAGATCATCTCACTTCCAGAAATTGTAGATTTTATATATTCAATAGTGGAAAATTTTATTCATGGTATTTTTTTAATAAAAAGGATGAAGTATAGGGGAATATTAAAAAATAAGAGAAACAAATATTTTATATTAAAAAGTATTCGCATGTATTTATGGAATATTAAAACTATATCCCTAAGAGAGTAACAAGTGTCAAATGAAGAATAAGAATAAAGAGTCCATCATTATATCCATATCTTATAGGAGTATTGAGAAAAGAGTATGAGTATACATTCAATTCTGTGAAGAGGGTCTTAATAAAGAGAGATGTCTGAAAAATTCATACACTATTACATTTTTATTTAATTAGTAGAAAATTTGACCAGGGCCTATTATCTGGATTTAGAAAAATACTAAAGAATGATGGTTGTTAAAGGAAAAAAGATCACATGATGGTACACCAAAATATTGATGTAGTCAAATTCATATCAATGGTTACATTAGAAGCTTAGTTTGAAGAAATCATGGAATAAAAAAGTAAATACTAGTTGGGAGATTATTAGGTTTTTTTGGGAGATATCACATACTTGAATACGATAGTTTAATGAACTAACTTAGAGTTTGGAATAACATTATAGGAGATATACCCCCATTGTATTCTTCAGTTTTTATGATATTCATGAGATAAACTTTTATTATAGGTACTAATGTTTAATAGTATTAATATATATTTGACTCAAACTAAATAAAAAAAGTATTATACAACAACTTTTTAATTTGACCATGTAAAAATCATGGGGTGATTCTCTTTTTATCTATCAATAACTCATATGGTGATAATCTAATGGGGGTATCATATGAATTTAAATTAATTTTCCTAACCAGTAGTAAAGGATTTAATAATTTATATGGAATAATTTAAAATTAAAAAATTTAAATTCTCTAAGAAAATCTGTCTATATTCACACCCACCCCTTATTTGGGGTCTATATATATTCATTATAACATCAATTAGGATCGGGTCTATCTATGATTTCATATATCTAATTAAATATTTACAAAAAAAAAATTATTGTATCACATATAGAAATATTATATTTCATTTAGTCTTATAATATCCATAGATGAAAATTTATTTTCTATCTAATAAGACATAATCATGGATGTTTCCACAAAAAATATTAATAATAGAGAAAATAAATTAATGATTTGAAGATTGAGAATAATTCAACAAATAAAGAATATAAAAAACTACATTATGGTAATATAAGTGTTTTTATTTAAATGTTTAAATGGGGATTGTTAGGATGAAATTATATCTAGATATGGAGACTAAGGAAGAGTTAAGACATGAAAAATAGTTGAATACCTCTACAATAGAAATATGGATTATCTGAAAAAACTCCCCAATGAATTTTTCATATATTTATATATATTAAATTTCATTAAGGAAATATATTATAATATATTATAACATGATTTGATTTTTTAAGTGATTATTTAATAATTTTCTAAAAATAATCACATGATAAATAAAATATCTAAACACAATCATACAAAAGAGTACTCAATATTAATTTTCTATTATAATTTATCTATGGTGGATGAAGTGTTGAAAAAAAATGTTAATAAAAAAGTTCTGATTATTAAGATTGATGTGAAAATGATCATTTCACCAAAAGTAACTAATAATTCCATAGATAATTTAATGGAAACTAAATTTAAGATCCTGGGTAAATGGGTAAAATGGAATAAAATTTTATTTCATGATTAGAGTTAGAGTAATGAAGTTTATATTGAAAAGATGAGAATTTAATTGGAAGATTGGGTGAGTTCAGTTTAATACTAAAACTCCATGTCATAAATCTCTTGGTTTGGTGGGTTATTTATGAAATTAGTAAATAAATATAGAAGAATATTCACGTAAAACATTCAAGAGAAATGTTACCATTAGTTTATATGAAAGGGTTATTGTTTATAAGAGATTAATGATGGTAGAAAGATAATCATATGGTGATTCAAGAATATATCTATTGTATCAATGTAGGGTCTTGAAAATTCCTCAAGGGGGAAATCCAATCACCCCAAGACTTGGGAAAGGACTGTGTCGGTCCATGTACCATCTCCCGGCAACATTACGCGGCCGGTTCGGTGAACCGCAATTCTGCGGACCAGCGTCTTCCGCGAAGCGGAGGCGGGGCTCCTCCACAGGTGAAAAGCAGAACAGACGCCAGGCCGGTCCACCAACGTGAACCGTGAAAACCTGCCCATGTCTCCGCGAACCTCATCGTTCGTGGAATAGAGGCAGATTGGTGTGTCGCCACGAATCAACCCTGTCGCGACTCATCAAATATCGGTTGACCGAGTCATTCATTGGTGGAGATTCATTCATGGGATCCCTCAAAAAGTGCCATGGGCCCATCAGTACTTCCTCTACAAGACTCTATAAATAGTCACCGAGGGGGACCAAAAAGGGGAGGGGGGAAACACGGGTGAAAACCTGTGGGGGGATGCTGGAGAAAATTCTCCCAGTGGTAAAGCCCCATGACCATCTGCAAACCCCATATCGTCCTCGGATGAACTCTTTCGTATAGAGGAGAAACCAAACCGCAAACCACATGCGGCCATCTCCTGCACAACCATCCCATATCGTCCATTTCCTTTGCAGATAGTCCCTCCGAGGCCACCCCCTCCGCGGAACTGTGTTGTTTGCGAAATGGAGGTGGGAACCCCTCTGTGGGCACGATGTTGGATGGGTGCCATCCCATTTTTCATAAACCCTTCACGACCATCTCCCTCGCAGCTAGCTCCTCTGCGGACACCCTTCACGGAAGGCCATCCTTCGTTTACAGCCACCTTTATGGCAATCTCCCTCGTGGCCATCTTCTCTGTGGACACCCTTTGTGGACGAGCTTCCTTCGAGGATGGCCTCCTTCACGGCCTACTCCTTCGTGGTATCCTCCCTTGCGGCCCGCTCTTCCGCGGACACCCTTCGTGGACAACCAATCCACGAACCACAAGCCGCCGGCCCTACGGGACTGGCTCCTTCACGGATATCCCCTCGGCGGCCATCTCCTATGCGGCCAGCTCCACTGCAGCCAATCCCTCATGGCCAGCTCTTATGTGGCCCACCCCATGAGGAAAACCCAATGCACTCGCCGATCCATACCGCGGGCCCTACGCCCCCGCACCCCCGCTCGGGTTCAGTGCCAGGGTTCAGACCTGGCCCTCCAGGCCGGTCCATTTGCTACCATCACTGACCCACATGAAAAATGGAGAGTCGCACCGTGAACTTTTCAGGCCCGGTCAATAGTATTTTACATTGCACCCTTGTGTCATGCCAACTTTTTTCCTATACATTTCATGATTTGAGATATTCCTCATGACTCTCCTATAACCTCATTACCTAGATCCTTTTGCTAGGTTCATCTAGAAAGGGCCACCCTTGCATAAGTCCCACACCAACCATTGATAGGTATCTCCTACCTAGTCGTCTTGACCACATGGCGTTAAACTGTATGGCCCTCGTCCTGACCATATGACGTTAAACTGTATGGAAATAGTCCTCTTTATATGACTATAAACTGTAGTATTCCCTATTATTATATAATTGGACGCCTCTTGCTCCACACAAGATAGCCCTTTTTCTATGTTTACAGTGGCATAACTTCAAGGGCGCTGGAATCCATTCAAACATTCCATCACTCCATCTCATGCTTTACATGTCCTTCATTAGGATATTCATTCCCTTCCATGTCTAAAGGGACCCCCTAATGGCCTAGGCCCATGCCGCATTAGCTCACCTACCGTCTTGGGCTATCGCCCCGGAAGACTTTTGACAACATTTTGAGTCAAGTCCTATGTTTCTAACACGGTCAGTAGTCGACCCTCATTTTTTTGTCCCCATTTCAGGCTAACGCGATATGGATGATGTGTTTCAAACACGGTCAACAGTTATCCCCCATCACCATGCCACCATCATTGCATTACGAATGTCGGGCATGTGATTCACACTTTCCATCTCCGTTTGTTCGGACTGATTCCAACACCCTTGGCGTTATCCCTCATGTGCACCAGCGCATAGATAAATACCTCAACCCACTGGTGAGTTGGGGTGCCCTCATGGCTAGACATGAGGAAGAAACATGGGAATCCATCTCGGAGTAAGCCCCGACCTTATGGGACGCCCTATGCGTAAGCCCCACTCCACTTCCCATGGACGCACCTTTCGTGATGTGATCGCTTGGTCCATACTGCCTCTTGTTTCTCACATAGAGCGTGACTCATGTGGTCTTAGAGTAAGAATTGAACATGACATCCTCTTATGGGCCTCCTCAGTTTGTAAGCCCCAATCCATTGCCATGGACCTCCTCATAGTGTAAGCCCCAATATATTTCCATGGGCCTTCTCAGAGTGTAAGCCCTAGTCCATTACTATGGTCCTCCTTGGAGTGTAAGCCCAAAACATGTGTGAACTATAAGGACTTTTATCCATGTCAAGGCATGGTACGTAGGAAGCCTCCCTGAGGTTCAAGCCGGATCACCATCGGACCCCTGGGTCCACATTCATGTCGGCTCTCCGACACTCCTACTCAAAATACGTGGACTTTGATCCCTGTCTCCCAAGCAGGGTATATAGGATGCCTCCATGAGGTTCAAGACCAACAAAAGGTTGATCCGACTATCTTCGCATCGGTCCACTGCATCATTCCTAGTGTCATATC
This sequence comes from Viscum album, assembly GCA_963277665.1. Classification (NCBI taxonomy): domain Eukaryota; kingdom Viridiplantae; phylum Streptophyta; class Magnoliopsida; order Santalales; family Viscaceae; genus Viscum; species Viscum album. The sequence continues at coordinate 882,368,626 of OY728143.1, read as the reverse complement.
GATGATTCCAGACTCCTCAGGGTCATTAATACAACGAGGGATGGTAAACCTTGGGCATAAATGATTCTGAACCCCTGCGTCCATCTGACCTTTTCCAACCAAGAGTAATTTGTGGATACAATGATTGGGTATAAACCAAAGATTTGTGAACATATGAATACATCTTAAATATATAAGAGTGTCCTGGAGCATGCAATAATTCCCCCCAAAAGGGTGCGATGATCCTGACTTCCCATCATCTCGACCAATGTGAGTTTTTAAGTATCGCTGGCCAAACCCCCCAGCGAACGCCTGCCTTTGGAAACCAGGTCCACGATTCATTGGATACGTAACCATTGGTCATTTAGAGACCAACCTGAAACAATCATCATTTAAATAGTCAACATATTATATAGATAAATCTATTCTTACTGATGTTTTATTAATGACTAGTGTATAATTAAATTCCAAAAATTTGAAAACTATGGGTGATTAAAAATGTTATGAAGACCAAAAATGTTTCATGGATCACTATAATATAGTTTTTCATAATAACATCTCTATGAAGAAAATTTTATAAGATTACTACTCAAACATAAGAGGAAAATTAATTTTTTACGATTGAATGTAAATAGAAGAAGATAAGATTCATTGGTTATTGTTGAAGCTATAGAGTTTTTGGGAATAAATCCCCCGAATACTGGTACAATTATATGATTTTTAAAATTTATAAAAAGTAATAAATTTTTTGTGAGTAAACGTAAAATTAAATTATTATTTTCAATAAAAATCATTGATCAAAAAGAATGGTGGAACTATCTACTAGAAAAAAATCATAATTTCTTGAAAACATTTATGATTATTACAGTGAAAGTGTACATAGTTCTATTGATTATTACTATAAAAGAGTCAATAATAATTCATATATATATATATGTGTGTGTGTGTGAATAATACCATAATATAAAATGAAAAATCATCGAAAATAGTCTTGTTTACTAATGAATATAAAAAAAGAAGAAGAATGGGATAAGTGATTTCATGATGATATCTTGAATGGATTCTACACTAATAATAATAGTATACTTATATTTTGGTAGAAAAGGATACATTATTAATGATTTTAAATTAGACAATAACATAAAATTAAAATGGATAAGGATGGGACTAAAATTTGAATCAATTAATGAGAGGGATAAAAGGATTGGTTTGGAAGATAAAGATGCTAAATAAGAATATATACATTTTATATATAATAGAATATTGATGTTTAGTATATGCCTATTTATAATGAATAAAGTTTATTTTAATACAACTAAAAAAATTATAACATTGTTATATAGAGAGAAAAGATTTTTTGAAAACTAAGGAAAAAAGGCCAGTGATTTTTTTCTCATAGTGATACTATGATAAAGAAGTCTATCTCAAAAACAATCTTTCCCATTATAATGAGTGTTTGAAAATATGTACAACATAATTTTAGGTGAAAAATAATTAATATAAAAAACAAGATATTATATGTTCGTTTTTAGCTAATATGGAAAAAAAATATAGTATCTAATAATATGATGGATGTGAGACAAGAATAATTCCAATTAATACTCAAATAAATAAATTAAAAAAATAATGTATGGATAGAACTTCTAATGATAAGGTTTTAAATAAAGGGTTATTAAGGTTGAGATTAAACTTAAATACTTTCTTATCATATTTATGTGATAAATCTGCCCTATTCATATATTTTTTTAATAAGTGTAGGGAATTAAATGTCTTGAATTGGTGGGGAGGTAAATTAATTTCTTTAATTACTATAAGGTAAGAAAAGTTTACCATAATGGAGTTCACATTGAAGGAGATGAAACATAATGCAGAGATATTGTAGTGAAATGCTTGTGTAGATAAAAAAGGATGAATGTTTCCAAAAATATTTTGTGAACTTATAATTCCTAGACAACAATTAAGAAATTTTGATGTTCATGTATGAGAACCATCATTCCCATCCTTGGTTTAAATATATAAAAATATTTATTAATAGTGAGTGATAATTTAATTGATATCGAACATGAGGGATAAAATATATTATTTTAAATGAATATTTTTATATATTTTTTATATTATTGTAGTATTTAAATGACTTAGGTAATAATTTTAACTAACATTGAATACATAATTCATTAGTATTTCACTTTTTAGATATTTGTGTGGAAAACATTGTTTCTATGGTTAATTAATCTTGTTTTTTACACTGAGAATGGATCGTACATATATATTGTTGTTTTATTTTTTCTTCTTATTTATATGTGACGTGTTATTCAACCCTTATCTGAATATAATTATGAAGAGATAAGTGATATTTACACATAAATTTTCACATATTCATTTATTATGAATAAATAGGCTAAAATATATTATTTTTAATTAAAAATTGAAATGACAACAAATAGAGGGGAGATATTGAAGAAACCTGTTATATATTGATGTCTAGATGTGTCAGTTGTTTATATTTCCAACAAAAATATTATGAATAATTTCAAAATATACTAAAAATTGGTGATAGGAGGTATACCAGAAAAAGATTAAAATGAATATCACCAATTTTAAAAATTATGTTGTGATCCACATAGAATACATGAACGAATAGATTCAAGAAGGACATAAATTACATCTACTTATTAATGATATATTTTATAATAAATTCAATATAAGTTTTTATGATGTAGAGTTAACTATTTTAATTGTTGATTAAGAATTTTGAGGAGAAATATATGATGTTTTGTATGGATGATGTTTATATATTTGTAACTAAATTTTGAATAATGTTGGATAATGTTACTAAAAATCATTGATAAAATTTTCTTGAAATAGTAGCAATACTAGATAATATTAATTAGATGAACGTTAAATAAAGATGAGTATAAAATGTAAGTATAGAGGCAGTGAAAATATATGTTAATACTCCATTATTAGTATATAATTGCACTATTAATTTTGAATTAATATTAAATTATTTTAGAAGTATTCTAAAAAATATGGAAGGAAATTAATGTAATTTGTATTTTGTTGATGTTATTGGTGACTGTTTGGGAATACTTGAACAAGTTTCTAGTTTATCTATATAGGTTCTATAATATTGGATTTAGAACTGAATATTTACCAATTCTAAGAAAAAAAATATATATGTATACATTCATGAATGAATAATTTTATATCACATTTGGTATACATAATATTAAAAAAATTGTGAGGATAAATATAAAATATAAAGGTATCTATGGAGATAAGTATTAATGATTAACAATTTTTGAGAGTTACTTGTATCCAATTGTGTTATCTTATTATTTTTAAGTGGTAATCACCATGAATTCATAATGGTCAATTTGAAAAAATATATAGAGATTTAGAATACTTCTCAAACCCACTATAGTGTGTAAGAGTTTTTAATTAAAAAAAATATTTTTCATAATGTTGGTGTAAGAGTATCATAGTGGAAATAATAAATGTTATCTAATAGGTTAAATGTTTTTTGAGATACATAAGGACTATTTAATATTATAAAAATAATGAAATCTCAATATTTCAAAAGGCATAGAACCACATTGAGAAATGTTATATTATGATCATTAGTACTTTTGATTCATCCACTATAAAATCCAAGAATTTTAATTGTGATTTGTTTTAAAAAACTTATGATAAATTGATGTAGGACAATAATGTGAGAATAATAATATTTAGAATAATTATTTAAATTAGAAAATTCTTGAAGTATTTATCAATAAATTAAAATATCAAAATTATTTAGAGAAATATTATGAATATAGATGAGTGATTTAAAAGTTATAAAATAATAATGCAGGGAAGAATAATATTCCAATATTATTTTTGAGAATAAAAAAACAAGACTCTTTTATTTTTGGTTTCTTATATCCATCAATTAAATAAGGAAAACTCTCCCACTACAACATTTCATGATTCCATGCTGATGTCTGATAAATAAAATTTGTATTCTTCATAGAATATGATGATGATATAATATTGTTAATACTGAGAGGAATAATAAAATGAGTCTCAGTAATTGTTTATATATAAATTTCTAATTAACAAAAATAAATGGGAATTAAACTGAAGAAATTTAATGACCAGCTTAAAAGATGAAAAGATATCATTACTAAAAGTTAAGGTGTTTCTATTTTCAATTATGTAAAATTTTATTCTTATTATTATATCAATAAAAATTAATTATTATGTGTGAATATTTTTTAATGAGAAATATTCATAATAGTATTCTTAAAAAATATATTACATCAAAAAAATGATTGAATAGAGGATAGCATAACATGTGCATAGAAAATCTTGAGGAAGACAAAATCTTACGATCTACCTGTATTTTAAAAGATATGTGTGTGTAGAGGAATGTTATACTATTACTATTATATAGAAGATTGCGTTAAAGTGAGGAGTTCCAAAAAGTCATATGTGATGATTTATTTATATTATTCATAGTAGAAGTGATCAATTCATATGATCTTGATTCCAATGAAGATCAAGATGTGATGATTTGTGATATGTAAGGATGATTTTCTATTTTTCTTGAATATATAATCAATCGATGTCCTGTTTCGAGGTTTTTTTAATGAGAATATATAAAGGACCCTTTAGTAGATGGTCGTGCATTTATGGGGGAAACTGTCCCTTGTATTCACTAATTATTAATATTATCAATATGTAGCCAGTAATTATAATTATCAAGTATACTTGTTGAAATATTTCTCTGAATTTTCACTCTATAAAAGAATAATGTTAGTACCAAACAAAATAACCAATATTTTGAAAATAATTAAGTGATAATTTTGATATAATTCAGTCATGAATGTTATGAGAATATTGTGAGGAAATCATTAATAGATCCATACATTATCATAACTAGTAGAAAAATATAAATAATTGAGAGGGGATAATTTAGTATTCTAAAGATTTATTTTATAAAACCTATCACCCTATCTCACCCCCACTCATGTGACTGTGCACATTTCTAATAATTACACAAATTTTGAAGTGGTAAAAAGATAAAAACCCTCTTATAACCCCTTTTTTCATATTCTATATCTTCTTGGGGATGTTGTGAAAGATTATATAAATTGATATAATTATAATCACACATTATTACAGTTTTTGATGAAAATATGAGTTATATTGTATTGAAATATTTATTATATATGACTTTAAATATTTACATTTTTCAGATGAACCTAAAACAAATTCATTTATTGAAACTAAGATGTCATTAATATGTATAAAATCTCATTTTTTGATAGTATACTACCCACCATTATATGTAAATAAACACTTTTGTTGGGTTATTAATTTCAAAATATAATCACTTCAAAAAATTTATTAAAAACGTAATTTCAAAATCAATCATTTATAATTTTTTAATTCATGGATGAAATATTTTGGTGTCCCAGACTAGATTAATACGTACAAAAATTATTTTATTGATGGTGCTATGGATATAGTTCCTCTTTAACACATTTATATTGTTTATAGGAAATAACCATGAATATGTATCGATTAGTTTGAATATTCCAAGTGTATTTCATCTGCATTGAGATAGATACCATCAATTTATTCACTAACGAATGTAGGGAAACAAGATTCATACTAGAGGATGAATCATGTAAATTATATTAATATATTGGAAAGATTTGTGCAATTTCACATTGAGATAAAAAATATAATATGAAATCATATATCATCAAATTTTGAGTATTCACCATGATATTGACTAAAAAAAGTTATCATATATATCATAGATGCGGAAACCATTATCTTTTAGGTCAAAAGAGTTAAATTATTTTAATTATTGCAAAAATAATTTAGGTCAGCATCTATTTTTTGTAACATATTTGGATGAATCATATTATTTTGATTTATAATCCTATGAATGGTTTGGAATTCATTTTTCCAATTTACCATTCTGCCGTGAAGACATGTTACCAATACATTATGATATAAATGATAGTATATTCACCTATCCAACAACAATATTTGAATTCTACAATTATGGTCCTCCATTAGTATATATGTTTTCTTTGGATCCTTGACGATGATGTGTATGGTGTCGAGTTATACATGATCCTTCACATATTCCACCGATAGGGGAAAAGTTCCTAGAATAGAAGCCACCTCCATCTAAGGATATACACTAATAAAAATGGTATTATCTTCCTTCATTATGATATACATAGTGTTTTCTGGTCCAAGAGTATTCATGATCATATCATTCATCATTTTACATTTCATCTTTATTTAGGACTGAGAATTGATAGACCAAAAGATATCTTTAAGAGATCAAGGTAATTCCCAAAAGACAATGTGAAAAAAAAATCAGGAGAATATTGCTACATCTTAATAACCCAATGGCTCTTGGGGAACCCCCTCCCAATGAATCAATGATATGAGGGAAAATGAGATCTGACCCTCCTCTTCATGAGGATGTGCTCTTTATGGTTCCTCAAAATCCACCACATAATATTGGAATATAATATTAATACTAGAATCCCATTCAAAATCTAGAATTTGGGGTATTCCATAATCAAAGACATAGTTTAATATTTAATATAATAATTAATTTTATATGAACTTGTTGACGTTAAATATTATTATATTTCATTAATTATTATATATTAATAAAATTTTATAAATTATTTCATAAAAACTATTCAACTAAATAAACTTCATAAATATAATTTAGGTTCATTCTGATTCGAATAATTTGAAAAATATAATTAATATCAATAATTTTTTTCCACAAACATTTTTGAACAAAATAAATTATTATAAAAACCCCTTTACATATAATGAAAATTCAAAAAAACAACTAAAATTATCTTTCTATAATTACTATAATTTTTTTGGTTTTTTAAACTATTATATGTGTTATCATATGTATTTTTTCTTCTCGATAAATTTTTTCGATTCCTTCAAAATAATTAATAAACCATAATGCATTGTGGAATTGAATGGCACATTAACTATAAAAAGCTGCTATAATGGTGAATAATATTTATTTTAGTGTCTTATATAAATACATCATGTGTATCCACTATACATGAATATAAATCAACCTAAAAGGTAGATATTAAGAGGGTTCCTCCCTTGGAAGTCCACTATGTTGTTGGTATATGTTTGATTGATTCCTTTTGTGTAAGAAGATGAATCATGAACTTTATGTATGAATTCATTGGGGAATTGAATGGGTATACTACAATAAAGTAAGGAATGTTATTTCAATCGTGTATAAATTTCTTACACATATTAAGGGCTTTTTATTTTTGGTCTTTTAGACCTGTGAATTTCATGTTCATGTTCATCTGAGCCTTTCTGTCTTGTAATGGATATCTCTTAACCCATTATAAAAATGGATTTTCAGATAAAATAAAAAAATTATTGTCTTCCATGCCATGGGCCATTATAATGTTAACCTTAAAATACTACAAATACAATATTATTTTTACCATGTTAATTAGTGTTAGTTATCCATAATTGTTCTTTTAGAACATTTAATATTAATATTTATGGATAACTATTTTGAACTATTATAAATAATTTATTTTTAATATTATTATTTATTTAAAATTAAAAATGAATTACTTAATTTTACTAATTTATAAATAATTATTAATAATCCTACATAACTAGTATTTTATTAAGGTATATATACAATCCAAAATTGAAAAGATAATTTTAATTTTTCTATTTGGTTTTTAAAGAATGATTTTATTTATTTCATGTATTCTTTTAGAAAATTTATAGTACCTCATAAAATTCCTTCTTGTATTTCATGAAACAATTAAAATTTCATATATTGGGGAAGATGAATGTTTTCTAGGTAATAATTATTTTATGTGGTTTTTGTTTGGGAATATCTTTTTTGGTGATTGAAAAAATAAGAAGGTGGGGAAGATGAATGTTTTCTTGGTTAGATAATTGTAATTCACCATTTTAGGTCCTTTATTAGGATGTGACCTAATCATGATCATCTTCTTATGATCATAATAGTGTTTTATATGTCATGGATCAACAATATATTATAAAATATCGATGTTTGGAATTAACTCCCAACTTTTTGTGTAATATTAGATTCACACAACCAAAATGTAAAATTTTATTTACAAAATGAGGTTAAATAAAAAGGGTCATGAAAGTGAATAAGTATGGTGGAATGAATTTCCTTCATCATTTGAGGGAGTTATAAGGGAATAATTTTTTAGTCTATAATAAAGAGTTTCAACCTATTGGGATGATCCCTAAATAATATTCCACCAATATTTATTTACCACTAGTATATTATTAAACATAATAATGATAATATATTGAACTTTTTATATAATTAAAGAAATATTATTTGATTATTATTAAATATTTAATAATTTTGTTGAAATATGGCCATAAGATAATTAATAAAGGAATAATTTCTTAATTTTTAGACCATTTACTAATTAAAAAATAAAAAACATTATATAAAAACATTATGTTATTTATATATCAAAAAATCATAATTTTTACCCATGTTACTCATTGTGAGCATTACCCGAAACAGTAAAAAGATCAAAAAAAGAAGAATAGTTGAATATTGTTTTCATCATATTAAAATTAAAATATCTCTTTTAATTGATACTAGAAAATATATAATAAATAATTTTTTGAGATATAATTATCATAACAAAAAAAGAACGATCCATCCACATTATCATTATTTTATGGTTTTTTTCATTTCAATGATTACAAAAAAAATTATATCCCAAAAGATTAATAAAATTAATGTTATATTCGACCAAAAAATATAATATAGGATCATTAAGTAATGTAATATAAAATTTATAGGGTTTATTACATTGTAGGGTATGGATTTTCATAATAACATCAACTAAAAAATCCAATGTTTCACCAAATATTCTTATATATTTATCTACCACCAAATTTTTAATCCTTCAAAACATGTAATAATACATTATAAAAATGTTGAGCTGTAAAAATAATAGAATTTAATGTAGAATAAAATAACTAATAATTACTAAATTACAAGGCCACTCAGAATAATGATATGCTTAAAATAATTAATCAACTGGAATATGTTGTAAGTATACTGAATAGTATTTTATTTTATGGAACTAGAAATATTATCTCACAACACATTATAAACAAAAAAGGAAATATCAGTAAAATGAAATTTCATAAAAAATTACATTTTATGGGTATTGGGAGTAAGATAACCTTGAGGATTGGGAATGTGATATATGGCAGCAAAAAATCTTTTAAAAATTGATATTATTTTTAAACAACATAGAAGAAAAATAAATTAGAAAACACAATGCACTAACTTGATAATAAAAACCCCTCTATATAGGAGTATTGAATGAGAAATGATATAATAATATTAATTTATTCTATTTTCTTTTACCTTTTTATTTTATTATTTACTGAATATAATTTATGAAAAACTCAAGAAATAATCCCATATAATTTACAAATACGTAGAAATCAACAAGAAACTCCATGAATAACTTAGGAAATTTTATAGATATCTTACAATCACTATTGAAATGTATAATATGAATAATATGGTATATGGGGATGAAAGAATGATCCTAGATGAAAATGTAAAAACAGTAACCACTCCAAAACTACATAAAAGTTTCAATGTCCTAATACATTGACTATTATTTATACAATAAGTATGTGAAAACCTCATGAAGCACTATATAAATTGCAGGCATATATTAAGTAATCTGTTAGTATATCTAAAAATCCTTTATACATTTATGGTATCAGAAAAATAATATTAGTTCTATAACCATCCAAAAAATCCACAATATTTCTATATGGTGTGTCAAGTGATGTTTTGTAAAGGGTTAAGAGAAAACCTTTTTCATCTAAATTCTATATATTAAATAAAAAACCTGAATCAGTAAGAATATATGGATTCATAAATCAAGGAATAAACTTTTAAACTATTATATATACAATAATTGTGCAGGAATAAACTCTTATTACAGGGATTGGTTATTATATTGTTCATTTTAATAATATTAAATAAATTTAATCCCCACATGGAGAGATATTGTATTCTAGAAAATAAAATTTATATAATAAATATTTTTTTTGTGATAATAATTTGATAAACAAAATCATGTATCTTGGGAAAATGATAATATTTTTGAATTTAATGTGGATATAATTATTATTTTTTAAGATATATCTAAATATAAGTTAATTTAAATGAATAAATTGAAAATTAATGTTGATATGGGGATTTCTTTTGTTACTTCATGTTTATATATAACTGAAAAACTCTTAATTTTTATTTTTCATTTAAAATATACATAATGAATATACATAAACTTATAATTGTTTGACTCTCACAAACCACCAAAAATTAAATTTAATCATCATCCATAAAATATAATTTATGATTATGTATTGGGTGAGTAGATATTTCCCTTAATAATTCGAAACAACCTTTTTTGAAAATCATAAAATCTCATTCAAAATCATTATGAAAGGAAATATAAATGAAATAAGGTAGACAAACAAATATCAATTAATTTTTAATTATAATTTTTTCTCTATTTATTAATTGAAAATAAAGAAAAATAATTTAGTCCGTCTAAGGAGATTGAATCCAATAATGATTAGAGTACATAAAAATGATGTTGAAAACTAGATATACATTGGGATCATATATCAAACTTCAAAGTCATAGTGGGTGATTTAGAATAATTTTGTGGTATGAAATATAGAGTAATATTTTTTTAAATTACTCAAATAACCTATTGTTATTTTGATTCTAATCAAAAAGGATTTTTATACTTTATATAGCAAAAAAACCACAAATCAAATAAATATTACTAATAATTATAAATTATTGAATAAATAATTGATATATTTTTTCAAAAATATAAATTATTCATTTTTAATTATTTATCATGAATACGTTTTTATGATATTTGAACTTAACGACCTCAGGAAGACCACATTTACATGTTATTTTGGAAAATTTTAATACTCATTATTGATATTTTAAAATATTAATACAAATATTACTTTTATATAAGTATGTTATAAATTATATATGTGTTACTAAACACTTTGAGGAAGTTATTATTAATTGTTTCAGAGTATAGTGTACTTGAAGCACAATTTCCTCCCAAATATGAATATCATTTTACAAAATCATACTAAATTTTTTTTTATTTAATATTTAAGATTATAAAACATTAAATATTAGATTATATTTTTTAGGATATTTAGTAAAAACAAGGTATTAAGGTAAAACCCCAAATTTAAAAATTATTTCTTCTTGAGAAAAGAAATATTTTTAAGGCATATAAAATACCCTTATTAGCCATACAAGGATATATAGAACATTTATAAATGACTTTATTTATATTTCCTTTCCAAATTCTTGAAAACTTAATGTGGATTGAATGTGCTTTTTATGGATTTTTTAGTGAATATTTTAATGAAAATTAATGATGTTTGACAAAAACACTAATAATAATATAACCATAATGGTAACTATTTTATTAGTTAATTTTGGATACCTAAAATATTTTTGTTTGAGATTTAGTATCTAGAAGTGGATGGAATGTCTCATTTAATTGTATCTGCATCAATGATAAAGAATATTTAAGAATTTATTTACATAATATAGATATTTATATTTCACATCTTATTTTGAATATGTAATTTTAAAAAAAAAAATTGGTATGAAGTGATGTAACTTTTTATTTTCACCAGGAGTCCATGTGGTAATTGTGGAAAAAAGGTGATAAGAATACCATAATTAAGAAACCTAAATCAATATTTTTCATAATCTATGTGGAGATAAAATTTAATTGGGAAAAAATAATCTCCCTGAAGACTATTTGAGTATACTAAAAATATAGTAGATGAAGGTTTTCTAGAGGAGGTCTCATTAGTGGAATATTTATAATGTTAGAATCTATGTTTTTCTAGTAAACTTCAATAGTGTAATGGCATAGAAAATTATATTTTTTTCTACTAATAACTTTGAAATTTTAATAAACAACTCACATTGAAAAAAAATATTATTATTTTCATATCGAATATATTAATAAGAAATAAATTGATAATGTATTAATTTTCTGTTTATTATAAAATTAAATATACTTTATAATAAATATATTCCAAAATTATCATGAATTGGTGAAATTAGACATCAAATTATTTCTATAATAGTTTTGGAATAGGATTTTATTTTACCACATTTTCTAAGGAATATAATGAGTTTTGTGATAATAGTAAAAATTTCAAATGAATCGTAAAATATTAGGAAACAATAAATACAAAAATAGCGATTGAAAATATTTTAAATCATTGATATTCCATAAATTGGTTTAAATGATCATTTTCAATGTATTTTGGTTATATATATATTTTTCTATGTGTATAATTATTATATTGAAGAGGAAGAAAAATCCACCAATATAGATGAATAAATGGTTGTTGTAGATTTCAATAGATCTAAAATCCATACCAGGGTTGAATTCTAGAGAGAACCCAAATGTGACCATTAAAAATATATATTATATAATTATAGATTATATGTTTGAGAAATATAGCGTTTTTTGGATATCAATGCCTTTTCACCGACAAACCCATAAAAATTAAATAATCATTGACAATGTTGTAACCAAATTCATTGAGAATATTATCTGAATAAATAATAAGGAATGGGGTATGCTTTTGTATGAAACAATTATAGGCATTCAATAAGAATTTCATATCCCTAAATAGAATTACTTATATATACTATAAAGGGGAAAATGTTCTAGTATTGAGTCAAATCTGTGTAATGACCATTAAATTTTTAATATGGTGTGAATATTGAAAATTCAATATTGATTAAACTTAATGGAAACTAAGTTTTTAATATTATTATGATATAGGTTCCATATAAAGGTTAGTAACCAAAAATATTTCCTTTTTAAATATTATTATTATAATAGTGGCTAATTCATTAGAATAATAACATAACTAACAGAAAAGTAACATAACTCTTCTAATAGTGAAAATATCTTTAAAATATTAAAATAACCAATTTAATTAAAAAATAATTTGTTAATATCAAAATTTATTATATGAATCATTCAGATATAAAATTTTATTTTTAATAGATTTTTTAAAATTAAATTATTTTTGAAATGTGATTTTTAAATAACAAAAACAGATTATTATAAAATGGAAATAAATATTAAATTTGAATAAATTCAGTTTTTTTAAAATTAGATATAAATTGTATAATTAACATTTGAAATTACACTTTATATAATTTTGTGAAAATTTATAATATAATTGAAATATTAGGTGAAGAGTAAAATTCTATATGAAAAATATGAATTAATTTGTTTATAAAATCTACATAGGATTAATTTGTTAAATAATTTAATAAAAACATATATTATATATATATAATATAAATATAAGTTTATTAAGTACAAAAAATATTTTAATGTGGTAATTGATTGTTTTATATATAAAGTTTTTAACACAATAAGAATTTTTTTAGAAATATTTTTACTTTTAGTCGTGTGTTTTAAAAAAAATAGAAAATTTATTAATTTATTAAATAATTAGGCTATGATGATTTTTATTCAAATTATTTATCATAAATTGATGAAATATTTAAATATTAGAGTAAATATGATTCAATAACTATATTAAATTACATTATCATGATTAAATATCATCCACCATGTAATCATGACATTTGTTTAAAAAATTCAGATGATATACTAATATTTATAAAATAGATTTACTAGATGTCATGGTCATTATATAACTATATATAATAAACATTAAATTTAAAAATACTTTCCATTCATGATAATTTATCCCTATATCGTTATATGAAAAGTCACATCAATGATTTATCATAATGAAATAAATAATAATATTATATATATCTAGTTAAGCCTTTAATAAATATTTTATATGTTTTGGTTTCATACAACTCCAACCCTAATTCCATTGAAATGATGTGATCATTAAATAACCGGTAACATTGATTTTGCTTCAAAACACCTTCTTCATTATCTGTTTCATTATTACCTCATCCATTTTATTCTTTGTGATATATTTAATTTGAAAAAATAAAAGAGGCAATTTTAATTATACTACAATATAATTAATAAAAAAATTATATATATATATATATATCTGATATCTCCCTCGTTCTTTACATGTCCTGTCAGTGGTAGGTTTTCTCAGCCATGATAGCATTGTCAATTTTTTATCACCACCTTCAGGGATGGATATCTTAGATTTATATAAATATAAATATACAATTAAATATATACATGCATATATATAACATATTAGGAGATTTTATAGTTATTATAATATATTTTTAAAATATATTATCTCTGTCTCTATTTCAAAACAACTAATTATTGGTTGTTTTTACCCCAAACCCAGTAGATAAAAATTCTTCATTTGACGTGACCTTCATGGAATGTTAAGGAAATTTATCTATACAATATATATATATACACACACATATACCCAAACATAAACAAACACACACACACACAAACACACAAAAAAAACACACACACACACACACACACATATATATATATATATATATTGGTATATATTTATTAGTTATTATATAATATTATGAATAATAATTTACCATAACTGTTGGATTGGTAATTAAAATTGATAGAAAAATATTGAATGATAATAAGAAGAATTTAGTGAAATAGTTCATATCACCTTTTTATCATTAATTAAAGGAAAATAAATAATTTTCATGGATTTTAATAACGAATATGAACTATGATTAATTTAAAATTCTTCATGAATATTTTTATAATAATAAAAATATGATTATACAATAGAAACAGGAGTGATGAAGCTAAAAAGGACATATGGTAAATGGATTCGGTACTAATTTTCATGAATTGGGATTTAATTCTTACTTATTCCCTTGGACTCAAAAATAAATTATGTTGTATTGTAGGAATCTATATTTTTAAATTTCATAGATCTATTGGTCTAATAGACTTTTAATACAATATTCATGATAATTAAATTGTAAAATAAATATAAAATTTCACACTCTCTCCAATAGAATATTTATTTTCTAAATATTTATTTTGAAAGCATTAGAGTGTAATGGCCCGGACCTCTCCGGTCGATTACTTTGTAAAAACGTTTTTTTATGTGGTCAATGCGGTGAACATCAAAAATAATACTTATTATTAATAATAATTGGTGATGTGTTAATAAATTTTATTTGGGGTTTTGTTATAAGTGTTATACTAAATAATTATAATAATAATGTTGGTTTTTTTATAGATCTGGTAATAATGATTTAATGAGAATTATGTTTTGAATTAATTGCAATGAGATTTGAGATATAAGGATAAATAAGAGATGTTATTATTTATGATAATTGTGTTTAAAAAGAAATAATAATAATGATAAAGATTTAAAATAGGTGTGTGTCATGTGGGTTTTGATGGGAGGTGATCTTGCATGTTTTTTAGGGAGATTCAATCATTATTATTGAAAATAATTATGATAAAAAGAATGGAACTAATGGTGTAAAATCAAGGGAGGTGCCACTTTGTTGGGGAGGAATGAGATTGAAGAGAGAAGATGAAAAATATATTAATAATGATATAAAATAAAAGATAAGATTAAATGAAAAAAAAGAGAGAGAGAAGGAATACAAGGTGGGGCGTTTTGGGCATGGAATGAGGAAGAGAGAGGCACCACTTTTTGTGGAAGAAGGTAAGAAGATTGGAGAGAGAAACATGATTAAAGGAAATAAAATTTATTGAAAAATAAATATAGGAGAGAGGCGCCAAGTGTAATCCACCTAAACAAATGACTTTGGGCGTGAAAGCAAAAGGGGACCCAATTTTTTGAGCATATACAATTCAAGGAAAATAAATAAATAATAATATTATAAAATTTTATTATTATTTTTGGGTTTTATAATCTTAATTTGACCGTAACTTCTTCATATGGTGTCGGAATGAAGAACCGTCAGCGGAAGTGTAATCCTATAATTAAGACGGCCATTTTTAGACCAGTGATGGATACCTTTTTATGAGTTATGTCTCGGGTCAACGAAACACACATATTAATAAAATTAACGTTTTTTTATTAAAACGCGTGGAAACCGCGTGACGTGTTGTGTGTTAACCAATCAAAACATGTAACGTATGTACGGTCACATCGTGTATTCATTAATGCACGCTGAATACGGATTTACCTATTCATTGCCTATATAAGAACGAGGTCATGTTTTATCTTCCATATCGATCGCTTCTTTGTCGCACGACGACGCTCTTGGATGATCGAGAAGTATTCCTCCTCTAACTTCTTTGTCCGAGCTCCGAATTACGATCCGTCAGCGGCCACAGGATCGTAGCGACGAGATGAAGCTTCTAAGCCTGGACTTGTCACCTTTCCTTCCGGATTTCCTTCTCCAGCCTCCATCCTAGGAGGCGTTTGTCGGGTTTGGCGAAGGCGGAGGACACCGAAGGACATCGTCGGGTGCGACGTGATCGGGACCTTTTGAGGTAGGGGTTTACCTTCGTCTCTCTATTTGGTGCAACATGCGGGGTGGGATATTTTTCCTTTGTTCCATGGGATGCAGTTGAACTTTAAATAAAGATAATAACCAGATAAAGAAGGGTTTGGGGTTTTGTGCTATTTCTATTGCCTTCCAGTTTCTTTATCTTCTGTTTTTGATTTTGGATTGAAAGGCCTTTGCCTACTGAAAATCAAGGTCGTTGGTGGAATTTGCGTGCACAATTGATATCTGAATTGTTTGTGGTTGGTTTTGTTAAAACATGGAAAATGGATAAGCACGTAAAGACTGACTGATTAAATGAGAATGAAAACCTTGTGTGATCACCCTGGTTGAACAAAGTTGGAATAATGAACATGTAGGTGGTTTGGTTGTTTTGTGGGAAATGTTCTTGTAAACGATGGGGTTGAAATGGGAAGTGGTTGGTTGTGGAAAATTCATTTATTTATGAAAATTGTTTTGATTATGAAAAGTGTTTTGAAGTAAAATGTGTTTTCAAATGCGGAAATGTTTTGTGTGTGGAAAGGGTTTTATGTGTGGAACTTTGAAATAAATGAATGATGGAATGTTGTATGGTTGTGATAATATTTTGTAAATGAAATGGCATGTGGTTGCTTGCGTTTTACCTAACCTTGGTTGTGGATGGAAGGGATATGTTTGTGAAAGGTTTTGTCTGGATGATAGTTGCCCAGTAGTAATAATTTGGTAAACCATTCCATGAAACATGAAAACCTAAATGGGCTTGGGGATGATTGTTTGGTTGTTGATGCATGCTTCGTGGTAGCAGTGCCGAGGCACATGCTCAGTTTCTCTTTTTAAGAAGCCATAGGTTGGGCTGTGTGTTTGGTATATGTATATATATAATTGTATCTTTGTGTTTTGTCGCACCACACCCATGTCAAGCACCTAGTGCCGAACACTCCCATTTTATGGGAGAGGGTGTTCCCCCTTAGTTACTAGCTCCTTCCTGCTCCTTCTTCCATATGCTATGATGGCTTCAGGTGACCTTACACCCAAGACTCTTCGGGTAGGTCTCGGAGGATGTGATGGCGTGAGGTGACCTTACACCCAAGTCTCTTCGGGTAGGTCTTGGAAGCAAGATGGCTTGAGGCGACCTTTAGCCCAAGACTCTTCGGGCAGGCTTACTGTTCCCAAGAACCTCCGGGATGAGGCCTGGGTGTCTGCGGGCGGGTTAGTGGTTGTGGCCCAGGTGTGTGCGGGCGAGATGTGTGGTTGTGAGGCCCAGGTGTGTGCGGGCGGGATTCCTGGTTTGGCCCAGGTGTGTGCAGGAGGGAAGAGTGTGGTAGCGTCAGGACGTTTGCCGTTAGGAAGAGCAGCAATCTAATTAAGTGGGAAATGGTGCGGGGTACCCAATACTTTTGTTCTATATATATATACTAAACTTGTTTGTGTTACTTGGTGAGTGTGACCAGTGAGGCTGGGTGGATAGTTTTTCCTTGTTAGTTTCTCGTTCTTCTATTTTCTCATGGGACCTTAGGGTGTCTCCCCACTTGTGCACGAGAGCTTTAGGTTTCCCTACTGAGTATACTTTTATGCTCACCCTACGTTTACTTTCAGGTTTCCAGGAGGACTACCAGGGCCGTGCGGGACCCTACTAGTCGGGCAGTTGGAGTTGTTGCAGTTGTTGTTCTCTTGTTTTCTTTGGCATTGTACTTTTGAGCTTCCTTGTACTTGTACCTTGTTATAAAAATTGTTTAAACATGCATTTGGGCTTGCTTTGGGTTTATTTATATACACTTGTTCTTTTCCCTTTTTGGTGGTTGACTTGTCCTATTTCCCGATCCAAAATAATAAAAAGGGTAATGCCTCCCATATTTGTGAATACTCATACCCTTGGTGCTAGTCGCCAACCCGGGGCCTACTGGAGGCGGGACTCGGGGGTCATTATCTCCCTTTCACCATTGCCAGCTCAGGAGGGGCATCTTTGGTGGGAGGGGGTCGTGACAGAATGGTATCAGAGGCTGATGGTTGAGATATAGGATGGAGTCTGGAGTTAGGCACAGTGAGGATTGCATGGGATGGTAGGGCAACAGTGTTCGTTAATCTTGGTGCGTGACATAGGCCAGGGAAGACCGGCTAGGACACGGGATTTTAGGGCCCCCCGTGATCCGATGCAAGGACTCTGAGCCTACCGAACCTCCAAGTGAGACTATATTGATTGCAGGGTAGAGACCCTAGGGAAGGTACATGCATCATCATGTTTGTGTTTTACTTGATTTGGGTGTTCTGGGAAAGAAATTGAAATAAAATGATAATTAAAACTTTGAGTTTTTTCTTACTACTTGGGCTTAGGCGATCCTTGTTTACCGTACATCTATGGCACTTGGACGTTAACAGAAATGCAGAGGAGTGGGACGCGGACAACTTCACGCAACAGAAGTGGCAACCCCAGCAAGGCAAAAGATCGAGAGAGATGTTTCATGTTTTACTTAAATGCTCTCGTTTATGTTTTGTTTAAATCCAGGAGCATCACACTCAATTGTTGAAACTCATTCTCGCCCATGCTTTGGGCCTGGACCTTGTTTTTCATGAGTCTATAATGTTATGTTGTTTCCTGCTTTTCTTTAAATGTACGTGAAGAGCCCTATCATGTGGGGAGGGGAAGACCTAATCCCTAATCGAGACGCATTAATGTGGATGCGATTTAACCCGTGCAGGCGAGTCAGTGCCACCTAAAGCGGATAATATCTCAACATGGGAGAAGGAATTCCTCAAGCCATGTGTCCAGGCAGTGTGTGGGTTGTACGTTGTTGGGTGCAGAGTAAGTTGGAAAAAAAACCTAATATATGGGAAAGGAAAAACCTGATCCTTAATCAAGACGCATTAATGAGGATGCGATTAAACCCGTGCAGGCGAGTCAGTGCCGCCTAAAGCGGATAGTATCTTGACATAGTAGAGGGAATTCCTAACTCATAGAGTTGTTGGTTGGTTCCTTGTCATGACGAGAGCCCTGAGAGGTATCTTGTGGAGTGGTTCTTCAGATCCTTTCCTTCTTCTGGGTCAGTTTTTAATTTTCGAGGACGAGAATGTTTTGAGAGGTATCTAATGTAATCGCCCGGACCTCTCCAGTCGATTACTTTGTAAAAACGTTTTTTTTATGTGGTCAATGCGGAGAACATCAAAAATAATAATTATTATTAATAATAAATGGTGACGTGTTAATAAATTTTATTTGGGGTTTTTTATAAGTGTTATACTAAATAATTATAATAATAATGTTGGTTTTTTTATAGATCTGGTAATAATGATTTAATGAGAATTATTTTTTGAATTAATTGCAATGAGATTTGAGATATAAGGATAAATAAGAGATGTTATTATTTATGATAATTGTGTTTAAAATAATAATAATAATAATAATAAAGATTTAAAATAGGTGTGTGTCATGTGGGTTTTGATGGGAGGTGATCTTGCATGTTTTTTAGGGAGATTCAATCATTATTATTGAAAATAATTATGATAAAAAGAATGGAACTAATGGTGTAAAATCAAGGGAGGCGCCACTTTGTTGGGGAGGAATGAGATTGAAGAGAGAAGATGAAAAATATATTAATAATGATATAAAATAAAAGTATAGATTAAATGAAAAAAAAGGAGAGAGAGAAGGAATACAAGGTGGGGTGTTTTGGGCATGGAATGAGGAAGAGAGAGGCGCCACTTTTTGTGGAAGAAGGTAAGAAGATTGGAGAGAGAAACATGATTAAAAGAAATAAAATTTATTGAAAAATAAATATAGGAGAGAGGCGCCAAGTGTAATCCACCTAAACAAATGACTTTGGGCGTGAAATCAAAAGGGGACCCAATTTTTTGAGCGTATAAAATTCAAGGAAAATAAATAAATACTAATATTATAAAATTTTATTATTATTTTTGGGTTTTATAATCTTAATTCGACCGTAACTTCTTCATATGGTGTCGGAATGACGAACCGTCAGCGGCAGTGTAATCCTGTAATTAAGATGGTCATTTTAAGACTAGTGATGGATACCTTTTTATGAGTTATGTCTTGGGTCAACGAAACACACATATTAATAAAATTAACGTTTTTTATTAAAACGCGTGGAAACCGCGTGACGTGTTGTGTGTTAACCAATCAAAACATGTAACATATGTACGGTCACATCTTGTATTCATTAATGCACGCTGAACACGGATTTACCTATTCATTGCCTATATAAGAACGAGGTCATGTTTTATCTTCCATATCGATCGCTTCTTTTTCGCACGACGACGCTCTTGGACGATCGAGAAGTATTCCTCCTCTAACTTCTTTGTCCGAGCTCCGAATTACGATCCGTCAGCGGCCACAGGATCATAGCGACGAGAATAAGCTTCTAATCCTGGACTTGTCACCTTTCCTTCTGGCCTTCCTTCTCCAGCCTCCATCCTAGGAGGCATTTTTCGGGTTTGGCGAAGGCGGAAGACACCGAAGGACGTCGTCGGATGCGACGTGATCGGGACCTTTTGAGGTAGGGGTTTACCTTCGTCTCTCTATTTGGTGCAACATGCGGGGTGGGATATTTTTCCTTTGTTCCATGGGATTTAGTTGAACTTTAAATAAAGATAATAACCGGATAAAGAAGGGTTTGGGGTTTTGTGTTATTTCTATTGCCTTCCAGTTTCTTTATCTTCTGTTTGTGATTTTGGATTGAAAGGCATTTGCCTACTGAAAATCAAGGCCGTTGGTGGCCTTTGAGTGCGCAATTGATATCTGAATTGTTTGTGGTTGGTTTTGTTAAAACATGGAAAATGGATAAGCACGTAAAGACTGGCTGATTAAATGAGAATGAAAACCTTGTGTGATCACCCCGATTGAACAAAGTTGGAATAATGAACATGTTGGTGGTTTGGTTGTTTTGTGGGAAATGTTCTTGTAAACGATGGGGTTGAAATGGGAAGTGGTTGGTTGTGGAAAATTCCTTTATTTATGAAAAGTGTTTTGATTATGAAAAGTGTTTTGAAGTAAAAGGTGTTTTCAAATGCGGAAATATTTTGTGTGTGGAAAGGGTTTTATGTGTGGAACTTTGAAATAAATGAATGATGGAATGTTGTATGGTTGTGATAATCTTTTGTAAATTAAATGGCATGTGGTTGCTTGCGTTTTACCTAACCTTGGTTGTGGATGGCAGGGATATGTTTGTGAAAGGTTTTGTCTGGATGATAGTTGCCCAGTAGTAATAATTTGTTAAACCATTTCATGAAACATGAAAACCTAAATGGGGTCGGGGGATGATTGTTTGGTTGTTGATGCATGCTTCGTGGTAGCAGTGCCGAGGCACATGCTCTGTTTCTCTTTTTAAGAAGCCATAGGTTGGGCTATGTGTTTGGTATATGTATATATATAATTGTATCTTTGTGTTTTGTCGCACCACACCCATGTCAAGCACCTAGTGCCGAACACTCCCATTTTACGGGATAGGGTGTTCCCCCTTAGTTACTAGCTCTTTCCTGCTCTTTCTTTCATAGGCTATGATGGCTTGAGGTGACCTTACACCCAAGAATCTTCGGGTAGGTCTCGGAGGCTGTGATGGCTTGAAGTGACCTTACACCCAAGACTCTTCGGGTAGGTCTCGGAGGCTGTGATGGCTTGAGGTGACCTTACACCCAAGACTCTTCGGGTAGGTCTCGGAGGCTGTGATGGCTTGAGGCGACCATTAGCCCAAGACTCTTCGGGCAGGCTTACCGTTCCCAAGAACCTTCGGGATGAGGCCCAGGTGTCTGCGGGTGGGTTAGTGGTTGTGGCCCAGGTGTGTGCGGGCGAGATGCGTGGTTGTGAGGCCCAGGTGTGTGCGGGCGGGATGCGTGGTTTGGCCCAGGTGTGTGCAGGCGGGAAGAGTGTGGTAGCGTCAGTAAGTTTTCTGTTAGGAAGAGCAGCAATCTAATTAAGTGGGAAATGGTTCGGGGTACCCAATACTTTTGTTCTATATATATATACTAAACTTTTTTGTGTTACTTGGTGAGTGTGACCAGTGAGGCTGGGTGGATAGTTTTTCCTTGTTAGTTTTTGGTTCTTCTGTTTTCTCACGGGACCTTAGGGTGTCTCCCCACTTGTGCATGAGAGATTTAGGTTTCCCTACTGAGTATACTTGTATTCTCACCCTACGTTTACTTTCAGGTTTCCAGGAGGACTACCAGGGCCGTACGGGACCCTACTAGTCGGGCAGTTGGAGTTGTTGCAGTTGTTGTTCTCTTGTTTTCTTTGGCATTGTACTTTTGAGCTTCCTTGTACTTGTACCTTGTTATAAAAATTGTTTAAACATGCATGTGGGCTTGGTTTGGGTTTATTTATATACACTTGTTCTTTTCCCTTTTTGGTGGTTGACTTGTCCTATTTCCCGATCCAAAATAATAAAAAGGGTAATGCCTCCCATATTTGTGAAAACTCATACCCTCGGTGCTAGTCGCCAACCCGGGGCCTACTGGAGGCAGGACTCGGGGGTCATTATCTCCCTTTCACCATTGCCAGCTCAGGAGGGGCATATTTGGTGGGAGGGGTTCGTGACATAGAGAAACATTATACACATTATTTTTTTAATTTATTATTATATATTGGAAATTTATATACCAATATATAAATGTTCATTTTTATTGTTACTTAATTATCATGTGATGATATTTTTACAAGGGACGCATTTTAATTATCCTCTTTTATCCCTCATATTTCCTTAAATGAGTTTATTCAACTGATTGTATAAATTTTTTCATTATCTAATAAAATATAAAATTTTTACCATCTTAAATGCTTAATAGAACCTTTATTATTGTATTTATGATTTAAAACCTAATTTTCTTATTGTTTCTTTGAATATATTTATGTTATTAGATGTATGAGTTTCTTGTAAAACCAATTTTAATTTCATTAGGGGTTTCTTAGGTTATGAATATCGATTCATGTTTTATTAGAAACATATTTTCTATTTTTCTCATTAGTTTTTTTCAAATTAATTTTATGTGATTAGGGGGCCTTAAAATATATGATCATACAATACATAATGTAAATATTTACATCTCATGTGATCATTATATCTAGGAACAAATTAGTAATATTTCTGAACAATATTAATTATGAACTTGAAGCAATTTAATTTTGTATTATTTAATCAAGAGATAATAGTAATCTATTACAACTAATGTTACAGTTTTTTACATGTGCAACATTACATTGTCACCTATATACTATTCTTAATTATATGATCCAATACATATATAGTGATAATGACTATTATTCTCACTCACATTCTCTTATTAATTTATGTATCCTTTACATTCTTAATAATTTTAATCTTAAATATTTTTATATCATCATATAATTTATTTATAGTCCCAACTGATTACATTTGTGACTAATATTATGATATATTATTGGATTATTTTTCAAAAGGGTTGAAAAGATGCTTACCAATTTATATGATTTATGTTGTATAATATTAATTTCCCAAGAGACTAAAATTATAATTTTATGGATTTACAATATTTTATATATTTTTATTAAAAATAATTTTATAGTTATATATATGATATAGGAGAATCTATAAATTTTTAAGAAAATGTTTTGGATTATTTGGAAATTATGTTATATAATAAATGTAGATCTATTTTAATCATGTAAAATTTATATAATATGATCATAAAATAATGTTACTGAAATGAATAACTATAATTTATATAAATCATTGACATATTTTTTTGTTCATATATTCTTTTTGGTAGAAAATGGTGTTAAAAAAGATAAAAAATGGTAGAAACCAATATAATGGACAATAAAATAATTTCTATTTTGAGATTGAGTTCAAAACCCCAATGAAGTGCTTAAACAATTTTACTAGTTTATGAATATTAATTTAAACCATGTAAAACGAATTCCATCACCCAATGAGTAGTAATTATCTATTTACACTTTGACAAAATAGTATATAACTTCATTTATTTTATCATACTATCATCTTATTTTGGATCATTTGGTGGACTATTATGGAATTATATTTTATGTAATTGATTTCTTCAAGAAGGATAAAATTACAACAGTTATTTACAATTTGGAAGGACCAGGTAATTAATGGTAGAAATTGGCCACGAATACAATGACTAAGGATGATTTTGTATAAATATATTGTTAGTACATTCAAAAAAATTATTAAAAAAAATTCTTCATAAAATTTATACTAAAATTAGGAAGGAATTTATAGAGCTCATGAAAAATTAAAATGAATATATTGTATCATATAAGGTTAATTTCCCAAGGATTGAAGGAATTAAATAGTTTAGTTATATAAACTTATAGAAAATTGATATAATGAATAAATATTTATAAATATATCTATAAAATTTTCTTGATATTCTATAAAATGAGATCTATGAAGAATTATTTTGACGTGATCCAAAACCAGAGATAAATTTTGGAGAATGGTTTTTTGATAATGAAAATTAGAAACATTGGATAGAGTTTGATGTTGGAAGTTCAATTGATAAAGTATTAATATGTAGTAATATAAAACTCCCCAAATTCCAAAAATATATAATGAAATAACCATATAACTACCTTAATTTATCTCTGTAATTTATCATTTCTCAAAAAATGAGTGATTATAAACAAAATTATTATACATAAATGAATAGACCACTCAATATAATAATATAGCTGAAGTATTCAATCAAAGACCCACCCATAGTCAACACTTCAACATCATGTAACATTAGAAATATTCCAATCAATACACCAATATAAGGACCATCTAGAATAATAGAAGGAATAATAAAACAAATCCATGTAATCAATGAAAGGTTTATTACATTAAAACAACCATGGTTGACAATAAATTATGTGGTGAATGATAGTATTAGTAAATGGAAAATGGTTATGTTTTTATGTTTTCATTATTTGGTGGTTTTTTATATATAAAGGTTTCACTCTAATTATTTAATAATCACACTAATAAAATGAATTTTATATATCTATCAAATCACATAGTGGTGAAACTATTACAACACAAGTAATTAAATATCCTCTAATTATTTTTTTTTCACGATTCTTCAAGTACAACTTTTAATTATCCATTTGGTGGAATTTTATGCTATAATAGGGAAGGACATTATCTCATTATATGTTGTTTATAACTAGTATAATGAAATGGAAATAAATTTTTATGTCATTACCCATCATGAATCCATATTAACAAATTATTAAATGATATAGACATCAATATTCAATAACCAAGAATATCATTCTTAAATGATTGGGGCATAGTTAGGTTTATTATTTATATATATATCCATTCTGAGTGAAAATAATGATGTATTTGTTAAATATTTACATGTTATTACATATATAATTAGGTGTATTTCATAATATAAAATAAATAGTTTTCAACAATAATCTCAAAAAACCATATATAATGGACTCGAAACAACTAATGGAATTACATTTATAGCTTCAAGAGAATTTTTAAAAAACGATTAATATATTCAGGTCATCCCCTTATAGTGTAAAATATACATAAATTAAAAAAATGATGGGTCAATTAATCTTAAATTTTTTTACCATGATATCAATAAGATCACCCAAAATATTAAGTATATACTACAATGGACTTGAGACTTTTTTTTCTAACACCATGTATCTCTATACATCTCAAAATTTCTTTTTCATTCAAGATGTCATTAACTACAAGTTATGTGATTAAATATTCAAAATATGGCCTTTGAAAAAATATATAGAATATATGAGTTTACAGTGATGTCATTAGGACTTATATCCTACCCCCAAAATCATCAAGGACATGATTAAATTATTTCATAGAGACAATATCAACAAATTATACATGGTATTTATTGATGATATTGACACATACACATGTAGTAGGCATCAACATGAATACAATATTATGATTTTCTTGATAACAACAAATAATTTGAAGTTATATTCCTTATTTAGAAAATATAACTTTTAGATACCAAAATTAACATATTTGGGGAATGTGATAAAAATAGAATTACTATAGATCCTTCAAAGAATAAAACTGAGTGAGGTATGTATTTGAATCATAAGTTTCCTATTCATCAATAATTATCATGATTTTATGGGTACTAATGATGAATTATTTTCAATTTCCCTTGAATGTTTGTCCTGATAACAATATTAAAAAATGATTGAGTAAATTTTGTTTGGATTATGAATTTGAAGAAACACTAATTAAAACAAAGAATTTTCCCCTTATAATATAATTATTTACCCATAACTTATGTCTAAAATGATTTGTGATATTCAATAATAAATTGAAAATATATTTTATTATGACCCTATGTACAATTTGAAAGTGACATCTCATGTATCATGAAAATTGTGGACTGATGAATAGAATTACCAAAACCAACGATCTATAGTGAATAGATATGCTCTTTAAATTGAATATTTATAGCCATTATCATTATTTGGAGAAGTATAACATGTAAATTAATATAAATATTTCCTTATATATATTTAAATGGAATGAGATAATGTTTTTTTCAATTAAGATAGTTTGAGTTAATCATGAACTATTACACCATGAAAATCACTACCTTAAGAAGGATAATGTGGTAGTTTATATTTTTAAATTAATGGAACTTATATCATAAATAGGATGATAAATTTGGATGAAACAATATTAATGTACATGTTAATGATGGATTTATAAATGATAAAGTACGGAGAATATCCTAAAATTCACCCAAATGTTTACAAACTGTCTATATAAGAGAAAATCATGTTAACACAAATGGGAGGTATTTTGAATTAAAATATGTAAATTAAATTAAAAAAGTGGTGAGTTAAAAATTCAACAATCACAAAGAAAAAATTGTTTTTTAATCAAATATATGTGATATAATTATATTAGGTAGATAAGGAGTTATTGTTTGAAGGAATTAAATAATCATTCCTTATTGACTCTTAAAGTAACAAGGTGGATTAAGATCATTGAGATTATTTCTTATGAAGTACTAAGAATAAGGAGATTATGTATTAGACAAAAAAATTCTATATGAAATCAATTATCAATGGAGTGATAGTCATATTATAGGGTATTACAACCATTACCTATACAATCATGGAAATAATAGAATATCACCATGGTTTTTTATAAGGTGATTTTATATATTTAAATGAAAAACTTCCATGTGGGTTGTTAGGGGAATTTTATTGAATACTACTCACTTCATTACCCTTTTAAAAAAATTCTCACTATATCAACATGATATTATATATATTAAGTAAATGGTGACCCTACATGGGGAACCACTTTTTAATATATCTGATCAATATCCATGGTTTTCCTCAGTGTTAATGATTATTTTTTCGCATGAATTGAACATGTAGTTAGTTATTAGCATGATTTATCATCCCATCACTGACTATAAATCTTAATAGACCCTATGAACACATTATCACAAGTATAAGTCCAATTTTATGAACATAAAAGAATGAATAGATATAAATATTACATAGTCTAGGTACACATATAAAAACAATTTCAACTAAGGAATTCAGATGACCCTATATAAAACCCTTTTTGTGAATATATTCATAATTTTAACTTGTCTAGATGGAGCTGGTGAATGAAATCTATAGGGACCTAAACATATATAAGAGGTCAGATAGTGTGTTCAAACAATTTAAATTATATTTAATTAAATGATAGTCAAAAAAGGGATATTCTACTATTCATGCAATAAATGTTATTATTAATGTTGGAGATATAGTTTCCCATTAAACATCTCCCTTGAATAGATTTATGGAAAAAATGGTTATGGGAATTACCATCCATATGTACATTGGTTCATTTAGGAAAATTTATTAAATAGGAGTTGTTTCCCATCAACTATAACATTCAGTAAATTTGGATTAGGTGTGTAATTTTTTATATATAAATCACTTTAGTTAATATATATTTGATCCATTACATGATGAAAATGTAGATTTAGTACGACTATAGTATTATAATTCCTTTAAAGTTTAGTTTATGAATATCATATATCATATTGGAAATGTTTTATGAAATAATATAAGTCACCTATTTAAGGTACATTAAGGAAACCCTAAGTATAATAAAGGTACATTAGTATATGGGAGTATATTGATTCATAGGTGCCACAATATATTTTTGGTTGAGGTTGTGAAATGAAATTTGAAGTAATAAATTTCTAAAGTGGGGAAATGTAATAACATTGAACTTTTTAGTATGAAATTTTCATTCTTTATGCACAAATTTTGTATCTATAAAACATGTTTTAATTTCAATGAAATAATAAGATATAATATAATTAATCCATAACCATCACACAATAAGTAAAAAAAATATTTTATTTATGTAACAAATTAAATAAAATACTAAAAATAAATAATTGTGATAATTTAAAATTCTATATTGGTATATTAAATAAAGATATTAAATAATAAGATTCTATAATTATTGTACTTTTACATCTACTGTAAATATAAAAACATTAATAAATATTTTAACCTAAACACAAATGATTACAAATACTTTATTTAAAGTACATTTGAAATATAGATCAAACATTACTTTAATTGAATAAATAAAATTATTATGAAATAATGGGTATATATATGGTAGTAATGGTAATATATCAATTAGAAATATTGGTTCTTAAAAAGTGATTTGACCATTAGAGTAGTAATTATTCAATAAAAGTAGTAACCAAACTATTAATATTGTGACCATTCCATAGTAATAGATGAAAAGAAAATCAAATTAATATAATATTATCTAGACATGATAATAGCATAAATTAATATAATATATATATAAATTTAATTTTTATGTTTATATAATAGGACCAATGTGATTATTTTTTATTATTATTATCTATTTTTAGAAAAAACGATCTAATTTTAAAAATAATAGAAATATTGAATTTATAAAAATTAGAAATTTAAAAATAAAAATGTGGATGTAAATATGGAATCATCAATGAAAATAATCTGTAGTGCTTTTTTAATTATTTTATAAAATTTTTGATTTGATGTGTGAATTTAAAAATATTTATTGGAATAAATGAAATAATATTTTCAAAAATAAAAATATTATTTATTAAAAAAATTATATTAAATTTATATATTTCATTTATCGAATATATATATAAATATATTAAACCTAAAATAATATTTTTAACCTATTTGAAAAAGATTATATAAAATAAAAAATTATTTTAATGTAATAAATAAATTTTTAGTAATTTAAATTCTTATAATTAAAAAATTATTTACCAATACTAATTTTCATATTTGGGTTCATGAAGTAAAAATAAATTATTCTGATATAATGATATTTTTTATAAAAAATGGTGCCTTTGTTATTTTTTCCCTAGCACTTCTAGATTTTTTTATGGTTTTTCATTTTATCCTTGACGTTGATGAAATCAATTAGAAATGTTGTTTATACATGTGGAAAATAGTGTTTTTTTCTTGTATAGTCTTTGATAGATGAGGACTTTCATGGTTTGGTGAAGTCTATGGTGACAGTGATAATGGGGAAATGGATGGTCGATGTTTAGTGCTTCTCTAATTTTTTCAAGTAATATTTCAGTGTGTTTCATAAGAAATAGTTTTATGAATGTTCTTTAGATTAATTATTCTATTCTAAGACAACCGTTTTTTCATCGATGGTAGTGTATGGTTTCATGATACAATTTCTATATGATGCAACGATGGATGACATGTGTGATGAAAATATTTATGTCTTCTCAAGTATCACATTTTAGCATGTGATATGGATTTGGTTATGATTTTCAAATTTTGAATTTTTTTGATTTGGGTCAGTTTTGGATTTTATTTGGTTTGAACTCAACAATAATGTGGTTCATTATTAAATAAATTATTAATTTTTTGGATAAAAATATTAATATATATGTATTAATGTGTAAATATAATAAGATATTGATTGAATGATTGAATAGTCATTAAAATTAATCACCCTCCCTGTATGAAAGACATTCCATTATCCTAATGAATTTAGAGTACTACTATTTATCATATATAACACAACCATAGAACTTATTTTTCATAAAAAAATTATTTTCAATAAATTAAATAAAAATACTACTCCCCAACGTGTACAATAATATCCACTCACATCCTTAGAAAAAAACAATTAAATGTCATAATAATTTCAAATACATTCTTATATCTCTATACATTATCCAATTATGTGTCTTGAAGACATTATTTTCATAACATAATCATATCTCATTATTCATTAATTTATTTTAAATGGAGTAATCATAAAATTATATGTGTCAGTAATTTCTATCATTATTTTACTAAATTATTTTTAAATTTTTTTTACTGTCATTTCCATTTTAAAATCACAAAAATTTGTAATTAGAAAATACACATGATATTAAAGTTATTATTTTATTGTAAAATTATGATTAAATATTAAATATATAAATTACATCACATTATAAATATTTATATATCTCATCATTGGAAAATACCAATACCCAAAAGGATGTTGTCAGTTATTTCTCATCACCGTCATGACTAGTTAGTGGAATATATATAGTCTACATACCTATATGGGTGTGTGTATTCATATATGTATATTTATCTATATGTATTTACATAAATATGAATTTATTTTAAGATATTATTACTCTTTAATAGGTAATGATGAAAATAGATAAAGAATGATCAATACCGTAATATTAAATCGATTATGGAATAATTCCTACCAAAAGTGAAACACACATTTTCAATTTGTAAGGACTGACTAATAAATAATTTTTGAGGATATTAAATAATCATCAATAACATTAATGAATTTAACATAATTTTTGAATAATTGTTTCATAAATATATGTTGGTTATATAGAAGGTGTAGGTGTGAGAGATTGAAATGATACCTAGTGTAAGGGAATTCCATATTGATTATGTCATGACCTCCCTAGATAATTCCCCTCCTAGTCAAGTAGAGTATGCAAGAGTGACCCCAAAACCTACCTCAAATTGGCCATAGTTTAGAGACATTAAAAAGGGTATTTATCACATTTATGTGAGGCTTTTCACTCTAAATTCCCAAAAAAATATTACCAATTCATTAGTCAACTCTATACATTAAAATTAAAAAGTTAAAATTTTAAATATATTTTCTCCAACTACCTGAAAGATAAA
Organism: Viscum album; assembly: GCA_963277665.1. Classification (NCBI taxonomy): domain Eukaryota; kingdom Viridiplantae; phylum Streptophyta; class Magnoliopsida; order Santalales; family Viscaceae; genus Viscum; species Viscum album. The sequence continues at coordinate 882,336,824 of OY728143.1, read as the reverse complement.
AAATAAAACATTATTAAATATAAGTCCAATCTCATAAAAACCTAATCCTACTACAAGAATAATTACATTCCTAATATCTCTTGAGTTAGTCTATAAAACAACTGAAGAAATACCATTGAGGGGTGAGGACATAAAAGTACCTTGTAGGACTATATTATTTAAAAATGAGATTAAATGTGAAAACAATGTGATGGGATAGAAATGAGTGAGACTAATAGATATTGAACATGGGATAACCAAGTGTTTAGAAGAAGAATATAGTTAAATAAAACTGCAACAATATGATCTAAGAATTTTATAGTTGTCACACAACAGTATCACCTACAATTACCATACATGATCAATATCCATCAGTATAAATAAGTGAGGATAATATAAAATTATTAAATATAAAAATAAATATTTAATAATCGTATTATAGACACTATATAAATATTATGAGTGGGTAATCAGATTGGCATCATAGTTACAACAAAACAATTATTCTGACTAGATCTCATTATGAAGCTAATGAAATGTATAAAAACCACAATATCATCACTTCTTATCCCCCATGAAATTATGAAATATATATCAAGTCACATTTGATATGGTTTATGCCACATCTATACATACTCGAGGATTCCATGGGGTCTAAGGTAATCATAACCACTTTATAATCGATACTTTATATATATATTGTCACATATAATGTGGGTTGGGATCAACCCTAACTATATTAACATATTTTTGGGTAATATATTGTTGTTTCAATTAGTTAGAAACAATCATAAAATATTAAAAATCACATAAATCCACCATCACATATATCAAAAAATTTCACTCATCTTGTACTCATTGAATCATGAAATGACCTTTGAGCCATCCTAGGACAAGAATATAGTACGAATTGTTTTTTCTAATATTTTTATAAAAACACATTCAGGGGTATAGTGAGAACCCAGAAAATATCAGAATTCCCTATTCTAGTGGTCCAAGTAGTCACAAGATAAAAATTAAAAAAAACTAAAACAATACCACACATTTTAGTGGAAAAAATATAATATGTTCTAAACTCAAACTCTAATATAATACACACAACTCGAGGAGGCTTCAAACAACGTTCCTCCCGTGCGAGATGAATTCTCATAACACATAATCCTACATCATCAGTATACTGCTCTACTATCATCGCAATCCCTTCCCATAATTGGCATAGTTGATGACTAGGAAAAACCTCTAGAGTAGAAACACCATTTCACTTACTATAGATGTATCCATCGAGAAGAACCCATAAAAACATACAACTATAATACCGATGTAAACTATTTAAAATAGAAAAAAAACCGTGAAACAAAATAACCAATAAATAGTATCTAACACTAAGGGAATCTGGATAAAGGAAGTTCTATACTAGACATGCCTCCTAGAGCACTCACCGCTCACACAGAAACATCCTAGAACCTCTTATAAAACCTCACACCCTACTAGCCTAGAATAAATTATGGGATATGGAAGATAGATTATAGTAAGAATAGAACAGACCTCAACAACAATACTTGAATAATCATGAACCATCAACCCTATAAAAAACAATATTGGTGATACCTAACTTCTAAAAAAGTGATCATAACTCCAACTAAAATCACCATCAATTAATTGATAGAAAATCTCCTTCACCAGGAATAAATAGAAGCAAACATCAACCACAAACCATCTGTTTAAACATGAATATTGAGGGAGAGTAAGTTGAATAATTGGAGAATTAGGTTCCTAAAGAAGAGAGAACAAACCAAGAAGGTTTAAAAACTCATAAAGGGTGGATGGAGATAATCTTTAAGAAATTAAACTATATGGAGTGGTGAGATACTCCAAAAACACAAGATGAACCCTAGATGGATGTGAAGTTCTCTTGAGAGAGTTCTCTAGGATAAAATAGTTCCATTCCAAAAAGAAAAAAATATGAATTTATAAAAGGCTATAACAACATATGGGGAATATGTACATTATTTTTCCTGAACCCCTTACAACACAATATTGTTTTTCATTTTAAACCATTTACCCATTATAGGTTATGTTTGTATATAATTTGTGTTATAAATGTAATCCATTTCAACCCAAAAATTACTATACATTCAGATAATTTTAGATATTGTATCCCATTTATAGGTGAAATATCACTCAAAAAAACCACAAATCAAATAAATATTACTAATAATTATAAATTATTTAATAAATAATTGATATATTTTTTTCAAAAATATAACTTCTTCATTTTTAATTATTTATCATGAATACTTTTTTATGATATTTGAACTTAACGACCTCAGGAAGACCACATTTACATTTCATTTTGGAAAAATGTCATACTCATTATTGATATTTTAAAATATTAATACAAATATTACTTTTATATAAGTATTTTATAAATTATATATGTGTTCCTAAACACTTTGAGGAAGTTATTATTAATTGTTTCAGAGTATAGTGTACTTGAAGAACAATTTCCTCTCAAATATGAATATCATTTTACAAAATCATTCTAATAAAAATTTGTTTTTAATATTTAAGATTATAAAACATTAAATATTAGATTATATTTTTTGGGATATTTAACAAGGTATTAAGGTAAAAACCCAAATTTAAAAATTATTTCTTCTTGAGAAATGAAATATTTTTAAGGCATATAAAATACCCTTATTGGCCGTACAAGGATATATAGAACATTTATAAATGACTTTATTTATATTTCCTTTCCAAAATCTTGAAAACTTAATGTGGATTGAATGTGTTTTTTATGGATTTTTTAGTGAATATTTTAATGAAAATTAATGATGTTTGACAAACCCACTAATAATAATATAACCATAATGGTAACTATTATATTAGTTAATTTTGGATCCCTAAAATAATTTTGTTTGAGATTTAGTATCTAGAAGTGGATGGAATGTCTCATTTAATTGTATCTGCATCAATGATAAGGAATCGTTAAGAATTTATTTACATAATATAGATATTTATATTTCACATCTTATTTTGAATATGTAATTTTTTTAAAAAAAATGGTATGATGTGATGTAACTTTTTATTTTCACCAGGAAACCATGTGGTAATTGTGGATAAAAGGTGATAGAAGTACCATAATTAAGAAACCTAAATCAATATTTTTGATAATCTATATGGAGATAAAATTTAATTGGGGAAAAATAATCTCCCTGATGACTATTTGAGTATACTAAAAATATAGTAGATGAAGGTTTTCTAGATGAGGTCTCATTAGTGGAATATTTATAATGTTAGAATCTATGTTTTTTCTAGTAAACTTCAGTAGTGTAATGGAATAGAAAATTATATTTTTTTCTCCTAAGAACTTTGAAATTTTAATAAACAATTGACATTGAAAAAAAAATATTATTTTTTTCATATCCAATATATTAATAAGAAATAAATTGATAAAGTATTAATTTTCTGTTTATTATAAAATTAAATATACTTTATAATAAATATATTCCAAAATTACCATGAATTGGTGAAATTAGACGTCAAATTATTTCTAGAATAGTTTTGGAATAAGATTTTATTTTCCCACATTTTCTAATGAATATAATGAGTTTTGTGATAATAGTAAAAATTTAAAATGAATCGTAAAATATTATGAAACAATAAATACAAAAATAGCGATTGAAAATATTTTAAATCATTGATATTCCATAAATTGGTTTAAATGATCATTATAAATGTATTTTGGTTATATATATATTTTTCTATGTGTATAATTATTATATTTAAGTGGAAGAAAAATCCACCAATATAGATGAATAAATGGTTGTTGTAGATTTCAATAGATCTAAAATCCATACCAGGGTTGAAATCTAGAGAGAAGCCAAATGTGACCATTAAAAAATATATATTATATAATTATAGATTATATGTTTGAGAAATATAGCGTTTTCGGATATAAATGCCTTTTCACCGACAAACCCATAAAAATTAAATAAACATTGACAATGTTGTAACCAAATTCATTGAGAATATTATCTGAATAAATAATAAAGAATGGGGTATGCTTTTGTATGAAACAATTATAGGCATTCAATAAGAATTTCATATCCCTAAATAGAATTACTTATATATAATAGTAAGGGGGAAATGTTCTATTATTGAGTCAAATCAGTGTAATGACCATTAAATTTATAATATGGTGGGAATATTGAAAATTAAATATTGATTAAACTTAATGGAAACGATGTTTTTAATATTATTATGATATAGGTTTCATATAAATGTTAGTAACCCAAAATATTTCCTTTTTAAATATTATTATTATAATAGTGGCTAATTCATTGGAATAATAACATAACTAAAAGAAAAGTAACATAACTCTTCTAATAGTGACAATATCTTTAAAATATTAAAATAACCAATTTAATTAAAAAATAATTTGTTAATATCAAAATTTATTATATGAGTCTTTCAGATATAAAATTTTATTTTTAACAGATTTTTAAAAATTAAATTGTTTTTGAAATGTGATTTTTAAATAACAAAAACACATTATTAGAAATTGGAAATAAATATTAAATTTGAATAAATTCAGTTTTTTTAAAATTAGATATAAATTTTCTAATTAACATTTGAAATTTCTCTTTATATAATTTTGTGAAAATTTATAATATAATTGAAATATTAGGTGAAGAGTAAAATTCTATATGAAAAATATGACTTAATTTGTTTATAAAATCTACATATGATTAATTTGTTAAATAATTTAATAAAAACATATATTGTATATATATAATATAAATATAAGTTTATTAAGTACAAAAAATATTTTAATGAGGTAATTGATTGTTTTATATATAATTTTTTTAACACAATAAGAATTTTTTTAGAAATATTTTTACTTTTAGTCGTGTGTTTTAAAAAAAATAGAAAATTTATTAATTTATTAAATAATTAGGTTATGATGATTTTTATTCAAATTATTTATCATAAATTGATGAAATATTTAAATATTAGAGTAAATATGATTCAATAACTATATCAAATTACATTATCATGATTAAATATCATCCACCATGTAATCATGACATTTGTTTAAAAAATTCAGATGATATACTAATATTTATAAAATAGATTTACTAGATGTCATGGTCATTATATAACTATATATTATAAACATTAAATTTAAAAATACTTTCCATTCATGATAATTTATCCCTATATCGTTATATGAAAAGTCACATCAATGATTTATCATAATGGAATAAATAATAATATTATATATATTTGGTTAAGCCTTTAATAAATATTTTATATGTTTTGGTTTCATACAACTCCAACCCTAATTCCATTGAAATGATGTGATCATTAAATAACAGGTAACATTGATTTTGCTTCAAAACACCTTCTTCATTATCTGTTTCATTATTACCTCATCCATTTTATTCTTTGTGATATACTTAATTTGAAAAAATAAAAGAGACAATTTTAATTATACTACAATATAATTAATAAAAAAATTATATATATATATATATCCGATATCTCCCTCGTTCTTTACATGTCCTGTCAGTGGTAGGTTTTCTCAGCCATGATAGCATTGTCAATTTTTTATCACCACCTTCATGGATGGATATATTAGATTTATATAAATATACATATACAATTAAATATATACATGCATATATATAACATATTATGAAATTTTATAGTTATTATAATATATTTTTAAAATATGTTATCTCTGTCTTTATTTCAAAACAACTAATTATTGGTTGTTTTTACCCCAAACCAAGTAGATAAAAATTCTTCATTTAACGTGACCTTCATGGAATGTTAAGGAAATTTATCTATACAATATATATATATATATATACACACACACATATACCCAAACATAAACAAACACACACACACAAACACAAAAAACACACACACACACATATATATATATATATATATTGGTATATATTTATTAGTTATTATATAATATTATGAATAATAATTTACCAAAACTGTTGAATTGGTAATTACAATTGATAGAAAAATATTGAATTATAATAAGAATAATTTAGTGAAACAATTTATATCACCTTTTTATCATTAATTAAAGGTAAATAAATAATTTTCATGGATTATAATAACAAATATGAACTATGATTAATTTAAAATTCTTCATGAATATTTTTATAATAATAAAAATATGATTATACAATAGAAACTGGAGTGATGAAGCTAAAAAGGACATATGGTAAATGGATTCGGTACTAATTTTCATGAATTGGGATTGAATTCTTACTTATTCCCTTGGACTCAAAAAATAATTTATGTTGTATTGTAGGAATCTATATTTTTAAATTTCATAGATCTATTGGTATAATAGACTTTTAATACACTATCCATTATAATTAAATTGTAAAATAAATATAAAATTTCACACTCTCTACAACAGAATATTTATTTTCTAAATATTTATTCTGAAAGCATTAGAGAAACATTATACACATTATTTTTTTATTTTATTATTATATAATGGAAATTTATATACCACTATATAAATGTTCATTTTTATTGTTACTTAATTCTCATGTGATGAAATTTTTGCAAGGGACGCATTTTAATTATCCTCTTCTATCCCTCATATTTCCTTAAATGAGTATATTCAGTTGATTGTATAAATTTTTTCATTATCTAATAAAATATAAAATTTTTACCATCTTAAATGTTTAATACAACCTTTATTATTGTATTTATGATTTAAAACCTAATTTTCTTATTGTTTCTTTGAATATGATTTTGTGTTTTGATTTATGAGTTTCTTGCAAAACCAATTTTAATTTCATTAGGGGTTTCTTAGGTTATGAATATCGATTCATGTTTTATTAGAAACATATTTTCTATTTTTCTCATTAGTTTTTTTAAAATTAATTTTATGTGATTAGGGGGGCTTAAAATATATGAACATAAAATACATAATGTAAATATTTACATCTCATGTGATCATTATATCTAAGCACAAATTATTAATATTTCTGAACAATATTAATTATGAACTTGAAGCAATTTAATTTTGTATTATTTAATAAAGAGATAATAGTAATCTATTACAACTAATGTTATAGTTTTTTACATGTGCAACATTACATTGTCACCTATATACTATTCTTCATTATATGATCCAATAAATATATAGTGATAATGACTATTATTCTCACTCCCATGCTCTTATTAATTTATGTATCCTTTACATTCTTAATAATTTTAAACTTAAGGATTTTTATATCATCATATAATTGATTTGTAGTCCCAACTGATTACATTTATGATTAATATTATGATATATTGCTGGATTATTTTTCAAAAGGGATGAAAAGATGCTTACTAATTTATATGATTTATGTTGTATAATATTAATTTCCCAAGAGAATAAAATTATAATTTTATGGATTTATAATATTTTGTATATTTTTATTAAAAATAATTTTATAGATATATATATATGTGATATAGGAGAATCTATAGATTTTTAAGAAAATGTTTTCGTTTATTTGGAAATTATGTTATATAATAAATGTAAATCTCTTTTAATCATATAAAATTTATATAATATGATCATAAAATAATGTTACTGAAATGAATAACTATAATTTATATAAATCATTGACATATGTTTTTGTTCATATATTCTTTTTGGTAGAAAATGGTGTCAAGAAAGATAAAATATGGTAGAAACCAATATAATGGACAATAAAATAATTTCTATTTTGAGATTGAGTTCAAAACCCCAATGAAGTGCTTAAACTATTTTACTAGTTTATGAATATTGATTTAAACCATGTAAAATGAATTTCATCACCCAATGAGTAGTAATTATCTATTTAGACTTTTACAAAATAGTATATAACTTCATTTATTTTATCATACTATCATCTTGTTTTGGATCATTTGGTGGACTATTATGGAATTATATTTTATGTAATTGATTTTTTCAAGAAGGATAAAATTACAACAGTTATTTAAAATTTGGAAGGACCAGGTAATTAATGGTAGAAATTGGCCATGAATACAATGACTAAGGATGATTTTGTATAAATATATTTTTAGTACATTCAAAAAAATTATTAAAAAAAATTCTTCATAAAATTTATACTAAAATTAGGAGAGAATTTATAGAGCTCGTAAAAAATTAAAATGAATATATTGTATCATATGTGGTGAATTTCCCAAGGATTGAAGGAATTCAATAGTTTAGTTATATAAACTTATAGAAAAATTGATAAAATGAATAAATATTGATAAATATATCTATAAAATTTTCTTGATATTCTATAAAATGAGATCTATGAAGAATTATTTTGACGTGATCCAAAACCAGAGATAAATTTTGGAGAATGGTTTTTTGATAATGAAAATTAGAAACATTGGATGGAGTTTGATGTTGGAAGTTCAATTGATAAAGTATTAATATGTAGTAATATAAAACTCCCCAAATTCCAAAAATATATAATGAAATAACCATATAACTACCTTAATGTATCTCTGTAATTTATCATTTCTCAAAAAATGAGTGATTATAAACAAAATTATTATATATAAATGAATAGACCACTCAATATAATAATATAGCAGACGTATTCAATAAAAGACCCACCCATAGTCAACACTTCAACATCATGTATCATTGGAAATATTCCAACCAATACACCAATATAAGGACCATCTAGGATAATAGAAGGAATAATCAAACAAATCCATGTAATCAACGAAAGGTTTATTACTTTAAAACAACCATGGTTGACAATAAATGTTGTGGTGAATGATAGTATTAGTAAAGGGAAAATGGTTATGTTTTTATGTTTTCATTATTTGGTGGTTTTTTTATATATAAAGGTTCAACTCTAAATATTTAATAATCACACTAATAGAATGAATTTTATATATCTATGAAAGCAAATAGTGGTGAAACTATTACAACCCAAGTAATTAATTCTCCTCTAATTATTTTTTTTTTGCACGGTTCTTCAAGTACAACTTTTAATTATCCATTTGGTGGAATTTTATGTTATAATAGGGAAGGACATTATCTCATTATATGTTGTTTATAACTAGTATAATGAAATGGAAATAAATTTTTATGTCATTACCCATCATGAATCCATATTAACAAATTATTAAATGATATAGACATCAATATTCAATAACCAAGAATACCATTCTTAAATGATTGAGGCATAGTTAGGTTTATTCTTTATATATATATCCATTCTGAGTGAAAATAATGATGTATTTGTTAAATATTTACATGTTATTACATATATAATTAGGTGTATTTCATAGTATAAAATAAATAGTTTTCAACAATAATTTCAAATAACCATATATAATGGACTCGAAACAACTAATAGAATTATATTTATAGCTTCAAGAGAATTTTTAAAAAACGATTAATATATTCATGTCATCCCCTTATGGTGTAAAAGATACATCAATTAAAAAAGTATGGGTCAATAACTATTTAATTTTATTACCCTGATATCAATAAGATCACCCAAAATATTAAGTATATACTACAATGGACTTGAGACTTTTTTTTCAAACACCGTGTATCTCTATACATCTCAAAATTTCTTCTTCATTAAAGATGTCATTAACTACAAGTTATGTGATTAAATATTCAAAATATGTCCTTTGAAAAAATATATAGAATATATGAGTTTATAGTGATGTCATTAGGACTTATAGCCTACCCCAAAATCATCAAGGACATGATTAAATTATTTCATAGAGACAATATCAACAAATTATGCATGGTATTTATTGATGATATTGACACATACACATGTAGTAGGCATCAACATGAAGACAATATTATGATTTTCTTGATAAAATCAAAGAATTTGATGTTATATTCCTTATTTAGAAAATATAACTTTTAGATACCAAAATTCACATATTTGGGGAATGTGATAAAAATAGAACTACTATAGATCCTTCAATGAAAGAATCTGAGTGAGGTATGTATTTGAATCATAAGTGTCCTATTGATCAATAATTATCATGATTTCATGGGTACTAATGATGAATTATTTTCAATTTCCCTTGAATGTTTGTCCTGATAACAATATTAAAAAATGATTGAGTAAATTTTGTTTGGATTATAAATTTGAATAAACACTAATTAAAACAAAGAATTTTCCCCTTATAATATAATTATTTACCCATAAATTATGTCTAAAAGGATTTGTGATATTCAATAATAAATTGAAAATATATTTTATTATGACCCTATGTACAATGTGAAAGTGACATCTCATGTATCATAAAAATTGTGGACTGGTGAATAGAATTACCCAAACCAACGATCTATAGTGAATAGATATACTCTTTAAATTGAATATTTATAGCCATTATAATTATTTGGAGAAGTATAACATGTAAATTAATATAAATATTTCCTTATATATGTTTAAATGGAATGAGATAATGTTTTTTCAATTACAATAGTTTGAGTTAATCATGAACTATTTCACCATGAAAAATCACTTCCTTAAGAAGGATAATGTGGTAGTTTATATTTTTAAATTAATGGAACTTATATCATAAATAGGATGAAAAATTTGGATGAAACAATATTAATGTACATGTTAATGATGGATTTATAAATGATAAGGTAGGGAGAATATCCTAAAATTCACCCAAATGTTTACAAACTATCTATATAAGAGAAAATCATGTTAACAAAAATGGGAGATATTTTGAATTAAAATATGTAAATTAAATTAAAAAAGTGGTGAGTTAAAAATTCAACAATGACAAAGAAAAAGTTGTTTTTAATCAAATATATGTGATATAATTATATTAGGTAGATAAGGATTTATTGTTTGAAGGAATTAAATAATCATTCCTTATCGACTCTTAAAGTAACAAGGTGGATTAAGATCATTGAGATTATTTCTTATGATGTACTAGGAATAATGAGATTATGTATTAGACAAACAAAGTCTATATGAAATCAATTATCAATGGAGTGATAGTCATATTATAGGGTATTACAACCATTACCTATATAATCATGGAAATAATAGAATATCACCATGGTTTTTTATAAGGTGATTTTATATATTTAAATGAAAAACTTTTATGTGGGTTGTTAGGGGAATTTTATTGAATACTACTCACTTCATTACCCTTTTAAAAAAATTCTCAATATATCAACATGATATGATATATATTAAGTAAGTGGTGACCCTACATGGGGAACCACTTTTTAATATATCTGATCAATATCCATGATTTTCCTCATTGTTAATGATTATTTTTTCACATGAATTGAACATGTAGTTAGTCATTAGCATGATTTATCATCCCAACACTGACTATAAATCTTAATAGAACCTATGAACACATTATAACAAGTATAAATCCAATTTTATGAACATAAAAGAATGAGTAGATATAAATATTACATAGTCTAGGTACACATATAAAAAAAATTTCAACTAAGGCATTCAGATGACCCTATATAAAACCCTTTTTGTGAATATATTCATAATTTTAAATTGTCTAGATATAGCTGGTGAATGAAATCTATAGGGACCTAAACATATATAAGAGGTGACATAGTGTGTTCAAACAATTTAAATTATATTTAATTAAATGATAGTCAAAAAGGGATATTCTAATATTTATGCAATAAATGTTATTATTAATGTTGGAGATATAGTTTCCCATTAAACACCTCCCTTTAATAGATTTATGAAAAAAATGGTTAAGGGAATTACCATCCATACGTACATTGGTTCATTTAGGATAATTTATTAAATAGGAGTTGTTTCCCATCAACTATAACATTCAGTAAATTTGGATTAGGTGTGTAATGTTTTATATATAAATCACTTTAGTTAATATATAATTGATCCATCACATGATGACAATTTAGATTTAGTACGACTATAGTATTATCATTCCTTTAAATTTTAGTTTATGAATATCATATATCATATTGGAAATGTTTTATGAAATAATATAACTCACCTATTTAAGGTACCTTAAGGAAACCTTAAGTATAATAAAGGTACATCAGTATATGGGAGTATATTGATTCATAGGTGCCACAATATATTTTTGGTGGAGGGTGTGAAATGAAATTTGAAGTAATAAATTTCAAAAGTGGGGAAATGTAATAACATTGAATTTTTTAGTATGAAATTTTCATTCTTTATGCACAAATTTTGTATATATAAAACATGTTTTAATTTCAATGAAATTTTAATATATAATATAATTAATCCATAACCATCACAAAATAAGTCAAAAAAATATTTTATTTATGTAAAATATTCAATAAAATAATAAAAATAAATAATTGTGATAATTTAGAACTCTATATTGGTATATTAAATAAAGAAATTAAATAACAAGATTCTTTAATTATTGTACTTTTACATCTACTGTAAATATAAAAACATCAATAAATATTTTAACCTAAACACAAATGATTACAAATACTTTATTTAAAGTACATTTGAAATATAGATCAAACTTTACTTTAATTGAATAAACAAAATTATTATGAAATAATGGGTATATATATGGTAGTAATGGTAATATATCAATTAGAAATATAGGTTCTTAAAAAGTGATTTGACCATTAGAGTAGTAATTATTCAATAAAAGTAGTAACCAAACTATTAATATTGTGACCATTCCATAGTAATAGAAGAAAATAAAATCAAATTAATATAATATTATCTAGACATCATAATATCATAAATGAATATAAAATATATATATAAATTTAATTGTTATGTTTACATAATAGGACAAATGTGATTATTTTTTATTAATATTATCTATTTTTAGAAACAACGATCTAATTTTAAAAAATAATAGAAATATTGAATTTATAAAATTTAGAAATTTATAAATAAAAATGTGGATGTAAATATGGAATCATCAATGAAAATAATCTGTAGTGATTTTTTAATTATTTTATAAATTTTTTGATTTGATACGTGAATTTAAAAATATTTATTGGAATAAATGAAATAATATTTTCAAAAATAAAAATATTATTTATTAAAAAAATTATATTAAATTTATATATTTCATTTATCAAATATATATATAAATATATTAAACCTAAAATAATATTTTTAACCTATTTAAAAATATTATATAAAATAAAAAATTATTTTAATGTAATAAATAAATTTTTAGTAATTTAAATTCTTATAGTTAAAAAATTATTTACCAATACTAATTTTCATATTTGGGGTCATGATGTAAAAATAAATTATTCTGATGTAATGATATTTTTTATTAAAAATGGTGCCTTGGTTATTTTTTCCCTAGCACTTCTAGAATTTTTTGTGGTTTTTCATTTTATCCTTGATGATGATGAAATCAATTAGAAATGTTGTTTATACATGTGGAAAATAGTGTTTTTTTCTTATCTAGTTTTTGATAGATGAGGTCTTTCATGGTTTGGTGAAGTCTATGGTGACAGTGATAATAGGGAAATGGATGGTCGATGTTTAGTGGTTCTCTAATTTTTTCAAGTAATATTTCAGTATGTTTCAGAAGAAATGGTTTTATAAATGTTCTTTAGATTAATTATTCTATTATAAGACAATAGTTTTTTCATCGATGGTGGTGTATGGTTTCATGATACAATTTATATATGATGCAACGATGAATGACATGTGTGATGAAAATATTTATGTCTTCTCAAGTATCACATTTCAGCATGTGATATGGATTTGGTTATGATTTTCAAATTTTGAATTTTCTTGATTTGGGTTAGTTTTGGATTTTTTTGGTATGAACTCAACAATAATGTGGTTCATTATTAAATAAATAAAAATTTGTATAAAAATAATAATATATATGTATTAATGTGTAAATATGATAAGATATTGATTGAATGATGGAATAGTCATTAAAATTAATCACCCTCCCTGTATGAAAGACATTCCATTATCCTAATGAATTTAGAGTACTACTATTTATCATATATAACACAACCATAGAATTTATTTTTCATAAAAAATTATTTTCAATACATTAAATATAAATACTACTCCCCAATGTGTACAATAATATCCACTCACATCCTTAGAAAAAAACAACTAAATGTCATAATAATTTCAAATACATTCTTATATCTCTATACATTATCCTATTATGTGTCTTGAAGACATTATTTTCATAACATAATCATATATCGTTATTCGTTAATTTATTTTAAATGGAGTGATCATAAAATTAGATGTGTCACTAATTTCTATCATTATTTTACTAAATTCTTTTTAAATTTTTTTACTGTCATTTCCATTTTAAAATCACATAAATTTGTAATTGAAAGTACACATGATATGAAAGTTATTATTTTATTGTAAAATTATGATTAAATATTAAATATATACATTATATCACATTATAAATATTTATATATCTCATCATTGGAAAATACCTTTACCCAAAAGGATGTTGTCTGTTATTTCTCATCACCGTCATGACTAGTTAGTGAAATATATATAGTATACATACCTATATATGTGTGTGTATTCATATATGTATAATTATCTATATGTATTTACATAAATATGAATTTATTTTAAGATATTATTACTCTTTAATAGGTAATGATGAAAATAGATAAAGAATGATCAATACCGTAATATTAAATCGATTATGGAATAATTCCTACCAAAAGTGAAACACACATTTTCAATTTGTAAGGACTGACTAATAAATAATTTTTGAGGATATTAAATAATCATGAATAACATTAATGAATTTAACATAATTTTTTAATAATTGTTTCATAAATATATGTTGGTTATATAGGAGGTGTAGGTGTGAGAGATTGAAATGACACCTAGTGTAAGGGAATTCCATATTGATTATGTCATGACCTCCCTAGATAATTCCCCTCCTAGGCCAGTAGAGTATGCAAGAGTGACCCCAAAACCTTCCTCAAATTGGACATAGGTTAGAGACTTTCAAAAAGGGTATTTATCACATTTATGTGAGGCATTTCACTCTAAATTCCCAAAAAAATATTACCAATTCATTAATCAACTCTATACATTCAAATTAAAAAGTTAAAATTTTAAATATATTTTCTCCAACTAACTGAAAGATAAAAAATAAAACATTATTAAATATAAGTTCAATCTCATAAAAACCTAATCCTACTACCAGAATAATTACTGTCCTAATATCTCTTGATTTAATCTATAAAACAACTGAAGAAATACCATTGAGGGGTGAGGACATAAAAGTAACTTGAAGGACTATATTATTTAAAAATGAGATTAAATGTGAAAACATTGTGATGGGATAGACATGAGTGAGACTAATAGATATTGAACATGGGATAACCAAGGGTTTACAAGAAGAATATAGTTAAATAAAACTGAAATAATATGATCTAAGAATTTTATAGTTGTCACACAACAGTATCGCCTACAATTACCATACATGCTCAATATCCATCAGTATAAATAAGTGAGGATAATATCAAATTTTTAAATATAAAAATAAATATTTAATCATCATATTATAGACACTATATATATTATGAGTGGGTAATCAGATTTTCATCATAGTTACAACAAAATAATTATTCTGACTAGATCTCATTATGAAGCTAATGAAATGTATGAAAACCACAATATCATCACTTCTTATCCCCCATGAAATTATGAAATATATATCAAGTCACATTTGATATGGGTTAGGCCACATCTATACATACTCAAACGTTCCATAGGGTCTAAGGTAATCATAACCACTTTATAATCGATACTTTATATATATATTGTCACATATAATGTGGTTTGGGATCAACCCTAACTATATTAACATATTTTTGGGTAATATATTGTTGTTTCAATTAGTTAGAAACAATCATAAAAAATTAAAAATCGTATAAATCCACCATCACATATATCAAAAAACTTCACTCATCTTGTACTCATTGAATCATCAAATGACCTTTGAGCCATCCTAGGCCAAGAATATAGTACGAATTTTTTTTCTAATATTTTTATAAAAACAAATTTAGGGGTATAGTGAGAACCCAAAAAAATATCAGAATTCCCTATTCTAGTGGTCCAAGTAGTCACAAGATAAAAATTAAAAAAAACTAAAACAATACCACACATTTTAGTGGGAAAAATATAATAGGTTCTTAACTCAAACTCTAATAAAATACACACAACTCGAGGAGGCTTCAAACAACGTTCCTCCCGTGCGAGATGAATTCTCATAACACATAATCCTACATCATCAGTATACTACTCTACTATCATCGCAATCCCTTCCCATAATTGGCATAGTTGATGACTAGGAAAAACCTCTAGAGTAGAAACACCATTGCACTTACTATAGATGTATCCATCGAGAAGAACCCATAAAAAACATACAATTATGATACCGATGTAAACTATTTAAAACAGAAAAAAACCATGAAACAAATTAACCAATAAATAGTATCTAACACTAAGGGAATCTGGATAAAGGAAGGTCTCTACTAGACATGCCTCCTAGAGCACTCACCGCTCACACAGAAACATCCTAGAACCTCCTATAAAACCTCAAACCCTACTAGCCTAGAATAAATTATGGGATATGGAAGATAGATTATAGTAAGAACAGAACAGACCTCAACAACAATCCTTGAATAATCATGAAACATCAACCCTATAGAAAACAATATTGATGATACCTAACTTCTAAAAAAGCAATCATAACTCCATCTAAAATCACCATCAGTGAATCGATAGAAAATCTCCTTCACCAGGAATAAATAGAAGCAAACATCAACCACAAACAATCTGTTTAAACATGAATATTTAGGGAGAGTAAGTTGAATAATTGGAGAATTAGGTTCCTAAAGAAGAGAGAACAAACCAAGAAGGTTTAAAAACTCATAAAGGGTGGATGGAGATAATCTTGAAGAAATTAAACTATATGGAGTGGTGAGATACTCCAAAAACACAAGATGAACCCTAGATGGATGTGAAGTGCTCTTGAGAGAGTTCTCTATGATAAAATAGTTCCATTCCAAAAAGAAAAAAAATGAATTTATAAAAGGCTATAACAACATATGGGGAATATGTACATTATTTTACCTGAACCCCTTACAACCCAATATTGTTTTTCATTTTAAACCATTTACCCATTATAGGTTATGTTTGTATATAATTTTTGTTATAAATGTAATCCATTTCAACCCAAAAAATACTATACATTCAGATAATTTTAGATATTGTATCCCATTTATAGGTGAAATATCACTCAAACCCTTATAGATACTGTAGTTATAAAAATAAAAAAGAACCATTATAGCCTATAAGTATAGTGTAATTTAATTATAGGGAAACTACACACTAATAAAAAATAATATCAATGAAAATGATTATCACACTTCAAATCAATCATGAAATGAAAAAAATGATACCAATCATTATTATTTAATAATGAAATATATTATTCTTTTAATTTATTAAATGATAAAATAATTACATATTTATATAATCTGTAAATTAACTTCACTTCACACATATTATTTTAAAATCAGTAAGAAAAATATTATATCACTCATCAATTATTTAGTTCAAAAATTATCATTAATGCACTAGAAAAAATTCAACCTAACCACTAAAATATGAATACCTATTATTGAACCTATAATTTATTCCACATATAACCATCCGAAGAAAACACTAATCTTGTACTAATTACTACACCACACACCAATCATAACATTAAATCACAACCACACATCCTTATGAATCCCATCACTAGGTATTTTCTATAAGATGATATAACTCCATGGTGGAACAATTTTCCCCAATCCTTATCTAGGACACCTATTTATCATATCATAATATCCAAGTAAATCATTTTGAGTATGGTGAACAACATTAACGGAAAGTCTAGTCTCTAGAGGTGAATAAAAACACCTCTAATCACATCTAATTTCTATAACAATCCTTCATCTAGACTATAATCACATAAATTAGAGGGACTAGTACTCATATAGTACATGTCTCCCAATACCTTCCATTATAAAAATCCTTATTAACACAACAAAAATACTAAACCTATTTAACACTCCCAACATGATAAAAACTTAATGATCACCACTTCAGTGATTAGTCACATTAAACAACATTAACTTATAAATACAAAGATATATAAATCCATTCATGGTGCTTATTATATCACATTATTTAAAATTTAAGATTTCCAAGGAATCATCATCATTTCACATATACACCTATTATTTATATTATCATTAAAAAAAGTACCAACATATATATATATATATTTTTCCCAAAATACATCATTACATGGTATATAAAATAAATAATTCATTATGTACATATAATATGGAAACAAATTAATCTTCCCATATTATCTATTAATATTATAGGTTCTCTTTATTAACTCCATAATAACCCTAATACCAAGTCCACGTGATTTTTACAATCAGTAACCTCAATATCACTCAAAATATCAAATCATATCGATCTTTCACCATTAATGAATTTGAAATAAAATAAAATGAAATGCTCTAAAGAAAGGAATAAAACAAGGTATAATAAATATAATCAATATAACAGACGTAGAGATAGTGAAGAACCCCATTCCCAATTGATCACTAAGTGGTGGGTGAATATAAGGTTTTATTTTTAAAAATTCATTAAAAATTAATTCAACCAATTAAACATGTTACACTCCTCGATCCACCCGGTGATATCTTATAATATCAACTAATATGGAATATTGAAAACATTGAGAAAATGAATATGGTTATAACATGATCCATATAAATTCTTACTCATTTCTATCTTTGTTAGATCCCTGACATGGATTCTCAAATATAATCTTGTTACCGGTTACAATGGCATAGAATGAAAATGGTTGCACACCCTCGTAGTGGATCATCTAGTTTATCTTGGTTATAACCCCCCATATATCCAACTCTTCTTCCATAGTTATTTATAGACCAACCCATCTTATCCTACTCGATAATCACAGTGAAGTGTTCCATATCTTGTAAAACAAATTAAAATTCATCACTTAAATTGTAGACCAACATAAATACTTATTCCCATCTTTAGAGTTGATCCTTTCTAGGGGAGTCTCTTGATATTCACCCCTGAGATTATATGATTTTAATTTCTCATTTACATCTTGATATACTTGAACATCTACATTCATGTCTACTAGCCTTGTCGAAAAATATCCATCCATTTTATATGATTAGTGTTCTTAGTTCAACAATTCATATAAAATTATTCCAACTATTGATGATGTCTTAACCTAACTAAGATATGTTATAGTGATTCAAAAAAATGATTCATGGTTATCTCATAAAATATGAGATATTACAGAGCATAAATTTTTCAATTCGTCAATTATCCAATTTATTAATACAAACATGCTTCACTCATGTATAATAAAATCCATGAAATTCCAATAAAAATATATTTGAACATTATATTTATTATTATTTTATGTGATTATGTTGTATTATTTATTTTCTGTTTTATCTAAAATGATTATGAATTCATGTTTAAATTAATTTATGTATTCATTTACTTAATGTAAGCATGAAACGACCCATTTACAATGAACCAATTTAGTTCTTTATTGGGAAAAATTATCATGGTATCCCCTATCATATCCATGGAAAAGTTATGTGGTGTCTCAATAAAATTTGTGTAACCATATATAGGAATAATAAGGTTTAAATGTATATGCTATTTGAACAATCATATATGTATTAATGAAGAAAGTTATTCACAAATAGCATTGAGTTATTGGATCAAAATTCAAAGCCCTATGGTATCTTTTTGTTAATGACCTAAGAGACTCATAGAAAATTCTCTCTATAACTCGAGTAAGAATGTTCCATGGAATATAACAATTTCTCTATGAAATAGATTTTGAACATGGGGCATTTAATTATTCTGAAAATATGTGTAAGGATAATAGATCATCTCTTCGCGGAACATGGTTTTACCATATTATATTTCCAGGAAAACAAGGGACTCTTATAAGTAGAAAAAATATTATCTTGGTATGATTCTTATCCTTTTATAGGTTGGTTACACCACCATTGTTTTTATTTACTACATTGAAATTCATGAAAATAATTTCATTTCAATAAATTATTATAAATTCTAAAATATATCTAAATTTATATATTCATCAAACATGGGTTTACTTATCATACGTTGAGGATTAAGGTAGAGGCACCATGATGTGGACATTCATCCATGATATTCTACTCACATTGATTTTTATATTGCATGATCCTCCTCATTTTAAAATCCCAAACCAATCATGTATTAATGTCACAATATATCTTTATATGTTTCATTGTAGTAAAATTAATGACAATTGATAACCTGTTTGAATGACAAATATTATATGAATGATATTGCATGTTGTCATTCTCTTTGTCCTCTTTGTTTATATTTATCACCACTGATGTTTGGAAATCATGTGTAAATTTTAAAATTTAACACTTGATAATTATCAGTGTATAAAACACTCAATTAGATTTAGGATATGATTTCATAATAGATTTCCATTTTTTGGCACCTAATGTACATATTTATAATGGATGGGTGAATAGAACTATAGAATTATATGTCCCACATCAAATATTTGTGTTTTTTGAGTGGTAAAATATATCTCTTATAATTCTTTCAACTATTCAATTTAGAAAAAGGTCATCACAGACACATGTTTCACACACACATATGTAGAGGGATGCAACACTATACCCCAGGTGAAACAGTGTTACTACAAGGGGGATCTTTGAATCAATGTGACCCCATGTTCTCCTTACAGATTCTATAAATATTCATCACTCCTTTTTTCTGACATTATGTAATATCTGGATCCCAAACATGTTCAATCTTAATTCTATAAGGGAATTGTCTTTCTATCTTGGTTAACCATCAAATGGATGTCCCATTTTTTTGGGAGATGTCCCTACCTAAATATACTTCATATATGAAAAAAGAATATTCAAACATAAAATATACATGTCATGAAAATATAATACCTAAAAAATTTATAACAGATGGACTCTTATTTAAAATTCATGCATTATCACTTTATTCATTACACATGAAAAATAAAATTTCACATTGTCTTAAATTATTTTTGATTCAAATAATTTTTCATCATAACACTATTAACACATGTCACTAAACGTAAGACGAGTTCAATAATCATCCAAATTAATATGGAGAATTAAAATTACAATTTTCTATCTATTTCTTTAATTTATTATTGTTTTTAATATAAATTGACTTATTATTAACAATAATTACAATTCAACATCGTTGGTATCTATAGTCTCCCACTTTGAAGTTATTCTTAATACAACCAAAAATTTTCTTTTTTAAATATGTGAATCTATTTTTTTTCTTCTCCCCCATAAATAAATCAATGCTTAAGATAAGTGGTGTATTCTAATATCATCAATTTTCCCTAAACATGTTCTCTTTAGTTATATAATTATTTATTGAGACCTTTTGAGAGAGTTAGGATATTGCCTGATTTTCTTTATAAACAATCATATAGTTAATCAAATATATGTCTATTTCATCTAAAATAGTGTATAAAAAAAAGAAAAAAAGGTTCATTTTATTGACCGTTAAATAAAATTTAGGTGAAATCATGCTAAAAATTTCCAAATTTTTCTTTTAGTGTTTTTATATAATCCTATTTATTAATAAAACGATAAATAAAATGTAAGTATTAACAAAATAATTACAATGTTTTAGTGTACCAGATATAGATCCCTTTTTTCTCAGTATTTAATCCCCATTTATAATTATTATAACATAAATCAATGTATGAATAAGGGTTTGATTTTCATAGATCATCCATAATGTTCATTAACATCTTCATAAGTTCCACGCTCATTGGGTATTAAAGACATAATATTATTATCTTAGTAATAGAAACACCAAAAGGATACATTCATCCTCTTCAATTACAGAAATTTTATTAAAAAAATGAATATATAAATATATATATGTGTGAAAATAAGGAAGAAACTTATTTTTTATTACGATTATCATTTTAGATAAGTGATACCTCTCATATGAGCCTATTCTATTCTCTAAATCTCTATATGAGATGAATTTTTTGGACTACACATTATGTTTTGAGTTTCATATAATTGATTATCTTTATTCATCACATGAAATACTTCATTAAATATAGTAATATTTTCCACCTCAATTTATGAATACATATTATTTTCTTTTGATTTAAATTTTTTTTTCTTCCTCTAATTTTATATTTTATATCTATTTATTTTCCAAAACATTATGTAACTATTTAATGATATTTTTTATCTTTATTGAATATTTATATGACATATGAAGACTTTTCTATTAAATTAACTCCCATTTCATTTCAAATTTGACATCTTCATGTAATCATTCCATTCATTTCTCATCTACATGGCCCTCATTACATAGTCCACTAACATATTATTAACAATAATACATATTCTTAATGGGTATATGATCTATATTTCTTATAACAAAATTAATTCTTTGGTAATATATTCTCATATTCTCACCTAAATCCATCATGATTCATTCAGGTTTCCTAAAAAGTACAAGTTCTAACATTAATTATAATATTTTTTCACATACTCATCACAATAATAGAAAAACATCTGACCATGAATCTTCAACCTTGATATGAATTATGTAAATAATTTGTTTTATTACATTACTCCTTCAAACTGTGAAATTTTTCCAAATGGGATGTGATTTTTTTGAAATATTTATTTCTTTATTTGATGTAATATATCATCATTGACTTATATTCTTTTCCAACATATGTTAAAATTCAATTTTCTTACAATTATTATTTCATTTTATTTTTTATTATACTTTTTTTAGTAGGTTTTATCATTTATTCTTCTTTGTTCGTCCTTCCTTGTAGACATAAATTATTTTAATGAATTTTCATTTTATACCTTTTTTTTCTTGTTCCTAAATTTACATTAAACCAAAAATATCTAATGATTATTATTCACTTATTTTTCGGTGTAATTTGTATAGATTTCACTACTTGTGAACCGTGATACATTTGAATGAAACCACTACTATTTTGGACACTTCATGGGAAGAATATCATCATTATTTTTTTCAATTCCCCCCTTAGTGTGGTATATTTATCATTATTTTTCACTCTATATAATTAATTATAAATTAGTTTAAAACATGTTCCATATATTAAACTATCATTAGTACATACAATAGTTTCTTGGATATGGTTCTCTATCTTCTTGGTGTAAATTTACATTTTATTAGATGAATATATCTATATCAACATGGATTCAAGAATCTCAATGAAATATTTTCGTGTATTTTCCATTTTTCAGGAAATAATGGATGTTTCTACATATGGTGATACTCTACTCTTCAATGTTTTTAAAATTTCATATCACTTCTTATTGAGGTAGTTATTATCTTCTTAAACTGATTTCAGAATATATTTCAAATCTTCCTTTATCTTCATTACCTCATTTACATGAATTTTTTATGATTAATGTAATGAATTTTAAATCCGATTTACTCTATATAATTTTTCTTCTAATTGTGAATCCTTATAATTCACTGAAACATTGTGAAATTTTTCATGTTCATGGAATAATTCTATAAAAACTATCTCAATGAATTATATCACACAAATATTTTTATCATTTTATTCATTAAAATAAATGTGCAATTCATTAAAAGAGGATTTGTTTCATCATTTTCATTCAAATATTTTTTTAGAGTGTGGTATATTCCTTAATTTTTATCCAATCCCATTTAAATAAAAATAACCACTTCTTACAGTAGTATATTTTCTTTTTGGTGTTCCTTGAAACCGAAAACTATATAGTTCACCACTTCATTGGGATATAATTTCTTATTTTATTTTTCTTATAAAAAATATCACTTGGTGATACATCATCCTCGCATATTTAGTAGGATTTGATAGAATAACTATAATAAAAAGTATTATTGAAATATATACCGCACTCCATATATTCTATTTGTGGTGTACCTTCAGATATAATAATACTCTTCATCTTCCATATCTTTCATTTCATTCATTCCTTCCGAGTCTTGTAAAAAATATCTAGATTAGTATCCTTAATAATAACATCTAATTTCTACATTACAATTATCTCTCTAATTATGTAAAATATAAACATCAAAAATTCTGGATTAAATCATTATAGGGAAACTTACATTGATACCAAAGGTAAAAAAACATTTACATATTGACCACTAAGAGTTGGGGGTGAATCAGAAGATGAATTACATAAATTCATTTACGTTGAATTAAAGATGTTGAACTTGATAATCATCTAGATTTATGTAGTGATATCTCTCTATCTCACCTCATATGCCAAAATTATAAGATACTGAACAATATATGGTATTTTAATGTATTTTTATAAATATATAATCATTCCAATAATTTTAGACAACCATATATGGATTCTAAACAATACTATTCTGATGAATTAAAATGATATATATTGAAACTTGTTATAAACCACCGTAGTATATCATCTTGTTGATCCTATTTAAATCCCCAAAATCCCACACTTTTTTCTTTTTTGGTTATACCCCAAAACATCATCTCATACTCCAGATTATGACTAGTGACTTCTGCTACATCAAGAACCATCCAAAGTTATTCCATTGATTCAATCACAAAACTACACAATTATTCACATCATTGGGGTTGATCCTCTATTGGATGATATCTTGGTATTTCTCCACGAGGGTGCATGATCTAACATTATTGTATACAGATTATAGTACCTTCAACTACTACTAATTATTTCATTCGGAGTTACTCCACATTTATATTCACCATTACAAAATAATTTCCTCAGTATATAATTGATCAAAAATACAAATATCTATAGATAATGTCCTAATATCACTAAGATATGTGAAATTGATGCACAAAAACTCTTTAATATTATTTTTTTCCCAATAAAATCTATCAAATATAAACTTGTTTTCTTCTTTCATTATCACCAGATTATATTAATTTCCCATCATCCATTTGTAATACAATGCATTTATTTCTCATCTAAAAAACTATAATATATAATTTTTATTTTTATTTTATGTTTTAATGATGGATTATGTTTATTATCTAATTTTATAAAATTATTAATAAATTAATTATTCCTGAAGTCACATATATATGGACTTTATGCAAAAATTCCATTTCTTTATTACACATATCTGATTTGGTTGTTGATCATTTAAATAGGGGAACCGTATCCCCAATTGTATTTCCTAAAATTTAATTCTTAATATATATGTGTCTCAAAAAAACAACTCATAAATGATATATTTGAATTATAAATCATTATCATATAATATATTCATGTGATCTTTTATGCATGCATGGGATAAGTTCTTCTTGATTCCCATTGAGAATTGGAAACAAAATGTAATGTATTATGGTATCTTCATCTTCATGAATTAAAAGGAACCTAGAAATTTTTTTCCCTCATGAAATAAATAATTATTCATTGAAAATATCCACACCCCACACTAAAAATAATGTATATAATTTATATTGGATTATTTTAAAATTCAATTAGGTCTTGTAGACCTCCTCTTAATGAAACATGGTTTCAGGGTGTTCTACATGTAAGTAGAATAATGGTATATCATGTTGAAATAGTGTTCTCCCTGAATTGTTCCACTCCTTTTATAATTGTAATTTCCCAATATTTCTGTATAATTTTTTTAATTATGTGGAATTATTTTCAGATAGTGAAATCTGACAGCACGTGATTCCAAGGCCCGGAGTGCCCGAAATGATCGGTTGAAGTTTTGTTAAGCCTTAATTATCGCATATAAGAATTTTTCCTGAAATTGTGGAATAAAACATAAACGGTTTCCCATCTCATAAATATGAGTGCACCATTACATTCAGGATTGAGGGTTTACTGTAGGCACGATTTATGTTTAGTCAGTGTGGGCCTCCTGTGAGAAAACCTGAAAATGGAAAAACCATAAATAAAATAATGAAATATTTTTGTTTTATTATTCAAATGCTTATTAATCATGAATGGTTACTCGGATTGATATTCCAATACCACCATTGAACTCATCAGGGTATTCATTCCATAGGCTTATACTATCATTGGTCGGTGTGTCCCACTAGGGAATGTTATTTTTTGGCCGTAAATAAAATAATTAAGTGGAAATTTTTTTATTGTAAATTCCTTAACATCTAAACGGTAACTCAGATTGAAAATATGAGAGTACCGTTGGGTTTGTTGGGGATTTTTCTCCTTAAGATAATTTGAACCTTGACTAGTGTGGGTCAAGGGTGAATGTTAATAATTTATTAAACATTTTTTTAGGTTCATTCAAAAAATTCATAAGCAGAGTTTCCTATCCTTTCAACCATTGCTCGGATTAAAAATCTAAGGGAAGTGTTGAATCTGTAATGTCATGATTCACTTAAGAGATACATTACTTTGACCACATTATGTCTTGAGAAAAATTTAATTTTTGCGACATTTTAAAAGAAAACAAATGAAATAATTTTATTATTTTATTTCATATCCTCCAACAGAAAATCAAATGGGTGGGGCGAGTGATGTGTCATGCAAATAAATTTCTTGAAATACCAATCCTAAGAAACGACATCATTGGGGAATTAGAAATATTTTTAATTGATGACCTTATTAAACTCTAACATCGTTAATTAACCTACCTCTTAAGTATATATATGGAGCATAGATAGGTGTATTAGAATAGCTTCTCCAAGAAGTGACGTGTTAAAGGATCTCCGCGATGCCGAACCCTTATAGGACAGAGCTGATACTCCTGAGAGGTGACATGTGACACAAAACCATGAATCGAAGAACTGCATTCAAGTTCCGTCCTTGGGAACGAGTTGTGGAAATGAAGAATACGATCCAATTTCATGTCTTGAATGATCTCCATAGGGTAACAAGGTATGGGATATTTCTTTTTTGCATTTATGATTCCCTCTTCCCCATTCATAAAATTATACGAAGAACGCAGGTCAACATACTAAAGGGATGATCTACAATTCATTCATTTTGAGGGAGTTTGTAAAAGGGTATCCTTGTGGGGTTTGTTTGTTACTTAATAAAAGAATTGTTAATCCCATTTTATCCTCCCTTTGATCATGAACTAACACGGAGTGTGAGGGTTTAAAAAACTCGTCCCGAACCCTACACAACATTGTTACCCTTGTGCCTTCCGTGGATTACCGTAGGCATGAAAGAACCAACTATCTATGAAGGAGGTGATGCACCAATGCACGACGCTAGAGGATTCCATGATATAAATCAGCGATGGGAATCGGAGTGGCTGGCACCGAATGACCACGGAGGAGGTGAGATGTGCTTTCGCACACCGTCGGTGCGCAAACGAGTCATATCTCATCAGCCGCAGCAGCCAAATAAGGTGGTTGTCCTGTCAGTCATCCACGAAAGAGAAGGGAGGTGTGCAATCGCACCCCCTGGTGAGTAGGAGACCACATCTGAAGCCACGTCAGAGGATTCATAACGTGAGCCTCCGGCTGATTTCGTGGCGACCGGGCAGTTCCCAGGTGGCATCGCCACGACAAAGGTTGAATGGCCTCTGGCCATTCAAGGTCTTGGGGGAGCGGGTCTCCCAAACGGCCCGGTAGAAGCACCATGGGCCACTCCCTAGTAGGTGGCTACCCTTGCAGACCTCTGCCCAACCGGGCTGCTAGCTGACTGAGTCGTCGCCCTAGTGGGTCGCCGCCCTAGCGGGCAGCCCCCTTACGGTCGCCCTATACGATTCAGGCCGCCCTTGTGGGCCTCCCATGTGGGTTGTTCCAGACCTCGGCCCATCAGGCCCAGCCCGACGCAACCCATGCCAGACCGGGTTGGGCTGGGTATTTCTGACCGGGTCGGACCAGACCCGGTCACAACTGGGCCCAAAATCTCTTAAAGGGCCTTATCCCGAGAACCAGATGTTTGTTTGACAACCCATCTATGACTTTGGGATCCCTAGAGCAAGACAACATTTTTGACTAACTATATTATATTTTTGGAGAAAATGTAACACGGTTGGGTTGGATCTCAACTAAATTTAACTGGGCCCTTGGCACCGAAATGTCAATAATGCACAGATCGTGCGTCCTATTGATGTGTCGTATGATGTGTTGAAACCCTTGTGACAGGATGAATTATTTGGTTACTTATTTGTGAGACTCTGCCCTAGTTGAAATGCGACTGATGGATTTGGGAGTGGTTCTACCAAGTGTGCTACGTACAGAACCCTGTGATTGGATGAGACATGAAGACTAGTGACTTTTCAACTCGGAGTGACTCGACGGCCACAGTATATGATGGGGAGGGGTGCCTTAGACTGCCATGGTCGGGAGTTTCCATGGTACATGATGTGGTGGAGTACTTCAGCAGCTCAAGGTTTTTGTGAAGTACCTCAATGTGACGTGGTAGACCAACTATACTCGATAGAGGAGGAGTTCTCCTGCAATCGAAGTGTTCCACATTGTGACAGGGAATGTTACTTGTTCCTAGGCCTAGGGAATTTGTGTCTAGCTATCAGCATTCATAATGATCTTGTGTGGTTCAGCATCATATCAGGTTTCTCAAAGTTGTATACCTGGTTTTAGCTAAGTCTCTGTTTGAACTAAGTCATTTACCTTCATGGTACTATCTTTGTGGAGTTACTTGTGTGGTACTTCTACCTATGTGGAGTTACCTTGGTGGTATACCTCCCTCATGTATGAGATGAGTATATCATGATAACATAGGTATATGTATGGGTATATACCTAAGTAGATTTGATTTCTTGCTTTATGGATATTCGTTGGTGGAACTTTAGGAGACCTATGGGGTCTCGGTATCCCTATAGAGTATCGTTATACTCACCCTGCACGAGCATTTCCCACCCTTTGTTGTGTCTCTTTTAGATGACATAGGACATTGATCGAGGATGAGGGATCTAGGACTGGACGGTTCTCATAGGTGTAATATTTGGTGCAACGTGGTGTAGGGAGTACTGATCGCGAGCTATACCTACCCTTCAAATAGGATCAAAGTTGGATTGTTTTATGTGACGCAATGTAGGGACTACTGATTGTGAGTTGTACCTACACTTTAGGTATGATCCATGGTGGCTGATCCATATGCTACTTTTCACTTTTTCAGTTGTTTTGTACTTTTTTGATGTACTTGTACTTTTCCATTTGGGCATATATTCAGGTCCCTTTGGTTTCAGCACAGTTTTACTAATGCAGTTTACATCACAGTTGCTTCTTGTTGTATTTTCAGACCATGTTTTTGTATCGGTTTAAAGGCAACTCCTTTTTGTTTTAGAGAATACACCTTATGGTGCTAGTCTCCAGGCCCTGGCCTATAGAAGGAAGGTTTGGGTTAATCACAGCACGTGCCCCGAGGGACAGGTCGTGACAAAGTGGTATCAGAGGTGTTCGGTTCTACCAAAGAACTAGGACTCTAATATTTTCTGTGTCGCAATAGTGTTAAGTGTTATGAGTGTGGTTTTCAGTTTAGGGAGTCCAGTGTTGGTGTGGCAGCCAACGTATCCAAACACTAGGATCCAAAATTCTGGTTTCTGACTCAGAACAAGGAAACACTGATTTCATGTGTTTTTGAAGAGTTTTTCTTGTCATTTTTTTGGAGTCAGCTCACCACGTATAAATTAATGATCATGGAACACCTGTTCCAATTCAAGATGTCACTACATAGACATACAGATTGGATTCTTAAGAGGTTACATGATGATGTCCCATCGAGCGATGAGATCACGGTTCAAGGCTCTCTTACGGTGTTAGCACCTTTGGGTGTAGCACCAATAGCACCACCTCTCATTGGGAAGTAGATGACAATAGCCCTACTGGCAGACACTACATTCCAACTGAGCATGTTTCATGACTTCCAGCAGTAGAGGCCTCCAAGGATTAGAGGCGAGATAGAATCCCAGGAAGCTAAGGACCGGCTGTAGGCTACAGCTATAGTTTTACACCTAGTTGGGACACTAGTTGAGTAGATGGTTATCCTACATGCTGGTTTTTCTAGTATGTTACCATGAATTTGGTCCATAGGGTAATGAGGCTTCAGAACATGGACTGTTTCCCAAGATAGGTCATTCGGGTAGTGTGTTAGCTATATCAATGTCTGTTGGTCAGTAGTTACAACAGGTGGTACTGGTAGAGGAAACATGCAGTCTTAGTGCCTTACACGTGTTTCAGAATTAGATACCCCTCAGGTTATAAGGCTAGCCTGACTCTCATGTGTCTAACGACTAGATTGAAGAGGTAGCCGAGTTTCCATCAATCTAGGGTACCATTCGATCATATGGTGGTCCAAGCAGGGAGCCTTCTATGTGGCTCATCAGGATGATGACATGGTTTAGGTTTCCCTGATATTGCAAAGAGGTTACTTTTCTGTGGACAAGCTTGGGAACATTCATCAAATAAGGGAGTATCTTTATATAAAGAGATATGGTATGCGATTTCGTAAGAGCTTCTACAGCTTCAACAAGATGACATGTCGATATATGAGTATTCATCGAGGCGTACAAACCATCCTAGGTACTCGATGAATATAGTACGATCACTACATCATGGCTTGGACATTTGAGCGAGGTGTGTTTAGGGACATCTAAGACAACACCAATCCTCTAGGAATTATTTCTTTTTTAAGGGTTATATAATGAACTTTTATTGTTGAATTTTAAGAAGAAAAATAAATGCATCCAGTGAATGTTAACAGTGGGAAAGTAGGAAACTGACATTGGTCATAGAGACCTGGGTGTGTAAAATGATTCAGGAAGTGGATGAGATAGGGATAGAAGAATCTGTAGGGTTATAGATGGGGAGGTAGATCTAGGAGAGAATCATGAGGTGGTGTAAATTTTGACATGTTACAACCCACACCCCTATGTGGTCCCCGCCAGGCTTAGGGAGATGGAGGACAGGGGAATAGAGTAGCTACATGCTGTCATAGAGTGCGACCCAAGGGATCTAGGAATGATTTGAGGTATGGTCAGTGTCTACTACTAACTATTATATTAATAGTCATAGGTACCAATAATTCCTTCTATCAATTAATCTTGTCCAAGATGTAGAGTTTACAGTTAAATCGTTGACATAACCCTCGTGTCTGGATATACCTTTGAGAGGAGACTCGATAATCACACATATGTCAATGGGGTGATCTGACCCTTGAGGAAAGAGTTTCGGTTAGAACCTCTCAGTTGTAGCATAGATTCCTTATGATGTTAGTTTGGGTATGTACTAGACATCCAAGGTTCATCCCATATTGGTTGTACTATGAAACAATGTAGTATTTTATCTACAATGTTGGAATGAGGTTTTTATTGGTTATAAAAAAAAGGAAGCCCAGGAAGCACAAGATAAACTCATGAAATGTATGGTTCAACCAATCCATATTGTGTCGGCAAAACATACCCTCATGATGGCCGGAGTTTCGAGATTTCATTTCCCAACAGGAGTGGTAGAGTGTGTGGACGTCTTTTAGAAAGATATTTCCATGATTACCTCCCTGAAGGTAGAGGGACCTCTACTTTTTCTAGGTACTACCAGAGGATCGGCCCTAACTTTCCAAGAGTTTTGGCACCCTTATTAAGTGTTGATGAGGAGGGACAACCCTTAATGTGGAAAGAGAGATGACCATAGATCTTTCAAGAACTGAGGAAGAGACTAACATGTGCCCCCATCTTGAGGCTACGAAAGGAGGGCATTGGGTTTATAGTCTACTACGATGCATCAGGGACCAGATTTGGGTGTGTCCTGATATAGGACTGAGGATTGATTGACAATAACTCATGACATCTGAGACAACATGATCAGAACTATGATACCCATGACCAGGAGTTAGGAGCAATGGTATTTGCCTTGAAGGTGTGGCGACATTACTTCATGGGTGAACGATTTACTATTAAAACAGATCACAAGTGTCTCAGGTCTGTCTTCTCATAGAGTCACCTGAACCTGAGACCTAAACAATGGTTAGAGTTCATGCAGGACTATGAACTTGCGATAGTCAATTCTCCAGGGAGGGGGAACATGGTAACTGACGCACTCAACAAGAGTTCTGGTCTACAACTGTTGAGTGAGGCGTCAGAGTAGCTAGACACACTGTGGATATACATTGTGGATAAAGATGGAGCATCTTACCTCTAGTTGATGACTATAACTCCCCAATTCTTCACCAAATCCGGGGGGTGACAACTTGAGATGTTGACTACAAGGCTTGGTGTGCTTAGATATCCATAGGTCGGTCTCCTTAAAGATTCTCTGAAGGTGGGGATCACGTCATCCTCTTCATAGGATTCACCATGGTACTCGTGATTCTTCAAGAGGAGGTGTTATGAGAGATCCATACACCCCCATTAATAGTACATCTTAATGTGGAGAAGATCTACCAGGACCTCCGGCATCAGTACTAATGGCCAGGGATGATGGTAGTAGTGGAAGTGTTTGTATCACTACGCCTCACTTGTTAGAAAGTGTAGACTGCACAGAGCTGGTAGAATTCTTATGATGACAGGAGGAGGGAGACAATGCCTTATTATGCGTCTCACCTCATTGAGGATTTCATATATTTGTCCAGGCAGCACGTTATCTCCAATGTTCATCAGACCTTTCTAGATTCACAGTAGAGTGGGTGAGGAGGCGTATAGTTAATCTTCTTACACACAGATGCGGTAAGCACATAATGTTTTCCATGTGTCATAGTTGAGGGGATGCGTGCATGATCCATCACATGTTATCAACTAGGGATAGTTCAAATTTGATGATGGGTGACTTTTATAGAGTTCCTAGTGGATTTTGAGGATCAAAAAGGGCAGGTCCTTCATGGGCAGTCGATACCTCTGGTGCGCATTTGCTGGAAGCACAGGAACCTCTATGAGATCACATGGGGGAAGGAGGATCAAATTTGTGCTCATTACCCACATTTTTTATTTTTCCTTTGTTTTGGATTTTGGGGATGTAAATCCCTAATGTGGGGAGAATGAAATGTCTCAGAATTTCCGTAAAATTGTTTTTAATTATATGGAATTATTTAGAGACCGAAAAATCTGACGACGCATGATTCTGCATCCCATAGTTCCTGGAATGATCAGTTGATGTATTTTTTATGTTTAATTACAGCTCTTAAGAATTTTTTCAAAAAACGTGGAATGAATATAAAAGGGTTGCCCAGATCCAAAATTTGAGGGAACTGTTGTATTCAGGATTGCGAGTTTACCCTAGGCGTGACTTATATTTAGTCGGTGCGGGCCTCCTGTGAGAAATTCTCAAAATGGCATAACTATATATAAAATAATTAAATAAAGTTATTTTATTTTTAAAATAGATATTGCACATGAATGATAACTCAAATTTAAAATCTGATTCCACCACTGAACTCATGAGGGTATGCATTCCTTTGGATGATACAAACACTGGCCGGTGCGGGCCACCAATGAAAGTTCGTTTTTGTCCATAAATAAAATAATTAAGTGGAAATTATTTTATTGTAAAATCCATAACATTGTAACAGAAACATGTATTGAAAATATGAGAGTACTATTAGGTTCATTGGGGTGTGTTCTCCTTAGGCAGAGCCTAACCTCGACCGACGCGGTTCGAGGGTGAACGTTAATAATTTATTGAACTTTTTTTGGGTATTTTCCGAAAACACATTAGCACTATTTTATGACATTTGAACCATTTATCGGATTAAAAATCCCTGGGAACCATTGAATCTGTAGTACGTGAATTTGACTAAGGGTGGATTTACTTTGACCACAGTAGAAACTGAGAAAAAGTTTTGTTTTGCATCTTTTTTAATTAATAAAAATGAAATAATTTTAGTATTTTATTTCATATCCTCCAAAAGAAAAAAAATGGGTGGGGCGAGTGACGTATCAAAACAATAAATGGCTTGACTATTCATCACTATGTAATGACATCATTGAGGAATTTGGAATATTTCTAATTGATGAGGCCCATTAAACTCCAACACCGTTACATACCCTCCCCCTATCCTATATATATGGGTCTTGGGGAGGGGTATCGACACAACTTTTCCAAGAAACAAATTTCTAAAAGACCGTCGGGATGTCGAACCCTTAGAGAAAGTATCTGATCCTAGCGGGAGGTGACATGTGACACTGAAAAATGAACCAAAGGAAGACGTGTGAGTGTCGTCATTGGGAATCGATTTCGAAAATGAAGAACACGATATACCATCAAATAGTAGACGCTCTCCAATGAGTTAAGAGGTAGTGGATTATTTTGTCTGTGTAATTTTTATTCCCACTTCCTTGTTCATGAAATTATACAAAGAATGCGAGTCAAATGACTAACAGGTTGATCCATGACTCATTCATTTTGTGGAAGGTTGTAACGGTGTATACTTGTGGGGTTTTTTTGTTTACTACACGGAATTGTTGAACACATTTTTATAATACCTTTGATCAGAGGCTAACAAGGAGGGAACATGCCTAACTAACCTAGACCTAACCCTCAAGAACTTTTCTACCCATGTGCCATTCATGGAAGACCGTCGACACAATGTCACATACCGGCTACGATGGAGCTAACGTGCCAATGTACACCGCTAGAGGAGGCCATGTCACGAAGCCGTGGCGAACATCAGAGCGGCCAACCATGGCCAGCCATGGAGGATGATGAGCATGCCGTCGCATTCCACTGGTGTGAAATGGGGTTGTTCCTCATTAGTCATGGAAATTATAGAAAGTTATTGGCTAGTCAGATGGCATCAGAAGGGAAGGGCATTGCGCTATCGTGCGCCACCGGTTTACAAGAGACTATGACTGAAGTCGCGATAGAGGAGGCTGAACAAGCGCCTCTGGCGGGTTTTGTAGTGAATGGGCAGTGCCCATGTGGCATCGCTGCTATGAAGGCCAAACGGGCTATGGCCATTCGGGATCTTGGTAGAGTGGCTCTCCCGATCTACCAAGCAGATACATTGTGGGTCGCACCCTAGTGGGACACCACCCTATAGGGTTTCCTCCCAGCCTAGCTACCGCCTTTGCAAGCCACCACCTTTTCGGGCCTCCCTATATTGGTTGGGCCTCCCTATATAGGCTAGGCCGCCCTAGAGGGCCACCCTATTGGGGTCAGGCTACCCTTACGGGCTGAGTCCACCATGGCCCAGCCTAGACCGGGTCAGGCCGGGTTCGTCCGACCGGGTCTGACAGGCCGCAGGCCCTACCGGGACCAGAAACACTTAAAGGACCTTATCTCGAGTACATGACATACGTTTGATGAGACTTCTACGTCATTGGGATCCTTGGAGGGAGACAATCCTTTTGAATTACTCCATTAGACTTTTAGAGTATCATAGAGTATGACCAGGTTGGGTCGCACCCAAATCCAACTAGTCCCTCAGCACCGAAATGCAAATAACACACTGGTCGGGCATCCAGTTGACGTTCTATTTGTTGCCTTGGAAACCTTGTGACATGACATATCATCAGGTTCCTTCCTTCTGAGAAATCGTGTTAGTTGAAATATGACTAATGGAATGGGGAGCAGTTCTCCCATGCAGGCTACATATGGAACCTTGTTGTTGTCTAAGGCCAGATGATTGATGACGTTTTGATTCTAAGTGACTTGATGGCCACGTTTTGTGATGGGGAGGAGTACCTCAGCATGCCATGATGGAGAGAATCCATGATATACATTGGGTAGCAGTACCTCAGGAGGCCATGGTGGGGGAATGGCTTTATGTGACATGATATACCCACGATACGAGATGAGGAGGAGTATATCAGCAGTTCAATAAAAGTGGGATGTGCCTCTATGTGGTGCGACATGCACATTGTACTTAATAGAGGAGTTATCCCATGGAATAGGTGTTCAACGTTGTGAATTTTGATGTTACTTGTTCAGATTCCAATAGAATTTGTGGTTGGCTATTATCATTTATAGAGATCTTGTGTGGGTCAGCATCATATCCTGTTTCTCTGAGTTGTATATCCGGTTTGAGTTCAGGCTTTGTTTGGACTAAGTCTTTTACCATCGTGGTACTTTCATCGTGTTGTTACTTGTGTGGCACTTCTACCTTCATGGTGTTACCTTTTTTGTATACCTACATCATGTTTGATATGAGAATATCATTTTAACTTAGATATATGTATGGGAATATACCATAGTAGAGTTGATATCTTTCATTGTGTAATTTCATTTGTGAAACATTAAGAGAGATATAGGGTCTCAGGGTCCCTACTAAGTATCATTATACTCACCCCTATACAGGATTTTCCCGCACCTTGTAGTGTCTTGTGAAGACAATGTATGACATCAATCGAGGCTAAGGGTGTCAGGACTTGATGGTGCTCATAGGTGAACCATTTGGGGTAACGCGACACATTGACTATTGATCACGAGATATACCGACCCTTCAGGTAGGATCTGAGGTGGACCATTTGATGTGACGTGACGTAGGGACTAATGATCATGAGAAATACCTACCCATTAGGTAGAATCCATGGTGGAAGATATAGGAGCTTCTTTTCACCTTTTTACATGTTTTTTAATTTTTTTATACTTGTACATTTCTAGTTGGGATTTTATTCTAGCCCCTTTTCATTAAAAACTCTTTTACTACAAAAGTTTACATAAAATATTCTTCTTGTTGTGTTCTCAGACTGTGTGTTTGTACAGGTTTAAAGTAAATTCCTTCACGTTTTAGGGAACATGCCTTTTGATGCTAGTCGTCATCCCCTGGCCTAAGGATGTTGTGCATGGGGTAGTCACAACAAAGGCCCCAAGGGATGGTTCATGATAATAATATTTTCTAACATCCCCAGTTGTTTTCAACCACATTTAAATCCCAAAAATAATTTTCATTTCAATCAATGATTTTTAATTCTTGAATATATCAACATTAATATATTATTTCAATATTGTGTTAGTTATCATGGAATTATAATGAAGGTGTAATATTTACAATGAAGAATTTATTCCATGATACTAGACTCAACTACATTCTTATATCATAATAACTTACATATTTTAAATTCTCAAACTCATTCTGTATAGTCAAAACATTGTAGCATCATTTCAGCTTAGGTATAATAATAATTGTTGAATGATCAAATTCATACAAGTGTAACATTTTATGTATGATACCAGGATGTGTCATTCTATTTGTATTACATGTTGTTATCACTCATCAGAGGTATCTTGAAATTGGGTGTATCTCACAGTATCGATCATTAGACTTGAATCAGCAGAGAAAATTGTTGGAGGTGTATATGAGATGATGTTGTGGACGGTTTCCATTCACTAGAACATTATGTGAGTCTTTTTTATAGAAGGGTTAATAGTACCAATTTTATTCTTGTATAAAATTTAATATTAATTTGGTTGGTTTCTTGTATATAAAACATTGTTTTTCTTCAATTGGTCAAGATAGTGATGGTGTCAGCACCAGGATACACTACTAAAATAGGGGTTTTCTTGGTTGGCTAACACACATGTGCGAGCCTACTCCCACAAGGGAATAGTCACGTTATATTGGTTATCCACCAATAGTTTGGCCCTTTTTTTATAACTCCAACATTATTATATATAGTATATGAAATAAGATAATTACATCCTTAATTAAATATGGCATGAAAAATATAATTTCACATGCATTTTAACAGAAAGAATCCTATTTAAAATGAATGAATTGACACCTTATTCATTCCTCATAAAAAAACACAATATCACATGAAATATTTTTATTTTTATTATAACTAATATGTAATATTAACATAGTTTCTAAAGGTCTTTGACCATAAGTCTGATTCAATAATAATCAAAATTAATATGGATAATCATCTTTCAAAGTGCTTCTCTATTTATAATAATTTCTTATAAACCATAACACATATTGACTCTTTATTTATAATAAATGTTATTCAGCATCATTGGGATCCAAAATTATTGAAACCCCCACTCTAAAACGAAAATTTATTTCATTATTGAGATGAAAATAGGATAATTTAAATACATAATATATTACAACCACTTCCCTCAGACCACACCATTACTAATGAGCCCTAGGGAAGGGTATGAGTATATATTTATTGAAGGAATATCATGAATGTGATGAGTTTTAATGGTGTAATTGGTTTAAGGATAATAACTCATAGGACTCATTTTTTTGTTTTTAATAAATATTAATGATTGTAATTCAAGTATTTCATCAAAAAGGGATACAATTGAAGTGTGTTATTTTAAATGGATTGAAAGAGGCTATCAATTGAAGGATAAAAAGTTTATAAGGGTTTAAGAGATAAAATATTATTAAAAAGTACATAAATTTCCAATGATATGAAATAGGATTAGGAATCCATTTCATCTTTTCAGACCTACCTTAAATCTAACCACATCATATAGAAAACATATTTTATATTATTCACTAACCAGTGTCATATCGACCTCACATATTGTCAAGAAAACTACTCCCACTAACACATTCATTTAAACCATCCCTTCTTATCATATGAATATCTTTGAGACACCAAGATCAATCCATCCACCACCACACCCTTGTACATATCTCCTCAATTTACTAATGTAATCCACTATGAAATTTCTAGGTACTAGATCATAATAAAATGAGTTATACCAAGACACGGTGACCTATATAAAAATGTAACACAACCAAACAATAATTTTTAACAAAAGATACAAAAATTCATCCAAAAACTCTAATTCAGTTTATCAACATCACCAAAAATACTATCTATAATAACCATATTTCAGAAATAGGAAAGACCATGGCATCCAATACTGATCAATTTGTGGGTGTTTAGACCCCATATAGTCCAAACACTACTACTCACTTTTAGAGCACCATTGAATAAAAAATGTCGACAATGAAAGGTTCTATAAAATCCTAGGATATTAGATATTTTTTATTAATGTGAATAATATTTTTTGACTTTTTATCATTGTATAAATTTTTGATTGTGTTGTAAGATAGAAATTTGTGTTTATAGAATTATCACATATTTTTGGATATTATTATTCTCAATGTGTAATTTATAATGATTAAAATAATTTAAAAATATAACTTTTCATTTCCTATAATAACCAAATCATTTTTAAATAAAAATTTAATAACCTTCTATTGGCTAATCTACTAAGTATTTTATTCTTCTTCATATTTATATATATGGGCTTAAATAACATTCTAATTTTTAGTATATTAATTTTTTCTTCTTTATGTGTTCAAATTTTTGGGAGGGACACTTTTCTATTTTTCTTTTTCACTCGCTCTATTTTAATAGATTGGATTCTTTTCTTATAAACTAATTATATCATTATTATTATCTAAAATAAATATATCTCTCACATAAATATTTTTGAGGAAATTATTCTTACTCTCTTGATTATTTACATTAGATTACAGTGATATCATAAAGGTTTATAATAGTACATCACATATGAGTTCCTTATGAAATCCATTTTGAGTTCATGATGAGTTTACCAAGTTTTAATCTAGATACATGGATGAATATTATCTTTCTTCTTCTATGTGAATGTAATATTTTTAAACATTTTATAATTTGATAGGTTATTTGAAAATTTTATATACCACCAACGAAAAAGGTAAGGCATTTTATCCCACGAGATAATAATGTATAGATATGACACATAAATCATTGTATATAATATTTTATTGAAAATGATGCAATTACGATTGATTATTTTGTTATGGTGTCTTCACAGTAAAACATGACTTATAATGGTTTATTTTGATACATGTTCTACATTCCATTTTCCTTTTTATAAAATTATTTTTATTAGGATCATATTCTTGAAATATGAAAAAAAACTATTTTTATCAAACTTTTACTAATAAGAATTTATGTCCTATTTTTATTCATATTATTCCATATATACTAGGGTTTTAAATTATATTTTCCACGATTCAATTATTTAGTGAAAAAAATATATAATTTAAATTATAAAATATTATATAATGAATATAATAATTTATTGAAAAAATGTTTCATTTTTAATGTGATTTCCTGCTTTAAAAATTAAATATTCCACGAAACTAAACGAATAAATTTTTGGATTTGTATTTATTTACAGTCATGTATTAAAAATATTTAAATTATTTAGGTTATATTGTGTTTATATAAAATAGTATTAATTCATGGGAAATTAATTTGATGAATATTTATGTGATTAGTGTTCAGAACCAAATTAATTTTTAGATTCAAGAGATGTTGGAAATTTAAATATAATCTTATTGGAATTGTATGCTCCTTATGAAAAGGGAATGTGTACCCCACAATAATTAAATAGAAAAGAAGTAATTCCTAATCTGAAACAAAACATGACTATATAAATTAATTATAGAATGAATTCACTTTAGATATTATACATGGTGGAGTGGTTCATATATTATTTATGATAGTTTACCATAGAAAGATATATATATGAGTACTGAAATATCCGAGAAGGTTGTGAATGTAAATATATAGAGACTAAATCTATTCTACTGATAAATTCCCATGAAAATAGTGTAGGAGTATACACTCCATTATGGTTTATATAAAGTACCTATCATGTTATATCTTTAAATTATAATTATTCTAATGATTAGTTTATATAATTTATTATATTAATTTGAATTTGAGTTGAGCTAATTGAGTAAATTCTAGAAATAAAAAAATGGGTGATGGGAAATGAATATTTTGTGTTTGGTTTTATTTTATTTTCATGTTTTTAGTAATTTAGGGATTTTTAAACATAATCGATTACCTAAAATAGTTTTAATATTACGTTATTTTAAGATAGATTTATTTGATTTCAATATGAAATATTCACTAAAATGATGATACTTTTTCATATACAGTATAATAATTTCTTTGTAATATCTCTTTGTTTTTGGAAAAATTATAGAAACTCGTACCTATTATTAATCCACAACTATCCTTTCATATTTCTTAAAATAAGTACATACCATTTTAAAAATACATAAAATTCCTTTTTCTATTGAAATTAATAATTAGTACATTTTAATCTAGATAATTTATTATATCTAGACCAAAGTAAATATATTTTTGAGTAATAAAAAGTATTTTTGTATAAAAGATATAATCCATAAGATTCATTATTATTACACACATTAGAATCCTAATTTTTTCCATACATCATTCAAATTGATTTTTCAAAATTTCAATTTAAAACAAGTGTAGGGGAATGAAATTTTAAAATTTTTATGCATCAGTAGTACATGCAATGATAATGATATGGGGTATTGAAAAATATTATTTTCGAGACATATGATATATATATATATATTCCAAAAATATTCTATGATTCCACAATTTAATCTTGAAAAAAAAATATATAAAAAATAACTAAGAATTATGTGAGAATAATTAAATAAAAAAATTAAAAAAAATTAATATGATAACCATTGTTATAAAATTGTAAATGAACTATTAATTGAGTGTTGGAACTATAAATAATTTTTATAGGTTTCTAGAGTCAAAACATCCCAATAATTCTATATTTTTAAATCTATTCCCCACCAACCCTAATACTCAAAACCACTATAATAAATCAAATAAGATTGACAAAAAAGCTTGAATCATTAAGGGGGGTATATGGTTCCACAAAAATGTAAAAAAATAATGATATTCCATAGTTCATTTAAAAGAAATTATCCTTTATAAAAAAAGAAATTGTGTTTCTTAATAGTATGTAAAAATAGTGCATGAGTTTTAGTACAATGATTCAATGAAGTATAATTGAACATAATTGGAGTTACTAAATTGAAATAATATATAAGTCATGTCAATTCATTAAAAAATAATGAACAAAATATTCCTATTAACAAAGACTATTAAATTTGAATCGTAGTTGGGGAAATAATTAAATGAATTCATTGATTAATTTTTTATTATTACTAATATACAAGTGTGCATGAATAGATATGAAAATGTTATATTATAATATTTTATTTTATTTTATTTCACTTTATTCCTTTATATATTATTATTTTTAGACATTAGTTTTATTTTTTAAATTTTTGATGAATTTTTATATTTTTAAATGTAATCAATAATTTAGAATAAATTTTAGAAATTCCTGAATTGAGTCTTTTCTAAATCAGATCAATATATCTCACTTAATCTTAAAAAATAATTTTTGTTGACTGTTTTTATAAATTTAAGTTGAATGATATTGTAAATATGTCGACCCTCAATTTACAAACATTAAAATTACATAACTTTTGAAGAAAACACAAAACATTACACAAACATATGCAAAAAGATCATACATGTATCGTTCCCTTAGAAACACGAAATACATAAACACTGATACATAAGTGATCATAATTATCACCCACTAGTTTTTAATTAACTATCACCCTTCTTAGGAAGATAAAACATAAAACATATCATCATAACCTAGGGATTGAAACATAAAAAGGGGTGATGTAAAATCCTCACGAAGGGTAAAAAAGTGAGACCTATTAGCATAAATAAGACCATAATTGAATGAGAATGTGATCATAAAAATATAAGACCATACCCTGCATATCAATGATCATGGAATAAAGATTAAAAGTTCATAAGACTTGAATCACAATGAAATAAAAATAATAGGCCATGAAATCATAACATC
Source organism: Viscum album (assembly GCA_963277665.1). Lineage (NCBI taxonomy): Eukaryota > Viridiplantae > Streptophyta > Magnoliopsida > Santalales > Viscaceae > Viscum > Viscum album. The sequence continues at coordinate 882,294,071 of OY728143.1, read as the reverse complement.
AGAATAAGACATTGAACTTTTGAAACACATAAGCATATACCGAATCCCATAGAATGTAGTGAATCATCTCTAAGACCATATTAGTACAAAAAATTATTATACTGAATATGTTAACCCCCATTCCAGTCATGTATTACTGAAATATGTGACCCTAATTCCAACCATCTATTACTAAACTGAGTAACCCTAATTCAATCCCGGTATCACCAAATCATATAACCCTCGTTCCATCTGTGTTTTATCTCATTTAATAAAAATCATTAACCAATTTATTTGAGGGAGATATAGGTCCCAACTTTCACAAAATTAAATCATACATACATGTGCCACGAGATCATAAATGAATATATCATAACCCATGAAATGAAATGGTCATCATAATCATTTAAAAATATCATAACATGTGGAATGATACAAGTTTTATAATCATTTCATCATAAACATAACTTCGTGAAAATGAGTGGGTTTTGAATGCATATAACCCATGAAAAGAAAATAGGTTTCATAACATTATTCCAAAAAAAATCTATTTCGAGAAAAATAATGAATTAAGACATTGAATAATTTTTCATTGATGTAGAATTAACATCAATGGATGTTATATAATATGTGAAATAATTTTGAATGATATTTAAAAAAACAAATCATGAAGAAAATATCCATTATTGTTTGAAAAAAGAATTTTAAATACATAAAACCATTTGAAAAACAATTCATTGAAAATAACCTCAAACTTATTAAATCATTTGGAAAACAGTCTTTTTTTAAAACATATAAAATAATCATCAAAATATTTTAAAAACGTTTTTCTTTGAAATTATATTGTAAATTTATAATAGTGGAATGAAAAATTTTTATGAATAATTATAATTTAATAAATAAAAATAAGATTTAAAACATTTTGAAAACCATTTTTCTTGAAAACCTATAAAATAATATTTAAAACATTCTGAAACCCATTTATTTGAAAAAAAATTAGAAACATATAAATTGATAATGAAAATGTTTTCAAAACAATATATCATAAAATTACGATGAAAACATATAAATAGATATTGAAACAGATTTTAAACTATTTTATATGATAAATAATTTTAAAAATAAATTTCATTATGTGAACCCTTTTAAAAATGAAATAGGAGCTCTAATTAATGATGATAGATAAATCTGTATATCATGTATGTGGTCAAAATGATATTATTTTGCATAGTAAAAATGGTTTAAAAGGTTACTTGTTCAAACGATACAAAAATATTCCCTTAAATAGAATAGTAAAAGAGAAAAAGGGTAAAAATATATATTATATGTTAAATGGGAATGATATAATAATCTGGTAAAACCTTTATGAAAATAGAGATTTCTGATCGAAGTGACAGTAATGTAGGGATTTACAAGAAACACATTATTAACTATATAATATACCAAAAATTAGAATATGGTACCAATACATGATTATATCATGAAATCACATATTTTAAGGACACTCATGATTATTCTTGAGATATTGATCATAATATTTCATCATGGGAATCATAAACAAAAAAATGTCAGAAAGTGATGAGATTGTCTCAATAAACTATTATAAATCGGTATCTTGGGATCACACTCTCCATGTAAGAAAATAAAATTAACTGAATATTATGATATCATTAAATGATTTAGATTCAGGATAAAAAATATAAAATTGATGTATATACTCCTCAAAAATGTGTTTAGAATCATAACAAAACAAGAGTCTCCCAGAAGGTAAATTGAGACAAAACTGTTTTGTCGATTTGGTATCATTTGGAACATAATCCCCATTAAAGAAGGTTGTAAAATGGATATGTTAATACAAATAAATTTAATTATATTATAAATATAATACAATCATGTTTAGTACATATAAAACAAAAATTTAATGATTGGGGAACATAACTTGTGTCTCATAGAAATTAAAAGTGAGATGAAATCTTATTACCTTGTGTCTTGACTCCCTCCATACTCGTACAAGATTACTATATAATAAATATATTTTTATTATTAATATTTTAAATAATAATATTTATATATATATATTACCATATATTATTTTATTATGACTTTACATTACCCTCTTGTTAACTTTCTTATGTTATGGTTTCACTTCGAGTAATATTCACTATGTTCTTCACATGTTTCTTAATTTGTTATATCATTAATCCATATACTAATATCATGGTTACAGAATATGTAAACATAAATATATATATAAGGTATATATTGTATATTTATATTATAATAATATATTTTATAATAATGTATGTAATGGTATACATTGTTCATGGAGATGGTAAGTTGTACATAGGCATTAACATTGTTTTCCATTTTTTGTATTGAAAGAATGTATGTAAATGAAATATATAAATATATATATTATTGTATTTATATATTTATAATTAATATAATATTATTAATATATCATATATATCATATGTGTTCATTAAAACCATCCCCAATACATTCCATGTGGTGTGTGAATGTATCACATCTCCTGGAGGGGAAGGAAGTCCACAATTCCTCAAAAGAGATTATCGTATTAACACAAAATGGAAAGTAAAGAGAATTGTATTGTAAAATAAATAAATACATTTTAAAATACATTTTAAATAAAATATATGCAATATATAAATTAATTTTCCTTTATAATGGCCTCTATGGTTTGTGGTAATGGGGCAATAAACAATCATCATTTCGCGAGGCTCGAGTTATCTATACACTTAAAAATATGTTCAACATCCATTAGAAGGGGTGTGTCTATGTGTAAGAAAAAAATTTAAAAAAAACATCCTAGTATAATTAGGATATTTTTTCACCAAATAAATGAATAAATAGTGTGTAGGGGTGAGGAATGAAAATAAAGGAAAGGATCTTGAATGAAAACGTTACATTTTAATCTTGTAACTCCTTATGGTTTATGCCCAAATGATTTTTTGATAAGATTTATGACCAAATATTGTATTAGAGGTCAACATGAGGAATTATGGGAGGCTACTTTAGTATATATTGGAAGGATATAAAATCACTAAGATGTGTGAGGAATGGGTAGATGTGGTGTCCTTTTTCAGGGATGGAAAATGACTCACTTGGAATATTTAGAAATAAGTTGGGTGTGGAAATGATCATACCTAAAATAAGTCATACTAAACTAATAAAACAAAATAATGGACGTTTTATGGATGAACCATGGTAAATAAGGCTATTGGACATGTGTCTATGACATTAGGGACATTAATTTGAATGTTTGGTCCATAATTAAGCTTAATTTGGTCTTAAATACTGTGAATAATATTAATATTCTTTACTAATTATTTTGGACAAAAACTAACATGATCATTTTATATAGTAAATGTTATATTTAATACAATTGTGTATCAAATATTTATGAAATTAAATTCAATGAATTTGCAAAATTATGATTAGTATTAATATTGTACACAAGAGGGAATAACAATGTTTTAACATAGGAAAAAAGTTCCCATGTTTTCTTAGATTATATATATATAGTTTCAAAGTGAAATTAATTATAATGAATTAAATTGAATTAATCTATGTAATATTCGTATAATTTTACCATAAAACTAATTTAAAATATCATTTATCTTTAATAATTTATTCAAAAAAAATCCATGTTTTCCCTAAAAACCTGTATTTTCACTCTTTATAAAAATTAATGTTTCTCCAAAAAAATTCCATAAACTCACTCTAAGATATTTGAAAATAATAAATTCCAAAAATCATGTTTATTTTATCAAATTAAATTTCTCAATGTGTCTAAAATTACATTCATTCGTAGAAGTGGTTTATTTATGAAATAGTTTTTTAAACAATTAAATGACTTTACCAAAAATAATATCTTTTATTATCAATATGTATTTTTAATATAAAATAATTATAAAAAATATTTTAAAAATAGTAAAAATTATTCATATAACTATTATTAATGGATTAATTGTAATTATCTAATTTAAATAACTCTATTAACTAGAAGGAAGTTTTTTAGAAACTCGGGGTTTCATATAATGTACTCTGAGACAGTGGTGCATGTAACGTAAGAAAGGATAGTATTTCTTATTGAAGTAATATTTTAATTAGTTCATTCAATTATATAAAAGTCAATTTAAATTTATTATAAAAAAATAGTTCCATTATAACTCTTGTTGTAACATTCTACCCCCCATAAAATGAAATTTTCCCTCGAAATTCATCACTCGGGTAAAAGGAATTGGTATACTTATGCTTCATCATATCCAAAAATTTCCCACATAGCTTTCTCTAACAGAATATCTCTCCAGAAAACATTTACCAGGTGAGTGGACTTGTTTCAAATTACATTATTTGATTATTCTAGAATTTCAACAGCTTTCTCCCCATAAAAAATATCATTCACCAGCCGTATGACCTCCAATTTTTGTACAGGTGAAGGGTTAGGTATGTAATTCCAAATGAGTTATATATAGAAAAAATCATGGACATGAAAGATATTTTTAGGATGTTACATGATATAGTCTACCATCTGGATACAATAAATAATTTTAATAGGGCTGATAAACATAAGTATTAGCTACCATTTCTTCCCAAATCTCATAAAATTTATCTAGAGTGAGATTCACAGAAACATATTTTCAAAAACATGAAATTATAGGTCAAATAAATTGTAATCATCATAATGATTCTTCCACCTTTGAGTTGCCTTGATATTCTTCTAAATGGTTCTAAACTTCCCACCATTCATCAGCAATCTCTGGTCCCAATATATTACGTTCTACAACCTCATCCCATCATTTTGGAGCTCTATATTTCTCTCCATATATGGATTTATATGGTGTTATCTGAATGATTTGGTGAAAATATCATTTTAAGAAAACTCAACTAGAGTAAGGTGTTGATCCCAACCACCTTTTAAATATAGAGTGAAGGACCTCAACATATACTCTGTGGTTTGAATTATTCGTTTAGACTGGACTTCAGTTTGAGGACATTAAGCAGTGGTGAAATTCATTTATGTATCATGTGCCATCAAAATACATCGCCAGAACATTGTGGTACACCTTATATCCTAACCTAATACAATATAATGTGGTGCTCCATGTAACCTTAAAACATACTTAATGGATATTCTTTCCAACAGATCAGTAGAAAAAACTTCTCTAATGAAAAGTAAGTGTGTTGACATAGTAATATAATAAACTAAAACCCATATAAAATTAATTCATTTAGAGGTTTTTCATAGTAAAATAGAAAAATATTTAGTGATTTTCTCCCATTTCCATTCATGTATGGGAAATGTATGCAACATATTATTAGACTTTTTTCTTCCAACATTAACTTGCTGGTATACCAGACACCAAGACACATACTCTGTGATATCTTTATTCATTCCTTCTAACCAGAAATTTTCTTTTATGTCCCTATAAATATTTGTACATTGAGGATTAATAGAGAATAAAGAAATAATAGCTTATCCTTACAGAAAATTCATCAAAACCCACATGGAAGGAAAACAAACACAGTTTTTTATTCTTATCATTCCATCCTGATCAAGTTTAAACCCAAGAAAAATTTCTATCCTTGTTTCGCAGTTCTCTATCTTCATTCTATGCATCCTTAATCATCACTTGGATTGAGTGTGGAAAATTTATTTGATAGATATAATATTTCCCCTTTCCTTCAAAATTTCTAGATCTATAATTTTCAAATCCATAAATATTTTATCTTATTTTATTCTCATCATAGAAAAGCTTTCATGATCTTTTCGACTAGAAAAATCAGCCACATTGTTTTATTTCCCATAATTGTAATGTATATAGAAATAATAATCCGTTATCAACTCTATCCATATTGTCTAGAACAAGTTCTAATCATTCAGTTTTAATATATATTTCATACTTTTATAATTGGTACATATATCAAACCTTTCCCAATAAAGATAAATCATAAATATATTTTATTAAAAAATAACTATTTCTTAATTTGAATCATGAGATGGGTAATTTTTCTGATTAATCATTAACTATCATTAAAAATAGTATATAACCAAGTTATTTTTCATAAGAACACATCCCAGTCACTTCTTGGAGGAATAACAATAAATTACAAACCCTTCTCTACTGTAGGGTAGTGTAAGAATAGGTTCACTAACCAATCTTTTCTTTTGTTCCTTGGAATTTACCTCACATTAATTTACATAGAGGAACCTAACTCCATTATGAGTTAACATGGTCAGAGAATTATATACTCATGAGAAATTCTCACAAAACTATTCATAATGTCTACCTAAACCATTATTTCTACCGATATCAGTCACCAAGGTTGGTCTAGGCTAGATTCCATTAGCCCTTATTTTTTACAGATCTATTGATATACCATCTGATGTGATTATGTGTCCCAAAAATTAATCCTTATGCCTCCAATATTAACTATTCGTAAAATTTTCATATAACATCTAAATACTTGGGGTCATCAGTGTAATTATCATGTAATCAGTAAGCCCTTCTTTACTCATTGAATAGATAGGAATATCATATATAAAGACTACAACAAACTGGTCGAGGTAATATCTAAAGACTCTATTCAATAAATCCATAAATATATCAGGGGAATTAATAAGACCAAAATCCATAACTATATATTCCTAGTGAATATAACTTTTACAAAATGAAATCTTGGGTATATAATCCTTCTTAACCCCTAATTAATGATATCCACAATGAAGTTCAATCTTGGAAAAGTATTGTTCTCAATGTAGTTTATCATACAAATCATCAATATGGGGAAGATGATACATGGTCCAGATTTTCATTTTGATCAACTCCCTATTATTAATACATAGTTAAATTGATCCATCATTCTTTTTCACAAAAAGAATTGGTGAACCACAAGTCCAAACTGATGGCCGAATAAATCCCTTATCATGGATTTCCTATAGTTTATTCTCTAATTACTACAAATCAATTGATATATTCTATAAGGAGTCAGTAGATTTGGTTTAGAACTAATAATATGTTCTACTGGGAACACAAAATCACATTTTGGTGGAATACTAGGAAAATCATCCATAATAACATCCAAAAAAACCCAAAAAACAGGAATATCATCGATGTTGATCTCTTCCCTAACCATTTGAGATAAACAACACTTTTGAATGGAAATTATGACACTTACAGTAGATTTTATCTCCATTGTATCTTTATATTTATAATCCTAGTGATGGATGGTCCTTCGAGGGTTTGTAATATCGAATGTAACTTCCCTTCCATAGAAATTTATGTGGGATTTATATAGAGAAATACAATCCACTCCAATGATGACAAATTTTTTTACCAAAGGATGAATTACGTGATTTTTAGAACATATATCCCCACAAACTTCAACTGGAGAGGAATCATATAAATTTGATGAAATCATCATACCATTACTGGTTTTCACTTCTAATTCCACCTCTAATTGATTTGGAGGAATAATCCAACCCTTATAGAATTCCTTAGACATGAAAGAGTGGGTTGATCTAGGATCAAATATGAAATTAATAGTTCAAGAGTGGATGGTATGTGTAACTTTCATGATGTCGTTATCACACCCCTCATCAGAAAACGTGATTTCATGACATTTCCCCTTGTCCTTCATCTTAAAATGTTGTTGACATCAATCTTCATCACCATACATTGGGTTTTGGCGGTGGATAGAATAATACCCATTCTCCTTAAACTTGTTGCACTGAATTGGGGGAGGTGAATTTTCTTTAGGGTTATTTTCATTATCATTTTGAGAAAACTTCTTCTCATCGCCTTAGCAATCAATTTCTTGATTTCCTTCCCATATAATGTTGGAAAATTTATTACACCCCCTAAGAAGTTTTTCTGCATGCTTCTTCCCATATTTATAACATAAATGAATGTTAATCTATATTCCCCCTAGTGATTATAGTTTAATTTAAACTCAATATTCCTCTTATTTTCAAACCCATGAGATTGATACATGACTCCAATATTCATTTCAACCATAATTCCACAATGAAAAATCTATTCATAGCCACTAAAGTCTCTTATAGTCAATTCCCTACAGAGACTTGGCATTAATCCTCCCAAGAACCAGCCAACTATACTTTTAGATTGGACGATAATTCCTGAAGCATTCCCAAAATATCTTGTGTAATTAGCCTCATATGTACCAATAGATTTATTATCCGATTACTCTATTTGAAGAAACTCTTTCTCCATATTGTTCAGAATAATTTGATGGAAGTACTTATTGAAAAATAAGTTATTAATCTCATCCAAAAAAACGTATTCAATCTTATCATGTTGTCTTGTATTATTGATTAGAGTAAACCAATAATATCCTTATACTTTTAACCAATAAATTTCAAGAGTGACATGATCATGATCTATACACTAAAGAACAGAGAATATCTATTCATTTGTACTAATCCATAATTCGGTAGAATTTTTTAGAAGTCCCTCTCTAAGAAGGTGGATGATGCATCAAAAAATACACAATATGATATTGTTCCATCCTTTTCTGATTTGTAATTCTGCCATCATTCATAGCCTAATAAATCTAGGTGAGCATAGAAACAATGTTATTCCTTCCATATCCCATAGAATTCATTTTTTTAAGAGTAAAATTGTTGCATTGTCAAACAAAATTTCCATTAACACGGTTCCTTCTAGTAACTGACCATTGACTAAACCAAAATCATAATGTAGGAAATAGTTATCATAATGAGGAACCACATAATCATGAAAATTAACTAAAAATATGTATAACATATGAGGCCTTCTTTAATCTATGATAACTTATTATTATACCGAGTTATTTATATCCAACCTATATTTAAATCCTCCATAATTGTTCAAGAAGAGTTTGTGAATTCCCAAAGCATATATCCTAGGAGTGACAATCTAGAAGTCCTATAAGACCTGTTGTCGTGCACTATATTACCATGAGTCAACAACATATCATATTTTCAGATTTTTTACCCCTTGGTGCATATGTTACAGAGCCATATCCAATTTTGGTATCCAGATAGGGATGTATTTCTAGGAAACCACTCACTCTATCCTTCACCCAAATTCAAGGACATTTTATTATACTTTGACTCATCCAAATACATATCCATAGACTTGTCCATAGGGTTAGCACCATGGTTTTACCATCCTTGTTTTCAATAGATAACACAAAATTTTCTTTAATACCAACTATAGAGACCCAAGTGTTATACACATTATTATTACCTATATATTATAGAAAACATAAAAAAATAACAATAATAGTCGCAAGAAGACCGTACCAGTTTGGTGCCTTTTAAAACAAGGAATACATAATCAGAAATACATAATTGATCTACATTATCTCACACTAGGCTATTCGTAACAAGAACCCTTCTTAGAAACCTTAAACATAAAACATATCTTCATAACCTAGGGATAGAAACATAAAAATGTGTGGTCTCAACTTTCCAGAAAACATCAATATTAAAGACCTCAATAAACATGAGAATAAGGTTATTATATTGTGATCCTGAAAATGGATGATCTTATCCTTTATTTTAATGATCATGGCATAATTATGTGAAATTAATATGACATCAATAATAATGAAACAATGTGAATAGACCATGATATCATAACATATGAATAAGATATGGAATTTTGGAAACACATAATCATATACTAATTTCCATAGAAGCTAAGGCATCACTAACAAGACCCTCTGGGTGGAAAAAGTCATTTAATGAACTGGGAAACCCACATTCCAGCCCTGTATTACTGAACTCAGTCACCCTCACTCTAGCCATATATTACTGAACTATGTAACCCTCTTTATATCTCTACATTAATAAATTGAGTATCCCTCGTTCCATCCCTGGTATATCTCACAAGGTATAAATCAATAACCAATTCATTGAAGGGAGATATAAGTCCCACCAATCACATAATAAAATCATATATAATTATGCTACAGGATCATAAATAAACATATCAGAACCCATGAAATGAAATGTGGGTCATAATTATGTAAAAATATCTAAAATTGTGGAAAGATACATGTTAAAAATCATTTAATCATAAACATAAAAAGAAATTTAGAATGGGATTCAAAAGTAAAAAACCCCATGATAGATAAATATGATTCAAAACATCATAAAATCAAAACATAATCCATTTAGAGAAATACTTTTTATGGAGACATTGAATAATTCCCAATAAAGGCATGATTAACACCAAGGGATGTTATCTTAGATTGAAAATAATCTGTAATGATATTATAAAAACAGTTCATCGAGAAAATGTTAATTTATATTTGAAAATATATTTTTAATATGTAAAATGATTTAAAATAATTTTCATAGAAAATACATTAAGACATATGAAATCATTTTGAAAGCATTTTCCCTGATTTTTTTTAATATAAGCTTCAAAATATATTCATATCCTTTTTGTTTAAAATCAATTTGAAAAATTATAAAAAGAGCTTCAAATTGTTTGAAAAAAATTGCTCATGAAATATTATAAAAGAAACTTCAAAACTTATTGAAAATCGTTTTTTATGAAAACATATAAAATAAACATTAAAGCAGTTTGGAAACAATTTCATCAAAAATACTGTGAAAACATATCAATAGTGATTGAAAACATTTTGAAACCTATATTTCTAGAAATTACTTTGAAAATTTATAAATAGAGAATGAAAATGTTTTGAAAAACATTATTATTGAAATATAATTTCGAAAAAAGATTATTTTAAATGACCCTATTATAAATGAAAAGGATTATTCAATGGGATAAAAATGGGTAATTCTGTACATGTCGTACATCGTCAAATAATAGAGGACTGCAGATTATAGGTACCATCTATTTCCGGGAAATTATTTTGGGAGACTGCCTCTAGTAGGCTTAAATTAGTTTTCAACAAGTATGTGGTTAACTTTAGTGGTGTACCAGGGTGATCATTGGGTTTCTCCCTTTTCCAAAAAAGTGGTCTGATAATAAAAAATTTAACTTTCAGGTTAGGTCAATTTATAAAACATATATTTCTAGGTGTATAGAGGGTACTGTCGGTGTTTCCCAAAAACACTTTGTTAACTATATTATGTATCAAAGAGTAGAATATGGTACCAATAAATGAGTATTTCATTAAACATAATAATAGAGGGAAACTCATGAATATTATTTAAACATATATCAAGATATTTCATCAAGGTATTCACAATCATAAATAATCTATAAAAGCTATCAGATAGTCTCAATAAACTCTTATAAATCTGCAACTTGATTGAATAAAAATTACTTAATTTATTATCAAAACACTTTTAAAGAAAAAGTGAGAAACCACAAAAATAGTCTGAACAACATAGAACAACCCAAGATATAAATAAAACCCAGAACCAACTACTGAACCTTCCCCACCCTAGCAACTGTTCCACGACTACAAGCCTTCACCCACACCTGAACCTTTGGCTAGTAGTCCTTGAATAATGAACGAGCATGTTACCTATGGCCTAGCCACTCCCTCTCAAGACTCCCAATACAAATGTCCTACACTGATGAAGACTTCGCACTCTTATCACATACAGTTCATATTTAAGTAGAGATCTGGATACAAAAACCATGCATCCAATCAAAGGCAGCAAACAAAAAGGACCAACGGACAAAACATCACGCACAAAAAAACCTATCAAACCATCCAGCCAAGAATACCATCTTAAATAGAAACATTAAAGAAAAACATAATATTACTTAGATCCCTCTCCTAAAAAGCTTCTAGGATAAGGATGAAACTTGTAGGTCGGAAACCTCTAGAATCCTCTTCTCAAACCAAGAAGTGGTTTCATCCTAGGTCTAAATGTACTCCTCAATAGTGAGTTCCCCTCTGTTGAAATCTCCAACCAGAACTGAGTCCTCGATATCAATCAATGATAGTTGATCCTCATTGAGATACACCTCTAGAGACCACCCTATCATTTTTATAGCCTCGTCCTCTGATGGATTTAGCATGAAGACATGCACAATCACATTTTCTTCGGAGCATAATAGGAGAACCAGGTCTTCCTCCAGTTCCCCTAGCCTTTGAAGGCGCAAAGACTTCATGTCCCTCTTCTTGTCATTCAACTTCATTATAGATTGGGTATTTAAAGGGTGGGGTAGCGAGGATTAGTTATTCATCCCCTTCTTCTTTTTATTTCCCATGTTGCTCTTTGGACATGAATTCTCCTCAGCAAAATGGTCAAGTTCACTCTCGTTGGGTTCCTTCACGACAAACCCATCTCCCTCTCCTGGGGAAATGAGATCCAAATTTGCATTATCCTCTAAAAGTCCTTAGAAAATGTTACACAGGGGAACTGTAATCTGATTATTGTCTGGAACCCTTCCCTAACCCACTATTTTTTGGTCCCTTTCAGTTATATAACCACTTCCACCCAAAGGATTCTTCTGTGTACCCAAGCTAGCCCCCCATCTAGAAATATCTGGCCAACTGCCTCATCTTGACTAGGTTGTATGAAGACACGACCCTTGTACTGAGGCAATTTATTAGTGTTCTCTAATGCCACATCATGGTTTGCACAAGCTTCTTGAACCATTGGTCCTTCATCAGTGTTTTCATATTGAGAATCACTTGAAAGGATATAATGGTCGATCTTGTCCGCTATATTACCAATCCGTAATGTGTCTGGCATGCTCACTCTATTGAGATCACTTAACAATATGAAAAAGACATCACAGACTTTCAGGTCAGGTGGTAGAGCAAGTGGTAGCCCCGTCCTCACCTAATTGTCAGCACATGAGATCATTGGTCCCCTACCAACTGAATTTACACATGTATCTTGTTCATATTTTACCAGACCATCATTCTAGACACATGAGCAGTGCTTAGTAAATCACTACCTTTAGGGGATCTCTCACATAGTTCCTTACATAGTCCATCAGCCAAGGTGTTCACCACCATGATATTCTTAGAAAATATACAATCATCATTGCTCACAATCTTCTCAAATCCAGTGTTCCTTGTCCCTCGCCTACAGTTCTCCCGTGAATGGACCAACCATTTACATGTAGAACAATAATAAACCAAGGATTCATATACAATAGGATATCTACACTGGAACTCTTTATCTATGGTGATCCAAATGAAGTGTAAAGGATCCCTTGAGGAATCAGCCTCTACACACACTCAAGGGTTAACCGGATGACAGACAGTGATGGCCCGACTATGAAAACACAAGTATCTCCACAGTAGGATGCCAAGCATTATATCAATCGATGGATTTTGAAAAGGTAAATGGAGATTCAAAAAACTAACCCAAACTTCCACAGATTTTGATTCACACCTCATTTGGAAATCATACGACCATCAATATAGGTAGATTTTCAAGCTATTTCAGTTTTGGGGAGTCCTAGACCAGGCCTTAATATAGTCTTCCTCTGAAGAAAAGTGTATCAAAATATTCCTATTATCCAACAAAGCTACGGTTTCCTTTTCTTACAAATCCCAGGAACTGAACACAAATCTATCAAATAGATCAAATGATGGTCTTCTCTTCAAAAACTGAGGGACAAAAACAGACTATGGAGAGTCGGGGATTTGTTAAACTCTTAAACCGAAATCAGATGATTAGGGCATCCATCAAGTAGATCTGTAACTTTTGGGCTAAGGAAACGATGAGGGAATGAATGATGGAAGTCTAGATTGGAGAACATGAGAAATTAATATACCTCCCTTGTGTCAAACATTTTAGGACCCTCCCCCAGAGGCAGAGGAACCGACTTGGATGCCACTGTCGGCTCAGTTCAGGAGCCCATCACTGTGAGGTTCCCCCAACCCCCACTTTGACTCCGTAACTTGGGATCATAATATCCATTTAAGAAAAAAATTTACATAAATCTTAATATATACTAAAAATAATTATATTCATGATAAAAAAATTAAATAGGATTTATATACACCTCAATAAGGAGTTTAGGTGCATAACAATACATGAGTCTCAAAAAACGAATATTGAGAAAAATCCCTTTTATCGATGTTTTAACTTCTGGAACATAAACACCATAAATGAACGGTAATAAAATATATACATGAATACAAATAAATTTAGGTATAGAATACAAATAATAAAATCATGGGAAATAAATACATCATAAATAATTGAAATATTTGGGATGATAACATATATATCAACGAAATTAAAAGTGATATGAAATCCCATTTTCTAGTGTCATGACTCTCTCCGTACTCGAACAATATTCCTATAAAATGAAAATATTTTTTATTATAAATATTTTACAGAATAGTATAATCAAATATAATACCATATATTCTTTGATTATTTCCTTATATTAACCACTTGTTAACAATCTAATGTTAAGGGTTTACTTGGGGTAATATTTTTTTTCTTAACATGTGTCTTAATTTGTTATATCGTTGATCCTTATACTTATATCATGATTAAAAATATAGAACAAGATATAAATATCACATATTTAAAGAATATATATTTTATAATATTATATATCATAATTAAGGATGTAATATAATACTTCTTTTATTGAGATGGTAAGTTGTACATAGGCAGGAATGATGTTTACCATTTTTATTTTTTGTATTTAATGAATGTATGAAAATGAAACACACACACACACACATATATATATATAAGTATATATATATATATTACAATATAATTAATATTTAATATATATCATATAAGTTCATTAATTCCATATTTAATAAATTCCATGTGGAGGGTGAACGAATCACATCGCTTTGAGGGGCGGTAGTCCACACTACCTCAAATATGATTAAAATATTAACCCCAAATGGAATGTAAAAGGATGTGTGTTTTAAATGAAATATAGAAATTTAAATACATATTAATTATCACATATGACATATATAAATAGTGTTTCCATCATAATGACCACCATGATTGGTGGTAATGTAGAAATGAACAATAATCATTTCATGAGGTAGCAGTTCACCATAAATAGAAATAATATGTACAACATCCATTAGATATAGGTGTGTCTAAGTTCAGGTCAGAACATTTTCATAACAACATATAATATTATAGATGATATTGGTGTTTTTACACAACAAAAAAATAATTATATTGGAGGCTGTGAAGATGGAAAATAAAGGAAAGGATCTTGAGAGAAGGAATTACCTTTTAATTTTGTAACTCATTTTGGTTTGATCCAAAAGGCTCCCTTGATAATATTTCTTCACAAAGAGAGAATTAAAAATTAAAGGAATGATTTTTAAAGGATACATGGTCCTATCATGGACTAAAATTAATTATTTGATATGTATAATGAATGGGTAGATTTGGTGGCCTTTTATAGGGAAGGAAAATGACTCACATGGAATTTTAACAAACAAGTTAAGTGTGAACAACTTCATACCTAAAAAAAGTCATATAAAAACAAATCTATAATGGATTGTTTATAGATGAAAAATAGAAATCCAATGTATGTTTTAAAAATTTCTAGGTCATTTGGCACATTGATTTTATGGTTTATCCCCTAATTAATGTTAATTTGTTTTCAACTATTACGATTAATTTTAACCAATTTTACTTTTAATTTTAGATAAAAATTAACATGGTTTTATTAGAAAATAAATTTTAAACTGAATACTAGGGAGTATGTTTTATTTTTTATATTCTATTTACAAAACCTGAAAAATCAACATTAGTACCAATCTAGCATATGGGATTGAATAACATGGATTTAATATAGGAAAAAATGTTCAAAAGTTTGTTATGATTTTATACTTAGTTTCAAATTGAAATCGATTATAAGGAATAAAATTATAATAATATATGTAATATTTATGAAATGTTACCTTAATAATAATTTGTAATATCATGTGATATTAATAACTAACTTTAAAAAAGGCTATTTTTAACTAAAAAGCAGTAATTTTAACTATTCAACAAAATATGATGTTTCTCCAGAAAAGTAAAAAAATAACCCTATGTTAATTTAAATATTTTAAACTCAAAAAATAATTTTTTTTAATCAAATTAAATTTCTATATGTTTCTAAAATTATATTCATTAATAAAATTGGTTTCTTCAAAAAAAATAGAGGTTAAAACATAAAAAGGACTTTACAAATAATCATAACTATTATTATAAAATTTTATTGTTTAAAAAAATTTATAAAAAATAATTGAAAATTAGCTATCACTGTTCATATATATATGTTTAATGATCAGGTTGTAATTATCTCATTTAAATAATTATATTACTAATAATGATTTTTTATAGAAACTCAGTGTTACGTGAAACGTATGCTAAGGTAGTATTTTTTATGAAAGGAATATTTGGCATTGTGCATTGTTAGATATAAATGAGAATTAAAAATTTATTCAAAAAAATATGTCCATAAACACTAGGGGTGTTATAATAAATAAACAATGTAATTTTATATCCAATTAATTTTTTATGTGTAAATAATATACTTGAGTAAGTAAGAACTATTGATACACAATTCATGAATATGTGTGTGACGTTATTGAGATTTCAATGTTGCATAAATTTTCAAATACCTAGTTTTTTTAATGAATATAAAATTCGTTGAATGTTATTAACAATGTTATACAGAGTGACATAATTTAACTAGGATATCATTAATGTACCCTAAAATGTTATATGAACTAATATGCAACACAAATGCGGGTTTAGTATATGTATATACAGAAAAATTGTATATTAATATATTTAGTAGGGAATAAAAAATGATTTAGTGATGTCACAATTTAAATTGAAATTTACTATATGATATATTTTTTTCACTAATTAAGACATTTTATAATAAATCGCTATCTATAATGATTTGTTCTATAGTAATATTTCTATTATAGTTTTCATATATATATTAATTTTTTTTTAATTAGTAGCCCTATTGGTGAAAATATTTTTATTTTATAAAGGGTAATAGTGGTTTCAATTTGTAGTTATTAATACCTATAAATATAATAGGATAATTTTATTATAGTAAAAAGTTTTATAACATCAGTGGAACAAATAATAGTCATAGGTTTTGTGTCACACTTTTTCTGGGATAAAAACATGTGAAAATTTGTAATAGATATCATCTATTTATAAATTAAAAATATAATAAAATTGGGATATTAGAGAGTAATCTGATATTAAGATTCAATTATAAATGTTCGTTCTTTTCCTATAGTATATTCTAGTGAAGGGGAGTGGAGTATAATTGATCCACTCAGTCATTACAATTATTCATTTAGGTGAATTTAATCAACCAAATTAGTATCACATAAAATGTATTCTCAAACCATCATAAGGACTTACTATGAATTTTATTTGTCATCATACATTTATTTATAAAATTTTAAAATACATAATTATGTTATATGTTCCAATGATGTT
The DNA here is from genome assembly GCA_963277665.1 of Viscum album. NCBI lineage: Eukaryota > Viridiplantae > Streptophyta > Magnoliopsida > Santalales > Viscaceae > Viscum > Viscum album. The sequence goes on along the minus strand of OY728143.1, from coordinate 882,276,655 downwards.
GAAATTCTAAATCCTCATCAAGATATTATTAACTATTATTAAGTAGAAAAGATAAATCTGTATGGTTTTTTTATTCCACACAATCCCCATTTAATAAACAATGTCATATTTTCTATTGGACCACCTCTATTTTACAGTCATTTCCTAAAAATTGTATTATATTTCTCATCAAATTAGCAAGATTAATAGGCATTAAGATAAATAGATAAGAATAACATATACAAAAACATGTTAGTAAAAGTATAAATAAGTAAATTTTTATAATGATTTCGATATTAAAAAAACAATAACATTCCCCAAATGTATAATAATTTTATATTAGATTATAAATTGAAACTGAGATAAACTCAAAACCCTTAAATGTCACATTTACTCATATTATAAATCATATATATTATCATCATTACTGAAATCATATCTTATAATACTACCATTATCTTCAACAAACAATCATATTATACCCTTTAGATTATCTTTGGTTTTATAGATGAGATGTTTATTTACCTATTTAAATTGATTAATTTTGAAATTGTCCTATAAAATGTATCCGAGATACTATTATTTATGATATATACATGTATAAAATTTCACATGATATCTCCACTATAGAGATATTTTCAATATATTACTCTCAAATTGTATTTACATATACATAGAACACTAGAAGTCCTCAATATAATATCATTCCACATAGAGTTACTATAATAAATATGTACCATTTATGTTATCTTAATGAATTTTTTATAATCTAATTCATGCAAATCAATCAAATATGTTAGAGATTTTCTCTATGAAAAAAGTATAGTTTCTTATATCATCTTCAACCTTAATAACTGACCATGAATATAATAATTAATTATAAAAATAACCTAGGATTATTTTGATGGGTTGGGTGTTGTGAAAATTATTTTTATTATAAAAATATTGATTTATACATGATGATTTTTTATTATCATAAAAAATATATAAAATTTTCTCATACATTAAGTGGTTCACATTTTTTGATTAGGTGATACTGAATGTGGATTTGGTTTCTATAAGAAATGATATATATATTAAAGTATCAGAATGAGATTTTTATTTTTTAATATGAGATTGCCCTTGATAGTAAATCTCAATTTCACTCATCATTTATTTATTATTAAAAAATTATAATAATGATATGTATTTGTCTAAGGTTTTATTCATACATGGGAATTGATTACATCGCAATACAAATATTTATATATGGATAAATACATAAATAAATATGAAATCATGGGAATGTGACGTTGATAGTCCTATACTATTTTTTTATCAATGATATCTCATTTAATCTACTTTCCCTCGACTGTGACCAATAAAAAGAAGGAATTATTCCCAAATATATTAATAGTTACAAGTTATAGTATATTTTCATCCACATGGGATGTATTAAAGGTAATTATATGTTATCAACACTATCATATGACTAACTGGTATCATTTTTAAATTGGAAATTAATGGTTGAAAATATCATCGAATCATTACATTGGATATTATTAAGATTAAATAACACATGATTTTTAGGTATTTTTGTCTATATGTGGACACTTCTCATAAATGAACCATTATAAGGAATGTTTAAAAAAATTTCTATAAAAATTGAATTGTAGAATTGCAATTAAACAATTAACAATAATGATTTGGGTCTATTTAACAATTTATTTCCCAAAAAATATTAATATAAAAAATTTAACTCATTTCTTATATCAATTTAGGATCACGGAGGTTTTTACATTGATTTAAATTTTAATAGATTTTTTGAATTTTGTATTACAATATTAGACAGCATTTAAATTATTTCCCACTTATGATATACACAATGAATTTCAAAATAATATCTAGCTTCCCAGGAATTAATAATCAAGACAAATATAAAACAAATAAACTAACTTATATTCTATTTAAAGTAATCCAAAAACTAATTTAAACCATGTTTCTTATATTCCATAACATTATTTATTATTATAAAATTTCATTATCAATGATGAAAATTAAAAAAAAATCCAGGTAAATTTACGATCATAATTGAATTACCATGTTATTATAGATTTTTTAATGAATTACTACATGTATTTCTATATAATCAATGTATGATTATGTGTTCTTTATTTCTAATGTAAATTTACAATATCCATGAGGACTTTTGAAATAGTTTTATATGTTTTATATGGTGGAAGGTGAATAAATAATAATTAAAGATTAAATTTGGATGTTCGTATCTCTTAATAACATAGAATGATATATATTTTTAATCTATTTTGGTTACATCAACAGTTTATTACAAATGTATCATCCCCATATCCCACCCATTATTATCTTTTTGATTATCCATAATTAGTTATTAACATAAACAAATAAATCAATACCCATGATTTTTTGTAATATTTGTTTTATAAAGATATTATTACAATATTTAAATTTTTTATTCAGAACATATGTGGTTAGAAATAATAAAATTGAAAAAAAAGTCTTGTGAATTCATTGTTCATAACTAATTAATTATATCCCAACATTCATCCTTTTATAGTTAACTTCGATAAATTTAATTTCATGAATAATTTCTCATTCAATACATAAATTAAACTATATATTTTAAAATTCACACTGCGATGGGCACAAAAAGATTAATCGTATCATATTTCTTCATCCTTATGTTAATGTAAACAGTATCCCAGGGTCACTATAACATCAATATTAATTATTTCATTTAATGGAAGATTCATGGGATTAAAAATTAACAATTCAATTATCCATTTTAAGGACTAAAATCATATAGTTTTGAAAAACAATCAATAAATATTATAGTTACCTTAATGTACCAATACACACAAAAAATATTTTGTACAATGAAAAATATTTCATTTTGATTAATAATAAAAAAATCAATGCGAAGAAAAGATTTGGTTATTTTATTCAAATAATGAAAAATTGTATCAATTTAATCTATAAAAAGCATAATGATTTTGAATCAATATATTAAATCATATCAACAATCAAATAAATTAAATAGTTCATTAATATATTTGTGATTAAAAATATCTATGAAACATGATATAGTATGGTTATTTATTACACAATATCTTACTATTATTCTGTCCCCCCAAAAAATACCCAATGATTTATTTCAGGTTAATTCACCAATGAGTGGTTTCAAAAAAATGACTAAATTTCAATCTTGTAAGCAGTAGTATATGAGAAAATGTATAGAAACACCATTAATATTTAGTGATCCTCTTTCTTTTGGAAGTGACACAGGGGTTTCTATTAATAAACCATAAAATCCATTAGATATCAATTTTTCATTCCTTATTGAATGTTTTTGAATCTTTTGGAAGTTTTTTAAATGAATAAGGCAATAGTTTCTGTTAATAAACATTATACTTTGATAATATTATTCAAAGACAATAAAACGTCAGAATCATTAATATAAAAAATCACTTTCTTACCTCAATTTAATTATTTCAAAAATGAATAAAACCAATTTGTCTTTCGGATAAAATAATTTGAAATTGTTTACTTTCTAAAAAAATCATCTCCCGGATATAATATCTAATGACATTATTTTTTAAGGAATGATACTTATTATAAAAATCCAAATAAATCAATATATCACAAAAATGTTTCTATAAAATATTTCCTTAGAATATTCCATCAAAATTATTATGTAAATCAATCTGAATTAGATAATGAAATTAATAAATAATAACTCTCTATACTGGATGCGAAAAAGTGAAATATTATGAACGATATTATATGGGATAAATCCAGAGTATTTGATCTAAAATAAATAATAATATCATGTTAAATTATGTTAAAATATGATAAAAATAAATATTACAAATGAATATATTATGAATTTAATAAAAATTTAGTATCCTTTGAATATAAAAATATAATGAAATATGTTATGTAAATCAAAATACCTGCCATTAAAAATTTGTAAGATAATAATAAAATGATTAATCCCTCTGAAATATATCTTTTTATTATCTAGATGAATTTTGTTGGATAATATTCATTTGAATGATATCTAAATATATTCTAGGAACATACATGCAAAAATTCATGAATATATAAATTGTCTTCAAAAAGTTATAAGAAATACCCCGCATTATAACACCCTATGTTTTTAAAGGAGTTTTTATAATAATTATTATTATTATATTTATAATTATAGAGAAAATTTGTCCATTAATTCATAAATATGGAAATATGAATATAATATATGGTAAAAATTTATAAAAAAAGCTAATATTTTTCATTCAAAAGTAAAATGTTAATAAAAATTTAAAAAAACAATGCATTCCACACCATTAATTAATACCCTGAATTGATAAAAAAAATCTATTAAATGTGAAAATATATATGTGGTAAATAGATAAGAAAATAAAATCATCACAACTATTAAATAGCCTAAATCATATTCAACCAATGAGATAATACAATATCAAAAAAACATATAATGATGAATAAAACTCTGAAAAAAATTTATAAAATACTAAAAAATGAAAAATGACTATTCATTTCAAAGTGTTAAGATATTGAATTAATTAATTAGTAATCCTATACATTGGATTTAAATCTAATACTTATAAAAATGGTAATTAAAAATATGGTCATAGAAAATATGATCATTGAATATATGGCCACTGGTCATAAGTTAAATTTCTATAAAACATTTATTTTTATAAAAAATATCACTCTAACTTACATAAAAATAAGATATAAAAATTTTATATTTATATATATACATGTTACATATAAATATTATGAATATTAATTTTATTAAAATATTATATGATGTATATATGAAATTCAAATTAATATTTCAATATTAACGGAGTAGTAAAATTTAATTTTGTGACATAAATATTTAATTAACTTTTTAATGAATATTTAGTTAAAAATATATATATTTATTTCCAAAAAACCATTTTATTAAATATTATAATTTTTATCTCAATAAATTTAATTAAATATTTTAAAATATCCCTATATATTAAATGATATATTGACACATAAATTATAAATTGATATGAAATAATATTAAGAATGCATAATGTCTAAAAACTATATTTTTTTCAATAAAAATGCTTTATTTATATTTTACATTTATCATTTAAAATGTAGATTTAAATTTTATAGAAATTTTATTTTATAATATAAACATGATTTTGAAATTCATTATATTAAAATTACAATTGTGTGTGGTTTGGATATTTTAAAAAAAAATAATTTCTAGTATATTTTAAACAAATTACTATTCAAATGCTTTCACTTTAATATTCATTAGTTAGGCGGAAATCCATATTGATCTAAAAAATATATAAACTTATAAATTTATATAATGTATTAAAAAAATTCTATATTCCATTTCTATAACCCTAGAATATCAATTCTGAATATCATGAATTTTGGGAATTATTTTAGTGTTATTAAAATAAACATTTCGAAATAATAATCTTCTTAATATCATTATAATTATGACTGGTAAAAGTTTTACTTGATACATAAAATTCATTCCTAAAAAACTCTTAATAAAATAATAGTTGTTACCTATTTTTTCACAATTAATAAAATTAATTTATAAAAAACATAAAAATATTAATTTAAAAAATATTTTATAAATATATACTCAGAAAGTTATAAAAATTAAATAATTTATATTTATTTTTTTCCACTAAAACTACATTCAACATGATAAAGTTGAGTCACCATGTAACATCTAATTTTGGTAAATTTGTTTAAACCACCAGTAACTAGATTTAACATTAACAAAAGATGTATAATATTGAATTTTGGATTGATTATCATAAAAATATCTATTCTTGCACCATGATCTTCCATTTTGGATCCTCAGGTACAAAATAGTAATGTTATATCTTGGAGAAATAATGTGTTTTTAGAAATGTTCCATTTCGATCAATTATAAGAGGAATCCACCTCTACCCCATTACTCCACCCATTCTAAAGAAATTTCCCAACCAAAACATTATCATTGTTGTAAAAAAACCTCCCTCTGTCTCTTAATCATTTTTATCAACTGACTAGTTAGTAATGTTTTCCAAAATTGTTTCCCAAGGGATAACTTCTAGGATAAAGGTAAAGCCCTCAACCCGACTTATCTAGATATTATATTCATTAAAACCCTGAAAATAAATTCTTTATATGATGATATGATAAAAACATCATTTCTAATATAAATAAATATTATTATTTTAATGGAATAAAAAAATTTATATGTTCCAAAAAAATATTGAGAAAAATAGAAACATTTGGTTGTCTGTGTCGACGGTGAAATTCAAGAAATTCAAGTTCAATTTTCAACAACCACCATAGATTTTTTGTTTACAAATTTTCATTAATTAACTAATATGATATTATTTACACCATTAATGTTATTAAATAATAACATTGGGCGATCTATATGTCTGTTTAATAAGAAATGATCATAGTAACTTTAAAACCCATAAATGGTCTAATAAAGGTACCTTTATTATTTTGGATATATTTTGTGATAATATTTGTATCTATAAAATTATTTTCCTAATTTTATAATAATGTACATAATCCTCAACAATTTTTGATCTAATGTGTTATTTTAAAATTATTATTTCAATGTTCATTAAATAAGAAATGTTATCAAGAAATTAAATTAACAACCAAGAGAAACGGCCAATAGTATAATATATATTGAAAATAACTAAAAAAATATAATATATACCCCTTATAAAATTAAATATAGATGAATAATTTAAATGGGATTATTTATATATATATATATATATTTATTTATTTATTTATTTTTGATGATATGTGAAAGGTAAAAATGTTTTTGGACCCGAGGTGGGGGTCTCATCCCCTAATTTATTTTATTAAGGAACATATATTTTTTTAACCTATTTTCATTAGAATGGAATTTATATTAAAAATTTAATATATAATATGATTAATTATATTTAATCATTTTATTTTAACTTCATATTTAATATTACGAACATTCAAGGGGTTTCAAATGGATGTATCTGAAGATGTAGGGGATTCGTTTTAGTCACCCTTAATTGAGGCATGAATTTTTATTTTGCACTGATATTAATTTATATAATGTATATTTGTCCCCATGACTTATAGGATAATAATTTTTTACTATATTTAAATTTACCCTAATTCACTCACTTTCACTTTTAGGCACATAATTAATGTCTTCCTTATAATATATGTCTATTTCAAAACTCAATAAAATTTCTTGAGATAAAATGTGTTACCACAAATATAATCATTCATATCATAATGTATACCCCATTATAATATTGAGAGGTAAATTTTTTTATTTAAATTTTTAATTAATAGTGATTTTTATTTCTTTTTTAAATTTTAACTATGTTATGAATAATTCTTATCCATTTAAAGTGTAGTATCCCTCCAAGTCTTGAAATTGCCTTCCTGTAAATTTTTAAAATGGAAACCCCATTAAGTGTTGCATCATGATAAAATTATATTTACCTTATATTATTTTCAAAAATAAAATCATATTTTTTATGATTTTAGATTTTAACAAAGGTGATCAAAAAGTTTAAAACGGATCTTTCATACCTCTTTTACAACTTTTGATAACACATTCCCTTTATTTTACTAATTTTAGGCCATATTCTTCACATGTACCTATTTTATTTTTTTTATATATTTATGATATATATATATATATGATAATTAATTTCATTTTTATGATATAATTTTATTATTACCATTTTAAATTTTAACTTTTATATAAACCCAATTTGAGGGAACTTTCTTATTTTTGATCTCATGTCTATAATCAACCAAATTAAAGGTTTTTAAAGAATAAATAGATTCTAAAACACAAATTATTTAATGTATAACCATTTTCATTCAATTATGGTTTTATAAAATGATATGCTCATTCGTTCATTAGACATTTTTATTATATATTACTTAATGTTTCTCCTAATATGTTCATATCCATTCTTTATTGACAGGTTCCTTCTCATGAATGTTCTACATTAAAACTCCATGTTAACTAAATGTGTTCCTTTTGAATTTATGAACATTTAATAAGATTTAATTCCATATTTCATTGGGAATTCAAAATATATTTCCATTATTTTTGTATTAAAAAAATATTTTGAATCCCACTAAATTATTATCGGTTATATTATGTATAAGATTTATATATATATTATTTAATTACAGTTGTGAAAAATGTGTTCTTTTATGTATTTTGATGGTGTTTTTACTATGTAGATATGGATGGGTTTTGAATATCCCTCTAATGCATTCAGTAATGTTAATTTCTCATGAGATTCCATGTAATTTGCATTGGTGGTTATCATAATTTCCCTTTATTATGATAGTGGTTAGCAAGGGAATACAGTGATTATGATGGAAGTTATACGATATTATATTTTCATGTTAGTTGTCCCTGAAATACAATTATGATGTAATGAGTTATGATTTTGACACATTTATATGATTCAATGATCTTATGAATATTGACACATAACATGTTTCCATGAACATGATTACCATTTTTATAATAAATTTTTATGCCTCATTGCTCTAATTATATTATTTATTATTAGTTTTTTCTCTTTCCTTGGTTTTATATATCATAATTTTCCTTCTGTATTTTCCCCAGGTTATCCTATGTAGATTTAGATGATCTATGGGGAATTATATTACTATGTGTAGTTTTAAATAGTGATGTCCTTAATGTTTCAGATGTTGTAATTTTGTATCTAATATTCCAATGACACTAGAATAATAGGCCATAGACTAGTTTTGTTATGAAGATATGTTATATAGAATAAATAAATCATGTTTATGTATTTGATCAGAATTGATTGAATCTATGTATGGTCTAGTTATTTTTTTGTAATAGGATTATATAACCACCTTGAAAAACATAGGGGCATTTCTATGGGATAATATTAAAAATAAGATAACTTCCTGATGTTTTGGAAATATTTTGGTTGGGTGGTTTTCCCTACAAATACATCTATGTTTAGAAATATAAAATTGTAGGTCGTCTCTATAACATTTATGCCTATGTATCGTAAACTCAAAGGGGTTTTTTGGAATTAATTGAACTATGACCCATTGCATGAAATAGAGGTCAAATACAGTCATTAGTAGACACACGTAGTGGACTGTCTTCAGCCAATCACTCTCTCCATATGAACCATGATGAAGTATTTATTTTTTAATAACATTCTCAGATTAGGTTATAACTTATAATAGAACATATCCTAAAATAGATGAGTTATAATATGTAGAGTTATATGGTTAAATAAATTTTACATTTTTGAAATATTTGAATCATAAAATTAAATGAAGTTGTCATTAGAGAAGACATCTTATTATTTTTCTTTCATATTCACAAAATCTTATTATTTTAGATATTGTCATAACCATAACTCTTTTTGTATTTGGAAGAAACATAATAATGACGATAAATCTAAGAATTTTATCTACACAAAAAAAATTCTTCTTACCAAATTTGGATGCTTACATAAATGGTTTATATTACTATTATATTCCATTTATGATAGAAAATGAGATTTTTATAGTTGTAAATAAGGTACTAAGGTTGATATCATAATAGAAATTTATTTTTGTTATGCATGGAAATTTTCATTATTTAGTTATAATTATTGATGGTATTTTGGTTAATTTTAAATTTTTTATGGTTTTCTGAAATATATAAGTACTTTTCATCTGTAGTTCTTCTTTAGAGGTTTTGAAACATATGTTAATGTAATAAATAACATTTAATGGTGATTATATAGAAAGGGTATATTTTTTGGGATAATTATAAAAGTACAAATCCTTGTGGTGTTGATAAATATAAAGGTTAATATAATATTGATTTTTATGTAATATAAGATTGATTAATTTTTAGAAAAGTGATTTAGATAGTTTTAAACCATTATAATTGATTCCTGGAAAAATTGATCAATGATTTTTTTGCAGATATTTATTTCATTTTGGGGATTATAATATATTCAAATAAAATATTTTGTGACCACATGAATTTGTAATTAAGCATAATATTCAATTGATTATGGAATATATGATTTCACTATAGAATAATGAATTAGATATTCATCTAGATAATATATATACAGACATTTGTATATAATTTTATTAATAAACAATGTTATTTAAGGAATTATTAGTAACATGGTATAGCCTATGAAATTATGTTAGTTTTTATATTTGAAGTTATTTATCAAATAATTAATATATTAGGAATATCATCTCATACAGTTATTTTTTATGAGTAAGTAAAATTTCAAGGATTTAGTTTATTTTAGGGTAGGAGAATGTAACTCCTCTAATTTTAGGATCCATTACTATTTTCAATTATTATTTAATCTCTTGATTTTTGAAGAATGATTATAAATTATTTGAAAAGTATTGAAACATTACTAGAAAATTTTCTTAAATTTTATGAACCAATATAAAGATAATTTATTCAATAATAAGTTGATCATATACAAAAACGCATAAAACTAAGAATTACACACCATGAGTTAGTACTAATCATAGATAAAACACTTCCATTTATAGTGTAAAATAAAATAGGGGAAAATATGTTAAAAGAATAAAATATTAATTATTAGGAAATGTTAGTGATCATATTTATCTATAAGAATCACCAAAAATGATAAAAAACTAGTAACGTGGAAGACCACAATGAATGGAGAAATAAATTAAAAAATTGTTATATAGAATAATAACTTTTCCTCGGGATGTGAGAGTGGAATGAATGAATGATTTATAATTTCTATATTTTGGAATAAAATATGGTAGTTATAAAAATTATCTTTACAAATATTGATATTGAAAATATATTGATTACAAATATAGTAGATTTTCATTTGATAAATACGTATAATAAATTTTTGTGCAATTAAAAAAATGTCACAATGAAATAAAGATATGATATTGTAATATTATAGGTATATGTCTTTACATGTTATGTATAAATTATAATAATATTATTATTAAAATATTATATTATGTATATATGAAATTCATGTAAATATTTCATTATAAATGGAGTAGTAAAATTAAATTTTAGAATATATATAAATAATTGATATTTTTTGTTAAAAAATACTTGTTATAAAAGTGATATTTCTCTTCAAAAATATATTTGGAATAAATATTTTATATTATCTCCAAATAAATTAAATTTCCACTTTTAAAATAATTTTATATGTAAGATAATATATTAATATTAATAAAATTATAAATTGATATGAAAACATTTTAAGAACACATAATGTTTACAAATATTATTTTTTCAATAAAAGGGTATATTTTTCTATTAAAATATAAATATAAAAAATTTACATTACAAATTTTTTAGAATAGTTTTTATTCTGAATTTATTTATATCAAATTTCTCAAAGGTGTATTTTTTACATTCTGATAAAAAAAATAATTTTTTAGGTGATTAGTGAACGTATTGATTTTTACAATAACATCAATTTTATATGAATTAATAGTTTTTGTATATTTTTTTGATATAATATAATTATAATTTATATTAAATAATTTAATAAAATAATATTTACCTTTGGTAAAATCATTTAATATCATCTAAAAATCCTACAATATTTTAAGAAAACAATGCTTTTCAATAAATTATCTGTTGACATGGAAAAATATGTTTGGGAATTATTTTAATGAAAAATAAAACTTAGAGGAAAAATCATAATCTTCCTAATATCATTTAAATTTGTAAAATTGATAATATTGTTAAATAATAGACATTTTTCTTAAAAGTGCACTTTACAAAAAACAATTTTGTAGGATTTTTGTGCTAATACTAGAAATAATTTCTATAAATATTAAAATAATTATTTTATAAAAGTATTTATAATCTTATTATCATAGTTCTCAAATTATTAAATATTTTGAATTTATATTTTTTAAGATAAAATTAGTTTCAAAATGTGAAATTGGAGTTACCATGGCTTTAAAAAATAATGTGGAAATGGTATAAACCTTGTGAATGTGTCCAAAACATGTAATAAAAATTTATATTATTGAATAATAGAGGGATTATCTGATATATAAATATCCCCAAAACATTATTGGACATTTTTATAACTTTTTCCTTGAATAAGGGTGATATTTCATTGATAAATAAGGAATTTTTACAAATGTTTCCTTTTATACACAAATAAAATGAGGTTGAATGTTCCCATGTTTAAAATAATTAAAAACCCTTGAATTTAAAAACAACTAACCCAGTATTCCCTTGGTACCATATCCATTATTTTAATGATTTGTACCCACAAAATACTCATCTATGGAGAATTAATGAGTTACCTAATGGGTAACTTCTATGAGAATGGAAACACCGATAACCGGAACTCTCAAGCTCTTTTCATATTCTCCACCGAAAAAAAAGTCACATTTTATTTTCTAGTATGAACAGAAAAACTTTTTCACTATAATTAATTGTTGATATTGGCAAAAATATTTTATACTTTTATACCTAATCATTGAAATAAATCAAAACATCATCTTGTGTTTGTGAGGACTATGACCTCCATCAATGGAGAGTTGACTTTTAGATCACCACATTAATTGGTATGTTCAAAAAGGTTATTTCTATAACTTGTATTATATTTATAAAAATATTAATAATTTGGATGACTGATATTTAGTTTTATATATTTTTATTAATATGAATCATTTGTAGTAAATTTAACAACCTTAATTTGATTGATAATGGATCCTTTCTTAATTTAGATCTATTTTTGTAAAAAAATTCAATGTATATTGGAAATCTACTAAAATAATAATAAATTAAATAATCCTCTAATTTTATAAAAATCTTGATGATTTTTAAAACACATTTTACCATGTCCAACAAATTATACATCTTAAAAAAAATTATCCAATCAACCCTGAATAACTGATGTAAAGAAACTATATTAAATCAATGTGCCAAAAGATAGTAGACCAAATTAGGAAAATTATATATATTTGAATAATTTTTTGTATATATCAAATTAATTTAATTTAATTATATTGGATATAAAGTGAAATTGCAGAACACATTCTAACAAGATGTATGGTTTTTTTCTTAATATTTCATTCTTTAATAAATATTTTTTATGTACCAATTTTCCACAAAATTTGATGTATTACAAAAATTAGATACATAATTAAAAAATGAATTATCCATTGTATTTTATGATTGAATTATATATTTATATATTTTAAGTGGTTTACATCAATATATTTTATGTTTTAAGGGTTTCATATCAATCACACTTCATTGAGGAATACATTGATATTTAGAAGCACTAATAGTTTTTATAGTGTATCTGCTACCCCCATTACTTAAAAATTCATATATCAATTTTTATATTAGAAAATTTCAATCCATAAATTCTCCCACATGATGTTTGATATGATTAACCTCTTCCATAGAATTTATGGGACATTTTTAACATAATATGATTTAAAAAGTTATAATGTTTTCTAGGGAATTTACAGTTTTTTTTAATTTTTTATATTATAATTCCATATTGGGATATTAATTTTTAAATTTAATTAATCATATATATTTTAAACTAATCATTTTTTAAAACAAATTTTTTTTAAAAACAATATACATTTATTTAAATGAATACTTCCCATCTATGATTGGTGTATGGGAGTTTCAAATAAGAACACTATGTTATTATGGCGCGTAATTAGATATCATCATTATTATTATAGAGGATAACAAATATTATGTATTATTGGTTGTTAGTCCTGAAATATTATTATGATTTCATGATTTAGGAAACATTTACATGATCATGATTTCATGATCGTACGTTACCCCTTCCTTATGACATGTTTCTATTATTATGATTATAATCCTTATGATATAATATTATCCCTCTTTAGTTTAATTTAATTATTTATTTCTAGGTTTATTTACCTTACTATGGTATCTAGATCACCCAAAATATTTATGTATTTATTCTCGTGGAGTCTTATGTGGCTTTAGATTATCTATGGGAGTCGGGAGAGCTATGTGTTTATTAAAATAAAGATGTTTTTTATATTATAATTATGTATTTATGTATCTAATATTATAGAGATATGCGACCTCAATTACTATATTTTTTATTTAGGGGAATTACATTGTAAATTATTAGTTAAAGTAAGTTTAAGCATTGGGTTATTATAACCATTATAAAAAAGTAAATAAAATTATGAAAATTAAATTAAAAATAAAAAAACTTATATTTAAAGGTGTTTCTAAATATTAAAAAAAAATTAAAACTATACATACATAATAGTGATTTCACGACCTATCCCCTAGGGCATGTGCCGTGACTACCTCAATACCACCTTTCATAGGACTGGGGCTGGCGACTAGCACCGAAAGGTATATTCCCTATAACTGGGAAGGCAGTGCCTTTATAACCTATAAACATACTCATCCAAGAATAATACAAGACACAAACAAAATTCAACTGTATAGAAAAAAGAGTGAGGAAAGTAAAAAAGGGGGATGGAATACATGCCCAATAGTAATAGTACAAGTACAACTAAAATACAATACCAATGAATTAAAATAAAGGCATGTATCGGGTCGTCCTCTGAGGTTCATACCTGAAATGTAGGTACAGATCGCCTCTTCAGCACTCCACGCCCACCCGTATACTCTACGTAACATCACACCATTGGGTCCACCTCCAAGACCTCTCTAGCCCTAGTACTCTCAGCCTCGATCAGCGGTGTCTGTCATCTTCACCCAACATAATATGGTGGGGGCATAGTGCATGCACTGATGACTATAACAAAACTCAGTAGGGACCCCGAGACCCTCAAGGTCTCATAAAATCCACCAAGGATAAACCAAAAGGCATGAAATCAACTGAAAACCCTACATAGGTATATGCCCATAAATTTCCCTAAGTTATCAAGAATACCCATATCAATCATGAGGAAGTAAAAGGTCCAACCGAAAATCCCAAAGCTCAACTGTTCGACATAGAAAGGAATACCACAAAGGTATGTACCACATAGGTACACCACATAGATGAATACCACAAAGGTACTACCATTAAGGAAAGTACCACATAGCTACGAACTCAATTCACACCAGATATTTCTTAGGTATAGTAGTAGAGATGATTATATGTAACTAATGATTCATCTTACTCTGTTAGCAGGCAGACCCACGAAGGATCCCTAAGTGTTGACCCACATAGGATTGCTTGATGTTGACCCACAGAGGATCACTCGGTGCTGACCCACACAAGATCACTAGATACTGACCCACAGAGGATCACTCGGTGCTGACCCACACAGGATTTCTTGGTACTGACCCACACAAGATCGCTTGGTGCTGACCCACACAGGATTGATCTTCATTCTTCACGTCACAGCCAGTTACTGGGTTCCCGCACTAAAAATTCTCATCTCCGGGAGAGTCTTCTCCTCAAGCCACTGGTGTATAATCCAATATCCACTAAGTCCCATGATAAATTATGCAAATGTACTACCACGTTATTCGTGTCTCAACACAATAGACAGTACATCAATCGGATGCCTGGTCTGTGAGTTATTAGCCTTTTTGTCCTGAGGGTCCAGTTGGATTCATGCTCAATCCAACCCTACAATACCCCAGATTTTTCTAAATACCCTTTTGGTTATACCAAATGGACTGTCTCCCTCTAAGTATTCTATAATCACAGACGGTTCATCAAACAGATTCTTGGTGGAAAAGTTATAGACAAAAGAGTGTATCGGGTCGAAATTGGTCTGAGCCTGGTCTGACCTGGTCGCACCGACCCGACCCGGCCCACTCAGTCAGCCCTGGGATGCACTAGAAATCCCGAACTATGTTGGGTGGCTAGTTCTATGCTGGCCATTCTGGCCTAGCAGCCCTGCCTGGACGGCGTGGGGCGGCGCAGAGGCCATGGGGGCCGCGAAGGTCGTGGCAGTAGCGGGGGTTGCGTGTGTCGTGGGGCCGCGTAGAGGGCTGTGAGGCGGTGAGTCTATGGGATAGTGTGGAAGGTTGTGGGGTGATGAGTCCATGGGGAGGAACCTAGGGCCACGTGGTGGTGAGGTCATGGGGTGGCGAAGGCCGTGAGATCGATGCGAGGCAGTGAGGGGGGCGTGAGGCCTCAAGGAGGTGAAGCCACGGGCCGACGGGGAGGGTCGTGGGGTACCGAGGACGTGGGGCACCGTGGAGGACATGGGGAACTGAGGTTCCACAAGTCCATTGCCTTCTTCAAGGCTAGCAGTGTGTTGGCCGCTGCATCCATTCATCACAAATTCTCATACTTCCATCGCGAAGAACACACCATTCAAGAAGAACGGCAGATGGGTCACGCCATGTTTGTTTGGCCCGCACCCTCCACGTTAGAGAGTTTCCAAGAGGCTCAACAAAATATTGTACGAATAATGTCAAACCCTACAACCTCCTGCAATTATTATTCCCAAACCCTCAAAAAAAACATATGTGGATCAACTAGTAAGAGAGTTGATACACATTAATTGTTTTAGAAGGGAAGACTATGGGAATATATAATTGTACACAACTAAATGAAAAGCTCAATTGTTCATTGACATTGAAGTGACAATGAAGTCGAAGAAGGTAATAAGGGGACCAATGATCATCACTTCTGAAACCACACTTGAATTTTGGGCTCTTACGTCATCATCTTCCTTGATTTCTAAAGAACATTATTTGATGGTGTTCTTCGTTTGAGAACTTTCTCCCACAAAGGAACTTCTTTTCCAACCAAAAATAATCCAAAAAAAGAGGTGAAAATAAAATAAAATTAATTATATTAATTATGTTGGAATGTTGGAATAAATAATTGTCGCATTTAATTGTACCATGTTGTAAAAATTAATTGTCCCAATTAATAAATGGTGTTGGAAAAATTTAAATTAGGGGATTTGAGAGGTTCTCTATCATTAATGTAGGTTCGTGTGGTCCCCGCCTCTAAATTCAAATTGGTAAGTTATTTCAGGTGGTCCCCATCTATTAACACTCATAAGGGAGGTTTAGGCTCGGTTTCTCCACACCAACATAACCCATGATGAGGGTTTCTAAAATTAAAATGTTAGACATTTTTATTTTGTTTAATTATTTCACAAAAATCACAATAATTATCATTCACTCTCGACCCACTATGGACAAGGTGAAGGTCTCCTTAAGAGAATATTGGTGCTTTGAGTTAAATGGTTCCCTCATATTTCTATTCCGAGCAACTATTTAAAAGTTAAAAAAACCCGCTCGCACGTTTATGGAAAGTACCTAGAAAAAAGTTCAAATCTTCATTCCAGGAATTATGGGCCATGAAATCACATGCTCTCAATTTTTGCAGACCTTTCAAATTAAAATATATTAAAAAAATTTACATAGAATTAATAGGTCGTTAAATTCTCCAAACCTTAGGGATTTGGGTCCCTGTAAGACACAACTAAAACTAAGGGAACAATTGAGGGTACTGAGAACATATCTGAGCCTCTCTCTCCCATGTTCTCTTCAAGAGGTTCTCGTGCTGCCATCAAATGCACACCAGAGGTGTTGACTGGCCACAAAGGACCCTCTCCTGTCGATCCTCAATCTTGACTGGAACCTCCATAAACATCACCCCATCATCGACGTCTAGCTCTCTATTGTCGATGATGTGATAATGTTCATGAATGTATCTCCTCATCTAGGATTCGTGGAAGATGGCGTGCACCTGTTGCAACTAAGGGGGAAGTTCTAGGTAGTAAGCCTCCTGAAAACTATATCGTAGACATGAAAGTGCTCGATTATACTAAGAGATAACTTGCTGTCTCAACCAAATCTCTGTAAACATTGTCGGGGTGAGACCCATAGAAAGTCGTGGTCTCCATCCTTGAACTACATAAGTCTCCATCTACTGTCATCATAAAACATATGAATGATCTGTGTAGTCTTTATCTGCTCCTAGAAAATCTACATTTTCTCTATGGTAGCCCTTACCATCTCTGGTCCCACAAGTTTAGACTCCCTTGGGTCAGTCCAGCACAAAGGTGATATACATGGTCACCCGTACAACACCTCAAAATGTGTCATCCCAATGGTGGAGTGATAGCTATTGTTGTATGAAAACTCCACCAAAGGTTAGTGATCCTCCCAACTATAACCAATGTCAAGGATGCAAGCACGCAACATGTCCTCGAGGGACTGAATGGTCCGCTCAGTCTAGCCATCTGTATGAGGATGTAAGGAAGTTCTCAAACAAAGATGTGTCCTGAAAGCCTCCTACAACCCCTTCCATAGCTTGGAATTATGAAATGTATAATGACTACAGACCATAATCAAGGGTACTCCATGTATCTTCACAATCTTCTTTACAAAGAGGCGTCCCACGCTCTCTATAAAACCCTACTCTATGATCGGTAAGAAGTGGGCCGACTTGATGAGTCGGTCGACGATCACCCAAATCGAGTCATGACCCCTAGACGTACGTGGAATTCCTATCACGAAGTCCATGGATATCCCATCCTGCATCCACTCAGGGACCTCTAAAGGCTAAACCAAGCCTACTGGTACCCTATTCTCCACCTTCACTTTCTAACAAGTGAGGCAATGAGAGACAAACTCTGGTACTACTTTCTTCATTCCTGGACACTAGTGTTGTCATCGGAGATCCTGGTACATCTTCGAAACTCCTGGATATATCACTATAGGGGAAGTGTGTAACTCCCTCATCACATCCTCCTAAAGTGAAAATAGCACCATGGTACTCCCACTAAAGAGGATGACATGCTCCCCACCTTCAGAAAATCAATCAGGTGCTTTCCATGTTGATATCTGAACACATCGGGTCTTGCAGTTAGGATCCCCATGTTGCGCCTCTCGGACTCGCTGAAAATTGGGTGAATCACTTTAAAATAATGAAAGAAAGTTGTTCCATCACGTTCAATGAAGGATATCTGCAATGCATCCAACTGCTCTTTCACCTCACCTAGCAGTTGTATGCCAGATATTTTGTTGAGTTCATCTTCTACAATGTCCCCCTTTCCTGGAGTATAGACTCTCTCGAAGTCATAGTCCTGGAGGAACTCAAGATAACATTGTTGTCTTAGGTTCATGTCATTCTGAGAGAAGATATACCTGCGAATC
Source organism: Viscum album (assembly GCA_963277665.1). Classification (NCBI taxonomy): domain Eukaryota; kingdom Viridiplantae; phylum Streptophyta; class Magnoliopsida; order Santalales; family Viscaceae; genus Viscum; species Viscum album. Next base: position 882,257,469 of record OY728143.1, on the reverse strand, counting down.
TTGTGATCCATGTAGACGGTAAAACACTCACCCATAAATTAATTTCTCTACATCGTCAAGGCGAATACCACTGCTGCTAACTCTTGATCATTGGTAGCATATTTCTACTCATGTTGTCTCAGCTATCGATAACCATATGCGATCACTACTGGTTCTGGCATCTGGACACATCCATGCTTGGTCCCTGATGAGTTGTTATAAACTATGTACCCTACACCCTCCTCTGGTAGCCTAATGATGGGGGCACTAGTCAGCCCCTGCCTAAGCTCTTGAAAACTCCAATAGCATTTCTACGACCACACGAAGGGTTTCCCTTCTTTGTCAATGCTGACAGTGGTTCTGCAACTTTGGGGAAATCTGTTCCAATCTTCTGATAGTATCCATCCAAATCCAGGAAACTCCAAACTTCTGTCACACACTTGGGTGGCTCCCAAGCAATTACCCCCTCAATCTTCACTGGATCTACAGCAACACCAACCTCTGATATGAAATGAATCGGGAATTGAACCTCTCAGATCCAAAACTGGAACTTCGAGAGATTATAATAAAGATGGTGCTCTCGGATTATATCCAGAACTACATGAAAATTATAGGCATGCTCCTCCTCAGTATCTGAGTAGATCAGTATTTCATCAATGAAGACTGCTACAAAGCGATCAAGGAATGGATGAAATATCTTGTTCATGACTCCCATGAACAATTCTGGAGCGTTGGTTACACCGAATGGCATAACCAAGAACTTTTAATGGTCAGACCAACTTCTGAAAGTTTTCTTTTGCACATCCTCGTCCCGCACTCTAAGTTGGTGGTAGCCTAATATGAGGTATATCTTCTATACCATTATTCTCCCTTCATCTAATTAAAAAGTTCGCCAATCCTCATTAGTGGGTACTTGTTCTTCATGGTAACCTAGTACAAGTGCTGATAGTCAACACAAATTCCCAATCATCCATCCACCTTCTTGGCGAACAAAATAGGGGCTGCCCAAGGAGAGACACTAGGCCATTGGAATCTCTTTCCCTATAAGTCCTCTAGTTGTGCCCACAGGTCACAAAGCTCCGTGGGAGCCATCTGATATTCCAGTGTAGATATCAGTGTCGTCCCAGGGTACAATTCAATGTCAAAGTACATCTCTCTTCGAGGAGGTAGACCCGTAACATCATCAGAGAAAACATCCGCGTACTATTTGACCACAAGAGAATATCTCGGACTCTCCACATCAACTACTCTGTGGGTAAGGCTAGCCAACTGATTAGTGATCGACAACACTCTCCCCTGGGTAAGTCTATCTTATGTTGTAAAGGTTCCCTTCTGGTTGGTGAAGGTAAACCTGGTCCCATCTATGCAGACACATCGCACTTTGAGCCTAATACAGTCAATCGGAGCATGCATAGTAGATAACCATTCCATACCAAAGATTATGTCATAAGGCATTAATGCCACTACTGGGAGATTCCAACTAAATCTATCACCTCCTAGAGTAATCACGCACTGCCGGAACAGGTGTTTAATAATTGAATCCGCTCCTAGAGGAGTCTCTAGCCATAAGGATCTAGCTGATGACTCTATTGGAATCACTGAGCTCTGAAAAATGGCAGTGGAAATAAAAGAATGATTGGCGCCTGTGTTTATAAATACTGCAGCTAAGGTGTAGTAGACACATATCATACCTCATATCATCTCTGGAGCACCATGATCGTAGGCCTGAACTACCTGGAGCTGAGCTCACCCCTGTCCACCTGCTCCCTGCGGGCCTCCTTGGTCGAACCACTATCTCGGCCTAGGTGTTCCTTTGACTATCTGCTGATCATCTGTATGGAAGGTCGTACAGTAACAACCCATGTGACCCTACCCGCCGCATGCGTAACACTTCCCACTCCTGGCATTACTAGCTCTGCCTTGGGTGCCCCGCACAACCTACCATGAATCCTACGGTCATCCTCCTAAAGGTCTGGTCCTTTTAGATCTCTATGAAATCTGTCTACTACCAACTACAGAAGAATCTACTACATGAAGTACATTGGTGGGTCTTGCAGCTAGAAACTACTCAGCAAGGAAACTCTCTTCTAATAGGGCTCACACTAACACCTTCGCTTGTGCTGGGATGCTAGGAGAAATCATTGAACCCTTGATCTCATGCCTGAGCCCCTTATCGATGGTTTAGGTCCCGAAAAATACATCCCATACAATGTCAGTGGAGTATCATGAGAAGTCAGTGAACCTCGCTTAGTACTGAGCCATAGTCATGATGCCATGTTGTAGATGAAGAAGGTCATGTATGCACATTGCGCAAAGAGTCACTAGAAAAAACTCTGTCCCAAACAAGCACTTGAAGTCTTCCCTGAGAAGAGTCTCCTTGTCATGAACCTAGAGCATCAAGCTCCAACAACAAGTTGTCGATGCATGTAAAAGACTAGAAGTAAGGATCACCATGAGATCAGTTGGTATCTATACCAGTCTGAAGACTCTCACCACAGCCACCAGTCAATCCCTAGATGCATGTGGGTTCACCTTTCCCCTGATCCTGGATGGTCTCTAGTGCTAAAACTCATTCAATGTGCTCAAGTGGTATGCACCCTCTTCTTCTAGGGCTGGGGGCATCGGCGGCCCATTGGGAAGTGGTACTACTGGTGCCTCCACTGGTGCTTCCACTGGAAAAGAGCCCTGCACCATGGCCTCATCACTCGGTGGGCTATCAGTGCGTACTATATCCGAAACCCTAGTTTTTTGTCTACATGGAGGAATCTAGAAAAGAAATAGGTGCACCACGGTCAAAAAGTTATACCTGGTGAGCTGACTGAATGATATCACAAATTACACTCTTGGAAACACACACACAATCAGTGTTTTCGTGCCCTGAGTCAGAAATTAGAAGTCAGGGTCCTGGTGTATAGATTCTTCAGTCGGCACACCAATACTAGATTCCCTAAACTGATAACCACACTCACTACATTGAACACTATTGTTGGTAAAAAGAAATATCGGAGTCTTATTCTCTACGGTAGAACCGAATCCTCTGATAACAATTTGTCATAACCTGTCTCCCCGGGGCCCGCACCGTGAATTCCCCAAGCCCTCCTTCCATAGGCCAGGGGCTGGCGACTAGCACCGAAAGGAATATTCCCTATATCCTTGAAGGCATTGCCTTTAGAACCTATATAAACATGCATCCAAGCACACAACAAGATATGTACTCAATCAAATTGTATGGAAAAAAAGAGTGCTGAAAGTAAAAAAGAGGACGGAATACAAGACAAATAGTAATAGTACAAGTACAACTGAAATGCAGTAAAAATAACAAAAAAGAAAGGAAGCCAATGGGTTGTCCTACGAGGTTCCTACCTGAAGGTTATGTATAGATCACCTCCTTAACAATCCACATCCACCCGTCTCCTCTGCGTACCGTCACACCGTATCATCCACCTTTGGGCCCCATCTAGACCCGGTACACTCAACCTCGATCAAAACTATCTATCATCTGCATCAAACACAATAAGGTGAGGTCATATCATGTGCAGGGGTGAGCATAACGATACTCAGTACGGAGCCCGAGACCCTCAGGGTCTCAATAAATACATCAAGGATAAACCACAAGGAATGAAATAAATTGACAACCCTACTTAGGTATATTCCCATACATATACCTATTTTATCAAGAATACCCATCTCAATCATGAGAAAACACATGGTCCAACCCAGAAGCCCAATGCTCAAATGTTCCCCAATGGAAGGAATACCACAAATGTATGTACCACACAGGTACACCACACAGATGAATACCACCAAGGTATTACCATGAAGGAATGAACCACATAGGTATGAACTCACCCCATACTAGGTATTTCTTAGGTATAGTAGTATAGATGATTATATGTAACTACTGAATCATCTTACTCTGTTAAGAGGTCGACCCACGAAGGATCCCTAAGTGCAGACCCACACAGAATCACTCAATGTTGACCCACACTGGATTGGTCGGTGCTGACCCACATAGGATCGCTATGTGCTGACACACATAGGATCGCTTGATGCTGATGCACACATGATCGCTCGGTGCTCACCCACACAAGATCACTCGGTGTTGTCCCACACATGATCTCTAGGTGCTGACCCATATAGGATCTATCTTCATTATTCCCGTCAAAGCCAACTATTGGGTTCCCGCACAAAACATTATCGTCTTAAGGAGTGTCTGATCCTCAAGACAATGGCCGATACTCCATATGTGAGTCATTATCCTTTTTGTCCTGATTGCCCGGTTGGATTCATGCTCGATCCAACCCATTTGTACCCAACATTTTCCATATCTCCCATGGGGTATAGAAAAGGGACCATCTTGGTCCACGGTTTCCAGCACAATAGACAGTTTTTCAAATGGCCGCCCACTGTTAAATTTATGGCCAAAAAAAACTATATGGTCAAAACTGGTCTAGCTCCGGCCTGACCCACTGGGTCTGGTCCCCACATATGAGTCCAGCCCGATAGGACCAGCCCAACCCGTACTGGGCAGTCCAGCTTGGTGACGCGGGGCGACGCGAAAGCTGTGAGGGATGTGAATGCCACAGGAGCTGTAAGGGCCATGGGGGTCGTGCAACGGTGTGGCCGCGGGGCAGCATAGAGGGCTTCAAGGTGGCGAGATCGTGGGGCGGTGGAGGCTGCGGAGGCCGCGGGGTCAGCGCAAAGATGTGAGTGGGCCACATAGTCGCAGGGTGGTGAGGTTGTGAGGAGGTGTGTAGGGCCACAAGGTGCTGCATAGTCCACGAGGCAGCGCGGAGTCGCAGGTGCATCACCTTCGTCGGGGTCGACAGTGTGTCGACCTCTACATCCGTTCGTTGCTGTGGCACATGGCCTCATTCTTCCATTGCAAAGAACACACCACTTAAGAAGAAAAACGATTGGTTCTGGCCATGTTTTTTTTCCCCGCACCCTCTGTATTATAGAGGTAGCAAGTGGCTCAACAAAATCAGGAATGAAGAACGTCAAACCCTGTAAACACCTGCAAGGATTATTCCCAAACACGCAAAAGAAAACATATGTGGATAAACTAGTTAGAGAGTTTATCTGTATTCTTTGTTTTAGAAGGTAATAACATTGGAATATATAATCATACACAACTTAACCTATGCCTCAATAGTTCTATGACGTTGGCGTGAGAAAGAAGTCGAAAAAGAAAAAGAGGGTGCCAACGATCGTTGCTTCAGAAATCACACTTCGACGTTAGGCTCGTATGTTGTCATCTTCCTTGATTTCTGAAGAACATTCTTTGATGCAGTTCTTCATTAGAGAACTTTATCCCATCAAATAATTTCTTTGCCAACCAATGACCCTCCCAAACAAAGAGGTTCCAATATAATTAAATTAATTCGATTAATTATATTAGCATGTTTTCATAATTAATTATCTCATTTAATTGTACAGCGTTGGAAAAATTAACTATCCCAAAAAATGAATGTTGTTGGGAAAATATAAAGTAGGGGAGTTGAGAGGTTGTCTCTCATTAAAGGGGGTTCGGGTGGTCCCTGACTCTAAATTCAAACAGGGAGGTTAGTTCAGGTTGTCCCTACTGCTTAACACTCACATGTAAGGTTTAGGCTTGGGTTCTCCCCACCACTATAACCCTTGTTGAGGGTTTCTAAAATAAAAATTCTACACAATTTTATTTTATTTTATTCTTTCATGAAAACCACAAAAATTATCTTTCACTCTTGACCGACTGTGGTCATGGTAATATTCTACTTAAGAAAATAATGGCACTACGAGTCCAACAGTTCCCTTATATTTCAATTCTGATCACCAGTTTAAAAGATACAAAAACACACTCGCACGTTTACTGAACGTACCCAAAAAAAGTTCATAAATTCATTCCAGACACTCTGGGCCTTGGAATCACGCGCCGTCAATTTTTTTGGACTTGTAAATTTCCCATATATTTATAAAAATATTTATATATAATTTTTGGGTCTTTACAGGTTGTAATATCAAATATAAATGAAAACAATTAAATATCATAAACATCTGTTTTCAATATTGATAAATAGTTTCATTCAAAAATTTGAAATATGGATTTGGAATCTATAAATAGATGATTTTAGTAACATCCGATTATATGTCTATTAGAATTTATGTTTTATATGCCTTCTATGTAAAATAGATTAATTTTACCTTGAAGATAATACTCTGTCTATTAAAAAAGAAAAAAATTATAATAGGACATGATTTTCCAATTTAATCCATATTGATCATTTATGAAAAATAAGATGGTGATAAGTGCAATTACTTTAATTTACACATTTTATATTCACACATTCTAGTAGTCTTATTAAATATATTACACTTAGTACTCATGGTCATTACAACTTAAAATTTTGGTCAAAAACTATTTTTCGTGATGTAAATGTAGGTACTTGATATTAATCATTACATATTCATTCGACATTAAACATTAATGCACATTATTTAATTACCATATATATTTTACGTTTATATTTACAGTGAGTTAACTTATAAATATTATTTAAAATCCATTTATTATGTTCTAGATACTTATATTAATTATCCTTTTCTTGAAGAAAAAATATCTAAAAATTTATGATGTTTATTTTCAAGAAACATATACACAATTTAGATCATGACCAAAACATTTTCCACACTCATCCTTAATCCCTATAAAAAAAATTAATTACATGGTATATTCATAATATCTCATTAATTGACCTAAAAAGAAAAATGAAATCTTACTCCATGAATAGTTATAAAATGTTTCCATTAAAGAAATTAATGTTAGGCTCAAAATAACCATATTTGTATTATAAAATATCAACTTGTCATCCTATATATTTTCATTAAAACAATTTATATGAATAAATAAAGGGAAATAAAACAATATAAAGGTTTCTTTGAAATAACACAAAACTCATTCTAATTTTTTCAAAATTCCATCATTAAAAGTTTTCATGTATCATATATATCCCTTAACCTTATTGAAAGGAGAATATTTCCATAAAAACACTTACAAATAATAGAAAAATAGTTTAGTTAAATTAATAAATAAGCTAACATACACATTGAATAAATAAATGATTATACTTGGAGTAACCATCACTCTTACACATGAAATAACTATCAATGTTATACTTACAATAAATAATGTAGTATATTCACAAAATAAATTGGGGTAAACCTAATTGGAAAAATTTATCCCATATTTGGAATAACCCTTACAATATGTTCCTATATTATTTTAGGAGAAACCTAAATAGAAAAATTTTCTACTTCCCCAATGAAATGGAAAGCTATAATTGGATCAACATACGTTAGTTTATAATGGAACCACACATCATTATAACAATTCCCATGAACCATAAAATAATCATAACACATAAATTATCTAATCATAAAAAACATTATTTTAATCTATAAAATTAATTTAACTATTTTGAAATATATTTAACATTTGAAATAACATTTTTAAAGTATAAATCTCCTAGAACAAGAAAATGATGGTTTTTCATTTAATAAAACATGATATATTATAAGGTAATGCAATCATAAAATAATTTTTACAGTAGGATGAATAGTCATTGACATCATATACATTAAAATATATATTACATTTCATATAATTATTAACCCTTGGAAAAGAAATAGTTTCCATGGAACAATATTTTAAAATTCAATGATACATCAAGAGAAATAATTATGATAGTATCATTACAAATAACCTCTATGAATAATAATTAACATAAATGTTTTTTGGATTTAATGACTGGAATTTCCATTAAATTATTTTGGTGGAAAATAGATTTTTTTTATTTTGAAATTAGTTATTTTAAAAAACTATGCTTTTTTAAAAAAAGAAACATTCCAAGAAAATGAACCATAAAAATTTTAAAGGATGATTCAATGTAAATATTAGTCAATTTTGAAGGAATTTTTTTTTTGTATAATTAATGAAAAAATTCCATCCTTTCCTTTTTCTGAAATTAACAAATGAACAAGTTTATAAAAAGAAAAAAAAGATTCCATTAACTCCATTTTTTTAAAAAATGGGTAAAAATTAATTTACAATATCATATTTTAATTGAATCCCCATTTTAAAATTATGTATTCAAAAAATAGGTATATGAAAAAAATACAATTTCTAGGGATGCTTTAATGACAATTATTTTTAAATAAAGTCCATTACATTGATTTTTTCCTTCTCATGTACATTATTTATCTTTATAAATAATTAAATTAGTTTAATTTATAATTGATTAATAAAATTATCAATTTTATTTGTCCTTTTATTTTATATTTTACATTAATATATTTATTTATATAATAATATAAATTCATATCTAGCGTTTCGATAATACTTGGTTCATAGGTCATAAATATATTTGGAATGTAGAATTTGGTAAAATCAGTCAGAAAACCATCATATCCCAAATACAAATAATGATAGAAATATAATATTAATTAATAAATTATATTGTTAAAACAATCCATTAAATATGGTTATGAAAAATCAAATACATTATAATCTCGATGATGGTAGATCGTATGAACGCATGATTAACATTTCCATTATAGAGCGATCAATCTGGAAAAAAGGTTGGTATTATTTTATCATTCTAGTATTATAATTACATAAAATAAATTCTTATTTATAATTTAAATATACTTATATATATAATCCATGTGATGTGGTGATGAAAAAACAAATCACATCGACTCATCAAAGTGGTAGTCCATACATAAGGATGAATAACATTGTCATTTTTTAGTGAATGTAATGGTAATAAGGTAAATAATATAATAGTTTTTACAAATGATAAATATGTTATGAATGTCATATATAATCATTAATTCCATTTTAATAATCCATCAATTAGACAAAGTAGAGGAAAATTAATTACATGTGTTCACGAGGTGATAGTCTTCTATACACACTAACGATGAATTAATTTTCAATTTTATTGAAATTGGTGATAGATATAAGATATTATATTAAAATAATAAAATAATATTATATTGAGAATACAATACTTATTATTTTTTCGTGGTTGAATAATATTTGATGGATTATGAAGAAAAATTAAAATAAAAACATGAGGTTAAAAACGAGACAACTATTTTAGAAAAGATCATTTTCTTAATAGAGGATGACCTATAAGGTTGGTGCTCTACCTATAAAAAGACTTATGTAATTAAGAAAAGTATTTCCAAAATAGAATTATTATGGTATTTTTTTTATGTTAAGTAGTTTTTAATGTTAATAAATGATAAGATGAGATTATCATTAATAATAGAGGGGAGGGGAACTCTTTGAATTTATCAAAATATTAAATTCATATTAATCAATATTGAATTAAAAAGGGATAATAACTATTTTTGTTCTAATATATAATTCTCATATGTATAACTACTTTAATAAAATTAAAATTATACATGTTTGGGTCACCTTTTTATCTAATCATTTGGTTTTACACCCTCATCAACCATATTACACATTCTGTGATAAAAAGGATATTTACACTATGAAGGTCAATGTAGTCACAATAAATGTAAAGGGTTCACATAAATGGAAAATGGATGATATTATAACAAATAGCATAATCACATTTTTTAAATTACTTTTCTATGTAATTTTATATCTTTTACTAAAATATTATTAATAATACATAATTGATGTTAATTTTTTGAACAATGAAATAATAAGGTTTTATTAATAGCATGAAAACATTTATAATTATAAAAACTTATTTTAATACATTCACACAATTTATTTTAATATATTTTTTGGAATCACCTTAATTTTACCAAATTCTATTAATTTTAGTATTTTTAATATCATTTATTTAATTTCCCTATTTATTGAATTATTATTATGTTAATATTTTGTATGAATTATATGTAATTACTTATTATATAATAACTAAAAATAAATTATCATTTTTAATATAAATATTATACATTTCAAATTAATATTTATAAGTGATCATATCATATAGTTGACCCTATGATAAAAATATTTTTTTATTAAAAACAAGAGTGTGATAATTTTTACTCTTCTTAAAATAATTTATTACAATGGTTATAATCTCATCTTAATTGAAGGATTCCATATAAATTTATAATTTATGAGTATGTATGATATTATAGATTTTAGTAAAATTTAGGTTACCTTTATGGTCGTTTAATAGTCCATAAAATTTTATTTTTAAGCATATTTAGCATATTTACCTTTTTACTAGGGTAGAAATAATTTCTTGGGTTTCATTTATATTTATTAAAAAATGGGTTGGGTTACCAAGTATAGAACCATTTATTCTAAATATTTAATACATTTTTTAAAATTAATAACATAAAAGTTTCATAATATAATTTAATTTTAAATTAGAAATATGCAATGAAAAATGGTTTTCCAAAAAAATGATTTGTTAAAATAAGAAATCTTTTTATACTAAATGTAAGTAAAAAATATATTTCAAAAAACATAATTATATCATTGAATAAAATGTAAAAAAATTTATTTTTATAAAGGATTAAAAAAAAAATTAAAAAAATTTACATTAAATGAAAATATAGCGTACAATTAGAAATCTAAAATTTTAGTTATTCACCTAAAAATAAATATTTTTAGAAAATTATAAAAAAAGTTTAATATTATTTTGATAAAATTAATTTAAAAATGAAAATTAGTTTTTATAATAAATTTTAATAAATTTCAAAATATTAAATATAACATTCACTCATTAAAATAAACAAAACCCATTTTTGAAGAAATGACATTTTTAAAGAATAAAATGACTTATAAATATATAAATCTTATTTAAAAAGTTAATTTTTAAATTATAAAAAAGTATTCCCATTATATATTTCATTAGGTATTTAATACTTTTCGTTCCCACAAAATTTAATAGATGTGTTTTAATAGTTATAATTAAATAATAATACATTATTATTGGGTGATTCTTGGTGTTGAATGACTTTTTTTATTAGATATAGTATTAAATTAATAAAATATCAAGTTATTACACTCTCCCCACTATAAGAAATTATATCCTCATAATTATAACATGATATAAAAACACATGGGTTTGAATTATCAATATAAGTTATTTAAAACCTCACATAGTAAGTAGAGTTAATATAGCTTCTTTTGAAAATGAGAGAAAGGTAAGTACAAAGTTAATCTAGAATAAAACATTGTAGTTTTCCATGTATGATAACATAATTGATATTTGAAAACATGGATATGGAAGATAAACTGACTTTTTATATAGTGATAAAGAGTGACATTGAACCAAATCATGATAAATTTTACCATCACAAAACCAAATATTTGTAATAGATTAATGTTCTATGGTTTTATCAGTATGAAAATGAAATGGGTAATGTGTTTATCTCGTGATCCTTTTAATGTATTTTTGGAACATTGTTATCAACTATATTAAAATCATATGGACCTATAATTACATCTTGAATTTAATTTCATTATTCGAGAAATTTTTATGATAGTCTCATTTATTACTCCAAGAGAAGAGTATTGGGGATGTTTTTTCATGCCTAAGGCACTCAAATCAACTTTTAATGGATTATATAATTATAAAAAAACTAAAAAATTTATTCTTCATATAACTAGACACTATAAAATACCAAATTTAATAGAATTTTTTTTATAATTCCCATATATCAATATTTTTATTTTTAATAAAAATTACATTAATAGTTTGTGTTAGAATCCTCAAAACATTCCATCTGATTTAGATACAATGATCCTAAAACAAAATTCCACACAACAACATCACAAGTAGATACCTGTTGAATCTAATGATTTAAAAACCTAAAACAATAACCAAATAGTAAAAGTTAAATGTCCACAACCAATGATTCTTACAAATTAAATGTCCACAACAATAAAGAGTAAAAAAATAGTACAAATTCAATGGAATCACAAACCTCTATGCATGAACAATATGAACCACCACAGATTCGCACACCAGAATCTTCAAGAAATGGCATGAGTTGACCCTGAACTTGTCACCCAAGCCTGCCCACATTATGTCCCAGGAGGAATTAGAAATCATCCCTAGATGAAGAAAAGATCATAGGGAATCGATAGTGTAATTAAGGGAACAATTTACTGAATATTGAAACAACCAAACAAATATCGAAAAAAAACAGACAACCCAAAATACAATTAAATAAATAAAATGAAATGAAATTATTTTTTAGAATAAAGTGAAAGTAAAAAATAATAAAATAACTAAACCAACCAGACATGACAGACAACTAACTCCATGTGACCCCACTTATCACTCTCCAAAAAATTGATCAAACTCCACCCAAGGAGATCAAACTCAAGTTGAATCCTACAAAAGTGCTAAAAATAGAATAATACTATAGGCGTGCATATTAATACTCAGTAGGTTAGCCCGATATTCTATTTCCAATGAAAATAATTTAAAATAAAATAAACAAAAAATTTATGTTTTAAATACAATATTTAAATGTATTTTTTTCAAATGATGTTCCATGCGATAATAATTAACAGAAAAAAACATTCAAGTTTTATAATCAATAATGCTAGTAATATTTTTTCAAGTAGGTGAAATTTAAAAATTAAAATAGTTTCAAATAGGGATACATAAAATATGAAACATTAAATAAAACACACATGCTACAGAATTTACCAACAAAGAACAACTTATGCCATCAGTGAGTAAAAAACATCTTTTGAGTATATGTCTCGGGAAAACCCATAGGCACTAGTTCATTGCGGGCCCTAGGTACCTCATATCTCAGTGTAAAAATAACCATAACAAATATAGATTATCATGCACATGAGACACTAGTAGGTGAATCATTCATAAACAATGGGTCCCCATCATCAACATCATCATAGTTTAGTTAGTTTTGTCATCATCAAACTTGATACCTGAAACATGATAAAACCCCCTCGGGATCACTGCCATACTAGTACATGTCTTCCCACCTAGATACCTGCGTTTTCTATTTTTTGTTCTCAAACAAGTTAAACATATACAAAAATAACATGTTCTCATTAATATTCCAGTTAAAAATTATACAAAAATCAAATAGTCCAGACACATGTCTCATATTTCTTTCATGGATCAATTAACCACATATATTTTTCTAAAACAATTTCGAGGAGTATAATGAGGCTATTCACATAAATTCCATTAACAATGATATTTTAGGGCTCAACAACCCTAAATTCAATTTTAACCTATAATTTGAAGCCCCAAAACCAATTAATAATTCAATTTCATCGACCATAAAATGGCCCCAAAACATAGAACATGAAATACACATGGAAACCATTTTTATAAGAAAAAAATACCAAATGTGCCTTTAAGTCTTTCTCAAAACGAATATTTGACAAAGTTAGGAATTTAACTATTATTAAAGAGGTGTATACATATAATTTATAGTTGAAAACCTTTTAATAAATCTGTTAAAAAACTCCTGTTACATATTTAAAACACATCCATTTTAATAAGGATGTGAAAGGGGCCATTTTCAAGCAATTCTGGCCAAAACATGTTGTAAACCCAAACCCATGTGATTGTAAAAACAAAACCACATTGGAATGCCATATAAAGACCCAAAAATACCCTTTTTCCTGATTCTAATTCCTTTATAAATTCAAAAAAATAATTTTTAAATCATACAAAACCCATAAAAGAAAACCAGGCAATTTATCAAACACATGACTTGCACTTTTAAACAGAAATTTTTTTAAGCACTTGATAACGAATAAAACACCAATTTCAATATAAATATATTATTCACCCACAAAAAATTTAAACAAAAGGATGTTTTTATTGGAATATTTCAGTGGAGTCCATGTGGGAATTCTAATGAGTGAAAAATTTTGACAAATATAGGAGTCATAAAAGAAACAAATTTGGTTTTTTAATATGGAGATGGGCTCACGGTTGGCCCAAATCATAACGTAACAACTTTTTTTTCAAAAGCCCTGAATCAAGCTATTGTGATCCCATTCTAGGAAGATTAGAAATATGTGGCTCTTAAAAAATCAAAATTAATTTCAACTGAAAACCAAGAAAAGGATAGGTACTTCCAATGAGATGGATCAAAACCAATACTTGAAAAGAAAAAAAATTTGGGTGCGACAATTCTGCCCACCATTAAAGCTTTGCACCCCTAAATGTCATAACACTTTATAGCTGGCACAAAAACACCTAAAGATTCCACATCAACATTATCCAAACTCTAAATCCATGTAAATATAATTTACCATCAATGTATCTTAATCATCATCCCCAAACAGAAAACTAACCCACAACCCCTTCCTAAGAATCAACAGAATGATCACGCCAAAACCTCCACAAACAAGCCATAAACCATATTATAGGTCCTTATCCTAAACCCAATGATCACTTAAACCATATATCACTCAAAAAGTCCAAGCACATGGGGGGATAGAATGGTCTCCCTGTCATTAAATCATAACCACCATCCGATAAATCCTTAAAGGAATGATCTTCTAGACCCGCAGTGGGTCTCCCCGCCATTAAAGACCAACTAGAAATGAAGAAAAAAGAATTAAAAATGAAATATTATTTAGGATTACCCACATGGACCCACTAAAACTCTCTTACAACAACCTACGAACCCAAATTAATAGGGTTATGATATTAACATCTAAACCACCAACTCCTGAATCGAGGGGAAAGAATTGGGCCGACACTTTCTATATGGTTTTAATCCTCTCAAATAATGCAGGGGGGGAGGGGACCCAATCATTATCCAACTAAAACCTCTAATGAAAAAAATAAACTACCCAAACCTCTCCACCTAATAATAAGTAAAACCAAGACTACACCTTATTTACCAAGGCAGAGCACACATGAACATTGATCAGAAACCCACATCCTGGAAGGCATAACCATATACACTGTGTGAGGGGTAAGTCCACCATGCTCAACGTGACAAGAGAAAATTCATTGTAATGGGGTTCCATAATATAGTAGAAACTACCTTACCAAAATAGTGGAGGCAGAATCATAGTCATGCTCTCCCCACCTCTGGAGATATCCTGACACTATAAAAATATTCACTCTAAGGCCTATGGTAGGAGCCCTAATTCGTGAATCATATGTTGCACCAAAATAAGCTGCTAAGGATAACACCACAAAAAGAAACTCACCTGATCAACCACACACCTTCATCTAAATTGGAACTCTATGATACATAGCACTATTCTCTCACACTTCAAAGGAGGAGCATAATGGGAAAGGGATATAGTGAAAAACATCAACATCACCGAACACAACTGCTATGTCCAAAATAATTATCTTTACGGAAATCACTTTAAATCAATACCAAATAGATCTCTATTCTAATAAAATATGATGATGCATCATCCTAAGTGGTGGATTTAACATTTGAAATGAATTGTTAGGTTGATGAATAGGTAGGTTTTCTAACTGAGAACTATCCTTGGCCACATCACAACAACCAACACATCTTTAAAACCCAATAAACATTACTCCAAAACTGATACACCAAGAAGATCCCATCTCACGACATAAAAAGTGTATGAATTCTAGATCACAAGGAAACATAATAAATAAAAAACACTTTTAAGATATTGAAATAACTATAAATATTACCATCCATATATTTACAAATTCCATAATGTTTCATCTCAAAACACTTTTGAAAAAACAATAAAACATGATGGATTTCCACATTAATCAATGGTGTTTCATAATGTCACACTCACACACCCATTTCCATGCCACCCCAGCCACCCAAACACCATTCCATATAGGAAAATATTTCAGATACCAATAAAACCATGCATGTGAGAACCCATGAATACACAAAAGGCTAAAACAAAATAACATCATTCCAAAAATCATGTCCCTTTCAAATGACCACAAACCACCAAGTCAAAACCATTTTATGATATTACCAAACAAACCACACTTCATCCAGAACCGTTTTCCTGAAACCTACCCCTTTTCATTTATACTACATTCAATAAAACCATGTTAGTCAAAAAATCAACTACCCATTTTTTAAAATTTAGAAAAGTATCTTTTTATAATTCGATGTCCATTGAAACCAATACCCTTTCTTTGAAAACATCAACCTCAAAAATAAAATTTCAAAACAAATTCATCAGATTAAAACTCTTTTCAAAATCCCAAAACACACCATTTAAATAAATGATTCAGAATCACCACAAAATGACTCACATTTTGAAAATATTTTATTCCAACAAACAAAATGTTTTGATTAGTGATAATCCAATCCCATTAAAACATTTCCACTTCCTCTTAAAAAATGTGTTGTACAAAAACACAATTTTCCAAAACCATTATTCTATTTAATTTATAAAAACACATTTTTAAACATTTCAAAATCCAATCTTTCCATTAAAAAATATTTCCACAATTCTCATAAAAAAATTTAAAAAAAAATTCTGAATTTAAGAAAGGTCAATGAGACCCACAAAAGGGAACTAGTGTTAGTGGGTGACTCGACCATATAGATGGAGGCCATATGTCAAACACAACACCAACATAGTAGGAGTTATTAATACCATGACCCATCTCCACTTATCTTTCCATGCCCTATGAGCTTGTAGAGGCCTATTTTTAGACTCCCCTTCTCATATCCCTTCACCAAACAATCAACAAGAACAAAGAACACTAACAAAACTAGACATCCCGTGGAATCCTGAGGATCGGAACGAGCAAGAGTTTGTGACGCTCTTCCCACCCTTACCCAAAAAGTTACGACATTAATAATCCACATATCTTTTGATTCACCAAATAACAAGTGTTCATTAAAAATTAAAGGTTGAAAAAGAGTCACCCAACTTTAATACCTTTTTTTCCTGAACCAGCTGAGTCAACCCTGAACCAGTCACCCAAGTCAGCCCACAACTAGTCCCAAGAGGAATTCCTGATCCTTCCAGGATGGCAACAAGAACTGAGGGAATCAATAGAGTTGAGAAGAAAATGATTTTATCCAAATAGAAACAACGAAACAAACAACAAAATGAAATAGACAGCTTAATATACATTTTAATAACAAAATAAACAGAACATTATTTGTACAAGAAACTTAAAGTACAACTAAAATAATAACTAAACCAAACATAGCTCACTAATAACTAACTCCATGTTACCCCACCAGTCACTCTCTAACATAATGATCACAAGTCTCCCAAGGTGTACAAACATAAGCTGAAACCTACACAAGGGCTAAAAACTGAAGAACACTTTAGGCATGAGTATTAAAACTCAGTAGGTTACCCTGATATTCTATTCCCAATTCACTTCATTTAAAATAATAGAAACATCAATTTCATGTTTTAAATACAATATATAAAATTATGTCTTCAAATGATGTTCCATGCTATAATAATTATTAGACAAAAAAATCATGTTTTATAAACAATAATGATAGTAATAATTTTTCAAAGAGGTACAACCAAAAAATTAAAATAGTTTTCAAGAGGGCTGCTTTAAATAATGTGAAATGTTTACTAAAACACACATGATGCTGAATTTACCAACTAATCACATTGTATGATCATGGTGAGTACAAAATAGCCAATGTGAAAAAGTCCCAAGAATACCCCTAAGCACTAGTTCATTGTGGGCCCCATGTACCTCATATCTCAGTTTAAGTTACAATAATGAATCTTCATTCTCATGCACACGATCCACTAGTTGGATAATAATCAATTACCTATTATTCCCCAACATCATCACCATAATTGTTTAGTTAATGTTTCCATCGTCAAACAAGTTACGTGAAACAGGGACAAAACCCCTCTGGATCACTAGAATGATTTTACATATTCTCTCACCTAGTTTCATTAGTTTTCCATTTTTTGTTATCAAACATGTTACAAATTTATAAAATTACATTTTATTAGGAATATTAAATTTAAAAATTGTAACCCCCAAGCTTCCACCGTACACTTCTCTTTGAATAATAGAATATCGTGTGTTGTATGCAACTTTGAGTTCTAACACACCACAACCATTCAAACTAGTCGTTATGAATAGTAATCATTACCTTTTGAAGTTATATAAATTTTGACATTCAAAATGGACTTTATTTTTGGTTTCGGAATATTGAAATTAGCTTAGGGTGACGTTTAGGTATTTTTCTGAAAACATTCAATTTTTGATGAATAGTGAAAAACACTGATTTATAGTTTAAAAAAGAATTTTTATTTAAATAATTATTTATTTTAATTAATTTTTTTTGGTCAAAATAGATACATAATACCTATATATGTTCAATGTTATTCATTGGAGTTAGTTTATAATAATTTTATATATATATAAAAATTGAACTTTTTATCGCCTTTTTCCAACCACCTAGGAACATTTGCAAATTTACATAAAACATAATTTTTCCACTTCTGTGAGTTGAATTTCTAAAATCCAAGAGACACGGTTGATATCAGTAAGTAAAATTTTGTTCAATGAGATGAAATTAATTTTTGGTGAATAGTAACTTTTGGCTTTTATTTACCATGGTTAAAAATAAATAGGGTAATCAAAGGTGAAAATGATATTATAATTACCCTAAAACATTTCATTATTCTATTGGATAAGTTTTATTCAACCAAAAATAACCTTATAAATAAAATATGACACTTTAGGTCCACTTGGATTAGATTAGGACATTTATTATTATTAAATTCAAATAATAGTTAAAATTGTTAAAATCAAAGTTTAATAACTAAAACATTTTTAATATAAGGTTATGCATAAGATAAATTTGACTATAAATATTAATTATAAATCATAAAATATTTCCTAAATAATGGTATTTTATTTATAATTTTTGAACATAATATAATTTAATTTATTTATTACACAATGATGATGGTGTAATTACCATATTAATGAAATACTAAAATAACTGAAATTATAAATACCCTAATAAATATAATGTGATAATTTTTAGGAATTCCGATAATTTTATAGGTTAATATGAAATTTTAGGGTTGATTAAATTAATTTTTTCAATTTAATAATACTTTTATGAATTTATAAAAACAAAATACCAAATAGTGTCAAAATTGACATAAAAGAATTTTCAAAACAAATATTATATTATTAATTGGTAATTTATTCCTAAAAATATATGGTTCTGTCAAAGGGATTAAATAATATTATATATGTCATTAATTAACAACTTTGGGTTAGATTGGAAGTTTATAGTATGTTTGTTAACCATATAATATAAAAATAAAAATAGACATGGTAAATGTCAAACTATTTAACTAGGAGTTAAGTCTAAAATATAAGGTTAATATAGTGACCCAAACCTATCTAAAACCTATTGGTTGAGAGGTTTTAGAACCATGCCAAAATTATCCTTTAAATAATTCATTTTGGAGTCATTAGAAACAGATCATTATTTTATAATAAAATAATATTTCAATCTTTTCCTACGGTGCCCCTCACCCCTCTTATAAAAGGGAACTTCCCCTTCTCTAAAATTCACTCCTTGAAAGCCATTTTTCTCGGCCAAAACATGCCCAGATATCCTCTCCATTGTCCTCTCTTCATCCCAGAGGCCTTATTTTAATCATAAATCCAACCTATGGAGCCCTTTTGATCAAATCAAAAAGAAGCACCTGAAGAAGAAGTAAATATCTCACCACCACTTTCAAGTTATTTTCTTCTTACACTTCCTCTTTCTTTATTGTTCCCCTTATAAAATAATAACTCCATTATCCTCTATATTATGTGATGTTATTATAAAAATGGTACAACCATATTCATTATGTTATCAATCCTACGAATAACATGTCAGCATACGTGCGTACATACGGATTACCGTCTCCACATTGTTGTGTAGTTGTTATTCAACACATTATTATTTTGATGGGTGTAATAATGATGTATAATTGATTTAAATAAAATATATAACATGTTAATGATTCTTTATATATGATATACCATCCATTTACTCATGATATAAATTACAAAAGAATGATATTGACGCTCGTGCGTACGTATGGATTACCGTCTCCACGAACGCGATGAGATTCATTCCCCATCGTAATCCTTCAAAAATAATTTTCCTGTTATGATTTAAAATAATACATATATATCTTAATATAATTATAGATATGAATCAAATATACTCTATCGATAACAATCGAGGCTTGTGTAACAAATCATATAATGGAAAACGAATCAGTTTACAACCGAAATGATGATACTACTAAAATATCATTAACAAATCAATATTGGAAGACCATATATGATATCATATTAATGTATATAGTTCATTTATAATTTAATAACAATTATTTCAACATTATATAGGTGTTTAACGTACCCTTAACCAAGGAAAAGTACAAGGTAAGGGTTGATTCTACAATCACTTTATTATCTGAAGTTGTTACTACGTAATTATCTAATGAGACCACTTTATCATCCACATCCATGTTTCGTAAAAATGTATTCAAAAAAAATTACTATTTGCTTGAATATGGGATAATTAATTTTATACGCTTGTTTGTCCATTGATGTTTTGAAATGAATATTTCTGTCATTTTCCAAATAAGGTACTTTATGACCTTATCGAAAAAATTATGGTAAGAATTTTTTTAACTAATAAAGTGGGTGCGGCTATTTTCCACTGTTATAACATATTTGAGTCTTCCTTTACATGAATATAAAATTATTTTTAAAATAAATATTTTCTTTTATAATTATGTGACTTTAAATGATTTCAAAAAAAATAATGAGATATTTCTCTCAAATAGTTTTGATTCTATCTATGTCAACATACTTTTGTGGATTCTACACTTGTTTTGAAGTTGATTCATTATGATTAAAATATTTCATATTGTAATTAAGGTTTGTTGATATTTTTTATTATGGATGTGTTATTTTTATTCAATTCATGGTTTATTTTTAATGTTTTAACATTTCATATGCTAGTTTTAATACAAATGTTTATGTAATGTTTCAACCTTTTCTAATGAAGGATGCATTGGACATAGTGAGTGATGGGTGGAGCCTGCTATAGCTGCTCGATGCATTAGTATATCTCATGAGACATACTACTGTCTTGGAATAAGTCCTTGACAAAATCTTGTCTTTATTTTTGGAACAAGGACTTGAATATGTGGTTATGATGTTTGGAATTATGAATTCCATCAATATGAAAGTGGTTATTGGTATTGCATGTGATTATTCGACTAGTAGAATATACATGTGAATAAGTAAATGGAATTATTTGATTTTATCTTTTCCATATTATTATGACGTTCAATATTAAAAGGCATTTATTCTAGTCATATATTTCTTTAAATGATTATGATTATTTATGAAACATTACGCTATATTGTTATCCTTTCTGGGCATCTGAGCTCACCCCTTTATATGTTTTATTTTTCCCAGGATGCGAAGAAGTATATAATGACTTACCAATAGGGATAGTATATGGGATATGAGTGTGGTCTATGGATACTAGGTTGTTGTATTTTTTCATTTTATAATTTACTGTAAAACATATGAATGTATCTAGTATTTTCAAGGCTACTAAACTAATAGGTTTTTCGAGACATGATCTTCTGTGATCATGATAATGTTATGTAATAATGCACCAACTCTGGGTAATGAGGGTTGGGGCAATACATTTGGTATCATAGTAATTTTAGTAAAAACCATGGAAGAAAGATTTTGAAAAATTCTGATTAGAGCATGTTACCTTAAGATAGACTTTGAGGATTAGTATAGAAGAACGTACCAGAATTTTGGTACTTTAGATATTTTGTGAGTTTTCTAAGAAATACATTCATGTCTAGGTACAAGAATATAGAGGAATCTCTAGAACAGATGTACCTAGGGGTAAAACCTAAAAACACCACTTTGATCTAGACTTGAATGGTAACTAGTGCACGACAATGGGTCTTGATGCACTCTTGGTTACGACACTCCTGGGGAAAATTCTTAGGATAATCCACATATTCATTACAAACCATTATGATGGATTTATGAATATATTCCTCCTCAAAGAATTTTTTTTTATGATTATGGATTATATCCATAAAATTTTTAATTTATGTTAAGTGTGTTATAAGTTTGGAATTATGTATTGCGATTCATAAACTAATCTATTGTATTCCATTGTTTAGAAATTTCTCCTAGTGGAAGGAATAGAAACTATATCAATGAACTCACTCCATGTAAGGATTTTCATCCTACTCAAGATAATTATAGTTGAGGTGGTGATATAATTGGTGTTGATCAGCTAAACACTATTCTCAGACAAATCACTCAGGTTATAATAATAACCTTACCCATATGGAGCACCCAGATCCGAAGTGTGGAGGATCAATGTTAGATCACTTCATGAAGAAAATACCGACCAACATTGGGTTACGAATCCATTAGTAGTTGAGCAATGGATAAATTCCTGAGAGAAAATGTTCTACACCTTTGGGAGTAGAAAAAGGGAAAAAGTTATCATGGCAGTTTACCACCTCACTAGAGATGTCGATCAATGGTTTTCATTGATTCAAAACACAAAGGAAGATGACGATGTATCAAATATGGAATGGAGGAAGTTTAAATAAATTTTCATTGAAAAATATGTTCCTCATTACCATCGAGAAGATATGGAAAGACAATTTCTAGGATTGAGGCAAAAGAATAACGAGAATGACGCAAAGTATGAAGCTAACTTTACAAGGTTAGTGAGGTATGCTACCGATTATATATATAACCTAAGAAGTATGGTTGATCATTTCTTTGTTGGGATAAAACCAATTCTCTATTGACCATTAGTCTCATAATCCTTCTCATCATATAAATATATTCTCTCATGTTCTATCTAGATAGAAAAATAATTCTCTAAGTTTTACGACATTAAAGAAAAGTAAGAGAAGAAGAGATCTGTTGAACACTCTGGAAATGGACATAAGGGGAAGAAGGGAAAAGTTGAATATCTATCATGTAGTAAATTCAAGAAGAAACACCTTGGAAATTGTCTGAAAGGAATGAGAGTCTGTTACAATTGTGGGAAAAATTCCACCAAACTCGTGATTGCAAGGGGAAGAAAGGTGATGTTATTTTTGAATACTAAAATTTTATATAAAGGGGACATTATTAAAATGAATGTACTAAGAGTTAGGGGAACTTACCTCAGATAAGTCCCAGGTATCAAGGACAAGCTTATGCTATCACTACTATTGATGTTGGATCTCCGAAAGGTGTAGTGGCTGGTAATTTAATGATTTCTTCAAGTTTATCCAATTATTTATTTGATTCTGGATCTTCACATTGTTTCATATCATCCCAGTTTTCTATGAAAATTAGATATTTCCAATTTTATTTAACAAGGTAGTTTCCAGTAAAAACTCCTAAGATATGTATCATTGCAACAAA
The DNA here is from genome assembly GCA_963277665.1 of Viscum album. Taxonomy (NCBI): domain Eukaryota; kingdom Viridiplantae; phylum Streptophyta; class Magnoliopsida; order Santalales; family Viscaceae; genus Viscum; species Viscum album. The sequence continues at coordinate 882,234,043 of OY728143.1, read as the reverse complement.
GTTTTGTGAATCAGTCCCTATTTGGGAATATAAATGTAATTTATCTACTGACCTCATCATCATAGACATGATTTAATTTGATATAATCCTTGGTATAGATTGGATTTTGGATCATGATGCAAAAAAATTATTTTAATAAGAAGGAGGTTATAATTCTCGATGATGATAAAGAGTACCTTATATTTAGAGTAGAAACGTCACCGCTTAGTTTTTATCTAGATCCACCCCTATAAGTCCAATTAATTCATTTATTAGTGAGGAATAGATTGAAATAACTATGTGTGAGGAAAATAATGTTCAAATAGAGGATGTACCTATTGTGCAAGAATAAATTGATGTGTTTCTAGAATATTTACCTAGACATCCTCCAGAATGAGAAATTGAATTTTCCATTGACATTATTCCTATTTAAAGGCCCATATCAAAGACCCCTTATAGGATGGCCATTGTTGAATTAGTGGAACTAAATAATCAACTAGAGGAATTGAGTAATAAGGGATTTATTTTCCCTAGTGTTTCTCTATCGGGATCCCCTGTTTTTTTTGTTTGGAAGAAATATGGATCTATGTGGTTGTGCATTGAATACAAGAATATCAATGCCATAACAATAAAGAACAAGTATCCCCCACTTCGCATTGACGATTTATTCGACCAAATTCATGGAGGTCAATTGTTTTTAATGATTGGCCTTCGATCTGGATATCATCTGTTGTGTGGGAAGAAGGAAGACGTTCCTTTTCCTTTTTTTCTTTTTTATTCACACTGAAAATCAAAATTATAAGGAAGACATTCTGAAAACAACATTTCGAACCAGTTATGGGAATTACGATATTACAGTAATTCCTTTTGGATTGACTAATTCACCCTATGTCTTCATGGATATAATGAATTGAGTTTTGAAGGAAAATAAAAATGAATTTGTAGTTGTATTTATTGAGGAGTTTTTTGTATACTCTAAATCTTACAAAGATCATGAAAATCACTTGCGCATTATTCTAAAGACTAATAGAAGACATGAATTATATGGGATGTTTAGCATGTTTGAATTATGGCATCATGGTATATATATTTTTGGCCATATTGTCTCTAAAGATGGAATCTCTATTGATCCTTCTAAGACCAATGAAATCCAAGAATGTCCAACACCAACGAGTATAACTGAGGAATGCAGTTTAATTGGTTTAGCAGGTTATTATCGGTGTTTCGTCCAGAATTTTTCCCGATTGGCTAACCCATTAACAAATCTCACGTGTAAAGGAGATAAATTTGTTAAGAAAATACACTATGAATAATGTTCTGAAGAATTCAGGAGAAGATTTGTCAATTATGATATCTTGACTCTACCATCAGAGAATGATGGGATTGATATTTATAGTGATGCATCAAAGAAAGGACATGGTTGTGTCATTATGCAGAATGAAAGGGTCATTGCCTATGCATCACAACAATAAAAGATTCATGAGAAAAACTATCCTACTCATGATCTTGAGTTAGCATCTATAATATTTTCTTTGAAGACATGGAGAGATTATCTGTATAGTAAAAAAATTTAGATATATACTGATCACAAGATTTTGAAGTATATTTTCTTACAGAAAGAACTCAACATGAGGCAAAGGATATGGATTGAACTACTCAAGGAATATGATTTCACCATACACTACCACCCGGGGAAGGAAAAGATGGTGGAAGATGCTTTGAGTAGAATGGATCATGGAGTTCAGAACAAGATGAGAGTTGAAAAGGATCCTATATAAAAGTATCTAGTAATGTTGGACATGGGGATAACCATCGATGGTGTAACGTCAAAACATTTTCAAATGGGTTCTAAATCATCTTTACTAGAAAGGATAAAGAGTTTTCAGACAGATGATGAAAAGTTTCGAAAGATGATTAAATATGTGAATGATGGGAGATTGAGTGACTTTTTTTATGAAGATAAAATTTTGAAATTTGGGTAGAGACATTGTGTTCCTGATATAAATTATCTAAAAAGGGAATTGAAGGATGATGCTCATAGTTCTGATTTCTCTACACACCCTAGTAGCACTAATATGTATTGATATTTGAAAGAACATTTATGGTGGGACAACATTAAGAGGGAGATTCCTGATTTTGTGTCAAGATGTATGGTTTTTTAACAAGTGAAAGTTGGAATAAAATCGTCTGGTGGATTCATGCAACCTCTTCCCATACCTGAGTGGAAATGGGATAATATTATGATGGACTTTTTCATGGGAATACTAAATACTCCTAGATGGAACGATTCAATATGGGTCATTGTTGATCATCTTACCAATTCAGCACATTTTCTTGCTATAAGAGAAAATTTACCACTTCAAAGTCTAGCAATACTATATATTAATGATATTTTGAGACTTCATGGAGTACCCCTATTTATTTTTTCTTATTGTGATCCAGTTTTACATAAAGATTCTTGAAAAGTATTATGAAGGCCCTAGATACTAAACATCATTTTATCACTACCTACCACCCTAAAACCGATGGACAATCCGAACAGACTATTCAAACCGCAGAAGACATGTTGAGATCTTTCTCAGATGACTTTCAAGGTATGTGGGATCAATATTTCCCTCTGGTAGAATTTTCTTATAACAATAGCTTCCATTAAAGTATTCAGATGGCACCATATGAAGCATTATATGGCAAGAGATGTCACACACCAACTTGTTGGGATGATGTTGGTGAAAGAAAACTCATAGGCCCAGAACCTGCTAAGGAAACGATGGAATAGGTGAAGGTTATCCAAGCACCTATCAAAACAGCACAAAGTAGGCAGAAGATCTATACCGATAACTGAAGGAATGATTTGGAATGTCAGGTAGGAGATCATGTTTTCATGAAGGTATCTCCATGGAAGGGTGTATACATTTCTGTAAGAAGGAAAAATTATGTCTGAGGTACATCAGACCTTTTGAAATTCAAGAATGAAGTGGGGTTGTAGTTTACCGGTTGGAAATGCTGACAAGTCTCTCCAAACATCACGATGTGTTCCACGTATCACTGTAGATAAAATACATGCCTAACCTAACACATGTAATCACTTAAAAGGAATTAGAACTAGAACTCGAACTGTCTAATTGAGAAGATCCTATCAAGGTTCATGATACAAGAGAACAAGTTTTGAGAAAGTAGATGACTGGTCTGGTAAAAGATCTATGGATAAACCATAAGATAGAAGCAGATACATAGGAACCTGAGGAACATATGATTAAGAAACACCCGATTCTTTTTATGCAGTAATATTCTAGAAATTTCAAGGGAGAAATTATTTTAAGTAGGTGAGAATGTAACACCCCAAGCATCCATGGTATGCTTCTCTTAGAATAATACAATAGACTGTGTTGTATGTAACTTCGATTTCTAACACACCACAACCAATCAAACTAGCCATTATGAATATTAATACCCACTTTTTGAAATTTTATAAATTTTTTCTTTCAATATGTACTCATTTTTTGGATTTGGAATAACGAAATTATCCTAGGGTTAATTTTTGTCATTTTTCTGAAAACTTTCAATTTTTAATGAATAGTGAAAAACACTGAGTCATAGTTTAGAACAGAATTTTTATTTAAAAAATTATTTATTTTATTTAAATTTATTTTAGGTCAATATAGATAAATAATACTTATATAAGTTCAATTTAATTTATTGGTGTCAGTTTATAATAATTTTAGATATATAAAATTTTTATTGATCTTTTTATCGTCTTTTACCCACCTCCTAATAGCATTTGAAAATTTACAAAAAACTTAATTTTACCACTTTTATGAGTTTAATTTAGAAAATACGAGAGAAACAGTTGATATTAATAACTAAAATGTTGTTCAATGAGATGAAAATAATTTTTGGTGAATAGTAACTTTTGGATTTTATTTACCACAGTTAAAAGTAAATAGTTCAATCAAAGGTGAAAATGATATTATCATTACCCTAAACCATGTCATAATTATATTGGATAAGTGATATTCAACAAAAAACAACCTTATGAATAAAATATGAACCTTTAGGACCACTTTATTAGATTATGACATTTATTATTATTTAATTCAACGAATAGTTAAAAGTGTTAAAATCCAAGTTTAATAACTAAACCATTTTTAATATAGGGTTATGCATAAGATAAATTCTACTATAAATATTCATTAGAAATATAAAAATATTTTCTATATAATGGTATTTTATTTATAATTTTTAAACATAAAATAAAATAATTTATTTATGAGACAATGATAATGCAGTAATTTTCTTATTAATGAAATATTAAAATAATTGATATTATAAATACCCAAATAAATTTAAAGTTAGAATTTTTATGAATTACATTAATTTTATAGGTTAATATGACATGTTAGGGATGATTAAATGAATTTTTTCAATGTTAAAATGCTGTTATAAATTTATAAAAAACAAAATAACAAATAATGTAAAAATTGACATAAAAGAGTTTTTAAAACAAATATTATATTATTAATTGGTATTTTGGACTTAAAAATCAAAGGCTCATCCAAAATTATTAAATACTATTATATATGTCATTAATTGACCACTTGGGGTTCTCTGGTAAGTTTATTTTATGTTTATTAACCATATAATATAAAAATACAAAAAGACCTAGTAAATGTCAAACTATTTAAATAGGAGTTAAATCTAAAAGATACGGTTAATATAGTGACCCAAGCCTATATAAAACCTATTGGTTGAGTGTTTTTTGACCCATCCCCACCATAGACTTTAAATAATTCATTTTGGAGCAATTATAAACTGAACATGCTTTTATTATAAAATAATACTACAATATTTTCCTAAGGTGCCCCTCACCCCTCTTATAAATAGGAACTTCCCTTCTCTCAAGTTCACACCTTAAAATCCATTTGGATCGGCAAAACCCTACCCAAATATCCACTCCACTATCCCCATTCATCCTAGAGGCCTTATTTTGATCATAAATCCATCCTAATGGTCCATTTTGATCAAATCAAAAGGAAGAACCCGAAAAATAGGTAAATATCTCGCCACCTCTTTCAAGTTATTTTCTTCTTCCACTTCCTCTTTATTTGTTGTTTCCATTATAAAATAACAACTCAAGTATCTTATATATACTGAGATTATATTATAAAAATGTTAAAACCATATTCATTATGTTATCCATCCTATGAATAACATGTCACCATATGTGCGTACGTACGACTTACCGTCTCCACGTCGTGGTGTAGTTGTTATTCAATACATTATTATTTGGATGTGTTTAATACTGATGTGTAATTTTTTTAAATAATAGATATAACAAATTAATTATTCTTTATATATGAGATCCCATCCATTTACTTATGCTTTTAATTACAAAAAAATGATATTGTCGCTTGTGCGTACGTATGGAATACCGTCTCCACGAACGCAATGAGATTCATTCTCTATCATAATCAGTCAAGAATAATTTTCACGCGATGATTAAAAATAATATTTAAAGAAATTAATATCATTATGGATATGAATCAGAAACACACTCTATCCATAACAATCATGTCTTACGTAACTAAGAATATAAAGGATAACGAATCAGTTGACAACTGAAACAACGATACTACTAAAATATCATTAACAATTAAATATTAGAAGATCATAAATGGTATCATATTAATGAATATGGTACTTTTATAATTTAATAACAATTATTTTACCATTATAAATGATTTTAACCTACCCTCAACCAAGTAAAAGTACAAGGTAAGGGATAATTCTACAATCTCTTTATAATCTGAGGTTGTTTATACAAAATTATCTACTCGGACCTCTTTATCATCCACAACCATGTTTCGTAAAAATGAATTTTAGAACTTTTTTACTATTTTCTTGACTATAGGTTAAAGTAATTTATACACTTTTTTTACCTTCTATGTTTTTAAAGGTATCATTGTGTTATTTTCTAAACAAGGTACATTATGACATTTTTGATAAAATTCAGGTAAGAATGTTTTTTTAACTTATACGGCGGGTGAGTATATTGTCCGCCGTTATAACATTGTTGAAGCTTCCTTTACTAGCTTATATGAATATTTTTAAAATAAATATTTTCTTTTATCATTATGTTAATTTAAATGATTTCAAAAAAAAGGAAGATATATTTCTTTAAAATAGTTTTGATTCCATCTATGTCAACATCCTGTGATGGATTTTACACCTGTTTTGAAGTTGATTCATTATGATACAAATCATCCATATTGTAATGAAGGCTTTGTGATATGTTTGAATATGGATGTGTTATTTATATACCATTCATGGTTTATTGTTAATGTATTAACATTTCTTATGATAGTTTTAATACAAATGTTTATGTTATGTTTCAACCTTTTCAAATGTGGAACGCATTGGACATAGTAAGTAACGGGTGGAGCCTGATATAGCTCCTCGATGCATCGGTAGGTCTCATGAGACAAACATGTTTCTTGGAATAAGGCCTTCACAAAATCTTTTTTTATTCATGGAATAAGGCTTCGACTATGTGGTTATGAACTCTGATGCATTCCATCATTATGAAATTGGTTATTGATATTTCATGTGATTATTCGACTAGTAGAATATCCATGGGAATAAGTAAATGGATTTTTTTATTTTATATTTTCCATATTATTCTGAAGTTAATGTTTAAAAGCCTTTGGATCTAGTCTTACATTGCCTTAAATGTTTGTGCTTATTTATGAATGTTTATGCTTTATTGTTATCCTTACTGAGCATCTGAGCTCACCCCTTTATATGTTTTATTTTTCCCAGGATGGGATGAAATATATTATGACTTACCTGTAGGAATAGTCTATGGGATATTAGTGTGGCCTATGGATACTATGTTGTTGATGTTTTTCATTTTATAATGTAATGTAAAACATATGGATGTATCTTGTATTTCCAAGGCTACTAAACTACTCAGTATTTCGTGACTTGATCTTTCTTGATCATTCTGGTGTTATGTAATAATGAACTAACGATGGGAAACTAGGTTCGGGGCATTAAAAAAATCATACACACTACAAACAGGCCACACACATGTCTCATATTTCTTTCACAAATCAATAAACCACCTAAATCTTCATAAAACAATTTAAAGAAGTATAATGAGGCCTTACACATAAAATCCATTAAAAATGATCTTTTAAGTACAAAAACCCATCAATAGCTTATCAACCATGATTTTTAAGCCTAAAAACCAACTAATAAATTAATTTAATGGACTATAATTGGGACCCAAAATATAGAACATGAAATACACATGGATACCATTTTTACAATAAAAAAATGAAAATGGGGCTTTAAGCCTTTCTCAAAACTAACATTTGACAAAGGTACGAATTTTACTATAATTAAAGAGGTGTATACCAAACATTTAAATTTGTCAAACACTTTCATAAATCCATTAAAACAATCTATTTACATATTGAAAACACAACCATTTAATAAGGATGTGAAATGATCCATTTTCTAGCAACTACGGCCAAACCATGTTGTAAACCAAAAGACACTTTTTTGTAAAACCTAATCCACATTAAAAATACAGGTAAGGACCCAAAAATACCATTTTTCATGATTAAAATTAATTTATAAATCCAAATAAATAATTTCTAAATCACAATTTACACATAAAATTCCAACCAGGAAATTTACTGAACACCTGACATGCACTTTAAAAAAACAATTATTTTAATCACTTAAAAAGAAATAAATCTCTAATTCCAAGCTATATTTTAATAAAGATACTAAAACATGTTAATAATACCATAAAATATATTATAAAACTCACAAAATAGGTGCAAAAGATAATAGAACTTTTAAAAAAACACTTTGTATGCACTTTTATGAAGAAACAACACTACCTTTCACAAAACAAGGCTTAAACAACCATTTTTCACACCATGAAAATTATCCAAAGGATGAAAAACAATAAAAAAACAAATATATATATATATATGGTGTGAAAAATAATAAAATTATGAAACATAAATGATAAAGGCATTTTCAAAGAATATCCTTCCTCAAATCCTTAGTGTAATGGAAACGCACACCCGATATCACCATCTGAGGGTTTATAATCCCTAAACCAAGGAAGAACAGCCCCAAATGAACAAAAACCACATAAAAATCATGGGATAACATAACCCTAGTACTATTATTAATATAGGATAATATAAAACTATTAAATAATAAATGGTGGAGGAAGAGGGAGGAGAAATAAAAATGAAATCTCACCTTATATACTAGAAATCTCTTCATCTCCCCTTATATCTGCACTCTTAGAGGAAAGGGAATGTCATGAAACCCCATGGATACTCTACTAAGGTCTAGAAGTACCATATAAATGAAATATGTGGCAAAAATTGTATAAATTTAATGATTTAGTAATGAATAAAATTAACTTTGGAAAATCTAGATGATTTGAGAAACATTGGTATGTTTTCCCCAAATACATGACTAAGTTGAGTTCCAAAGAAAGAAAATGGAACATTGGGGTATTCCTAGGGTTCAAGGCCTCGTGTGGGATGTTTCATGGACCCAATATTTGAAAATATGAATACTATATAAATGAATGAAGTTAATTTTTTAAAACTGGAAATGGGCCCTTGGGCTTGCACAATACCACAATAAATAACCCAAATTCGCCATGCTTAGGAATTTATAAATGGTTCAAAAAAGGATTTTTGGTCTGAATATTTCAATGGAGGAAAAGTTGGATGTGTAATGAGTGAAAAATTATGAAAAATAAAGGACATATAAATGAATAAAATTAGTTCTTCAAATCTAGAAATGGGCTCACGATTGGACCAAATCATGAAGTAACCACCCTTTTCTCCAAAACTAGTAAACAAGATCGGGGGCGCCCATTGTAGGATAGTTAGAGATATATGGATTTTAAAAATTAAAAAATAATTCCCTCTAATATCCAAGAAAATTATTAGGATTTCCAATGAAACTTATGAAAACCAAGACATGAAAAGAAAAAAACCGGGTGTGGAAACCATACCATTCTTATACATGGTGTGGATCCTAAAAAACCATCCAATGCTTGATAAAAATATCCCTAAGCCTCCTTGAAGCCATTGAACCACACCCAATAGGAATGGTTCAATGGAACATGAATATAGAGTATAGATGGAGCATATTCAAGCCTCAATAGTGAGCCGTAACTTATACCCGGAACACTGATCCCCATCCAATGCGAGTACCATCAACCTACCTACATAAACCTCTCTATAGAACCACCAACAGAAGAATAACCAAAATAAACTGAAAACCCTATTACGTCAGAGGAAGAAAACCACCATTAATATTTGAAATAAACAACTTCAATGGAATTGAAAATTTCATCCAATCTCATCATGACTAATCGTATTTCGCACCTCCTAGGACACCAATAAAGCTTCATCCAGCACCTCCAAATAAATATCAACATATCAGGGATATAGACCAACATGATGAGAATATGTAAGAATATGGTTAGAGTAGAGGATGTGGCCTAGTTTACTTCACCATGGAGACACAACTATACAAGAAAATCTATGTGGGAGAGAGAAATTGCTGAAAATACCATGGACTGAGATAATGATCATAAACTTGATGTGTTGATAAGTGATGAACCTTTCAGAGAAGTGAAAAAGGTCAAAGAGTAATAATCATAATTGTCTATGATAAGTGGAATCCAAAACCATGAATAATAAAACAAATAAGATTCATATGGATAATAGAGGAAAACCGATTCCAGATGACCAAATCATGAGAAAAATGTCATGGAAGATGAAACATGAGGAAGAAAAGTCCTTACCCCAACATGGTAAGAACGAAACATAGATAGTCAAATAAAACAATTATCTTTCCAATTTGTATGATATTCATGATTTTATGGTCTTTCCCAAAAATAACATGATTAACCATAAATACACAATAAAATCATATATTTATTTAAAATATAAGATAAAAATCATTCTTTAAATAAAATCCCATAATACTATAATTAATTTCATCATATAATATTTTTGAAATTATTGTAATCTTTTAAAAAATAAGAATAAAAAAATAATCAATAAATATTTTTTCAATCTTTTGTTAATCTATATGATAAATAATTTATTCCAATAATTACCTCTAAATAAGAGATTATATAACCCCTAAAGGATACCAACACATTGGACCTTATTTCCTCCAAAAGTGATGTAATTATTCATCAAATGACTATTTTTATAAATTAATGATAATTGATACATATAACTCAAACATATACCAATGATCAATATGTGACTCTAAATTATAAATACATTTTCACTATGCCATGTTTCAAATGTATCAATTATATTGAACATATGTTTCAAATTTTTTTAGAAAAAATCCTACTATATAATCATCCTTGGGTGTTCCATTAATATCATAATATTGATAAAATAACACTATATCCTAATTATAAAAAATCTATATATTAGTACATCCTTAACAAATTAACCATACTTAATTATATTATACCATAATACCGTGTTCCTATACACCAAATATATCAAATATTAACATATTATTTTTAAATATAAACTGATTCATATATCATATATAAAATAGATGAAAATAATTTAGATATTAAATCCAAACATATGGTTCTTCATTTAAGTAATTGATATCCCCTTTCACAACAATCATGAAGTTTATATCTCAATAAAATAAATATTTATGTCCTTAGTGGTATTTATCTTTTCAAATGAGGCTGTATATTCATGAATTTTAAATCAAATAAGAGATGTAACATTATCCACAAAAAAATAGAATCAAAAAAAGTGTTGGATAAATCAAACTGTTTCTTGCATGTGATTTAGATGCCCAATAATATTTCAAGATCACATGAATTTTTTCCCAAATATAGTGATGATTAAAACATAATGATTGGGTAATATGGTTTTTTGTGATAATTTTCCATCCAACATAATAAAATATAATTTGTATTCACAGAATAAATTTTTTAAAAACATGAAAAGCTCGTTAAAATAAAAATCATCCTTTCAAAGAAAAAACTAATAGAAATTACATAATATATAAACTTTAAAATTATAATTATGATCATTAACATTACAAAATATTTTAATTTAAACTATTTTAAATTTACATCTCGAAAAACTAATTGAATTAATCTAAAATAATCATTCATGTTAAACCTTAACGTTGCAGAAACATAAACATAATAAAACCTCTCCTTTAACATCACTAATCACCTTAAAATATCACCAATTAAACAGAAAAAATAGGGTTTCTATTACATTGAACATATATTCAACCTAAAAAATATAAACCCATGATTTTGTCTGCACCTCTTAAGAAAATATCTTGTAAAAAATCATAATATTAAAAGTCATCTAAACCCAAATCTGATACAAACTATAAGGAAAAAACCTTAAACATTACATATTCTATTAACTTTATATTATTATTAACATTATTACATTCCAAAATATATTTTGTGCTTTTATATTTATATATTTAGTTCATAAATAATATATTAAAAAAATATACATTAAAATTTTTACACTTTAATTCAGTATCATTTTTCTAACAAATTAAAAAATATCAATATGACATGTTTTAATTTCATAACACATCCCCAATTTTATTTTCATGACCTCGTAATATTCTCCACTAATAGTTTATCCAAGCTAAAAACATATTTATATGTGTGGTGTGTACAAAATCTCTGTTAGGTATATAAAAATAATGAATGAAATGATTACTCTTTGAATTCTGATAAAAATTTTCCATTTTTAAAAAATTTTATTTAATCAATGTAATCATTTTTCATTTTAAATAAATTAACATATATTTACAAAATTTTCCTCAAAATTTCATATTAAATAATGAATAGAGAATAATACTCATAATGGTTTCATTGAAATAATGAAAAAATTATAATATATTTTTTCAATGTTATATATTTCAACCTTACGAAGTAGGATATACTTTTTTAGCTTATGAAAACCAAGTATTTATGTAAAACACCAATTAATAATATATAGATCATTTAGGTAACATGATGGACCATCTTACATACACAATTAATAACCATCGATATTATATTTGGATAAACAAACACATTTACACTTGAAATTACTATCATGGTAATGCTTGTAGTAACCAATAAGGTATATTCCAAAAATCTCTTAATATAATTTTAATTAGTTAAATCTATCACATATTTCGAATAACAAACATAGTATATTCAGATATTCTATTAGGAGAAACCTAATTGGTTAACTCTACCCATTTTCCCAATGAATTGGAGGGATATAAAGGGATCACATGACATAGGATTATAATGGAACCAACCTTCACCATAAAAAATCCCAAGAACCAAAACCTAATCCTAACAGATTAAATAATATATCGTATAAACTTCTGTTACACCAAAAAAGAAATATTTTTGGATATTTAAATATCCATTCTGTTTAAAAAGAAATTTTACATGTATAAATAATCCAAAATTTGGGAAAGAGGGTATTTCATTAAACAAAACAAGAAATATATTAAGGAATGAAAAAAAATTAAATAAATTCTTTGGTGGGTGAAAAATAAATTCCTATTATATATATTAAAATATATGATTTATTTCATAACATGATTATCCCCTGGAAAATATAATTTTTCAATGCAAACATAATTTAAAAAATAATTATCCAACTATATTAACAATTATGATGGTATGAAAACAAAAAAAATATCCCATGAGGCATATATGACATCACATGTTTCTAAAATTAATTAATATAATTACCATAAAATGATCATAAAAATCATTCTTGAGGGAAACCCACTTTTTAATTTTTAAAATACCTTATTTCAAAAAATCTATGAATTTATAAAAGAAAACTTTTCATTTGAAAATTTAATTGTATTATTATATAGGTATAATCATCTTATAAATTATTCATGATGGCATATACATGTTTTCCTATTCTATAAATTTTAAAAAAAATACTTCTATACTTTTATGGTAAAATCTAATATGTACTTATTTTGTAAAGAGAAAATAAATATTCCATTAAATTAATTTAAAAAAATTGGTAAAAATGAATTTTCATAATCATACTATTAAAGTGATATTTTTATTTAAAACATTTTTAGGAAAAAATTAGATTGATATTGAAGTGAAAGGTAGTTTTAGGGGAATCATAATATAATATTTATAATAGAAAGTCCCATAATATGAGTCTGATCTGATAAGTATATTATTTTTCTTCCTATATAAAATTATTTATTGAATTAATATTTAATTAAGATATTTTTCTCATTTATTATTCCTTTTAATTAATTTCTTACTATCACATATTTAATTACATAATTAGTTAAATTAATATCAGACATTTTTGACAATATTCAATTCAGATGTTTAATATTTCTTATGTATGATGAATGAAATAAAAGGGATCATTACACTATAATATAAAGAATAGTTATCCTGAAATAATTATCATTTTCATACATAAATCAATCCTTTAAATAAAACCATTTAATCTATTTATGAAAAATAAACTATGTCACAATCATTGGGACCGTAGGTCACACATACACAAGTGTAACATTTTATATTTCCAATGACCATTATGGAAGGAAATTTAGTAATATGAAATCAAAAAAATTATATTAAATGAATCAATATAATATATATTTTAAAATATACTAATATATATAATACATTTGATATGGTGATGAAAAATTAATAGCATCGATTAATGGAAGTCGTAGTCCACACGAACGCACGAATGCACGAACAACATTTTCATGTTGTAGTAAATGAAATGCAATGATGTTAAATGTAATATTATATTTAAATAACTATAAATATTCCAATAAAATCATATATATATATATATATATTAATTACTTCATTATAATCCATCAATGAGATATAGTGATGGAAAACGAATAAATTCAGTTCACAAAGATGGAGTCTATCGTACATACAAATAATAATAAAAATTCTATTTTTGATGGATATTGGAGATTATTATAGGTTTTGATATTAAAATAACATCTCAATATATGTATAATGATGGTTTAATTTATTTTTAAATGATTTAAAATATTTTAATTATGTACAAGATGAAACAAGAGAAAAACAAGATTATGAAAACTATACCTCTTCTTTGGAAATCCATCATTGTTTTACACCGTCAACCAAATAAGATAGGTATTATGTGATGAATACCTCCTGAATTAGGGTAGGTATAATATGATTTTTCTTCTATTTATCTAATGATTAAATGGGGTTCTAATTGTTAATATATGAGAATAAGTGATATCGTTTTATAACAGAGTGGAGGGAGACTCTTTTAGTTTTTTAAAATAAAAAAAATTATTTTCAATTAAAAATGGCTCAGAGAAAATTTATAAAGAAGACATGACATTAATGTGTATATATCCTATTATAAAATATTATCTATAATATAATTACTCACATTTTTATCATATTTATTTATTTTTAACCCCTTAGTAATCCCTTTTACACTTTCTATAACAATAACGATTTTTACTATTTGAGGGGAAATATAGTTACAAAAAATTGAAAAAATAGACAATAAATGTACCATGGTTGATATTATATACCATATTATCATATAAATACTCAAATAATATATTTTTATAAATTTATATAATTTTATAAAATATTATTTATAATATATCATTAATGTCATTTTTAGAATTATTTATTTCCTAGATTTTAATAAAATCTATAAAACAAGTTAAATATGAACCAAATATTTTTATAAAACACTAACATTAAATTTTAATATATTATATTATTTTATAACATTAATTATCTATAATTAAATAACTTTTAGTTTTTTTAATATCATTTATTTCATTTTTCTATTAATTGAAAAAAAATCCATTAGTGTGGTGTAAGCATTTAAGTACTTATATCATATATATAAATTAAAAATAAATTCCCATGATTAATAAAAATATTTTATATGTAAAATTATTATTTATATCAAAACATATAATCTACTTAACCTTATGATAAATAAATATTTTTATTACAAACAAGAGTGTGACATTTTTTACATTTCCTTAAATAAAATATTATAAATGTTGCAATTAGATCCAATTAGAACCAAATAACATATAACAAAATATTTGATGATTATTTAAAAAATGGAGGAAATTAATAAATTTTTTAAATGTTCTGTGGTCTATTTATAGGCTTTATCATTTTATTTTTAACTATAATTAAATGGTTTACCCATTTACCAAGGTAGCAAAAATTACTATGGGTTTTATTCATTTAGACCAAAAATTAAATGGTACAATTTAACATATTTGGAACCCTTGAATGAAAATATGTAATCTTCTTTTAGAAATTAAAAATCAAAAAGTGGAATAATTTAATTTAATATTAAATTTTATAAAATTTGTAAAAAAAATTTTATTTTCTTAGGAAAGGAATGAGACACCATTTTTTATGAAAGTTCTTTTTTAAGAATAAAATAAATACTCTAAATATCTAGTTCTTATATAAAAATAATTACGTAATAAATGATATTTGAGTAGGTAAATTATATATTTCATAATGTGGTTAATACTATTCATTGAATCCAATTTAATAGATTAGATATAATGTTCATTTTTAAATAATAATAATTCATTGTGTGTTTATGCACAGTGTTTTGTATAGTGTACGCTATAGAACATTTTTTTCTTAAAATATACGGATATTATATAAAAAATTAGAATCAAAATAATTCAGTCACTCAAAATTATATTTCATTCTAATATCGATATTCACATCAAAATTAAGAACAACCCTAGGGTTTAAATCCAACCTAAATGTAAATGAATTTAAATTTTCACCAAACCTACCTTAACATTAACTTTAAAATAAATCACTAATGTCTATTAAAACGTATCCTCAACCTCAAAAACATAGATCTTAATTTCATTATGTCAATGAAAATCTAATTTCACGTCATTATTATATTATAGAAAATAAAGATCATATATAAAGTTTTAAATATAATAATTTTTATATTTACCATAAAATATAATGTATTTCAAATATATTTCAGATAAATTATAGTATTCTTCTAGATATTTTCAATATCCACATCACAAATATCAGTTAATTGATCCTTTCACAAACTCCAAGAATCCAAAAAAATTTATAACCTTATTTCCATTAAGTTTTAAATATATTATCATCTTTATTTTTCTTTTTCAATTGTGGATAATATATTTTCATATGAAGAGGTTTTCTAAATTAATAACATGAAATATTAGATATGTTATTATTCTTATGTATTTATTGTCTATCCTCTCCATTATAATTCTGGATGTTTTTTACTAAACACCCAAACATCAATTTGTAAAAATTATCCCTCTATATATTCTGAATGAGATAAATATGGAAAATGATTATAATTTATAATAAATTTACATAAATTTTTATTATCATCATTTTAATAAATTGAATAAAATTTAATTCCACCATTAATTTGCATCTATTTCTCTATATATCTTTCTATTATATTATCTTATTTCATTTTTATATTATTAAATCAACCAAACATGGATTCGTAATGTTTTCAGAACCATTAATATATATAATTCATGGTTACAATAAATTCAAATGTGTATAAATAATATCCCCAAAAACTCCACATTAATAATATTATTCTCACCAAGATATTAAACAATAATCACTATTATCACGAAATATTGATATACCTAATCCACATATTCTCTTAAATTAAAATAAAAATGATGATAGTATCTCATCTATATATATCTCTTACCCTCCATGAAATTTCAATTTCCAAAATGTGTCACATTAATATTTTCCTAAAACCCATAGGAAATATTACATGAGGACACCTATGTATATATATTTCTTTGAATTGAATATAGATTTTTATTCCAACCGCTAATGTTTAACTACAATTATGACTTCCCGTGAAGAAACAAATACTGAATCAACTAGTCTAAAATATAATAATCTTTAGTCAATATAATAAAATTAAAACCCACATTAATAATAATATATATCTATAAATTATCTTACCAATATTCATAATCTTTTCCAAAAAAAATTAATGTCTGATTTATATGATCATACCAATATTCACAATTTGTTATAAAGTGTTTAATAAAAAAATATTCTCAAAAACTGAAATACTAACTTTTTTCCAAGTATAGTATCCACAATATGGTTATAGAATTATTGTTCTCAAACATACATATAATTTTTCCCACTCATGAAAATAATCTATTGAAAACTTTTAAACACTAAATAGATTATATTAAAATAAAAAATAAGGAAAATAGAAATAGATTCCCTTAGAAAACAAAATATATTCCTGTTAATTAAAAATATCACAAATAATAACAATGAATGTTAAAAGAATGAATATCTCTATATTATGTTTTATTCAATATTGAGTGATATAATTTTTATATACTTCCAATAGTTACAATCATCTAAAATCTTAAATTTTAATCCAATGTGATAGGGGGATTAGTACCCATATCCATTGGATAAAAGTTCAAAACATATAACTATAGTGATATACATGATTAAATAATATAATTAATAAACCCTACAGGATATAAAACAATAATCAGTAGCACCCTCTAATTCCTTAATAACCTATTTTATCAAAATAATTTGAATCATTATTATATCCTAAACATCATAAGGCTCAATTTTTGGATGTAATAGGAAACCTAGCCTCTAAATCTCATTGATCTCATAAGACTAGAAATAAATAATTATATAAATAAAACCTTGATATTTTATAGTAAAATCCTTAAAAATGGAATCTTTATTAATAAACAAAAAAAATACAATCAAAAGGTCCCAAAATCATCAAGATATGAAATTATTTAGTGTAATAATATATTCATCATGTAAAATAATTTCATTAATAAAAAATTCATTAAAAATCTATCTAAATTTATATATATAATTTCAGTAAACATTCATTATTATTTTTTACTATGATATAAATAAACATTCAGTCAACGCGATCTTCTATTTTATTTGAATAAAACATCTTCACAAGACTCTCATATTCAAAATAACAAAATTTTGAACATTGGAAAATAATGAATCAAAAGTTATTTATGTAAAAAACATATAAAAAATAACTTAAATATATCTAAATTAGAAAATAAATATTATTTTATATTTAAAAACGAGTTATATAGAAGAAATAATTTTAGGGAATGATTCAAAAACACCAATCCCTTCAGTTCAATCAAGTTACTTTCATGATTATTTATAAATAAATTGAAAAATTAGTACTATTATTTGTGTTATGTTACTCATGTCTGAATACTTTGTATAGAGTAGAATAATAGAAATAATTTATTGTTTATTAAACAAGAAAATGTTAAAAATATATCTTAACATGTGTACATGTTGTTTCATTCATAAATATACTTTTCATTAATTTTTAACAACATGTGTGTTTAATTTAGTTAATTGTTATTAAAAGTTAAAAACATATATATATTTTTTAGTAATGTTTTTATGTTCATAAATGGTATAAATATGGATAGACAACAAAAATCAATAAGAATAAGAAAACAGATGTGGTAAATAAAATAATATCATTGATTGAATATTTTGAAAATAAGGAAAAAATGATTATTGAAATTAACACTGCGTTATATATATTATTATATAGGTATAATCAGCTTATAATTTATTCATGATGACATATACATGTTTTCATATTCTATAAATTTTAAAAAAAATAATTCTATACTTTTATGGTAAAATCTAATATGTACCTATTTTGTAAAGAGAAAATAAATATTCCATTAAATTAATTTAAAAAAATTGGTAAAAATGAATTTTCATAATCATACTATTAAAGTGAAATTTTTATTTAAAACATTTTTAGGAAAAAATTAGATGGATATTGAAGTAAAAGGTGGTTTTAGTGGAATCATAATATAATATTTATAATAGAAAGTCCCATAATATGAGTCTGATCTGATAAGTATATTATTTTTCTTCCTATATAAAATGATTTATTGAATTAATATTTAATTAAGATATTTTTCTCATTTATTATTCCTTTTAATTAATTTCTTACTATCACATATTTAATTACATAATTAGTTAAATTAATATCAGAAATTTTTGACAATATTCAATTTAGATGTTTACTATTTCTTATGTATGATGAATAAAATAAAAAGGATCATTACACTATAATATAAAGAATAGTTATCCTAAAATAATTATCATTTTCATACATAAATAAATCCTTTAAATAAAACCATTTAATCTATTTATGAAAAATAAACAATGTCACAATCATTGGGATCGTAGGTCACACATACACAAGTGTAACATTTTATGTTTCCAATGATCATTATGGAAGGAAATTAAGTAATATGAAATCAAAAAAAATTATATTAAATGAATCAATATAATATATATTTTAAAATATACTAATATATATAATACATTTGATATGGTGATGAAAAATTAATAGCATCGATTAATGGAAGTCGTAGTCCACACGAACGCACGAATGCACGAACAACATTTTCATATTGTAGTAAATGAAATGCAATGATGTTAAATGTAATATTATATTTAAATAACTATAAATATTCCAATAAAATCATATATATATATATATTTAAAAACTTCATTATAATCCATCAATGAGATATAGTGATGGAAAACGAATAAATTCAGTTCACAAAGATGGAGTCTATCGTACATACAAATAATAATAAAAATTCTATTTTTGATGGATATTGGAGATTATTATAGGTTTTGATATTAAAATAACATCTCAATATATGTATAATGATGGTTTAATTTATTTTTAAATGATTTAAAATATTTTAATTATGTACAAGATGAAATAAGAGAAAAACAAGATTATGAAAACTATACCTCTTCTTTGGAAATCCATCATTGTTTTACACCTTCAACCTAATAAGATAGGTATTATGCGATGAATACCTCCAAAATTTGGGTAGGTATAATATGATTTTTCTTCTATTTATCTAAGGATTAAATGGGGTTTTAATTTTTAATAAATGAGAATAAGTGATATCGTTTTATAACAGAGTGGAGGGAGACTCTTTTAGTTTTTTAAAATATAAAAAAAATTATTTTCAATTAAAAATGGCTCAGAGAAAATTTATAAAGAAGACATGACATTAATGTGTATATATCCTATTATAAAATATTATCTATAATATAATTACTCACATTTTTATCATATTTATTTATTTTTAACCCCTTAGCAATCCCTTTTACACTTTCTATAACAATAACGTTTTTTACTATTTGAGGGGAAATATAATTACAAAAAATTGAAAAAATAGACAATAAATGTACCATGGTTGATATTATATACCATATTATCATATAAATACTCAAATAATATATTTTTATAAATTTATTTAATTTTATAAAATATTATTTATAATATATCATTAATGTCATTTTTAGAATTATTTATTTCTTAGATTTTAATAAAATCTATAAAACAAGTTAAATATGAACCAAATATTTTTATAAAACACTAACATTAAATTTTAATATATTATATTATTTTATAACATTAATTATCTATAATTAAATAACTTTTAGTTTTTTTAATATCATTTATTTCATTTTTCTATTAATTGAAAAAAAAATTCCATTACTGTGGTGTAAGCATTTAAGTACTTATATCATATATAAAAATTAAAAATAAATTCCCATGATTAATAAAAATATTTTATATGTAAAATTATTATTTATATCAAAACATATAATCTACTTAACCTTATGATAAATAAATATTTTTATTACAAACAAGAGTGTGACATTTTTGACATTTCCTTAAATAAAATATTATAAATGTTGCAATTAGATCCAATTAGAACCAAATAACATATAACAAAATATTTGATGATTATTTAAAAAATGGAGGAAATTAATAAATTTTTTGAATGTTCTATGGTCTATTTATAGGCTTTATCATTTTATTTTTAACTATAATTAAATGGTTTACCCATTTACCAAGGTAGCAAAAATTACTATGGTTTTTATTCATTTAGACCAAAAATTAAATTGTACAATTTAACATATTTGGAAACCTTGAATGAAAATATGTAATCTTCTTTTAAAAATTAAAAATCAAAAAGTGGAATAATTTAATTTAATATTAAATTTTATAAAATTTTTAAAAAATAAAAATTTTATTTTCTTAGGAAAGGAATGAGACACCATTTTTTATGAAAGTTATTTTTTAAGAATAAAATAAATACTCTAAATATCTAGTTCTTATATAAAAATAATTACGTAATAAATGATACTTGAGTAGGTAAATTATATATTTCATAATGTGGTTAATACTATTCATTGAATCCAATTTAATAGATTAGATATAATGTTCATTTTTAAATAATAATAATTCATTGTGTGTTTATGCACAGTGTTTTGTATCGTGTACGCTATAGAACATTTTTTTCTTAACATATACGGATATTATATAAAAAATTAGAATCAAAATAATTCAGTCACTCAAAATTATATTTCAATCTAATATCTATATTCACATCAAAATTAAGAACAACACTAGGGTTTAAATGCAACCTAAATGTAAATGAATTTAAATTTTCACCAAACCTACCTTAACATTAACTTTAAAATAAATCACTAATGTCTATTAAAACGTATCCTCAGCCTCAAAAACATAGATCTTAATTTCATTATGTCAATGAAAATCTAATTTCACGTCATTATTATATTATAGAAAATAAAGATCATATATAAAGTGTTAAATATAATAATTTTTATATTTACCATAAAATATAATGTATTTCAAATATATTTCAGATAAATTATAGTATTCTTCTAGATATTTTCAATATACACATCACAAATATTAGTTAATTGATCCGTTCACAAACTCCAAGAATCCAAAAAAATTTAGAACCTTATTTCCATTAAGTTTTAAATATATTATCATTTTTATTTTTCTTTTTCAATTGGGGATAATATATTTTCATATGAAGAGGTTTTCTAAATTAATAACATGAAATATTAGATATTTTATTATTCTTATGTATTTATTGTCTATCCTCTCCATTATAATTCTGGATGTTTTTTACTAAACACCCAAACATCAATTTGTGAAAATTATCCCTCTATATATTCTGAATGAGATAAATATAGAAAATGATTATAATTTATAATAAATTTACATAAATTTTTATTATCATCATTTTAATAAATTGAATAAAATTTAATTCCACCATTAATTTGCATCTATTTCTCTATATATCTTTCTATTATATTATCTTATTTCATTTTTATATTATTAAATCAACCAAACATGGATTCGTAATGTTTTCAGCACCATTAATATATATAATTCATGGTTACAATAAATTCAAATGTGTATAAATAATATCCCCAAAAACTCCACATTAATAATATTATTCTCACCAAGATATTAAACAATAATCACTATTATCACGAAATATTGATGTACCTAATCCACATATTCTCTTAAATTAAAATAAAAATGATGATAATATCTCATCTATATACATCTCTTACCCTCCATGAAATTTCAATTTCCAAAATGTGTCACATTAATATTTTCCTAAAACCCATAGGCAATATTACATGAGGACACCTATGTATATATATTTCTTTGAATTGAATATAGATTTTGATTCCAACCGCTGATGTTTAACTACAATTATGACTTCCCATGAAGAAACAAATACTGAATCAACTAGTCTAAAATATTATAATCTTTAGTCAATATAATAAAATTAAAACCCACATTAATAATAATATATATCTATAAATTATCTTTCCAATATTCACAATCTTTTCCAAAAAAAATTAATGTCTGATTTATATGATCATACCAATATTCACAATCTGTTATAAAGTGTTTAATAAAAAAATATTCTCAAAAACTGAAATACTAAATTTTTTCCAAGTATAGTATCGACAAGATGGTTAGAGAATTATTGTTCTCAAACATACATATAATTTTTCCCACTCATGAAAATAATCTATTGAAAACTTTTAAACACTAAATAGATTATATTAAAATAAAAAATAAGGAAAATAAAAATAGATTCCCTTAGAAAACAAAATATAATCATGTTAATAAAAAATATCACAAATAATAACAATGAATGTTAAAAGAATGAATATCTCTATATTATGTTTTATTCAATATTTAGTGATATAATTTTTATATACTTCCAATAGTTACAATCATCTAAAATCTTCAATCTTAATCCAATGTGATAGGGGGATTAGTACCCATATGAATTGGATAAAAGTTCAAAACATAGAACTATAGAGATCTACATGATTAAATAATATAATTAATAAACCCTACAGGATATAAAACAATAATCAGTAGCACCCTCTAATTCCTTAATAGCCTATTTTATCAATATAATTTGAATCGTTATTATATCCTAAACATCATAAGGCTCAATTTTTGGATGTAACAGGAAACCTAGCCTCTAAATCTCATTGATCTCATAAGACTAGAAATAAATAATTATATAAATAAAACCTTTATATTTTATAGTAAAATCCTTAAAAATGGAATCCTTATTAATAAACAAAAAAAATACAATCAAAAGGTCCCAAAATCATCAAGATATGAAATTATTTAGTGTAATAATATATTCATCATGTAAAATAATTTCATTAATAAAAAATTCATTAAAAATCTGTCTAAATTTATATATATAATTTCAGTAAACATTCATTATTTTTTTTACTATGATATAAATAAACATTCAGTCAACGCGATCTTCTATTTTATTTGAATCAAACATCTTCACAAGACTCTCATATTCAAAATAACAAATTTTTGAACATTGGAAAATAATGAATCAAAAGTTATTTATGTAAAAAACATATAAAAAATAACATAAAGATATCTAAATTAGAAAATAAATATTATTTTATATTTAAAAACGAGGTATATAGAAGAAATCATTTTAGGGAATGATTCAAAAACACCAATCCCTTCAGTTCAATCAAGTTACTTTCATGATTATTTATAAATAAATTGAAAAATTAGTACTATTATTTGTGTTATGTTACTCATGTCTGAATACTTTGTATAGAGTAGAATAATAGAAATAATTTATTTTTTATTAAACAAGAAAATGTTAAAAATATATCTTAACATGTGTACATGTTGTTTCATTCATAAATATGCTTTTAATTAATTTTTAACAACATGTGTGTTTAATTTAGTTAATTGTTATTAAAAGTTAAAAACATATATATATTTTTTAGTAATGTTTTTATGTTCATAAATGGTATAAATATGGATAGACAACAAAAATCAATAAGAATAAGAAAAAAGATGTGGTAAATAAAATAATATCATTGATTGAATATTTTGAAAATAAGGCAAAAATGATTATTGAAATTAACACTGCATTATATGTATGTTTGAATAAGTGTTACTAATGGAATTGACAAAAACTTTAATTATTCAATGTAATTGACTTAACTAATCGATATTATATATAAAAACTTAAGGAACAAGTTATCTAGGCATTTAAAAAATTATATGAGAAATAATAATTGTTGAATATCCCTTTAGAATAAAATATAATAATCATAAAAATGTTCACCAACTAAATTTATGACCATTATCTCTTTGAATATGTTAATATTAAGGTCGACATAATAATATTTTGTTATTTTTTGGATTATAAAACTTATGAGGGGGAATATATAAATTTATTGGCTTATTGTTATATAAGTCATGAAATAAACTAGGAGTATCCCAAATTTTCATAGCTACTCCTCTAGTATTTCCACCAAGATTTTATAATTAAGGTAGAGGTGATAAAACATTGACATTCCACTTATCATTATAAAATTATTTTACATGTTGTAGAATTTAAGGAGGTTTCATTCAATAAAAAAACCTTTAAATAAAAGATATTTTTTTATAAAATAATATAAGTAAAGAATCCAATATATGGTGGTTACCACCGGAAGATCAACCTTAAATTTTATATTGAGAATATTTTGACATCAAATCCATATTTATGGGTATAAACCCAGTTTTCATTAGAAGAAAAAAAATTATTATAATTTTTTGTTTTTTGTTTTTTCTAATAGTATACCATATATTTTTGGCCCCTTACATGAAATTTTAGTACCTTTTAGTATCTTCAGGAAGAAGAGAAGACCCATAATCACTTGAAAATGTAAATGGTGAGATTCTAATTTAGGAATTTTGTATCCAATGTCATTTATAATACTCCTTATATAATTTAAATTGATTCATTTTTAATGTCCTCAAAAAGAATAATTGATTATACATAATACATAGGGTATGTGTTGTGGAGGGGGAATTAAAAACCTGGGAAAACAATTATCTTTTGAAATATCATACTACCTGATAGTTGTAATAAAATTTTAATAAAAATATAATTTTTACTTAATATAATTATTAGATTGTTAACAAAATTTATATTATTTATTAAAATTCATTAAAATATTATAAATGAACTTAATATAAATATTTACTTCATTAATTTATTTACCATTGAGATTCATTCAATTTCACAAAGAGATTAGGATCAAATAATAAATATTTTCCCATATATCAAATTAATTTAGACTCATGGTATATTAAGGTAATTATAAAATTTTCGAATTTATATAAAAAATAATATGATGTAAGTATTTTAAAATAATTAAGATATTTTTTTATTTTTCAATTGAAAAAATGTTATATTGTATACCACCATTACTTTTTATAGTCTTTTAACAAATAGAGACTGCATTATTTGAGAAAAAAATTATAAATGATAGGTTATTTAATCCATTATAACCCATTTGTTATTGAATTTCATAATATATATGTAATGAACAATGTTTTTGAAAAAGACAAAAATCTAATAGAATTTGAATTATTTTATTTACTAGATGGGTCTTTTTTAAAAGTGAGCTTTGAAAAATAATTTTTAGAGTTGGATCACATTTTATGTAACACCACAAGATTTTAATGACGTATATTTCAATTAATTTCATTTATGATGGTGTCATACACTACACCATGACGAGGATGCTCTATACACAACACTAGTCCATCTTTCGGTATATGTATGACTACTCTTGGATTGCATTACAAAAAAGTCATTATTTTTAATGATTTTATTTCATGCAAGACAAAGTGTAAGAAAACAAATAAATATTATTATGTTACCATATAACATCGTTATTATAATTAAGAGTATGCATAGTATTAATAGAATTGTGTAATCATTATTTACACATGTATATATAATTAATTATAAATGAAAAAAGACACATTTTAAATAAAGGTAACTATTTTTATAAAAACCCATTTAAATGAAAATAATCGATTTTATAAAATTTTAATATCACTTTTGATAGTTTTTATTAATAAAATAGAATTTTAATATATGTAATGAAATTTTTAAAATTATAATTATATTTTTTAATGAATATGTATAATAATAAGTTCAATTTGTTTTATAAAATAAGTATTTTTCAAAAAAAAATGTTGTTGGCCTCATTTTTTTGGAGAATCCATATTAAATCTAGTTTTACCAAAAAAAATTATTCTATTTAGAAAAATAAAATTATTATTCAGAATAAGAGTATCTAAAATTACTTTTGTTGATTTTTTTATTCTTCTGATAAGTTTCTCATATTGGTGAATTATAAAAAAACATTGCATTTCAATTGAAAATTACCCTTTAGTAAAATTTATTTTTAGTGTTAAATTACATATTTGAATGCTTTTGATATATGGATAAATTATTATTTATATTTAATATAATTTATATCATTGGATTAAATTTCTACTTAATTTACATGTAATCCCATTTCATTCATTTGCATGTTTTAACTTTTAAACCCCATTTATCATTCTGACAACAAGATTAATTTAAAATTAATTACTAAAATATATGTTTTTTTATTTTGATAATTGGATTCCATATTATAAATCTATGGGTCCAAATTATGTTAATAACTTTCCTTTATATCATGGAAATATCAATAGAAAATTCAAATGTTTTTACTAAAATGTTAAGAAATTTAATTATATAATTAATGGAAAAAAAGTATTTTAAAATGTTCTAATAACATATCCTAATATCATTAGATGAGTTTATTTTGACCTAAATCATCTTTGTGTGAAATGGTATCTTTTAGAATCCACTTGGATGATAATATGACAATTTAAATATTTTATTGAAAGGAATTTTACATACTTCATACACAAATTTTATAAACTATAGCATTTTTAATATAAGGATATACATAAAAAATTTTGACTATAAAAACCCATTTAAAAGCTATTTTTTCATTATCATGGTAAATTAGTTGTAACATTTTTAATATAGGCTTTTCCAGAAGATATATTTGATTATATATATTTCTTTGAAATATTGAAGATTTATCTTCGTCATGATATTTATATTTAATATTGGGTCAATATATAAGTATGTTAAATAATTACCGAAGAAAAAGTATTTATTATATTAATATTTAAAATATTAATTTAATATTATAAAAAATAATAAAAGAAAAAAAAATTATAATTAATATATTCAAAATACATTCAAGATGACCTCGACCTGATAAAAATATGATAAAATATTTGTTTTTTGTTAACATCCAATATTAATATTTTAGAAAATTCATCAATTGAACACTGTCAAAATTGAAACTATATATATTTTTTGATAATAATGTTTTGTTAAATTAATTAAATTTATAAAAAGTTAAAAAATTATTTATTATTATAGGGACAAAAATATACTGACATTTTCAATTATGGTATAATTGAAATAATATTAGTTAAAATAAAATTCCCTTACACTACTATAAAAACGGGCAATATCAGCGCTCAAATCGGGCTTTAATAGCGCTAAAAAAGCGTTGTAAAGATCAGCGCAGATAAAGGGGTGGGACCCTTTAACAGTGCTTTTTTAGCGCTGTTAAAGGTCGCTTTTATCAGTGCTTTTTAGAATTATTAAATCCCTACCTTCTGCAAATAGAATATCTACATCAGTACAGCCAGTTGAACAAGACCTGCAGAAAAACCAGTATATCAAACAAGCAAATGTGATATACTAATTATTCATTATTCAAAACATAAAGGTACCATTAAATACTTACATTGCCCCAAAAACCCACAACACAACCCAACCACAACCTTCTTCTCAATGTACTCAACCGATCTAAACACCAAGATGTATTCTACCCAAGACTATCTAATTCAAAATGATGATCATGTCATCAACCGATCACTTAATTTCTATGGTGCTCCCCACTATACGCTTTAGCTCACAAACACCACCATCTGATGGTTAACACCTCCATCATCGGGAAAGAACCACTAGAACCCCAACTAAAACTCCACAACATACTCAATATGTTTTCTAACTTAGCATGCTTAGACATCCATGAGAACACCAACCAATGTTATCATCCATCCTTTCCATAAAAACCACTTGGAATGGATGTGAATCCCGCATCTATACATGAATCAAGGACAATTCAAATTTTCCTCAAAGATTGATCCCATTTTCAAAACATAATTAACATTTCAAAATATCAAATAGATGTGGATTACAACTCACCACATTTGTTCCTTTTTCCTAGAGGAATTTAAAACATGCACCACATAGGTTAAAAAAGCAGTAGCGGATAGATCTATTTGATCATACAAAGCCATGAACCAAAGTTTATCCTTGAGGAAACTGATGAGTGATGTTTGTGAATTCTTTTTGGAACTATGAACTGACTCTCATGATGAAACACATGAAATATCTTTAAATGTAGCCTCACTTGGTGAATCATTGGAACAATTTCATGTATTGAATACTCTTAATGTCCGATTAAGCATTCCATTTTTTTTCATCAAATGGATTGGTCAAATTTCAATCTATCATGGAGGCTTCCGCACCACCTTTACACACAACTAATGATCATAGGAAACTTTATTAGTAAAACAATCCTTAGGGCACTGGACATGAAAGATCATGCAGTGCCATAGTTTCTCAGCAACATCAATTTACCCCACATGATATAAGGCTATTGCATGATTTCCAAGACATACCGAGAGGAGAAGAGAAGGTGAAAGTCCCATATACAAACAACATAAAAAATGAACATCCACCACCCTTTCACTATATACATCAAAATCATATCTTTAAGAACGTCCATTTGAATTTCTATCTTACTTCCATCGAGGATGATGCATGTTGGCCAACATGTTTTGGAAATTGTTTATCTTCATTCGTGCCTTGTACTTGCACCCCTGAATTTAAAGGTGAGTATTTGTACACGATAGTTGACCTTCTTAGAAAAGGGTTTCTAGAAGATTATAAGAGACATGAATCAATGAAAATCGTTAGAGTATTGGAGAAAATGTGGTTGCAACAAATAATGTGGCAGTCAGCTTGTGCAATGCATCCTAAGTTACAACTTGCAGGTATTGTACTTTATTTTTTTCTGGAGGGTTTCAGGGTAAATGAATTTTGGAATGATCATTTATATTCATTGTATTTTAGGTTTTTTTGATAGTTTAGGGGAAAGGGTGTGGTCTGCTGACATTGGAGGATAAGTCGAAGGGTTATTTTGTGTGTGAATATGTTGGAGAAATGTTAACTCACGCAGAACTGCGAGAGAGAAAGCTAACTAAGAGTAGTGAAAAGCATGCATATACAGTTCTCTTAGATGGTGATCGGGGTTCTCTTAGATGGTGATCGGGGATCAAAACTGTATATGCATGCTTTTCAATACTCTTAGTTAGCTTTCTCCCTCGCAGTTCTGCATGAGATAACATTTCTCCAACATATTCACACACAAAATCACCCTTCGACATAACCTCCAATGTCTGCAGACCCCACCCTTTCCCCTCGGCTGTCAAAAAAACCTAAAAGGCAATGAATAGAAATTATCATTCCAAAATGAATTTACACTGATACCCTCCAGAAAAAAATAAAGTACAATACCTTTAAGTTGTAACTTAGGCCGCATTGCATAAGCCGATTTCCACATTGTTTGTAGAAACCACATTTTCTCCAACACTTTAATGATCTTCATTGCTTCATGTCTCTTATACTCTTCTATAAACTCTTATCTAATAATGTCAACTATCGTGCATGCATACTCACCTTAAAATTCATGGGTGCAAGAACAAGGCACGGATGAAGATAAACAATTTCCAAAACAAGTTTACCAATGTAAGTATTTAATGGTACCTTTATGTTTTTCATAATGAATAATTAGATAGTCATGTTTTTAATGATTTTTGGAACTAGGCACTGACTCTCTTGATGAAACAGAGGAAAGATCTTTAAATGTAGAGTCAATTTCTAAATCATTGGAACAGTTTCCTGTATTGGCGGTTGTAAATTCCAGATTTAGCATCCCATCTTGTTCATCAAATAGATTGGTGAACTTCCAATGTATCATGGAAGCTGCCGCATACATGCAACTAACGATTGGAGATTTTATAGGTTCATTCTTGATATGAAGGTATTTTGGAGATTTTACTGGTTTTTTTGTCCAAAGCCCAAAGAAATGTGGTTCATCATTCTTGCATGTTTCTGGTTCATTTCATTTGTTAAAATGTGCAAATGACCCATTGGATAAAGAATGTTTTATTTAATAATAATTACAATTTTTCTACAAACATTTACATACAATAATGTTTCATCTTTTTATCTCCATGAACCCCTTTCAAAAATGTCCGCCAATTATACATGTCTGCAACTCTTGCAATAAAAGTCAGATCTTCATTCTATTTCTAGACAATCTTGCATCAAGTTTGTGGCCCACTCGTTTCTGAAGATATCTACATCGTCTTGCGAATATGATGTTTTTTGGTACTCATAATAGTACTGAAAAATATATAAATAAAGAATTAATAAAGAATTTAAATGAAATAGTACTTGTTTTCGAAAGGCTTGGGTCATGATGGTGGAATGCCTTGAGTGACAATGTTGGTTTTTAATGAGATGAGACATGTGGATGATGGGCCCTATCCTAAGTTATGAGGCAGTGGGTTAGGATTTGAACCTAGGACATTACCTTGTACCTTTTAATAGTGGGTTGAGTTCTTGGATGATGCTTTCCCCGAGCCTTTGGGTATGGGTTGGAACATGGGTACCAATATTATGTCATGTGGCGATGATTGAATTTTTTTATGGTACCAAATATGGAATTATCATGTGTTATGGTGTCGTAGTTATCACATAAAGACCTAACGTTGACTGAGTCAGGGTGCCCTAGTTAGCACATGACATCCAAAATTCTTAGGTGATGTTTTTATTTTACTCATCCATACATGGATATGATGATATATACTAGGGGATCATGGTGTTACCCTACTGAGATGTATTTATCACACCATGCATAGGCACTTTGGAGCATGTTGAAACCATATATCTATTTTTTATGTTTGAGCATAGGTTTTACATGGGATCAATCTGAAGCATCTTGAATGGCATCGAGTGATTAGGATTTCACTATGGCCCAAGGATGGCAGTAGGGTTGGTGTGTATTGTTCAAGGGGTAAACCAAGAGGGAAAAAAATATTTAAAAGATTCACTATATAAAATGTAATCTAGACATTTACCACAAACAATATAATCAAATTCCAAACACATAGGCATACAAAATGATTCGAAAACACAATTAGCATCACAAAATTAATTTATAGAACAACAATAAATGAAAAAAAACTCATACTAAAAACATCTAGATATATTAGGGCATCCACTGACTTTGGGTGAAGAAATCGATGAAGTCAAAGGAAAAACCCAAAAGGTGAGGGAGCCTTCTGCACTGCCTCGGGAGGAGAAGACGCGACCGCCGGATTTGGGGGTGTATGGGAGGATCTGCCAACCGTTGAGTATGGTCCAAAGGGGAATAGGATGAGTAGGGTTCGGATGGAGGAAGATCTGAGGAAAATCCTCCAGAGTAGGGTTCACACGGAGTACTGTCCAGAGGGGAAGAGGAGGAGTAGGGTTTAGAGGGAGGAAGATCCATATAAGAGGATCGAGGGGAAGGAGAAAGAGTACGGAAAGGGTCTGACAAAGGGATGATTGGGGAGAGGGAAGCTGTCGTAAGGGTACAATACCACGAGAGCTTGGGGCCTGATAAAAAAGAGAAGACTATGTGCCTGCTTTTAATAAAATCAGAGAAAAGTTTTATCAGCGCTAAAATTTTAGCGCTGATAAAGTGTGGCTTTAACAGTGCTAGAAAAGCGCTGACAAATCTACCCTTTATCATCACTTTTAATTAGAAATGATAAAGATTATCCTTTATCAGTGCTTTTTTATTAGCGCTGATAAAGGGTGGATTTTCCCTTACCCATTTAGTTAAAATTAAGATAGAATAAATAAGAGATAATTAAAATGATAAGGTATTAATTCTTAAGAAACCATGTAAAAATTTATTAGTTTATGATTTTACAATTTTATATCATCTGATCATAGAAAATATGTCATTTTGGAGTCTTTTTGGATTTTAATTTATTATAAGTTAATGTTTTGGGAGATTCCAAAAGATCCCCTCAACCTCCTCAAAAAAATTAACATTGAATTGATCCTTCAAGTTCGTATATCTCGTATAAGTTTCCCTTATAAACATAAATTGTTAAAATATAGAGGTTTTGGTGTTCTTAAAGGAACAACTCTAGTTCCATTAAGAGGAGATCAAGTTCCATATCTTCAAAGAATAGGTAATCTTCTCTGGCGATTATTTCAAAATAATTTCTTAGATTACTTCTTCTTAATTAATTTTACAATCTAAAGTAATAAATAAAGTATAAATTATAAATTGGGATTTTATTATGATTATGGAACAACCATACCCCACCTTCTATCCAACCTATGAAAAAAATCCTCACATGTGCATTAGTACATCTTACCATCTCTACGCCATGGAGTAATCTATTTTTCAACACCACATTGCACGGATGGGTATAATGACGAAAATAATAACTATATATAATTAATATAAGATGATATTGATTCTATAAAAAAATATATACCATCCACTTCTATATCATTTCACAATTATTGGAATGAATTCATCGTTAATGAATATGTAGGACCTATTGTCACCACGATGTAATGCGATTCATTATACTTAATATTCCTTAAATATTGATTATATAAATATATGTAATTAATAAATTTATATATATTAAATTAATATCATTCTGGAAATTATATAACAAAAACCTGGGAAGAATAATCTAAATAGATATAACAAAACATGAATAAGAATATGAACTAGTTAATACAAGAAAAAAGACAAATAATGATATATTATTGATAAAAAAGTGGTAAAATGATAATATTTAGTATTAAAAATATAATTATTTTTGTAATAAGTTAATTAGATCATTTATACCAATATAAAATATGATCATATGCATACCAATGGAATATGTTCTACGAAAAAATATTTTTTAAGTATCACCTTTATTTCTTTGAGGAAAATGTTGTATACACTACTTGGTTAGACTACATTGTATATATACAGGCCCTAAATTTATTTAATGAGGAATATTTATAGAATAATTTTATTCATATAATTTCTCTTACTTTCATGAGGCTTATGATTTTATTTATTATAACGTGGATAATATTTATTTCTCAATATCTTCAATATTTATAATTGTTTTTATTTATGTCTCCTTTGAAAATATTTAACATCCTTGTCCATTATTTAAAAAAAAAA
Organism: Viscum album; assembly: GCA_963277665.1. Classification (NCBI taxonomy): domain Eukaryota; kingdom Viridiplantae; phylum Streptophyta; class Magnoliopsida; order Santalales; family Viscaceae; genus Viscum; species Viscum album. Next base: position 882,200,238 of record OY728143.1, on the reverse strand, counting down.
TTCATAAAACATTTTACTATTCTCCTATGAATATTTAAATTTATTTGTGTCTTTTTACTTTATTGTTTGAAAAGAATATTTTTTTTTTCCATATGTTGTACTTTTTGGTTTAACCAAAAAAAGTATGAGAAAATTTTTTTCTTCTAACATATATAAAATATATGGATTTTTAATCTTTCATGATACCATATATATATATATGAATATTCTTGTACAATCTTTAATGGTTATTTTCAATGAAATTATTTTAAAAAAAATTGAGTTGAATATTGGGAAATGAAAATGTTTTTTTAGAGAAAGGATATATTCCTAAAGGATTAATATCAAGAGTTATTTTAAATTTATTTTCCATATAATATGGAATTATTTAAGGGGTTTATATTTCATGTATACTAACCTTATTATTAATATGCTTTTATTTTTTTATGTTGGAATCCAATTTATGAAATCCATTTGTTTTTCATGTATTTTGTTATAATGAAATGATGTTTAACAGACAAAATTTTATTACTTTGGTTATGATATGATGAATGATATATGTTTTTATAGAATAGATAAGAATGATTTCATTATATAATGTTTGGGACAAATATATCCCACTAATTAATTTGGTCATGATTTATATCTTAGAAGATAAATAGTACCAGAATAAGAAATGATCTCGATTTAGTAATACATGGCTAAAATGGGAAATGATCTCTGTTTAGTAATACAGGGATGGAATGGTAACAAAACCTTGTTCAGTAACATAGGGCTTCAATTATTGGTAGAATAAGTTCAATAAAGGAATGTTTCCACCATAATGGTCTTGGTAATTAGCCTTGGCTAATATGAAAATGATTTTCAATGCATGTGTGTTGGCCAATATTCTATATTTTAGGTAAATTCTATTTTTTTAGGTCATATGTTCCTTATTTATTTATGCCTAACTAACATCCATAATTTATTTAATAACTCATGATTTTGATATATTTTATATAAGGTATGATTTTCAAAAGTTATGTTCATGTATTTATATTTTTATGTTCATTTTTTGTTAGATATTGTTTACCCTTACTGGGTATTTAATCTCACCCTTTTTATATGTTTTCTTTTCCCCATGATATAATGGAAGGTTTTAGGTAGAAAAAAACAAATGGGATGATCTTTATGGGATATTTTTCATATAATTAAACAAATTAGATAAATGGATTCTCAGTTTCCAAAGTCCCTAATATAATATATTCTTTGGGCATGTATTTATGTAATATGTGTTTATTAAATTAATCTGATGTTATAAACATGTATATTAAGCTTGGGTAATTATATTTTGTATCATTTAAAAGGTTTTTTAAATTTTTTAATATAAGGATGTGAAAAATTTAATGAGATCCATAGAGATGTTTATAAGGATATCTCTAAGTATTTACTATTGATAAGGCTATGTATATATTATAATTCTAATATTATTATGATAATATTTATTATCCATGATTAATCCAAAAATATCATAGATTTATTTTTTTTGTAATTTCCCTTACCCATTTTTTATCTCTAATATAAATTTTTCACACTTTTAATTCAGGTATTTTTCAATATCTTTAACAGGATAGAACAAAGTTAACATTTCATGTTTTTGATGTGGAAATATGGGGAGATATATGTAATAGGTGTAAATATCATAAAGTGAATCAGAAATGTGGAAGTATTGGTTATAAAATATAGGATAATGATACTACAAATGAAATATGAAATGCTTGGGATGATCTCTCTATATTTTGACCTTAAAAATAAGAATCAAGATGAGATTATGGTTGTGTAACTTTAATACAAGAATCATATTTCTTATTCTTGGAATGAATAAAATAATGAACCCTAAGAAATTGGTTATGAATAAATTTGGATGATTGAAATGAATATGTTTTGGAGGTGAAGGATTATATAATATGAATCATGAAATATATAATTACTTTCAATATAAATATTTCATTTTTGTTTGAAAAGGATATATTGAATAATAATGAATACCTTGAAAAATGATTTATGGGAATTGTAATATTTTGATTAAGGGAACCTGACCCTTAATTTGTTCATAAATTGGACAAATTTGTGTTTATATTGGATAATGATATGTTGGATATGATTAATTGTATGATACTAATTAAGGATTTTATGAAATGTGGGTTATGCTATCATGGATTAAGTTTAATTTTTTTAACTTACGTAGCATATCCAATAATCATTGGAATAAATAAATATCAATGTATTCAATAAGGATTTAAGGTAATTCTGATAATTACCATGATTCCAGAGAACACGTGATAAAGGAATTAACATGTTTCGAATGTGACCAACAAGAGATACCTAATGATATATGAGGGATAAATGGTTCACTGATTTAGTTCACATCTCTCAAATATTTTGGATTTTCATCTTTCAAAAGGATTCTGAGGTTATCAATTTATAGAATGTTTATGTTAAACTTTGGATGATGAATGTTATATTAAAGTATTATCTCACCATATGTTAACTTATTCATATTTGATAACTTATGTTAAACTTTTGGTTGTGATTAATAAAAATGGAAAGACATATAATTATATTAATGGATTAAATGATATGATAACACATCAGTAATGAAATAATAAATATAGTTTTTTTCAATAATAGATTAAGTTGAAATTGTTCAAGGAATTAACAAATGTGAGATTGTACCAAATTAAAGTAATTACTTTTCCTTAAGAAAAAGTAATCAACTCTATGATATTGATACTAAAACCCAAAATTTTATCCTAGTACCTTTTATTTGATGAATCTTAGGGTCCCTTAGATCGCCACGAATTTATATCTTTATTAATGTTTAATTTCTCCTAACAGTTTCTCTATCACTCTCAATAAGAATACGATAGTAAGATTTCAGTTCAATATCAATGTTTTTACATTATACTTATATTTCACTGTGTGGAAATCTAGTTATGAGTTATTTTGGGTAATGGTTTTGTCTGTAAATTTCCCTTTTTAAATATTATTTTTGTAATTCATTTGTATGATGTGAATTTATATTAAAGAAACATTTATGTATTAATAATTTTATAACCTAGATGAATAGTTAGGATGAAATTCATTTCAAGGGGGAAGAATGTATCACCCTGAGATATTTATGAGATATATATTTTTTAATTTCATTTATCTATTTTGTTATAAAACACACCAAGATAATATAATGTTATAAAAACACCAAATCATCATATAGTATACACAAAACTATTCTTGGGTTATGTTAAACACAATTTCAAGTTCTTTTGATAGATTTCTTTTCAGGAAAGATCAAGTTTAAGTGAAACCCTAAATATTATTATGTTACCTTATAACCTAGATATAATGATTTTAAGTAAGATTATTAATTATTTAATAATGAAAACATTCTTTAAAAATTAATATATAATAAATTTATTGGTGATAAGTTAATTATAAATTAAAATAAATATTATCTTAAATAGAAGGATTTTTTTCTAAAAAAATAATTTAAATTAAAATAAATGAGTTTAAAAAATAATAAAATAACTCTAGATATATTTTACTAATAAAATAAATATTTTAAATTTTCAATATAATGTTTTAAATTTTTATTATATTTTTTCTAGGCAATATATAAGATCCAATTCGATTTTTTTGACAAAAAAACTATTTTATTAAAATAAAGTTTCCCCCACTCATGATGGTGCAACCATTTAAAATCATTTGATGAAACCGTTTTATAATAATTTTGACAATATAATATACTATTTGTAAATTAGAGTATCTCAATTCAAATTTATTGAATGTTTTTTTAATGTGTTTCATGTTTTGATGAATAATAAACAAATAATGCATTTTAATTGAAATCTAATTTGTCATAAAATATATTTATAGTGTTAAATTATATATTTTAAGGGGTTTAATGTATAAATATATTACATTTTTATCATTTATTATAATTTATTTCATTGGAATTAATTTTACATTGAATTTAGATGTAAAAACATTTCAGTCTTTTTTCTTGTTTTAACTTTTGATACTTATTTTCATTCTATAAATGGGAATATTTTAAAATTAATTACTAAAAATTATGTGTACTGAAGTATTAAAAATTGATTAAATCTTTTTAATCATCAGATCAATTTTATGTGAGCACTTGTTTTTGGGAAATTCAAATAGTAACTTCCATTATTTTTATTAATATGGTAAAAAGGTTAATTGTGTAAGTAGGGGTAAAAATAATATTATACAACATTACTAATAGTCAACCTAATGTCATAGTATAATTGTTTTTCCCCTTAATCATCCTATGGTTGAAATTTTATATTTTTAGAAGCCACTTGGATGAGATTTGGACATTTAATATATTTTATTTAAAGAAAAGTTAAATACGTTTTTTCAAATTCTAATAACTATTTCATTTTTATTATAAGTTTATACATAATCTAGATTATAAAATAAATAATAATTTTAAATATAAAATATTTATCATTCGCATTGTAATTGTTTTAATTTTTTATGATATAAATAATCTCTTTAATGTCTTATATAATGATGATGCAAGAATAATTTAATTGATCAAAAATAAATAAAACAAAATTAATAAAAATTATAATAACAATTAAAAAACTAAAAACCCTGAAAAATCTTAAGGCTCGAGTTTATGCTGAACTTAATCAGCCAAATGTCTAATTGTTGCCCATTTGGAGACACATGGAGAAGGTTATGAAACTTATAATATTTTATTTAAAGTTATGTTAAAGTTTTCAAATTTATGTTCTAATAAATATTACATTTTTAATATATGCATTTCAAGATGATATTTTAGACTATAAATAATCTTATTAAATATGGAAAGGTTATATTCATCATGGTATTTTATTTTTAATTTTTACCCAAAAAAATTAGTACATTAAATTTTTATAGAAAACTAATGTAGTAATTATTTTTTATTGGAAATATCTAATCAATGTTATTAAAAATATTAAAATAATAATTATTTTGGATAATTAACATATAATATAAATTTTATAGGTTACCTTATCTCCATAGGAATATAATAATATATTTGGTTCTATGTTAACATATTATCTTGATATTTTTTAATTATTTTAAATTAATTGTGTCATAATTGACACTCTGGATTTTTTGTCAAAAATAATGTTTTATTAAATAATTTAAAAAACAAAAAAACTTCCAAAATAAAAATAAAATTATTATATGGTCTAAAATATAATATATATTCATATTATGGTATAACTGATAGAAAATTAGTAATAATTACATTCTCATAATGTTGAAAAAGTTGTTACCTTGTTTAAAATTAAAATAGCATAACTATGGGTTATCTAAAAGGATAAGGTATAAATTGATAAGGAAAAAAATTTATTGGTTTATTATATTAAAACCCTATCTCATCTAATATTCTAAAATATGGAATTTGGGATCATTTTTATTCAATTTTGTTTTAATTTAAATTAATAATTTTTAGATTCCAAAAGTACCCCTCACCTCAATTATAAGATAGAACCTCCACCCTCGCTTCTACACTTCAAATTAATCCTTAATGATTCAATATCCCTATACCATGTAGTATTTAAACTTCCCTATTTAAATTTAATATGTGTTAGTATTCTTAAAATACCTTCTCTAGTTCCTTTAAGTAGATATCTAGAGGGAACTCGTCGAAGAAGAGTTAATATCCTCTACTAATTCTTTCAAACATGTTTCATCTTATAATATATCATAATGATTTTACCATTTTAAAATAATAATTAAAGTATAAATTATATTTTATGATGTTATTGTGATTATTTAACAACCATATTACACATTCTATTAATCATATATAAATTGAATTCATCACGCGTTGATCCGTACAACTTACAGTCTCCACATCGTGGTGTAATCTAATTTTCATGATCACATTACATGGAGTGTTATAATGATGGAAATAATAACTATATATGATTTATATAAGATTTTTTTATTATTTAACAAAATATATACCCTCAAATTCTATATAATTTCAAAAATATTTGAAGGATATCATTGCTCGTGCATAGGTACGACTTATCGTCTCCACGATGCGATGTGGTTCACTCTATATAATCTTTGTTAAAGAATGATTAAATAAATTTATATAATGAATAAATATGATATATATTACATTAATATCATTTTGGATATAATATAACTATAACCTAAGAAAGGAATCCATAACTAATATGAAAAAACAGGCATAATAATATAAATTAGTTAAAACCCAAAAGATGAGTAATAATAAAATGTTATAATCAAATGGGTGATAAGATGATTATATTTAGTACCATAAATATAATTATCGTTCTGTAAAAATTTAATAAAATATTTAAACCAATTTAAATGAGGATCGGATATGTACTAAGGGAATTAGAACTATGGTAAGAGATTATTTTTGTCTCAACACTATTTTTATGAGACACATCCCATATAGAGTACTTTTTTCTCACAACTGTTGTTTATGCATCTCATGGAAGTATTTTTTATTATTATCCATAATATTATATTATTTTCAAAATTTTATTTCATTTATGGGAAATATTATTATAATGATTTTATTTTAATAGTATTTATTTCACAATCTATTTAATATTTTGAATCATTTTGTTTAGGGTATCTTTTGAAGAATAGTTACTATTAATATACATGTTTTTTAAAAATGTTTTCATAGAATGTTTTAAAATTCTCCAATTTATATTTAAAGATATTTTTTTCTTTTAATTTATAGTATTATATTAATATTTCTTTTATTTTATAAATGACGTACGTTTTGACTTATTAGACAAATGTATGAGAAAAATGTTTTCTTTTAACATATACAACATAAATATATTTTTACAATATAATAATTACAAATTTCTATGAACTTTATGTTACTATATTTCAAGGTTATTTTAAAAAAAAATTATCTAATATTTATAATTGTGTGTAATTTTGAAAAATGATATTTGTTTAAAGAATAAATGGTATTTTCATAAAAAAGTAATTCCTTGTTTTCTATAAAAATTATTTTTCATCTATGATATAATTATTTAATAGGGTTATGTTTTAATTATACTATTCCTATTATTACTATGGTTTAATTATTTTTATGATGTAATTTTATTTATGAATTCCATTTTTTTACATGGATTATGTTTTAATATAATGGTGTTTAAGTACCCATTTTATTCCTTGGGTTATGATATGATAAATGATTTTTGTTTTTATGGAAGATATAAGAATGATTTCATTATGAGATGGGTGGGACCTATATCTCCATAAAATGAAATGGGTTATGAATTATATCTCATGGGATAGATAAGACAAGAATGGGAAATGATATCAGTTTATTAATATAAGTCAAGAAAGATAAATGATCCTAGTTTAGTAATACATTTATGAAACAGTATGTAAAACATGGTCAGTGACCGACAGTCTGAACAAAGAGTGAACTCATTTTAGTGAAGGTATTTTTACACTATGATGGACATGGAAATGATTATTGTGTAATACAGAAATTGTTTTTTTATAATTATGTGTTTTCTACAATTCCAATTTTTATTCTAATGATATTTTCTCATTAACTATGTTCAATTATATTTTATAATTTATAAACTGACAATATTTATTTTACAACACAATATTTTGATATATTTTATATATTGTATGATTTTCAAAAATCTTGTTCATGTATTTATATTTTTTATGATCATATTTTGTTTTCTATTTTCATTGATTACCCATATTGATCATCTAAGATCTCCATTTTCAAATTTTTTTGTTTCCATAGGATATAAATAAATATTTAGTTTGGAAAAGTAAAGGGGAATATCCTTATGGGTGACTTTGCATATCATTCACCAAATTAGAAGAATGTGTTCTGAGATTTCAAAGGAACTAAAATAATACATTCTTAGGTTATGTCCATGTGTAATGTATGTGTATTCCCCAAAAATGAGGAAATATCCATGTATGTCAATCATCGGTCATTATATTTGAGTGGTGTGTTTTAATTAAAAAAATTAAATCTATTAACATAAAATTACAATGATAATTATTAAATTTAAATTAAATTGAAAAGAAAAAAATAAAGAAAAGTGTTAATAATATTAATAATATAATTATGTTTGCTGTTATTATTATTATTATAGGTTATAATAAAATAAAATAATGGCTCTCCCTCTACTCCTCTAAATTGTTAAACCCCCTTCACCGAACACCCCTAGAGTTTGACCCCATGTCCCCCATCTCCCTCTCCAATCGACAATTTGTCCTAAATCCTTCATGATTGTTGCCCAATACTTACAGAAAATACCTTCTTCTCACATATCCATATTTTTTTTGGTATTTCCCTTATTTATCTCTTTTTTACAATCATTTAGACCCTAAGATATGGTGTAATCTGACTTTGGGTTTCTTCTACTATACTAGGTCATGTGAAGGGACTTTTGGGATGCTTTCTTGCGTTTTCAGATATACATCGATGACAGAGAATCATATTGGTTTGATTTGGTTTTCCAACATTTTTTCGGGGTTATTTTTTCCCTTCCATTGTTGTTTAATTACTAATTTTTTGATTCTTCATAGTTTATGAGTTCTAAGTATTTTTCTATAAATGCATTTCCCTCACCTAGATCATTTCATCTTCTCATCTTCTCTTCAAGAATGTTTTTTGGCTCCCTGAAAGCATACAGTAATATATAAATAAATTTATTATATATATATATATATATGTAGGAATTCCCTAATTGATATGGTAATATATACATTGAAATAAGGGGTATATATATGGGACTGTATGTGTGAGCAAGTGTTGAGCAATTGTTTCCATGGAAATTTCAGGTTCCAAATTGTTTGACATCGATTATTCTTCTCTTGAGGTAGGATCCCTACACATAACACTTCAAATTTTAAAATTATTTAATTTATTCATTAAATTAGTTAAATTATGTTTTCCTATGTTAAATTTAATTGTGGAGCATTAATGAAATAATTAAAAATGATAAACAATTTGTTTGACATAAAAAGTCATGTTCTTATAATAAAACCATTCCAACGGAGGTGTGCTTCCATTTAAGATACAATATTAGGATTAGAATTTTATGGTTTATGGTATTATTATGTTGGAATATATTTATACATTGAGGTTATGATTTATATATGTCATGTGTAGGATATGTATTTTAATGGTAGTAAAAAATGAAGTTAACTTTTATAAAATTTCTTAAAGAACCAAGGAACCATAAATTTTCTTAACCCATCTTATATATAAATGAATTGTTATGATTTATAAAAAGGGAGTGTCTATATAACCAATTTCCCGGTTTACCCATGATCCCATCCAAGTCCCACTTGATCATTGAGAAATGAAATTCCTTTTACTTTTTTAATTAATTTTCATGAATTGAATGGAATGTTTTGGAAAGATATATTACAATCATTAAATATTTTAAAAGAATTAATTTAAATGGAACATATTTGGTTTGTATGACCACACATCTAGTGGTGATTAAAAAACATGGTCTATGTAAAATCATTCAATTATATGACATTAATATGTCCAATGAAATGCTTTATGAAGGCTCCGTGCCTTTAAAAGTATTATTTTGGGTTTTTTTTGTTTAATACCTTTCAATATAAAATACCATTAATTATAGTATATGTGGTATCTGTAATCACACTATAATGTTACGGCCATTACCTAATAAATTAAAAAATACATTTTAAATAATAATATTTTATTTTGAAAATTCCATTTAATCATTGTTTTCCCATAGGCATGGTGAATGAGACCTATATAAACCCAATAGATGTTCCAACCATGGATTTAATTGTGACCTAGTCTTTTTGAATTGTGATCACTAAAATAATTTGACAGATAAAAAGATTGATGGATTAGACAGTTGAATTTTAATAATAATAAATTATGTGACTTATTAAAGTGTAATCATCTTATCTAGAATGGTCAATTAATATATTAATCACATTAGTTTCAAATGATTAATATAACATGTTTGATATAATTATTATGAGAATGAGAAACTTAGATTAATGAAAGAGATTGTTTTAGCAGATATTAATTTTTATAAATTGATTATTGTGTCTTATGATGATATATCTGGTATGTTTGTTAAAAGAATTGTGATTTTTCATGCTTTTATTTTGATCTCATATGATATAGATGTGAATGATATATAAGGTTTTGATACTATTTGGTAAATTGTGTTTCTATGGATACCACTCATGTTAAATTTGTACCCTTAAGCAATTTGTGCATGTTCTTCCATACTACCTGAGGGAATGGTACACAACTACTTGATACTGGGGGAAGTGTATATGATTATTATTTTTTGTATGTGGACTCAATTTTGGTGTTGATTATTGAGATATTGTTTTATATTTTCAGACCTCCTAAGGTCTAGTTGAACTGGTACTGAATACCTAAGAGAAGATAATATGTTTTTCTCTGATGCCTAAGGGCTAGAAAAATAGTTACATAAAGCATAAAGGTGATATTCTACTGATTCATGAGGGTTTAGATCATTGTTTCATACTGTATAAGGGATGGGCGCACTAAAACTGAACGACTCATGGAATATTATGTGTTTATGTCATATTCATATGTGTCAAATACATAGTCAAATGACACATGAGGGAGAGATTGTAGTTATTCCTGAGGGTTAGAATTTGGTTATCCTATTGGTAGAGGTTGTATGTTTATGGAATATTCTGATTAATTCATCCTGTGATAGAGAATCTTCCAATAATTTTGGTGATCCATCCTAATACAAGATAATCTACCCACAAACACATATTACTATAAGGGTTTCAATATAGGTAAATCCACCACATGTACTTTAAGAACTTGGGATGGTTATTGTATATTTAATCTGCACTACTTATTTATATTTGTGCTTATGCAATTTCACTAAATTACATTTCATATAATGTAATGTACTTGTTTAGGCACTATGGGTTCTGGCCTAGTAATATTATTATCTCACACCATTATCTGGTTTTGTTTGGCACCTAAATAAAAAATTGTGTTCTTAGATCATTGGATTCATTGCTTCTGATATGCTGTATACTTAAGAGATAGAGAGCACATTACTGGGCTCTTGCTCAGGATTCTCTCTAAGTTGAAGGTTGGGTATTTCATTTCATACTTTATTTCATTTAACATGTAAATTGCAGTGATACCTGAAATTACATGCATCATTATATTGAATTAGTGTTTCCATTTTTATTTTTATTTTTTTGTATTATATATTTTTTCCACATATTTTCATTCAATTATTTATTGATTCCATTGTTATCAGGTTTTATATAATATTATACAACTCAGCCGCTCAGATTATGACGATTTTGTCTCCCCATTGAACAACCATGACACCCTCCCTTCTAGTTGACAACCTATGGCTACCGGGGGTTGAGTCAAATTGGTCCACTGGTCAGGCCACCATTGTATTGGTGAGTTGGGTTTGATAATTAAAAGTGGTATAAGAGGTTTCTTTTACTTATGTGTTTAAATTTTTTGATGGTATATAAGAGACTATGAATTTTATTGTTCTTGGTATGTTTTTTTTCTTCGAACTGATCACCCCAAGTATGGGGAAACAACTAAGTGGACAGGGCTATGATTGATGTTTATACTATTCGATGTTATAGTTGATACGAATTTACCCTGAGAGAATGGTGTATGGATTTATCAATTTATTTAATTTTACCATTAACTTGGTTAAAATAGTATTGACCCTTAGATGCATCAGATTTGGCACATAAATATTTTTCATGCCATGCATATGTCGTGCACATACCATGCCATATAGATGCATATATAGGTTTCCTATTGTTTTGATTGAGTTCTTTTAGTGTTACATCCTATTGGATTATCTAACATTATTAGTTTTATATATTTCATTTTTCATGACTTCATATCTTGCATTCCCTATTTAGTATGCCATGTTTATGTGATTTTTGCATGTTTCTCTATGATAGATTCTTTTAATGACATGCTTCACTTGGTTTTAAATATTTAAATGATGATGAGATAAATGAAATTGGATGTGATTAAACTATGATCCAAATGAAATAAGGTAAAGTGTATGGGAATTTTATTGGATTGTTATATAGTCGCCCATATAATAGGACTATTTATCACAAGCAGGATATATTATGAAATAGTTATAAACGTAAAGGTTATTCAAATTTAATTTAAAATGACATGGTTAACCTTATAAATGGTTTGCTAGACACAATTTGGTTTTTTGGGGAATGGTTCTTATTATAAAACCCTTAATGGGTGTTCTTAAATTAAGTATATAAGAAATAAATATTGGGTATTATGATAATAAACCAATTTTTTTTGGGACCCTTGTATGTTGCCTTATATATTTAATGAAATTAAATTTGTTAAATATCTTAAATATTACAGAATCTCAAGAAGTGAAATATTTTTTTAAAATGATTTATTTTCAACAATTCCTACTTTTCCATGATGTGTTAGTTAAATATTTAAATGTTAATAAATTTAATGGAATTAAAATGGGACCCAATTTTTTTCCTTTTTTTAAACCATTATGAAAGGGTATCTTGATATGTTATTTTAGGTTTCAATGGAATGGAAAAATGTGAATTTTCTATGGGCATCCTCATTTATAGTAATAGCCTTTTAGTAGGATTTTGAGATTTATGAATTTTTTTTATTTGTGTCACCATGTTATGGGTTGAAGATTTATCATTTTGTAAGGGTGTATCTCAGGGTAGGTAGAAATCCTAGAGTTTAATTTCCTGATAAATTTTATGATAATTCTAATTATTAGATCCATTTATGTCTTACTTTACCTTATAATAGATTTATATTCTACATGACACCCTTATATGGAAGGGTGGTTATGTTTACCTTGACCTTTTTTATAGGCATGTGCATCTAATAATTCAAAATTTTAGATGGTAAGATATTCTATGGTAATTTTTACCCAATTTATAGGTTTCCTCACCTTTTATCATCCCCATTGAGGAAGGACTTCATATGGTGTCTTCATCGTTAATTGTCAAAATGGAAAATACAAAATTGGGTTGAATAAATTGTATGGACAATCTGATTCATGAATCCATAAGGAGGACATCCTACATGAATGATTCTTAGCATTCTATTTTATCATAAAAATTTATGGTTGTATGTGTTTGTTTACATGGTACCTGTTTAGGGATTAAAGATGTAACAAATAGATTGATTTAATTTGGATTTTTTAGACATTCACTATTGGTTATGGTCATAGAGTTGTATTTGAGGTAGAGTGAAATGAATGAAAGGAAATAATGTTCCCCATAATGCTTAGTATGATTTTAGAGAATCAAGTGTTTTTAAAGGTAGATCAGATTGGATTTTTTTTATGAATTTTTTTTAAATGTTATCATTTATGGTGGTTCTATACTTGATTGATTTTGAGTGGCTATGTTATCTCTTTTTTTGATTATTAGGATACAACTATGGTGGTGTGTGTCAGTTCAGTTGTTTTAAATACGTGACCTTTATGGTAGAATGTATATGGACCTGGCCTTAAACATTACATAATTTAGAAATTTCAACTAGTTTTCACTTATTTATAATTCCAATGATATTTTAAATTTAGAGAATTATAATGTTATTCCAGAACTCATACATATCAAAACCCAAGCATACAATGTGGTTACAATTTAAATAGTATCCATTTCTTCCAAAACATAAATTTTTTAACACAAAATGACAAAATGACTTCCTCGAAAAAACATCATATCATTTTACATGACATACTTATTTATAATTCATATCCTTATAACCTATGAAAATCATTTAAAAACATGTTATGAGAATAAATATCTCAGTAAGGGGTATAAAAAGAAGGAAAGAAACCATTAGTCCATGAATAATTATAAACTTATGAAAACATTTTCACAACTACATACATCTCATCCATATATACATACTTTGTGAAACATGATATTTTCATATACATTAAATAACCTATATAAAACAATGATGATATATTTGGGAATTAAATTCTTATATTTTATCCCACCCAGATACTTTATGATTTTTAACCCTCATAAAAACCTTACAATGTTACCCTCACGCCTACCTTATGGTGTAACCATCACCGTTACCCTTGGAGTAACTCTATGGATGACCACCATCATACACATACCTAATGCATTAGAAGGGGATATATACACCACCATTAAAAATAATAAATTCCCATGAACAGTAACATAATCATAAAACATTAATAATTAAATAACAACATTTCTTTTGAATTTTGTAAAATAGAATTTTATAATATGATTTTAAAGGAATGTCCATTACAAATATCATTTATTTTAAGTGATAATTAATATTATTAAAGGAATATTTTTTTAAACTAAACATACAAATAATAAAATATAATGTTAATTATATTAATTACAAAAATTATCTTAGTACAATATAATTAATGACATTTAATCTTAACCCCAAGAATAGAAAATTGGTTATAAATTTCTTTATCTCGTGTTCGCATTACATCAAAATTATATAAACCTCCTATATATTTTTTAAAAGAGTATTTTTAATATTTTAAAAAAACACATTAAAATTTATATAATACAATATATGGTCAATTTTTATCATTATTCAACACATTTATTATTATCAATTTGTAAGTTCTCTTGTTTCGGGTGCATTTTCAAATGATTTTCATGGTTGCTTCATATAAAATTTTCATGATGAGTGGAAGAGGAAAAAATGATGTGGAATGAAATGGTGTTAATATTTTTATAGAATTTTAAATAATTCCATAAATCATTTTTGGTATGTTGTATTATGATGAATTATTAGATAAATCATTAGTGACACTCATTTAAATTGTTTTTCTGGTTCTTCAATTACCATGAATTTTATTCAACATATACATTTAATATTATGCATAAAAGTTAATTCTGGGACATAAGAGAGGTCATAGCATACAAATTATATAAATTTTTTACAATTATAATGGTTATAAATCATGTTTTCAAGTATGTAAAGGAAATTTAGGACATATCATCCACGATGTAAGTAAATTGGCAAATCACAGACCATGTTTCTTATAGAATAAGGTGAAGAGGATAGGATGAAAGGTGAATAGTTTTTATATAAAAATAACAAAAATCCATAGTATATATAATAATGGAGCTTTAATTACTCTTTGATAAGGGTAGTATAATAGAGTATAAGAAAAGTAAATACTTGAAAAAAACACCAGAAAATGAAGGGGGATAATTACTTCTTGATCTCTTCTTCTTGAAGTCATTCTTAACTCTATTTATTTTTTAATCTTAATTATAATAGAATGTTTTGGACATGGGGAAGATCCTTGGGAGGGGGATTGGGAAAATTTTATACAATTCTAAAAGCATGAGAGGTGTTAGAGGAAGAGGTGTTGATGGTGGTATTTGTGGTGGTGGAGAGGAGGGGTTTACTATTATTTTAGTCATTAGTATAACATTTTTACTCTTGAAAATGAATATTCATGATTAATGTGACCCCAAATAGTAATTAGGGCTTGTGAGTGAAAACCAAGGGTTCTTACCTAATCCATGATTCTAGTAATAGTGTATTTAACTGATAATATATATATATATGGTATATTATTCTATATCACTATTCATAAAAAAATCATGAATTTCTGAAAAAAAAAATCATTGTTAACATATTTCAATGCGTAGAATTAAAAATTGAACTCCATTTTAAAAAGTATCTAAATATAATAAATTTATTTTTTTAATATAGTTATAATTTATTTGATTTTTTCTAGAAAACAATAACTCATTTTAGACTGCAATGAAAAATTAATCAAGATATCATTATCTTATAACCTACCAAAAAAATAATAGTAATACGATTTATTTTTAATAAGGTCATATTTCTACTCACATTACTATTCATATGGGTGTGTTATTGTTAACTAACAAGTTATTTCTATCAAACTCCAAATAACTTACTGGTCACAATCATAGATATCTGTTGTTTGAAATTCAAATCAAAGAATTTTAAAAATTATCTTCAACAACTAGTTTATATCAATCAGCTTACAAAAAAGTTTCTTTGTGTTGAGATTTAGAGTTTTAATTAATTTCAATTTATTTTTTATTACAAGGGGTGTAACATTCTCCACACCTTCTTTAAAATGTGTCCTCATAATTTTATTTACTTATTAATAATGTAAGGGTACCTTTCCATCAAAGCATTTTCATATTCCCATGTCACTTATTTAACCATGTGGTTTCATCGAAAAAAAAATTACATGGTGGATTACTTTATTCCTCAATAATGTTTCTCTTCAATCATGAATTGGAATACATTTCTCTTCATAAGAAAGTTTCTCTTCTAGTTGAACTACTTCTGGGCTCAAAACATGAGATGAATCTAGTACATTACTTCACATTATCAAAATAGGATAAACATTGTGTACCTGAGAGAAACTGAGAGGAAAATTTATTTTTTAGGAAATTGATCCATCTTTATCCAGGATTTTATAAGGTCTAAGGACCCATGTACATAGCTTCAAATTCTCACCAAAATGCATAACACTTTTCAATGTTGAGAGTCCAAGAAAAACATGATCACTTACCATGAAAAAAATAATAATTTCCACATATTATCTACATAATGTTTCTTCATTATATAATATATCCTCAAGTGTTTCTAGATCATCTTCACGTTTTCAACCACTTCCTCAAATAAATTTAGACCCATCAATTTTTTTTCACTGGATTCATCCCAAAATTCTAGAGTTTGACACTCATACACATATAATAACTTGAAATGTTCCATATGTATAATAGAATGAAAATTGTTATTATAAGAAAATTTAACTAAAGAAAAATAATAATCCTATCGTCACTGGTAATCCATTGAACTTTCTTGAAGCATAACCCCCCAATTTCAGAATCATTCATTCTAACATTCATTCTTATTGAGGATGAAAAGATTTCCTAAAATTTAATTTTATTCCCAATAACTTATGAAGGCATTTCTAAAGGATAAAATTGAACTAGGTATCATGATTAGATAAAATGGAAAGTGTAACCCCATGTAACATGACAATCTCATTGATGTATAGTTGAGGAAAGAATCTAAACACATAGTATCTAAAATTAGAAGGTAATGAGAAGATTTAGTTTGTTGACCAACAATAAGCTATATTGCATTTTAACCTCAAAATGTGCTTGTTATCCCCACAAAGAAGTCCATGGATATATTTTCCAATTACCACTCTATCACATGTAATGGCTAAATTATCAATTTTGGTAACTTCCCATTTTCTATGTCCTATTGAAATGTCAATCATTTCATGGTAAAATATGCAATACCTCCTTTGATTCAATCTTACTAGTAATACTCTTAAAGGACTCTATATATCTTTGTGCTTCTAAGATGAACTCAGAATGTAGAACTATGAACTTCACACAACAATTCATTCTTCAGATAGGAAAAATATGGACCATATAATCATTTGAAAAATCTAAAAACACAATATTTATCATTGTTAAAATCTAAAAAATTACACATTTTATCAAATTCTATCTTTTTCTATAACTCTATGTCGACCTGCTTCACTTTCTTAATTATGTTTGAAAAATATGGTTGCACTTAAAACTGAAACAAAATAGTGTAATTTTTTGCACCATTAAAATCCAATACAAAATTAATCAAATCATTAATCAAAGGGTCTTTTTTGAGATGTAGCATTGTTTATGATGCATGAATCTTTCGACTCAAAGAATTTTACACATTGTTTATTTTTCCATGATGGTAATTGACCGAACAATTATAATCTCTTATCAATTTAATCCATCTTCTCTAATTCTTATTTAATTCATTTTGAGAAAATATATATACATTAGTCTTATGTGCCTAGTATATATTTCACATTTGGATTCGTATAAATGAAACTTCCAAATTTCCAATTCAAAATCTAAGGCTTGTAATAACAAATAGTGTGTGGGATAATTTAACTCATAAGTTTTTTGGTGTCTTCATGAATAAGAAATTACATCATCATTCTACATAACAACACATCCAATTTCCTATAATGTAGCATCATTGTAGGTGAAAAACACACCATTTTTGGTATGTAGGTTCCAAACTATAGCATTACCCGATAATCTTTTCAATTCTTAAAAATAGTAATCACATTATCTTTACTAGATTAATTTAACTCCATTTTTGAGTTAAATATGTTAGTGGAAAAGATAACTATAGAATTTTTTCAACATACCTTATATAATAGAATTCCAAACCAAGAAAACAATGAATCTTGGTTATATTTTTGGGTATTTTCCATTCTTCAACAACATTCTTTTCACCAAGATAAATAGTTATGATATCTTTAAAAATATTGTGACCCTAGAAGTAAATGTTTTGCAACAAAAGTTTACACTTTCTGCATCTTCTATATTTTTTATATTCTTTTTTGGTATTCAAAAAAACATATATAATTTTTTTGCTCTTATTTTTTTCTAGAATATTCTAGAATGTCATCAATAAACACAATCATAGTCATATCCAAGAACTCATGAAATAAAAATAAAATCCACACCTACAAGGACAACATACTCTACTAAGGGAAAAACAATAAGGATTTTAAGTAATGGAATTCCACATATACTAATATGTTGATTCCAAAAATGTAATTTTGTTGTAACATTTCTCCAATGTGTTTTAACCATTAGTTAAGGTCTCAACAAATGATACAATATTTCAAATGTACTAGAAAATTTATCAAAAAATAAATGAATGTGATAAACCCTTATCAAACAAGGCATTAGAAAAAAAAACTGAGTAAACAAAATGTGTACATGATACCACTTCATTGGATGGAATGAAATAAAGTAACAAAGTCTCAAAATATTTGATTAAATATTTCTCTATAAAGTCTGGCTTCTTTCCATCACTCATTAATTCTTTGGGCATACATGTGCATAATGACCTAACTCAGAACATTTGAAAAACATTGCCGTTTTCTTATTATAATTAAACATAGTATCATATTCATTACAATCATTTTCTATATGTCTAAACATACCAAATCGAAGACGCATCCTAATTTTTGTAAGGCATTCCCTAGGTTGCCTTTATCCACACTTTTAAAAAATTATAAATTGAACTTTCTTACCATAATATTTCGTTGATTGATTATTACCAATCACTTGACCTAGAGACCTCTTCTTATCTCTGTTCTGAAATAAAACGAGATCATTAAAGAACTCCATTTCAAACCTCTCAGCACATCGAACAATTCTCTTATAACTTTTGAATTCTCAGGAGCCCAATGCCCTTCGGTATCTTGGGTTCAAAGATAAGTAAAAGTGATTGATTTTTCTATCATGACAAGATTAATATTTGGATCAAACCTTGCATGTATGGAGAATTTTACATCATACATGGTCACTAAATCTTCCCACGTTTTCACCAATTAAAGGAATTGATTCTCCATCCTATGTTGAACCTCTGTAGAAAAATATTTTTCATGGAACATACTTCTAAATTCATCCCCCTATAAGGCTTCAATATTCTCTCTATCTCTAATATTCTTGACTATTGACCACCACTGATCAACTTTACCTTTGAAAAATTAAATGGAATGACTAACTATTTTATTATCTAAACATCCAATAACATTGAATATCTTTTCAAGGGTCATAATTCATCATGTTTCCTCTACTGGGTTAGAAGATCCACTTAATGAAGGAGGGTGTGGCCTCATAAAATGTTTCATTGTCATCATGTTCTTTTATTCTTGCTCCGGTTATTCTCTTACATGGATTCTACCAGTATTTACTTCATACTTCATCTGAGCCATTACCATAAAAAACTTCATGCTTTCAGTTCCCACCATTCTAGGTAGGAGATTCCGAAAGATATCAACCTCTCAATTCCTTCCACCTTCAACTTCCATGTTTCTTCTACAGAAAACCATTTTGAAAAAACATTTGGAAGATGAAGAAACATGTTAATCATTAAATTATATTTTAATTCAACATAAAAATATGTTTAAAATAATTTATGATATTTCTCTAACATCATACTAACTCATAAAGTTATTGAAACTTTGATCTGTTACCAACTATAAGTACCAATCCATAAACATTACATAATCTAGCTACGTCAACAAGATTTCACTTCTTTACAGCCCCAAATATATTTTTGGTTTATATTTTTATAATGTTAAGAAGAAATATATACATATCAACCCAGATGAATAAAAATTGGGTATCATTAAAATAACATCAATTTTTTTCGAATCAAAAAATGTTTTAGACAAAATAACAGCATAATGTTTTGACAAAACTTCATAACATTTAACTTGACCTCCATATTTCACTAACACATCCTAATATCCTGTGAAAAGAACTTAAAAAAATGTGTTGAGCATATAAATATTAGTGAGGGATATAAACATAAGGAAAGAAACAATTTTTCCATGAATATATATAAACATATGAAAACATTTTCCCAAAGTCATACTTCTCTCCCATATATTCTTAATTTTTGAAACATTAGATTTCCATAAAACAATTAAAAAATTATAAAAACAAAAATATATATTTGGTAATTAATTAATTATATTATTACCCTCATGTCTACCTTATGATTTGTAACCCACATGGCTACCTTACAATGTAACCCTCACAACTACCTTATGGTGTAACAGTAATAGTTACAAATGGTGTAACCATACGTTCATCCTCCAACTTACACATAACCAATGCATTGAAGATTGATATAAGTACTGTTATTCATCATAAAAAAATTCAAAAGAACCAGAAAATAATAATATAACCTAAATAATTTCTATAAAACATTTATTTTGAATTACATAAATTTGAATATCAGAAGAGGATTTTAAAAGAAAAGTCCTTTATAAATATCATATAATTGACGTGAAAATTAATAGAATAAAATGAATTTTTTTATAAACTATAAATAATCATAATGAAACATTATATGAATTAAATTCATTAATAAAATGATTTTAGTACCATATAATTAATTAAATAGAAGGTTAACCCAAAGAATCGAAAATAGGTTAGAATTCTCATACCTTGGGTTCGCCTTACATAAAACTTTTTTAAACCACCAATATAATGGTTAAAATAGTGTTATTAATATGTTGATAGAACATATTATGGTTTATAACACCTTATATGATAATTTTATGACATTATTTGACCCATTTATTAATTGTGTCTTATTAATTCAATTGTTTTAGGTGCATGCTTCACCAGATTTCCATGGTTGGATGGAAAAGAGTTTTCTAGTTTAATGGAAGAAAAACTCTAGAATTGGAATTAAATTGTATTAATATTTTTTAATCATATAAAATTATTCCAATAATAAATTTTTTATATGGTATGATGATGAATCATTAGATAAACCATTAGTGATACTCATTTAGATCATTTTGGCAGTTCTTCAATTTTCATATACTTATTACATCATATACCCTTAATATTATGAATATAAGTTAATTATAGAACATAAAATTGGTCAGAAACTACACATTAAATACTATTTTTACCATTAAAATGGTTTTACAACCAGCTTTTAAGGACTTAAATGAAATTGAATACACATCATCCATGATGTCGGTAAATCAACACATCACAAATTGTGTTTTTGTTTTTAGAATAAGAGGAACATGTTAGGAATAATGTTGATGAATTTTGACATAAAAATGAAAAAAATAAATTATATATATAATACTATATCTTTCATTACTTTTTTGATAAGGTTATGATAATTGAGTATAAGAAAAAAAATTAAAATAAAACAAAAAATAAATAAAATTGGATCTTTAACACTTGATCTCTTCTATATGAGATCTCCCTTGAGGCCATATTTTGGCCTTTTTAGACCAGTAGGTAATTGACATGGTGAATATCCTTGGTAATGGGATTGAGAATAATTTAGACAATGTAAAAATCATTAGAGGTGTGAGAGGACAAGGGGTTGAGGGTGGTATTTATAGTGGAGGATAGGAGAGGATTATCATTATTTGAATGAACACCATGTTTGGGAAATATTTTCTAATATACGATAAATTTAATTTCCATATAATGATATAATTTATTAGAAAAAAAATTATAAAACTATAACTCAATTTATATCACCTTGGGAAATTAATTAAGATATAATTATCTCATATCCTCAAGTGAAAAATAAAATTATTATGATTTACTAAAATAAAGAGTCATATTACTATTCATATTACTAATCGTTAGGGTATGATATTATTCACCAAATAAACAAGTTGGTTCTATCATACACCAAATAATATACAAATCACTACTGTAGATGTCTGTTTATTGAAATTCAAATCATAGAGGTAAGAACATTATATTCAGTGGATTGTTTACAAGTATGTACTTAAAATAATGATTTATTATATAGTTATTTAGTGTTTTAGGAATTTTATTTATTTTTAAAACCTTGGGTTTTTACCAAAAGAACAAGACCAAAGAGCGCCATTGAATATTAGTCAAGATTTCATAAATTCCCATGTGTCTAGTGATCATTAAATCATTTATGTTCATGCTCGGCATCATGATGTTTTGTGGTTAGAATTGTATGAAATAGTTGACAAACATCATTGGGTGTGGGTGGAATTGAGTGGTCAATCTTGAATGATCATGGGATGCCTCGTGGGGTAATGTCATGGTTTTCTATTTGTGAAGATGAGTCGGTATGTAGTGAAAATTTTCTTCAAATGTATCGACTAGTAGTGGTTGATCCTTTTTCTTTCCTGTAATCTTTAAAATCCTCTTAATGTACCCTTCCTTGTGAGATAAGCATGTCCCATGCTATGATGATCTCTAGGATACACTAAGATAGCATTGGTCTTTTCCAATTATGTACATTAAATGTTGTGGGGATGTTTATGTGTTCCCCTAATATTTACGGATTAATGTGTGGTTCTTATTTAGTTATTTTTAGTGTTTACAGAACCTTGGATTCCCATGAATGAATTCATTAGATGAACTCGTGTGCACAATTATTTTATTTATACATGACTGTCATACAGATGCCGCTCTGGGGTCAGTCAATGTCCCAATGTGTACATCTTCACTGGTTACCAACATCTCAATTATAATCATGGAGTATAGACTACCATGGGTTAGGTCGTTACCCTCAAGTAGATCCAATACGAGGTTCTCCTAATCTTTTTTCCCTAATCAGTTATGCTTAAATAATTCAATATCATAAGAATTCAGGTATAGACATTTTGGGATAGTTCAATGGTGAATGTGTGATACAGTTGATGAAGGAATCATATTTTCGTTTTTCAAATTTCTTCTATCTAAGCTAAGAATCTTCTTAATTTGTCTTCCAGAGTGGCTTAACTAGTTATCTCTCTTATTCAATGGAACAGTCAATGTAGGATTGTTTTTGGAATGTTTTGAGGTGAGAAGAGTGTGATTTGTGTCTGATGGGGTTTTTTATATGATTTTGGCCCGACCTAGATAATTATAGTCAGTCAAGAGATGACTATTAGTCTATTTGAAATCATTTCATAGCATATATATCACATTTAAGTGTGTTCTTCATAAGCCATTCCAATGGTGGAGGTTTCATGGCTCATAATTGGACACCTTTTTATATATTGACACATATGTTGTTGATCACAACCAGTTATGTATTTCAAGAAATGTTGACATGGTCATGTCTATAGAGAAATAGGTTTGAAGAATCACCATTTTATTAATTAACTTGTAAAAAAATGAGCATCATTTTAGATCTTGATGGATTAAGTACCGCTTGTCAAATAAACGCTTAGAGGTGTTTTGGCTATTTTTTAAAATGAAATGTGACTATCTGACTAAGACATCACTACCTTGATAAATCGGTTAATATTTTTTTCTAGAATTCTTCTTGTGGATTATAAGATCTATGGTGGGGAGGTTGTAATGAACCATGTTTTTGAAACAGATTGAAATCCAAAGTAATTTAATTTATTTCATTTATTGGAAGGAAATTTTTTATTACATACTCAAAACATAATTCTAAGAGTTGGAAAAACAATGAGCAGTGTGTTATATTTAATTAAATGAAATTTATTAAATTAATATTAAACGAAAAATAAATTTATTTAAAATAAGTGGGGAATAAATAATAATGAAGAGATTTAATAAAAATAATAATTATTATTATTAAATTTAGTTTATGTTTTAAGAAAAACCTAACAAGGGATCTCCCCTCTAGATCATGTATCCCCCTTAGTCGAACCCCCCATTCACATGAACCCCTTTCCTCTAGATCCCTCTCTTCTCAACAATTTCACCTCGATCCTTCATGAATATCACTAAATCATTTTGGGAAATACCTTCTTCTCTAATATCCATCTGTGGTTGGTAGTTGTTCTTATCTTTATATAACTGTTTCAAATTGTTAAAATACTAGGTTAGGGTTTAATCCTATTATTGGATTCTTCTCTTAGATTATGGTATTAAAAGGGTATTCTATGATGTCTTCTTTCATGATCTAATAGATTATGCCAATGTGGATGTGGAACGGTTTGATTTGGTTCAGTACTATCAATTTTGGGCAATTTTTTCAGCAGTCTTAAATTTTTTCACTTTTTTGGGTGTTTTCATTGATTTTTAGTTCCTAGTAATTTCATGTATGTCGGTTGGCCTCTCCAAGATGGTCTCATCTAGTCATCATTTCTCTATGAGAATTTGGTGGATCCTTGAAAATTTTAACTATGAAACATTTATATACATATATATATATATCATTATTTTATATATTCACTCATAGTGAGAGGAATATGTACATTGGAGTAGGGGGTCTGTATATATATATATAAATTTATGTGTGTTCAAGTTTAGAGCAATGTTTTCTAATGAAAATTCATGGCACCAAATTGATCAATTTGAGTTGGTCTTACCTTATGGTAGAATCCATATCCTTGACCCTTTAAATTTATTTATTCTTTAATTGCTTATATAAATAAGTTGAATTATGTTTTTCATTGATAAATTGGTTTTATGACAATGAGTGTAATTAATAAAAATGATAAATGAATTGTTTTATAAACAAATTATCATTTTTATAACAACACCCCTCTAAATTATGTGACCTATATTCAATGATAAAATGTATATATTTGACTTTTATGCTATACTAGATTATTGTGTTGCTGTATCTTTATGCATTGAGGTCGTTATTGATATATGTAATGCATAGGATATGGATTCCAATGGAATTCGAAATGTGGGTTATCATTTTTTTTAATTTATTATAGAATAGAGGACTCATATATGTTCTTGTCTTCTCCTATTAATTAAATGAAGGGTCATTCATTGTAATGTAATAATGTGAATGAAGGCACATTGCCTATATTAACATGGTATGTTATATGTTCCACATGAAATATTTTGAATTAATTGTATTGAACTATTTATTTAAATGGACTGATTTGAATGGAGAACATGAAATTATTTCATTCCTTTCTTAAATGATTTATATTAATTAATTTAAATGGGACTTATTAGGGTTGTATGACCATGGCTCTGGTTATGATTAAATTAACACATTTTATGTAAAATGTTTAAATGATATGACTTGAAAATATTCAATGACATGCTTTATGGTGGTTTCATTACATGAAAGGAATTGATGTGGGAGGTATCAATTAAATCCCATCTTTATCTATTTTTATTATATATAGTGTATTCAACATGTGAAATCACACCAGAAAGCTGCAGGCACAACTAGATTAATTATAAAATCTCAGTTAAACTAAAATCTTTTAATTTTAATCCTCCATTGAATCTCATTGGGTATTTTGTGAAGGACACTAAGACCAGCATCCACCCAATAGGTGTTCCATCCTTGTATTTTATTGTGACCAAGTATGATTTTATTTTGAGCCCTATATTAACTGGAAAAAATTGATTTATTTATGTCTTTGACTTTTGAGTTGGAATAATAAAAGATTTTGTGATTTATTATTGTATAATCTCATATGCTAAAATAGTTAATTAATATATTTATGGATTTACAATCGAATGATTAATTAAACTGGTTGATATCATTATTATGATAATTAGGAAACTATATTAATGAAATGGTTTTCTTTTACACGTGTTAATTTTTATAAATTGACCATTTTATCTTATGATGCTAAATCAGGTATTTTTGATACTAGAATTATGATTTTATTTCTTTTATATTGAAATATGTGATATATATATATATATATGATTTATAAGTAAGGGTTTTATTTTTCTTTTAATGTTGAGTTTTTATGGATATAACTCATGTTTAATGCAAATTCCAAAAGGATTGTTCAATTTCATGTATTTTTTCTGATGGAAAGGCACATAGGTACCTGAGTAATTGGGAAGAGTATATGATTATATGGGATGTCTGATGACTCATGTTTGTGGTTGATTCCTAAGTGTTTTGTGTACATTTAAATATAGCATAATGTCTTGTCACACTAGAAATGAATGCCTAAGGGAAGATTATATGTTCAGGTCAAATTCTTGAGGGATAGATGCATAATCGCATGAAGGATGAGGGAGGGATTATAGTGATTTGGGAGGTAAAAGTGAACTTCTAATGAATGCCTAAGGGTAGATTATATGTTTATGTAGGAATCTTGAGGTCTAGATACAAAATCACACAATTCAGGAGGATGATATTCTATTTATTCAGGAGGGTTATATTTTGGTTACCTTGATGGATGAGGCCAGTTGATTGTAAAATATTCTGAGTGATTCATCCACAGTATTAGAATCTTTATTCGATTTGGCTGATCCATCCAGATATACGAGTACTTTACCATAGATATAGATATCTAGTAGGGTGTCAAGGTAGGTATATCCAATAGGTATCTTATAAGAATATAGGCGGGTTGTTTCTTGATTATTTAGAAAAACATGTTTATATTTCTATTTATAAATCCTTATCGTGTAACATTTCATATCAATTAATACATTGGGTTTGACACTACTGATGCTGCTCGATTGAGATTATTATATCACACCCCTATCAGGTGAAATTTTCCACCCCATTGGACATTCTTTATTGCTTTTATTTGGACTCATTTCTTGTATTTTATTTTGTACATGGGAGCCAGGGAGCACAAGGCTCAGCTCTTTATCCGGATATGAAATAATTTTACCATTTGGTTTTTCTTATCTTTATTTATTTTGTACAACATGTATCATGTAGTAAAACCTGACATTATATGCATAATTATTAAGAATTGGTGTTTCCTATTTTATTTTTATTCTTTGATTATATTATTATTTCTATTACATGGATTTCATTTATTTATTAATTCCACTACTATAAATTTTTTATGTGCTTTTATACCACTGTTAAACTCTTCGTATGGGGGTATAATCTCCCCACTGAACAACCTTTACACCATCATTGATATTCGACAGATATTAGAGTTCGTAAGGGCATGTGGTACATTGTTCCTCCCACCATTTTAGTGGTGTGTTGGGATGAGACATTACAATATATTTTAATTTATGTATTTGAGAATAATTTATTTCATGCAATCTCAGTTGAGATGTTCATAGTAAATGGGACTAATTTGGGGGGATATTTGCTTGGTAATAGAAAATTTAGTGTCAATCCATTCTTTATAGTAATTATTTTCTCACGCATAATCTATAAAAATATGAAAATTTGACTATTGTGTATATAAAAATCATTTAAAAAATAATCAATATAAGAGAATAATTTATTCAATTAGATTCACTATTGTAAATTTTGGATCATGATGAGAATAAGGGGGATCTATTTGTAGCCGATTCATTTGTAATATATTAGTGAGGGAACCACTAATATTTCAAAATATATATCATGTAATTTAATTTAGTAGCATAAAAATCCTTATTTAGAATCATATTTTTATGTAATTACATACCTACCTTAAAACCATGAACACTTTTTATGAATTTCATCTTGATTACTAAACATTGAGAATAGTAAAAGAGAAAATTAAATCATAAAAAGCATACTGAGGAATAAATCTAACCAATAATTAATAGAAACTGTGTATATATTTATCCAAGGGTGATAAGGGTAAATTACCCTTTAATGTTGGTTATTAATTTTAATCACGCAGAAAAAAATAAAAAACATAATTGAAGGGATGTAATGAAGAGAACATTATTTATAATAGTTATTAGATAAATATTAATGTCAAATGAACTAGTTCAGTTGTATCATCCTTTTCTTTTATATTTATGCTTCCTAAGGTGGGTATCCATTTGAAATTAATTATATATTTCCTAGGATGAAAATAAGTTTTTTTTGTGAAAACATATAATATATAAATTTAATATATATAATAATTGATAAATGAACGTAATAAATCCCCGAATTTTATTAAAATCCATGAATATTTTTATATTTCATAAATAAATATATTTTTTGGGATATAAATTGTGATTTCATACTAATTTAGGAATTTTTTTATTTATTTTATTTTAATATGAATTACTAATCATTGTAAAAAAAAGTATACATTTATTTGATGTCGTGTAGGTGATAATAAGCTCGAATAAGCCCATAATCATCGAAAATTAGTGTGTTTTGGAATAATAATCATTTCAAATGTAGCGATTCAAATATATCATCAACCAAATGTCACCCATATGAAAATGAAAATGATATTATCATATTAATATGACAATAACATGTCAATACATGTGATATATCCAAACTGAAAAAAATTAACTATAAGTAGAATTGAAATCATATTAATTGTATAATTCCCTTATATCAGTTGACACAATATATAAAATTAAACGAAGTCATATATTACATATATATAACACACTATGGTATTTTCTTTTCCCATTTTTCATTTTAAAATATGTCATTATTTTTTAATGGATACAATATAATAATGCATGGGTGGAGTTTATAATTACCAATTATGAATATAACATCTAGACAATCCAAATAATTATTATAATACACTAACAAGAACATATCATAGCTGAGTTAATAGTAGTGTCACTGTATATAATGTGATTATATTGAAAATAAAAAACCTACTCTTATATTGGATGATATATATCACTATATTTTAACATCATATCCCCATATGATATCAACCAACCAAACAAGCTAAATCGTTTAATACTAGTCTAGTTTCCCATTTCTGTTTCGGATATGAATAAATTATACAAGATTCCAACATATTTAGGATTTAAATATTTTTTAGTAACCCTGTAAAGAATCCTTGGGAATCCTAGTGATTTCACTATGCGAAATTATGGGTTTAATGACCATTTTGTCTTTTATTTAGATGCAGTTTAAACCTCTAATAAATTAGTTGGTAGCGGTTCTGAAAAAGAACCATTAAATCGTGTGTCATCAATTATTGAGTGGCAGTTTAAATAGTCACTAAAAAATTTCTTGATGGTTTATTTTGTTTTTTAGTTTTTTTGGTAACTAATTATTTAATTAGAATGTTTTACTTTTTTAAATTACAACTATCTAAATTTATTTATTTGTTTATTTTAGATTTTCTTATCACATTATATTTTTAATATTTTAATTTCATTAAATTTTTGTAATTAATTATATTATTTATTATTATTATTTATATATTATTTATATAAAATTTATCTTTTATCTACTATGGTAATGCCCAATCTTGGCATGCATATGGTGTATATTCCATGTATAAATAATGTGTTTGTTGAGATTTTATCCTTTATCCTCTTGATTATTATGTAATGACCTTACCACACTAACATGCCCATCATATGGTGAGTAAAAAAAATTAATTTACATATATATCGACAAAAAAACACATAATATATAAAAATGAACTGGATAACAAATAATTTATAATTAGTAATTAATCATTACTAATTTATTATTAATAGTTAATAGTTAATAATTAATAAATAAAAATTGAGTGCTAAATGGATTAATAAATAATAAATTAATAAATAGTAAATAATAAATAAAATTTAATTATTAATTAATAAAGAATAAATAATAAATAATACATATAAATTAATAAATAAGATATATGAAATAATATATAATCATTAATAATTACAATGAAATAAAATAATAATAAATAAATAATATATTATTAACTAAAAAAAATAAATTACCAATAAATTAATTAATTTTTTATAAATAAATAATATATTAATATGTAATATATAACAAATAAAAAATTTTGAAAAAAATAAAGATATAATGAATATATGATAAATAAGTAATAAATAACATGTCAATTATAAATTATTGATAAAATAATAATTAATAAAAAATTAATAATAAATATACTAATAAAAAAATAATAGAAAATAATTATTATTATATAAAAATTATATGAGAAAATAAAAAAAGTAAAACACTAGTAAATAATAAGTAATACATAATACATAATACCCAATAAATAAATTAAAAATAAATAATATATAAATAATAAATAATAAATAACTATAAAATAAATAATACATAATATGTCATTTATAAATCAATAGTAAATAATTTGTTAATTATTAATTACTAATATAAAATAAATTAATAATAAATTAAAATTAATATGTAATAATACAAAATAAGTAGAAAATATTAATAAAATATTAAATATTAATCTAATAATAATTTAATAATAAAGAATAAATCAATGTATAATATATTAGTAATATATAATTTTTAAAATAATAAGTAATATATAATAATTTTGTAAATATTTTATAATAAATGGTTATAAATATATATAAACATATATACATATAATTAAATGTACGTAAATATATATAAATAGACATTTATATTACATTATATATCTCAAAAGACATATATATTTAATTTTATAATAATATTTATATATATAAATATGCAAAACTAAAAATAAATTTTTCAAAATATATTTACACATAAAATATTTAAAAATATATAAACATATTTATGTATTATCATTTAAAATTTTATAAAAACATATGAAAATATTACTATATATATATAATAGATAATAAATCACAAAAAGAGGGGAAACACTGTAATTGCAGCACCATCAATTGAACATGTATTTAAATTAATGGAATAAAATAATAAATGGCATAAAAAGATTATGAAGGCACTCTTAAATTCAGATAATACCCTACACAATGTTAAAAAAATCATGATATCCGAAAAAAACCTCATTTTTAGGCCATCTAGGCCTATTTTGAAAAACATTAGTGACTTTGGTCCTCTAGGTCTACATGGAGATGATTTTATTGCGGTATTTGATTGATATATGGTAGATGCAAAATGGGAACCCATATCAAATTATATGGTTGTTTGAAGTTGAATTTCGATTTCAAACATATCATAAAACTATAATAAAATTTATATTTTTAATTATTACAAAATTATTTCTCAAATTGGTTTTACTTTATTTAATAAAAATTGATTTGACTGGTTGTGGAAATAAAATGATAATTCAAGAAAAAAATTATAAACATTTTTTGTTGATGTATAATTTTCTACATATTCATGAATTATTCTATGTTTTAAATTATTGTCAAATTATAATTATAAAAAAATTTAAATTAAAAAATAAAAATTAAATAAAAATTTATATAATAAAAAATATTTGATATTAAATCACAAATCACAAATCATAAATAAAAATTACAAATAAAAATTTTATATATGATATTTTCACCCATTAATAAATTAGAATATTTTTCAAAACCACTTCTATTTCCTAGAAGTTTTTAAAAATCCACTTCAAAAATTATATTTTAAAAACTAATTTTTTTTCAAAAATTACAAAAAACACATCTAAAGTTAGTTTTGAATTATCCACTAACGAACTGTCAAAAATTACTTTTTTTATAGTGTTTTCATTATGAATTATTGTATACACATATATTGTTGACTAATGTAGAAGTACTATAATAGTGAAACTAATCCATACAGATCATATTAAATCTATACCGATTATATAGAATAATTGGTGCATCACTAACACATAAATATATAAAATAAGTAATATTTTCACAACAACTTCTCTATGCGTCATGATATTGAGTAAAGGAGTGTAGGAATTGTAAGAATAAGGTAATATTAATTGGATTTAAAATAATGATAGTACCCATATAGGGGTTAATTGAGCAAAAATTGTACCCTTGTATATATCCTAAAAAAATAATGGATCATTTGAATTTTATTGGATATATTTGAAAAGGATTCATGTAAATATGTAAAGTGGTGTTTCATCCAGAGAACTAGAGAGATCATACATAGAAGAATCTAGATATCTGATAAGTATAACAGGATAAATACAAGGGTTAGGTAATATAAAGTTGGGAATCCACATATTTTTTGAGGAAGAATAATAATGAACATTTTAGGGGTTTTTATGCATTCACCCTTTTTCTTAATACATTCATATATGATTTTTTTATTTCCCAGAAATGTGTATATTATTAATTTTTTGATTTTATTTTATATGTTTTGAAAAAAAATCAATATTAAATTTTTTAATTTTATTATTATCTATTGGTCTAAATACTTGTGGATCTATGTAATCAGTAGATGAATAAAATACCATTCTGAGGAATTGATAATGCAATATATATGGTAAAATAAAAATAATACATTGCTAGTTGAGTGGGGCTAGTTTTGAAAAAAATCAAAAAAAAATTATGGAATGTGAGAATAAACATCATTGATGATTACATGAATTATTGGATTGGTCTATAGTATCCCAAATTTATCATATTATACTTTATAAATAAACTACATATTTTACTAATTTCTATATATTACCAACCAAGGATATGTGTGACCCAACACTAATCATTGTTTTTTGGTCTAGTTAATTTCTATATCAGTTCTAAAGTTTTATAATTATCATATCCTACTTTTTGATGTTATTCAATTCAAATTAAATCCCTTACTACAATTTATGGAAAAAAATTATCCAAAATAATGAATCTATAAATTAAATTTTCTATAATAAATTACAACTATATAGGAACTATTCATATAAAATGTAACACCATGGAATATTTATGTTTAACTAGTATAACTATCCATCGAACAATAATATGCAAAAAATACCCTGAATATTTAATAGTGACATCCCTTATTCCCTTTCAACTTCTCTATATAATTTTCAATATAAACTTGGTGTAAGCATTAATATCCCTATTCCTCATTCATGTGACCATATAAGTTTCACTACATTATAAGTCACAAGAGTGATACTGTCACGACCCGTCCCCTAGGGCCAGTATTGTGACTACCCCAAGCCCGCCTTCCATAGGCCAGGAGTTGGTGACAACCACCAAAGGCGTAAATCCCTAAAATTGGGAAGGTATTGTCTTTATAAAATGTAAACTCACGAAACCAGAGTACAAGGGGATGTAACACTAAGTAAAAGCTGTATAACAAGTGTACTGAAAGTAAATAGGGTTAGAATACAATCCCAACTGTGAAGTTCAAATACCACTGAAAGAAAGTACAACTGAAAAAGGGAAAAATAGATGAAAGGTGAAAATAGCTCCCGGATCAACCTCCAGGGTTCCTACCTGAAGGGTAGGTACAGATGGCCTCGACAGCACTCCACGTTTTTCAGACTCCACCGTGTACTGATACGTCGTAAGGTTCTCCTCCGGGTACCATCCAAACCCGGTGCTCTCGGCCTCCGTCATCCCTATCGGTCATATGCATCCCACACAACAAGGTGCGGGCTTAGCCCATGCAGGGGGGAGTATAACGATACTCATTAGGGACCCCAAGACCCTCAAGGTCTCAAAAAATCCAACAAAGATAAACCACAAATTATGAAATCAACGGATAACCCTTACTTAGGTATATGCCCATTCATATACCTAAGTTATCATGTAACCCATATCAACAATGAGGAAAACACAAATTTCATTGACTCATCTCAAACAAGGATTTTCATTATCAAAACCATGACTCCTAGAGACCTCCTCCTCTGTCGAGTACAGTGGGCCTGTCGCGACTCTGAGGTGCTTCTCACTAACCATGGACTACTGATGTACTCCTCCGGTTGAGTACCGCGGGTCTACTGCCAACTACTATGTGCTTCGTCTACTATGGCCTACCACCAAATATCAAGAACTCCCCCTAATATCCTACAGTGGTTGTCCTTCTTTAGAGTACCGCGGGTCTGCTGCCAACTACCGGGCAATCCGTCTGCCATGGGTCTGCTTCCAAATATCGAGTGCTCCCCAATGGAATAGTCGAGTCTCTCCGAGTCGAAACATTTATGTATTCATCAGGTCTATCATCTACTAGGTCTATGCACTCTGACTTCATGTCACCTAAAGGATCTTCTCCACGAGATATTGGTTGATAATCCAAGTGTCACGAAGTCTCACGTAGAAGTATCTCAAAGGACTGCCATGTCATAAGGCAATAGATGGTGTGTCAATCGGACACCCGGTCTGTGAGTTATTAGTATTTTAGTATCGGGGGCCCAGTTGGATACGAGTATGAACCAACTTGACTGTGACTCAACTATACCTTGAACTCTAGTGGGGTATACTCAAAACAACGGCTATGCTCTAAGAATACTGGCGCCGCTGACGGTTCGTCAAACAGACGTCCAGTGCCAAAGATATCACCCAAGAAGGAAATGGGTCAGTAATGGGCCCGGGACTGGTCCGACCCGGTCGGACAGACTCGGCCCAACCTATTCTAGGTTGATCCGGTCTGGGTCGACCTGGTCAGACTCACTGGGTCTGACCCGGCCCATTGGGCAGGTCAGCCCGCTATATTTTGACCCGGCCCGCTGGGCCCGGCCCAGCGGACATTGAGGGAGGTTCGGCCCCGTAGTCGCCATGTAGGTGGCTCGATAACTCGGCCCAAGAGACCGGACCGGTTCGTCAAGTGACACTGCGGGGGAATCCGCAGGTCAGCTCGAGAGACTGGTGGCCGAGAGGCCAGCAGGCAAGCCACGCGGGGTGTGGGCAGGCCGGCTGGACACTGGGTAGGCCGCATGGGGCATGGTCTGGTCTGCTGGACACTGGGCTGGCCGAGGGTGCACTGGGCAGGGCTCTAGAGCACCGGGCAACGCGACGGAGTGCCCGGAAGTGCGCTGGAGCGCCGGGAAGTGCACCGGAGCGCCAAACAGTGCGCCAGGGCGGCACACTGGGGTGCCGGCCAGGCCGCCGGTAGGGCGTGGGGGCACCGGGCGGGCCATCAGCTAGGCCTGGGGGCGCCGGGCAGGCTGCCAGTGGGGCGCGTGGGTGCCGGTCAGGCCGCCTGCGGGGCGTTGGGGCACCGAGCAGCGGGCTGCAGAGCACGTGGGCACCGAGCAGCGCATTGAAGGGGCGCGAGGGTGCCATGAAGCGCGCCAGCAGGGCGCCGCCGAACCGGGCATCATGCTGACAGGGCGCGGGGGCATCGGGCAGAGCGCTGGCGGGGCGAGGGGGCCTCGGGCAGCATTCCATCAGGGCGCTTGGGTGCCAGGAAGCACGCCAACGGGGCGCGAGGGTGCCGGGTAGCGCACCTGCGTGACGCCGGAGAAGCCCGAAGCGCGCTGAGGCAACGCGCTCGGGCGTGGGAAGCACGCCGTGGCACCGCGGGGGGCGGTGCGGGTCGCAGAGGTCGCAGGTAGGATGACCCTTCTTCATTGTCTTTGTCGTCGTCGCCTCTTTGCCAAGTCATATTCATCGAACTATAACAAACAAGGGGAGGGTCAGACCGTGTTCATGTGGCCCAAGCCCTCCACGTCACGGTGATATTAATTGGTGATTCTCATACCATGTCATTGTTCGACAAAGAACGAGGTTTTTATTCAAATATAAAAACAACACAAAACTCCCTACCTGAAAATTCGGGTGTTGACGGTGAAGTCGCGGGAAGAAGGCATAGTCGTTCATTGACATCGCGGAAGGATGGTCGCCAATCTGTGGTCAATGATCATGTACCACTTTGAAGGGGTCCGAGGAAGATGGTCGGGGAAGAAGAGGGCCGCCAGCGTTCTTCGTGATTTTCGTGTTCTTCGTTGGGAGGATGGTTCTTCGTTGGGAGATTTCTCCAAAAATCCCACCAAAAGAGAATTCCAACCCAAATAAAATTATAGTTTTCCTATTATTTTATGTGATGGAACGTAATTCAAAAATGAGATTTAAAATCCCAACTCCTCCAAATTAAATGCACGAGTGTTGTCCCATTAATTTGGGGGATGGAAAGAGGATATCCTTATTAAAACACAAGCTTTGGTCTAATTAATTGTGTAGTGAGGTCAAATTCTACCTCTCATTAATGTGGGATATTGTAGAGGTTTCATCCTCCACCATCAATAGGGGTCGGGTGGTCCCCACCCCTTTCAATAATTTGAAGGTTTTGTGACTCGGGTGGTCCCCACCTCAAATATCCTCCCATGGGAGGTTATGCTCGGCAGGGCCCCACCACCATAACCTCTCATGGGAGGTTAGGGTGATGTGTTCCCACCACCAACCTCCAAGGGGAGGTTTTAACCAACACACTCAACACATGACAGCTTAGAAATAAATAAATTGTTGTACTTTATTTTTTTTATAAAAATCCAAAAACTAACTTTTATTTCCAACTCACTGCTGTCGAGGTGAAAGTCCTCATAAGTGAAAACATGAACTATGAGTTCAACGATGCTCTTAGATTTAAATTCTGAGCACCCGTTCAAATGTTATGAAAAATCGCTTGTACATTTACTGAACGTACCCGAATAAAACATCAGAAATTTATTTTGGACACACTGGGCCTCAGAATCAAGTGCTGTTAGAAACTACAGACTCATAAAATTATCATGTATTTTAAAAATCCATGGGAAATCTGGGACTTTAAATTCTCCCCACCTCTGGGATTTACGTCCTCATAAGCTACAACTCAAACTATGGGAACAAATTGGGGTACTGAGCAAGCATCTGATCCTCCTGCTCCCATGTGCTCTCTTATAGGTTCTCATGCTGCCATTGAACATGCACCAGAGGTATCGACCATCCATGCAGGACTCACTCCTGTCGATCCCCAATCTCCACTAGAACCTCCATGAAATTTTCCCCATCATCGATGTCCAGCTCTCCATGGTAGATGATGTGGGATGGTTCGTGCATGTATCTCGTTAGCTGAGATACGTGGAATATGTCACACCCCCGGTGCAACTGAGGTGGAAGAGCTAAGCGGTAAGCCACATCTCCTACTGTGCTGAGGAACTAGAAAGATCCAATGATCCTTAGAGATAGCTTGATGCCTTGGCTAAATCTTCGTAGACCTCATCGAGGTGAGACATGTAAGAAGATGTGGTCGCCATCCTTGAACTCCAGAGGTCTCCATCTTCTATCAGCATATGACATCTTCCAGCTCTGTGCACTCTTCATCCACTCTTGTATGATCTGCACCTTCTCTGTGGTAGCCCGTACCATCTCTGGTCCCACTAGTGTTGACTCCCCTGGGTCTGTCCAGCATAGTGGCGATCGGCAAGGTCGTCTGTACAAAGCGTCAAAAGGTTCCATACCGATGGTGGAGTGATAACTGTTCTTGAAGTAAAATTCCACCAACGGTTGGTGATCCTCCAAGATATGACTGAATTCAAGGACACATGCACGGAGCAAGTCCTCGATGGTCGGGATGGTTCCCTCGTTCTAACCATCCGTCTGAGGATGGAAGGTGGTGCTCAAGTGAAGATGTGTCCCGAAAGCCTCCAAAAACCCCTTCCAGAGCCAGGAAGTGAAGCGTGCATCATGTTTATAGACAATATAAGAAGTTACTCCATGAAAAAGATCTATCTCATGTACATAGAGGCATCCCATGCTCTCAACTGAGACCTGCTCTCTGATCGGTAGGAAGTGGGCCGACTTGGTGAGTCGGTCAACAATCACCTGATTCATGTCGTGAACCCTGAATGTACCTGGAAGACCCATCACGAAGTCCATGGATATCCCAAACCACATACACTCTAGGACCTCTTCAGGTTGAAGCAAGCCTATAAGTACCTAGTGCACCACCTTCACTTGCTGACAAGTGAGGTACCGAGAGATAAACTCGGCTACCTCCTTCTTCATACCTGGCCAGCAATGCTATCATCTGAGGTCCCGATACGTCTTCTCCACACATGGATGTACCGCTATAGGGGATGTGTTGAAATCCCTAAACACTTCCTCCTGAAGTTCAATTGGTACCATTGTACATCCTCTGAAGAGGATGACGTGCTCCCCACCATCAAAAAATCATCAGGTGCCTACCATGTGGATATCTGAGCATGTCGTGTCTCGTAGTCAGCGTCCCCATGCTGCACCACCCTAACTCGCTGAAGAAGTGGGGGAGTGACTGTATATAGGCTTCCCCATCTCTATCTACAAAGGATACTTGCAAGGTAGCCAGCTGCTCTGTCGCCTCTCCAAGCAGCTGTATACCAGTCCTCCTGCTGAGCGCATCCGCAACAACATTCACATTCCCATGAGTATAAGCTATCTTGAAGTCATACTCCTGGAGGAACTCAAGCCATCGCCGTTGTCTTAGGTTCAGGTCCTCCTAAGAGAATATATACTTGAGACTCTTGTGATCATAGTACATGGTAAAACATTCACCCATCAGATAGTTCTGCCACATCTTCAAGGTGAAAACCACTACTGCCAACTCCAGGTCATGGGTAGCGTAGTTTTTCTCATGTTGTCTCATCTACAGAGAACCATACCCAATCACTACTCACCCATGCATCACAGCACACCCGAGTACGGTCTCTGATGCATCGTAGAAGACTACGTACCCTACGCCTTTCTCTGGAAGCCTCAAGATGGGATCACTACTCATCCTCTTCCTATGAACTTGAAAGCTTTTCTTGAATCTCCCCGACCACATGAAGGGTTGCCCCTTATTTTTCAAGGCTGGAAATGGTGTTGTACCTCTGGAGAACTCTGGCACAAATCTCTGATAGTATCCAGCCAAGCCTAGGAAACTCCGAACCTCAGTCACACTTTTGTGTGTCTCCCAAGCAAGCATGACCTCAATCTTCACTGGATCCACTGCAACTCCAGCCTCTGAGATGATGTGTCCTAAGAAGTGAAACTCTCGAATCCAAAATCGGAACTTCAAGAGCCCACATTAAATATGGTACTCTCGAAGTGTGTCATGTACTTCCTAAAAATAGTAGGCATGCTCCTCCTTAGTAGTCAAGTAGATCGGTATGTCGTCGATGAAGACTACAACAAAGCAATCGAGGTATGGATGGAATATCTTGGTCATGAGACTCATGAACACTACTGAAGCATTGGTTATGCTAAAGGGCATAACCAAGAACTCGTAGTGGCCGTAACGACACCTGAAGGCCATCTTCTCCACATCCTCGTCTCGAACTCTGATATGGTGATAGTCTGATCTGAGATCTATCTTTGGGAACCATATTGTTCCCTTGAGCTGATCAAAGAAGCCATCAACCCTTGAGAGTTGCTGATTTTTCTTCACGGTCACCTGGTTCAGGTGACGGTAGTCGACATAGAGCCCCAAGCTCCCATCCTCCTTCTTGTTGAACGGAATCGCTGCTGCCCAGTGAAAAACACTAGGACTGATGAATCTCTTTCCTTGCAAGTCCACTAGTTGTACCTGCAGCTCACAAAGCTCCGCGGGAGCCATCTGGTATGATGGTGTAGATATCTGTGCCATCCCGGGGTACATGTCAATATAGAAGTCCACCTCTCTATGAGGAGGTAGTCATGTAACATCATCAGGGAAAACATCTGAGTACCGGTCCAATACTACAGGATAAGTCAGACTCTCCACATCTACTGCTCTGAGGGTAAGGTAAGACAACTAGTGAGTGATCGGCTACACCCTCCTCCGAGTAAGTCCGTCCTGTGCTACCAAGTTTCCCATCTCACCGATGAAGGTGAACCTGGTCCCATCTGTGTGGACACACTGTACTTTTTTCCTAATACAGTCAATCAGAGCATGGACTGTAGATAACCAGTCCATACCCAAGATGACGTTGTAAGGCCTCGACTCCACAATGAGGAGATCCCAGCCGAAGCTCTCATCTCTTAGAGTAATCTCACACTTCTAGCACCAGTGCGTAATCATTGAGCATATTCCCATAGGAGTCTCTAGCCATAAGGATCGAGCCAACCGTTCCGTCGGAATCTCCAGGTTCCAAACAACGGCAGTGGCAATGAAAGAGTGACTGGCCCCTGTGTCTATATGAACTGCAAAAATGGTGGAGTAGAAACAGATCATACCTCATATCATCTCTGAAGCGCCACAGTCATAGGCCTCAACTTCCTGAAGCTGAGCTCTCCCCTGTCCACTCGCTCTCGGCGTTCGGGGTGGACCTCTCAGTGGTGGTGGCGGTAGCACGTCGTATCTTCATCCACCACCAGCTGTATGTACAGCTCCTCTTCCATGTCCTCCTCCGCCCTACGGACCGCCATGATCGAACCTCTACCTATGCCTAGGAGGTCCGTCAACTATCTTCTTATCATCAGAGTAGAAGGTCGGATATTCATGAGCCATGTGACCAAGCCCGCCGCAAGAGTCACACTACCCTCTCCTGGTATGACTAGCTTTGTCTCCACCCTGGGTGCCTCGCACAACAGATCTAGAGTCATGTA
Source organism: Viscum album (assembly GCA_963277665.1). Taxonomy (NCBI): domain Eukaryota; kingdom Viridiplantae; phylum Streptophyta; class Magnoliopsida; order Santalales; family Viscaceae; genus Viscum; species Viscum album. The sequence goes on along the minus strand of OY728143.1, from coordinate 882,159,600 downwards.
GTCGACCACCTGTGGGTGTGGTCCTCCTGGACCTCTGCGTCATCTGTCTACTGCCAACTACAGAAGACTCCACTGCATGTCGGTTAGTGGTGGGTCTCGCTGCTGGAGACTACTCAGCAAGAAAACTCTCCACTAGGAGGTCGTGTTCCAACATCCTCATCTGTGTTGGGATGCTCTCGGAGATAACTAAATCTCTAATATCTTTCCTAAGTCCCTGCTCAAAGTTCTGGGCACTGAAGAATGGGTCTTGTATCCTATCAGTGGAGGAGCACGAGAGGTCAGTGAACCTCGCTGAGTACTATGCCACCATCATGCTACCTTGTTGTAGATGTAGTAGCTCCAGTATCGCACCGCTCAAATGGTGGCAAGAACAAACTCCACCCAAAATAGGCTGTAAAAGTCTTCCCATATAAGTGATGCCTCATCAAGCCTCAGGATCATTAGGCTCCACCATCTACCAGTTGCTTCCTGAAGGAGGCTGGTAGTAAGGATCACCAAGAAGTCGGCTGGTGTACCTACCAGTCTCAATACTCTCACCACAGCCTCCATCCAATCCTCAGCTGCCTGTGGGTCCGTCTCTCCCAGGAACCTGGGTGGCCTCTGGTGCTGGAGCTCATGCAACTCGCTCAATCAGCGTGCCCTCTCTACTGCTAGGGCTGGTTGCATCAGTGGCCCAATGGGGAGTAGTACCGCTGGTGCCTCAACTAGAAGAGGGCTCTGTACTGAGGTCTCATCGCTCAGTAGGATGTCAGTACATACGACTCACGGGGCTTTAGTTGGTCATCTGCGGGGAGGCATCCTGAAAGAAACATATGTGACACGGTCAAAAGACTAAACCTAGTGAGTTGACCTGGTTATCCTAATTTAATGAATTCTTAAAGTAAAATACACACGCAATCAGTGTTTTTGTGTACTGAGTTGGAAATCAGATGTAAGGGTTCTGGTGTATGGATACATTGGCCGCCTGCACCGACACTGGACTCCCTGAACTGAAAACCACACTTAGTACCCTTAACACTATTTCTTCACAAAAAGAATTATCATAGTCCTAAGTTTTGCGGTAGAACCAACGTCCTCTGATACAAATTGTCATGACCCATCCAATGGGGCCTATATTGTGACTACCCGAAGCCTGCCTTCCATAGGCCAGGGGCTGCCGACTAGCCCCAAAGGTGTAAATACCGAAAACTAGGAAGGCATTTCCTTTATAAAACCTAAACACACACAACCAAAGTACAAGAGGAAGAAACACTAAGTAAAAGTCGTATAATAAGTGCACTGAAAGTAAAGGGGGCCCGAATACAAGACCAACTGTAATGTACAAATATAACTGAAAGAAAGTACAACTGAAAAAGGGACAGACAACTGAAAGGTGAAAACAGCTCATGGATCGTCCTCTAGGGTTCCTACCTGAAGGGAGGTACATATGGCCTCCACAACACTCCATGTCCGTTAGACTCCATCGTGTACCAATACATCGTAAGGTCCCTCTCTTTGTATCGTTCTGTCCTGGCTCTCTCGGCTTCCATCAGCGTTGTTCATTGTCTGCATCCAATACAATGAGATGTGGGCATAGCCTGTGCAAGGGTTAGTATAACGATACTCAGTAGGGACCCTAGGAACCTCATGGACTCACAAAATCCAACAAGGATAAACCAAAAAGTATGAAATCAACGGATAACCCTTACTGAGATATATGCCCATACATATACCTAAGTTATCAAGTAACTCATCTCAATCATGAGGAAAACACAAAGGTCATGGACTCAGCCCAAACCAGGAATTTCATTATCGAAACCACGACTGCTGTAGAAATCCTCCTCTTTCGAGAATTATGGGCTTTTAGCGACTCTGAGGCGCTTCTCACTAACCTTGGACTACTGAGGTACTCCTCCTGTCGAGTACCGCAGGTCTGCTGCCAACTACCAGGCGCTCCATCCGCTATGGGTCAGCCACCAAATACTAGGCACTCCCCCTAATAGACTACAGAGGTAATCCTTTTGTCGAGTACCGCAGGTCAGATGCCAACTACTAGGCCTTCCATCCGCCATGGGTCTGCCACCAAATATCGGGCACTCCCCACTGGGCTAGTCGAGTCTCTTCGAGTCAAATAGGTCAAGCAGTCTTCATATTTGTCAGCTACTAGGTCTCCACACTCTGACTGCTCATCACTGGAAGGATCCGCTCCACTAGCTATGGGTCGATACTCCAAGTGTTATGAAGTCTCGCATTGAAGTATCTCAAAGAACGGCTACGTCGTAGGGGTCTAAACGCAACAGACGGCACGTCAATCAGACGCATGGTTTGTGAGTTATTAGCATTTTAGTCCCGAGGGCCCGGTTGGATTCGTGTACGAACCAACCTGACTGTGACTCAACTATACCCCAAACTCAAGTGGGGTGTACTCAAAGGGATGGCTATGCTCCAAGAATATCGGTGCTACAGACGATTCATCAAATGGACATTCGGTGCCGAAGATATAGCCCAAGAAGGTAATGGGTTAGTAATGGGCTCAGGACCGGTCCGACCTGGTCAGACCGACTCGGCCCAACCCAGTCTGGGCCGACCAGGTCTAAGTTGACCCGGTCAGACTCGCTGGGTCTGGCCCAGCCCCTTGGGTGGGTCAGGCCGATATATTTTGACCCGGTCCGCTGGGCCCGGCCCAGCGGGCCACAAGGGAGGTTCAGCCCGGTAGTCGCCACATAGGCGGCTCGGTAACTCGGCCCGGGAGACCAGGCCAGTTCGGCCAGCGACACCCCAGGGGGAATCCATGGGTCAGCTTGGGAGGCCAGTGGCTGGGAGGCCAGCAGGCAGGCCCTGTGGGGCACAGACAGGCCGGCTGGACATCGGGCAGGCCACGGGTGCATTGGGCGGGGCGCCGGGGTGCCGAGCAACGCGCCGGGGCAGTATGCGGGGGCGCGGGCAGTGCACCGGGGTGCCGGGTAGGCTGCCGGCAGATCGCAGGGGGCGCCGACCCGGCTGCCTGCGGGGTGAGGGGGCATTGGGCATGCCTCTAACGGGGCGCGGGGGTGCCGGGCAGGTCGCCAGCAGGGCGCAGGGGCGCCGGGCAATGCGCTTGCTGGGCGCGGGGGCACCGAGAAGCACACCTGTGGGCGCACGGGCACCGGGCAGTATGTCGGCAGGCATAGGGGCACTAGGCAGGGCGCCGGCGGAAGAGGGGGCATCGGGCAGCATGTCGGTGGGAGCGGGGGCGCCGGGTAGCGCACCAGCAGGGCGCGGGGGTGCCGGGCAGGGCGCCGGTGGGGCGCGGGGGTGCCAGGCAGCGTGCTGGTGGGGCGCCGGCGGAGCCGGGTAGCACGCGCGGATCGCGGTCAGCATGCCAGGGCATCTCTCTAGGGTACGAGAAGCGCACTGGGGCGCCACGGGGGCAGCGCAGTTCGTGGAGGCCGTGGGTAGCCAGACCCTTGTTCGTCGTCTTCGTTGTCATCGCCTCTTTTCCAAGCTGTCATCATCGAACAAGAACAAACAAGGGGAGGGTCGGATCATGTTCGTGGGGCCCGAGCCCTCCTCTTTATAGTGATAGAAATTGGCTATTCTCATACCATATCTTTTTTCAATGAAGAACGAGGTTTTTATTCAAATATAAAAATAACACAAAACTCCCTACCTGAAAAGTCAGGCGTCGAAGGTGAAGTCACTTGAAGAAGTCGTAGTTGTTCATTGATGTCAGAGTAGGATGGTCATCAATTTGTGGTAGACAATCATATCCCATTTCGAAGGGGTCCATGGAAGAAGGTCGGAGAAGAAGAGTGTCGCCGACGTTCTTCGCATTCTTCATGTTCTTCGTTGGGAGGACGGTTCTTCGTTGGGAGCTTTCTCCAAAAATCCTACCAGAAGAGAATGCCAACCCAAATAAAATAACAGTCTGCCTATTATTTTAAGTGTTGGAATGTAATTCAAAAAGGATAATTAAAATCTCGGCACCTCTAAATTAAATTCACGAGTGTTGTCTCATTAATTTGGTGGATGCCAAGAAGCTCCCCTTATTAAAACACAAGACTTGGCGCAATTAATTGTGCAGGGAGGCCAGAGGCTCTCCCTCATTAATGAGGGAGTGTGGAGAGGTTTCATCCTCCACCATCAATAGGGGTCGGTTGGTCCCCACCCCTATCATTAACTGGAAGGTTTGGTGACTTTGGTGGTCTCCTCCTCAAATATCCTCCCATGGAAGGTTATGATCGGGTGGGCCCCACCACCATAACCTCTCATGGGAGGTTAGGGTGTGGTGGGGACACCACCAACCTCCAATAGGAGGTTTAACCAACACACTCAACACATGGTATCCTAGAAATAAAATAATGTGTTGTCATTTATTTTATTATTTTTTTATAAAAAGCCAAAAAACTAAATTTTATTCCTGACTCACTTCCGTTGAGGTGAATGTCTTCTCAAGAAAAAACTAGCATTGCGAGTTCAATAGTGCCCTTGTATTTCAATTCTGAGCACCTGTTAAAAAGTTATAAAAACTCGCTCATACATTTATTGAACGTACCGAGAAAAACTTCAGAAATAGATTACGGACACACCGGGCATCGGAATCAAGCGCCGTCAGAAACTACGGACTCGTAAAATTCTCATTTATTAAAAAAATCCACAGGAAACCTGGTTCATTACAGATACCATAATAAAATTATGTATATTTATAGATATTAATTACCACCTTTTATGGATTTCAAAATAATTAAATAAAAAGGCATTTATACATTTCTCAAAGAATAAAATCTCAAATGTTTGACTTTTATTGATGATGATTATGTAACTAATTCTTAATTTTTCATGAAAATTAATTCTTGAATAAAATTACTTTTATATTATTTATTTCCAGTTATTTCTTTACACTCTAGGACTCATAAAATTTATAAATTCAATTTTAAAAAAATACTTGTCCTTCATGAGGTTAGGTTAATTCATATTTTTCATTATATTACTAACTCATTAATTTTCTAAAGTTATATAAAATTATTCATTAAATGTAAAATTAAAAAAATCTTCTTAACTTTTAAAATGTTATTTATGGTAAAAAATATGGGGGGATATATACAAATAAAACAATATTATAATATATATAAAAAATTGACCTATAAATTCCAACACAAAAATATTTAAAACAATTATAAAAATACATTAATGAAGTCATGGATTAGGATACCATAAGAAATTTAAATATAATAGTCAACTTTGATATAAATCTTTTTTTAATCAAAGTTCTTATAAAGTTTTATATGTTATTTCAATCTTTCATGTCTAATATTTACTTATCATAATCTATATCATTATTGATGTCCCACTCACACAACATTTTTTACATAGCTTTAAGAAAATTGTTCTATAATTTCATAAGAGATTATTTTTTTGGAAAATATATACATATATTAATATCATGCCTATTTTACCATATACTTAATTTATCCATTATGTCTATATATTCACAGTTAATAGATTCTGTAAATATTTTCTATTTTATAGGTGTTGTATTGGGGATATTGGTTGGTCGGTAATAGGGTTAAAAAAGGATTAATGATAAATATAAATCAATTAAATAATTTGATTTATCTATAATTTTAACACTCAATGAAAGGAAGTCATTAAATTAAATAATAATGGTTTAAAAATTATTTCACACTAACAAAATTTTATTCCCAAAATTTTCACTATTATTTCTTTTAAAATTATTTTAAATGTTTTTTTAATTTCATTGTTTTTTGAATAAATAGAGGAATCAATGAATTGTTATGCTGGATGGATTTTTGTTTTTTTAATATAAATTTTAAATTCCATTTATGATTTCCAACAAAATTACATCCTCATGTTAAATACAGAAAGTAAGAATTCCATAACACTTTTTGTGAATAGTAACCATCTAATCTAGAAATTAGTAATGTCTGGGAAAAAGATTTAGCTTTCAATGTTTCTAATGAAAATCTGTATAGTATATGAGTATCAAAAAATAACTCATTTTTATAATTCATAAACTATAAGGGTTTTAAATACAAATTATATAAATATCTTGAATGAAATGAATTGATTATGAATCTCATGAAAATAGTGAAATTTATGAATTTATAAAAAGGTATAGAATTACTATAAGGATTGTGAAATAATGATTTTAGAGTTTTAATGTTGTTGGGTTTTTATATTTGGTTTATATAGGTATAAATATTAAAAAATTATAAACATAGATATAAAAATATAGAATTTTTCATCTAAATCATACATGTTGAAGTCAAATCAATCCATAAAAAAGTAAGAAAATTACAAACTAATTTAGGTAATATATTATGCAAATAATGTATTAGAAACATTCCAAATTAAATAAAAACAATAATAATAATAAATTAAAAACTAAAAAAGAAACAAAAAATAAAAACAATTGTTATACACTCACCTATACATGTGTTCGGTATTGTACACTACTAATCCAATATATATTAATACTAATTCTACAGAATTATACAATGGAAGCACTTAAATGGTTGTAGTGTTAAAAAGATAACATTATAAGACCAATGTATTCATCTTAACTGAGGGTTTTCTCTTCCAAAAGATCCATGGTAATGTATCAATTGAATTTTACATCTCTTTAAACATTGACATTGAATTACATTCATTGTATTTTTCTAGATATCTATAATAAAATTTATGGTAAAATATTAATAATAATAAATAAACCATCCCACCTCGAAGGAATTTAAACTGGATCTAATTTTAGTTTATAGTAATGTTTCCTGATATTATATGTATATTTAAAGTCCTTATTTATTTTTAATTTCATATAGGTTACAAATTACCTTTTGATAAAGATCGTCAAATTCTTTGAATTTTGTATTACAGTTTCCTCTACCACCTAAACACAAAACATCAACTACTTCTCAACACTCTTCAATTACGTATAAATAATCTTGAGATCACAATATGTCAATTTTATTACATAAAAACCCATAGATTATGTATATAATTATTTAATAATCATTCATACGACCATGAAATGTATAAAAAATCCTAAAATATACACATTTACTATTCTGGAAAAATAGATTCATAAATCATTTAATCACCCAGGATTTTCAATTTTTATTAAATCCTTTAGTTTATTTCTCTAATAGGATTTTGTAATCTTTGAAATGTAATTTATTTCCATTATATGTACATATAATAAATGGTGACTTAAATACGCAGTATAGGGGGTAATACAAATGAAAAGTACCTAAATCCTTATAAGTACTTGAGTGGACAACATATTTTTTATCACAATATAATCAAATGATCAAAATCATAAGTAAACATGAAATGGAGACAATGGAATGTGGAACATTCATAACAACTACACATCATATGTCTCGTAATTTGATGAAGACATCATAACATAAAACATAAAGAAAACTAGATCACATATATGAGTAACAATATAAAAAGTACTATCCATATCTTGCATATGCCTAATGATCTCATGAGATGTAATTTATTAGACAGTTAGTTATATGGATATATAATTTTAGATCAACCTGTCACATAAAAATATGATTAGAAATCATATATGACACTTAAAATATGAAAGATAATATTCATATATGAATCCTTTTGTGAAACATATGAAGATAAAGATAAAATCAAAATAGTTTTAATAATTATATATTATTTCATGTATTTTTAAAAAGCATTAATGAAATCAATGGAATGAGATGTAGGCTTTAATAACCCATTCTAAAACATTACATATTCTAGTGACTTTAGAATATATTTAGTTTCCTTAGGTTCAAAAAGATATTTTAGGATTATTTTTTTATAAAATCTTATATAACATATATAATAATACCTTATATTACCAATAGTATAGTACTAATCATTTTAAATTTTTTCATAATAAGATATTTTAATGTAAAACGTGATTTTATTTCATGGAAAATATTCAAGACATACAACTTGACATCATACATACCCATCCTTATGTATAATGATGAAGATTTTAGAATGTTGGATGAGCATAAAAGTCTTTGAAATGGTTATAAAAGTTAATAAATAAATTGTTAGTCTATGAATACTTATGAATATTTTCAATTTTCAAAATAATCATTGGTCTCTAAATAATAGTATTCTTATAAAAGATATCACCTTATCTACCCTCTGAGTTTTAGTAAACATTTCATAAGAAATGGTAAATAAAATAAAACTCATACGGTTTCTTTGTATCCATGAACAACTCATAATAACATTTTTTAGACATTTTAGATTTTCAGAATTAGGAATTATGATTTAATTTCCTTTACAAAACAATTCAATTTTTATAAAAATATAGATCACAAAAAAGATAAATCATATAGGTACTTGAGTAATTGATTAAATATAATACATAATTGTAAATATAATAACCATAAGGGTTATAAATATACTATCCATCAAAGTTATACTTGGAATAACCATTACAACTAAAATTGCAGTGACCATCACAGTATATTCCAAAAATATCTTATAGGAATCACAATTTATTAACTTTTTACCTTTACCCATGGAATTGGAATTGTATAATGGTCGCACTCACTGTAAATTTATAATAGAACCACCCGTCATTACAAATAATTTCCCCTAATCCATAATATAAGATAAAAATGATTCAATCATCAAAAATTTATTTTCACCCATAAGAGAATATTTTATGAAATTGAAACATCAATTTCTTATAGGACACAATTATAAAAAATAAAATTTCAAAATAAAATTGAAGGATATTTTTTCTATAAATAAATAATGAAATATAATAAAGTAATCTGAAAATAATAGATCTGTTATGTCAATAAAAAATATATTATGTTGTTATATATGTTAATATAGGACACTCATTTTTTCTTCTGTAATGAATATCAATACATTCAAAAAAATATTCATTCTAAAAATATTTAAATGAATGTAAATATAATAATAATGATTATTTTATTATTCATTTATCTCTTTACAATTTCATCTTTAAAATAAATTAAAAATATGGATGTGGATTAGAAAGTGATATCAAAGGGAAACATTAAAAGATGATATATTTTTTGAAAGTATCTTACATGGAGTTTGATGAGTCCCATATGTTGTTTGTCATTTATAATTATAAAAATTAATTAATTATTTTATTTATATAAAACCATTTTCTTGTTTATTATTAATTTTATTATATCCACAAGGATATATTGAATTATTTAGTGTAATAAATTCATGTTATATGATTTGAGCATATCTAACACATAAGTCCAAAATAATATCATAAGTCAACTATTTCAAATATATCATTATTCCATCCAACCCAAAATAAAAATAATGATAGAATTATAATTTTTATACATCAATTATAATTTTAAAACCAACCATGTATGTTGGTTATAAAAAAGAACTATTTTATAATCATGGAGATGGTAGACCTTACATAAACATGAGTAACCATTCCATTTTGCCGAGATAATTATGAAAAAACGATAAGTATTATTTTTTATTTCCAGAATGATCATAATATCATATATAACATGTTTATATATATATATATATCATCTATGTGATATGGTGTTGGAAAAAAAATCACGGTGCTTCATGGAAATCATAGTGCACACATATGCACAAACACCATTATCATTTTTAGTGAATTGATATGTAAGAATATAAATAATACAATACCTTTTTATAATGAAGAATATTTTATGAATATCATATGTTTACATTAAATTTATCATTATGATCTTCCTTGATAAACGTTTTCAGAAAACTAGCTTCATAAGTTCATGAGGTGGTAGTCTACAATACACACAAATGGTGGTTTTGTTTCCCATTTGATTGAATATGAGATTTATATTGGTTGTGAAATTAATATAAAAAACCTAAATATATGGAATATACAAAATTCATGATATAATCATGTTTATGGAATATTTTATTTAGTTCTAAGAACAAATAAAAAAACATGTGGTTAGAAACTATACCACTTTGTTATAAAGTATTCTTTGATTAACACCTAAGCCCTCTAGGATAATTATTATTCCTAAAAAAGAAAACTGTACTTATATTAGGTATTATATTAATTTATTGGGATATAATTATGTATAAACCAATGGATTTTTTATAGTGACATAAAAGGAAAACCTTCCGCGATTCCATTAGAGAGGGGAGGGGCACTATTGGAATTTCAAAAAATATAAAATTAATATAAAATAATTTTTTTTCATAATGGAAATAGACATATTTAATTTGAAAATATTTTGGCTATGGATCTATGTCCAATAATAAAATAAAAAATTGAGAATTCTTTATCACATTTAGACCCTTATCTAGTAATTTTAACCGCTCATTAACCACATTGAAACATACCGTTAAAAAAGATTATTACACCTTGAGGTTCAATATATTTATTTTAAATCAAAAAATGGCCTATAAATGTTCCATCTATTATATTATCAATATTAATTTATCACATTTCCAAATCTATGATTTTTAGGTATTTTATATCATTTAATTAAATATTTCTTATTCTAATATATAATTAATATCAGTTTTTAAGAAAATTCACTTCATTTATTTTAATAACATATATATAGTAAATTTTGATAAAATAATATTTTAATAGATACAAAAAACTTTATGATAATATAGAAAATTCATGTATCATATTAATTATCTCAAATTATATTACGTTTAATAGTTTTAATATCATTTATTTTATTTTTTAATTAATTGATTAATTATTCCTTCATAATTGTATAAATATTTTGGCTATTAATTCATTACTAAAAATTGAAATAAAAATATATAAATATAAATAATTTATATTTAATAAAAATATGTATGATTAAGCATATCGTCTGGTTGACCTTATGTTAAAAATATTATAATTTTTTAATAAAGAGTATGATGTTTTTAATATTTGATTAAATAGAATATTTTAAAGGTTATAACCACTTTAAAATGGAAAAAATTACATATAACCGAATAGTGGATTATGATGGACAAAATTTAATAATAAAATATATTTTAGGAATATTTTGGTGTAATTTGATAATCCATATCATATTTTATTTTACAATTAATTGCCTGATTTACACCTTATTATTGTAAAAGAAACTACTATTCTAACTATTGATAATGATTAAAAATAAAATAAACCTATTTTACAATTTTGGTCATATTTATTACCAATATTTGATCTATTTTTCCTGATAAAAAACATAAATTTTTGATGTTAAATTAAAATTAATCTAGTAAAATATAATGAAAAATATTTGTTCTGAATTTTATTAAATATAAATAGTCTATATTAAATTCTTGTATAAATACTATTTCAAAGAACAGCATTGTATTATTTTAAATAAAAATTAACTAATGATTTTTTTATAAAAAATAAAAAATAATATGTGACTTTTTATATATAGAAAATGAAAAAATGGTTTAAAAGAAGCAGTATTTTACATTATTTATTGAAAAATATATATCTTTTTAGAAAGATTTAATTTTTTCACCAAAAAATAATCTTAAATTTATGATTTTAAAATTGATATATAATTTTACAAATATTATTTATAATGGTTTTAGAAATTTATTATTTCATTTTCTCAAAAAGATGAAATAAAACAAAATTGGAGGAAACATATCACTAATGAACAATATGAATTCCTTAAAAATATAGATCATATTTTTTAAGAATTATAATATAAATATTAATTAATTATAATATTTATATGGATATATTTTGAAAATCATTTAATCATATTTACACCCACAAATTTAATGACTTTGTTATAAAGGTCACATATAAATTATAATTTTTTAGTTCATTTATGGTCATAGTTACGTAATTATTAAGATAAAAAAACAATATATTATTTATAAAATATTTTTACATTATAAAACCTCCTCTAATAAATTATAACCTCGAAATTTTACCTATTAATTGAACACCATGTATTTGAATTTTTGAAATACCATTATATAAATCGCACATATTAAAAATGTATAATTAATAATCCAATTGAAATGAGAGAAAGGGGATGTATAATGGTAATCTAAAAAACACTTAATTGTGTTTACATTTAAAAAAACATTGGTTTCAATTGAAAACATGTATATGGACAAAACAAATAACACACATGGACTGATAAACCCTAATAGAGAACATGGTCATGAGAAACATAACTATTACAAAACCTTAAATTTGTGATGGGTTTAAAGGTCATTTATTTAAATGTATAGAAAGTAAATAGATGCTGTTTTTATTTCATGTTTATTTTCAATTATTTTAGGGATTAATTTATAATATAAAATAATGTAATTAGGAAATATATTTACTTGAGAAGTTTAATTTCATCCATTGATCATTTTCTTCCACAATCTCATCTCTTCCTTCAAATGATGAGTATTAATGTTAACTGTTTCAAGTATAAATTATTAAAATCCAAATATAAATATCACATAATTCCATAAAATGATAAGAAGTAATTCATTATATCTGTAACCATAAACCCAAAACAAAATTTTAGCACATGGTATGATAATTCAAAAATCTAATAATCATTCATATGAATAAATACATAATTAATCTCTATAATCAAAAAAGTAAAACCAAATAAAGATTCAATGTGATTAATATAAAAAAGATAACTTTTATGAATTATGTTAAAACCCTCACAACATGGAATCATCTAAAACCCACTCCAACATTCCATTCCCAAATCATCACAAATCCTCCACACACCATAAATAAAACTACTTCATACTAATTTAATTTTCAAACATTCAAATTCCAATGTGATAACTCTTAACAGTCATGTCAACCTCGAGCCTAGGGGAAACCTTGAGACACCACCATGTCATATCACCTATCAATATCATTGAACCAAAACCACTATAACCTTATATTTTCAATATAAAGTACATTAAAATTTATCCATCACACAATGAAACACATTATAGAATCTAAAAAATTCTAACCATAGTAAGCTATGAAAACATCCCCATTATATGATATATCTTCCATAGTTAACATGAATCGCCATAATTCCAAATGTAGGTCATATATACTTATAAAATATAATTCAACCATGAACCAAAAAATCAAATTCCATAAAATAGTATAATATTCCCTAAAATTATTTGGATCTTCATCCGAAATAACAAAATAATTTAATCACTTTTCAATCCCATGGTTGTGATCAAACGTATGTTCCCAAAATCAGCATAATTTTTATTTTATAAAACTTTTATGTAAAAAATGAGTATATAATAACCATGACATAAATATAGTCACATGGTATGAAATTATATGGAATCACATTTTTTTATTATATAAAATTTTAGTTACATGAAACAAAATATGGTATTTTTTAATGATCATTTTCTTGGTAATTAGAAAAATAATATATAAAGGCATATAAAATTTATCTAAATCCCAATTAATGAATCCTTAATGTGATAATTGATGGTTATTTATAAAATATATCATATCATGTTGACATACATCAAAGGTATGGGGTGAGAAATAATCTAGGTAATTTAATAAGAAATAGAGACATATATCATGTGATTGGCCACCATACCAATAAGAATATGTGTAATATTAGTATTTAATTAATAACAGAGCACAAGTCATATGAAAAATATGAATAGAATCCTAACATGGAAATGTGGGTACAAAATAAAAATGATTCATTCTTAAAAATACTACCAAGTTTTATCACCAAGTTTTCATAATAAATATTACTATGGTTTTTCTAAACGATATCATAAAAAACATCATCTCTATAGATTAAATTAGCTACCCAATAAATTAGAGTTCTATCAAGAAATAACCTTAATATGTATTAAAATCATGTTATCCACATATATTATAAAAAAATATCACTATTTACACATGGAAAATAAATAATTTATTTTATATCAAATTTATTATGTTAAAAGTGATTATATACATTACCATTACATCAATTTAGATCCACAAAAAGGTAATGTGGGTTCTATTTTATTAAATCCCCAAATAACTAATTCTTGTTTAACCATATTAGTATATCAATTTAAAATAATATGTTTTGGTACTCAAATTACTAGTAAAAAATAATTTCTTATTTACATGTTATAAATTCATGAAATAAATTTTGCCACATGATCAGTATAAAACATAGACTATGGAAATAATAAAATGATAGGGAATGGGGGTACCCATTTATAAAATACGATTATAATAATAATCGAAAAAAATAATTTCAAAAAATATATTGTGTACTAATTAGAGGAAAAAATAAAAGAAGGGAACATCAATGTAAAAGAGAAGTGCAGATTTCCCTTACCTTGAAGCATTATTCCTAGAACATGAGAATGGAACTGTGGGGAACTAAGGACACATTGGGGGTTTTTTGGAGGAAAATTCATTATAAAATCATTGAGGATAGACTGTGAGATAATGAAAATGGTCGAATGTGTGGGTATTTATTATAAGGCCCCACTATTAAACATTACATATTATTTCGTTAATTCAAGAATTCACATTGAGGATATTTTTTGGTGTAGAGTTTTAGATAATTAAGCCATAAATATTACATTTAATCTCTAATGATTACAAAGAAGACACTTCTACTCTATCCAATTTCCTTCCCAAATAATAAAACTGCTTAAATAAAACAATATTTCTTTTTCTAATATAAATCTTCTATAATTATTTCTTTATCTTACCCTTCCTTATACCCCATGAAAAACATTTTATAAACCTGTGAAAATAATTAAATACTCAGTATGGGTTATAAAACAAGGAATAAAAACATTTTTCCATCGATACATATAATCAATTAAATCATACTTTTCAATCATAAAACATAATATAATTAAAATACCTCATGAAATCATATGATTTTTGAATGTCACATAGATATCATAAATCATAAAGGTGACTTCTGAGATCCATAACATACATATATTGTATCTTTCATAGAAATGTAAGAAGTTACGTTTGGAATACCCATCACTGTATATTCCTTAAAACACATATGAGAAATGTTTACATTTACCTCTGTCACATTACCCAATCCATTAGAGATCTATCTCGGGTTCTCACATAACTAGTTTATCATGGAACCACCTGTATATATAAATAATTAATAAGAACTATAAGATATTAATAACACATAAAACAAGAATTAATGAAATATAACATTTACACATTCAAATCACAATATAAAATTTCGTGATGATGAAATAGTCTATCTATTTCCAAAACCTTTTAAAGAATTTATATATAGATTTTTGAATCAATGTGTCCCATACCACTTTGAATCCTCTAAAGTATTTACCATTTTAAAACACTAATGATCATATAAATAAATCATTAAAACCATTTTTAAAACATTTCCATTAGTGATAAATATCTAGAATATTAAGTCATTAAAAATTTTATAATAATGTGTTAGTTAGAGAGTCCCATACAACTTCAGAAAATATAGGAATAAAAAAAATTATATAATAAAATTAAAAGAAACCTTTAATATTAGGAGAATATGGAGATTCGGGATATAATATGTATAAGGGTATGATATACACTATGTAAGATAATAATGGTGCACAATATCATGATATTCCACAATAAAAGGAGATTGAGACACATTCCCTTTCAAAGATTGTATCAATGATGTAATAATTTATAAATATGATGATTACGTATAGCAAAAATATATCCACACAAAATGAAGTGAAATTAAATCATAAATAATCAAGCAGTTGTTACACACATAATATCAGAATAAATAATCAACGAAGTATATGTAAAACCCAATGAGAGGAAATTGAGTAAAGAAATTCCCTTATGAAAATTCAACAGCCTAACGACGTCACATAAAAATTCAGAAAATGCATTGATGAGTGAGAAAATTTTATATCTTCAATTTGACATAAAATATAAGAAATATGGATATAGTAGAACATATCCTAACATAAGAAAATTGAAATAAAATATATAACATTAAAGATGTCTTTGACTAAAAGAGGAAGGTTAATGGTTCCCATACAAAGATAATTTTTAAATAAAATATATTGATTATGTCTTTTCAATATAAAAAACACATAAATAAAGTATAAGTACAAGATAGGAAATAAAAATTTATTTTCTCTCATAATCATAGCGTGACAAAATCAAGAAGTAGAAGATCAAACCAATTAATGGAAATTGGGTAAAGAAGTTACCTTAGCTTATGTCTTACATGTCTTGTTCGTTCTTAGTATCCCTGAATAATAAACTTAAGACAATTATAAATTATTTAGAACCTTTTTAAGTTCATTATTCCTTTTATATCACTTATTACCTTACAATAAAAATCATATAATTATTCATGATCATATTGGTCATTTGTTGATGTTCGGTACTTGTGTCATAAATGAACTTGTTATAATTAATAATTTTCCATGTGGTCAAAATCCCATAATCTACAAAACAAATTCATGATTTAAATATAATATATATCCAGTATATATGTACTTAGATCCAGTTTATATGTATTTATAATTTTTCATAACCTATGGATATAAGATAATTAAATGCATCATTCATGGAGATGGTAATATGTATGTATGTATGACCGCTACTTTTATTTTCTTCATTTTAAAGGAATGAAATATAAAATATACAAAGAAATATTATAATTCTAGTTACATAAGTTCATTATTTCCATACTTTAAAATCAATTTCCATGTATATCCTTAAAGATTCATATCACTTGGAGGGGGTGGTAGTCCACACATTCTCAAATGAAATTATCATATTTACACATTATGGAATCCATAAATGTACCCTGTAAATGAAAAATATCAAATAATAGAAAAAATATAAATATATTATATACCATATATGAAAATAGTTCCATAATAATGGCCACCATGAGAGGAAGTAGGAGATAATTGAATAATCATTATTTCGTGCGGTAGTAGTTCGCCGTCCACAGAAACAGTATGTTCTAAATCCATCAGATAGATGTGTGTGTATGTGTAGCTAGAATTATTATCCTAAAAAACCATATTATATTGATGATAGTGGTTTTGTTATATAAACAAATAATAAGAAGAGAATAGGGTGTGGAGAATTAATATAAAAGAAATGATATTGAAAGAAGGCGTTACCTCTATATCGGGTAGCTTCCACTGATTTGATCCAAAAGGATTTATTTAATTGTCGTATTCCCTAATTAAAGATTCTAAGAGGAATATATGGATTTTAAGAACTTATTTGGCCTGATTATGGACAATAAAAATGGTTTGACTAGTGTGATTAATGGGTTATTGTTGGTGGCCTTTTATAACTGAAATGAGGGGCTTTTTAGGAACATTTGAATGAAAAAATTTATTATAAAAAATTTTTGGGTTTAAAAACGTAAAAGGCATTGTAAATTATATTATAATTTAAATATAATTCTAAATAAAATCTTCCAATAATAATTTTAATGGTTTAAATATTTTTTAATACTTGTATTTTTTATTTAATCATTTTTCCTCTTACTATTTTATCAAGCATTTAACGCTTTGAGAATCAAAATAGTTTGAAAAACATTAAAAATATCTAATTAAAGAGTAAATAATAAAATTATAAACTTATGATAAAAATATGGATAAATATTAGATTTTTTGGAATTTTATAACATTTAATAAGATATTTTATATTTTAAAAAACAAGTTATGTCAATTTTGACACTATTCTTATTGTGATTTTTTAAAAATCCATAACCACTTGATTACATCGAAAAAAAAGTAATTAATAAAAATATAACATGTAAATATCATCCAAAGAATATGTGGATGACATCAAAATAACCAAATTTCATTTATTTTAACTTTTATAGAATAATTTATTTAAATCCATTATTAATGAAGCAATCACTACATCACCATTGTGTCATAATTAAATTTATTTATTTAATGTATAAAAATTATAAATAACATAACATGATGTAGGAAATTTATTTATATTTACAATTAATATTAATAGTCTAATATATCTATTATATAAACCCATATAAATATTTTTTTACTAAAAGATACATGTTTAGGTTAATTTTGCTTAATATTAAATTAAAAGTAATTAAATGTCATTTTCACACACAAGTGGCTCGATAGGGTCCTAAAATTTATTCCTGGATTCCTTATGGTCTGAAATATCACATAAAATAGTTTTCATAAAAGTTTTATGGTAATCTAATATTATTATAATCTTATTTTTTTATGCTAATTTACCAAATTTATCTTTTAACCATGGTAAATAAAATATTTACTCAAGTAACAATTCATAATGTCTAAAAATAATGTTATATTTTTACACAATTTTGAACTCCTAATTTTAAAATATGAAATCCGTTTTTACAAATTCAAAAGACATAAGTTGTGGGGATTAATTTAAAATTAATTCATGTTGTCAAAACAAAATAAAATGTTTTGGTCAAATGAAAACTACTAATAGATTGACATTTGTTTATGTCCAATTTTAAATGGAAATTACTTCCAATGACAAAAATTGGATTAAATGAAAAAATATAATCCAATTAAACTTTAAACTAATTAAAAGTATAATTTTACACTATAAATATATTATATTAAAATGTCGTTTTGAATTAAAATTTGGTATTTTGTTTCTATTCATTAAAAAATGAGCTTTATTAGAAAAAAACAAAAATTTACCCAAAGTAAATTTTTATTTCCCGATTCTATGTAAGAATATTATTTTTTAAAATATAACATATAAATTTTTCGAAAACCATTTTAAAAACGGGTTCTCCATCAAAAATTGGTAAAACAACCTTTTAAATATATTAGAGTTTTTTGTGTTAAAAATCGGATTCATTCTTTTTTTAATACACTAATATTTATAGTATTAGTGTAAAGAAATTTAATAATCATATTTTAGTTAGTTATATTCATTCCCTATAATAGAATTTTTAAGCATTAAATATTATTTAAAATAATAATATTATTATATTATTTGATTGGTATAAATCAATGTTATGTGAAACAAAAGATTTCAATGAAACCTATTGTTGCATGTTGAGTAAACGAACATAGTTTCCTATTTAAAATATAATTAATATATTATTCATAAATATTAATGGATAAGAAAATTTATTATTCTATAAATACTTTGTTCATTATATACTCCCCACTTTCGGAAATTATGTCCTCACAAATTTAAAATTGGGCTTGGAAAATTCATTAAATATCCAAAATCAGAAAAAGATTCAATAAAACTATCACATTAAATGAAATAAAGAGAATTAAAAAGTCCACCATAGTTAAAACATATTAGGAATCCATGAAAAAATAGATATGGTGATGAAACTAATTGTCAAGTTATGATGAAGACTGATATAAAACATGATCAGGAGAATGTTAACCACTAGAAAACTACTAATTTGTGATAGGTTAAATGGTCATTGATTCCCCAGTAGGAAAAGTTAATGAACAATGTTTTTTTGTTTTAGGTTCCCTTTTATAATGATAGATAATTTATTTAGGAGATTGACTTTGAACATAAGTAAGTATACTTACTTCTCAAGTATAGTTTAATTCCTTATAAAAATCTACCATAAACTCATCTTTTCTCTAATCGATGAGTATTCAATATGGATTGGTCACACCAGAAGTTCTAGAATGAACTTATTGAGAATAACATAATCTAAAAAAGTTAAACCATATATTTCAAATGTCTATAGACATTAACAAAAACCAAAAAGGTTAGTACAAGATTAAATAACCTCCAAAAGGATAATCTTTTATAAAAAAAGAAATACTACTCTTAATCTCCAAAATTGAAAAAACAAAACACAAATCTCGATAAAGACTAGTCAATACAAAATTGTCTTTAAAATTATTAAAAATAATCATAAAGAAGTTTAAAAACCAAAATTCCAAAGGATTCGGTGCCATAGTCTTCCAAAAAAATCATAACATATATCTCCAGATAACATCGACTACTCTAAAGGTATCATATAGAAAAGTAATTAACCTAATCACATATTCTCCTATATAAATTAATCATTTCCATTAATAACCAGAATCACTACATTTCTAAAATAAAAACATATATTTTTTCAAAATAAAATTCTACCATTACTCCTCAAATGAAATTTCATTATATTCTATTTTCCATAGGCATATAGTGTTCCCAAAAGAGAAAAAGTCTTCCAAAATAACATTTTATCATGTAATCACCAAATTATTTTCATACACGAAGGATATCCATATGATTAAATGTAAAATCCAAATAAACTTATTTTTGATCAATAAAATCATTTAACTACGATGAAACTTTTCTACTAACTAGCGATATCATGTAGTCTAGTGGTAGGTGATGTGCCCTTGTCTCTCATCGGTTTTGGGTTCTATTACTATGACCTTTCCAGACACGATGGGTTGTCACACATCTTACGTGGATTCCTTTTTAATGAAACTAAAAAAATACCCTAACATGATTTAACCTCAATGGTTGTCTTATACCTCTCCTTTTCATCCCTACTCACAATGACTGCAATATCTTAATTCATGAAGTCTTTTATATATATTGATAATTTTTAC
Source organism: Viscum album (assembly GCA_963277665.1). Taxonomy (NCBI): domain Eukaryota; kingdom Viridiplantae; phylum Streptophyta; class Magnoliopsida; order Santalales; family Viscaceae; genus Viscum; species Viscum album. The sequence continues at coordinate 882,139,029 of OY728143.1, read as the reverse complement.
CTCTATAAAATAACACTATTCCAAATAAAGAACATAGTATCCTAGTCATGTTGTCCAACTGGTATCATCATCATCTTTTTAACGTATGTATATCTTCCATGCATTGCAAAAAAAATTATAGTTAATTCAAAATCATCTGCTTCCTTTATCCAAATAAATTTCATACAACATGGGTCATATGTTCGTTCATAGAAAAATAGTTTTCATAAAATAATCATGTATGAAATATAACTCCATACCGTCAAATAAAACAATCTTTTAATAAAATATTAGGGTCGATATTGAGTTAAAAAATTCAATAAACTGTCATTTTAAAATACCATAAGTTTGTGTTGAATGACTATATTTTAAAAAATTTGAAAATATGTTGCTCAAGGGTCTCATTCTTCAGCACAATTTTCAAAATCAAAATATTCATCAAAATCTTGTGATAAGTTAAAATATTTGAAAATTCCTTGATAATACTTACCTTTCATGAAAATATACGAATATTGAGAAAATAGGAATTTATTAAATAAAACCCATGATCCAAAATTTTATAGAGGTATAGAGAAGTAGTTTGATGTCTCAAACAATTTCAATCAAGTGATTTGTTTGTTAAAAAATATTTCTGAATCATCTACGCATGACATTCAATAATTTTTTCAAGAAAGTCATCATGAAGAGATATGAATTACATTTGAGATCCTCCTCCTTCCTTTTACAATAGACATTACATGATCTGAAAAAGTTACAAAATAATGATTTAACATAAAGATAGACATATAGATACACCATGTGTCAAAAAAACTAATAATCCCAAAAGTTTACTAAACCAACATCTGATACCAACTATATGGAACAAAAAATAAACATTACAAAATCATGAGTTAATTTAAGAATTCATTTTGAGAATCTTATTAGGTTTAGTGTTTTAGAGAATTAGGTGGAAAATATTACCTTACATGTCAAATGATTGCTAAGTAGACACTTATACTCTATAAAATTTCATCAATAATAAAAAATTCCTTAAATAAAACAAGAATTATTTTCCAGATATAAATCTTCTTGAATTCATTATTTCACTAAAACATCCTTATACCTAATGAAAAACATTTCAAAAACTTGGGATAAGCATAAAAAGCTCAAAGAGGGTTATAAAATAAAAAAATTAAACCTTAATCCATTAATACATACAATCAAAGATATAATACTTTTCAATCATAAAACATAATCTCTTTAACATACCTCGTGATATCATAAGATTTATGAATAAAAAATAAAAATCATAAATAATAAAGATAACTTGTGGGATCCTTATAAAACCTACATTGTAGCTTTCATAGATACATAGGGAGTTATGTTCGGAAAACCCATCACAGTATATTCTCTTTATCTCTATAGAGAATCATTAATGTTTGCCTCCTCTACGTTAACCAATGCATTGGAGAGCTATCTTGGGCTCACCCGACCTTGGTTTATCACAGAACCACCCATATATGTAAAAAATGACCAAGAACCATAACAGATTCATAACATATAAAATAAGCTTAAATTAAAGATAACAGTTCTATATTCCAATCACACTATAACATTTTACAATATTGAATTAGTCAATCCATTTCAAAAACTATTAAAAACACTAAATAAAGTGATTTTTGAATCAAGGTGTCATATACAACTATGAATCCTTTAATGGAATTATAATTTTAATAAAATCCAAAGAAATAATTCCTTAAAACCATTTTGAAAACATGGATATTTATTATTCATATATTTATTATTAAATCATTTAAACATTTAAAACAATGTTTTAGTTGAAGAGTCTCATACCACTTAAGATAATACATGAATAAGAATAATTAATTAATAACATTAAAAGAAACAAATAATATTATTAAAATAATTATATTCATGATACAATATGTCAAATGGTAGGATATAATCCTTATAGAATAATAAATGTGCACAATACCATTATATGCCTCAATTAAAGGAGATTGAGACATAGTCCCTTGCAATGATTTTATCAATGATGTAAGAATTTATCAATGGGGTGATTATTTTTAGAAATATTATATCCATAAAAAATGAAGTGAAATTACATCATAAATAATCAAATAGTTATTTGACACATATTCTTGGCCTAAATAATCAATGATGTATGTGTAAAACCAAATGAGTGGAAATTGAGTTCAGAAATTCCTGTATGAAAATACGGTATCCTAACTACGTCGCATAAAAATTCAGAAAATGCATTGATGAGAGAGAAAATGGTATATCATCACTTGGAAAAACAATTTATAGTAATAAGGATATACCATAATATATCCTGACATAAGAAAATGGAATTAAAATACATAACATAAAATAATTATTTGACTAAAAGAAGAGGGTGAAAGGTTCCCTTATAGAGATAATTTGGTAAATAAAGTAGATTGATTTTGTGTATTAACTAAGAATACACATAAAGAAAGTATAAATACAAAATATGACATCAAATGTTATTTAACACATAATCATATAATGACATAATCATGAATTATAATATTAACCCGTGTAATGGAAATTTGGTTAAGAAGATCTCTTACCTTGTGTGTGACATGATTTTTTCATTTTTTGTCTCCATGAATAAACATAAGTTAATTATACTTTATTAAAAACCTTTTTAAATATTATAATTACTTATTTATTCACATATTACCTTTCTATAGAAATCATATAATTATTCATGTTTAAATCGGTCTTTTGTCGATGTGCGGAACTTGAGTCATAAAGGAACTTGTTATAATTACAAATTGACCACGTGATCAATAGTATATTATCTAGAAAATTGTATTCATGATTTAAATATAATATATATAAAGTATATATGTATTTATATCATTTATATATGTATTTATAATAGTCCATAACCATTGAATAGATTAAAATGAAATGCACCGCTCATGGAGATAGTAAGTCGTACGTACACACGAACAATACTTTCATTTCTTTTTATTAGTTAATTATATAAAAACTAAACGAAAATAGGTATATTATAATAATTTTTACATAATTTCATTGATTCCAACCTTTATAAGTTCCATTTATTTCCTAAATAAATCATATCACTTTTAGGGGGTGGTAGTTTGTACTTCCTCAAATGAAATTATTATATTTACACATTATGGGAATCTTAAAGATGTGATGTAAATGAAGAATAAATAATAATGGAGAAAATATAAACATATTATATACCATATATAAATATATTTCCATCATAACGTCCACCATGAGAGGTGATAGGAGATAATTGAACAATCACCGTTTCATGAGGCAGTAGTTTGTCGTCCACGAAAACAATATGTATTAAATACATTAGATGTAGGTGTGTGTAAATGTAGTTAGAATACTTATCATTACAAAAACATAGTATATTTAGGATAATTTTTTTATATAAAATAATAATAATAAGATCATTGGTATTGGATAAGTAAAATAAATGAAAACATCATGAAAGATGACATTATCACTAAATTTGGTAACTCCCTTTAATTTGAACCAAAAGAATTTATTGAATTTTTTTCATTCCAAATTATGGAATATATGACGAATATAGGGCTGTTGGGAGCGTATTTTGTAAGATTTTTTATGGGCTATGGGGCTTGAGAGGTTTGAGTAATGGGTTAGAGGTGGCTGCCTTTTATAAGAGGTAGGAGGGGCTCTTTAGGAATGCAAGAGAGTATTATTTTGTTATAAAATTATTTTATGTTTTAAAAACCCTAAAACACATTAAATTAGAATATATTATGAATATAAGTCTAAATAAAATCATCTAATAATAATTAGATAGGTTTTGGATATTTTATAATCCTCATCTGTTTTATTTATCCCTTTTTTACTATTACCGTTTTATCAAGCATTTAAAACATTGAAAATCAAAATAGTTACCAAAACATGACAGATATCACATTAAAGATCCCAAAATGAAATTTTAGAATTATGATAACTATTTGGATGAATATTATATTTTTTAAATTTTATAATATTTAATAAAATATTTAATATTTTAAAATATATATTATGTCAATTTTGACACTATTCATAACATGAAATTTTTAAATATTCATAACAACATTATTCATTTGTAAAAACTATCTTAATAAAAATATAAAATGTAACTATCATCCAAAAAAATTATGACCTCTAAATAAAAAAATTAGATTTATTTAAACAATGATAATATCATTTATTTGAAACCATTATTAATGATGCAATCACTCCATAACTATAATTTCATAATTAAATATATTTATTTAATATCAAAAATTTATAAATAAATTATCAGGATGTAGTAATTTTTTTATTTCTAATTACTATTTATATTCAAATATATACCTTATATAACCCAATATATAAATTGGATTAGTAAAATATATATGTTTAGGTTATATTTTCATTAACATTAAATTACATGTAATTAAATATCATTTTCACACACAAGTTGTTACATGGGTTCCTAAAATAGATGCATGGATGCCCATGGTTGTAAATATCTCATTAAATTGTGTTATGACATGTGTTAGGGTAATTTAATATTATTATTATTTTATTATATTACCTTTATTTACCAGATTACCCTTTAACATGGTAAATAAAATATTTACTGAAGTTACTATTCATAATGTCAAATAATAAAAGATTTATATTTACAAAATTTGGAAATCCTGATTATAAATATGGAATCAATTTTTTCAAATTCAAATTATAGAATTTTAATAAATTAGTTTAAAACTAATTACCCATGTCAAAACCCAAAAGCGTGTTTTTAAGAAGTAAAAACTACCAACATATTGATTTTAGTTTATGTTCATTTTCAGTGTAAAATTGCATCCTATTAATAACATTGAATTAAATGATAAAAATATAATCCAATTACACTTAAAAATAAATAAAAATTTTAATATAACTATATAATTATATTAGATTAAAAGTCCATATTAAATTAAAATACATTATTTTTCACTATTTATTAAAAATAAACTTTATTTGAAAAATAACAAAAATTTACCCAATGTAAATTTTTAGGTCACGATTCTAAAAGAAGATTTTAATTTTGTCAAATAGAACGCTTTAAAGTGAAAAAAAAACTATATTTAAAAAGGTTTTTCCTTCAAAATTCAGTAAAATGACCTTTTAAAAATATTAGAGCTTTTTATGCTTAAATTTAGATTTATTCATATTTTATACCTGTGAAATTAATTGGAATAATATAAAGTCTTTTAATAATCATATTGAAGTTAGTTATAATCATTACTGCTAATACAATGGCTAAAAGTTAACTATTATTTAAAATAATAATATTATTATATTATTTTTTTGGTATAACTTAAAGTTGTGGGCGGCGTAAGATAACAAAGAAACCTGTTGTTGTGTGTTGAGTATGCTATCATGGAAACTATCCTATTTTAAAAAATATTAATAATATATTGATAAATATTAATATATATGAAGATTTAGTATTCTATAAATATCTGGTTCTTTACAATTTATTGGAAAAGAAGAGAAATTGTTTAATAGTATTGAAATATTTTCCTTGGAAATCAAGGTTGTGGAAAATGAAAAAACATTTAATTAACCATGGGTTTTCCTATTTGTTTTATAAATGTTTTTTTATTTAAATATATTATAATATATATGAATTGAACACCATTTTTTAATGTTTCTTTGATCGTGGAAAGGTAAATTTTATAGAAAATAATGTTTTTAAAATCAATTTTCATTTTGGATTATGGAAAGTCACTTAAAGATTTTAAGATTGATTAAAATCTGTTAAAATTTATAATAATTATAATATTACATAATTTAAGTCAAGTGTTGGGGTTATATAATTATTACATAATTTTAAACAATTATAGAGTTAAAACACATAACAAAAACAAAATTGTATTTTTACTATTCACTTAAAAATAATTTATTTTTGAAAATTATGAAATTCATCATAACATAATTATGATTTTATAATTTTATGTAAAATATTTAATTTTTAAAATTAATTCTATAGATACGAGAATATATATTTTTGAATTATTAAAATTCTTATTTATTTAAAAATTGATGTTTTTATAACACTATCAAATTTCTGACACTTATAAAAATATTTAATGATATTATAAATTAATTTCAACATTTATATTTTATTTTTATTTTAATAATTGAAATATTCTTTAAAAATAATTTTTAGGAAGCTGATTTTTGTTATAAAAGGGTATATATTTTCTAAAAAATAATTTTCTTTTATCGGCAATGAATAGTCAATTTATCAATTAGGTCTGAATAAATTATTTTTTAAAAAAATTATTATCAAAATGGGATTCATGGAATAAAAATTTCTTTTATACAACAAAAATTAAACATTTTGTTTCTAATGAATGTACCTATAATCCTCTATTACACTCACTTACACCATAAGGGTAAGGTTTGTGATTGTCGTAGATTCATGGGGATCCTCACTTTTTGAGTCATATATAGGGATTGGTCTGGGTTAAACCTGGTGATGCTACCTCCATCCCATCTTTTGGAAAATAGGATTCATACAACATGACTCTAATGGTTGAGGCCATCATTTATTCTTTTAACATCAATTACCTTTTTTAATTTATAATTTTAAAAAAATTATAATGGTAAAATGATCCCCAATGGGTCTAATTCCCAACAGTCAAATTTTCTAATGGCAACATAGAACACATTTCATATAATGGTCAAATCCCCGTGGTCACATTTACTTTTATACCATATAAAAAATTCTTTATTTCACTCAATATTTACTACAATTTCACACAAGGTTATATTTTCATTTCATAAGATGTTTACTAGTTATAATAATATTTTTTCCATTTATATAGTGTTGACCATGGTGGTGATGATTCTCGAGGATTAGGGTGATCCATATTTTAGAATTTTTTATATTCTATTTAATATTTATTGTCCAATTGTAATCCATGTAATTTTAATTATCTCTTTATATGGTTAAGGTAATTACATTAATTATTAAAATATTGTTTTTTGGGATCCCTATCTTTATACATGTATAATATTATATAATACATAACCAAAATTTATTTGTGTAACAAATTTAATGTAAATATCCTTGGATGTTACATTCATTCCAATTTAGAAATTTCGTACCTGAAATTTCATCTCATCTTCTCAATTGAGAATAGGTTCTGATACTTTCTTAATAGATTCCACTGGTTCCACTATTTCTGATTTTTATATATGGTTCCCCGCTAACACTTTAACAGGGTTAATTGTATTCCTGTATATAAATTCTTCTCAACAGCCTCAGATCTCCATCAGATTCTCCTCATGAGAGAGGTCAGGATCCATTTATATAATCATTGGATACAATACATGTGATAGATAAGGTATATACTTCCTACATAGAGATACATGAAATACATAATGTACTTGATCCAGTTTGGGTGAAAATGAAAGCAGATAGGGAAATTCCCCTTTTGTGATCAAAGATTTCAAATGGGCCAATGTACCAAAGGCTAAGATTCCCTTTCTTTCCAAATCACAAGACCCTCTAACACTGTGATATTAAATGGAAAACATTATCTCCATCATTAAAATATAAGTCCCTTTTATTATTATTATCATATTTTTCTGCTAACCTTAATGATATTTTATTTGTTACATGGTTGCATAAACTATTTCTATCATCTCATACCGAAGACCAGGCCCTTATGGATTCCTCTCACCATCTTCATCTAAAAAAGTAAGAGTTCTACCTTTCCTCTCAGATATAACTTTATGTACTTCATTTGAAACACATGAATGGATGTTGTTTTTTATGTGAAGTCAACTAATGGGTTTTTTTGAACCCACCATCAATTAAATTCCCTTGAACATGTTCCCATCATGAACACAACTATCTGAATAGTCCATTAAGGTTTTCCATCAATTTAGGGGTGATATTCTATAATGAATTCATATTCATTACACAGTGCTTATTGAATAATTGAAAAAAATTAATTTTTGTTTCTTCGATTAGGATTAGAAATGATAAAATGTAGTTCCCACAGAATCATTACCACATCTGTTATATGTATCCTAGAATGTTTGTCAATAGAGAAATATTCTCAAGTAAAAATTAAATGTGAATTCATATTGAGTCAATCCCTAGAAACCATATCTCATTATTTACATTGGATGTTCTTAGGATACTTGTGATGATGTCCATAGTGGTATTATTCCACTTCTATGTTGATATGGGTAGTGTTTCAAATACCCAATTAGGAAGTTGTTTCTCATCCTTCATTTTCTGAATCTCAAGAACCTTATTGTGTAGTTATAAATCTCCTTATCCTTATCATCCCACCAATATTGGTCATGATGTATTTTAAATTGTTTACTGATCCCAGGATTTAAAAATAATATAAATCTTTGAAATTCATCCATCAAACATGTCTTTATCTCTTGAATATAAGGGACAGAAATCCTTGTATGGAATTTTAGTTCAAATTCCTGATCAATATTGAATTCTGGAAACTAATCATTAATTAATTCCCCTATATTCATCTATATAGAAGTATACTCTATTTTATCTCTATTGATGTTCTCTAGTAATGACAGTTGAGGAATTATTTGGGATTGGATTGATGATTCTTCTTCCATTATGATCTCCATTTCCAACCATACTAGGTCCTGGTTCAATGGATCTCCTTGAATCCCCCTCATTCCAACAAACCACATTCTTTCAAATTTAATGTCTCACCAACTTTGTTTTCTCTTCTAGGGTGATAATTAAATGAACAATCATATGAATTAAGAAGATTTAAATGTATATTTTGTCCCATGTAAAATATATATGGCATGAATATATAATTTAATATCAATTTCTTTTTGTATATATCACATTTCTCCCCATAAATATAGATTATACATCTCTTTAGAAAAAAATGGGTGCAGCTAACACGAGGTCTTGTGTAGGATAACTATACTCATAAGGATTTTATTATTAATATTGAAATGCGATTAACATGTCATTTATCGTGAAGATTCACCTAATACTATTTATATATTCAACTATAGAAATCAAAAATCAATTTAAAAATGTAGTAGGGGTTTACACATGGGGAGTGACCAACCTGTTATTTTGTTTTTAAAACTATCAGCAAAATAATTTATCTTGATAAACATTGCTCTATTTTGACATAACGTGTTTAGTAAATTATAAAGTCATGAATTATTTTTCAGACACAGCTGTATAGAATACAGCTAGACCATGGAAACAAAAAACTACCGCTTCCTTTGATGGAATAGTTCCCTCCTATATTACCTTTATCTTAAAATAGTGAGATGAAATTTCTTCATTTGTTTTAATAATCACCAGGAATGACACTTATTGTAACCATAATTCACATTTTATAAATTTACCAAATATATTTTCCTTCCATAGAGATTTTTATATAACATTTTAATTATCCACATCCTCTACATAAATTTTAAAATATATTATAATGTCATTAATAAAATCAATAATTAATTTTTGAAGGTAGTCCATATTGGCCCAATTAATAAAATACATTCATATGGTAGGATATTTTTTCAAGAGAAAGAGAGTAAAAAAACTCATAATGACTATATCTTGTTCTGAAATGAGTATTTAGAATACCAACATTATTTAACCTCAATTGGTGATACCCAGATCAGTGGTCAATCTTGGATAAGAGTATACCCCCTATGAAGATTGTAAAACAAATCATCAATATTTGGGAGAGGGTTCTTGTTCCTCATTATGATCATGTTTAATACTCTATAATCTATACATACCAACATTGGTCCATCAATCTTCTTTAAAAAAAGAATAATTGATCCCCATGTAGAAAAACATGGTCAGATAAATCCCTTCTGTATAAGATCATGAAGTTGTTTCTTTAAATTTTCTAACTCCACATTTTTTATCCTATACAATTTCATCAATATGGTCTTAGATCTAGAAATGAGTTCAATAGAGAAAACTACATCTATTTCAACGGTATTCCCAAGAATCCATTTTCAAAATACATCAATTTATTCTTTAAAAATGGGAATGTATTAATTATCACTCTTCAATAATCAACTAACTAAAAAATTCAATGGAAGGTGATTATAGATAATTTTCAGGTCAGGATATAAAACAATTAAAAATTACTGTAGATTTTTCATTCATGTCAGATGAAATTTATTTTCTCTTTTATTTGATCTTAGATTTATGATTTTTAAGCCAATATATCACTAATATAGTGTCTAATTCCATAATGGTAATGTCTACTAGATTTATGATTCAATTATATTTTTCAACATTAACACTTGAGTTTCTATAAACCATTGATACTAGGATAATCCCACTGTGAGTCTTGAATGATAAATACACATCTAGAAGATCAAGGATTCATTATATATTCTTTAAAAAATGTATTAAACAAAAGAATGTGTAGAACCAAAATAAAATAAATTAATTTCTATAATTAAGAACATAATTACTGTACCTACCACCAAATCATTTTGAGCCTCTAATTCAACCCTCATGATAGAAAATTCATATCTAGCTCCATTTTCATTTGATGAGGTTGAAGGTGATTTCCTTATATTACCATTTGATTTGGAATATTGTTGGAAAATGTATAAATATGAACATAGTTAAAGTATTAAACTTCAGGTTGGGCCTTCATCATCACCCCTTTGTCATTGTTTTGGAAATGTTGAGGCTTAACCTCACTATGATAGATCTGAGCTATGTGGCCATATTTTATGCACATGTACCAATTTCCACTTTTAGAAATAGTTTTTTTAATTGTTATTCATACATGTTTTTTATAATATAAGTTTCATTTTTTACATCCTCATTTGTGATAAAAATTCATCCCTAATTTTGGTTTCAATACATGATTATTATTATTTGAGCTAGCTGACCAATGCATCACTCCAATCTCCTGGTAAACCTTAAAATCCCTCAATATTATCTCATCATATATTTCATTTCCTTGATTTTATAAATTCCTCAATATAGGGGATCTTAGTTCACTAAATAATCTATCAATATTTTTATATAATCTATAGAAAATCTAGAAATATATTATGATAAACATTTAAATTTCATTTAATTTCATTCCACTATATTATTTTCATTCTTATTTAGATCTAGACTTTACATCTATTTTTTAGTTCTCTTTGAATGTGGAAAGTATTTATTGAATAATATTTCCATGATCATATCTTACTCCATAGAATTATTCACCAATACATGATTCATGTTTTTAATCTATATACACCACTGATCTACTTCTCCTTCTATGTGGTATACTAGGAGGATGACATTATCTAGATCTAAATAATAGAGTACATATTTTATTATTTCAATAGAGGTTATCCATTTTTCAATAATAAATAGATAGGTAGATCCAATAAATGAAGGTTTTTATTGAATTAAGATGTAATAAAAAATAATTTTGAGGTGAATACTGTCACTCAACATGATTCAGGTTATTATTTGTATCTTGAGAGAGTTGATTCATCATCCTTAGGATGTTTTCCATTTCATATTCAAAAAAATTTTAAGGCTGGTAGTGAATCATCCCTTTCACTTGTCATTTACATGGTTCCTTAATTTCCCCACCATTTTTATAATAGAATAAAAATATTTTTGATAGACATGTTACTTTTAAGAATATTATAATTCTAGAGGGATTTTAGGTCTTAATACATCATTCATTAATCTCATATAATTACATTTTCTGTATATCCTTCAATGTAGTTCATAAAAATCTTCTAGTTAACCAAATATATCCAACAAGTGTGTCAAACTAGGTGTCCAACAAAACCCTTTTTCATATAACCATTCTCGATCAAGCCTAGATCAATATGGTGTTCTTAGTTGTTTTCCCTGGGAATAATTTTTTTATATCCATATCCACATGTTGTATTGAGATAGGGATATATTTTCTTATAAACCAAAAACTTTAATCTATCCCAAATACCAGGATTTTTTCCTAGATTTAGACTTGTCAATAAGGTTCATAATTCAGTTTTAATGTTCTAATTTCAAAAAATTAAAAATCCATTTTTTAATACCAAATATATCATCAAAACATTTTTTTACATAATCTTTTCATTACATGAAACAATTTACATGTCATTTTAATGATTATTTTATTAAAAATTAAAAACAATAATTTATAAAATCATAAAATATTATTATAAATCCACATGGAATATGTCTTGATGTGTTAAAACTATGTTTATTTTAGTACATCTCATATCCTGGGGACATACTTACATGTAAATGGGTGAGAATGAATCCAAATAAGGGAATAATAAGGGTAAATATATAGTATGTGATCTTGAGGCATACCAATAAGAATAGATGGCATAATAGTATGAAATGAACAAAAGGATGTCATGAATATTATTATAAAAGTTACATAAATAATTACATTAAAATTTAGATAAAACATAAAATAGTGTATTTCATAAACATATCACAAAATACTATCACCAAGGAATGGAAAATTAAAAGTATCCATGTTATTCAACAGTGTATGGTAAAACATGTCATCTCTAGAGACTATATTTTTTACCCAATGAATTTGAATTATATGATGGAGTACCTAAAATATTTATTAATTTGATTTTATCCCTATTTATTACAATAAATCATTTCATTACTAAACTATGAAAAATAAATAATGAATCTCAGATCAAATTCATTATGTAAAAATTTCTCGAAGACATGACTATTAAAAAATTTATATCAAATGAAATTAAAATGTGGGATTAATTACTTTAAATAACAAAATAAATAAGTTTGTTTTACATATATTTGAATAACCATTGAAAATAAAGTGTTCTGGTGTTGGAATAAAAAGGAAGAGATAATGTATCATTTAAAAGAGAGAAATTCGAGAAATAATTTTGGTTATGTGACGTTTATAAAACATGGAGTGGAAAATTTTAAGAATTCGAGTGAAGAATGATATCTAAATGATGATATACTATTATAAAATAAATGTATATATATAAATTAAATATAAGAAATTATTTTAATAATTATATGGCATTCTATGTAAAAGGGAACTTAAATGGAATAGATATATCGAGATTTTCTTTACCAAGAAAAATTGTTTAGAAAACGTGAGTATAGAACCATAGGGATTAAAGAAACTTTGGGCTTTACTTTTTGAGGATAAATTATTAAGAAATAATTGATTATGGGTTGTTATTGAAGGGAAATGTTTAAATCAGTGGGTATTTATAGAAAAGTGGTGTAATTGTTTATTAATTTAAAAATATATGTCTTGTAAATATGTGTTGTGGAAAATAAAAAACCTTTAACCTTACAATATTTTATACTAATTGATTTTGAAATTTTAATCCCATTTTAATATGTTTTAATATATCAATACAGAACACCATTTTTTGATTCTCCTTTGACATGTAATGTTCAATTATCTACAAAATAATTTTTTTTGAGAAAATATCATTTTAGAATATAGAATGTCACTTATAGGTTTCGTAAATGAATAAATGAAATTAAAATAAAAAATATATACTAAAATTTATTTTTTAGGTTTTTTATTGTGGATAATTAAATAGTATTCCATTATTACATAAGTATAAAGTCAAAAACATATTGAAAACCCAAAACTGTAAATTATTTAATCACTAAGAAATAAATAAATTATTATTTCTGATAACCCTAAACTAACTTCGATATTATTATTTCGGATATAATATTTATTTTTTCAATATAATTATATATATATGATAATTATGCCTCTCAAATATAAATAAAATTTTTTTAATGAGAAACAGTTATTTTTAATTTATATTATAATTTATGACACATCATACAATTAACTAAGACAGTATAAAATTATTTTACCATTTATATTTAAATATGTTTTTTTAAATGGTTATATAATATTAAAAAATATTAGTCAAAATATCTACATTTACTATAAAATTTGATAAATTTTCTAAGAAATACATTTCGGTTTCATTTACTTCAAACAATCAATTTATCATATTTTTCTTACTTTAACATATGTTTTGTTAAAAAAATTATTCTCAAAAATGGTATTGATCGAATAACCATTTCATTTATATAATATTAATTACACTTAAAATAATTATGTACTAGGATGATAACTCTTAAGTACATCAGTGTATTCTCTAAGGGTAAGGTGTGTCATGGTGGTAGTTTCAATGGGTGGCATAAAAAACACATGTCGATGGATAATATAAACAAACTTGAACATCTCCCATTTGAATTTTTTTCAAGCTCCACTTATTGAAGCTCAATTATTAATTATTAAAAGGAAAACACATGTTACAAAGAATCCCTCACATGTTTCAAAAAATGGTCTTCAAACCACATAACTATACTTTTTGAAGCCATAATTTCATATTTCTACATCAATTATCCTTTTTTCAATACTACCTATAAATAGTAATTATAATGATAAAATTATATAAATTTGGGATAGTTCCCAATGGTCAAATTAAAAAATGGTTATATCAACCAAAAGTCATATAACATTATAATACTAACTTGTTCAATTTTATTTTTACCCAATAAATACTACTTCATTAATTCTCCTGATATTCCCTATAATTCCATCTATTAATATATTTAAATTTCATAAGATATTCACTAGTTTTAAAATATTTTATTTTATTTATATTGAGTAGTATATAAGAAATTAAATATAGAATTTAAAAAAATTATAATTTGTTCCCATGAAAACACAAATTGTAAAGGAATTGAATTTAATAGACCCTTTCCTTTTTATCTTTCGATTTTAATAGTATTTAAAATGATTTGGTGTTGATTTTATGTTCTATTGAGTCCAAAATACTCTTATTGTAGGCTATGGTTTAGTTTTTTTTTAGATTAATGTTTGTAGGAGCTATTTGTTTTGGTGTAGTGGGTTTTGTGAGTAGGGTTTTTAGGATAATTACTGAATTAAAGGATAGAAACCATCATTTGGGTTTGTTTACCTATCATGGACACCTCCATGGTGGGTAGAATCCATTTAATTGGTATATTTTATAAGAATGTATTCATGGTATACATGTTCTGAATAGGGAGAGATATAAAATTTAGTGATAGTGGATTTCTTGACAATGGTATCTTAGTGATTTTACAATGGGAAGTGCGGAAGACTAAAACACATGTTTTAGTGGGTGTGGTGATCTTCAGTCATGGTGAGGGCACGTGAGCATTTTTTTGTTGAATATGATTGGGTTTTTACCCATAATAGGGTATGAACAAAAATTAAATAATAAAGGGAAAATCTAATCCTATATTGTATCATCTAAAATTTTTGTTTTTTGAAATTTTTTGTTATCTCTTGAGAATTTGTGATATTATATACCTTGAAATGATAGCCTCTTGGAATCTAATTAATCTAACACATATTAATTATATCCATTAAAAGTAAAAAATTGTATCTAACATGATTCTTATTGCTAAATCCCCCCCCCCACAATGAATTCTATGATTAATGAATCTCGTACCACATGCAACTTTGAATAAATCATCACACTCTTGATATTTTATCATTAATCGTATTTTCACATCCATACAATGAAAATGGTTATCTATTATTACCATTTATCATATCCTACTACCCTCTTCTATGGCACTGTTTAAGGATGTGTTTTCTCACTTAGAGCATGATTTGGGTTTCAGTTCCTCAGAAAGATAGGTTCATGCCGTCTCATGAGAGGATGAGGGGGATGTTGGTGATCTTCAAGGTTGTTACAAGACCCCTTCTTATGCAGATGATAGGAGGTTGTAAAAATATGGTGATGATGGTGCTTCTGGTGATATCATACTGGTTCATGATTAGCTAGGGGTTGTAGCGGGGTAAGGAAATGGGATAGTTTTAGGGATCAGCAATCCTCCCCCTCATATTACTATAGGAGAAAATTTTTTTTATTTTGAGAAACACTTTGTGGTTTTGAGTGATGGGAGTCCTAAAAAATGTGAATAAGGGATTTATGATGGAAAAGAAGAAAGTCCTAATTCTTGGTCCTCAGAGCCCAAGGTAGTAGAAATTGTAAAGTTTTACCTTATTTCCAATTCATATAATGGAACGAACACACTTTTGGATTTCGATTATTTTATTCAGCACATGCGGAGGTTGTGGAGACAGAGTGGATCAACAAGTAGGACCATATTATAGAAAGAGGATTCCACACCACAAAACTAAAAATGGATGAGTTTATTCAAACATAAGAAAGGATGTCTTATTGGTTCGAAGATCTTAACAAATATGACCTGGCTAGAATGGTAAGTAATCTGGAATGGAAATTATTTAAGGATAAAGTGTCAAATGGGTTTAATTTGGATATTAATGGATCCTTAATTTTGTATGGTTGTTGATGGTTTGTTTTTTTACTTGAATGGGTTCTTACTTTTTCCTTTAAATGTGTTTCGAAAATAAAAATATAATTTTCAGGTCAAATGATATTATGAGAAATAAGGAAGTTATTTACATTAAAATGCTGGTATAATGTGTATTATGATGGGAATAAAAATTGATAATTTGAACATATAATGGAATGAAGTATATAGTATGATGTATTTCATTCCATCTTCTACCATCCCAAATAATTATTTGTTACATATAGAATGGTTTTTTGGATTAATTAATCATCAATGAAATATATGTATAGGTTAATGCATTTTGTTGCTAATTCTAGAAATATTATATAATTAAATGGGATGTGACACATTGATGATAATATAATAAAATTAGGGAATTTATCATAATTTCATTGAATTAAACAAAATAATTTATATGTATATGATTCATTTCTAATTGAATAAGGTCATAAGATTTCAAGGATCAGATATGACTACATTACCATGAAAATAAATTTAATTGTTTTAACCTTACCTCATCGGAAAATTTTATAAGTCCTTTTTTATTATGAATAAAATAGTGTAAAAATGTAATTTTTTGTTTTCAGTCATGTAAATTATTCATAACATGAAATAAATTAGTGGTAGTTGTTGGCTTACTAGTATAGGGTTCAACATTATACATTTCACATAAGCTTATAAATGTTTCAATAAAATTAAACAATAAAATGGATATGAAGATATTATTTATATTAGAATAGAAAATAAAATTAATGGTTTGTTTATACATGGTTTTTGGGATTCTATTTTAGTATATTCATGACTTTTACATATGATAAAAAAGAGATAAAAATAGTGTTTGAAAAGAAAATCAATATTGTATTGTTAATATTATGATTAATTGTATTTATAAATGTGAAATGATCCATAGATTATGAATCCATGTAAATATTAATTTTTACATCATGTTGTAATAGTAACCCTAAAAATAAGTGTGTAATATTTTTTTATTAACAAATGTGGTTATTATATTTTAATGTAATGAGATCACTAGTTTGTTGAGTAAATAATTATGATTGTTTTATCCTTACATACTCAATAAATTTTATTCAAAATTTGTTTTTTATAATTTAGTAAGATAGATGAATGTAATATTTTCAATTCATGATAATTAATTTTTTAAATTAAATTAATTTTATGGAAGTATCTGGTTTATTTATTAAGGTTTAAGCATTAATAATTTCACAAAAAACATATAATTGTTTCCAGAAATTCTAATAAAGTAAGATATGTGGACATGTTATTTCTTGTGAAAGGTAATGTCTATTAGTTTGATCATATATATCTAGTAACTATGATTATAGTTTAGTGGGATAACTTATTTTTACATTTAATTAAAAAATATTAAAAAAAATCAATAATTTTATGTTAAATATTTCATCTTTAGAGTGATAATGTTAAACATTATATTATTTATGTGGGATTATATTGAGTCCATATGTACATACATGGTAAAATATAATATAACCCTAAATTCTATGATCTTGAATTAAATATTACTATTGAATTTGTGAAATGAAGGGGTAAAATACATAGTAACTTCAAAAAGAAAAATGTGGTTCAACTTAATAATGATTTTATTGCACTGATAATATTATCTTATAATATTGAGGAGAATTTGTTTATTGATAAAATAGATGCAATGCATCCTATAGCTGAAAAAATGAAATATAAGGAAAAAAATTATCTAATATGAAATGGAAGGAATAATTGGTACTTATTGTTCCTGTAGAATCACTGGTGTAGAGTAAATATAATCTCTCAGAAACTATGGAAGTAAAATCTGAATGTTTAGTTGAGAAAGATTGTGATAGTTTTTAAATAAATGATGATGATGTTAAAATAGATGATTTAAAAAATAGTATAGGATGTCATTTTTTTATCATAATTAAAATATAAAATATATCAATTAATATGGAAGGAAATGGAAGAAAAAAAGATAAGATAAATATGTTTTGATTAATTTTCATGTAATATGATGTTATTATAGATTAAATAACCATCAGGGTGCCTACTGAAGAATAATATAAGCCACCAATGAAGAAGATATTATTTTTATAACCTAAATCTGGATAATAGAATACTAATTTAACATAATATTTAATTTTTGTTTTATAAGAATCATATTCCCCTACATATTTTGAAAATAGTGAAAAAGTATATAAATCAGTAGATGCTAAAAATATATTACTTTAGGAAAATATAATTTACAAGATGTATCAAAATAACTATATGTATTATATGTTTATACATCATATTAATTATAATATATGTGTTTATATAATGATGAAACCAATAATAAAAATATATCTACTTCTAGTAGTAAAATGAAATGAAATAAATCCAACATAAAATTGTTTCATGGCTAGGAAAAATCAATTAAGCAGTGGCAAACCAAAAAGATAAAATCTATTATAGTTATGGGCTATAATTTTATTTTTTTTTAGAGGTGAAAATTTTTAATCCACTAGACTAATAAAAATTCAATATATAACCCATGAGAATAAGAACCATACTGAAGTTAAACTAAAAGAAAATGGTGGGTAAGATCGATATGAGATATTTTAATGTATTTTTTTCAAGAATATAAAGAACCATGGATTATTAATCTAGGATGTATGAATATTTAGAAATTAGGTGAAAAATATTTTTAATAACTCATTAGATGAGCCCAATTATATTTTTTTATAATAATAATTTTATATTTTCAATTCACATGGATAAATAGAAAAATACCTGATTAGTAAGTTGATTTGATAAATGATTCGTATTATTTCAAATATTACTATGGGTATAATTATCATAATTTAAAGATAATTGAATCATATAAAGAAGATTAAAATATTTTAATATCATATTATCAAAATAATAATTTATAATTTTTTATATAATTGAATGTGGTTAAATTTTTTCCATAAGAAGAGTATAATATATTGAAGAATATTGAAGATGTGATCCCCAAATCTCTCAATAATGAATATATGTATAATATACATTTAATGTAATAATGATTTTCTGGTTTTATAATATCATGAATATGAATATTGGTGAATGATTTATTGTCTTTTAATTCCTTACCGCTTTTTAATGAATGATTTATTATTCAAACATTGTGCGTATTTCCTAAATTTTAGGGGTTTTTTGTCATTTATTATTATTTCTAAATCCTAATGTGGGAGAAATGATAGGGATTTTGGAAATGAAATAATTATATTTTTTCATTTTTTATGTGGTAGTTTTATTATATTAAAATAAATATTTATTAATTAGAACAATTTAAATTTTCAATAATATATACTAAGATGTAGTATGTTAAAATATATATTAATATTTAATTATAATATCTCATAGACATACCCTATCTTATATGTATTTGGTTTTCATTAATTGAAGATTGTTGATTCATTTACTTAATAAAATATTCAATATCATTGGCCTTTAAAATCATAGGGATGATAAATTTATATTTGAGATATTATTATATTGTTTATGTATATTACTAATGTCGAATCAACCTCTAATTCATTATAATATAGTAATCCAAATTTTAAAACAATAAATTTGGATTGATTATAATATTATAAAAATTTGATAAAATTACAGAAAACGCAGATTCTGTTTTTTAGAACCATACCCAATGAAGATAAAGAGTGTTGATACAATAATTCATATAAATTCATAAAAATATTTCAAGGAATAGATATTGTATGTTATTATTTAAAGTTATTTTTATTTTTTTCATTTTTATTTTTTCCCAACATCAGTAATTTTAATGGATACTATTTGTATTGAATTTTAATGTGATCTTAGGGATTAAATTTAAAAATATATTTACATAATTTCTATAAATTTTATACATTAAATTGTTTTATAATTATTCCATAAGATCAATGTGAATCCATATATAAGAATATATTTTTCTTTCATTGAAATGACTGATAAGGTCTGGGATCTTGACTTGACACCAAAAAGTTTTATCGAAAAAGAGTGTGGGGATAATGCTTACTCTGTCTATGTTTTTCAAAGATGTTCCATGGTATAATACTTTTATATTATGATTATTTTTAATGATGACATTATAGGTTTTGAACTTGTATCCCTCATATCTTTTTTATAAAACCACATACCAAAATGAAATAAAGGAAACATGTTTGTGTGATTGGAACTAGTGGGAATGTTTTCATAAACCAACCAAGATAACCCACAAAATTGTTACATGATTTAGTTTCTACGCGTCTTGGAGGGAATTAACGATCCCCAGTTGGAGATATATAATGTTTGTAAAAATAATATAATAATGGGAGAACAATTTCCTAAAAATAATGACGTGAAAAATAAATTCAATATATAATAATCAATATGAATTTAGTGTTCCAAACAGTCCTCAATGGAAATAGTTCCACTAATAAAAGGATACAGGACCATAAAATGACATTCCAACCAAATTTTATTACATAAATTCATCAACACACAAACACATGATCTGATTGTAAAAAGTATATCACATTCTCCACCAGTTACTAATAACTCTAAAGGAATTCCACTCAAGAGCATCCACTAGTTCCGAGTAGTGATTTCACTTTTTTTATACTTATTTTATTGAAAGCTACAAACCCCTAAAGGTAATGTTAAGGAATGATAAAAAATAACCTTGGAGTACTTAATAAAATCAATCCATTATAAATACTATATAAATAAACCAAATATTATAAATATTAAATAAAAAATTCAATGATAATATTTTTAGATGTCATATGAAAAATTATTTCAAATCATTCAACTGCTAGAGTAAAATATGTGAAAAATTCAGTTCCATAAAAATTGGAAGAAATATGAAATTCTATCAGAATAGAAATGAGTAAATAATATCATAACATTTTTTAAAATCATGTTTGGATTATATTTTCAATCATAGAACCATGGTTATGAGACACATAGAAAGGTTTATATAGGGATTATCACACTTCTTAGGGAAGTATGAATTTTAGTTTCTATAAGTATCTTGTCCATAGGAAAAAGTAAAAATAGGTGAGAATAATAAATAATAGGCTATATTACCTCAATTAGGATTTCATCATGGTCATAATTAATCAAATACTAGGTAAATATAATACATTCCTAGAACTTATTCGTTAAAATAACTAAATAGGATCTCATGGGTTTCAATAAAAATTATCTTCTAAAGGGATATAATTTATTATAATAAAACTGAAATAATTTTCAAACAATTAACAATTTCATCAGAACAAATTTCATGTTTAAAAAAATTACATATAATTTTGGAAACCCACATCAAATGGGTTTTCATCCGAACCCATGCCTATTTAAAACATCTAATTTTATTTAAATCTTAAAAATAATGTTTTTTCTTTTAATGTCATCATTTCCATGCTTCAATTCATTCATTTTAATTATATATCATCTTCCTTAAATAACCATTTCATTTTAAAATTTCATTGTCAATGGTTCTCATCACAGACACCATAGAATATCAAATCAATTATCAAGAAACCCAATTAAATATTTATATAAAAATTAAAATAAAAAATATAATTAATCATTTTTCAATGGTTTCAATCAGTAGATATATCATTAAAAAAACAACCTCATGAACTATGTCATCAAATAACCCAATGCATGATCCATATATAATGAGAAATTGAAACAAAAACTAGAAGGTTAAGGTCTACAAACATGGAACAAGGGGAAAATATCTAACTCCCATATAGATATCTCTAGAATGATGAAAAGTGAAATGAACCTATAGAGCCAGATCTCCTTATACAAATCCTAGTACTCAGAAAAAACATCATGAATACAGTCAATGAGAGATTCATCCAAACGAAATAATATAGAAAAGTTTAATAGAGTTAAATAATATGAAATCAAATGATCCCTTAATAATTTGTGTGGCTAAAGTAACCATCCTGGGAGATCGACTATCTTCATGTCCATTTTAAAATTTAAATCACCCAACTCCATCACCTCAACCACTCCATGAAAACACTGTTAATAATGTTTTTCATAGCCATAACCTCTACCATTCCCCAGTGGTTCCTGACTTGTTTTAGTTGATATAACATATACTCAAGGGAAAGGTCGTAGACCATTCTCTAATCTAAGCATGGATCTGTAAATTTTTTTATGAGAATTCAATTCAATAAAATATGCAAAAAGTTCCTTAGAATAGGTTATAATTAGCTTCTATTCATAGAAATATGACTGAAACCCACCTTTCATCCACTAAACCCCCCCTACCCCACACTTAAAAGACCAAAATAAAAAAATTGAACAATAAAACATACATGAAATAAAATGTGTTCAAGATATAGTTTATCTATAAAATACTCCTACTTCCCCAAAAAAATCTTATCATAATTCAATTCAATGAAGATGTTTGGTCACCACTCCTTCATTAGTTACATACACTCCTATGTATAAGGTGAATCAGAACCAAGTGATGACTAAACCAAAAAAATGTATAAACATTCCAAAAATATCTTTCATATGAGAATCAATAATTCATACTGTAATCCTATTTATTGATATATCAGGCTTTATACTAATGTTCACTAAATTCAATATATGAGAAGATTTTAAAAAACACTTTTTATGAATTTAAATATGAAACATGTTATAGATTGAAGTCATATGAGATAGTAAATAAAAATGGTAAGATTCCTTTTCAATGCTATCAAATTTATAAACCCATCCCACATCTTAGGGTACCAACATACCATACTTTCCAAGCCATCGATGAACTACCCAAGGGGATACTCTTGAAAACATCTACTCACCAACCATTAACTCTAAAGGGATTAAAAAACCACATAATAAATATAATCTCTTTGTGTTTTTACAATTCTTTGATGAATAATTTGAATCTTATATTTCATATCATATACCAATCAAGGCCCTCTACTGGATGGTAAACCAATATTTAAACAAAAGAGTACTAATTTAAAAGGTTAGTAATACAAGTCTCCAAAATATTCCATCCTAATGGATGAAATATAACAGTTATTATAGGAAAATAAGTCCCATTCGAAATGGAAATACCAAGAACCTCCAATTTGAAGGACACATGAATGAAAGAGTATCATCTAAAATGTGCATGGAATGGTCAATATAACCATTTTTTGGGGATGGTACCTCATGATAAAATTTATAAAGGATATTAACATCTCTTAAAGGTATCTCCAAAAATGAAAATCAGATAATCGATCCATATTAGAAATAATAACAAAACAAACTACATACAATATGATGATCTCCTGGATATAAACATTTTCATTGTCCTCAGCATTAGACATATCAGGAATGGGAATGAAGTGACATTATTTGGTCAATTATTCAATCCCCACACATATCATAATATTTCCACTAGGGATACCCAAAATATAAGGGCTCACCCTTAAAACATTACATAATATTTAATTTAATGGATAATTCACTTTGATGATATTTTTAGGTACAGAATTTTAGATAATTAGGCCATAACTGGTACATTAAATCTCAAAAATTAAAAAGTAGTCACCACTACTCAGTTTCCATTTTTTCATTAAATAATAACTCTTGAAAAAAAAGTCATGTCTAGTTCCTTGATTTAGACAACATGATTATTCCTTGATCCCATATTTGCCCCTATTCATCCGCACATCTTGTGAAAACCATTTGAAAACATGGGATGAGCATAAAAGGAACAATAAGTGTTATAATATAAAGAAAGAAAACAATATTTCAACAAAACATAAGTATTTTATCATACCTCATAAAATAATAAGATTTATGAATAACACATAGTAATCCCAAATCATAAAGGTAACTTATGACATCTATAACATAATTATGTTATAGCTTTCACAACCATGAAGAGAGTTCCATTTGGAATACCCATCACAGTATATTCCCTAAATCTCTTTGGATAAATAGTCATGTATACCTTTGTCACATAACCCAATGCGTTGGAGAGATATCTCAGGCTCACACTCCCTAGGTTTATCATGGAACCACTCATATGCGTAAACAATTCCCAATAACAAGAACAAATTCATTACACATAAAACAAACAAATAGGAAAGATAAATTTTCCACATTTCAATCACAATATATCATTTCAATATATTGACATAAAAATTCATTATAAAAACCATTTTCAATACCAATATGCGTAAAAGAGTATATGGTGTATATTATCCTTTAAAAATCATTACCTCTTGTTATGAAATAAAAAGAATAAATAATACTCACAGTGGTAGAATGGTTGTTGCCACAGCTTACATTAAAAAGAAACATTTTTTCGTTTAGTAAAATGATTCGTCGAAAAATATTCTATTTGAATGATAAGAAAATTCAAAGTTTTTTATACACTGTATAAAATAATGTCATATATAAACCAAAATATGCCTCATTGAAAGGATATTGAGATGAAGTCCCTTACCCTGTGTCTGACTTGAACTATTCTTTCATTAATCTCCTTTAAATCGGGTAACTCCCTTTGGTTTAAACCAAAAGGATTTCATGAAGTTCCTTCTGCCTAAGGTAAGGCTTATGGGAGTAATATAGGGATATTGAGAGCTTATTTGGAAATATTTTGGATGATCCAAGAAACTTTATAGGTTTGATTAATGGGTTATAGGTGAGGGATTTTTATAAGGGGAGGAGGGGACCTTTAGGAATGTTTAAAATATTATTTTATTATATAATGATTCTCAGTTTATAAAGGTCAAAAACACATTAATTTAATATATAATCTGACCCATGTTCTATGTAAAATAATCCAATAATAATTGGATAGGTTTTGTATATTTTTTTAATTTTTAATACTTATTTATTTAAATCATTCAATATTGAGGTTAAAACACTATCGTTATTGTGTAAAAAAAATTTATCTATTCGACGTAAAACAAATATTACAAAAATTAATGATGTTTGAAAACTTTTTATCTTTCAAAATTATATTTATAGTCGAAGAGATTACTTATATTTCCCCATGTAAAAATTGATTTAGTAAAAGATTTATGTTTATGTCATTTTTTACCTACTTCAAATTAATTAATATAATGTGTCATTATCACTCCCAAGTGGATCCATGGGGTCCAAAAACCCACCCAAGGATTCCCTTGGTCTGAAATTTATCAACCAATAGGATTTTGACACATGTTAATGTTATTTAATATTATTATAATATTATTTTTACCCTTATTTACAATATTTTCCGTTTAACCATGGTAAATAAAATGTTTACTGAAGTAAATATTCATAATGTATAAAAATAAAATTTACCTATTTACACAATTTGGACCTCATGATTACAAATATGGAATCCATTTTTCCAAATTCAAAACACACAAGTGGAAGAAATTAATTTAAAATTAATTCTCACTGTCAAAACAAAAAGTGTGTTTTAAAGAAATAATAATGATCAAAAGATTGACACTTGTTTATGTCCAATTTCAAAGTGAAATTAATTCCAATGACCAAAATTGGATTTAATTATAAAAAATAATATAATTACACTATAAAAAAATTATAAATATAAACTATTCTTATAAATAAATTACATTAAAAGGTCATTTTGAATTAAAATAGAGTATTTTCATTATTCCTTAAAAAATGAACATTGTCATAAAAATACCAAAATTTCATCCAAATTAATTTTGATGTCCTGATCATAAAAAGGAATATTATTTTGTCAAATATATCATATAATTGTAACAATAACTAGATATAAAAATTGTTTTTCCATCAAAATAAGTTAAATTTTCCTTTTATGAAATATTATAGTTCTTATGCTTAAAATCAGATTCATTCTTATTTTAAGACTCATAAAATTATTTGGTAAATGTATGATCATTTAACAAACATGTATCTTCATATTGAAGTCAGTTCTGTCCATTCTCCCCTATACAATGACTAGGCATTAACTACTATTTAAAATAATATTATATTATTATTTTTCAGTATGATCCAACATTGTGTGCAATGAAAGATTTCAAAGAAACTTGTTGTTCTGTATTGGGTACTCCATCAAACATAGCATCCCGTTTAAAACAACATTAATATTTAATTCAAAAATATTAAAAAAATTAAAATGTATTATACTTTATTTACTAGGGATATTAAATCTTCCCCCCTTTTGGAAATTGCATCCTCAAAATTTTTATTTACTAATAAAATAAGTGGGGGTATGTATCCCTCATAGAAATATCAGACTCTCAAATTACCTCTTCAACTATAAGAGTTTTCCACAAAACTTCTACCTGGTGAATTACCTGATTCTACAACACTTTCTCTCTTCAGTCATGAATCTAGACTGGTTGTTCCTCTTAATATAGATTCTATTCCAACTGAACTACCATTAGGCTCAAAAGATGACATGGATCCGACATATACTTTCTCAACATTAAAACATGGAAAAAATTGTGTACCTATGACAAACTTGGAGGTAAATCCACTCTGTTGGAAATTGATCCAACTTTTTCCATGATTTCTTATGGTCCAAGAAACCTCAGACTCAAATAACACTTCTTACCAAAACGCATCACACTTTTCCATGGAGAAACCTTAACAAAGACATGATCACTTACCTCAAAAGAAAGATTTTTCCTCCAGTTACCCGCATAACATTTCTAAAAGATCTGAGATATTCTCAAGTGTTTTTGAATAAAATAAAATTTTTCTTCCATATCTTTGACCAATTCTTGTCCAATCAATTTCCATTCACCTAATTTATCCCAAAAATCTGGAGTTTGACACTGCTTCCATTATAATGCCTCAAACAGAGCAATCTGTATATTAAAATGAAAAATTTTATTATATGCAAACTCAACCAAATAATGATGTAGGTCCCAAAATTCCTGATAATCCAGTGAATAAGAATGTATCATATCCTTCATGGTTTGAATTGTTTATTTTGACTACCCATATAATTGAGGATGAAAACTTGTACTTAAATTTAATTTAGTACCCAACAAATTCTGATGGCATTTCAAAAAGTTGGATATAAACCTGGGATCACGATTAGATACAATGGAGAGGTGAAATCCATGAAACCAGACAATCTCTTTACCATACAACTGAGAATGTTATTCTTGAGACAAAGTATCTCGAATAGAATAGAAATGAGTAGATTTAGTCAATCAAACAACATTAAACTATATTGCATTATTACCTCGAGATGTCTTTGGTAATCCCACGACGAAGTCCATGCATATAATTTTCCATTTTCTACCCTAGAACTGGTAAATAATGAAGCATTATATTTCAATAACTACCACTCTACATTAACCTGCTAAGAATTCAAACACTTAATAATAAAATCAGCAATATCTCTTTTCATTCCTTCCAACCAGTTATACTCCCGATGATCTCAGTACGTATTAGTACTGGCAGGATGAACTAAAAACAGAGAACTATGAGCATCACATAATAACTCTTTCTTCAAATTTGAATCACAATGAACTCATAATATCTTCCCAATTCTCAATACATTGTCAATATCAATGTTAAAATCATGAAACATATCATTCTGAACAATTTATAACTTTTTTTACAACTAACTATCTTCCTTCATCATTTGCTTAATTCTGTCTGATAGAGATGATTTCATTGACACCAGAAATAAAACATATTAATTTCCAACACCAATAAGTTCTATGCTAAGGTTAATCAAGTGTTTATTCAAAGGATTTGTTCCAAACATAACAATGTTAATGTAGCATTACTTTTTTGACTCAACACATCAGCCACATTATTTTTATTTCCTGTATAGTAATGAATTATGCAATCATAATCCTTGATTAATTCCATCCATATCCTCTATATCATGTTAAAATATTTTTGAGTTAATATTTACTTCATACATTCATAGTCAGAATATATTTCACATTTTACTCCATACAAATGATGCTGCCAAATTTTTAAAGCAAAAAACAACAGCAGCTAATTCCAAGTCATGTGTAGTGTCATTTAACTCGTGAGGTTTCAACAGACATGAAGAATAATAAATTACCATATCAATATGCATTAGGACACCAACACTTCATTTCAACAGAGCATCACTGTAGATAACAAACGTACCATTTCTGGATGTCAGTGTGAAAATATGAGAATTCACCGATCTACTTTTCAATTCATAAAACCAATAATGACATTCTTTTGTCCAAATGAACTTAACACCTTTTTCAGTTAAATTAGTTAGTATTCTAGATAAATATGAAAAAAATTCACCAATCCTCTTTCAATAACCTTCCAGACCAAGAAAACTACAGATTTCAGTTATATTTGTGGATCTTGGCCATTCTTCAACAGCTTTTGTTGTAGTGGGATCAACAATTATTTCATTTTAAAAAAAATGTGAACAATGAAATAAATTTGTTATAATCAAAGCCCACACTTTCTGAATTTCCCAAAAAAATTATTTTCTTTTATGTTTTGCAAGACAACCCTTAAATGACTTTCATATTACTTTTTACTATTGGAATAAACCAAAATAACATCAATGAAAATGACCAAAAACATATCAAAGAACTCACAAAAAATTATATTCATTAGATTCATAAATACAATAGGTGTAATGGTTAATTCAAAAGGCATAACTAAAAATTCATAATATCCATATCTATTATGAAATGTGGTCTTCAGAATGTTAGCCTCCTTTACTTTCAATAGATGGTACCCCGACCTCAAGTCAATCATCGAGAAATGCTATGCTCCTTGGAGATTATCAAACAAATCATCAATATGAAGAAAATGATACATGTTCTTAACAGTGATGTTATTCAATGCTCTATAATCAATGTGAAGTCTCACTGAACCAACGTTCTTTTTAACAAACAAGACAGGAGCACCCCATGGTGACATGCTAGGTCGAATGAAACCTTTATCTAATAACTCATTAAATTGATTATTTATCTATAAAAGTTTAATTTGAGACATTCAAAAAAGGGGTGCTGAAATTGGATTAGCATAAATAACTAAGTCAATAGTAAATTCAACTTATGAGTCATGTATTATACCAGAAAACTCACCATGAAAAAACATAAAGGTACTCATTTACCACTGGCACATCATTAATCTAAAAACATACTTTAATTTCAACAATATGTGCAAGGTAACATTCATTTCCATATTTTACTAATTTTTTATCTTCCAAATATGTTATCAAAAGAAAAGGTTCATTCTTGTACAAAAACAGAAAAAAATTCTAAAAAGAAACCCACTTAGCTCTGTAGTCAATCATAACATGATAATTAAAAAGTTAATACATACCCAAAATAACATCAAATTCTACTAGAGGCAAAACAACAAAGTTTGAAGATAGGTTCTTTCAACACATAAGTACATAAATGTTCTTATAATTTCTTTTTGTCTCAACATTTCCCCGGGTGTTTCTACAATATGATTCGGATTCATATCTAGATATGGAATTCCATATTTACTAGAAAACTTCTCAAAAGTGAACGAATGTCTTGTCCCTGAATCAAGTAACACATTGGCATATTCTGAAAAAACAAAATGTGTACATTATACAACTTCATTTCATGTAAAAACAAATGCAGAATTGGTTGCAAAGGATTTCACCACCCCTTTCTACTTGTAGTCTGACTGCTTTCCCTTAGTCAAGCTCTTTGTTGGACACTCATTTTCATAACGAACCATTTCATTGCACATAAGATATTTTACTGACTATAAATCAAATTTTGTCTTACCATTACGCAGATATTTTTCAGTACAATTACGACCCGTATGTCCCATTTTACCACATCGGTAGCACATACCCGAATTATAAAAACATTCCCCAGCATTATTTTTACCACATTTATAAAAAACTTTAAACATAAGTTTTCTACCATTAGACTTTTTTGAAGAGTTCCTCCCTTTTATCTACCACCTCGAGCGCATATTATATTATTTGTCAAAAAAACCTAATCATCAGAAAACTCTATTTCCACCTTCTTCGTACATCGAAAAAGTTTTTTATAAATTTTAAAGTCGTGAAAAGCTAAATTCCATCGATAATTTTGCTTTAATCTTGAGTAAAAACGGTTGATTTCACTATCATGATCTCGTATGAAATTTGGAACATAACTTTCAAGTCGAGCGAATTTTTATTCATAATAATCCACTATATCATCATCCAGTATCAATTCCTGGAATTATTTTTCCATATTAAGATGAACCACCTTAGGAAAATAATTCTCAAGAAACATACCTTTTAATTCATCCCAATCAAAAGAATCAATCTATTCATTATTTATGATATTTTTCACCATAGACCACTACTGACCAGCTTCACCTTCAAAATGGTAAACAACAAGGCTAACCTTTTGGTATTTTGAACACCCCATGAAATCAAAAATATTCTCCAGTTCATTAATCCACCATTTAGCGAGCACTTGGTCAGTTTATTCTCTAAATGATAGGGGGTGTTACCGCATGAAATGATCCACTACTAACATATTTCATTTTTGGTTGATATGTATGATATCATGCATGAATTTCACCTCCATTTATAGCTAGACTCAAATTTTCCATCAATGGAAAAAATATATTTGTACCGATTCTAATCATATCAGGTTACTGATTTGTTAGGGTTTCTTCCTCCTAATGTCATCCATCATAGCTACCTTGTTTCCTGTGCAAAAAACCATTTTGAACATAGAAATATCATTGGCGAAGAAACATGGTAATCTGTAAGTTCTATATCAATTCAATCTTATCATAAATTAATTTATGGACAGTAATTTAACAATATCATAATACCTAATGATTATCTAAACTAACCTCTAATAACAACTATAAAGACCCAGCCTTAAATCATTACATAATCTAGATTTATATTGATAATTCACATTGAGGGTCTATTCAGGTTTTGAGTTTTTGACAATTAGTCCATAACTATTACATTACATCTTCAAATTTACAAAGTAGTAACTTTTACTTAGATTCAATTTATTTAATAAAATAAAAACTCTTGGAAAAAAGTGTCTTGTATAGTTACATGTTTTAGACATCATGAATTTTCCTTGATCCCATCCTTGACCCTATTAATTGTTAAATCATGTGAAGAACATTTCAAAACATGGGTTGAGATTAAAAAGATCAGTATGGGTTATAAAAAAAAATAAATCATTAGGTCATCAAAACATAATCTTTTTAACAATCCTCATAATATAATAAAATTTAAGAATGACACATAGTAATCAAAATTAATAAAGGTAACTTGTGGCATCCATAACATACATATGTTTTAGCTTTCACATCCATGTTGGGAGTTACATTTGAAATATCCATCATAGTATATTCCCTAAATCTCATTGGAGAAACATTCATGTTAATCTCTATCACGTTACCCAATGCATTAGAGAGCTATCTTGAAGTCACCACCCTAGGTTTATCAAGGAACCACCCGTATGCGTAAACAATTCCCAAGAACCATAAACCATTCATAACACATAAAACAAACTTATAAGAAAGATAGCATTTCCACATTTCAATCACAATATATCATTTAAATATATTAACATAACAAATCTGTTATCAAAGCCAATTTAAATAACAAAATGTGTAATATAGTATATGGTATTTATTTTCCTTTTAAAAACAATACGGCTTGTTAAGGAAGCCAATGATCAAAAAATATTCGCAGCGGTGTAATGGTCGTTGTCATTGCCTATGTTAAAAACACATTCCATTTTTTTCTTTTTGTAAAACACATCATAGAAAATGATTTCATTTGAATAAAATAAAAACTAAATAGTGTTTATACACTGTATAAAAGAATGTCATATATAAAACAAAATATTGATCAATGAATGGAGATTGAGATGGTGTCCCTTACCTCGTGTCCAACTTGAACCATTCGTTCTTTAATCTTCTTTAAATCGGGTAACTCTCATTGGTTTGAAAAAAAAAGATATCTTGAAGTCACTTCTACCTAAGGTTAGGCTTCAAGATGGAATAGTGGTATCTTTAGAAATTATTTGGATAGAGTTCGAATGAACCAAAAGGCTTGATAGGTGTGAGTATTGGGTTAAAGGTGGGGGATTTTTATAAGGGAGAGGAGGGGTACTTTAGGAATGTTTAAAAATATTATTTCATTATATAATTATTCTCAGTTTCTAATGGTCCAAAACTCATTAATTTCGAGGATAATAGGACTCATGTTAGATATAAAATTATCAAATAATAATTTGATAGGTTCTAGATATTACTTTAATTTTTACAATCTTATTTATTGAAATCGTTCAATAGTACGGTAAAAGATGAATAGATAAATTATGATGTCTATAATTTATAGAAAATTACCATGATTTAAGAAATATTTTTAACTTTCAAATTAATATTTATAGATGAATAGATAAATTATATTACCCTATTTAAAAATTTATTAACTAAAAGATATATGTTTATGTCATTTTTTGTCTTTACATTAAATTAATTAATATAAAGTGTCATTATCACTCCCATGTGGCACCGTGGGATCCCAAAATCTACCCAAGGATGCCCATGGTCGGACATGTATCAACCAATAGGATTAAGATAAATTTTAGGGTAATTTAATATTATTATAATATAATTTTTAACCCTTATTTACCAAATTACCCTTTAACCCTGGTTAATAAAATATTTACTGAAGTAATTATTCATAATGTCAAAAATAAAAGTTAGACTTTTACAAATTTTGGACCTTCTAATTTCAAATATTGAATCCAGTTTTCCAAATTCAAAACACCGAAGTGGAAGAAATTAATTTAAAATTAATTCTCACTGTGAAAATAAAAGGCGTGTTTTTAAAAAATAATAACTATCAAAATATTGGTAGTTGTTTATGTCTTATTTCAAAGTGAAATTACATAGAATGACTAATATTGGATTAAATAGTAAAAAAATAAAATAATTACACATTAAAACTAATTAAAAAGATAATTTATCTTTATAAATAAATTAGATTAAATGGAATTTTTGAAATAAAATAGAGTATTTTCACTATTTATTAAAAAATGATCATTATATAAAAAATACCAAAACATCATCCAATGTCAATTTTCAGGTCCTGATCATAAATAAGATTTTTTTTAAATTTTTGGGGCCAAAGCCTTAATTTATAATTAAATCCAAGTCCTCTTAAAGTCCAGGTAGAGGGAGACCTATTACATACCCCGAAGGCCCAAGGCCAAGTTGCCTGAATACAAGGCATGAATGCCCATTTTTTGGCCCAAAGGACCCCTCGATGAACAGTACTGCTAGAGTACCTACTATAGTACCAGCAGCCGCTACAGTATCCTCCAACAGTTCCTCCACCGCTACAGTGTTATCGCTGATACAGTACTACTATAGTCACCTGCTACAGTACCTGGAAATTAGTCCCTACCCGGATTTGATCCTGGGTCTTTTGGATGCCAAGCAGGAGCCTCTACCACTTGGGTACAGGCTCATTGGCACTGATCCTAAATAAGAATATTATTTTGTCAAATAGAACATATAATAGTGACAAAAAACTAGATATAAGAATTTTTCACCACCAAAAGGTGAGAAATCGGCCTTTTAATGAATATTAGATTATTTATTCTTAAAATCAGATTCATTGTTATTTTAAGCATCTAAAATTTATTTTTTAAATGTAAAAAAAATTGAGAAACATGGATATTCATATTGTAGTTAGTTCTTCCCATTCCCTCCAATACAACAGCTAGTCGTTCAATACCATTTAAATAATATTATATTATTATTTTTCAGTATGACCCAACATTTTGTGCTACGTAATATTTCAAAGAAACCCATTGTTGTGAATCAAGTACACCATCGAACAAAGAATCTCGTATAAAACAACATTAATACTTAATTCACAAATATTAATAGATATGAAAATATATTATTCTTTATTCCCATGTGATGTTCCACAAAATCCCAAAGAAAAACTCCATAAATATCTCATCCCACATCCAAGTCATAAAATGAAGGGGATGAATCAAAACTGAAGGCTTATGATGTTGTGCATTGACCTATTAAATGGTATAAATATCAGGAAAAAAATAGTGATATTTTGTTTCATATATGGACACTATGATTGATTCCTTATATCATATAACTTTTTGATTTTTATTTGATATGCTGAATAAGAGGAATTATGAACATCTCACAACACATATATCCTTATAGAAAAAAGGAATGACATACCAATTATAAGAGAAATAAATACCCTCCAAAGGTAGAGACCACTAACCGATGGTATCCCCACCAAATATAGATTCATCAAATCATTGAAACTATTAATATTGATGAAATTTTTGGATAATTATCTTAAAAATAGAGGAGTTCCAATAAACTCTCTCTCAATCAACCATGAAATCATTATACTGGACTCCCAAATGCATATGATCAAGTAGAACCATAATATTTGACTATTTTTATAATTCTATGATAGATTGTGATTGAATTTTCCTGCTCTAACATTCAACAAAATGTGTTACCCTTAATAGGGGATTGGAAAATTAAAAATCAAAAAAAAATTAGGTACTCCAATAATCGCCTCAATCGAAGACCCAAATATTTTTGTTAGAATCTATAAATCAATTTTTTTATTACAATAAATTGTAATGCTTTCATTGAAAAGTTAATTTCACTACCTCTTAAATGTATGCATCACATCATTGAGTTTGATATCATCCATGGGATTTTTCTCATGATCTATAAGATGATTAGAACCCTAAGCGGCCATTTGAACACCCAGATTGAGAGTGTATCCCAAACCTAAATATGATGCACCACAATATATCACATAGACCTGAACAGTATTTGAAAAAATAAAATATATAGATTGTGTTAAAAAATGCCTCAACTCATTATCGGATTTCAAAAATATTGAACCACATAAGAATATTACTTCCTTTATAGAGATAATTGTTAATAGATAAAAAAATATTTCAAGACATATTTATGAAAAATAGTCGTAGTACCTATATAATCCTATAAATATTAGATTCAAAAAGTTTCCCCATGGTTCTTCCTTGGACATAATATCTTTCAAATTCTCAATATTAACTATGATTACCTATTTTTAAAGTATGTTCTTCAAAATATATTACATACCAAACACAAAAATTTCACTTTTATATATTTTCTCAATGTAGATGATTACTCAATATTTATTTAACTAGTATCAAGTGACCCACATGATCATCATTTGATTTAGAGTACATGAATATATCATCCAAAATTACCACAATGAAATAATCAAGGTACTGATGGAAAATCATATTTTTTATTTTAATAAACAAATAAAATATATTTGTCAGACCATAAGGAAAAACATTGTACAAATGATTGTTATTCATTCTGCTAAAGGAGGACTTGGGGATATTAAATGCATTGATCCTAATTTTATGATAACAATAATAATGGTTAATATTTTAGAAAAAATTAACTTCTTTAAACTACTAAAAAAAATCTATAAAAATAAATATGTACTTGTTATTGATTATAACTGAATTGAGATCTCGGTAGTCAACATTTCAGTCAAGTGTTCAATAAACATTCAAGGAAAAAAGAACTGATGTTTTCAAGGTAACACGCTTAGTCGGATGAAGTTATAGAAAATAAATCATCTATATGATTCCTCAAATCCTATTGTTTTTTTGGTTCAA
Source organism: Viscum album (assembly GCA_963277665.1). Classification (NCBI taxonomy): domain Eukaryota; kingdom Viridiplantae; phylum Streptophyta; class Magnoliopsida; order Santalales; family Viscaceae; genus Viscum; species Viscum album. The sequence goes on along the minus strand of OY728143.1, from coordinate 882,102,939 downwards.
TACAATATTAAAGAAAAGAAATAATTTGGGTAGCAATTTCAAAGTCAATAGAAAATTTCATCCCCACACGGTTCGAAATAACAAAAATAATGATAGTAAAACCATCGAAAAATCATCTAATAACATAAAAAGTATACAAAATCGAAAATTTAAACTCTAATTTAAAGGAGTAGTGGATATCATCCTACCCCACTTTGGAAGAGGAGGTCCATCTCAACTTGACCTTAGGTTAGATTCTCCCAAAAAACCACGAGGCTCCCCATTGGTGGAAGTAAAAGAGACCCACTTAAGTCAAAATTTAATAATGGATTTTAGAGAAAATTGATAATACATAATGTTAATGGTATCAAGATGATTCATATTGTGAACTATAGTGTCCCACAAAAGATCGAATTCTGATAGAGTAAAGACAAAAAAGGGGCATCAGAGACCCTAATGAATCATCATCCAGAGAGGTTTATGAATATTCATTACATAAGGCTGGAGCACAGATTATTTAACAACACAATAGTTCAATTAGAAACAAATAGATCAGACAAACATGTATCATTTGAAATATTGGTTATACTCGATGAAATAGTCATTGTTTCTCTCACAATCATAAGGCTCGCATCGGTTTCCAATGGGATGTCTTCCACTTTGTATTGAATATTTTTTCACATTTTCTATGGATATATACTCTTATCCTTGAATAATATTACTAAACTATAGAGCCTCTCAATAAATATGAGCTTCTACCACTGCATGGAGTGGAAAAAACATGACAAAAAACTAAATGTGAAATGAGTGTCCATGAGATATGAAATTGTTAGGTGTATTTGTACAAGAATACATCATGTTCCAAACCTGTCCACATTGAAATAAAGTTAATATGAATTTTATATAAACTGTTGATGTTTTAAAATATTTATGATACTGAGATCATTAATAATTGTTTCCACTATAAGACCCCCCATTCTTCCTCTTCACAATAAAGTGGATATCAAAACTACCATTAAGAGTATGAGGAACTCTCGTCAAAACTGAATTACCTCCTAGGTAAATATCAATCATCAAATATATATCCATACAATTAAAATATGTAGTAATATTCAACAGAAAGACATGATATCATATGTGTAATCAAATACCGATCAGAAAACACAAGGAAATTTTCTTCCTATTAAATAGTAACTCTTGTGATAATTCTATAATTTAATAAAACAAATTGAAAAACTATTAATTTTTTTATCTCCTTGGTATAGGTAATAAAAGTATGTACATATAAAATATTGTTGATTTTGGATAAGGAAAATCCATTAAAAGAGCATGTATTTCATTCTTCTCCAAGACTTCATTATCCTTTTTTTAACTATGCAATCCCACAAACTCCTAAAACACCCATCATTTATGAAGAAAATAAATTTCAAATTAATGGAATATAGAATATCTAAACACGTGTAGTGTTTCACAACAATATCTAACCATTCCTCTAACTCTTGAGGACCTTTGGAACCCTAAATGATGGTCGTTTGTGATGAAGAAACTCTTAGGAATGAACTATCATACCATCTGTCATAGTTTCCACTACCATATCATAAACTCGAATAGTTTTAACCACTTTTACTGGATATATGAACACAATGGTGAATATCTCTATAATTTTCTAATATGCATGAGGGTATTACGTTTTAATATTAGTTCCCTTCTGATGTATATTCCATCATCTTCAAAAAGGAATTATTATAGAAAAATAATAAAAGCTAACAATAAAACATTAATAAAGATACATGTGATCAGTAATTATATAAATTATACATTAAGAAGGATATACAAACGTCAAATAAATTATTTTGTATAGTATATAATTAGTTCAAATAACTCATCAAGGATTCCTTTTTCAAAAATCCCATGGTAACTTAAGGCTCATTAAAATGTGAACTAGCTAAGAGCTCACTCATTACCTACTGCTTTTGTCCCAAAAATCATTTCTACTATCTAAAATGAAATTACAAATGGTTTAAAAACAAAAAATATGAGTAATGATATCATTTGAAACAATTTTTTATGATATATATAGGATAATGAATCTACATATTAAATTAATTATTTTTAACAAGTATGAAGTGTGTTACTGGCCACCATGGGCAGAAAAATAGTGCCTAAGAATAAAATATAATTAATATGGAATAAATTCACTATAATAATATATTAAAAAATCATTGGATTTTATAATAATCAATAATTATTTGGTAAAAAATTAAATCTTAAGGAGATATAATTCAAACAAATAAGTAGATACATGACCAGAGAAGGGTACATCAATAAATGTCATCAAATAAATCAATCAAGACACCTACATGGGATCTTCTTTTAACATTTTAATCACATACCCCACTTGTTTCCAAAAACTATAAAAGTCATCTAAAAAATAAAATCCAACACCTATGAGTGGATAATTCCCTTTTAGTATACCTATTATTCTAAAATATACAAATTTACAATAGAAAATATAGTCTGTGAGGAATAGTATCCCAGTATGATTTCGGAAAATTATTCAATATGAAATCCATAGTATATTTTAAAAATATGAAATATATAAAATAAAATATTGAAATTTAATCAGTTACTATGTCATATAAAACATTATTTTCAAATCCTTAAATATCTATATTAAAACTAGTACCACAAAAAATTTCATTAAAATAGGATTGAATAAGAATTTATATCAAAATAAACATGAGTAAACTCATTTCATGACATTGGAATGTTTAAATCACTTTCATAAATACATTATATAACATTATAACATCATTTAGATACCGAAATATATGTTTTTACTAGGACTCTAAAACATCTCATTGTAGTATGGTTCATAGAGTGGAAAAATTCTAGTTCTTACATAAAGGGAAAATATAAGAAAATTAAAATGAATTTACTCCATGTCCTGAAGGATTTTTATCATTTTTACAATCAATCCAATTATAGGTAGAGCTAATACATATATATCATGTAATCTTCTAACCTAAATACCCATAATTCCGTGTGATTTATGTAAAACAATCATATAAGGGATTATTATTTATTACAGCGAAACTCAAGTAATATTAAAACAATCAGTCATTTCATGAGTGCCATGTGTATGTTTGAAAAAAAATTCATCACATTTAAAAAACACATATAATCTATGTTTTTATAAAAAAATTTGTTTTATATTAACCGATTTCATTTTAATATCATAAATTATTTTATACCTTTTAATCTCATTAATATAATTCTTTAAAGATCCATTTCAGTTGAAAATAATTTTTAGGAAATAAACACTTACTTTTTAGAATCAATTTCCCTAGGATCTAATCACAGACCCCGTAAAATTTTAAATAAATTTTCAAGATACTCATTTCCATATATAGAAATTAGTTGGAAAATGATTCTAAATTATAAAATCCCCAATAGTTTCAATTGATATATATTTTCTTACATAACCACCTACCACATTAACTATATGTCACGACCCCCTCCCACTAAAGATGCCCCTCCTGAGATGGAAATTGCGGAAGGGAGATAATGACCCCCGAGTCCCGCCTCCAGTAGGCCCCGGGGTGGCGACTAGCACCAAGGGTATGAGTTTTTCAAAAATATGGGAGGCATTACCCTTTTTATTTTTAATGATCGGGAAATAGGACAAGTCAACCACCAAAAAGGGAAGGGCAGGTGTATAGAAATAAACCCAAACCAATCCCACATGCATGTTTAAACAATTTTATAACAAGGTACAAGTACAAGAAAGATGAAAGTACAATACCAAAAGAAAACAAAGGTACATAAACAACAACAACTCCAACTTTACAACTTTTAGGGTCCTGCACGGCCCTCGTAGTCCTCCTGGAAACCTAAAAGTAAACGTAGGGTGATCATAGAAGTATACTCAGTAGGGAAACCTAAAGCTCTCGTGCACAAGTGGGGAGACATCCTAATGTCCCGTGAGAACAACAGAAGAAACCTAGCAAGGAATTCTATCCACCCAACCTCACCAGCCACACTCACCAAGACACAATCACAACAGGTAGAAGTAGTATATAAGAACAAGAGTATTGGGTACCCCACACCATTTGCCTTTAGTTAGCTTCTCTTCCTAACGAAGAACGTCCTGACGCTGCCACGCTCTCCCCACCTGCACACACCTGGGCCTCACAACCACGTATCTCGCCCGCACACACCTGGGCCTCACAACCACGTATCCTGCCCACACACACCTGGGCCTCACAACCACCTATCCTGCCCGCACACACCTGGGCCTCACAACCACGTATCCCGCCAGCACACACCTGGGCCTCATCCTGAAGATTCTTGGGAAACAGTAGAACCTTCCCGAAGATCTTGGGCTAAAAACCACCCCAATCAAAACCTACCCGAAGAGTCTTAGGTGTAAGGTCACCTCAAGCCATCACAGCCTAGGGGAGAAGGAGCAGGGAGGAGCTTATAACTGAGGGAAAAACACCCTCTCCCATAAAATGGGAGTGTTCGACACTAAGTTCTCAACATGGTTGGGGTGAGATAAGACACAAAAGATACAGATATATATATGTATATACCAAAACACACAGCCCAACCTATGGATTCTAAACAGAAAACTGAGCACGTGCCTCGGCACTGCTAATAAGAAGTATGCATACAACAAACAACTCCAACCCCATTTAGGTTTTCACGTTTCAGTAGAATTAGTTTATTTAGTTCCTTAACTACTGGGAAACTATCCACAACCAACCACATCAATCGTTCGTAAAACATATCTCTGCCATCCAAAAATCAAGTTAGGAAAACACAATCAACACAACCAATCCCTTCTTATCAACCAACCAACCCATTGATTATTAAACCAGTTTCGTTACCACGCCCCACCATTCATTAACTCTTCCACATTTTATTTATTAATCACAACCCATAACCCGTTAACATTAAAACCCAGCCCTTCAGCCCCACTACCAACCACCATAACCACAACTGTACCGTCCATCATTATCCCTTTAATACCATTCATTACAGCCCCGCTGCCCATAGAACATTCACACCAACCCAAAACCAAGTCAATCGCAGCCCCGCTACTCACCCGATTCACGATAACCCACAAAAACACCCCCATCACATGCCATGTATCCAAGACAACACCCACAAGTTCATTATTCCATTTTGTTTAACCGGGGTGATCACACAAGGGTTCTATATTTTAAACAGCCAACTTTACGTGATTAACCAATTTCCAAATTCCCCATGGTTTCCATCCATAATAAAAATCCAGAAGGAGAGAGAAACATTTAATTGTGTAAGAAAATGCCCGCAACGACCGTGATTTTTAGTAGGTAAAAGCTCATTCAATTCATAACATAATATCACAAGATAAAAAGTAACAGCAATCACAACTTCCCATCACCGTTATATAAGCCAGTTATTATCTTTCTTAAAATGGTTCAAAAGTGTTTCACATAAACAATAGAACACCCACCCCTAATGATACACAAATTAGAGAGACAATGGTAAGATCCCTACCTCAACATGTTCCTGATCGCAACCCTCCCCTGGATCAACCTTAGAAGACATCTGTCGGCATCCGTCACTTCTGTCGGGTCCCGGAAAAACCTCTTCGGGTGGAAGTCGGAAAAAAAAGGCCGAAGGAAAGACAAAATATCCAAGATCATAAGTTCTTCCTCATCGTTATTATCCCGTAGCCACTAACAGATCGTAAATCGGAGCTCGGACAAAGAAGTTATGGAAGGAAGAGCCTTCGAGTCTCTTGAGAGAGCTCTGCTCAGAGGAGAGGGGAGGAGAGGGGTGAGGTGAAAGGGGGATGGGACCCCTCCTTTTATAGGCGAGAAAAGGAAAAGTACATGGTGTGTACTTTATGGTACACGGCGTGTACTCGGTTATTTCACACGGTCTCCACGCGGCTTCCAACACTGCTTTGTGGTCGTTGACTGGTCAACACACGGTTTGAGGGTAACACATACGCGGGGAGGGACTACACGGCGTGTAGTTTAGACACACGGTGTGTACTCATTTATTGCACACGGCAAGGACACGGCTCCAACATGGTACACGGCCGTTGACTGGTAACGCGTGCGTGGGGAAGGACTACACGGCGTGTAGAACTGGTCACACGGCTTGCACCCATTTATTGCACATGGCAAGGACACAGCTCCAACACGGGGTATACCCAAAAAGGGGGTACATGGCGTGTAGTTTCAAAATTCTGGAAAGTGTGGAAAAATTCCATTTTACCCTCTTGAACACTTCTTGACCTTCTTTTTGAGAAAGGAATGGGCCGGAGAGGTCTGGGCCATTACATCAGATACCTCTTAAAACATTCTCGTCCCCAAGAATTCAAAAACCAACCCAAAGGAACCCAACAAGATACCTCTTAGGGTTATCGTTATAACAGGAACCCAACCAAAACCCTAATCATATGTGTTAGGAATTTCTTCTCCTATGTCGAGATATTATCCGCTTTAGGCAGCACTGACTTGCCGGCACGGGTTTAATTGCATCCTCATTAATGCGTCTCGATTAAGAATTGGGTCTTCCCACTTTCATACATTAGGATTTTTTTCAACTTGAACTACCCTCAACACCACACAACCAACACACTACCTGAACACGTGGTTTTTGGGAAATTCCTTCTCCTATGTCGAGATATTATCCGCTTTAGGCGGCACTGACTCCCCCGCACAGGTTCAATCGCATCCGCATTAATGCGTCTCGATTAAGGGTCAGGTTTTCCCCTTTTCCACACATCCGAACATGTTACACATTACCAGGGAACAAGGAAACAAAATTTATCACAACTGACAATCCAAGCATTCCATATAACAAGGGTACAAAGTACAACATCAACACAAGCTTAGAAGAACAAGGGAAAAAACACAAGTCAAAACAACTCCGGGTATTGAGCGTGAATCTGGGTCTCCCGCTCCCAAGTGCCCTCCTAGAGGCCGCCATGCCTCCATAACACACGAACCAAGGGAATGGTTCATCCACGGAGAACCTTCTCTTTACAATCTTCAATTTTGACTGGTCGTTCCTCGAAGGTCGCATTGTCCCCATATCTAGCTCTCCCCAGTCGATAACGTGAGAGTCATCGTGTAAGTACCAAAGAAGCTAGGAGACGTGGATAATTTCATGAACCTTCTCGAACTAAGGTGGCAGGGCCAGCTAATATGCCACCTCACTGACTCATCTCCGCACCTCAAAAGGTTCGATGAACCTAGGTGAGAGCTTGGTCCCTTTCCCAAACCTCCACTGCCCCCGTCGAGGGGAAACCTTCAAGAACACATGATCCCCCACCTCGAACTCCAAGGGCCTCCTCCGACGATCAGCATAAGACTTCTGTCGGTCCTGAGCCGCTTTCATCCTCTCACATACAAGCTGTACTTTCTCTGTGGTGCTCTGCACTACCTTTGGCCCAAGGGCACCTGTCTCACCAACCTATGCCCAGCAAATGGGTGAACGACATGTCCTTCCATACAAATCCTCAAACGGTGCCATGCCAATAGTAGAGTGGAAGCTGTTTTTGTAGGAAAACTCTACTAAAGGCAAGTGTCGTACCCATGATCCTCCAAAATCTAGAACGCATGCTCACAGCATGTCCTCCATCGTCTGGATAGTCTGCTCCATCTACCCATCGGTCTGGGGGTGGAAAGCAGTGCTAAGGTGTAGCTGGGTGCCAAAAGCATGTTGTAACCCCCTCCAGACTCATGAGGTAAACTGAGTATCCTGATTTGAGATGATAGTCTTCAGGACCCCATGTAAACGCACCACCTCATCTACATACATATGTGCTAAGGTACTCACCAAGATTGACTCCTTAATTGCTAAGAAGTGAGCTGATTTCGTCAGATGATCCACCACCACCCAGATAGCATCATAACCTCCTTGAGCTCTGGGTAGTCCTATGACGAAGTCCATTGAGATGTCATCCCACTTCCACTCGGGGACATCTAAAGGATGCAACAAACCATCGGGAACACGTTGTTCAGCCTTCACTTACTGACACACTCGGCATTTAGCCACAAACTCTGCCACTTCCTGTTTCACCCCGGGCCACCAAAACTGTTCCCTCAGGCCTCGGTACATTTTCGAAACTCCAGGATGTACCACCAAGGTTGAGCTATGGACCACACGGAGAACTCCCTCACGCATTGCCTCCGGAACAAACAACCTTCCATGGAAAAGCATCCGATGTTGGCTGTCCTCTGACCATCCTTCTGGAGCGTTCCCCTGATCGACATGATCCCGCATCACTTCTGCCTCGGAGTCCCCCCACTGAGACTCTTCCACCTGCTGCAACAAGGAGGGTTGCACCGTCATCTGAAACAACTAGCCTTTAACACCTTCTTCCCTTGCATCCAAGTGCAAGGCATCCCATTCTCCCATCGCTTTCCAAGCATCAGCAGATTCCCGAACCACTTCCTGATGTGACTTCCTGCTCAGGGCATCAGCCACAACGTTGCCCTTACCTTCAGTGTAAGAGATCTCAAAGTCATAGTCTTGGAGAAACTCAACCCATCTCCATTGCTGTAGGTTCAGCTCACGCTGGGAGAAAATATAACGTAGACTCTTGTGATCTGACAAGACCACAAAGAATTCCCCAAAGAGGTAATGTCGCCACAACTTCAATGCGAACACTACTACTGCAAGCTCCAGGTCATGGGTGGCATAGTTACACTCGTGAGGGCGCAACTGCCTAGACCCATAAAAGATCACACCCTCTTCTGCATCAGCACGCACCCCAGAACAAGGCCATAAGCATCACAAAAAACCTTATACAACAACCCTTCCTCTAGCAACCTGATTATGGGGCACTGACCAACTTCTCCTTCAAGTAGTCAAAAGATTTCTGGCACTGATCTCTCCATAGGAAGACCTGGTTCTTCCTCGTCAAAGCTTTCAATAGTGAAGCAACTCGAGAAAAGTACGAAACGAACCTCCGATAGTAACCTGTTAACCCCAGGAAACTACGAACTTCTACCACGCTCTTGGGTGCTACCCAAGAAACAACTGCCTCCACCTTCGAGGGGTCTACTAACACTCGACGCTGAGACACTACGTGCCCAAGGAAGTGTACTTCTTATGTCAAGAACTTACACTTAGACAATTTCCCATAAAGCTGGTGGTGTCGAAGGACATCCAAGACTACCCTGATATGCTCAACGTGCTCCCCCTCTGATCTTCAGTAGATCAGGATGTCATCGATAAACGCAACGACGAACCGGTCCAGAAACTCTCAGAAGACAATGTTCAAAAGTCTCATGACCACAGCTGGTGCATTCATAACTCCAAACGGCATCACTAAAAACTCGAAGTGCCCATACCTGCACCTGAAAGACGTCTTCGAGATGTCACTATATTTTACCCTCAGCTGATTATATCCCGATCGCAGATCAATCTTAGAGAACCAACCTGCTCCCCTCAGCTGGTCGAAGAGATCATCTATCCTTGGAAGGGGGTAACGGTTCTTGACCGTTGCCTGGTTCATCCTTTTGTAGTCTATGCATAGCATGAGACCACCATGTGCCTTCTTCATGAACAAAATTGGAGCACCCCATGGCGACATGCTAGGTCGAACAAAACCTTTTTCCATCAAATTTTCAATCTGAATCCACAATGCCCGCAACTTTGAAGGTGCCATCTGATAAGGGCCCATCGAAATCAGACGGGCACCAGGCTGTAAGTCTATCTCGAACTCAATGTCACGTCGGGGGGTAGAGTCACAACCTCCTCAGGAAAAACATCGAGGAACTCCCCAACAACCTCTGGGACATCCATCATCTCTGTATCAGTTGGAACCACTGATAACCCGCCCAACAAGAAAAGGAGAGGCTTCACATGCCGGCTTCCCGTCCGATAGCTCCTCTCACCAACAAAAGCTACGTGCTGCCCATCCACGTCGGAGAACACGACTCTTCTCCAGAAGCATACGATAATGGCACTAACAGAAAAAAACCAGTCGATGCCTAGGATGACATCGTATGGCTGCATCTATACCAGAAGAAGGTCCCCACTAGATCGATGTGGTCCCAACGTCATCCCACATCCCCAAAAAACACAAGATACGCTGGTTTGGCCTCCAACTGGTGTACTCAGTACCAGTGGTACGGAAAGTCTCTCTATGTCTAGTCCCAAAGTATAGGCTAGACCAGGTGCAACAAAGGAGTGTGAAGCTCCCAAATTGAACAAAGCAGAAACAAGAGTGCTGAACAAACAAATCGTACCTTGCACCACCTCTGGTCCTGCTGGAGTTGTCAACTCTTCTGCATGCAACTGTCCATGCCTAGCTCCTCTGCCTCTCTAATGTCATCCACTACCCCGACCATGCCCTGGTCGAGGTCCCTGAGGAGCACCCTGAGGTCGGCCTCCTCCTGTAAGGTCTGCCCTCGGAGGATCATGGTCCTGCTGCTGCTGGATGGGCCTCGCCGGAAACTGGTGCTGCTGAGGTGGGCGCTGAACCTATCCACCTCCACCATACTAAGCTCGGGTCAAGCACCGACTCGGAACATGCCCGAAACATCCACATAAAAAAACCTCAGTCCTGGGCTCGTGAAAAAGGGACAAGGACCCGAAGTTCTGAATTGGAACTGTTGGGGCCTGCTCCCCACTGGCCTGAACCTGGAAGGTCCCGTCGCAGGAGACCTGCTGCTGACTGCCTTCCCCTTCGACGAGCCTGGATGGTTCCCCTCTCGGGGTGTACCTCCCAGCGAGTGCATCCTCTCTACAACCTCTCCCTTCTTCTGCACCACCAAGTACGCCGGAAGGCTGAAGGGGGTGACAGCATACTGGAGCGAAGGACGAAGCGCCTCCTACAAACGTCTCACCTGAGACTCCTCAATCGAAAAGAGAACTGGAGCAAAGCACAGGAGATCCTTGAACTTGATCCCCAGCACTCGTACTGACATACTCCCCTACTGAAGGGAGAGTAACTCCTGCCGCTTCTCCGCCTTGATCATGGAAGAAAGGAATTCCTCTCGGAATTCCTCCTCAAAGTCAACCCATGGAACCTCTACCTCTATCCTCTTTCCAAGGTAGAGCTCCCACCACTGTCGTGCCGCACCGCTCAGCTGACTGACTGCTAGGGGAACCCAGTACTCCCTCAGAGCACGGATCAAGGTAAAAGTGATCCCCAGCTCCTCAAGCCACCCCTCCATCTCTGTATCCGAAGTACTACCCTCTTACTTCATGAGGGTATGCCGCTGGAAAGAACAGAGAGTCGTCTTCCACTGGCTATCTTCCTCCTCTCGGTCAATCCTCAGCTGATCGACCACCTGAATATGTTGGTCCTCATCCGTATGAGCCACCCGGGGATGAAATTTAGGTTCCATAGCTATACGGTAAACAAGGATCACCTAAGCCCAAGTAGTAAGGAAAAACTCAAGGTTTCGTTTTGTCATTTTATTTCAATTTCTTTACCAGAACACCCAAATCAAGTAAAACACAAACATGATGATGCATGTACCTTCCCTAGGGTCTCTACCCTGCAATCAATATAGTCTAAATTGGTTGTTCGGTAGGCTCATAGTCCTTGCATCGGATCACGGGGGGCCCTAAAATCACGTGTCCTAGCCGGTCTTCCCAGCCCTATGTCATGCACCAAGATTAACTAACATTGTTTCCCTACCATCCCATGCAATCCGTACTGTGCCTAACTCCAGACTCCATCCTATCTCTCAACCATCAGCTCTGATTCCATTCTGTCACAACCCCCTCCCACAAAAGATGCCCCTCCTGAGTTGGCAATGGAGAAAGGGAGATAATGACCCCCGAGTCCCGCCTCTAGTAGGCCCCAGGGTGGCGACTAGCACCAAGGGTATGAGTATTTCACAAATATGGGAGGCATTACCCTTTTTATTTTTAATGATCGGGAAATAGGAAAAGTCAACCACCAAAAAGGGAAAGATAAAGTGTATAGAAATAAACCCAAAACAATCCCACATGCATGTTTAAACAATTTTATAACAAGGTACAAGTACAAGAAATCTCAAACTACAATACCAAAAGAAAACAAAGGTACAACAACAGCAACAACTCCAACTGTCCGACTAGCAGGGTCCCGCACGGCCCTGGTAGTCCTCCTGGAAACCTAAAAGTAAACGTAGGGTAGAATCTCATTCAATTTATAACATAATATCACAAGATAAAAAGCAACAGCAATCACAACTTCCCATCCCCATTATATAAGCCAGTTATTATCTTTATTAAACCGGTTCAAAATTGTTTCACGTAAACAATAGAACACCCACCCCGCATGATGCAAAAATTAGAGAGATGAAGGTAAGATCCCTACCTCAACAGGTTCCTGATCGCAACGCTCCCCCGGATCAACCTTAGAAGACGTCTGTCGGCGTCCGTCACTTCTGTCGGGTCCCGGAAAAACCTTCTCGGGTGGAAGTCGGAAAGAAAAGGCCGAAGGAAAGACAACAGATCCAATCTTGGAAGTTCCGTCTTATCTTTACGATCCCGTAGCCGCTGACGGGTCATAAATAGGATCTCAGACGAAGAAGTTATGGAAGGAAGAGCCTTCGAGTCTCTTGAGAGAGCTATGCTCAGAGGAGAGGGGATGAGAGGGGTGAGTTGAAAGGAGGAGGGGACCCCTCCTTTTATAGGCGAGAAAAGGAAAAGTACACAGTGTGTACTTTATGGTACATGGCGTGTACTCAGTTATTTCACATGGTCTCCACGCTGCTTCCAACACAGCTTTGCGGATATTGACTGGTCAACACACGGTTTGAGGGTAATGCATATGCGGGGATGGACTACACGGCGTGTAGTTTAGACACACGTAGTGTACTCATTTACTGCACATGGCAAGGACACGGCTCCAACACAGTACATGACTGTTGACTGGTAACGCGTACGCAGGGAAGGACTACAAGGCGTGTAGAACTGGTCACACAGCCTGCACCCATTTATTGCGCACGGCTAGGACACGGCTCCAACACGGGGTATACCTGGAAATGGGGTACACGACGTGTATTCAAACGACACGGCGTGTAGTTTCAAAATTGTGGAAAGTGTGGAAAAAGTCCATTTTACCCTCCAGAACACTTCTTGACCTTCTTTTTGACAAAGGAATGGGCCGGAGAGGTCTGGGTCATTACACTATATCACCAGAAAACCTAATGATGGATCCATAACTCCTAATAAAGGAAAAACAATAGAATTAAGTGAAGGTCAATTAATGAAAATAAGGGAAAAATCTATATCTCCCTTATATAGATATTTTATGATGAATAATATTAATCAAGAAAAATTAACCACATATCTTTCTATAATAGCTAAAATTATAAAAACTTCTTTAAGAATGCACCATATACGAGATTCAACAAAAAGGATGGAGATTGAAAATTTTTAGAGAAGGAAAAAATCATAAAATTTAAAATGAATGATTTTATTAATAAATCATGCAGATTGAGTAATTTTACTAGGATATCAAATGACCACTTTTCCATTTATATAAATGATACCCTCACAACTACTATCTACTAGAAAATTCCATGTGATTTTGTCCAATCCACAACCTCCACCATGCCCTCCTAGATCCTGGTTTTCCATAAAGGATAAGGACTATATCATGAGACCATTTCCAAGTCCAATCCCAACTTTTGGTGTGCTGCTCTAGCTATTTCAGGTAAAAGGCTCTGAGGAAAACATCTATTTGAAAAAGGCATGGAAAAAGGCATGGTCGAGCACATTATGCACTTCCAAATGTCCAAAAACCACAATTGAGAAATTGAACACCACCAATTCTTCTGAAAAAAAGTTAAAATAAAAATTACCAATGAACATACCTGAAATGAAATTTATGAACATTCAAAATTTCGTTACGTTATCATTTAAAGAAGTATAAATATTGTTATGTAGTACAAAATGTTTTTCTTTTACTTAATTTATTCTTATTATTAATTTGACAGTTTATCTCAGTTATATTTTAATTACCTAGTGATTTGATATCAACTATGTTTATTTATTATTATACATGTATCTAATCCATGATTATAAATTCCACACTATATTTTTCATTAGTAGGAACAAAATTAATTTTTTTATAACTTCAATACTCCCCATGTTTAAGATATCATATTGGGGAAATAAATGTTTGATAAAACATTTTATTTCACAGATTAGATACAGAATCCAGTAAAATAGTTTTTCGATTTATCATATCTATTAAGTTAAATAGAAATAAATGTTCACTAATCCATTCCTATAATTCAATTATTGAAATTATCATATATATTAGAGTTTATTATAATAAAAATTATACAAATCTAACTATTAAAATAAATTATTTCTTCGGATTAATAAGTTTAAATTAATAAATTAGAACATTACCCAATAATATTTCGTCTCAAGTCATCCTAATTTTTTTTAATAAATAAATGGGTCCACCTAAGGATTATTGATAAACACATATTTAGATATTTATGGTCCATGTTTTGATGGGGTTGAAATGTAGTCACTCCCTCTTAATAGTGGACATGATTCATGGGTTTTTAGGCCACACATATAAGGTTTTTATGTAAAATCATCCTTACATGAGAGAAAATGTCATACTTTTTAGAGTAGAAGTCAATTTTTTTTTATACACCCTAAATTATTTTTTATTTTAATTTTCCCCTTAAATAAATGATAAATTATATATAAGAAGTGATAATATCAATATTCACAAACACATGTAGTAGTAAATTAAGTAAATAGAGATTTTTAACATTCATAATAATAATAATAAAAATAGGACTAAGTCGCACCACAATTCCATTAGAATATAAAAAATGGTTGAAATTTATTATTAAGAAACAAAAAAACTCTTTTTTCATGCCTTACTATTTTTTATTATTTAATTTTCAAATTATTATTTTTAAGTAACACCTTGATCATTAAATAAATCCTAGATTCTACCCCTAATAATTTCATTAGTTTATGGGGGGAACATTATAGTTATCATTTGTATTTTTCCTATTCCATATTATATGTTGTAAATTCCACAAAATATTAATACTTAATTATCTATATATTCGAACAATAAAAACTCATATATACTCCATGTAATAACCTTCAATAATTTCCATTCATCGTTACCTAATTGAGTCATAAATTTCATGACTTACTGAACACACAGTCCTATTGCGTAGATATTATCAATTCCAAAATATAATTTATTAGGTAATAAAATGTGTATATTATAGTTTCCCTCCTTTTTATTACATAAATTTACATTACATGTTACAAACAGAGGATCTTTAAAGTCTTGTGTCTTGGAAATCTGGAACATAAAACATGAAAAAATAAATATTCTTCTAATTCAAATGTATGTCATCATCATAAGTTTTTCCTTAGCACAATTATTTCATCTCATAACCTAGATACATACATAAATGGAAAGGGTTATCCAAAGGTCTAGTAATGAAAACAAGGCAATCAGTTTACTTATGAAATCAGTAAGAACTTGATAATAAAAATAAAGACATGTGAAATCGAAGCAGAATCATATCATAATGACAGGAACATGAATCGTAGCATTAATATTTGGAAATAAAATTTTATTTATACATTTAGGAACATATCACCAAGGATCATCCCCAAGGTTTCCTAAAAATTACTAAAGTAATTCACCAAGGTACAGTGAAACTTGGTATCTCTAGTGATTAAATTCTTTATCCAATGCATTGGAGTTCTATCAGGTCGAACCCTTAATATGTATTTATTTTCATGTGAGAAACATTGATCATAATCAAACATTTCAAAAATAACCCAAAGAGTGTAAAAGATATGGGTTTCACTTCAAAATCATGACGTTTTAAAAGTGCTTTAAAACATAATAATTATGTCATTTATAACCCTTAGAAAAGGAAAGAGAGTTCCCTTTAGGTAGATTTAGAATCAAATAGATCAATTGTATGTCATTATGAATACCTCTGGAAATGAAAATATATTTGGGTATTCAGATAAATAAAACCAGATAATTTATTGTGAAAAAAACTGATATACCTTGAGATAAAAAATCTGCAGCATAACGCCTATATAACATGGTTTTAGAAAACAATAAAAACAGAGAGGACAGGGCTCTCCCATCAATTAATGAATCATTTAATGTAGATTTATAGAATAAAAAGAAATAATATCATGGTGTAGACACACCACATGAAATGAAAACTTTGAAGAAAAGATAAAATGTTATTTCTTTTTTGAAAATTCGGCAGCCTAACGACGTCACTTATAATTCAGAAAAAATAAGTTGATGAGAATGAAAAAGGTCTCGCATCATTCAGAAATGAAATAGACAGTAATAATGATATAAAAGAATATACCCCCACAAAATGAAATGGAAACTAGAAGACATAACCAAAAGGAAGTCCGGACATAAATGAAGAGGGTGAACGGTTAACTTACCTTGAAGAGTAACATCGAATGTTAGAAGGTTGGGACTTTGGGGCATGAGGACACCATTAGAGGACTCCTTAAGAGGTAAAAATTCTATAACATCATTGAGGAGGATTTTGGAATGAAATTAATGAGGGAATGTCCTGGTATTTGTAAGAAAAGTGAGGGAATATTTAATTAATTTCCAAGGGACACCTCATTAGTGGTATTTACAAAACCATGGGTTTTCCCATGGTATTTGCCCATGGTTTTGGCCACTTGGTATACCTCATAGAATATATTACCATTCACAAGTAGACTTGAATGATTACATCATTAATGATGTCATTAATAACAATAAAACTCAAAACTTTATTTTTACTATTCACTTAAAATACAATTGTTTAACAAAAATACCAAAAATTTACACTAACCAAATATCGATAATATGAATTCAAAAATTAACTCTATTTTATAAAAATATTTTTCCAAATATTTTTAATTTAATTTTGAAATAAAATTATTATTTATTCAAAATAAACACCATTAAATCTATAACTCATTTTGTAACACCTTGAAAAATAACCAATGTCCCATAAAATTATTATATAACCACAAGACAATTATGTGAAAATTTATGATTACATTTTATGATAATAAATTTCAATTTTAAATTATTAAATTAATTAAATAAATTTAAATATAATTTTTGTGACAATTAAATATACTAAAACATATATTATGCTCTTTTTTCACTTTTAAGATGTCTGAATTTTTTTTATACACTCATGGGTGATGTTTCTATTTTTTGGATGATTTACTATTTATTACTATTCACAAGGGTATATTACTATTCATACATGATTATTAACCAAAAATCATGATGATCTTATTAGAAACTAAATTTCTTATTGGTCACAGTTATAGAATGTGATTTTCTAAAAATTATTTCACATTATTAATTATTTAAAGTTCACATAAATATTTTAAACTACCCTTTTCAAAAATCATCAATAATATTCATCCCATATTTATCCAGCTATTTAAAAATTAGCAATTTTACCATAATAATAAGTAAAAAAATTATTTAAATCAATGGATTACAAAAATTATTTAAGACCTCGTTATATAGCCCCTTATAACACATGCATATGTCCTAAGTGTATACTGTTTTATGGTGATAGAATCACTGTAACGACCCGAGAAACCGTGTTTTGAGTAATAACAAGTTTTTTTACAATGCCACCCGTTAAGTGAATAAACAATTATCTTATAAGATAATAATAATAAAAAAATAGAAAATAAACACATCAAAATTAACGAAAGGCCCTTTTATTCAAATGAGTTATATCTTGGTGACTACAACTCACACTGATCGAACAAGAAGTTAAGCTAACCAAAAATCCTAATTAAAAACCTGATTAAAATTATAGGGAGACCGCTTAAAACCACCATGACCCCAAGATGGCGGTAAGGGTTTCTGGCATCCATCAGAATAAACATGAGGATGGCCGAAGCCACTGCAACCGTGTTGAGCACCAAAGGAATCACACGAACCATCTCATCTTTTCTCCTTCAGTCACCTTGAGTGAGGGATACCCCGAGACCAGAATTTTTATAAGAATAGTAATTCGACTATTGGACCCTAACGGCTATAAATATAACCGTTGGCTCCCCCATGATTCTCGTATCCACTAATGTTTTATTTTGGACCGTTGAAGAAAAGAGTTGTTTACCTCCGAAAGGTTCGAAAAGCTAATTGTGTAATTTGCTTTAATATTTAAAGAGTGACATAAATAATAATATAATTTATTTATTTCTTGTTTTCCCAAAATGTGAATTATATTTTTTATTTCAAAACTGTGAGAATTAATATTATTTTTTTCCACTATTTACTATACATGTTTTTAACTTGAGCAATTAAACTATTATTTTGTAACTACATTGAATCTGATGGTTTTTTACTTTGTCTAAGAAAATATCTACTCAAACTCATGAGTTATATATATATTTGTGGAATCAAACCTTAAATTAAATTTATTATATTTATCTCTAAATTAAATACAAGTAATAATATTAATGGAAATGTTTATAATTTTAATTAACAGTTTTGAAAACTATGTCAAATTATGATTTCATTTACATATGTGTTTCATAATGATAATATTTATATAAACGTACTCTTATGTGTGATTTTGAAAATAATTATAAATGTAGTTATTTTTAATGTTTAATTGTGTTAATAATATTAATATTTAATTAAGGAAATTAAGATAATTAGTCAATAAAGGAAAATAAAAAAAATGTCTTATTAAGGGAGAATTAATCAATGTTTTTTTATATTAAATGAACCATTGACCTTTCAAAATATAATAATAAGTGATCAATAATTATGGTTTAATAATAATAAAGTTATTATAATAAGGTTAAAAAAATTATTGATGTTTTAAAATATATATATATATTTATATATATATATGAAACTGTGGGAGACCCGCGTATTTTTTTTAACACTGCACCCGCTGGACTGTCTGATCCCTCCCCTCCCAATCGTGGACGCTCATTTTTTTTAAGCCGCACTATGTCTGAGCCATTTGATCGACTCCATTATGATCTCGGCCATCCATCGTTTCTCTGTTCTTCTTCACCCCGTGGCCTTCTTCTTCCTCGCGTCGTTGTACCAGTAAGATAGGCAGCTTCATTTTCTCCTTTAGGCCAGCGAATAGACCCATATTTTCTCCCTCTTTTCCACGGTTTGGCACCGACTTTGCCTCAGATACCCACTCCACGTCTCCATGGAGATGTCTCCTTTTCTATTTTTTAAAACCCTGGTTTGTACCGAAGGTGAGGAAGGTTTTGCACCTGGCTCCTTGGATCTCCGACCACCGGACCGGCCTCATCATTGCTTCGTCTTCCTATCCTCTTCTCTGAGCAAAGGTAAGGGAAAAGTTTTATTTGGTTTTGTTTATTCTTTGGTATAAATATATACATGTTATATATATATTTTATGTGTATATACACCCAGTGCATACCCAGGCCTTGAGAATCTCCCTTTCAGCTTGGAGAACCAAATAGGATTAAGGGAAACTCCTCTACTTAGTCTCCTTTAGTTTTAATAAGCATTACATATTTATATACTCTTTTTATATAAATGTGTATAGATTTATACAATACCATATGAACCTATTTGTACCCATTTTTCCCCTTCCTAGAACCGAACATGAGTAAGGGAGCACTTCCTGTTTGTAAAATTTTATTTTTTGTTTTGGGGAAAAACTCGGTTATATATATATATATACTTCATGCATAGGTATATATATATATAATTATATAAAGGATTAATACCCATTCATATCAGCTTCCCAATTCCTGCAAGAAGAACCAAACTGGGGTAAAAGAAGCTCTTGGGAATTATTTTACTTCGATTTTGGTGTTTGAGTATACATATATACACTTTGTGTATATATCTATATATATATAAATATATACATATATAAATAATACATTATATGCATGTATACACATTCCTTTTATATGTATACAACCTTTTCTTCTCTCTGCCCTATGAAAATGGAGATTTCGGGTAATTGTATGAACATGTAAAATCATGCAAGTGTATGGAGCATATTGATATATATGTACATGTGATTATATTGATATATATGTACATCAATGTGCATAAGGGATGAACTTGGTTATTTTGTTTTTTAATTTATTTCAATATAGCATGATGATTAAAATTTTATTTACCAAAAAAGTTTATTATTTGGTATCAAAATAATTCTTTCAAATTTTCATTTATCAGCATTCTTGACAATTCATGGTTTTGTTTTGTGGATATGGGTAGTATGAATTCCTTAAATGTTTACAAGTTTATATATATGTATTCATATGTATGTACTCATGTTTATGGATCAACCATTTTGTATTCAAGACTGATTTTGTGCTAATAAGGGTTTTATGAAAATTATGTTCACATTTTATGTATAAGAACCCCACTCAGTTTTTCCAAACATTGATTTTGTTTAATGTATAACATGAGAAATATTATTGAGTATGGTTTAATTTGGTAAACCCATGCACATGTGTATACACACCTAAATTTATATACATATAGGTATATATAACCACGTATCAATATGTTGTCTTTAAATACAAGTTCTTCCTATGATGTTTGCAAACTTTTCAAAGGAAAGGTCATGTTATTCAAAGTGAAAATGAGTTTTCACACAACTATTTATATATTCATGCAGTTTTCATACATATATACATGTCTTCCCAAGATGAACCTATTTTCACACTTCATATCTCTAACTGTATTTATATTCACACTGTTTTAATTAAACAACCACAATACCCATTTATTATCATGTGTATTAGTTATGAACGGCCTTGTTTTAACTTGGTATTATGATGCTTTCGAATGTTAAAGTGTTTATGTTCATTTCTTTAAAACCCATGTTTTCAATTGTTAAAATAATTTCTTATGTGTACGGATTTTAAGCATGCATGTCTTAGTTTTATTAATGATTGAACTGTCTTCAAGTTAAGAATATGTATGTGAAAAGGGGGTTTGATTAAGAATGTATGAATAAAACCCTATGAATGGAAGACCATGTCAAGATATGTGAGGGAAGTATTGGACTTAAATGTGAGGGGTGCACCAGGAATTATTTAGCGCAATATGAATGATGTGACGGGTGCACCCAGAATTATACAGTGCTCTAATGCATTGGGAAAAGTATGAGTCTCATGAGACGTTATGTACGATGGTCTGGGCAGTTAGCCTTGGCTTGTGCTACCATAGAAAAGGGATTGGCGGTTAGCCTTAACCCGTTAAGTATGTTTTACGGTCTTGACGCAAGGTCTTGACAAAGTCTAACATTATACATTCCCTCTCCATGTGATGATAAATGGTCAACCAGGGGTTAGTTCAACTAACAGGACATCCCCTAGTTGAAAATTCCCATGACTATGAAAATGTAATTATGTGATAAGAACTGTATTTCATGTGGTAAGTTGTTATAAGAACTGTATGTGCTCATGAATCATGTTATGAATGTTTCCCTACTTACTCACGGATTTCTCTTAGAACTAAAGTAATCTTGGTTGAATATTATGCATTATCTATTCTACATGTGTTGCGCTCTCTGATCATGTTTACTTTAAAGTTTATTTTAAGCACATACTTCTTCTCTGTGCAAGTGGTTTTCAAAAATGTTGGATATCATGTTTTAAGAAAAGAAAATGCTTTGTTTTTAGTGAAGTGTTTTATTCTCTTAAAAAGGACTGATTTGAGAAAGAGACTTCTTAAAACGTTTTTAAAACCCCTTACTGGGCATATTTGCTCACCCTACGTTTTTGTTTTAAAATTTTTAGGTATGGTTTGTACTAATGATGTTTATCAGAAGCAGCTGGTTTCCCAGAATCCTAAGCCTCGCGATCTTCTGTAATAATGGGACATGATATCTAATTTGTAAATGATGTAATGAAATGTTAGCATATCATGTCTCGTAGGCACCCTGGGATCGGGGCTTCTATAGTTGGTATCAAAGGATGTGTTCAGGAAACTCTGGAAAACTAGGTGGTATGAATATATTACTATTATTGACTAAGTAAAAATGTTATAAATTTCAAAAGGATGATGAAAATGTACCTACCGACCTACTATCACTTCCCACTGAGGCTCTAGAGAACATTTTATCTCTATCTAGCCATGAGAACTTTCTAAATTATGCCCGGATTTGCATGACATGTAAGAACCTGTATGACGTGTCAAACTCGCCTAGGGTGCTTAGTCTTCACCAGGGATTGGGGATGGATTATCTCCTAATGATGATGACCCAATTTCCCTATTATGCGCATTGGGGAAAGTACCACGAGGGACTCCTCCGAGTGTTCACTACTGGCGAAGAATTTGGCACGATGATTGATAACCCCTTTCAAGAAGCTCATGCTGCTGGAGACCTCCGAGCGGCTTACCTATGCTAGATTTTTCACTACGGCTTATGGGGACAGTTAATGGACCTTGGAGTGTTGGAAGATGAGTCCACCTGATTGTCTCTTCGGCAAGAGGTATATACTGTTGTTTCCCAACTTCATACCCCTCACGCTAAACTCAGGAGGCGTCAGAGATGTTCCCATGAGTTTAGTCATGTCTGTTCAGCCTGTGTGTGGTTTGAAGAGTTAGGGTGTTTTGCCACTCTTTGTGGTGTATGTTTAGTAAAATCAGGATTTTTTATGTAAACTTTTACATAAATGAAAGTTGCATGTTTCCTTTCCTACCTCTACCTTATAAGTGTTGTTAAGAGTTTTGTCTCGAATGTTTTTTTTTCAGATGGCTGGTCAAACGAACATATCATCACTTCCTAATGAGTTGGTAGAGGTTAGCATGATCAGGGCATGCACTGTGGATTATCCATCCTTTCTCAACCTGTGAGGGTCCTGCCAGCATCTGCTCGATCTAGAAAATAGTCCTGAGATTCTTCATTTCTGTCAAGAGGATGATCGTGCTTTTCACCACATCGGCAATTCTCAACTCCCCTGCTATAGGCGAAGGGGAAGGTACTATGAAGGCCTCTTCCAGTTTTTTACTCTGGTGCAGAACTTCTCTGCCAGAGCGTGCTTCCTCATAATTGCTCAGGATGACAACCTTAGTGTAGCTTATATGTTCCAGGTCTTGAATTTCAATCTCCTCAATCGCATCATTCCCATCGATTACCTCGAGCATGATGTGGCCTGGAGAGTTATCAGGGAGTTCATCTACTCGGACGTTTCTGAGATTTTCACCACATGAGCCTCCCTTTGGAAGCCCGTGTGCAATACACACGAGCAGGAGTTTAAGACGTACTGTTCAAAGTGCATATGGGCTAAGGAAAAGAAATAACTATGTGCCAACTTTGGTATTCCGTTAACCGAGCTGGATCCACTGTTTCAGTAATGTTGTACATATGGGGTTTCAGTTTTTTTATTTTTATGAATAGAATTGCGAAGGCGCAATTCTTTGAAGGGGTAAGTAATGTAATGACCCAAGAAACCGTGTTTTGAGTAATGACAAGTTTGTTTTACAATGTCACCCGTTAAGTGAACAAACAATTATCATATAAGATAATAATAATAATAAAATAGAAAAAAACACATCAAAATGAATGAAAGGCCCTTTTATTCAAATAAGTAATATCTCGGTGACAACAACTCACACTGATCGAACAAGAAGTTAAGCTAACCCAAAATCCCAATTAAAACCCCGATTATAATTATAGGGAGACCACTTAAAACCACCAGGACCCCAAGAAGGTAGTAGGGTTTCTGGCATCCATCAGAATAAACATGACGATGACCGAAGCCACTGTAACCGTGCTGAGCACCAAAGGAATCACACAAACCATCTCCTCTTTTCTCCTTCAGTCACCTTGAGTGAGGGATACCCCGAGACCAGACTTTTTATAAGAACACTAATTCGACCGTTGGACCCTAACGGCTATAAATATAACTGTTGGCTCCCCCATGATTCTTCTATCCACTAATGTTTTATTTTGGACCGTTGAATAAAATAGTTGTTTACCCCCGAAAGGTTTGAAAAGTTATTTATTTAATTTGATTTAAAATTTAAAGAGTGACATCAATAATAATATAATTAACTTATTTCTTGTTTTCCCAAAATGCGAATTATATTTTTTATTTCAAAATGGTGAGAATTAATATTTTTTTCCACTATTTACTATACATGTTTTTAACTTGAGAAATTAAACTTTTATTTTGTAACTACATTGAAACTGATGGGTTTTTACTTTGTTTAAGAAAATATGTACTCAAACTCTTGAGTTATATATATATGTGTTGCATAAAACCTTAAATTAAATATATTATATTTATCTCTAAATTAAATATAAGTAATAATATTAATGCGAATTTTTATAATTTGAATTAACAGTTTTGAAAACTATGTCAAATTATGATTTCATTTACATATGTGTTTCATAATGATAATATTTATATCAACGCACTCTTATGTGTGATTTTGAAAATAATTATAAATAGATTTATGTTTAATGTTTAATTGTATTAATAATATTAATCTTTAATTAAGGAAATTAATATAATTAGTCAATAAAGGAAAATAAAAAAAAATTTGTTATGGGAGAATTAATCAATGTTCTTTTTATAATAAATGAACCATTGACCTTTCAAAATATAATAATAAGTGATCAATAATTATGGTTTAATAATAATTAAGTTAATATAATAAGGTCAATAAAATTATTGATGTTTTAAAAAATATATATTTATATATATATATATTTATATATATATATATTTATATATATATATGAAACCGCGGGAGACCCGCGTATTTTTTTTAACACCGCACATGCCAGACCATCTGATCCCTCCCCTCCCAATCGCGACCGCTCATTTTTTTTAAGCCGCACTACATCTGAGTCATTCGATCGAATCCTGTATGATCCCGTTTGTCCATCCTTTCTCCGTTTTTCTTCACCCCTTGGCCTTCTTCTTCCTCGCGCCATTGTACCAGTAGGATAGGAAGCTTCATTTTCTCCTCTAGTCTGGCGAATAGACCCAGCTTTGCTCCCTCTTTTCCACAGGTTGGCACCGAATTCACCTCGGATACCAACTCCATATCTCCACGAAGAGCTCTCCTTTTCTTTTTTTAAAACCCTAGTTTGCACCGAAGGCGAGGAATGTTTTTCACCCGGCTCCTTGGATCTCCGACCACCAGACCCGCCTCGTCGCTGCTTCGTCTTCCTCTCCTCCTCTCCGAACAAAGGTAAGGGACAAGTTTTATTTGGTTTTGTTTAAGCTTCATTATATATATATATATATACATCTTATATATATATTTTCTGTGTATATACACCTGGTGCATACCCAGGCCTTGAGGATCTTCCTTTCAGCATGGAGAACCAAATAGGAGTAAGGGAAACTCCTCTCCTTCATCTCCTTCAGTTTCAATAAGCTTTAGATATTTATATACACTTTTTATATAAATTTGTATAGATATATACAAGACCATATGAACCTATTTATACCTGTTTTCCCCTTCCTAGAACCGAACCTGAGTAAGGGAGCCCTTACTGTTTGTAAAATTTCATTTTTTGTTTTGGGGAAAAACTAGGTTATATATATATATACTTCATGCATAGGTATATATATATATAATTATATAAAGGATTAAGACCCATTCATATCAGCTTCCCACTTCCTGCATGAAGAACCAAACTGGGGTAAAAGAAGCTCTTGAGAATTATTTTACTTCAGTTTTGGTGTTTGAGTATACATATATACACTTCGTGTATGTATATATATATATATATGTATATATATATACATATATATATATAAAACATTATATGCATGTATACACATTCCTTTTATATGTATACAACCTTTTCTTCACTCTGCCCTATGAAAATGGAGATTTTGGGTAATTGTATGAACATGTAAAATCATGCAAGTGTATGGAGCATATTGATATATATGTACATGTGATTATATCGACGTATATGTACATCAATGTGCATAAGGGATGTACTTGGTTCTTTTGTTTTGTAATTTATTTCAATATAGCGTGATGATTAAAATTTTATTTACCCAAAAAGATTATTATTTTTTATCAAAATAATTCTTTCAAATTTTCATTTATCAACATTCTTGACAATTCATGGTTATGTTTTGAGGAGATGGGTAGTATGAATTCCTTAAATGTTTACAAGTGTATATATATGTATTCATATGTATGTACTCATGTTTATGGATCGACCATGTTGTATGCAAGACTGATTTTATGCTAATAAGGGTTTTATGAAAATTATATTCACTTTTTATGTATAAGAACCCCACTCGGTTTTGCCAAACATTAATTTTGTTAAATGTATAACATGAGAAATATTATTGAGTATGGTTTAATTTGGTAAAACCATGCACATTTTTATATGCACCTAAATTTATATATTTATAGGTATATATAACCATGTATCAATATGTTGTCTTCGAATACAAGTTCTTCCTATGATGTTTGAAAACTTTTCAAAGGAAAGGTCATGTTATTCAAAGTGAAAATGAGTTTTTACACAACTATTTATATATTCACACAGTTTACATACATATATACATGACTTCCCAAGATGAACCTATTTGCACACTTCATATTTCAAACTGTATTTATATTCACATAGTTTTAATTAAACAACCACAATACCCATTTATCAGCATGTGTATTAGTTCTGAACATCCTTGTTTTAACTTTTTATTATGATGCTTGGTAATGTTAAAGTTTTTATGTTCATTTCCTTAAAACCCATGTTTTCAATTGTTAAAATAATTTCTTATGTGTATGGATTTTTAGCATGCATGTCTTAGTTTTATTAATGATTGAACTATCTTCACGTTATGTATATGTATGTGAAAAGAAGGTTTGATTAAGAATGTATGAATGAACCCCTATGAATGAAAGACCATGTCAAGATATGTGAGGGATGTATTGGACTTAAATGTGATAGGTGTGCCCAGAATTATATAGCGCAATATGAATGATGTGATGGGTGCACCCGGAATTATATAGCGCTCCAATACATTGGGTAAAGTATGAGTCTCATGAGACGTTATCTGTGACGGTCTGGGAAGTTCGCCTTGGATTGTTCTACCATGGAAATGGGATTGGCAGTTAGCCTTGACCCATTAAGTATGTTTTACGGTCTTGATGCAAGGCCTTGACAAAGTCCGACATTATACATTCCCTCTGCATGTGATGATAAATGGTCAACCAGGGGTTAGTTCAACTAATAGGACATCCCCTAGTTGAAAATTCCTATGACTATGAAAATGTATTTTTGTGATAAGAACTATATTTCATGTGGTATGTTGTTATAATAACTGTATGTGCTCATGAATCATGTTATAAATGTTTTCCATGCTTACTCACAGATTTATTTTAGAACTAAAGTAATCTTGGTTGAATATTATGCATTATCTATTCTACATGTGTTGTGCTCTCTGATCATGTTTACTTTAAAGTTTATTTTAAGCACATACTTCTTCTCTGTGCAAGTGGTTTTCAAAAATGTTGGATTTCAGGTTTTAAGAAAAGATAATGCTTTGTTTATAGAGAAGTGTTTTATTCTCTTTAAAAGGGCTGCTTTGAGAAAGAGTCTTCTTAAAACGTTTTTAAAACCCCTTATGAGGCATATTTGATCTCCCTACATTTTTGTTTTAAATTTTTCAGGCATGGTTTGTACTAATGAAGTTTATCAGAAGCAGCTGGTTTCCCAGATTCCTAAGCCTCGCAATCTTCTATAATAATGGGACATGATATCGAATTTTTAAATGATGTAATGAAATGTTAGTATATCATGTCTCATAGGAACCCTGGGATTAGGGCTGCTACAATCACGGGGCGGCTAAGACAACATTTCCCGAGTTGTGATTTCTATCTTCTTGAACTTCTCCCTTAGGCGATTTCATTCAAGCTTCAAATGTTGAAGCTCAGCATGGGCTTGGTCCAAAGCAATGCCCAGAGATGCAACCTCCTTCCCAAGCTCTTATTGATGGGCTTCGTACGGCCCGAGTCTACTGGATAAGGCCATCGAATCTTCTATCTGTATTAATTAACCATAATTACTTGTATTTATAAAAAAAATTAACGTTAATAGTTTTGTTTCTAATGATCTTATTGGCCAACAATCATATAATAGGCGAAACCCAACAGTATCACTTCATTAATTAAAGGATATAATTTTGTGGAATATAAAATGAAATTTAACTAAAATTTAGGAATCAAATATTATTCAAAAGTTTGGGTCGTTACATTCTTCCCCCTCATGAAATTTCATCCCTGAAATTTTAACTCATACCCTAAAGAGAGAAAAGGTGTGGGTACTTCTACCTCATAGAGTCATCTAGTTCCAATGTGGCTTCTTCGAATTTGTGGTTCCTCTATAACAACTTAAGAAGGTGGGTCGTCTTACTATAAAAAACCATGTGTCTATGATCCATGATCTCCACCGGTTGCTCCACATAAGAGAGGTCATGTTCCAGTAATACCACCTCTGGATTAAGTACATGTGAAGGATTGGGTATGTACTTCCTCAAGAAGGATATGTGGAAGACATCATTAACTTGTGCTATATTTTGAGGAAGTGTATGCTAATAAGACACTAATCTTATGCGATTAAGGATATCATCAGGGCCAATGTACCTAGGGATGATATTCCCTTTCATCCCAAACCTCATGACTCTTTTCCTAGGTGAAATTTGAAGAAAGAATTTGTCATCAATATCAAAGTCCATGTCCACTCAATAGTTGTTGGCATAGATCATTTTCCAACTCTGAGTATCCTTAATGTGTTGTAGGATGGCATAGACCTCTTCTGTCAACTCTTGCACAAGATCCGGCCCAATAATATTTCACTAACCAGCTTCATTCCAAAAAGTAGGAGTTCTACATCGGTTACCATATAGAGATTCATAGGGTTCCATTTGAATGATCAAGTGGAAGTTGTTCATGTAATTGAACTCAACTAAATAGAGATGTTGATCCCATCCACCCTTAAATTCCATTGATAATGTTCTCCCCATGTACTCAAGTGCTTGAATATTCCTTTTAGATTGGCCATCAGTTTAGGGGTGATATGTTGTACTGAAATTCAATTCAGTACATAAATCATATTGAAGACTTCTTCAGAATATTGATGTCAACCTTGGATCTCAATCAGATATGATAGAAAGTGGAACTCCATGCATCCTTACCACTTCCTTCATGTAAATCCAGGAAAGTTTAGCAGGAGATAAATCTTCCAAAATAGGGATAAAATAGGAAGTATCAGTGAGATGGCCCACAATAACCCATATTGCATTGTTTCTTTTGGAAGTTATCAGGAGACTAGTGATGAAGTCCATTGGGATATTGTCCCACTTCCATGTTGGTATGGGTAGTGGTTGCAATTCCCCTTTAGGAATTTGTTTCTCTGTCGTCACTTGTTGACATACCAGGCACCTTGAAGTATATTCATCAATATATCTTTTCATATTATCCCACCAATAATGATCACGAAGGTCCCTATATATTTTTGCGCTTCCACAACGTATAGAGAAAGTATAGCAACGAGATTCATCCATCTGGCCCATATTTATTTCTAGAATAGAATGATCACATAGACTTGTATGAAATTTAAGTACACCTTCTTGATCAATATTGATCTCATGAAACTTCACATCCTTCACAGCTTCAATCTTCTTCTATAAGAAAGGATCTTCTTTTTGAGTTTCTTGATTTTCTCTAGTAATGACAGTTGAGAAATCAATTGAGTTAGGGTTGATAATGTACCTTCCCTTATAATTCACATGTCCAACTTTACTTGGTCATTGAGCAATGGATATCTATGAATCCTCATCATGGAATGAACAATAGGTTATTACTTACTTAATGTATTAGTGACTTTGTTTTCACTTCATGGATGATAATGAGTTGAACAGTCATAATCTTTGAGAAGTTTCAACCATCTCCTATGTATCATGTTCAATTCCTTTTGTTTGAAAATATACTTCAAACATTGATGGTCTATGTATATATCACATTTCTCCTCATAAAGATAGAGCCTCCATATCTTTAGAGAAAAAATGACCATAGCCAGCTCCAAATCAATAGTAGGGTAGTTCTTCTCATGTGTCTTCAACTGTCGAGATGCGTAAGCAATGACTATGTCATTTTTCATGAGGACACTCCCAAGACCATTCAACGATGCATCACTAAAAATAACGAATCCTACTATAATTGAGGGAAGAGTTAATAATGGTGCAGTAACCGATCTCTTCTTTAGCTGTTGGAACCATTTCTCACACTCTTTTGTCCAGATGAACTTGACCACTTTTTGTGTTAACTTGGTTAATGTATTAGAATGTCATGAAATTTTTTTCACAAACATCCTATAATATCCTGCCAATCCAAGTAACCATTAATCTCATTTACTTTTTTAGGCTGAGGCCACTCCTCTACAACATTTGTCTTTACATGTTCAAATATGATCCCATCATTGGTAACATTGTTCCCAATGAAAGAAACTTGCTGTAACTAGAATTCGCATTTGCTAAACATCCCAAAAGGCCTCTCCTTCCATAGAGTTTGAAAAATAACCATTATATGATCCTCATACTCCTTGAAACATTTGGAATATATCATAATATCAATAATGAAAACTACCAAAAAGTAATCAAGGTAGTCCTTAATGACTCTATTCATCAAATCCATAAAAATAGCAAGTACATTAGTCCACCTGAATGGCATAAAAACAAACTCAAAATAACCATATCTTGATCAGAAGAAAGTTTTCTAAATATCTTCTTTCTTCCCCAACAATTAATGATAACCAAATAGAATATCAATCTTAGAGGATAATTGAGCCCCATAAAGATGGTAAAATAAGTCATCAATTCTTGGAAGAGAGTATTTTTTTCTCTATGATCCCATTCATTTCTCTATAATGAATTCATAGATAAATCGATCCATCCTTCTTCTTCACAAAGTGAACTGGTTCTCCCCAAGGAGACACACTCGGTTAGATAAAAATGTTCTCCAAATGATCTTGGAGTTGTTTCTTTAGAACCTAAAACTCAACATTTTCCATCCTATATGGGTTCTTTGATATCAGATGGGATCAATGTACGAGTTCAATTGTTAACTCTTCCTTTCTTTCTAGGGTATGTGAAGATAACTCCTCATAAAATACGTTAACATATTCTTGGAAGATGGGGAGATTTTCTATCCTCAAACTCTCATTTCCTTCTTCTTATTCACTGATCAACACCATAATAAATGATTTTGTAGGTTCTTCAAGTCCAAGATCAGGTTTAGATATCTCTCATTAGAAGATAAATTTAGGATTTCCATTCAAGACTATTTAGATTTCCTTGCTTCTGCAATTTATCTTAGCATTATACTTTGAGAGCATATCCATCCCTAGAATAATGTTGAATTCCAGCATGGGAATGACTACTAGATTTGAGATAATATTGTGCTCACTAAGGTAAATACGAGAGTTTCTAGATAGAGACAATGATTGGATAATCCCACAAGGTGTCTTAACTGATAACTCTACTTTTAGAAAATAGGGGTTTGATTCTATATTCTTTGAAAACTTAGAAGAAATAATGGAATTAGTAGAACAAGAATCAAACAAAATTCTTCCCAGATTTGAGAGATCAAAAAGAGTACCAACCACAACATCATTTGGCCCTTCATCTTCATCCATAGTGATTCAAAAAGTACGACCTTTCTTCATTGGTTGTTGCTAATGCATATGGTGATTCCCCTCCACTACCCTCGAATTTGGATAGTGATTGAAAATGTGCCCAAGTTTTACACATTAATATCATTGGACATCAGGTAGGAAATGAACCATATTCCCTTTGTGGTTAGTGTTGGGAATTTGGGGCTTCACCTCACTATGAAAATTCTACGCAATGTGGCCATCTCTACCACACTTGTAGAACTTCCCGCTCCATAGCAGGAAATTCCCCAAATTCTTGTTCCCACATTTACTACATGTAGGATGTTGTACTTTCATTCCTCATATTCCCTGATTGATGATCCTCCATATGCTTGGATCCATCGATCTTTACTTTTCATTGGATTTATGAGACCATTTTTTCTCTCCAAACTCCAGTTCTACTTTAATCACAAAACTCACAATCTCCTCATAGCTATAATAATCTCAATTGGCTAAATTATTCTACAGATGAGGTCTCATTCCACCAAAGAATCTATCAACCTTATCATTTGGAACCATGATAAAGCTAGAGGTATAACATGAAAGCCTTGTGATATTCGTCTTGTATCATCCCACAGATTCATTCTCTTTCTGCTTCAGCTCAAGAAACTCCTTCTCCATTTTTTTCTCATTGATCGAGTGAAATACTTGTTTACGAATATCCCTATGAACTCTTACCACTCCACATATTCATGTTCCACTATTGGCCTTGTTTTTTTATTCAGTTCCCTCCACTGATCAAATTCTCCCTCTAAGCGATAAACAACCATGGTATCCTTCTCTTGTTCAGAACAGCGGAGCACATAAAAGATCTTCTCGATAAAGATGATACACTATTCAGTAACCAATGGGTCGATAGATGCACTGAAGGATGGTGGTCGTTGATGCATAAAATATTCAATATAAAGTTGTTGTCATCATAGTGAGATCGGTCTCCCAGCTTGATTCAAGTTATTTCCCATAACATGAGTTAGTTGGTTCATCATTCGTATGAATTTTTTCATTCCAGCTTCCATCATATGGAAGTCAGTGCATTTACTATTGTGGTCACCATTTGCACAGTTAATCATATTGCCTGCCATTTTATAAAAGAATAAAACTGTTGTGACAAACTTATTTGACTTATGAATCTTTTAACTATAAAAGATTTTATGTCTTAAAACTTAATGCTTTAAACAATTACATTTATCTATAAATCCATCATAATGATTCAAAAAAATCTTATGATTAACCAAAAAAATACCCCAGGAGTGTCGTAACCAATAGTAAATCAAGGCCCATTGTTGTGTACCAGGATACCCTAGGTCTCATCCGAAACTCCTTGTCTGAGTATTCACTCCTAGTTACATCTGTTCCAGAGCCGCCTCTACTTGCTTGTATCCAGACAGGGATATATTTTCTTGATAAACCACTTACTCAATACTCACCAAAATACAAAGAAGTATTCCTATATTTAAACATTTCTATAGTGTTATTCCAAATTATTTCATAGACTAATTTCCATAAATAACTAAAATATAATTTGATACCAACTATATCATCCCATCATTTTGTTACATAACTTTTCATTACATTTAACAAAGAGAGGATCTTTAAAGTCTAGTGTCTTGGAAATCAAGAACAAAAAATTTGTAAAAGTAAAACATTATTCGAATCCACTTGTAGGGATCCATCATAAGTTCTTACAAAGAACAATTATTTTATCTCATAACCTAGAGACATACATCAAAGGAAAGGGTGAGCAGAAGGCCTAGTAAGGAAAACAAGGGAGTTAGTTTAATTGTGAAATCAATAAGAACTAGATAAAAAAATAAAGACATGTGAAATGGAAGTATAGGTATATCAATTGAATGGAAATGAATCATAACAGGAATATGTGGCTACAAAATTCAATTTATAAATTCATTAAAATATCACCAAGTTTCATCCCCAAGATGTCATAAAAATTACCAATGTTTTTCACCAAGGTATCATGAAACTTGTCATCTATGGAGAATAAATTCATTACCCAATGCATTGGAGTGCAATCAGGGCACACCCTTAATATTTATTTATTTACATGTGATCCACATAGATCATAATCAAAAATTTCATAAATAACACATAGAGACTAAAAGTAATGGGTTTCACTTCAAAATTGTGACGCTTTAAATTTTATTAGAAACATGATTGTTATGTTTTTTATAACCCTTTCAAAAGGAAAGAGGGTTTCATGTATGTAGATTATAGAATAACATATATCAATTTTATATTTTTATGAATACCTCTATAAAAAAAATATATTTGGGTATTCATAAAAATAAATCAAGAGAGTTTCTTGAGAAAAAGAGATATATATTTTGAGACAAAATTTCTACATCATAACGTCTATATAACATGGTTTTATAAAACAATAAAAAGAGAGGGGAAAAGGCTCTCCCATAAATAAATGGATAATTTAATATAGAGGTACAGAATAAAAAAAATATCATCTTGTGGAATGACACACCACTTGAAATGGAATCTTGAAAGAAAAGAGAAAATTTGATTTCTATTACGAATATTCGGCAACCAAACAACGTCACTTATAATTTAGAAAAAAATAATTTAATGAGAGTAGAAAAGGTCTCTAATAAATTGGAAATGAAATGGATAGTAATAATGATATGGAATATCATACCCCCACATAATGAAATTGGAATAAGAATACATAACATAAAGGATTTCATGACTTAAAATAGGATGGTGAAAGGTTCATGTACCATGAAGAGTAACTTTGAAAGCAAGAATATTGGGACCTCGGGGGATTGAGAACACCTTTGGAGGATTTATTGGGAGGTAAATAGTCTAGAACTTAGCTGAAGAGGATTTTGGAAGGAAATTAATAAGGGAATGTCATGGTAATTATTGGAAAAGTGAGGGAATATTTAATTAATTTCCATGGGATACCTAATTGGTGGTATTTGCAAAACTGTGGTCTTGCCCATGGTATTTGCCCATGGTTTAGGCCATGTGGGACCAAATTGAATATATTAAAATTAACAAGATGAATAGAATTATAAAATCAGTATTACATCATTAATGATCTCATTAACTACACTGAAACTCAATATTGTATTTTTAATATTCACTGAAAATTCAACTGTTTTAGAAAAATCCCAAAAATTTACCCTATCATAAAATAGATACTCTAAATTAAAAATTGAAATCAATTTTATAAAAATAATTTTCTGAATATTTTTAATTTAATTTTTAAATAAAATCATTATTTATTTCAAATAAAGAACATTAAATCTAGAACTCGTTTTGTAACACCTTGAAAAAGTAATCAAAATCCCGTAAAATTATCGTATAACCATAAGAAAATAAAATAACAATTTATGATTAAAATTTAGGAAAAAAAATCAATTTTAAATTAATAAATTAATTAAAAAATTTAAATAAAATATTTACGACATACATAAATTCCAAAATTAATACTATGGTCATTTTTTCACTTTTAAGATGTCTAAATTGTATTTATACATTCATGGGTGAAGTTTCTATTTTTTGGCTGATTTACTATTCATTAGTTTTAATAAGGTTGAATTTCTATTCATTCTTTACTATTCACCAAAAATTATGTTCATCATATTAGACAATAAATTTCTCACAATTTATAGTTATTGAAGACCATTTTCTGAATACCATTTCACATTATTAATTATTTAAAGTTTACATAAATATTTTAAAATAGCCTTTAACAAAATCATCAGAAATATTCATCCCAAATTTATCCTGACATTTGAAAATCACAAATTTTACCTTAATAATAAATAATTATACCAAGAGATTAGAAAAAGTATTTAAGTCCTTGTTACATAGCATCTTATAAAACCTGCATAGAACCTATTTGTATGGTGTGTTATAGTGATAAAATCTTGGGGCGGCTCAGAAAACATTTCCTAAGTAGTGATTTATATCATCTTAAACTTCTCCCTTAGGCGATTTCGTTAAAGCTACACATGTTGAAGATCATATTGGGCTTGGTCTTGAACAAATCCTTAAGAAGCTACCTCCTTCCCAAGCTCTCGCAAATGGGCTTCGTACAACAGAAGTCTACTAGATGAGGCCATCAACACTTCTTTCTGTATTAATTATCCAACATCGCTTGTATTTATAAAAAAATAATTATCAAGTTTAGATTTTAGTTTCCTACTATCATATTGACCTGCGGTCATATAACAAGTCGAAACCCAATGGTATCACATCATTAGTCAAAGTATATAGTTTTATGGAGTATAAAATGAAATAAAAACAAATTTTGGAAACAAATATTATTCACAAGTTTGGGTCGTTACATATATGGTGATTTTTTACTTCATTCATTTCATCAACATGGAATTGAGATGATATCCATATACCAGTTCCATTATTTAAACTCTTATACTTCATTTTAGATTTCCCATTCTCATGAACATGAATCAAGAACATGAATCATGTAAATATTTTCTATTTTATGAGATACTTTATGTATTACTGTAAAATATTAAATTTAAAAATATGGCTAACTCATATATGACGGTTTGTTAATATTTCATACTATAATGGAAGTATATCCTAGTTGTATGTAATTATTATTTATTTATAATGGGATAATTTATGTGTTGTAATTATTGTGGATATGGAAATTTATTATTTCTATGTTTTACAGATTCATATTTCCTAAAATAATTATATCACATATAATAAAAAATCAATCCACTCAGTTATGTTTTTATGCCTTTTATTATTTTATTAGTGATATAGAATCATTATAGGAAATATGCTTGCATGTAAACAATAGATCACACCACCAAATAATACAACACAAAATCAATGAGATTATGTGATATCACTACATATGATAAGGTTTTAGCTAATGAAATGTTTCTTTTTATATTACATAATTTAATTGATTGTTCGTTACTAATAATATCATTAAACCACTGTATATTTCATTCTCATCATTAAACTACCTATTTGGTTTTTGAATATATTGGTCTCAACGTAGTGTATTTTCACCAATATAAAATCAAAAATTTCTATTGAAATTCACCAATGACAATTAAATAATATAATATTTATACCTAAATGTAATTAAAAAAATTAGGTTGATTTTAACATTAATATTCAAAAATTAAATTATTTAAAAATTGTAAATATTTTCCCTAATTTAATGGATTTCAAGGATGTTATTTCATTGATTTATATTATGAAAATATCTAAAATTTCATTTCAATCACATATAATAAGGATAAGAAGGTAACACATTGGACAAAATACAGTGAAAATTAATATTCTATAATCTATAGTAAGAGAAATCAATGTTATGATTAGTTTCATAGTTATCCACTATAATATGTGATTACTGTAAAGGAGGATGAAAACCAATTAAATTTTGAATTTGGGATATTACTAACAATGATATGGGGAAACCAATAAATTTTTTTTATGGAATACAGTTATCTTTATAAATAATATTTTTTTTAGATTAGTGAGAATATATTATTTTCTTTGATATATTTTTATCATTATATGGATGCCAATATAAAAATGTTATGCAATACACTATTCTAGTTTTCAATTTTTTGGTAACATGATCAATTCTAATTGTCCAAATATAATTATGGGAGATTAATTTCATGAATAAAATAATATTATGGACAATAAATGGAGGACAAAAAGTATGCATGGATCATATGTAATAAATGACCCCAATATTTTATTTGTATTTCCTATGAAATAAAACATGTAGTATTCAATATATTTTATTACACATAATTTGGAGTCTATAAAAATAGTGATATAGTAAATATTTTTAAATTATTAGTTATCTTGGATGGAATTTATAGTAAAAAAAATTATAAAAAAATTATATTCAATTTTCATTAAATATTTAATGATTAATCCAAGCAATGAAGTCAATATTCATAAAATTTATCTTACACTTGAAAAATATATTTTCATCAAAAAGGGATTTTATCCTATTTTCCCACATGAACATTATAATTTATTTCTATAAATTTTATAAATTTTATTTTAGGAAATTAATATAAATTTTACAATAAAAATTTCTATATTACTTAATGGTGAATTTTTAGAAATTTACTAAAAGTATTTATTTTTCAGTTAATGGTGAATAAAACAGATATATAATAAAATTGAAATTTCATTTAATTTAAATGTCACATTATGTTTGGAATTTTAAATTAAAGTATTAAAAGTATCATTTAACTATAATCTAAGTAATTAATAATCTATTAATAATAATTATACGTTATTTTAAACTAATTTAATTTTTGTCTTCAAACGCATTTTTTTAAAACACTTTTTAATGGTTGTAATTTGTTTTAATGATAAAATAATAATTTAATAGAGATTGATTAATTATATTAATTAAATATAATCAATATATATTAAATATCATATTTTTACAATAATTTTATAGGTTTTTAATGAAATAAATGGATATGAACTATGTTTTACGCTTAAAAATTCATTTTCCTAAAAAAATTATTTTTCATTACGGTTTGAAAGATAAAATAAAATAAATTTATTCCACGTATATAAATTAAATCTTATAAAAGGGATACCATATTTATCATCAAAATAATTAAGATCATTTAATATGATAAAATTAATTATTGATCTTCATGAATTGTAAAACTTGTAAACAATTGTAGACATGGTTAAGGTACAAATGGATTTATCATGGAGTTCAAGAGATAAGGTTCGAACTTCCACCCACACCTCTCAGTATATTATTTGATAAATTTATTCGAACCTAATTTTATTTAAACATAATATAACTAGCCATTAGAATCTAAATTTCAATTAATGTGACCTTTAATTAGTGATATCATTTATGAAATTCCATGTGTGTCCTGCCCCTCATTTATAAATGGGAACCTCTTATATTACCTTATTCACTCTATCTAAATTATCAAGATAAAGAAATATCTAATCATAAATCATTCTATAATCCTTCCCTTTATCATAGATATTTTTTTCCTATATTAATACCAATCCACCAAGGCATAAGGGATAAGGTAAAAGAGGCCTCTCAAAGATGAGTTATAGATCATAACTATGATCATATATTTTTTTACTATAATTTTTCTAAACTATATAGATACATAAAAATGATGACCCTAGTATTGAAAATAAAATTTTATATTTTTATGATGATTTTACCTTGATTTACCACCGCTTCTCAATCAAATGGGAAATTAAATTTTCTCTTGTTTGAACGTGTGGACTAGCTTTTCCACATAGTGGTTATACTCAATTTCAACCACCATATTTCATGGTAAATTAATTTATTATGTATTTTCTTTATTATTTAATATTTATTATTATAAAATTAATTTATTTTTACATTGTTTCTTATATCTAGAAAAAATGTTAATGTCACCCATTTGTACATATGAACTATCATCTTGATGTAGTCATGTAATTTATTTTTTATCCCCACGTTATGTGAATGGTTATAAATTTTTATATAATTAAAATATTTGATATTTATAGATTTATTAAAATGATAAATTTTGAGGAACCTTGATAAAATTTCAAGGACTATAAAATACACACAAAATTATACATGAAAGAACATAGGAATAAAATATGAAACATTTTAAAAATACCTAAAATAGAAAAACAAAAATAATCTACATTTTTTTCAAAATACAAATTTTATAAATTTTAATTAAAATAGTCACATATGTTAATCATTTTACAAATTAACCATTACAAATAAAAATTTTGAAAAAAATTAGATAGATGGTGATGTATTCATCCATATATTGTCAATAATCATTGAAAATTTTCTACAAAAATGATAAATGTACGATTAAAAAAATATAATATTTTCATAAAAAACCAAAAACAATTAATTTTACTAATCATATTAAAATCATTCATCGCCCATGTTGTAATGATCTCAAACATGAATCATAAACCATAATAACAACATTCTACATTTTTTTAATGGTGAAACTATGGTTTTGGAAAATAATCTAGAAAATAAAAACATAATTTTAAATAAATATATATATATGAGAGAAAATATTATCTAATATAAAATGTATTTTAATTTATATTCAGATATCTAATTTTAGTTAGCTCTGGTATTAACAATTATCCATTTTTTAACATATTCCTTGACATATATATTCATATGTTAACTAAAAAATATAAAATAACATTTAATATTAATGAAATTACAAAAAAGAATAAATCATATATTTTTAATTACCTATGAAAAATATTATGAACTCCACCTAATAATGAGAAACCCCAATATAAAGTGCACTCATATGGACCCAATAAACCTATATTCTTGTGACCACTAAAATATAAAATGGTCAAAAATATTAAAATTATAATGAATATTATTTCATAATTATATTAGTCTTCTTACCCATAATGTAATGCCAAAAAGCCAACACCTAATATCCGTATTTTCTATTATTTACATTATATTATAACTCTAATTGTATCATTTTATTATTTCATAGAAATATAAATTTATTCTGTATTTATAAAAACATAAATATTTAGTGATATCCTTTTTTGAAAATAATGTGTAGACACCTAATTAAAAAATTAGAAAATTCAATCACTTTAAGTCACAGTTTTTTAATGAGAGAAAAAATAATAAACAAATCATAAATAGAAACAAATTCCACACAACTAAGGTAAGATCATATAAAATAATGTGATCCATGATATATTTGATGGATATTATCAATGTATAGTCACTTTAAAATATATAAAACATTATCCAAAACTCATAAATATTATCAATGAAAGAAGAAATTTTGGATAATCTTTTTATCAGATCTTAAATATCAAAAGTATGCTATGCAATTATTTCCTAAACATTTTTTGTTCTAATAATTTTGATTAATGATATACCAATAAAAATTAAATATAATAAAAAATTATAATTTATTTTCAAATGAATAAAAATAATATCTAAAAAACAACGCAAATATCATATGTCAGGTCATGAAGAAGGCGAGTTGGCCAGTGTAAAAAATGACCCACACAATCTCCAACTCTAGTAACATACTCCATATGGAATGGAACTAGAGAATATTATTCAACAATACGTTTTATAAAAAATTTCAACAATATTTTACCCCTCTTGTAAAATATTCTTTTCAGGTGATAAAGTATGAGGGTATACATTATAAAACTTGATCTGTTAGTGATATCTTCATGATGCTAGTTTTATAAAAATAATCAAAATAAGTAATTAGGTAATATAAATATTTTAAAAAATAAAATAATTATCATTCTATATATTCAAAATTATATATTTTTGCAGAAATTTTATTAAATTTTTATTTATTTTAAAAAATATATTTTAGACATAGTATTTCATTCTGTAACTTCATGATAACATAATATTTTTTAATTTTGTTTTCCAAATCTCTCCAAAAAATCACCACTAATAGTGGAAATATTTTTCTAAATATTTATCATTACATGAAATAATAATTCCATTTGTACATGAATTCATTATATATTAGTCATAATATATATATATATATACTATTTGATGAATACGATCAAGATAAATCGATTGATTTAGTTCACAATTATAGACTCAAAAAACTACCCTTTTGTCATTTTGTCAATGAAATTTCAGTCAGGATATCTAATTTTAATCATGAAATGGATCTAAATGGAAATATAAAACCCAAAATTCTATTAAATTTGGATCATTTGGGTTTTCATTATGATCAATATTTATATATATCCTCAACTCTGCATGATAAAGTTAATGTTTCAATGAACATGTTATACAATGATAACCGACTCTGGATATATTGTTTTCACGAGAAGAAGAATATGAATCCACTATAGAAGGATCACTAGTAGTCATGTTATAAATTATATAAAAATTAAAATTTTACATGTGTTAAATATTTAATTTATGAATATTTTATAATATGATAAAACATACATATACCTCAATAAATGTTCACATTCATATTTTTATGTTATTTATCTAAACAAATAAAATGATATTTTTGGAACCAATACATTGGAAGAAAATATAATATCTAAAAATAATTAATAAAAAAAATATATAAGTAAAACAATAATGTCACACATGTGTGACATTTTAAAAAATTAATGATTTCATGATTCATAACAAAATAATATGTGACATTGAAAATTAAATATAAATATTAATTAAAAATTACAGAAATCATTTAAATTTATAAACTTAAATATAATATTTATTGAAATTATTTATATATGTGTGAAGATTTAACAACCGAATGATACATATCAGGGTTTAAAATAAAAAATATTTAATCATAACAGTTTATTATAAAATTAATCACAAAAAACATTGTAAAAATAAATATATTAGGTTTTAAATTTAAAAATTTTAACAAAGAGAATCAATATGTTTATAAAAAATAAGATATAAATATTTACAAAAATAATTAAGAGTGTGAATCAATGTTTTCTTATATACCTTCAACATCATAATTTCATACAACATAGAATATGTCTATACTATTGTTGATATATGAATTTCTGGGATATTGTTTAGGGCATTTTAATGCAATGATTTTTTACTTTAATTGATATTCTTGCCATTTTTTGGATTATTTAAGTTTTATTCAGTTCTATGGAATGATACAACTATTATTTGAAAAAATGAATAAAAAGAGTTGAATTTATGATATAAAAGAAAATTTTCACCACTACATGTAGTGTCACAACAAGACATCGAAATAGGTTATCCAGATGCTAAATTAACATGGACCAAGAGAAAACTATATAACCTAGGAAAAGTTATTTTTACATCATAAACCCATTATATATTGTGAGATTCATTCATGGGGTCATCACTGAGATACACCAAATTTAATTGACGCATTTATGACTATTGATATTATTTATGGATGTGTACAGTATTCACATCATTAGAGTTTGAAGAGATGAATATTTGGGGAAGATGCTAACACAACATATATAAAGTGAACTCATTTCACATCATGAACCAGTTAATATGTATGGATTTTTATTCATTATCACCAATGGTTTTATACAAAACCCTATATATACACAGCCATGGATTTAACTTGTTATCATATAGGATCCATAGGAGAGACACTAATGACTATTATACACCGTGTGCATGTCTGTGCAACCCAGATTCTACAGTTCTTCACCTCCTTTTTTTTGAGTATCCTTGATCCTCATTTTCACCATGTATAAAATGAGTGATGAATTCATTCTATGACATGTTATGAGATCATAGGGGGAGGTGTTTATAATTATTATATCTATTTTCTTTTCATGTTTTGTAATTTTTATTTCCATTTCAATATTCCAATTATTACCCTTTTAATATATCATGAATATTTCATTAAATTTGAGGAGTTTCATTTTATTTGATCAACTACTTTCTATACATACTGTATGATCATTACAAAATCCCAAATGATTATGTTTAAATAGTGATTTGGGTCACCTATTTTTCTGATTGAGCCTAGTATATGGTCATTCCAACTGTGAAATTATAGCATTGGTGTATGGTACTGAGACCAAGGATCTAAAAAGACATAATTCTAACACCGAAAATCAATTAACTAATAATCAATTGAATCCATATCGTAAGATACTATAAGTTCATTGATTTTGGGAATTCTTAACTCTTTATTTGAAACCATGTCATAGATACATATTCCCCTCTCTCAAAATAATCAAACAATTGATTTTTCAATCTGCCTAATTAATTTTGGGAATACATATTCTCATCTTTGATTTGAAATTTTTTACTCATGATTACCACCATATTATTCCGTTTTTTGCTATTTTTTATATTATTTATTTTTTCCATTCTTATACGTATTTAAAGACACTATAAAGGCTATCAATAGTTATGGTTACCATCTAATAATCATGTAGTGATGATGATACCTCACTTAAGTATGTAACATCATCATCATTATCAAAACATATTCTTTTCTATTAAATAACGAAAAACCAATGACCCTCAAATGGATCATTTAAATAAAATATACACATCACATGTGTCTCCATGAAAAATGGTTTCTCATTGCAACTAAATCATTTCAAATAAAAGAGTCTAATTCAATAATCATCATGTTTCACACCATATTTAATATAATTCTGATTAAACATAAAAAATATTAATCAAAATTTATTATAATAAATTTCCTTTACATCCTCGACAACTTTGAAATATTCTATTGGTGTTGAATTTGGGATCATATATTTTTCAATGAGAAAATTAAATGCTATAGAGATGAAAAATACCAAAATAGTTTTAATTATTCTCTTTTCATCATGATTAATGATGTAAATTTTGTAACCATTAATATAGATAATAGACGATGTGATCACATTAATATATATTCCCACTACCAAACAATTAAATTTTTCTTATCTAGAAACATATTTGTTGAATTTTCTTTTTAAACCATGTAACAAATGACTTAATATGCTCAATAATCCACAAAATTAAATTTATTATTTGATATTATACCTAAAATATAGAGATATATGATAATATATATGTTTTAA
This sequence comes from Viscum album, assembly GCA_963277665.1. Classification (NCBI taxonomy): domain Eukaryota; kingdom Viridiplantae; phylum Streptophyta; class Magnoliopsida; order Santalales; family Viscaceae; genus Viscum; species Viscum album. The sequence continues at coordinate 882,058,693 of OY728143.1, read as the reverse complement.
CGCCGTCTTTGTAGTTCAAAATGTATAAAATCTCTTAAATTACATCATCACATTGTATAGCCATCACCATTATGAAATGAATATCTATAACATCATTATAAATTTCCAAATATTGAAGTATAGGTAGATGAATGTGCCCCACTTCATAAAAATAATCTTTATAAAACTTAATAACATCTTATGGTATATATTTTTCAACAGTTGAGAAATATAGTTGATGAACATTTTTAAAATATACAATCAAAATATAGAAATATCTTTTAAAATGATACATAAAATGTAAATAAATTGGTACATAATTATTATCTCTCTTACTAAATAAATTACTTGATGAATCATTATATAAAAAATGGTGGGAAATACATTTCAAGTTGAATAATTATATAGTATAATTCATTCTCGAAAACATATAAATATTTTGGTTCAAAAAAATTTCTACAAATGGATCTAAAAAAATAACAAAACTAAATAATAAACATTATGATAGTCATTGGAAATATTCAATGTTGTGTGACTGGTATCAATTGTTGTATCAATGCATTATTATCTAGAGAGTTTATACATATTAATTAAAATCATTTAATGTCTCTAAATTATTTACATTTTATGAATATCCACTATGTACATTAATTCTATGAAGACATTGAAAAAGATAAATTTCTCACTCATTCTTAATGTGTGACATGTTGTTGGTAAATATGATATGTTCCTCTTTATGTTGAGAGATATCTCTAAATGTATTCTCATTGATAATAAGTCAAATTTAGCGTTAATTAATTATTTTGAATGTCATTTTATTTCTAACAATATTAAAATCAAAATTTAGAATTTATTTTTCTATAAATACATAACATCAATGCCATGATTTACATCTAAAACTATATAATAATGAATTTTGATTAAGAAAGACTATTTTTTTAAAATATATTTTATGACCAGATCTTCTATTCATTACAATTGTGAAATTAATATTTTCTACATTTTCAAAATATTGTTGAGTTTAAAATGGTTGCTTTGGGAGATTACATTCTGGTAAACCATTAAATGCCTTTTTCAATTTATTATACCAATAATCAATTCCTAAAATATTCAATGTAGCATGAAATTTTATATAATCTATTATTAATTGATAATATGAAGTATCTACATCAAAAATTGAACTTTCTTTATATCCCTTAACATTGTATCAATGTAAGGCTCTTTATAAAAGGAAGTCATTTGTAGTGATCATTATCATAGCATGAAAAAAGAAAATATTATTTCTTATATGCCTCAAAAAAATTTACTCTTGTCTTGGTAATAAATTTTAAATCACGAATCAATGATGAATGATACACATCAATATTTAATCCTGGAAGTTTGGTCCAAAATTCATCAATCTCATGACAAAATATGTTTTATTCTTACATATTTATGGGGTTCAATTTTATACAATGAGTAAAATATGCCTTCAACTATGTTGTCTATTGAGGATCCTAAATTATATAATTGAAACTATAAACTATATGATTCTAACATTACTAGATTCACCTTCAATATTAAAAGATATTTTACCAAATATCATCAACTATAGAGAATCAATTGGTTGACTAACATCTTATAAGATATAAGCTCATTTTTATTTTACCTTAACATTTTTCATCATTTTAATTTTTAAATTGACTCTTTATATAAATAATTAATTGTGGGTACCTTATTTTATTTGATTTATTTTTTGGTTTTGGTTTGTTATAATGCATTAGAGTTAAATTTTGCATCCATAGTATATTGTTATATCTCATATATTGGAAATTTTGATAAAATTCACATTCCATCGTATAAAAAAATAATTAAATAAAGAATATATCATTTTTACCCTAATATCATTGTGTATAATATATTATTTATCTCATAAATTAAATTTGAAAGAATGTTTCCTTCTTTAATAATCTCCTTTAAATTTTTAATAAATTCAGTGAAACATTTATCACACCATTAAATTATTATTTTCAAGTTAAATAAATCTAAATAATGTATATAAAAAAATATGTTTAGATCAAAATTAGTATATTTATTTCTCATAATCTTTATACTTTCATTCAAAATAAAATTTTCAATGGTTCCAACCCCAATAAAAATAATTAATTATTCAAATAGATCCTATATCAAATGAAAAATGTTTTAATTAACATTAGATGGTGAATATTTTATTATTTTACCAATTAAAATACAATGATTTTAATTACATTAAAACCCAAGAAAATCATAGGATCTTTTATTTCTCTATAATTTTACTTACTTATAATTAAAGAGGCCATCTAGGGATACAAAATAATATTTTTATTTCTCAGATTATTTTATGAAAACTAAATGAAATCATCCACTTCTTTTCTATATAAAACATTGCTTCTTTACAAGTTTATATATTAAGATCTAATAATTACATAATATCACAATATAAAATTTTAACATCTTTAAAACATATTATTATTTAAATATATATATAAATATATATGATTAAAAAACATATCCAAACATTCTAAAAAATCTTAATATATATTTCATTCAACATATAATTATGAGTACAATTAACAATAAAAATTAAAAAATAATTATAATTATACATATTTTTATATAAAAATAATTCCCATTTATAATTAATCATTCAATAATAAAAAAGAAATAAAAAAATAAAAACACTTAAACTCTCAAAATAACTATAGCCAAAAAATATATAATTTAAAATATATGTATTTATAGTCATATAAAATAATATAATTTATAACTAACACACAATAATAAGTATTAAAATAATAAAATATAAATATTCCAATTTCAAAAAAAAAGATATTTTTCCTACAAATTTTCAATAAAGAGATCCAAAATAGTGGTTGATGAACATCATAAATTAAATAATTAAAAAGTACTACTCAATTTTGATGAAAACGATCACATGTCATAATTCTCACATTAAACGTATTAAGTTTGAAGAAAACATAGATAGATGGACTAAAATTAGGAAATATAAACCTAAGAGGATGTAATGGTGAATAAAAATAATGAATCTGAGAAAAAATAGGTCAAATAAAAATGGCCAAAGAATATGAAATTGGCTAAACTATCGTGCATGGAGAACATTATGGTTTATGGAAAAATAATAACAGATAAATAAGCAGGCACACATATGGGGAATTTTTTAAATGACTATTAAAATACATTTTTATTAATAATTATGATTAAATTTGAAAAAAAAACTTCCTACATTGGTATTTATGAAAACTAGAAATGTTTTTTTATTTTCTATATTTGTTTTTTATTAATATCAACATTAAATATTTCAAAAAACTATTTTGTAGTTTTTTTTATAAAATAATTTTTGATAAGGTAAATTGGAATTATATTTCAGGATTATTTACTTAAAATTGATGTTAAATGTGTATCCTTCCTCATTTTTTTGTCAGTTTTTTTAAAACAGATTTTAAAATTTTGACACATATTCATAAATTTCTACAATTAAAAGTATTTATTTCATTGTGTGAAAAGGATCATACAAGGTTGAACATGGTAATGATTAAAAAGGATCCAATACTTTTGGATATCAATATTATGTACCTAGAAATGTTTATGTAATGTGATAAATATCATCATTCTTAAATTATTATTCAAACATCAATACATGTAATGATAAAGAGGCTTTAATATAGGGTGTTGATTTGTAAAATAAGGTGGAATTTTTATTAGACATCAAAAATGACTGTGATGAAAGTATAAGGTTAAAGAGTTGAGTAGGTGTCCCATTAATACATTAAATAACATAGGAACTATCGTAAGAATCTCATATCTCATCATTCTCTATTCATCCTGAAATATAAATGATATATAGAGATATGAAAGAGTGTTTATAGTGGGAGAACATGAAGTGGGATATTTTTGAGTATGTATATAAATTAATAGTATTTTAGTAAGTAATTAATGTGAGATCGATGATGAAGATGATTTTATAACCATCTACCAAATCGAAATGTAAATGGGAAAACATCACCATGGATTTCATTTTTATACTCGCAAACCCGTCAAAATTAAATAATGTTATTTGGTTGTAGTTAATCAATTTACGAAGTCACTTCACATAATATATATGAATTATGAATTATATTTTTATCATATTATCATTTATATATTAATTAATTGGTAAGTATACTTGGGGTACCAAATTTTATTATATAATATTGGGATATAAAAATTACCCTAATCTATTGGGGAAATATTTAGGAATTTATAGATATTTATCATCTATAGAAATATGGTTGCAATAATAGGACCATTCAAACACAGAATGATATGTTGAGATCCTTTTAATTTGTTTTGAATGGTTTCTGGGATCAACACCAAACTCTAGATTAGTTTTTTAAAATAATTACATTCACTTGAGTATTAAAATGGATCCTTATGAATCTATCTGTAAAGACCCAGAATTTATGTGGATTTTTTTAAATACATGGGAATTTTACGAGTCCGTGAAAATTGACGATGCATGATTCTGAGGCCGGTTGTGTCCGGAATCAATTTCTGATGTTTTGTTCAGGTACATTCAGTAAACGTATGAGTGGGTTTTTATAACTTTTGAACTGGTGCTTGGAATTGAAATATAAGGGCACTGTTGAAATCACAATGGTGATATTCACTTAAGGAGACTTTCACTTCAATGGTAGTGGGTTTAGAATAAAATTTAGTGTTTGGGTTTTCATGGAAAATTATAAAATAAAGTGAGATTTACTTTATTTTTTATTTGAGTCACCATGTGGGTGTTTAGAGGTGGGGACCACCGGATCTATAACCTCCTTGTTGAGGTTGGAAGTGGGGACCATCAGGCTATATCATCCCATGAGAGGTTATGGTGGTGGGGACTGTTGGAACCACTTTGTGTATAAGGTTGTATTTGTTGTCAATAGTTGTCAATGCAGATCAAAATGAAGGTGATCATGAAATACTCCGATGAAGTAGAGGAGTGGTGATTCAGACGATTGTTGTGCTGATCGTAAGTTCAAAGAACATGTGTCAATGGTGATACATTGTTTACAATAATGAAGAATGTGAGGAGTAATCCATCCAAGGATGAGTAAAGAAGGATGGTGTTTTTTGATGAAGACCATGCAATTCCTCCTTATTGCATAAGAACCATGGGCTTTGATGAAGACCATGCAATTCCTCATTATTGCATGAGAACAATGGGTTTTGATGAAGACCATGCAATTACTCATGATTGCGTGAGAACCATGCTAGAGACTTCTTGACAGATTAAATCACATGGTTTGCATGAAGTTGATCATGACAGTTGATGAAGGAGGCAATGTGCCAATGAGTTGACTTATGAAATGGCCATGCACATCACATTGTCATAGAAGATGACGATACTAAAGCTGTTCCTTCAAAGAATACATATCACAATAGTGGAGTTTGTGATAAAAGCAAAAGAGTTGTTGAAGGATACAGATCACCAAGAAGAAGTGTTGTTGAGGTGATCGTGCTTGTCAACAAAGCAAACAAACGACATACAAATTTGTTGACAAAGGAGATTCAATGGTGACATGTCGAGTTCAAGAGTTGTGGTCAACGATCTATGTTTGAATCAAGAACATCGACAGAGGAATGGATGATCTGGAGGCGGTACAAAAAGAGCAGATACAAGGTGGCGTCGTTTTCCAGTGTTTGCCAAATTTCAGGGCCTCAAAATCAACAAATAAAGAAGAGTGATTTTGGCAAAGGGACTTGCGCGCCGAGCTCTTGGAGGATTAAAGACTTGCGCGCCATATGTTTTTGAGGATAAGAACATCCAAATTTGGCTAAGGAAAGAAGGTCGCGCAAGTGTTGGTTAGGTCGCGCAAGTGAGTTGCGCGACAGAGTTTATTGAAGGCAAGACTTACGCGCCGTCGAGGGACTTGCGTGCCGCCGCGCAGGGGGTCCAGTTTGCCTATAAATACTGGACCACCCCTCCTCATTTCCAACGGAGCTCAAGACTTTGAGATTGTTCGAGCTCTCGTCGCGCAGGTGGTTGAGCCGCGCAAGTAGGGGTTGCGCGCCGAGTGAGGGTTGCGCGCCCTAGAAGATTTGGGGGAGAAAGGAAGTGTGTCACGCAAGTATTAAGTTCAAGAAGGCAGTGTCGCGTAGGTGCTTCAGTGACACTTGCGCGCCAGTTTAGACTTGCGTGCCTGAAACTTGCGCGCCGACGGGAGACTTGCGCGCCGGGCTTGAAAAGGAGACCCAGACACTATTGAAGCACGCCCGCCTTTCTGGAGATGCACAAGAGCTGAAGATAGCCTAATACTTTCGGTGAAAAGCGAGATTGAAGAAGAAATCTAAATGATACATGCATGATCTCATGCATACATGGTGAATTGATTCTGACGAATGCCGAGTAAGCTGAACATCATTTATTGAGCAATCACATCAGTGATTGTGATTCAGGCAAACGAAGACAAGGGGATCTAGTGCATTCATTCATTGCACTAAAGAAGAAGGATTGAACTGAAAGAAGCATCAAATCTGAACCCTGATGCAAGCAACGTCTCATGCTGAACAGGAGACGAAGAACTTCAATGCACACTTATTGAAGAGACCTTCACGTCTATAAACTGAGTGGGACTTCACCAACGGCAGTGAGCCACGGGGAGTCAACGGGAGTGACCCGAGGGATGCAATGAGCTATCCCTGAACATTTGTAAAGGCAGTGAGCCTGGGACAGAGTGTCTTTACCTGAACACTTGTAATCCGCAGCTAGTGAAGCATAGTGGATTTAGGTACGACTGACAACCTGTCGGCGTATGCTCCTTGGACGTAGCCCTTAGTGGTGAACCAAGTAAAAATAGCTGTGTCATCTCTCTGCATGTGAATGTTTAATTGCTGTTCATATCCATCATACAGGTTTAAGTAGTTCCTACCAACGTGGGAACAAGATCCACAACTTTAAGAAGAAAAAGTTGCCACCCTGATTCACCCCTCCCCTCTCAGGGTGTCCCGGGGTCCTACAGGGACCACCATTCCTCAACCTCTTGTGTGAGGATTAATGTGGTGGGGACCACTCGAGACCACATAACCTCCCATTTTGAATAATAGGGGCGGGGACCACCCGACCCCAATTAAATGAGAGGAGATGAAAACCTACCAAACCCACTCTTTAATGTGGAGGAGCCTCTTGAGCTTCCTCTACATTAAAGTTGCCAACACACCCAATTAATGGGGCCAAATCCTCACATTAATTTAAATATTCCATCAAATGTTTAGTTTTTCTTTTTCTAATATTTCCAACCAAATAATAGATTTTATAATCTGTTATTTGGAACATCTATTCACTTTTGGGGAGAGCAGAGCTTGGGAGAAAAGAAGTTCTCTAATGAAGAACCTCATCTTCCAACACAGAATGAAGAACGCTTTCTTCCAACAAAGAACGTGTTCTTCCAATGAAGAATGGCGTCAATGATCTTCTTCGAACTTATTCCTCAGACACCTACCGATGTGGAGCATCTTCCACAACCAACGTGTGAGCTCAGGATTAGAAGTGTGCAGGGGACGCGACGAATGGCGACAACCCCATCTTCTTCCCCATGACTCCTTCGACGACCAAAGATCAAGGTTGGGGGTTATTTTGAATATTATTACATTAATTATTCTTCTTCATTTGGAAAATAATTGTTGGGGTGAGTTTTTGTGTATCATACTTCTATCTTGATGAGCCAAGTGTTACCACCCTAAATGTGGGGGGTACAGGCCAAACCAACATAGCCGGACCCCTCCGTTGTTCTTGTTTCTAATGATCTTTGACATGGAAACGTAAAAACGAAGTGATGTTGAAGGCGATGAAGGAAAAAGGAAAAGTTTGCGATTCCTGCGACCTCCACAAACCATCGTCGGCCTCCCGCACATCCCAGCCGAACCCCCATCGGCCCGTGCCAGCCCGAGCCGCGTCATACCGCGTTGGCCCGAGCTGCACTGAACCGCGCCAGCCCAGCATAATGGCCTCGCCCGGCCACGTACCAACCCACCGGCATGCCTTGTTCCCTGCCCGGCCACCTTTTGTCCCACATTCCGGCCGGGCCGCACCCTGCACGGCCGCCTGTCGGCCTGGCCGTGCCCCGCCGGCCTACCCGACCACCTCCCAACCTTACCAACCACCTCCCAGCTGCCAAGTGTCTCCACCCTCCACCAAACCGAACTTTCGGCGACCCCCTCATGGCACCCTGGCTGAACCGTCCCGGCTATGCCCTTCGAGCCGAGATGCGCCGGACCGCACCCTCGTGGTGCTCCGGGCGGAACCACCCACACGGTCTACTGGGCTATACCCAGCAGGTTGGGCCGAACCTAACAGGATGTCTCATCCAATGGGTCGGATATACCCAACAGGTCTGACCATGTTGACCTATACTGGGTCAGTCCCGAATGGATCGGAGCAGGTCGATCCAATCGGGTCGGACCGGACCCGGGCCCACTATCGATGCTTTACTTTCTTTTGGCCATATCATTGGCACCGGATGACCGTTTTACAAACCATCAACGACACTAGTTTTCTAAGTGCACGATGGTCCCTTTGAGTATACCCCACTGGAGTTCGGGGTAAATTTGAGATACAGACAGGTTGGATCATGCATGAATCCAACCAGGCCTCCGAGACTAAAACACCAATAACTCACAGACCGGGCGTCTGATTGACACACCGTCTATTGCATTGAGACCCCTATGACGAGGTGGAACTTTGAGATACTTCTATATGGGACATCGTGATAGTTTTAGTATCAACCTGTAGCTCATGGAGCGGATTCTCTTGGAGACGAGCGAGAATAATGCGGAGAATTAGTAGCTGGATGAGACCTGGCGACTGTTGACCGATTTGACTCAGAGTGATTTGACTAGCATAGTGTGGAGCACCTTGGTGTCACTGTAGACCCACAGTGGGGAGCGCCTCTGTGTGACATGGAAGACCCATGGTACTCGACAGGAGGATTACCTCATCAGGTTATGAGGGGGAGTGCCTCTTTGTGATGTGGCAGACCCACACTGGGAAGCGCCTCTGTGTGATGTGGCAGACCCATTGTACTCGAAAGGAGGAGTACCTAAGCTGTCCAAGGATAGTGGGAAGTGACTCTGTGTGAAATGGAAATTACATTGTACTTGATAGAGGTGGAGATATCCAGTAGCCAAGGTTTTCGATATTGTTTTTGGAAATATTACTTGATACTACCCCTAGAATAAAAATCCAGGTTGTGCTGAGTTAGTAACTTTTGTGTTTACCTCTTGATTGAGATGGATTACTTGATAACTTAGGTATATGTATGGAAATATACCTAAGTGATGTTATCTATGGAATTTATACTTTTTGGTTTATCCTTATTGGATTTGTGAGACCTTGAGGGACTCGGGGTCCCTACTGAGTATCATTATTTTCACCCCTACACAGGCTATGCCTGTACCTCGTTGTGTTGGATACAGACGATGGAAAACGCTGATCGAGGCTGAGTGTACCTGGACTGGATGGTACCTTGAGGTGGACCACATGGTGAGACGGTACTCGGAGGAGACAGATGGGTGTGGAGTGTTTTGGAGCCTATATGTACCTACCCTTCATGTAGTATTTCTTGGTGGATGATCCATGAGTCGTTTTACCTTTTTCCATTACTCGTACATTAAGTTTCCTTGTACTTTGCAGTTGGGCTTGTATTTCCGTCCTGCTTTTTAATTTTCTGCACTCCTTTTGTATATAGTTTTACTTAGTTTTTTGCTTCCAACTTGTACTATGTTGTGTGTGTTTACAGTTATAAAGGCAATGTCTTCCCTGTTTTAGGGATTTATGCCTTTCGTGCTAGTCGCTAGCCTCTGTCCTATGGAAGGCGGTCTTGGGGTAGTCATGGCATGGGCCCCAAGGTATGGGTCATGAAAAATTAGTATCAGAGGAATCAGTTCTACCGCAGAACATAGAACTCTGATATTTTCTGTGAAGAAATGGTGTTAAGTTTACTGAGTGTGGTCTTCAGATCAGGGTTCCTAGTGTTGGGGCAGCAGCCGACGTATCCATACACCAGGACCCAGACTACTGATTTCCTACTCAGTGCATGAAAACACTGATTGAATGTGTTTTTTCAAATGTTTTCTTTAAGTCAGCTCAACCAAGTCATCTTACCAGGTATAATATTTTGACTATGTCGCATCTGATCCATTCAAGGTGCCTCCCCACAGACGACTGGCTAGATCTTCAAGATTTGTACGTGCAGATATCTCACCGAGTGATAAGGCCTCAGTAGAGGGACCTTTTACAATGGAAGTACCAACGGTACCACTTCCCGTTGGGCCACTGATGCCACCTTCCCAAGTAGCAGATGATGCACTCCACTTGATCTCATTGTACGAGTTCCAGCACCAAAGGCCATATAGGATCAAGGGAGAGACGGACACATAGGCGGATGATGATTGGCTGGAGGCTATGGTGAGAGTTTTCCGATTGGTATGGACACTAGCATACATCATGGTGATTCTTGCTTCCAGTTGTCTACAGCATGTAGTGGGAAGATGGTGCATCCTGATGCATCAGGTCCATGACGAGATAATGCTTCTCTGGGAAGACTTTGAGAGCCTGTTTCGAGAAGAGTTTTCCTAGCCACCCTACATGCAGCACGGATACAAGAGTTACTTCACTTGTAGTAGGGCTACATGACAGTAAAACAATACTCAACAAGGTTCACCGACCTCTCATGCTACTCTAGAGAAATGGTGCAGGACCCATTATTTAGGGCTCGGATCTTCGAGTAGGGGCTCAGGTGAGAGATCAGGGCTTTGATGATCTCCCGCATCATCCCAACGCAGGCGGGGTTGTTGGACCGAGCCCTCTTAGTGGAGAGTTTCTTTGTTTAGAAGTCTCCAGCAGCGAGACCCACCACTAGTCGACATACAGCGGAGACTTCTGCATATTATAGTAGACATATGTCACAGAGGTCCAAGAGGACCAGACCCATGCATGGATGACCTCATGACTCATAATCAGTTTTGCAAGGCACCCAGGGTAGAGACATACATGACAGGAGTGGGTTGTGTCACTCATGCGACAAACAGGGTCAAATGGCTCATGACTGTCCAACCCACTATTTGGATGATCAAGATACAGTCAAAGGTCCACCCATACATAGATAGATATTTGATCGAGGCAGTCTATAGGGCACATGAAGATGTGGCAGAATAGCTGGTCGAGTAGCTGGCAGTGGGCGGCGTTTTGAGGTGTTACCACCACCACCACTAAGAGGTCTACCCCGACTGTAGGGAGTAGGTGGATAGGTGAGAGCTCAACTTCAAGAAACTAAATCATACAACCATGGTGCTCCAGATATGATTCGAGGTATGATCTGTGTCTAATCCACCTTAGATGTAGTACTTATAGACACAGGTTCCAGTCACTCTTATATTACCACTACCCTCGTTCGGAGCTCAGAGATTCTGATGGAGTCGTTGGCTCGATCCTTATGGAAAGAGACTCTTATGGGAGTAGACTCAATGATTATGCACTGGTTCTTGTAGTGTGAGCTTACTCTAGGAGGCGAAAGCTTCGGCTGGGATATCCTCATAATGGCGTCGAGGCCTTATGACGTCATCTTGGGTATGGACTGGTTATCTATAGTCCATGCGTATATCAACTGTATTAGGCGCAATGTGTGGTGTTTCCTCACGGATGGGACAAGGTTTACTTTCACTGGCAATAAGGGAGCCTTTGCAGCACAGGACAAACATACTCGTAGAAGGGTGTAGTCGATCACTCATCATTTGGCATGCCTTAACCTCAGATTAGTTTATGTGGAGAGTCCGTCTAATCCTGTAGTGGTGGACCAGTGCGTGGATGTTTTCTTTGATGATGTCCCAGGACTACCTCCTCGCAGAGAGGTGGACTTCTATATTTTCATGTACCATGGGACAACACCCATATCTACACCAGCATATCAGATGGCTCCCACTGAGCTTCATGAGTTGCGGGTATAGCTAGAGGACTTGAAGGGGAAGGGATTCATCCGGCCCAGTTATTCTCCCTGGGCAGCCCCGATTCTATTCACCAATAATTTAAATAAAAGATTGAGGCTTTATGTTGACTATTGTCGCCTGAACTAGGTGACCGTGCAGAACAAGTACCCACTCTTGTGGATTGACGACCTCTTTGATCAGTTGAAGGCAGCATGGTGGTTCTCAAAGATAGACATCAGATCAGGCTATCACCAGCTCATATTTTAGGATGTGGATGTGTAGAAGACGGCCATTAGATGTCAATACGGCTACTATGAGTTCTTGGTTATGACATTCGGTGTAAACAATGCTCCATCAGTTTTCATGGGACTCATGAACAGGATTTTCCTGCCTTACCTCGATCACATTTTCATAGTATTCATTGACGAAATTATGATCTAATCAACTACTGAAAAGAAGCATGCCTACCATTTTCATGTAGTACTGGACACACTCAGAGAGCACCAGATTTATGTTAATCTATCGAAGTTAATGTTCTGGATCCAAGAGGTTCACTTTCTGGGACCTATCATCTTGAATGTTGTAGTAGCAGTAGATCCAATGAAGATTGAGGTGGTACATTCTTGGGATCCACCTTGGAGTGTGACAGAGGTATGGAGTTTCTTGGGTTTGGCTGGTTACTACCAAAGTTTCATTCCAGAATTTTCCAGATTTGCAACACCACTATCAGCCTTAACAAAGAAGGGGAAACATGTTGTGTGGTTGGAGAGATTCCAGTAGAGCTTTTAGGATCTGAGGCAGAGGCTGACTAGTGCCTCCATTTTGAGGCTTCCAGAGGAAGTCGTAGGGTACATAGTCTACTATGACGAATCAGGGACCAGACTCGGGTGTGTCCTGATGTAGGAGTGAGCAGTGATCGCATATGGTTCTCGACAGCTGAGACAGCACGAGTAGAACTATGCTACCCATGACCTGGATTTAGCCGCAGTGTTCTTTTCCTTGAAGATGTGGAGACTCTACTTGATGGGTGATCATTTTACCATGTACTCTGATCATAAGAGTCTCAGGTATATCATCTCTCAGAAGGACCTAAACTTGAGAAAGTGTTGATAGCTTGAGTTCCTCCTAGACTATAACTTCTAGATAGTCTATACACATGGAAAGGGGAACGTTGTAGAAGATGCACTCAATATAAGATCTGGTTTACAGCAGCTAGGAGAAGTGACAGAGCAGTTGGACGCTTTGCAGATATCCTTTATGGATAGAGGTGGAGCAGATTTCCTTCAGTCCCTTATAGTTACTCACCCACTTCTTCAGCGATTTAGGGAGGCACAACATGGGGATGCTTACTGCAAGACACAACATGCTCAGATATCCACGGGGCAGGCACCAAATGGATTTTCTGAAGGTAGGGAGCACATCATCCTCTTCAGAGGACGTACTATGGTAGCAGTGTCACTTCAAGAGTGATTATTTAGGGAGTTCCACACATCCCCTCTAGAGGTACATCCAGGAGTGGCGAAGATGTACCAGGACCTTCAACGACGGCACTGGTGGCCAGGTATGAAGAAGGCAGTAGCGGAGTTTGTCTCTCGATGCCTCATTTTTCAGCAAGTGAAGGCGGAGCACCAGGTGCCAGCTAGCTTGGTTCAGTATTTAGAGGTCCTAGAGTGTATTTGGATGGGATATCTATGGACTTCATAACAGGACTTCCACATACATTAAGGGGTCACGACTCGATTTGGGTGATCGTTGATCGACTCAACAAGTCAGCTCACTTCCTACCGATCAGAGAGAAGGGTTCAGTGGAGAGATTGGGATGCCTCTATGAGCAGGAGATTGTGTGGAAACATATATTACCTTCATCTATTGCCTTCGATCATGACTCATAGTTTACTTTCTGGCTATGGAAGGGGTTGTGGGAGGCTTTCGGGGCACAGCTTCTTCTAAGCACCACCTTCCATACTCAAATGGATGGTCCGACTGAGTGGACCATTCAGACCCTTGAGAACATGTTACATTATTGTGTCCTTGACTCTGGTTATAGGTGGGAGGATCACTTAACTTTGGTGGAGTTTTCATACAACAATAGCTATCACTCCACCATTGGGGTGGCACCTTTTGAGGTGTTATACGGACGACCATGCAGATCACCTTTGTGATGGACTGACCCTAGGGAGTCAGCACCAGTGGGACCAGAGATGGTACGAGCTACCATAGAGAAGGTGAAGATCATTCAAGAGTGGATGAAGACTCCATAGAGTAGATTGAAGTCGTATACTGACAGGAGACGGAGACCCATGGAGTTTTCTGATAGAGACCACATCTTTCTACGGCTCTCACCTCGACGAGGTCTAGAGAGATTTGGCTGAGGTAGCACATTATCTCCAAGTTTCATCAGACCTTTATAGGTCCTCAGCAAAGTCGGAATGTTGGTATACTTCTTAGCTCTTCCACCTCAGTTGCATCGGGTGCACGATGTCTTCCATGTATCCCAACAGAGGAGGTATGTGCATGACGCTTCTCACATTATCGACCATGTAGAGATGGAATTCGAAGATGGGGAGACTTTCACGGAGGTTCCAATGGAGATTGAGGATCGACAAGAGAAGTTCTGATGTGGAAGGTCGATACCTTTGGTGCGTGTTCGCTGGCTGTACGGAAACCCCCAAAAGAGCACATGGGAGCCGGAGGCTCAGATGCGTGCTAAGTACCCCCACTTGTTCCCTTAGTACGAGTTGTAGCTTATAGGGATGTAAAGCCCTGAGGTGGGGATAATGTAAAGACTTGGAATTTCTGTGGAGGTTTTTTTTCTTAAATACATGGGAATTTTACGATTCCACAAAAATTGACGATGCATGATTCTGATTCCCGGGGTGTCCATAATCAATTTCTACATTTTTTGTTTTGGTATGTTTATTAAACATTCAATCGGGTTTTTATAACTTCTTTACTAGTGCTCAGAATTGAAATATGAGGGAACCGTTGAACTTGCAGCACCGATATTGGCTTATAGAGACTTTCAATTTGATGTAAGTGGGTCGATAATAAAGGTTAGTGGTTGTGTTTTCGTAGAAAATAATAAAATAAAGTGAGCTTCACTTTGTTTTTTATTTGAGCCACCATGTGGGTGTTTAGAGGTGGCTCCCACTTGATCTATAACCTCTTTGTGGAGGTTGGAAGTGGGTACCACCAGGCCATAACCTCCCATGAGAGGTTATGGTGGTGGGTACCACCACACCTCAACCTCCCATGTGAGGATTAATGTGGGGGGGACCACCTGAGACCACATAACATCTCATTTTGAATAAATGGGGTGGGGACCACCTGAACCCTATTAAATGAGAGGAGAGGAAAACCTCTCAAACTCCCTATTTAATGTACAGGAGCCTCTTGAGCTTCCTCCACATTAAAGTTTCCAACACACCCAATTAATGGGGCCAAATCCTCCCAATAATTTTAATGTGCCATCAAATGTTTAGTTTTTATTTTTGAAATATTTCCAATGAAATAATAGATTTTATAATATATTATTTGTCACATCAATTCGCCTTTGGGTAGAGGAGTTATTGGGAGAAAATTATTTCTCTAACGAAGAACCTCATCTTTCAATGAATAATGAAGAATGATTTCTTCCAATGAGGAATTCCGACAAAGATCTTCTTAGAACTTCTTCTTGGACACCTACCGAAGTGGAGAATCTTCAAAAACTGATGTGTGATCTTGGGATTGGCAGTGTACGGTGGATGTGACGGATGATGACAAAACCGTCTTCTTCCACGCAACTCTGTCGATGACCAACGATCAAGTTTGGGGGTTATTTTGAATATTATTACCTTCCTTCTTCTTCTTCGGTTGGAAAAGAATTGTTGCGGGTGAGTTATTGTTCATCATACTTCTATCTTGATGTGCCAAGTGTTACCACCCTAAATGCGGAGGGTATGGGCCAAACAAACATGGCCCAACTCCTCCGCAATTATTGTTTGTGACGATTTTCAACATGGTGACGTAACAATAAAGTGGTGTTGAAGGCGACGAAGGCAACAGGCAAAGGTCGTGCTTTCCACAGCCTCCACAAACCACAATCGGCCTTCCGCATGCCACGGCCGAACCCCCGCCATCCCATGTCGGCCCGAGCCGTACCAAGCCACACTGGCCTGGCCTGTTGGCCCTGCATGCCGGCTTTCCCGGCCACCTCCCGACCTGCCTGGCCCCCTCCCGACCGCTCGGCATCCCGAGCCGCCACCTGACCGAACCACCACCATCTCCCATGCGGCGCCCTAGCCGAACCATCGCGGTCGCGCCCTCCGGGCCGAGCAGCACTGGGTCGCACCCTCACAGTGCTCCGAGTCGAACTGGCCCTGATCCCTGGCCAAACCCCCCATGCGGCCAGCTGGGCTGGGCCCAGCGGGCCGGGCCGTACGTAACATACTGGCCCACCCAATGGGTCAGGCCAAACCCAACAGGTCTGACTGGGTCAATGTAGACCGGGTCAGCCCCGGCTGAGTCAGACCAAACCTAGGCCCACAAAAAACCCTTAAATTTCTTTTGGCCATATCTTTGGAAGCGGACCACCGTTTGAAAAACCATCAGTGGGACTAGTTTTCTACGAGCGTGATGGTCCCTTTGAGTATACACCCCTAGGGATTGGGGTATTGTTGAAATACAGTATGGTTGGATCATGCACGAATCCAACCGGTCCCCTATGACTGAAAGGAAAATAACTCATAGATCTGGCGTCTGATTGACGCGTCGGATGTTGCGTTGAGACCCCTATGATGAGAAATACCTATAAGATACTTTTAAGTGGGACTTCTTGATAGTTGGAGTATCGACCTGTAGCTCTTGGAGGAGATCCTCTAGGAGATGAGCGAGCAGAGTGCAGAGACCTAGTAGCTGGCTGAGACCTAACGATTGCTGACCAATTCGACTCGAAGTGATTAGACTAGACTAGTGGGGAGCGCCTTGGTGTCACGGAAGACCCATGGTGGGGAGCGCCTCTGTATAAAGCAGTGGACCCATGGTACTTGACAGGAGGAGTACCTCAGCAATCTACAAGGGGGAGTGCGTCTGTGTGATGCGGTAGACCCACGGTGGGGAGAACCTCTGTGTGACGTGGAAGACACACGGTACTTGACATGAGGAGTCTCTCAGCAGTCCAATGTTAGTGGGAAGCACATCTGTGTGATTCGGAAGGCACACTATACTCGATAGAGGAGGATTTCTCTAACAGCTGTGGTTTTTGACGTTCTTCTTGGAAATATTACTTGATACTACCCCTAGAATAAAAATCCTTGTTAAGCTGAGTCAATAAATTTTGTGTTTACCTCATGATTGAGATGCATTACTTGATAACTTTGGTATATGTATGAGCATATACCTAAGTGAGGTTATCTGTTGAATTCATAATTTTTGGTTTATCCTTGTTGGATTTGTGAGTCTGAGTATCGTTATACTCACCCCTACACGGGCTAAGCCCGCAGTTCGTTATGTTGGATGTAGAGGACGGACAGCGCTGAAAGAGGTTGAGTGTACCAGGACTGGACGATATCTGGAGGTAGACCACACGGTGAGATGGTACCCAGAAGAGACGGATGGATTTGGTGTGATATAGAGGCTATCTGTACCTACCCTTCATGTAGGATTTCTCGATGGATGATCCAAGAGCCGTTTTCCCTTTTCCTGTAATTTTACTTTCAGTTTCCTTGTACTTTACTGTTGGGATTGTATTTTCGACCCCATTTTTACTTTTCAACACTCCTTTTGTATACAGTTTTACTATTTTTTTTCTTTCAGAATGTACATTGTTGTGTTTGTTTACAATTATAAAGGAAATGAATTCCCTGTTTTAGGGATTTACACCTTTGGTGCTGGTCTCCAACCCCTGGCCTACGAAAGGCAAGCTTGGGGTAGTCACAGCATAGGCCCTGGGGGACGGTTCGTGACACTATCTATGGAACAAAGTGTATAAATATTACATTTTGGGGTAAACTTTGTGAAATAAAGATATTAGTACTTGAGATATATAAGGAAATTGTATTGGCTGCTAGAAATATAAAAAACACATCAAGGGAGATGAAAGTAGATGTAAGAGTTATGTTGAAAAACATCGGAGAGATCTATAATATGAAGTTCGTGAGAAAGTTTTCATTCAAATTTCTAAATGGAAGAAGTTTATAAGAATAGGAAATTCAGTAAATATATTACATAGGTATATTTCTCTCATTGAGATTCTAAATTGAGTAGAAATTGCATCTTATTTCTTGTCACTCACACTAAAAAATATCTCTAGTACATGTATCTCTCCTAAGAAAGTACATACATAAGCCTTCACATTTTCTAAATTGAGAAGAAAATACAACTAGAAAATGATATATAATATAAAGAACAACTTCTATAAATCATTGATCATTGTGAAAACATTCTATATAAATATATTATTCACATGGTTAATTATCTATGGGGGAATCATAAATTTGATGATGCTATATTGGAACCAAAGGATTTGATGAAGAAGATAAATCCTCATATTTTCTCAGAACAAATTTAATTTCAATTTAGGAATTGTTTTTGTTTGGGGTGTAATTTTACAACTAATTTTTTTATATGTATTCCCATTGATGTAAAACATTATGTATTGGATATCATACCATACATGAAACCTTGAGCCTTTATGAACCGGGATATAATAAATTGTTATAACCCAGCTATTAAATTTATTAGTATTTATAATATTAACCACTTTATTAGAATTATTTATATATGTTTTTATTAATTCAAATATGTTGATTAATTTATAAAAAATAAGTCGATAGTTTTAGGTAACATAATTTTATGATTTAATAATATGCATTCTTCAAAACTATTTTAATCACATTTTATGCGATATTTATTATTAATGTCTAAATTTTATTAAATTTATTTTATGAAATGAATATTTTAATTAATATTAGAATGTTATTATTTTATTTTGATGAAAGTTTGAGATATTTTCTAAAATGATTTATATTAATTGATTAACAAAAAATACTGATTTTTTAAAAACATTATCTTCAATTTTGACGTATATTTACCATTATACATTTAATATTGTCATAAATTATCATATTTAACCATTAATTGGAAAAAATATAATTAATTAGAAAGTATTTATAATTATAATTTATTTTTTAGAAGATAATATTTAGGCTCAAAACAAATTTTTATTAAAAAAATTACTTTTTTTCAGGATATATTTTTTTATCAGAATCATTTAATTTAATAACAATTAATTAATATTTTTAATTAAATTGATATATTACATATTTGTTTTATTGTTTTATAAAAGAAATTAAATTTTTTTTATATAAAAATAATTATATTAAATTATGTTTTATTTTTAAAAATCCATTTTTTGAAAAATGGATTCACTGGGGTTTTGTGCTCAATTAAAATTATAATATTCCACATATATAAATTTCATCTAGTAAAATGGTATCCATATTTGGAATAATAATTATAAATATGATGTAATTGGGTCATCTTGATTTTTCTCATATTGAATAGTAAAAATAATAAAATTTTGTTACCATGGTTATGGTTAAAATATGTTTACCTAAGGGTTAAACCTTGATATTAGGTTAGTTTTTCAACAAAAACATGTACAAATATTATTAGATGTTGATATTTAAACATATATAATTCTATGTTTGAATACCTATCCATTTATAGAAACTTTTATATGAATGTCACCTTAAATAATTGAAATCATTTAATAAATTTCTTATCTTTCCCTTTTCTCAATTATAAAAGGGAACATCCACTCTTCAAATATTCATACCATTTTAAAATTAGAGCAAATAATATACCTTCTCAAAATCTATATTTGTATACTTTTATTTAACTTATTGGTTTTTTATTCTCTTAATACCAATTCATCAATGATTAAGGAATAAGCCAATGATAGTCTCCCAATGAAGATGTATAGATATTAAGAAAACAGCTTAAATTTTATTTCATAACAAAAGTATGATAAACTTATGACAAACATAAGCAAATTATGAATCTATTATCATAAATATACATTGATTTATTTATGATGATATGATAATCATTTTACACCTCTTTTCAATCTAATGAGAAATGAAAGTATAGCTCGTGTGCATGGGTGGATTATTGCGTCCACAAAGTGTACAACTCATTTTACAAAATAATAAATCATGTTTTTTAATTATGATATTTATGAAATTTATATATGATATTAGGGTAAAAATAATTATTCTTTTATGATTAATTAATATTTATATTTCTTTCAGTCCCTCATTCAACAAATAAAAATATCAATAATGCGTACATTCAGACTGTCATTTCCTTGCTTTGATATGAATTTGTTTACATCATTAAATTATATTAATTTTTATGAATATGTATATACATAATATATATTATATTGTGTAATTAAAAACATTATGGTGATTAATTAACCATGAAAAACCAGTATGGACCAGATCATCTGACCCAAAACATACCAGAAAAATAAAGCTGCTAACACCCGAAATGATGCTGATAATGAAATATAATTAATGAATGTTTTATAAGAAATTATATGTAAATTTTATATTTTAATATTTTTATTATTATGTCTTTTTATAAATTAATAATAAATATAAATTTATTATTCATTATTTAGATCTCTTAAAATGAAAGATGAAAAAGACATAAGGGTTTTATGTAAAAATTTCATTTTTACTAGTATTATTTCTATTTAATGTTTTTGATTATGAAATAATTTAATACAACTAAAACATTTCCTCTTAATTTTCATCTCATATAGTTATTTGTAAATATTTCATTTTCTTGTCATTCTCCACTCTTTATGTACTCAAGATACCAAATGAATCATTTTAAGGAATATTAACCACGATTTACCCTTCAATCGTGAATGTTTTCTTCCATCCCTATATTTTATTTAAAAGTTTTCAAATTTTTTTTAATATTCTCAAAAAATTTATTAATTTCATTTGTACCCTGGTTTTAATTTAAAATTTTTAACAAAATATTCATTCCATTTTATGAACATGGTGTTTTTAACATTTTATTAACAATGTAGTAGATTTGGTTTAATTTTATTAATCCTTTATCACATTAAGATTATATTATTGTTATATTATTCATAGTTATGTTCATTGATTTATAGTAATTATTTCTATTTTTACTCAGAATCTGAGCTCTGTATTTCTTATGTTACCTTTCCCTAGGATACAAAGAATGGTTTTGTGTATGATATTTTTAAGAATGGGTATAGATGAGAAGAAAATCATATGAATTGATGCAGATAATTTAGGTACCTATTGATTAATTATCCATGATTACAAATACAATAATCTTATATATTCTTTAGTAATTAATTATTTTGATATGTATTATAGTAATGAATGGAACATGAATCATACTTAATTAAATCACAAACTCATAAGAAATAATGCATTAGTGATATATCTAAAGGAAATGACACTAAGAAAGATTTCAAAAACAATAGACGTAACATTAGCGGGATAAAAAAGAATAATAATTAATAATTGAGAATACCCAATGATTAGAAAATCCAATACAACTTTATAATATGAACTACTTGATATCAAAAAAAATATTCTAGTACATGTTGTGAAAATTAGTGTAAAATCACCATGAATCCTTGTATGATAAATAGATAAAATGATTGGTTGGTCAATGATGTTTAAACAACATTCTTTAAATAAACGATAAGTACTGGGAAGACTAGTGAAATTGGAAATAAGTTACATTAATCACCAAGTAACCCTTGTATGTACACCCATTTCAATCTGTGCAGATCATGAAGCACTCATTGTATTCTGCTCTGGTCTACCGGTACAATGAACCAGTGTTCCCCCTTTTCATATAAGTCCACAAGAGAACCACAATCTACTGTTCCAAACCCATGTACCAAATTATTTATTATTTTCTATAAATTGGACCTCATTGGGCCTTCTTTCTTCATTTTTTATAGGATATGAAAAATCATAAGAATCTCCATTAACCATAGTTTACAAATGCCCATCAAGTAGAATATCACCCTGAGTTTTGGTGAAATAATTATTAATAGTAAATTTAAAATTATATATATATATATTTCTTCATATTAAATATAAAATCCATCTGTTATTACATATAACGTCAGGTTTTTCTGGATTTAAATTCAACATTGATTTTAAATAAAACATGGAATATTATTAAAATATTAATTTTTAATATGATAGTTATCACATATCAGTTGGAATGAAATGTATGAATTGTATTAAATAAATTATTAAAATACAAGGTATAAACATGTATATAAAATGAATTCTTTTCTAAAAAATTAATTATAAATTAATATAAAAACTAAGTCAAATCAAGTAAATGTTTTTCTCGAAAACTGTTTTGATAAAAAAAGCATTACATAAAAAAATTAATGAAACATATTTGTAAAATTATTTTTACAAAATGTACATATTTTATATTCTATCAACTATTTATCATTCATATTATGTGTTTTATGGATTCGAGATAAGAGAAAAATGAATTTTAGGCAAAAAAACATTATTTTATAAATGAACTGTTTATTCTACACTTTCATCAACTTATTTAGAAAATATTTATTTAATAAATTTATAATATGTAATTAAAAATATAAAATTCATTTTTAAAATAAAAATATCAAAATTATCTTGGGGATAATTTCTGAAAAATCATAAAATGAATAATTTTTTGATGAATAGTGTAAAATAACAAATTCTAATTGAGAACTCCCTTTTTGTTCAAATTATTCATAATGATAAATTATATATTAAATTTTTCTAAGTGAACAATTAGATCAATTATTTATAATTTATTCCAATTTAGTTCATTTGAAATAATTCAATATTTAAATAAGATATAAAAACTTTTTGAATTTTGTGAAAATATTCTCTTTGAAAACCAGCTTTCTCATCCCATTTATAGTAGTAATTTTTAAATTAAAAGTGTTCACTTTTGTGAATTTAATATTTAAAAATATATTCAATATTCTAAAAAATAAAAAACAATATTATCTATTATATTCAAAATAATATTTTTACCAAAATATGTAATTAAAAAAATAAAAATTGATCATAATAGTTAAAGTAAAAACTGAATTATCAATGGTAAAAATAAATAGATAAGGGTTTAAATAACCTCATAACATGAATAAAATATATTTTATAAAACTATTTATATTACATCACCCATAATTATTTATAATACATGATTTTAGATCCTTATACATGAGAAAAACGGGGGTACAACTTCTTCATTTCAAAAAATCACAAGTGTGCCACTCACCTCACTCATAAAAATCCACCCTCTTTTATCATATCCACATTGTAAAACAATTTTTATATACTTTTAACTATCCAAATAACATTAAAACATCCTTAATATCATTATAATATCTTTTTATTTGTATTTACTACAACCTAGGATGGATTTTGGTACAAACCTACATAGGTTTCACAAAGAAAAGGTAACCTTCTTCAACGAGCACTTTTAATTTGTTTATTCCTTCACCTCACTAGATTATTATTAAAATGTGATTATATAATAACATAATTAGGTTAAATATAATTTTTTTTATGTTAATATTTTTAACAAAAAATATATTCACTTTAATTAAATGGGTTATAAAATCATCATTCGTGTGGACGGTGGACTACCACCTCACGACCTAATGTCATTTTTTCCATTACCACCTCTCATGGTTGGGTGTGATGATGGATTTAATTTAAAAATATAAAATTTATTTAATTGTTATTCTTATTTATTAATTATATAATACATATATATTTTAAATTTTCATTTCATGTGGGATACAATGACAAGGTTCATGTATATGGAGGACTACCGTAATGTGATGTGATGTGATTCTTTTTCATTAATGCTTAAATGGAAGATAATAAAGGTGAATTTAAAAAAATAATTTATAAATTAAATAATTATTGTATTCATGATATATTTATAATTTTAATATGATAATATATCATTTCATATCTTACCTTTTCAATCACTGAAGGATGAAAACATCATTCTTGTACATGTGGACTACTGCCTTCAGGAATCGATGTGACTCTCTAATCTCATCTTCACACCATATGTATGTTAATAATAAGTATATTTAATGAAATATAATTTTATTCATGATATTAATATAACTATATTATTATAAAATATTACTTACCTTATTTCCATAATGATCATTGAAAAATGAAGATGTTACTTATGTGTACATATAGATGATTGTCTTTATGACTGTAATGTATATCATTTATCAAAATAATATTTTATTATTGGTAGTAAAATTAAAATTTATGTATAAAACTAAAATTATTCCATGATTTATATTTTAAATATCACAAACAATTCCAAATGTAAGAGGAAAAAAATACCAAATCAATATACACAAGAAGAAAAAGCAGTTATTACCTAAAACATGATTTTAGAAGTCGAATTTTATTAAATATGTAATAAAAGTAAATAAGTAAAACATATATAGTATGATAAATATAATAATTTTTATCCTACATCAATTTTTTCAATTTTCAAAAAATCTAAACAATGTTGATATGGGAATAATTACAAAGAAACCCACTTGAAAACAAATCACGAAACAAAACAAAACATATGAAAAAAATTTCTACCAAGCCTGACATAATATTCAGAGTTATAGATGAAAAAACCTCAGATATGATACTCAGTAATATAATTTTTAATCTATAATATATTTATAATTTGATTATATTTATTATATATGATGTTAAAATGATTATGATATAAGTTAAGACTTAAGGTAAGAGATTTATATCTCAATTTTTATATCTATGAGACATGAAATATTCACCACTTATTAATTTTATGTCATGGATATACTAGCCATGAATTTATTATATTTTTCCTATCATTATAATTATGGTGATCTACGTATCCATTTTAAGAACTATCATTATTTGGGTATGTAGTTAAAATGTTAGCAAAGAGATAAGGGGGTTTTGTCTCAATTGGCCTTCATTGAGACATATGGTTAAATTAAGCACATATCTTCTTTTACATGTTGTTTATACTACTCGATTTACTCGTAGTATAAGAAATATACTTATACTATTGAAATTTTTTCTTTCATTTTATTGTATTACATAATGGGAATTTCATTTTAGAGTAATAAATGTGTTCAATGTTTTATATTACAATTCTTTCATTTTATATAGATTATTTATGACTATATTTCAGATGATCAAATATTATGATCCATCTATCAAGAAAATGAAGAAATTTTATTATCCTCTTGTTATGTAATAAGAATAAATTCTATTCCTTCATTTTCCTATATTCATATACTCATGTTCTCAAAGATAATTATTTTTAATAAAAATAGTATTTTGGTCAAAAACATGATTTCATAGAAAAAATTCCAAAAATGTTTCAAAAAATGTTATCAATATTTTTCAAATGATTTATTAAAGAATATTTTACCAAGGTTTTAAATTTTATAAAAAATTTAAATGAGTATTCATGTCGGTATCCAAATAATTCCTATTTATATTTTACCATAAATATAAAAGAAAAATTTGTTTTAACATGCACAACATGGAGGGGATTTACCACTCTCATAACCCTTATTTTCTATGAATAATATTTTATAATAATTTTATTTTATTTTCATATAAATGTATTTTAATAAATTTTTATGTATTAATATTTGATTTCAAATAAGAAAATGATATTTTCCTCAAGAAATTAATTAAATTATTTTTGAATAATCCTTTATAAGTTTTTATGTTTATTTTATAGGAAAAGTATTTTGAAAATGATTTAATATTTAAAAAGTGTTTTTCATTGTATAAATGATGTCTTCCATTTGAATTTTTTTTTATTATTTTTAATGAATCATTTATATGGTTTTCAATATTATTATTTGGTTTAAAAAGTAATTTTAACTGATACATTATCTTTATAAAGAAAAGTTACTATTCATTTATCAATCAAAATAATTATCCATATAAGTTGGTAAACATTTATTTAACTTATTTGTTTTACGGGAAATGAACTAAGGATAGATTTTTTTTATTTCTCTGAATGGATTATGGTGGAAAGAGTTTTATAAATTTTATTTCAATACATGGCATATGATATGATGAATGTTTTATGGTCACGTGGAAGTGATCATAATTATTTTATAGGTTAGACCACTAACCCCCTCTAATTCATTAGGTAATGTTTTATATATCATGGTATAGACCTGATTAGAACTTGGAGTAAACCTAGAAAATTATGTAAATTTTTACACTATGATGGTCTTGAGATTGAACCATTACTACCAAGATGGTTTGTGAAGTGAATCTATTCAACTTTGATAGAATTATAATTGATACTTGAATACTATATAAATTAATTTATTTCATTATGTGTATTCCACAAATTTTGGTCATATTCTAGTTTTATTTACTAACTGAACAAGTTCTCTGATTCCTTTATTATTCATGTCTTATGACTTATAATTATTTATATAATTAACCATGATTAGGATAATTTATATCTAGGGTATATTTTTCAATTTTTATGCACATGTTCTTATATCCTTATGTTCATATTATGCATATGTATCTCCCATTTTTACCATTACTGAGCATTTGAGATCGCACTTTCTTATGTTACCTTTCCCAATGTTATGAAAAAATGTTATAAGTATGTCATTTATATTAAAATTACATACTAATATGGTCTTTCTTGAAGTTATTGAAGATAATTCATGAATTAAGAATATTGTGATCCATGTTTCCAAAGGCACTATATTATTATGGTCCTCAAGCATATATGTATATAGAGTAATGAATATTCCTTTAAAAAGATGTGAAATACATATATTATAATTATAGGTTTATATAGTTTGTAAAAATGGAATGGTTTAGTTAACGATTGGGAACTAAGAAGATAATAAATTAGTCGGATTCAAATGGATGTTCCTCTATAGTAAATAAAAGGATGATTCAAAGTGCAGGAAAATTCGGGAAAATTTGGAAAATAATAGAGAAAGTGATTTCTATGAAATCGCATCCCTATATGATTACTACATGTGGTAGTGCCATAGTAACAGTGGTATATGTGGGTAATATTTCATAAATGGGTCCATTTATTTGGACTCCATCCTCCCTTATTTTATGACAACTTGCCTTATTACACACCTTATTTGACACTACCAAGGGATATGTTTTGGAAATATAAAAATTATTTATAAAATATCATTAATGATATAAATATATAATTAAAATAAATTAACTCTATTTATCATATGTTTCCATAGTTTGAAAATATGGGGTCATTATTTACAAACCATATAAGTAATTTTTCAGGATTATGTTTTTCCCCACTATCATTAGTGTTGGTCACACTATACTTTTGGTTTTATTAGATTGTTGTAACCTAAAAGAACAATGTTAATAATAAATGTGATATATAATAAAATTATTTTCCACCTAAGAAACCAAATATTATCATATTTATAATGAGAAATATTGTTTATGTTCTCACATAACTTTTTGAAGCTTTAAATCATGGCAGACTCCTATGTTAGAAAAGGAGGGATAAAAAAATTACTGAGCCCATCATAAGGAAACATCTATAATCATTTAGTTTCTATTCTAAACCAATAGTTACAGAGACATGGATGAGTACCTTTGAAAAGATATTTTCCATCCACCAGTGTTCATATAATGAGAAATTCACTTTTGTTTTCTACCATTTGGATAGTGATGTAGATTAATGGTGGACTCTTATGAAGAATATGAGTAACCATTATGAAATTGCTTTTATCGATTGGGATGTGTTAAAGAACATATTTATCTACAATTACATTACTTATATTCATCTTAAGATGATAGAAAAGGATTTACTTGAGCTAATTCAAAATCATGATGATGTTGTTGATACCTTAGAAGAAAATATTATTGGACTTATGAGGAACACTTTTGGTATTATCATACTGCCTAGAATTAGGGTTGATCAATTCATCAGCTACTTAAAACCAATTCTCTAGTCTGTTTTATCATAAGAGAAGTTATTATATTTGAATATATTTTTCAATGTGTTCTAAAGTTGTAAATAGATTTTATAGTTATGTATCAATATAATTGTTTTGAAAAGAACACAAAATTGGGATTCAATAGAAGGTATAAAAACCATGGTGAGAATAAAATGATCCTTCCTTTATTCTTATGGTGTGGGAAGAAACATGGGAGAAATATTCTTATGGTAATTATTTAATGCTATAAATGTGTAAGGTATGTTCACGAGGGAATTATTTTCTACTGTGATGTGAATAATATATCAAATGACGTGAAGAGAGAGAAAGATGCACAAACTACACCACCCACACTCAAGTTCTTCAAATGAACGGTCTATGAGAATTATGTGAATTCGTTCCCCAATCCAAGGGCTGAAGAGGATTATAGTCCATAAAACTGATGAAGATAAATGGAAAAGGATGAACCACAAGTCGAGTGACAACTAGTTTCATCGCGAAAGCCCGTGGGGATTTAACCCTCAATTGAAGGGACAAAAGGTATAGAACCATTCACTAGCAAAAAAAGGTTTTTTATATGGGAAAACATAAATATAAATATTTTTGAGTATATATATTTATGATTTTTGTGTCATTTTGTTATGGTTAAGAGATGAATTTTAAAAATGATACAGTGACCATTATCCACACCAAAACCGAAATGGGAAGACATGACTATGGGTTTTGTAATCTGAATCCCCCAAAACATAAAATGGGAATAATGATACATGGGTTATAGACAAAGTATTTATGATTTCATCACACATTACCTCTATCAGAGAGAATTTATATTGGAATAATATTTTCAATATATACATTAATTAAATCATAAGGATTAATAGAGTAGAACATTCTATGAGGCCACCTCAATTCTCCGATGGACATCAATCGTGAGATTCAAGGACCGTCGCCCCTCAGTGAATGAGTTTGACATGTTTGTTTTCAGATCGTCGAATCATCAAAATCGAGCGACGATGGGGATCTTTTATAGACATCACTTCATTTTTCTCTTTGACTTAGAAGAGGATTTTATCCAAGCCTAGTCTTCAACACCTCGTCATTTCAACGGACATCAGTTCTTTCTTATTTGATGGAACTATGAATTTCACTTGAAGTAGTATTCTCCCACAACATCCATCTGGGTAAGATTCCCAGAACTTTCCCTTCCCTTCTAAAATCCCTCCATTATCTGCATGTTAGGAAATTTGGTAGGAAGATATCTCTACTCGAACTATAAAACGAGATCAGCTGGTCATCTGGTTGCACCCCTGGTATTTTTTGAAGTTGATGTCTCACATATACCGGTTGATTTTGTATGGATTTCTATAGGTGAAGAATTTTGATACAAGTAGTCGATCATCTATGAATCTTGGGTAAATTTCTGTGAATCTTGCAAGATGATGGGGAATGATCTGGTGAACTGTAGGAGTGGAGGTAGGAGTAAGTCTTGTAAACTAAAATAGTGGGTGGTAGGATATACTCCAGGGTTGAAGGATGTGGCACCTAGAGATGAGTTAGGCCTTCGAGATAATGCAGGCTGGGCTACTGGAAATGTTATTACGGATGTTGTGAGGGAAGTGGGGGTGTCTTCAAACCTGATGGTGGATGTGGTGTTTGGTAGGTTGAAGCGTGATCTTGGTGTTTCCCAGAAAGGAGTACTGGTGTAAAATGTGAATGTTTTAGATCAATCTATTGGGAACAATGATCCAAACCATGGTGTTCTAACCACAGTAGAAATGGTGGATGTGGTAAACCAAGAAGATGATCTTGTTGGAGATATTGATACAGTGAAGGAAAATTCGATTATGGATATGGAGGTAGGTGATTCATCAGATGTTTTTGATGGTTGGGTGAAGGTTTCAGCTGGGCGGAAGTCTCACCCTGAGAAGAAGGCATGCAGTATTGAGCTTGGGAAATGTTTTGCGGGATTTCTAAATGATGAAGTGGAACCTGTCTTGGATTGGGATACATTTGTGATGGCCCATGTTTCTCTCCTATGTCTCATGGAAGGGTGTCTGTTGATGTTATTGCTGAAGCACAACATGGCAGGAGGGATGGGTAGGTGAAATATTAGGATATTGGAAATAGTTCTCCTATTTTGATGAATGGGAGGATGTCTCATATTGGAAAGGAAATTACTAGGAATGAAGTTGACAAATTTCAGTCTGACTCGCATCCCCAGGATGTTGTTTTCAGTGAAGGTTCTATGTAGGAGGGACTGGATGGTTTCAAGGAGAATTTGAAGAATTCACAATGTTTGGGATCGATTGATGATAATAGTCACTTTAAGGATGAACAGGGTGTTCAAGATGGTTATCAAGAGGTAAATATCACTATTAATTGGGAGAAAATATCTGATAGTGAAAAGGAGAATGTTGGTGGCAAGATGAGGAGCTCTTATAGTGACATTGTTCAGGGTGG
Organism: Viscum album; assembly: GCA_963277665.1. NCBI lineage: Eukaryota > Viridiplantae > Streptophyta > Magnoliopsida > Santalales > Viscaceae > Viscum > Viscum album. The sequence continues at coordinate 882,028,200 of OY728143.1, read as the reverse complement.
TAATAAGGTTCTATCAGGGAAGGAAGAAGTTATGACTGCTCCAACAAGACGAAGGCAAAGGAAGGACTATTTTTATTTTCCACAACCGATTCCTACCAGGTCCTCTGTAATCAAAGGAAAAGGTATGAAATCTTCTGAGGAGTACCTATATTTAGACAAGTTAAATTTCATAAAGAAGTATGTTAAGGCACGATAGTAGTATAAAATCTTGGATTGGGAGACAACCACAATGGATGAAGCTACTGGGAATCGGTATGGGGATGAATATGGTTTTTATGATTTTTAGATGTTTTTTATGGATTAAGTTTCTTTCTTGCTGTACTTTTACTTTATCTTTAATAAATGGTTGGAGACTTTGCCTATGACTAAGATTTATGGTATTATCCACATAATGATTGAAATTTTGAGATAAAAATTAAAACACTATATGATATTCTATGATCTTATTCATTAGATTTCAAAATTGGTTGGATTAAATTCATTCCTAATGTATATTTTTTATTAAATTTTACCTTTCACTCAAGAATTCAGATGGACCCATTTTGGATTTAGGTGTACAACTCTGGTGTACTAGAATGATGTTTTTGAAAGAAAGTTATTAAGACCAAATAATATTGACGTGATGATATAGAATGTTATATCAATTTATTAACATGAATGGACATTACATTTTTTATAGAAATGTTATACTTATGATCATTATTGTGACCTAGATTTCGATATTATATAGATTATATTTATATGAATTTATCTATGGAATAATGAATAGAAAATTAAGAACAATGTATATTGTACAAAATAATATAATTGATCATATTAGGATTGTATCATAATGTTTAGAACCTCTACCTAACCTCTCTTAAGTCAATGATGTTTCCTATGTATCTTTCTTGAGGAAGTACATACCTGATCCATCGCAAGTATTGACCTTAGAGGTCATACATCAAGGGAAGGTTATTTATTATTATGAATAATATGTATATATTCAAAATCTAATAGAAAATTTTCAATGAAACAAAAACACTCACATGATAAATTTATTGAGTGAAACCACACACTTGAGGAATAAACATTTGAACCTACAGATGCAATGAGATAAAGTATTTAGGTTGTTTTCAAAAGAGTGAATCATTTCGAGGGAGAAATTATATTTAATGTGGTAGATTTTAAAATCCAGAGATTCTATGAAGTATTTTTACTCAAATATATTTTTAATATTTTTTAATATGTGCAATATCATGTTTATAATTCTTTACATGAAATAGTAAGTTTGGATTGCATTACACTAAACAATGGGATTAAATATAACTTGAAATACAACAAAAAATAGTATTATTTAATGTTATGGTTATCACCTAGTTAGAGGAATGGTGGGTATGAATCGGGTAAAATATATTATCAAAACATAAAGTATAAAATTGTATAAAAAATGAATCCATTATTGACCAATTTATTAAAAATAAAAATAAAAACTATATAAAAATATTGAAAATATTTTTTATGAAAAAAACCATTTATCCAAAAAACCCAGTTTACATTAATAAATTGAACAAGAATATTTATGTTAATGAAATTAATTAAATTCATATTTAATAAATTTTAAAAAAAACTATTTAACAATAATATAATTTTCTTTCCAGACCATAGAAAAGAATAAATCCAGTTTTATGTTTAAAACATTTTGTTTTATAAAAATCTAGTTTCCCCCATTTTGAGCACTTTTTTAAAAAATAACATAATGAAAATATAGAATATTTATTTTAAAAAATAAAATTATTTTTTATTTTAAAATATCACTAATTACATATGATTAATTTTTTATAAATTTATATGTCGAAAAAATTTCTGATAAATGGTGAATATTAATAAATTTTAATTGAAAACTAAATTTTTTGTTGACTTTCTTTATAGAGTTAAATTATATTTTAAAGTTATTTAAATTTAAATAACATGAAATATATATATATTAAAAGATTTATTCAATTGGTATAAATTCTATCATATAATTGAATATAAAAACATTTGTAAACATTTGAACATTTTCTCATAGAAAACTCATTTTCTCGTTGTGTTTGTAGAATTAATTTTTATATATTATTTTTCCACTTATGTGAATTGAATTTGAAAAAATAAATTCAATTTTTGGAAATGAAATAATTTATATTATCTAATAATTTAAACATAATTTTTTAGAAAAATTAAGTTTGAAGAAACATAAAATTAATTAACACTGTTAAAGTAAGAAAGGGTTCTGTGGGGTTAAACTAAAAATATATGGGGGAAAATGTCCAAAATATATATATATATATACACAATTTTATTTCCATAATATGACATAGCATATATGTATTTGTAATAATCTATCTATAATCTTTTTAACATGAAAAAAAACGTGTGTCAAACATATTCTTTTCAAAAAAATCAATGTGTGTCGCTCACCTCACTTATAACAATTCACACCCTCTTCGCTCTTATTCAAACATTAAACCAATTTTTTCAGAAACTAACTACCCAAATATGTTCGAATATTCCCTCATATCATTACATGGGAATTATTATGTATATTAATCCATCATATTATGTCTGGTGCAATCATAAGGACACTACCCAAAGAAGAGATGCCCTTATTCAATGAGTGATTTTATTTTATTTCTACCTCCACCAAATTAAGTTATTATTAAACCAATATGATTTATTAAACATATTTTTTTCCAAATAATAATATTTTTCTATTTTAATTTAATTACCAAAAACCATTTCCACTTCTATAGAATGGTTTATCAAATCATCACTCGTGTGTATGGTGGACTACTTTCTCTTGAACCGATGAACTTCATTTTTTGATAACCAAAAATCAAGGTTAGGTATGATGATGAATATATTGTATGTATATGATATTTATTATATTAATATACGTTTTTATTCATTATAATATTTATATATATTTAATTTCATTCTATAGGGCATACGATAACTTTGGGTGTACAGTAGACTACTGCCCCACGAATTGATAGGATTATTTTTCACTAACACTTTACATGGAAGGAAATAAAGAATATTTAAATTTATATATATAATAAGAATAACATAATTATGATATTAGTGTAATATTTATCATTTTTAAGAGAAATATATATCATTTTATTTCTTACCTTCTCAATTCTGGAAAGATGATAACATTGTTTTTATAAGTGGTCACAACCACCTTTACCAAGTGATGTCACATTATATTTTCATCACACAACCATGTGGATGCCCTTTTTAGTTCTATATGAAGAAATAATAATCTATCAATGGTATTATAATAATTATATTAATATTAAATATTTATTACCTCATTTTTATAATGATCGTTGACGAATTGAAACAATACTGATATGTACATATGGCCAAAAGTCTCCATGATCGAACCACACATCAATTATTAAAACAATATTTAATGCTTGGTATTAAAATTATAATTTATTTAAGAATATTATAATTATGTGATTTTTAATATTATCTAGATCATGGTTTTGTTATCATTGGAATAATACCCATAAAAAACAAAATTTTAACAAACACCAAAAAATAAAGAATTTATTACTGCTACAATGATTTTAAAAAAGAATTTTTAGCACATGTGTAATAAAAATACATAAGTAAGTCATATATGGTATTCTAAATATAATTATTTTTCATTAATAAATATATATTTAAATTATTATTATTATAAATGAGGTTCAAACATGTATAAAAGATGTTGATATTTATGGTAGATGATTTCCATATCACTTTTTTTAGTTTGGCACATGTCATATTCACTACCAATTTTTTATGTGGTGTACATAAATCCCATAAATGTATTTTAAGATTCATATCCTAATAATTAAAATTATTTATATATCAATTTATGAAACTATTTTGATAAGGCTTATTGTTAAAAAGTCAACAATTCAGTAATGGATTTGTGTCTTAATTTTCCTTCTTTGAGACATATGGATATGTTATAAACATATATTATTAAAAGAGGTGTTTTTATTGATCCTTTCCCTATTTATTTCAATAATTTATTTACCTAAATAATATTTATATTTTATTTTTTGCATATTCCTTCAGGGGTCATACAATTCAAAGTTACTAAAGTGTCAGTGAATTTATGTTACAATGTAATTATTTATCAGGATTGTGTATGATTATGTTTACGGTGATCAAAAAATTATCTATATCTCGAGAAACAAATGGATTTTCATATCCTTAATTTAGTTGAAAAGAATAAGTGTTCTCCCTTTATTTTCCTCCCACAATGTACTAAATAGTTCAAACAAAATTTTTTTATGAAAACTATTCGAATTTCGTTGAAAAAACTTTATCTTCAAAAAACATGTTTAATAAAAAGTTTTTCAGAAATGATTTTGTCTTTTTGAAAAATAATTGACATAAAATTTACACATTTTTAAATTTTTTTAAATTTTTTTAATTGAATATTCATGTCGTTTTTCAAATATTTTCAATTTATATTTTGATAAAAATGAGAAAGAAATATTTTTTTATAGCATGTAAGAAATGAATGGAATTTCCCACCATCATGACCATTATTTTTTGGATGATTATTTTATACATTTTATTGTTAATTTAAAAAAATTATTTTAAAATTATTTTATGATTTTGAATGTTTTATTAATTTGAAATGAATATTTTTGTCCATAAATTATTTCTATTGATTTTGAATCTTACATTAATTTTTTTCAATGTTATTTTAATGGAAATGGATTTTTAAAATGTCCATTTCTTTAAAAAAATCAGATCTAAATGGAAATTTTCCTCAAAAGAAATTTTGATTTATTTTAAAATCTACATTTATATGTTTGTCATGTTTTTTCATAAAAACAGATTTCCAAAAATAAATTGGTTTTAAAAGTTTATTTTCAAAGACATGTTATCTTTATAAATAAATGTCTCATGTGATTTATCATTTAAAAACATTATCCATCTAATATGACAACCTTTAATATAACATTTTATTTTCGGGTAATATGAACCAAGGATACCATTATTATTCTTTCACTTAATTATTTATGATGAAAATAGTTTTAACAAACCTATCTTATTTAATGGGTTATGAAATGGTAAATTATTTATAATTTTTTGTAGTACATTTATAAGTCATTAATTAAATTATGGGTTAGACCTCTATATATATGCAATGAATTGGGTAATGATTTACATATCATGAAATATGTAGGACATTAATGAAGAGTGAAACAATTTCAATATGGGAAATTGTCCATTATAATGTTATTTGGTGTGAACCTGGACTACTATAATGGTTTGTGGATTGATTTAATTACACTATAATATCATTTACATTCATCCTTGACTATTATAGAAATTATTGTTTACTCTTATATGTATGAAACAATTTTATGTCTTACACTAGTGTTATACTCTCATAGATCATGTTCTTTTATTTCATTATGATTCATGTATTATGAAATAAAAATGATTATTCCATGACTCAAAATAATGATATTTGATATTTAATATATGGTTTTCAATATTTATTCTCATGTTCATATTGTACTTTAATATCTCCCTTGTTTACCATTACAGAGTATCTTTTCTCACCATATATTAGGTTTCCTTTCCCCATGTTATAAATAAATTATTTATATAGTTTATTTGAATGAATATCACATAATGAAATGATAATTATTGATTAAATTGAATAAATTTTAGGAATTAGGATGATTGTGTTCCGTGATTAAAAAGGCACTAAACTATTATGGTCATTGGGTTTTTTTAATATAATGAATATTTATCTGAAATGATGTAATATCCATGTATGAAAAGTTGGGGTTGCTATAGGTCCCCTTTTGTGCATAAAATCTTTGGGAATGATATAATTAAGGTATTTTTTGTCACATAAGGTTTTAATTCCTTTAAACCACCATGGAACCCCATTTTTCCACTGCATCTCAAAAATCAATTGCGATGGACCCATATTGGGAGAAACAACATGTGATTCATTCACCTAAAGGTATATATAATGACCTATAAAATTTATTGTAATGACCCATCCCTCTGGTGCTCATGTCGTGACTACCCTAAGTCCCCCTTCCATAGGCCAAGGGCTGGTGACTAGCACAAGAAAGGCATATCCCAGAAACTGGGAAGGCTTCGCCTTTTTCACTTGAAAACCACACAGTCCAAGAACACAATAATATAGAAGAACAATGTAATCTATATAGTAAAGTGGTGTATACATAAATTAAAGGGGGACAGAATACAAGCCCAACTAGGAAGTAAAAGTAAAACTGAAAACAGCTCCCATGAACACCTTCCATGGATCTTATGTGATGGGTAGGTACATCTCTCAAACTGTCATCTTGGTGGTACACCTCTTATAATGGTCCACCACTGAGTAGCCTCTAGTCCTGGTACCTATGTCCTCATTTAGTTTCATTCTTCATGTACATAAGACACAACAATTTGTGGACATAGCCCATGCAGGGGTGAGTATAAAAATACTCTATAGGGACCCTAAGACCCCCTAAGATCTCTCAGAATCCACTAAGGGTGAACCACCAAGCAAAACGATAATCATAAAGAATGAAACAATAGTTAGACCTATATAGTTATATTCACATACATATACCTATGTTATCAAGTATACACATCTCATTCATGAGGAAACATAAGGCCCAACTCATTACCCCAAAGCACAGCTGTTCCACAATGGAAGAATACCACGAAGGTAACACCGCGAATGTAAGTACAACAAAGGTAACACTACATAAAATAATACCACATAGGTATCACCACAAATATAATTACACACAAAATATTACCACAAATGTATCACCACCTATAAGTGTACCACAAATGTAAGGACTTAACTCACAGTAGGTATAACATAAGAATGGAAGTATAGATTATTAGTTGTATTCATAGATCATCTAACTTCGTTGAGAAGATATTATATTAACCTAAATAATATCGATTATTAACCACACATGATCAATAGATTAACCATACATTATCTGGAGATGACCTACATAGGACGGGTATGCGCTGACCCACACAAGATTGTTGTGTGATGTCCCATAGAGGATCTGAAGATGACCCACACATGATCTGAAGACTCCTCAAGTACAGCCAGCCATAGGGTTCCCATAATAAGCATGATTAATTATAGGATTTGATTCTCCTCAATCCATTGGTCAATACTTTAACTTCCATGAATTTTAACTACGAAGTATCCCAATGGTCTGCCACTTCATAAGGAATCCAACACAACAGGCAGCGCGTCCATTGGACGCCAAGTTTTTATGTTATAAACCTTTTAGTTATGAGGCCCCAGTTGGATTCAGGTTCGATCCAACCCATCCATACTCCAATGTTATCCAAAACTCATGTGTAGTATACCAAAAGGACTATCTTGATACAAGGATTCCATCACCATAGATGATTCATCAATCGGACGCCTGAATCACAAGTTATGGCACAAAAGATGTAACTAGGCCCGAATGGGTCCAGTTCCGGTCTGACCTGGTTGGACTAACCTAGGATGACCCAGTCTAGGCTGACACGACCTAGTTATGGTTGACCGGACCCAGTCTGGGTCTGACCTGGACAATCTGGGGTGCGGTGGGCCTGGTCCAGCCCGCGAAGGGGGCGGCCCAGCGCGGCCTGCTGGGCACTTCCCAAAGTGTAGCTTGTGACCGGGGTGGCCCCTTGTGGTGGGGTCAGCCCTAGACACCACTCGGGAGGGGAGGTGTTCCCCCAAGTCCACCCTATCAACCCTTTGGTCATTACGTTTTGGCCAACTAGGTGGTGCCATGTGGTGCCGTCGGTTGGCACGTGGGACCCATTAGAGGGGTCCCGCTTGGTGAGACACTATGAGCTAGATTTCAGGCCAGTTCTACTCCCAGCGGCTTGACAGCACTATTGTCCTCCCTGTGGCCGACCGAGTGATGGCAGCCCTCTGGTCTCCACCATGGCCATGTGCCCATGGTCTCTAGCTCTGGTGGTGCAGACGCATGCCGCAGCTTTGCCATGCGACAGACCGGTGAGCCGGACGACCCTCTCCTTCACCACGACTGATGGACTGCAACCACCTCTTCCAGAGGCATAGATGTGAAACCTCCCTAGTCATGGTTTTCCAATGTGATGACTGCTGCTTGTTCCCAACCATCATCGGTCACTGGCATTGATCACCATCAAACTTCCTCGGTTCAGTGGGAGAGCTCTGATGGTTTGTTCATCAAACTGAAAGAATAGTTGTGGGTCTCAGGACGTTGCAGTTGTTCCAAGACCAATGGGTTCAGATTCTATTAAACTTGAAGTCTTTCCCATTAAGATCACTTCATTAAATGAATTAATGGAAGGATCAGGCCATGTTATATTGGCCCTTACCCTCGACACTAGATCAGTAAAAGACAGCTTATGAATATTGAATTATAACATGGAATCACAATTAACAAACAAGAACAACCAAATTCAAAAACCCTACCTCATTTGATTGTTGGAGATGGGTTGAGGTGGGATATGAAGAAGATGAAGACACCGACATCTGAAACCCCACTATACGCTCCAAAGTCAGGTCCTCATTCTAGATATAGAGGATGTTATTTGTTAGAGGATATTTCTCCAACGCTCTCCCAAGACTCCCCTTGCCAACGATTTCCCCCAAACTCCAAAAAGGTCAGGATCCAACCAAATATATTAAGTTTATTAATTAAAAAATTAAAGTTGTCTCATTAAATTGGGGGAAAACCATGAATTTCCCTATACTAAAGGGGAGTATGGATAATCCCCACCACCATGTTTCAAATCAGAGGTTTCAATAAAAATAAAAGTTATTGTTTTATTTTTATTATTTTTCTTTTAACTCTTCCACGAAATTCAAAAAATCTAACTTCCACTCTCGACCTATTGTGGTCAAGGTGAAAGTCTCCTTATTCAAATATCATAGTTGTGAGTTCAATGGTGCCCTCAGATTTCAATTTCAATCATCAGATTTAATGTTACAAAACACTTCTCGGGCATTCAATGAATTCACCTAAAACATTTCAGAAATTCATTCCGGGCACACTAGGCCTCAGAATCTCATGCCATCAATATTCATGGACTCTTAATTTTCCAATATAATTTAAAAAATTACATGGGAAAATTTTGGGTCTTTAAATTCTCCCCACCTCAGGGCTTTGAATCCCCAAAAGCCACAACAAAAACTAGGAAAATAGGTGGGGGTTTTGAGCATGAATCTGAGCCTCTCACTCCCATTATCTCTCCCGGGGGTTCCCATGTTTCCAACGTACACACACTAGAGTTATGGATCACCCATGAAGGACTCTCTCATGTCGATCCTCAATCTCTATTGGAACCTCAAAAAACATCACCTCATCATCATTGTCCAGTTCTCCCTATTCAATGATGTGCGAGAGATCATGTATGTATCTTCCCAGCTAGGATACGTGGAAAATTTCTTGCACCAGGTGTAAATGAGGGGGAAGAGATAAGCAGAATACCACCTCACCAACTCTTCTGAGGACCTGAAAGGATCCGATGAACCTTAGAGATAACTTGCATCCCCTACCAAATCACTGTAAACCTCATCAAGGTGAGACCCATAGAAATATGTGGTCACCATCCTTGAAATCCATTGGTCTTTGTCTCCTATCATAATAAGTCTTCTACCTACTCTGTGAAGTCTTCATCTGATCTTAGATGATCTTCACCTTCTTTATGGTATCCCACACCATCTATGGTCCTAAGAGTGCTGACTCCCCTAGGTCAGTCCAACACAGAGGTAATCTGCAAGGTCGACCGTTAAACGCCTCGAATGGTGCCATACCAATAGTGGAGTGATAACTCTTGTTTTATGTGAACTCCACCAAGGGAAAATGATCCTCCCAACTGCAGTCGAAATCTAGGACACATGCAGGAAGCATATCCCCTAGCGTCTGAATGGCATACCCTATCTGACCATCCGTCTGAGGATGGATGGAGGTGCTCAAGCGAAGCTGTGTCCCGAATGCCTCTTGAAGACCCTTCCATTGTTGGGAAGAAAAAAGTTCATCAAGATCAGAGACAATTGTAAAGGGCACTCCATGAAGCCGCATAGCCTCCAGTACATAGTGGAATCATAATCCCTCTACTGATCCCTGCTCTTTGATAGGTAGGAAGTGGGATGACATGGTGAGTCGGTCAACGATCACCCAGATAGAATCATGTCCCCTGGACATTCATGGAATTCATGTCTCAATGTGGAAGGAAATTCCATCCCACTTCTACTCAAGCACCTCTAGTATCCAAACAATGATAGTTGGAACTTCATGCCCTGGCTTCACTTGATGACATATGAGGCACCATGAGACAAACTCTTCTACAACTTTCTTCATTCCCGGACTCCAGTGCTGACATCGAAGGACCTGGTACATATTCACCACTATTGGATTTACTGCTAGAGAGGATATATGAAAGTCCATCAACACTTCCTCATGTAGCACCACTAGTACCATAGTACATCCTCCTAAGAGGATGACGTTCTCCCCTCCAACAAAATATCCACCAGTTTCATGTCCTATGGATATCAAAGAACGTCGAAGCTCAAAGTTAGTGCCTCCTTGCTGTGCCTCCCCAACACACTAAAAGAGTGGGGGAGTGACTATCGGAGACCGAATATGAGATGCTCCATCTCATTTCACATAGGATATCTACAAAGCGGCTAGATACACTATTGCCTCACTCAGAAACTGTATACAAGATCTCCTAATGAGTGCATCTGCTACTACATTACCCTTCTCATGAGTATAGACTATCTTGAATTCATAGTCCTGGAGGAAGTCAAGCCAACATCACTGTCTCAATTTTATGTCCTTATGAAATAATATATACCTGAGGCTGTTGTGATCATAGTGCACTTATAAAAAATTTTCCCATCAATTAATGTTGCCACATCTTCACAAAAAATACAACTGAGGCTATTTCTAGGTCATGGGTAGCATAGTTCTACTCAAGCTATCTTAGCTGTCGATAACCCTACGTGATCACTGCTCACTCCTACATAAGGATAAATCCAAGCCCGGTCCCTGATGTTTCGTAGTAGACTACATACCCAACACCCTCCTCTGGTAGCCTAAATATGGGGGCACTCTTCAGTCTCTACCTCAGCTCCTAGAAACTCTGTTGGCATCTCTCTGATCACACGAAGGACTACCCCTTCTTTGTCAACAATGATAAGGGTACCACAACTCTGGAAAAGTTAGGCACAAACCTCAAGTAGTAACTAGAAAAACCGAAGAAACTGTGCACTTCTGTCACACTCTTGGGTGGATCCCAAGTAAGAACAACATCAATCTCCACTAGATCCACTGCAAATCCGGCCTCCCAGATGTCATGTCTTATAAAGTGGACCTCTAGAATCCAGAACTGGTACTTCGAGAGTTTACTATAAAGCTGTTACTCTCAGACTGTGTGCAGAACTGTGTGAAGATGATAGGCGCGCTCCGCCTATGTAGTTGAGAATATTAAGATTTCTTCGATGAAGACTACCACAATGCGATTGAGGTATGGTTGGAGGATCCTATTATTGAGTCCCATGAACACTTTTGGGGCATGGATTTTGATGAATGGTATAATCAAGACCTCATAATGGCCGTATCGACATCTGAATACTATCTTCTGGACATCCTCGTCTCATACCCTAAGCTGGCGATATCCTGACCTAAGGTTTACCTTCAAAAACCATTGTGCACCCTTCAACTGATCAAAGTGATTGTCAATCCTCAGTAGTATGTACTTGATATTCATGGTCACTAGGATTAGGCATTGATATACCACAAAGAGTCTCAAACTCCCATCCTCCTTCTTGGAGAACATATTTTGGGCTGCCTAAGGAGAAACACTGGGCATAATGAACCCCTTTCTCTACAAGTCCCTCAGTAGTACTCGTAGATCTCAAAGCTGCACGGGAGCCATCTGATATACTGGTGTAGATGTCAGGGACGTCCTAGTGTACTAGTCAATATAAAATTCCACCACTCAGTGAGGGGGTTGACCAGAACATCATCAGGAAAAACATCAGTATACTGGTCCACCGCTACCAGATAGCTCGGACTCTCAACATCAACCACTTTGAGGGTAAGGCTAGACAACTGATGTGTGATCGGTTGCAACTTCTTCCTGGTATGTTTTTCATCTGTAGAAAAGGTTCCCCTCTCACCAGCGAAGGAAAACTAGGTCATGTCCATGCGGACACACTGCACTTTTCACCTAATACAGTCAATATAAGCATGGACTATGAATAACCATTTCATCCCTAAGATAATGTCGTAATGAATCGATGCCACTACGAGAAGATCCCAGACGAAGCTATCACCTCCTAGAATAGTTTCACACTACCATCACTACTGTGTAATCATTGAATCCACTCTCCTAGGATCCTTTAGGTGTTAGGATGGAGCAAACGTCTCTACCTAAAACATCGAGCTCCGAACGAGGGTTGTGGAAATAAAATAATGACTGGAACTTATGTCAATAAGTACTGCAGCAAATAAGTTATACCTTGTACAACTATCATAAGGGGGCCCTACACCGAAGCCTCATCACTTGATGGGCTATCATTGCATAATCTACCTGAATCCTACGATGGTTGTTCATGTCGAGGCATCCTAAAAACTAATAGGAGCGCCACGATTAATAAGTTATACCTGGGGAGATGACTCAAAGTGATCATAAAGGAAACTCTTCAAAAACACAAATGCAATCATTGTTTTTGTGAACTGAGTTGGAAACCAGAAGTTAGTGTCGTTGTGTATGGATATGCTGGCTGCCACACCAACACTGCATTCCCCAAACAAAAAACAACACTCATTGCGCTTAAAACTATTTCCAAATAAAAATATCAGATTCTAAGTTCTACAGTAGAACTAACTCCTCTGATAACAATTTGGAATGACCCGTATCTCGGGGCTCGTGTCATGACTACCCCAAGCCCACCTTCAATAGGCCTAGGGATGGTGACTAGCACTGAAAAAAAATATCCCTGAAACTGAGACAGAATTTCTATTTTAACATGTAAACCTATAAGGCCCCAGCCTTAAACATTACTTAATCCTAGGTTATTTCAAGAATTCACATTGAGGATCTTTTCAGTTTTAAATTTTTAAAGAATTAGATCATAAATCATGCATTTCATTCCACATTTAAACAAGGTGGTTACATCAAAAATAGTATTCATTTTTTTCCATCAAAGTAAACATATTTCAAATAAAACATGGTTTATTTCCTGAAACTTCCTCAACACTATCATTACATCATGTACTTTTCCTTCGACCTATGAAAAACATTTCAGAAACTTGGGATGATCATAAAAATCTTATTAAAGGATATAAAAATGCGGAAAGAAAACATTAGTCCATGTATACAGAAGAATCAATTAAATAATACTTTACTCATGAAACATAAGTACTTTAACATACCTCATTAAATCATAATACATAAAGGCAACTTGAGGAATTCATAACATTATTACATAGGGAGTAACCATCATGGTTTTGTTTGGAATACCCATCACAGTATATTCCCTACATATATTCGGAGAAACCCTATCGTTTAACTCCTTTGCATTACCCAATGCATTGGAGAGCTATCTCGGTCTCACCCACCCTTAGTTTTTCACGGAACTACCCAACTTCATAAACAATTCCCAAGAACCATAACATAATCGTATCACATAAAACATGCATAAAGGAAACATAACATTTCAACATTTCAATCACAAGATATCAATACAACACATTAATATAATTAAAAAATTATGAAAACCATTTTTAATACCAAAAGAAAAGAAATTTAAAACATGGTATTTATTTTTCATTTAAAAATGTTATGGCTTGTAGAGGAATCCGAAACTCAAATTATGGTCATGGCGGAGGAGAAGTCGTTGTCGCCGCATACGTAAGACAAAATCATTCCCTTTTGTCGTTTATTAAAATTCTTCGTGTAAAAAGAATCTTTTTGAATGAAATTAAAAGTCAAAAGGGTTTAGTATACAACTAAAAAAATAAGTTTGTATATAAATTTAAGTATGTGTCAACAAAAGGATATTGAGACGAAGTTCCTTACGCCAAGTCCGACTTCTTCTCGTTCGTTCTTTATATTCCGAAATAATAAACATAGGTCAATTTATAATTGTATAAGGACTTCCTTTAAAGTTTATTATTCAATTCATATCAAATATTATTATGTTATAATAATTAGTTAATTATATGAGTTCATATCATACGTTTTCTTGATGTTCAGTACATGACTCAAAAATGAACTTGTTTGAAATGAATTTCCCATGTAGTTATAAGTAAATCATATCCATAATGGTATTAATTATTTAAATATCATATATATCCATTATATATTAATTTTATACTATTCCATAACATTTGGAGGTAAAAAATGAAATGCATCGTTCATGGAGACGGTAGGTCATACGTACGCATGAACGCTACTTTCATTTATTTTTCATATTAAAACTAAATGAGACATATATATTATGATTCCAGTATAATAGATATGTTATAAAGGTAACATAAGTTAATTAATTACATTCTTTATAAATTCCATGTTTGGAATGAATGAGTCACATCACCTGAGGGGGCGGTAGTCCACACTTCCTCAGATGAAATTATCGCATTTGTACAACATGCAAAGCATAAAGGTATGTTTTAAATGTAAAATATAGAATAATATAGGGGACATAAATATTATATATATCATATATAAATATATTTCCATCATAATGGCCACCATGAGAGGTGTTAAAAGAAGATTTAACAATCATCGTTTCGTGAGGCAGTAATTCGCCACCCACAGAAACAGTATGTTCTTTAACCATTAGACGGAGGTGTGGTAAGTGTAAATAAAATCCTTATCATAATAAAATCCTAGTATATTAAGGATACTAGGTTTTTTATGGAATAAAATAATAATATTTTTAGGGGGGTTGAAGAAGGAAAATACAACAAAGGATTTTGAGAGAAGGCGTTACCTCTAAATCGAGTAACTTCTTTTGATTTGAGGAAAAGGATCTCTTGAAAAGAATTATACCCAAAGTGAGGCTTCTATAAGGAATTTAGGGATGTTGAGATATTATTTGAGAAGATTTTGGATAATCCAAGGGGCATGAGAAGTGTGAGTAAGGGGGTAGAGGTGAGGGCTTCTCATAAGAGGGAGGAGGGGCACTATTGGAAAGTCATGAAATATTAATTTATTATAAAATGTTTTTAAAATTATAATGGTTCAAAAATGATATATTTATAGTATAAGAACATAAGGGGTAGAAATACACTCAACCAATAGTTTTTAGACAAGTGGAGGCCATATAATTCACCTTATCCTTTCATTTCAACCCTTTGTTAAAATTAATAATTCTTACCACGTCTTTTTTTATTTTCAAACTATAAGGTCATAACAATTACTTTAAAATGCCAATATTCCCATAATTATATCAATAATGATATTAGTAATATATTATATGTCATTTGGAATAATATTAGTTTTTTTAGACTATTATACCATTTAATAAAATATCATTTGTTTTAAAAACTCATTTATGCCAATTTCCACACTATTTTGTAGTTGACTTTTGATAAAGGAATAAAAGATTTATTCCTTAAAAATAAAATCATTAACATATATTTTACATGTCATAATCATCAATAAGATTCGTTTATAGCATCCAAAGTTTCAAAACAAATTTTTTTTTACACTTATAATATCATATATTTAAATCTTTCATTAGTGAGGTAATAACTGCATCATCATTGTGTCATAAATAAATTTATTTATTTAAGGTCTAAATATTCTAAATAAAATACCATGATGTAGGAAATATTTTTAGATTTCAAAGACTATTTATAGTCAAAGATATCATTTATATAAACAAAATTAAAATTGTTTTACCTTGGTATTACATACTTATATTATATTTCCCTTTAAAAATAATATGATAAAAGATCAATATCACACAAAAGTGATTCCATGGGGTCCCTAAGTTGGAACAAGGCTGTTCATGGTCAGAAATGACACAAAAAATAGTATTAGGACACATGTTTGGGTAATTTTATATTATTATGATATTATTTTATTACCCTTTACTACCTGATTACTAATTAATCAAGATAATTAAAGATAATTACCGTTGTTACTAATCATAATGTCCAAAAACAAGAGTCTGAATTACATAATTTGGACCTTAGGATTCCAAATATGGAATCCATTTTACCAAATTCAAAACAAATAAATTTCATTAATTAATTTAAAAATAATTCCCGTTTTCAAAACTAATAGCGTGTTTTTAAGAAACAATATCTATCAAAATATTGACAATTTTTTATGTCCAATTTAAAAGTGAAATTATTTCTAATAACCACCATTGGATTAAATGGTAAAAATATATTCTAATTAAACTTTAAAAACAATTAAAAGGAAAATCTAACTATATAATTAAATTAGATAAAAAAGCAGTTTTGAAGTAAAATGCAGTATTTTTCACTATTCATTAAAAAATGAACATTGTCAGAAAAATACCAAAAATTTATCCAAAGTAAATTTCAGTGTCCCAATTCTAAATAATAAGTTTATTTTGACCAATAGAGCTTATAAAATTGTCAAAAGATAGATTTAAAAATGGTTTTCCATCAAAAGGCGGTAAAATAATCTTTTAAAAATATTAGAGTATTCTACGCCTAAGATTGGATCTATTCTCATTTTAAGCCTCTAAAACACTATCTAATTCATAAATAGTAATAGATATGAAAATATAATATTCTTTACTTACTTGGTATGTTACAAAACCACATAGTCCAAGCACACAGAAAGATAAAAGCACAAGGTAGACTATATAGTAAAAGGGTGTAAACATTATGTAAAGTGGGCCAGAATACAAGGAAAACTGGAAAGTGCAAGTAAAACTAATAACAGATCCTGCGAACACTAGCCAAGGATGCTACCTGAATGGTAGGTATAGCTCTTGATTGTTCATCTTTGCGGTAGGCCTCATCTAATGGTCCACCTCTGAGGAACCTCTAGTCTAGGTACCCTTGTCCTCAGTCAACATTGTCTATCGTCTGCACAAGACACAACAAGGTGTGGGCATAGCCCATGCAGGGGTGAGTATGAAAATACTCAGTAGGGACCCTGATACCCCCTAAGGTCACTCAGAATCCACAAAGTTTAAACCATAGAGAAAAAACATAATCACAAAGCATGAAACAACAGTCATCCCTACTTAGTTTTATGCCCTTACATATACCTAAGATATCAAGTATACCCATCTCATTCATGAAGAAACACATGGCCCATCTCATTAGCCCGAAGTACAACTATTCCACAAAGGAAGAATACCACAAAGGTAACAACACGAAGTTAAGAACCACAATAGTAATTCCACAAAGAATAATACCACATAGGTATCACCATGAATGTAAGTACCACAAAGGTAACGACATACATGTGATTACCACAAAGTTATCACCACATAGAATTGTAACACAAAGGTAAGGACTCATATCACACTAGTTATAACTTAAGTATATAAGTATAGATGATTAGTTGTATTGCTTGATCATATTACTTCATCAAGAAGCACTGATGTTAACCCACACAGGATCGAAGATGACCCACACAGGATCTAAAGTTGACCCACTTAGGATATATAGATGACTAACACAAGATCGGTATGCACTGACCCACACTGGATCGTTGAGAGCTAACCCACAAAAGATACAAAGATGTCCCCCATAAGATCTGAAGACTCCACAAGTGCATCCAACCACAGGGTTCCCATACTAGGTATGCTTGATTCCCGGAGGTTCCGCTACTCAAGACACTGGTCGATACTTCAACTGCAGTGAATTGCCAAAATTACGTATCCTAAAGGTCTTCCACATCATAAGGATCCCAGCGCAATAGATGTTGTATCCATAAGATGCTCGTTCTGTAACTTATTAACCTTTTAGTTCTGAGGGCCCGGTTGGATTTGGGTTCGATCTTACCCAACTATACACCAAAATTATCCAAAACTCAAGTGGAGTATACCAAAAGTACCATCTCGATCTGAGGATTCTGACGCTATAAACGGTTCATCAATCGGATGCCCAGATCACAAGTAATGGCCATAAAGATGTAACTAGGTCCATATGGGTTTGGGTCCAGTCTGACTTGGTCAGACCGACCCGGCCCTACCCCATCTAGGCCAACCTGACTCGAACCAGCTAGGTTGTGGTGGGTCCATCCCGACCCATGAAGGGGGTAGCCCGGCCCGACCTGCAAAGGGGGCCGCCCAGCCCGGCCCGCAGGGTGGCCTGCGGTTCAGCCCAGGTGCGGGGTGGCCCGTTTTGGTGGGGTTCACCCTAGCCGCCACTATCCTCCTCATGTCAGGCTCAGTGTCGGCCACCCTCCGATCTCCACCATAGCCATGCATCCACGGTCTCAAGAATCGGTGGTGCGAATGAGTGTCGCCGCTTCTCCACACATCTGGATGGCATGTCGGTCGCCCCTCTGCTCCACCACAGTTGATGGGCCACAACCTCTTCTTCTAGCAGCATCAACGTACCCCCACCCTCCTCATGACTAGATGGTTTGTTGATCTCCGCTTTTCCACATGGCCGACCGGAAAGTCGGCCGCCCCTCTGCTCCACCACAGACGATGGGCTACGACCTCCTCTTCCGATGGTGTGGACGTGCCACCACTCTCCTCATTGCTAGATGTTGTGTTGGCCGCCACTTGTTCCCTACAAGCACCTGTCTCCGAAAATAGTCACTAACAAACTTCCTTAGGTCACTGGTAGAACTCCGGTGGCCCGTTCTTTAAACCGAATGAATTAGTGTGGGTCTTAGGACGTTGTCATCGTTTCGAGACCAATGGAGTCAGATTCCGTTCAACATGATATCTCTCCCATGAAGATCATGTCATTAAACAAATTATTAGAGGGTTAGAGAAGTGTTATCTTAGCCTGCACCCACCACATTAGATCAGTAATAGGAATCTATTGATGATTGAATCACAATGTGGAATCATGATGAACAAACAAGAACAACGAAATTCCAAACTCCTACCACTTTTGTTTGTTGGAGACAGCGTGAGGAGGGAGATGAAGATGATGAAGACGTCTACGTTCATTGCTCCCGTAATATGCTCCAAAGTCGGGTCCTTATTCTAGTTCCAGAGGATGTACTTCATTGGAGGATATTTCTCTAAATCTCTCCCAAGCCCCCCTTGCCAACAATTTCCCCAAAACCTCCAGAATGGTTAGGATCCAACCTAATAAATTGAGTTTATTAATTAATAAATTAAAGTTGGCTCATTAAATTGTGGAATAACCAGGTGTTTCTTCACACTAAAGGGGTGTTCGGTTGGTCCCCACCACCAAGTATCAAATGGGAGGTTTCAATAAAAATAAAATTTATTGTTTTATTTTTATTATTTTTCTTTTAACTCTCCCACGAAATTATGAAAAATTAACTTCCACTCTCAACCTATTGCAGTTGAGGTATTGGTATCCTTAAGTGAATATCGGCATTGCGAGTTCAAAGGTTCCCTCAGATGTCAATTTCGAGCACCAGTTCAAAAGTTAGAAAACGTCGCTCACACGTTCACTAAACGTACCTAAAAAAGTTTAGAAATTCATTCTTGGCATACTGAGCCTCAGAATCATTCTCTAACTCGTAATTTTTCCATATAAATAAAAACAATTACAAGGGAAAATATGGGTCTTTACAACTAGGGGGATCCTCTCACATGTTCCATTACTAGGGATAACACTTCACTCATCCTTCCACAAATTCTCTTATCCCTCTAATAGAGTGTGGCTGGACTAACTATATTAGTCCTACACTAAAGAAATGTAGAGAAATTCCATTAAACCTCTACTAGAGGGAAGAAAAACAAATTTCCACTACCCCCTCGGGGGTTTTGGGTATTTTTTTCTATCCATTCACCTGTGTGAATCCAAACTCAATTTCATTAACCTGAATTTGTATAAATCCAATTTTTTATATCCCTTGACTATGGTTAATTTATTATATATTTTTTTATTTTGGGGAATCAATGTCAACCTAATTTATAAAATGTAGAATCTATTCAGTAAGGTCACCTATATAAACACCAAAATGTCAAGGCCCCCTCTAAATCCACCAGACATACGTGATAGGTTTCCACTCATGAGAATACATTTTCTAGACCATGTATTCTGTTGATAAAATGATGATTCAGAAAATTCCCCCCATATAGATAAATCCCTCAAGGAAATCACAAAAATGAATCCCCTTGATAATGAGGGTTCATACCATGTGGAAACTAGAGAGGACACTCTTGACTCAACGTGCTCGTACTGGATCTGAATTCCACTAAATGGTCAATGTGCACCATGGGATTCCTCTATATGGGCACACCCAATACATATTCCAATTAATTATTTCAATTTTTAAATACATTAATATGTTAAAAAATTTCACATATGGTTGAAACATATCCCTACATAAGGGATAATAATTATCCCCAAGTTTCTATAATAGAACTACTAACCACCATCTAGATATAAATTCAAACTGTGAACTCATTGATAGTTCAACATATTTTTTCTATTCAATGATACATTTCCACTAAAAATGGAATAACAATTTATATTCATACTTGAATCCTTTATTTTTTTTAACCTTTAATAATAATATCTCTATAACATGATGTAAATATATATGACAACATATTATTCTCATGACACTAAATAGAATGACAATTGTCTTTACAAATGATGTGAAACTGAATAGTATACTCATATCACAAAACAATTATCTATGTTACATAGACTCTATAGTTTTTAATCCTAATCTAACATAATATTTCAAATATCTCACTACGGCAAAAAAGGCATTTAGCGGTGGTTTGGTTTTACGTTTTGCGGCGGTTTAAACCACCGCTAAATAGATTGGAGGTGGTTTTGAAAAACCATCGCGAAATTGTGCGTCGGGAAACTATTCACGGCGGTTTTTAAAACAGTCGCAGAACGTTTCGCGGTAGTTTTTTCGCGGCGGTTTTTAATTTTTTTTTATTTTTATTTTATTTTATTTTATTTTTCATTTTATTTTATTTTAATTTTTATTTTATTTTATTTTAATTTTTATTTTATTTTATTTATTTTATTTATTTTATTTATTTTATTTATTTCGTATTAATTTCTTTATTTATTTCATTTATTTCATTTATTTCATTTCTTTTATTTATTTTATTTATTTATTTATTTATTTATTTTATTTATTTATTTATTTTATTATTTTATTTATTTCATTTATTTCGTATTTATTTTTTTTATTTTGTATTTATTTTATTTATTTTGTATTTATTTATTTATTTATTTTATTTATTTATTTTAATTATTTTATTTATTATTTTATTTATTTTATTTATATTATTTATTTATTTATTTATTTATTTATGTTATATTTAATTTATTTATTACGTATTACTTTATTTACTTTATTTATCCATGCATGCACATCCCATGAACATGCCCATGCAATATAAAGAAATACTGCGTTGGGTGAGATTTGAACCTCTAACCTCTTGCATATTTTCCAAAGACTTCATCACTCTAGCAAGCTCATCATGTGGTTAATAAACAGAATTTAATATACTTATATATTTTCATTGAAAAAACAAATAATACATAAATAATAGATATAAACTCAATAATAATAAATAATAAATTATAAATAATAAATAATACATAATACATAATACATAATAAATAATAAATAATATTAAATAATAAATAAGAATAAATAATAAATAACAATAAACAATAAATAAAATTAAATATTAAATAATAATAAACAATAAATAATAATAAACAAATAATATATAATATATAATATATAATATATAATATATAATATATAATAAATTATAAATTATAAATTATAAATTATAAATTATAAATTATAAATTATATATTATAAATTATAAATTATAAATAATAAATAATAAATAATAAATACTAAATAAAAATAATAAATAATAAACAATAAACAATAAATAATAAGTAATAAATAATATATAATATATAATATATAATATATAATATATAATATATAATATATAATATATAATAATAATAAATAATAATAAATAATAAATACGAAATAAAAAAAATATTTAATAATAAATATTAAATAATAAATAACACATAATAAATAAAATATTATTATTAATAAATAATTAATAATTAATAATTAATAATTAATAATTAATAATAAATAATAAATAATAAATAATAAATAATAAACAATAAACAAATATAAATAATAAATAATAAATAATAAATAATAAAGAAATATAAATAATAATAATAAATAATAAATAAATATAAATATAAGTAATAAATAATAAATAATAAATAAATATAAATAATAAATAATAAATAACCTGTAACAAATATTATTAATAATAATAATATTTTATTATTAGTAGTAATAAATAATAAATAATAAATAATAAATAATAAATAATAAATAAATATAAATAATAAATAAATATAAATAATATATAATAAATAATATATAAATATAAATATAAATAATAAATAATAAATAAGGATAAATAATAAATTATAAATTATAAATTATAAATAATAAATAACCATAAAAAAATATTATTATTATTAATAGTATTTTATTATTAGTAATAATAAATAATTAATAATTAATAATAAATAAATAATAATAAATAAATATAAATAATTAATAATAAATAATAAATAATAAATAACCAGTAACAAATATTATTGTTAATAATATTATTTTATTATTAGTAATAATAAATAATTAATAACAAATAATAAATAATAAATAAATATAAATAATAAATAAATAATAAATAATAAATATAAATAATAAATAATAAATAATAAATAACCAGTAACAAATAATAGATAATAAATAAATTAAAGTATATTATAAATAATAAATAATAAATAATAAAGGAAATACATGAAAAAGTATGAAAAGACGTGATAAGGGATGAAAAATCATGAAAACGCATGAAAACAGATGGAGAAGCATATGAAGAATGAGGCATTAGAAAGAATGAGAACGTATGAAAACTCCTGACAACTCTGGAAAACCCCTTAATAATTCAACATAATCATCATAATAACCCACAAAAAACCATTGATAAAGATAATAAGTCATGAAAACCCAAATAAACAGTAATAAATGGAGCAACCGTTAAAACCCGTCAAAACGGTCATAAAGTGACAAAAACATTATACTCACATTAATAGAGATAACTTATGATCCGAGAGTCGATTTCAGATCCGTGACCTGTCAAATCAAAGATCCAGAAATGATCTTCGACCTGATAGGTGAAATAGTTCGAATAGACAGGCGGATCAGAAATTACGACCATTTAAAAAAAAGGTGACGGGGAATAGGTGCTAGAAACGAGGCATCAAAAAACATAACAAACCCGATACCCACTAAAAATGCCATAACTTATGATCCATGAGTGCATGTGGGTGCCGCGACCCGTCAAACTAAAGCTCATGGAACAAGCTATGATCTGGCCGGTGGAGGATTCTAAACTGACACACGGATCGAAAGTTAGGTCTGTTTGAAGACAAGTTCGACGTGACACCAGTGACGGAAACGGGTTTTTTGAGGCCTTCAGAGGCGTTTTTGGGGTCAAAAACATGATAAAGGCATTATTTTGTTGAACTAGTGTGTATATCTCTTCACTGGCTTCGATTTGATATGTGGTAGAGCCCAAACGGACACCCGGAGCGAAATTTATGGTCGTTTGATATTGGAGAACTATTTTCAACTTTCTTATAACTCTAATATCTTTTGCACCTGATAACATCTCATGGTTTTGATTATACTTGCCTCTAGATCTCTTCATGATCTTCGATTTGACTGGTCATGGAGCTCCAACGGACGCCTGGATCAAAAGTTATGGTCATTTTAGTGATTTTGGGGTTTCTCGTGTTTTTTTATTTTTTCCTTTCATTTTGCAGCTGTTTTACCCAAACCGTCGCTAATCCCTGAAAAAAGTAAAAAAAAAATAAAAAAAATTAAGGCATTTCGCGGCACTTTTTTCAAGGCGGTTTAGAAACCGCCGTGAAATGGCGTCCCGAAACACGTTTAGTGGCGGTTTTTAAAACCGCCGCGAAAAAACCACCGCTAAACGGTCAATTTCCTATAGTGCCTTTATGAGGTTCATACCCCACATCATAACCATATATTTTCATTGAATCTGATCAATATTCTCTGTGAGCATAGACATCCTTTTAGTAAGGTTATATTCCATGTAAACCTTTCTCATTATTCAATATTATTAACGACTCCATTTTATTCTTCATCGGACAAACTCATAATATCCCCTTAGACTACATATCTTATGAGGCTACATTCCTTATAAAATATATCCATCCTCATTGGGCCGTAATACATTTAAGGTTAACAAGAAAGGGTTTCCAATATGTATGTCACACATTAAATTTTTCTAGGTTTCTATCACCTACTATTTTTCTGGTCGTGTATTCATTAACATAAAATTATCTTAAACTAGTTACATTTTAAAGCTTATAAAAAGAACCATGATGGTTCTTTTCACATTACCTGAAATGTATTTACATGTATAGTCATGTGGAAATAAACTACGTGGGTTCGAATTTGATTCATAGGTACATATAGAAAACCATTCTTCTAGGATTGATCTAAACACCATTTGAACCAATATCCATTATAAATGTATAGAAATTTTATAGAGTCTAGTTATGTAAATTAACAGTGAATATTCTCTAACAAATAAGGTATGGATGATGGAACTCTGATATATATAGATGTTTACATCAATGCATGTCAGAAAAATAATGATAAAATTTCATATGGAGGGTTATCTAAAAATACTAATCATTTATGGGTGAAACAATTTTCATAAAGAACACACGTTGTCCATAAATAAATAATTGTTCACTAAGATGTTTTTCCCTATGGATTCCATGATTTTTCACCTAGAAGGTCATTCCCATGAAATTTGTGTATGAAAAACTTAATTTAGTATTTTGAAAATTAATTATCGATTTCTTCTCCATATTTCAAAAATATTTAAATGACCACTGAGTTTCTCTCTATGAAATTCAATAAGAATGTCCTCCATCCTATGATATGTCATTATTTAAGAAGATATTCATCTTCTATAAGCTATACTGATAATTCCCTCTCATAAATACGTACATGAGAAACATGGCCAATAATTTTTTTGTTCTTTATCATTAACTATTAATATTTCTTTTCCAAAAAAATTGATTCCATGGAGAAGGTCATTATCAGGACAACCTATTGATTATCTACCCCGTTATTGTAAATGACAGTATCACAAACAATCTCTATCCTCTCAATAAGGAAACAAGGAAATAACTTATAATATGAAATAAACTAGAAGTAAATTTCTATGATGATAAAGAGAACAACATATTTATGTAGTTGGAACTTATAAACAGAAATATAAGGATTATTTTCTTTCTTATAAAAACATCTCCCTAAACTAATCAAGATAAATTAACCAAAGAATGTGTAGATTAACTACACATGAGTTTATAGACAGATTGTTTCCATATAAAGATAAAACACTTATCTAATATGTAGTTTGAAAATGATGTTAATGTGTAATATAAACATTATCTCAAGAGTGAATTGTTTACCCTCTCAACTAAAAGACATGAAATATCAAACAGGAAATATTGAGATCATTAACAGAAAATCCTAACCTATTTAAAAACTCTATACTACATAATAAAATATTCCCCACACTATGTACATATCTATAGATGGGAAATGTATGGGGATACATTTAACCCATATTTATAACTATAAGAGTCCATAAATTATGATGTTCTGAACTATCATTATCTGAGTCCATGTTTTAGGACTAGGTTCTACCAATGAAAGAAATATATCAACTCAAACCCTTTATTTATTAAATCATAGAAACAATGAAGTCATTGGAAAAAATACAACAAAATAATCATATATATAACTTCTAAAACGTTCAATAATGTATATTTATTGAAAAAGGAAATAACATTTGTGAAAATACCACCTTCATTGGTAAGAATCTTGTGCATACAGTGTACAAAACATATAGCTCATGATCACACTTAGGAACAAAAGATAAAATTTCATTCCACTAAATCCACAATATTTAAAATATGTGAACATGACTAGTTCATTGGGAAAAGAGAATTTTTACCACTTCCTTCACCACTTGGATTATTAAATCCCTATTGGGTGAAGAAAGTGACGGTGGTAGGGATAGGTCATCACTAGTAGGTAAGTGTGGGGAATGCATATCAACACATCCTCCAACCCCTTGAGATTTATTTTTATTTAATTATGGGATATGTCACAAATTAATTCATCACAATTTATGAAACTATGTTACCCACCAAATTCATTTGGGACATTTTTTGTGAATACAATTTGGGATTTCATCAATAATACCCTGTATAGATCCCATTTAGTGGAATATTAAAAGCATATTTTAAATAATCATATGGGATAAAAGATAAAATAATCCACTGAGAGGGAAATAATTAGTTATTATTTTCATTTATATCTAGGATAGTATTTATAAGATTGGGGTTACCTTCATGATTCTGATGGTGATAAGATACTGAAAATGCACTATAGTTTAGTGAATGTTATCAACATCACCCATGTGAATAGTTAAGAGAAAGATAAAGATCTATGATTACATGATGGGGATAAAAAGGCCCATAATATTATATACAATGAAATACTTGAGGATGTATTCCATAAAAATCATCAAATTTTGACTCAAAACCTAGATTTCAATCTAGATACTCAATTGCTTCCAACCCAGTGATATTTTATAAATTAATGATGGAAGGGTATGGTGAAATCACTCCCACCACGGAGGGAAATTCAATCTCTCACCAGTGATGTGATTTTTCCCCAATGTGAAATAGTTTTCATGGAGTAAATGTGACTCTATAGTAAACTACCTATGGGAAATTCCACCTTAATTTTAAATTCAAAATTGAGATCTATATTTTTCTCTTAGTGAATCCTCTACAAAATGATAGTATTTCCCAATAATCATGGGAAGGATATAGTCCATTGACCCATTTAATACTCAAAAAACTACCAAGTAAAAATCTATGTTAGAGGAAAATAAAGTGTTCCCGCTATTGTTTTCACATCAAAATATATTTTAGGAAGGATATTACATGCCAAATCAATTTGTAATTCACCAAAAAAATTGAATATCTTGAAATATTGGGCTCCTCCTTCTGTCTCCCAATGAGTTCGTTATCATCCATCAATCCAACTAGAATTGATTGAATGAAATGAGTATTTAGTTACCTATATAGGTGATATGTATAGTAGATGAGAACCAATATATCCAAAAACGAAACTATATCATAGGTGAGTGGAAATGAATCCCCTTCTTCTAAAATTATATAACCCATCATTCAAATATGAAATAGTATCAAGGAATACAATTTTCACTTGAAACATATATTTTCTTGATGTTCCCCTATGATGAGAACATTTTTTCATCTAGAAAGATCAAATATCAATTGATTCATATACTATTCAATCAATATATTTTTTTGTAGGACATCCTTTCATATAAGTCAAACATATATTTTGAATACCATCATTGAATGTTTCTATACGAATTTTAGTTTATGATGAAAATGATAAGAATATTAGACTTCTAAAACTAAAATATATGTCAAAATTAATGGGTCTCATAGATAATATATATATGGATATTTCTAATGTTATTATTGAAAATGAATATCCCTGAAGAAATTTTATAAGGAAGATGAATTGAAAATATCTACGGTAAATTACAGATTTCATTGATTCTATTTAAATACCTAAATTGATTTTAAAAGTTCACAACTGTTGTGAAAATATTTGAGGATACAAGTCGATGATCAAACTACAAATATCTTCATATAGTCAATTTATATTATTATTTTTAACAGAGAATAATTAAAACGTGTTATTCATAATTGAGCTCCAACACTATCCCATTCACCTAATCCTATGAAATATAACAAGAATAAAGCTCTAGGGAATCAGCAATAACATCAACATTCCAGATAGGAGTGAATAATGGAGAATAAGAGTCCCCAATAAGAATATATTAAGAAAAATATTATTTATTAAAGAAATATATATTATTTGGGAATTTTTTTATTGTAATGGAAGATAACAGACTCAATGTGTCAAAGGTAAAGAGTCATAATGAAATCGGTCTCAATGGTCACCCTAATTTTATGAAAACAAACGATATAGGGGACTTGTGTCTCAACCTTCCATGAAAAAGAAGTATAATAATGGAATGAATTCCCAAGCATGGCCACACAAATTTTTTTATGACTAGATGAAACAATATACTCAACTATGAAAATTTCATATGTAGGGGAAAACTAAATAAATTTACAGTGACCATAGTTCCCTTGATGAATTTTGATCTAGTATCATTGGAATTATAGTCTTCTAAAAGAGAATATAATTGATATTGATTGAAAATAGTATTTTTTAAATTATTTTTTCTGATTTCCAATGTAGTCCAAAATATCTTATATTTTGTACCTCCATCACTTAGAGGATAGGCTTCATCCCAAAGATGAGGAATATGGAATCTCCCCCATTATACTAAACCATCACTTTATGGATAATATGTATATATCTTATCAATGTGATTCAAAGAGAAAAAATGTTTCTCTAATGAATAAAATTAAAAAGTACCTGAATTCCCTACCCAAAATTTGGATGGAGGGGGGAATTACCATCAAGGAAAAATAGATTGTGTAAAATGGGAATAGAATTAGTACTTGAAATTTAATAAATGTCTCCACTAATTCCACATATGCTCCCAAAACATAGAGTTAGAAATTTCAATGTTCCTAAAAGTAGAAAAAGGTGACTCTAAAATCATCCATGATATTTTTGTATAATTATTTTAGGATATTATGAGAACCCAGATCTTTTTTTCAGGTATGACTTTCTTTTCTGGATTTTTTTGAGAAAAATAAGTGTTTCTAGAAATTTCAGGAGTACACAACGTGTACTTATAAGTACATGCCATGTTCTCAGTTACATCAGGTAGTCATGTGCTGGATGTGTAAGAGCCAAACATATGGCCATGTAACGGGCAATCACATGGCCATGTGGGGTGACCTGGACACCGCCTAATGCGGAGGCCAGTTAAATCAATTACATGTTATATACCCAAGACGAACATGCTATGTACCTTATTTTTATTTCATTTAACAGACCGTGTTCGCGTCCAATCAAAAGAACACACTTATTCTCTATTAGTCTCATCTAGGAGGGAACAAGACTGTTAATTCTTATCTGATCTCCTGACTCGTCATCTGTTCTCTGAATTGATCGTCTTTGATTGCATTGGAGTCACCATGGTATGCACTTCTTTATTCTAGAGCCTCGTTTCATTTTTTCCCTCTTTCATGAGAAATTTGTGGTCGAATGTTTTTAGAATTTTTGTAGATCAATGATGTTATAGGATGATTAAAATCTTGAGGTTCACATATATCGATCATACCATGCCATGGTAGGTGGTTTGTGCCTTTTCCCAGATAGTCTTTCAGTTATATGTTCAAAAGTTCCCAATACCCTCATTTGGGGTATTGCGTGTTTAAGGAATTTTACCCTGTTAATTCCTGATATGCATTGAATGTATTAATAGAGGTTTTTGTATTGTGAACAGAGTTAACTACAATATTATGGATTCGTTTTCCCATGCTTGTTTGATTTTGACATTTTTGTCTAGTTTTTAATTTTATGCTATTTGTTTTCCATTCATAGTGTTGTTAGGATGGTGTGATTATTTTTATCTGATATGTCGTGCCATTACTTATATCAAATCATCCAAGTAGTACTTTGAATTTTACTTTGGATGTTGATTATCATTTCTGTATGAGTTTTTTACATCGGGGTTGTGGGAACCTGGTGTCATATGACCATAATGGAAATTGACATTGAGGGATTTCCCAGAGTGTTTTTATATTTATCACACTACGATACCATAGAGATATTGACATTGAGTGCTCCCTCGTATTTTATATAAATATGTAATGAGACCACATGAGGAATTGATGTTGAGTGATTCATCAGAGTGTCTGTATTTTACTGTTAAAATACTATTGGGGAAATTGAAAGTGAGTGCTTCCTCAGAGAGTCTTTGATTACATGAGATCACAGGGGGGAATTGATGGTGAGTGTTTTCTCGAAGAGTATGTGCTATATCCTTATTGTAAATTGAACTATAAGGGTTAGTCTTTGAGAACTACCCAGAGGGTTACAAGAGATTTTTTTCTAAACCAAAGGGTTTCTTGAATTTGTAATTGGTTGGTTAAATTGTTAAATGTAAATAATTATAATTGAATTTGTGGGACTGTATACTTTTGATTTATTATTTGTTTATTTATTATGTTGTATATTCCCTTCCATATATATAATCACTGACTGTTAGGAACAGATATTTGGGTGGTTTCCTACTGGGATTCATCTCACAGCCTGTTTGGGACATTCTTCTAGGCCCAAACTGATTATATTGATGCAGGTTTAGAAAGTGAAAAGTGCCCTTCAACATTAGGTACTTTATAGTTGTGGAGACGGAGAGTTGGGGACTAGGATGAGGCTTTCAAGACAATTAGAGTTTATATCTTTTCTTTTTTACATTGTTTTAGTACTATATTCCATCATTGTGACTTGTTTGGCTGCTTTCCGAGATTTATGTGACATGCGTCATTTATATATGTGATCCAGTTGTTTATTACTTTCCATATTCTATTGTTTTGTCATTTTAGGGTATTACTTCTTCTTCTATTGCATATTATTATTATTCAAATATGTCAATCTTCCAATGATGGAATAGATTTCCCACTATCACACCCAAGGCCCTCGCTTCTAGTTTTTAGCCTCTGTCATTTCGAGAAATGTGCTAGAATCCATGTGGATAACTTGGTATGAGGCACCTATGTGTGGAACCAAGTATCTAGATGTTACAAAGTGATATCAATGGGAATTCATTTCTTATTGACTTACAGTTTGGATCCTATAGCCAGGGATAAAAGGAATAGGTACTTGGTAAAAAGTTTTGTCCAGAAGTAGCTAACTCATGTATATGTGGAATCCAATTTCTTTGATTATTTCTATTTTCTTGTTTTGAAATTACTACAGTTGGTTTGATTACATATTTGGGTGATTCACATATATTGTGCTTTTATTGTTGATAATATTGAGGTTCTTTTTCTATTGCAACCCGATGATATGAGGGTATGCCATCTCATGCAATATATAGGCAATTCTAGAGATCACATTTCATGCATTCTTTCCATTCCATTTATGATGCATTACTAATTGAAAGTTGTTGTGATTGATTTTTTTCAAGATATTTATGTTGTTATGATACATGCCCTGATCTAATTCCTACTATTTGATTGGGTAATGTTAATATGTAAGGTTTCGTTTGAAAGAATGCTAAGTATTGGTTTTAGAGGTGTTACGGACTCTCATGGATCAGAATTTGGTAGATCATTACACTATTATGATTTTATATGACATTTATAAGATTTCAAACTTTGATCGTCGGGAGAATGATCCCTCTTAGATCGGAATTTGGAACTTTAATGTTCGTTTCTGTGTTTTCTGGGTTTCAAAAAAATTTCTAAGGCTTACTGTCCGGAAAAACCTAGAATACATGGTTTGTAATGCTAAATACATAACATGTATCCTTCTACTCATGAAGGAACTGTTTTCTTAAGTACATGGAATGTACTTTATACACATTCCATGCAGTCTCTAACAGTTTCACTAGCTGTGTGGGCAGAAACACTAGGTTGGGATATCTTTGGTTGAACACACCGTGTACCTGACGTACATGTCATGTGTATAGACCGTGTCTCCAACCCTGTGACCAATAACACGAGTGGATTATGGGTAGTTAATACATGATGTTTCTGGAGTAAATATGCTATGGATAGTAAGAAATGTAACTGGTCGTGTGACTAACAACACATGTTGGTGATGTTCTTCTAGTACACATTTTGTAGTCATGTTCTAGGAGAACCATGAGGCTTAGCCGTGTAAGGAAACTCAGGCATGGTAACACGATTCAAGTACATGCCATGACTTGGAGAAACACGCCATGTGTTTGGGTTGTTATATGACTAGATATGGAAGGAGTACACATCCATGTGATGTCTTCAAGAAACATTACATTTAGGAATCATACAATCCATGTACCCATGTTTTGAGAAACATGAATTCTTTCCTTATAATGTACCTTCTTTCACTTAAAGTTTTAGTTATTGATATCTTGATGTATGGTGTGCGCTTGATCATGTAGAGTCAGGCCACCGAGACGTCCTCTGGTTGTATGCATGTTACAGGACAGTGATCAGACACTTGATATGGTCGATCAGGGACCACCACCAGATCCTGCAGTCATGCCAGTCTTGGAACCAGCCTTAATTTTGGACACAAGTGTGGATGCACAGTTCTGAGAGGGATTTTTGATGATGATGCAGACCTTCCAGGGAGCACCACATCCTGCCCTGTCGATGGAAGAATTGAAGTGGATCTTTCAGCAGCAACATCCTCCCACTTTCTCAGGGGACGGAGGACCCCAGGCTGCAGAGTAATGGATAGAATCCATACTTACAATCTTCGATAATCTAAAGATTCCTCCAGGGAGGAGGGCCATGATTTCTACACATATGCTTCAGGATTATACAAATAGATTGTGGGATGTGATTTCATAGACGGGATGCTAGCAGGGTATGGCATGGGATGGGTTTCAGTGTACCTTTTATGATTACTACTAACCAGAGACTTTGAGGGTTGATCGTGCATGAGAGTTCATGAGTTTAGAGTAGGGTACTCTTTATATCATGGATTATTTGTCTCTCCATATAGATCTTCATCACTTTACTCCTATTTCTTAGGGGAGATGAGTTATTCTGAGAGAGGATGTTTGAGTATGGTCTTAAGAAATACATTCAGGCTTAGGTGAAAATCATTAGATTGACTTCTATATATTCTATCGTTAATCAGGAGTTGATCACAGAGTGCATCCTCAAGGATTCTAGAGCAGTGGACTAGAGAAGTTCTACATCTAGAGTTGGTACATATCAAGATAATTGTAGGGAGAACCATAGGGAGTCTACACATGGAGATCCAAGTAGGCGGGATGTACCTTTAGGTGGCCAGGTAATATGCTACCAGTGTTAGAAGGTTCGGCATACGAGGACACATTGCTCGAGAGACCCAATGGTGTGACAATATAGCAGAAATATTGGCCATCATCAGCGGTTTTGTCAGTTTTTCTCACCAACATCTAGTGACAAGAGTTCTTCTATAACTCTGTGTTTAGGAGCAGGACCCCCAATTTCTCTTCTGTCTGGTAACTAGAGTTTCTCTGGACATTCAGGCTGATGAGTAGGTCGTGGCCGTGGTAACTATTATCCATTCATATAATGACAATATGGTGGAATAGCTCCAAGTGGTCAGGCAAGGTCACAGGACCGCAGTACAGGTCAGACATTTGTAGTGGAGCAGACCCATCAGGACCAGGATCCCGACCCCTCTACAGTTCAAGTTAATATTCTTGTTTCCTCAGTTTTATCTTATTCTCTATTCAATACAGTGGGTTCCCATAGCCTTATATCTATTGTTGTTGTGGAGATCATTGGTATCTATATCTTTTTTTCTAATTATATATTGACGATAGACACTCATTTGGGGAAAAATAGATATTGTACTTCAGTGCAAGGAGTTCCCTTTTGAGGTTGGTGGGTGTTACTTCTTTTGGGACCTCTATGTCTTAGAGATTACATGCTATGATGTCATCCTTAGAATGGAATTTTTTATTCCCTTTGAGGTTGTTGTTGATTTCAATCATTGTAGGGTGTGTTTTACATCACCAGAGGGTGGTATGTTTCTACATAAGGATGAATGGTATGTTTAGGCGAGCGGAGAGGGACCTGAGCATCGTGGGTTGGGAGGAGTTACATCCCAAATTTAAAGACTATATTTGGATGATCAAGGGACCTAACAGTTAGACTATTCTCTAGTAGTGGATCATTTTAGGGATGTCTTTTGAGCAGAATATTCATGCTTGCCTCTGGAGTGGAAGGTAGAGTTTTTTATTGAGCTTCTGACAGGAGTGGAACCATTGTCCATTCCTCCTTATAGGATGTCTACACCGGAGATACATGAGCTCAAGAATTAGTTGGATGAATTGTAGGAAAAGGGATTCGTCTGACCCAGTACTTATCTTTAGGGTTATTTTTTCCTATTTGCAAAGAAGGAAGACATTACCCTTAGACATTGTGTGGGAAATCAGATGATGAACCAGTTTATGGTCAAGAACCAGTATTCCTTTCTAAGGATTTATTAGCTCTTCGATCTACTTCAAGGAGCCCAAGTGTTCACAATGATTGACTTGAAATCAGGTTACCATCAATTGCACGTTAGACCATCTGATATACCTTTTATAGCCTTTCAGAGCTAGTATGGTCTATATGAATATGTGGTTATTCCATTTAGTCTCACGAATTCTCTATCAGGTTTCATTTAACTAATGAACCGAGTGTTCCCTCCATATTTGGATTCATTCATGTAAGTCTTCATGGATGACATATAGGAGTACTCCCACACTCAACACGACCATGCCACACCTCTTGAGATCATTTTGGGTACACTGAGAGAGCATCAGTGGGAGGTTAACTTCATCACCAATACTAGTATTTAAATAGTTAAGAAAGAGAAATATTGTTTACTATGATGCATTAGGTATCAGACTTGGAGATGTGCTTATGCAGTGGGAATGATTCATTGCCTAAAGGTATCGATAGTTGAGGCCACATGAAAGAAATTACCCAAACAATGATCCCGAGTTGGCTGTAGTATTTTATGCCTTATGGTGGTGGATACATTATTAGTTGGGAGATAATTTTGTGGTTTTTACTAATAAAAAATCCTCAAATATATCTTCATTCAATGAGATCTGAATTTGAGACTAAGGAGGTTGGTTGAGTACCTTCAATCCTTTGACTTTGAGCTTTCCTGCATGTCCAGGATGGGAAATACAGTAGCTGATGCATTGAGAAGGAGGACTCAGATACAAGCAGTTCAGGAGGCAAGTAGTGAGTGGAAGCTTATGGCATTGTTCTCTGAGATGCATTTGTTGGTGCTTGACAGACAGAGTTAGGCATTTATTTTTTCTATAAGGTTACTTGTACTCTACATGATCGAGTGAGAATATAGAAACTAACAGATGTTGAAGGCCTGGTTCTACAAGAGAGTTTGTCTGGAGAGGACCCTATTCTAGGATAGACCATAGCTGAGGATAAGATCTTTCTTTTTCATGGATGTTTATGAGTGTCAGCATACATACATGAGGAGTTGATATGGGACTTTCATTCCTCAGTTTGGGCAGTTCATCCTGGTTCATCATGATGAATCGAGATTTGCACAGTCATTATTGGTGGCTGGTTATGAAGAGAGATATTGTTGGGTTTGTCATGAGGTGTTCCACTTTTCATCAAGTAAAGGAAAAACATCAGCATCCATCATGGATTTTATAGCAATTTTGCATTCCTGAGTGGAATTGGAATGATTTGGTGATAGACTTCATGATTGGATCACAAAGGACTCTTCTAGGGAATGATGTAGTATGGGTTGTCATTGAAAAACCCACGAAGGCTGATCACATATAACTGATCAATGAGACCTTCAGTGTAGATATGCTGGGAAGGTTGTACATATGAGAGATTGTACATTTACATGGAGTTACGCACTCCCTTGATTCAGAGAGAGACACACACTTTACTTCTTGGGTATGGGAGGGGCTTCAGAAGGCTTTGGGTACACAGGTACTTCTAAGTACATCATACCATCCCCAGACAGATGGCATGTCCGAGCATATGAAACAAGTGCTGGAGGACATTCTTAGAGCATGCACCCTAATTTTCTGAGGTTTGTGGGAGAATCATATACCTCCTATAGAGTTTTACTACAGTTATAGTTTTCAATCAACTATTCATATGGCTTCATAAGAGGCATTGTATGGTAGGCGAGGCCGATCACCCCTAAGTTGGCTTGAAGTAGGAGTGGAAGCTATGATGGGGCCTCATCTTGTTCAAGAGACCACATAACTAATGGATTTGATTCCTATGAGGATAGCTATTACACAGTCACAACATAATTCTTATGAAGATTGATGAATATGACCTCTGGAGTTCAAGGTCAGAGATCAGGAGTTCTTACGTGTCTCATCGAGGTTAGGACACATGAAGATTAAGTGATAGGGAAGCCTTTCACTGAGATATTTTGGACCATTCGAGGTTTTGGAAAGAGTCTAGCAGGTTTCCTATCAGCTCAAGTTACCTCAAAGGTATCGGTCTATGCATGACGTTTTCCACAGTTCTCATCTTTGATGTTACTTCTTAGAGTTATCTCATGTTTTTCAAATCAAAGAGGTTTAGTTGGAGGTGGACGCATCATTCGAAGAGCATCATGTCTAGACTTTTGATCACAATGGAAAGTTTATTCATGGATACTATGTTACTCTGGTACAGGTTCTATGGAAGAACAGGCGAGTACAAGACAAGACCTGGGAGAGGGAGATAGATATATGATTTTAGTGTCCAGATATGTTCAAGGATTATTCTTCTATGCCTCATTCCTATAAAAATTCAGGGAAAATTTTCTTTAAATGGAATGTTTGTAAGAACCTGTATCTTCTTTTTAGGTATGTATTTCTTTTCAAATTGTTTTTGAGAAAAATAATAGTTTCTATAAATTTTAGGAGTACACTCTGTGTACTTATAAGTATATGTCGTGTACTTAGTTTCCACGGGTAGCCATGTTCCCGCTATGTAATGGTCAAACCCATGGTCGTTTGGTTGACCTGGAGACCACCTAATGAGGAGTCCATTTAAATCATGTACACGTCATGTACCCTTGAAGAACACATCGTGTAATTTACTTTAATTTCATTTAATGGAAAAGGGTCACATCTAATCAAAATAACACCTTTATTCTTCATTCGTCTCATCAAAGATCAAACAAGACCGTTTATTCTTCTTTGAGCCATGTACTAGTTGTCTGTTCTTTGAATCGACCGTCATTGATTGTATTGGAATCCCCATAGTAATCTCTTACTTCATCTATAACCTCATTTCTGGATTTCTCCACTTTCGTGAGATATCCATTGTTGAACTTTATTAAATTTTTCTAGATCTATGACATTATAGAAAAATTCAAGGCATGAGGATCACGTACATTGATCATACAATGTTGAGGTATGTGGTTTGTGCCTTTCTATATTCAGTCTTTGAGTTATATGTACAAAGATCCCAATACCCTCATTTGGGTTTTTGCGTGTTTAGGGATCTTAACCTTGTTAATGTATGATATTCTTTGTATGTTTTTATAGAGTTTTTTTTATTGTTAATACAGTTAACTACAATTCTATGGATGTTTTTCCCATACTTGTTTGATTATGACCATTTGGTCTAGTTTTCCTTGTTAGGCTATTCTTTCCATTCCAAGTGTTGTTATGATGGAGTGATTACTTTTATCAAATATGTTATGCTAGGCCTTGTATCTAATTAGACTTGTATTACTTTATTGTTTACATTGGCTGCTAATTATCATTGGTGTATGATTGCTTTACACCGGTTGTGGTAACCTGATGTAGTGATGCCATATGGGAAATTGGTGCTGAGGGATTTCATAGAGACTCTATTATAATAATCATGCTACGAAACCATATAGGGGATTGTTATAGAGTGCTCCCTTAGAGTGTCTATAAATATGTTATGAGACCATATGAGTAATTGACATTGAGTGCATCCTCAGAGTGTCTATATTTTACTGTTAAAAGACTGTAAGGGGAATTTACGGTGAGTGCTTCCTCATAGTGTCTTTGCAATATCCTTGTTACATATTGAACTAGAGGGGTTAAGTGATGAGAACTACTTAGGGTTACATGAGATTGTTGTCTGAACCAGAGGGTTGATTGAATTTGTAACTGGTTAGTTATATTTATAAATGTAAATGATTAAAAATGAAACTGTGGGACTGTTTACATTTGGGTACTTCCTAGTTTATATCTTCTGTAGAATATTGCCAACAATATATATTCACTAACAGTTAGTCACAAATTTTTGGGTGGTTACCTACTGGGATTTGTCTCACACCCTATTTGTGTAATTATTTTGGGACCAAACGGATTATATTGATGTAGGTATAGACAAGGGAAAACACCCTTAAACATCAGTTACTTGATTTCTATGGAGATGGAGAGCATGGGACCAAGCTGAGCCTTGTGATGCTACTAGATTTTATTTTTTCCCTTTTGTATTTTGGTTTACTAATGTATTGCATCATTGTAACTTGTTTGGTTATTGTCAAAGACATATGTAGCATGTTTCATTTATATATGTTCTCCAGTTGTTTATTACTTTTAGTCTTCTGTTTCTTTCTCATTTTATGGTATTAATATATCTGATATTTCATATTATTGGTATTTAATTGTGTAACTCTTCCAATGAGGGAATAGTTTCCCCACTATCACACCCAAGTCCCTCATTGCTATTCGATGGACTCTTACATTTGGGGAAATGGGCTTGATGCCATGTGACCAACGGAGTACAGGGCACCTCTGGGTGGCACCCAGAACTAGGATGTTATAGTGATCATCTAGAAAATTTTATCCTAATTAATAATCATTCAAGTATATCATGACCAACTCAATATAGTCGTAAAATAGTTACTAAATAATCAAATTCAATTTAGGGGTATAACCCACTAGCACATGTTGCATCATCCTCACAACACTATGCAAAGGAAAACTCTCATGAAATTTTTGTTGGCCCTTCGTCTAAAAGTATGATATCTTGATACAACTTGCCATATTACTAAAAAAGTGTCTAGATCATGTTGAACTCCACATTTCAAAGGACCTTTCATAATAATTCATTAAAGATTATTTCACTAGTGCAGAAAACGTTTTTTACGTCACCATTTTTTACGTCGGTTATATAAAACCGACGTCATAATATGTAAAACGAGGTTTTTTACGTCGGTTATTTAATAACCGACATAAAAACCTGTGATTAGTACACCTTTAACGTCGGTTATTTTTATAACCGACGTTATTAATCGCGCGGCTTCGTTTTTTACGTCGGTTATACATTAACTGCCGTAAAAAACAGAAGCGGGGGGTGTTTGTTACGTCGGTTATTCAATAACCGACGTAACAAATCGACATATGTAAGAGTTATTACGTCGGTTATTCAATAACCGACGTAAAAAACATGGTTTTTGAAGGCCTTTTTACGTCGGTTATTTTATAACCGACGTAAAAAAAGAATCCGCAGATGTTTTTGACGTCGGTTATGGAATAACCGACGTAAAAAAACGCGGATTTTGAGCCCTTTATAATGTCGGTTATAAAATAACCGACGTAAAAAAAGAATCAGAGGAAGGTTTTTACGTCGGTTATTGAATAACCGACATTATAAATGTTTTTAAAAAAATTATAACGTCGGTTATTGAATAACCGATGTGATAACTCATTTAAAAATTTACCCAAAACCGTGGATTGTCATTCGTGAGTTTACCTTCGACAGTCGCGACTCGTCTCTCTCGCGCGTAAACCCGAATCGGCTCATCCATTTTGTTGGTTTAGATTCGTTTTGCGATCATCGTTTCTCAAATTTAATCTCCTCGGATCAATCATCTAAACTCACAGCACTCAGGTAATCCTCCCACTCGTTCGTTTTTTTTCGCGGATAGTATATATATATGTGTTGTGATTTTTTTGTTGAAACTAGCTAAGATTCTTCGATTGCGAACCCTTTTAACTCGTTTTGGCACCATAATCTTATTTATCATCCCTAGATCTATTAGTTCGACTTGCAATATTGACTAATTTTATGATTTCACTAATTTTTCATCGTTTTCTATAAATCCCCGAGAGGGTTGGGGCGTGTCCATTTGGATGGGTTGCCCTTTTACAGTTGTTACTACTTTATTCACACACAACCATGACATAGGTGCATGGATTTGGGATCACATCACCATTTTCACCCCCTGCAAACAAAGTTTCACGAGGAGGACTCGCCAGATTTCCCCTCGGCATGTTAAAAATTTTAGATACCCTCTTTTCAGCAAGTAAAAAATTAACTAGTTTTTTCTTCACTACTTATCCTAAACAAATAAAACCACTATTCTTTCTAGAACCTCTACTAGATCCATTGCATCCATCAACATACATATTTGGATCTGAAATCATCCCTTAAGCCTTATGTTCGATGCTAACATCCTTTACTGATCTATAGAAAATATGATGGTCTGCTAAGCTCTCCATTTAAAAGTCAAACCTCACCAATTATTCATCCTCATCATGAGAAAATGGCACAACATCTGAATTTCTGATTCAATCTCTTGGGTCACTGAACAAACATTAACTCCTTCAAATCCACACCTGGAATAGACAACCTAATGTCGAGTTCCTTCTCTATCTATTGAAACTCAGTTCTTCCTCCACACCTAAAAACATTCTTTGAATGGCCCAACTTCTTGTTATGGTAAATTTTCAGTGATTCCAGGGGGTGGGAGGGCTATCAAGAGGGTTGGGGGTGTCCAGGGGGGTGTCCAAGGGGGTAGGGTGTGGGGGGTGGTGTCCAGGAGGGGTGGGGGCTGTCCAGAGGGGTCGGGGGGTGTCCAGGGGGGTTTACAAGGGGGTGGGTGGGTGTGGGGGGCTGTCCAAGGGTGTGGGTGGGTGTTGGGGGGTGTCCAGGGGGGTGTCCAAGGGGGTAGGGGGTGGGGGTGGT
Organism: Viscum album; assembly: GCA_963277665.1. NCBI lineage: Eukaryota > Viridiplantae > Streptophyta > Magnoliopsida > Santalales > Viscaceae > Viscum > Viscum album. The sequence continues at coordinate 881,987,248 of OY728143.1, read as the reverse complement.
GTTTAGAAGGGGTGGGGGGCTGTCCAGAGGGTTGGGGGGTGTCCAGGGAGGTGTCCAAGCAGGTCGGGGGAGGGGGTTGTGTCCAGGAGGTGTGGGGGTGCTTTCTAGAGGGGTCGGGGGCTGTCTAGAGGGGTTGGGGGGTGTCCAGGGTGGTGTCCAAGGGGATGGGTTGGTGTGGGGGGCTGTCCAAGGGGGTGGCGGCCTGTCCAGAGGGGTCGGTGGGGTGTCCAGGGGGGTGTCCAAGGGGTTGGATGGGTGTGGGGGGGCTGTCCAAGTGGGTGGCAGCCTCTCCAGAGGGTATTTGGGGTTGTCCGGGTGGGTGGGGGGCTGTCCAGAGGGTTGGGGGATGTCCAGGGGGTGTCTAAGGGTGTAGGGGGTGGGGGTGGTGTCCAGGAGGGGCGGGGGGCTGTCCAGAGGGGTCGGGGGGTGTCCAGGGGGGTTTACAAGGGGGTGGGTGGGTGTGGGGGGCTGTCCAAGGGTGTGGGTGGGTGTTGGGGGGTGTCCAGGGGGGTGTCCAAGGGGGTAGGGGGTGGGGGTGGTGTTTAGGAGGGGTGGGGGGGCTATCCAGAGGGTTGGGGGGTGTCCAGGGGGTGTCCAAGCAGGTCGGGGGTGGGGGGTTGTGTCCAGGAGGGGTGGGGGTGCTTTCTAGAGGGGTCGGGGGCTGTCCAGAGGGGTCGGGGGGTGTCCAGGGTGGTGTCCAGGGGGATGGGTGGGTGTGGGGGGCTGTCCAAGGGGGTGGCGGCCTGTCCAGAGGGGTCGGTGGGGTGTCCAGGGGGGTGTCCAAGGGGGTGGATGGGTGTGGGGGGCTGTCCAAGTGGGTGGCGGCCTCTCCAGAGGGTATTTGGGGTTGTCCAGGTGGGTGGGGGCTTCCCAGAGGGTTGGGGGATGTCCAGGGGGGTGTCCAAGGGGGTAGGGGGTGGGGGGTGGTGTCCAGGAGGGGTGGGGGGCTGTCCAGAGGGGTCGGGGGGTGTCCAGGGGGGTTTACAAGGGGGTGGGTGGGTGTGGGGGGTTGTCCAAGGGTGTGGGTGGGTGTTGGGGGGTGTCCAGGGGGTGTCCAAGGGGGTAGGGGGTGGGGTGTGGTGTTTAGGAGGGGTGGGGGGGGTTGTCCAGAGGGTTGGGGGGTGTCCAGGGGGGTGTCCAAGCAGGTCGGGGGTGGGGGTTGTGTCCAGGAGGGGTGGGGGTGCTTTCTAGAGGGGTCGGGGGCTGTCGAGAGGGGTCGGGGGGTGTCAAGGGTGGTGTCCAAAGGGATGGGTGGGTGTGGGGGGTTGTCCAAGGGGGTGGCGGCCTGTCCAGAGGGGTCGGTGGGGTGTCCAGGGGGGTGTCCAAGGGGGTGGATGGGTGTGGGGGGCTGTCCAAGTGGGTGACGGCCTCTCCAGATGGTATTTGGGGTTGTCCGGGTGGGTGGGGGGGGGGGGCTGCCCAGAGGGTTGGGGGATGTCCAGGGTGGTGTCCAAGGGGGTAGGGGGTGGGGGGTGGTGTCCAGGAGGGGTGGGGGGCTGTCTAGAGGGGTCGGGGGGTGTCCAGGGGGGTTTACAAGGGGGTGGGTGGGTGTGGGGGGCTGTCCAAGGGTGTGGGTGGGTGTTGGGGGGTGTCCAGGGGGGTGTCCAAGGGGGTAGGGGGTGGGGTGTGGTGTTTAGGAGGAGTGGGGGCTGTCCAGAGGGTTGGGGGTGTCCAGGGGGGTGTCCAAGCAGGTCGGGGGTGGGGGGTTGAGTCCAGGAGGGGTGGGGGTGCTTTCTAGAGGGGTCGGGGGCTGTCCAGAGGGGTCGGGGGGTGTCTAGGGTGGTGTCCAAGGGGATGGGTGGGTGTGGGGGGCTGTCCAAGGGGGTGGCGGCCTGTCCAGAGGGGTCGGTGGGGTGTCCAGGGGGGTGTCCAAGGGGGTGGATGGGTGTGGGGGGCTGTCCAAGTGGGTGGCGGCCTCTCCAGAGGGTATTTGGGGTTGTCCGGGTGGGTGGGGGGGCTGCCCAGAGGGTTGGGGGATGTCCAGGGGGGTGTCCAAGGGGGTAGGGGGTGGGGGTGGTGTCCAGGAGGGGTCGGGGGCTGTCCAGAGGGGTCGGGGGGTGTCCAAGGGTGTTTACAAGGGGGTGGGTGGGTGTGGGGGGCTGTCCAAGGGTGTGGGTGGGTGTTGGGGGTGTCCAGGGGGGTGTCTAAGGGGGTAGGGGGTGTGGTGTGGTGTTTAGGAGGGGTGGGGGGGCTGTCCAGAGGGTTGGGGGGTGTCCAGGGGGGTGTCCAAGCAGGTCGGGGGTGGGGGGTTGTGTCCAGGAGGGGTGGGGGTGATTTCTAGAGGGGTCGGGGGCTGTCCAGAGGGGTCGGGGGGTGTCCAGGGTGGTGTCCAAGGGGATGGGTGGGTGTGGGGGGCTGTCCAAGGGGCTGACGGCCTGTCCAGAGGGGTCGGTGTGGTGTCCAGGGGGTGTCCAAGGGGGTGGATGGGTGTGGGGGGCTGTCCAAGTGGGTGGAGGCCTCTCCAGAGGGTATTTGGGGTTCTCCGGGTGGGTGGGGGGCTGCCCAGAGGGTTGGGGGATGTCCAGGGGGTGTCCAAGGGGGTAGGGGGTGGGGGTGGTGTCCAGGAGGGGTGGGGGCTGTCCAGAGGGGTTGGGGGGTGTTCATGGGGGTTTACAAGGGGGTGGGTGGGTGTGGGGGGCTGTCCAAGGGTCTGGGTGGGTGTTGGGGGGTGTCCAGGGGGGTTTCCAAGGGGGTAGGGGGTGGGGGTGGTGTTTAGGAGGGGTGGGGGGGGCTGTCCAGAGGGTTGGGGGGTGTCCAGGGGGTGTCCAAGCAGGTCGGGGTGGGGGGTTGTGTCCAGTAGGGGTGGGGGTGCTTTCTAGAGGGGTCGGGGGCTGTCCAGAGGGGTCGGGGGGTGTCCAGGGTGGTGTCCAAGGGGATGGGTGGGTGTGGGGGGCTATCCAAGGGGGTGGCGGCCTGTCCAGAGGGGTCAGTGGGGTGTCCAGGGGGGTGTCCAAGGGGGTGGATGGGTGTGGGTGGTTTTCCAAGTGGGTGGCGGCCTCTCCAGAGGGTATTTGGGGTTGTGCGGGTGGGTGGGGGGGCTGTCCAGAGGGTTGGGGGATGTCCAGGGGGGTGTCCAAGGGGGTAGGGGGTGGGGGTGGTGTCCAGGAGGGGCGGGGGGCTGTCCAGAGGGGTCGGGGGGTGTCCAGGGGGGGTGTTATATCTTACTATATTTTGTTTAAAAAATAATATTCAAGCATATTTTTTTAAATACACATCGATTTGTTTTATATTTCAAAATTGTTTACATTCAAATTATGATTTTTTTCATATAAACATATATTTGTCTTATCTAAAAAATATATATATTTTTGCTATTTGTTATAGGTAATAATGAGTCGAAGTTGGATTACGGCACATCGAATGAGCAATGAATATGAGGAAGGTGTTGATGCCTTTTTGGAATTTTCTAAACGAAATGTTCCAAGTAGTGACATTTTTTTCTGTCCATGCCTGAAATGTCTGAATATAAAGAATTTGAAAAGTAGAGAGATAAAAGATCATCTGATTTGTCATGGTTTCAATCCGAGTTACAACCCTTGGATTTGGCATGGAAAAACTGGACAAAATGTCACTGATGATAATGAATCGCAAGATGGTAACTCTGATGGAATTGAAGAAATGATTCGCGATATTGTAGCAGAACAAATTGAGATAGAACCGACAGTTGCACGTCTATATGGTGATGCCAAAAAACCATTATATCCTGGTTGTACAGATTTTACGGTTTTGTCGGCGGTGTTAAGATTGATTAACCTGAAGACGAAACATGGATGGAGTGACAGAAGTTTTACAGAGCTGCTACAATTGATGAAAGACATTCTTCCAAAAGATAAAGATCTTCCAGATTCACATTATAAGGCCAAAAAAATATTATGCCTGATGGGATTGGGATACAGGAAAATACATGCTTGTCCGAATGATTGCATTATATATAGGAAGGAATATGAATTTCTGAAAGAGTGTCCTAAATGTGGGACATCACGGTATAAGGTGAAAGAAAAATCACAAGCTGATGTAGAGATTACAAAGCTCCCTTCAAAGGTATTTTGGTATCTTTCTATAATTCCTCGTTTCAAACGTTTATTTGCTAATTCACATGATGCAAAAAGGTTAAGATGGCATGCTGATGAGCGGGTATGTGATGGAAAAATACGTCATCCAGCTGATTGTCCACAATGGAAGAAAATTGATGCCCAGTACCCTACATTTGGAAATGAAATTAGAAATCTGAGACTAGGCTTGTGCACAGATGGAATGAATCCATACCGAACCCTCAGTAGCACACATAGTTCATGGCCTATTTTATTGGTAATTTACAACCTCTCTCCTGAAGTTTGTATGAAGCGCAAATATGTCATGTTGAGTATCATGATCTCTGGTCCAAAGCAACCCGGCAATGATATTGATGTATACTTGTCACCGCTGATTGATGATTTGAAACTGTTATGGGCTGATAGTATTAGGGTGTATGATTCTTATAAAATGGAATATTTTCAACTACATGCAGTGCTTCTATTCACTATAAATGACTTCCCAGCATATGGAAATTTGTCTGGATACAGTGTTAAAGGGCATAAAGCATGTCCAATTTGCGAACAACAGACGTCATATTGTCAATTGCATCATGTGAGGAAAACCGTGTACATGGGTCATCGAAAGTTTTTGCCTATGGATCACCCTTATAGAAGACTAAAAAAGGAATTCAATGGCTCACAAGAATTTGATACTGCTCCAAAACCTTTATCCCCAGATTTGTATTTTGAGAGGGTGAAAAACCTTGATGTGACATTGGGAAAGACACAGAAATCTGGTAATGATAGACATATTTGGAAGAAAAGGTCAATATTTTTTGAGCTACCATATTGGAGGTATCATGAAGTCAAACATAATATTGATGTCATGCACGTGGAGAAGAATATCTGTGATTCTTTGATCGAAACATTGCTAGATATTAAAGGAAAGACAAAAGATGGGTTGAATGCAAGGTTAGACCTACTATCAATGGGAATACGTTTGGAGTTAGCTCCCACTCCTAAAGGAAGACGAACATTTCTTCCCCCGGCTTGTCATACATTATCGAAGAGGGAGAAAAGTAGCTTCTGTCAGTGTCTTCATGATATCAAAGTGCCTCAAGGTTATTCTTCAAATGTAAAAAATTGTGTCTCATTGAAAGACTTGAAGTTGATAGGTATGAAATCACATGATTGTCACGTCATAATGCAACAAAGTCTACCAGTTGCACTGCGTGGAATATTGCCCATCCGTGTCAGAAAGACTATAATGAGGTTGTGTTATTTTTTCAATTTAATTTGTAACAAGGCGATTGATGTGAATGCTTTGAACATTTTGGAAAATGATGCAATTTTTATACTTTGTCATTTGGAAATGTATTTTCCTCCAACTTTTTTTGATATGATGGTGCATTTAATGATTCATCTGGTTCAAGAAATAAAGCTTTGTGGACCTGTATATCTTCGTTGGATGTATCCTTTTGAAAGGTATATGAAAATATTAAAGGGATATGTTAAAAATCCATATCGACCTGAAGCCTCCATTATTGAAAAGTATATTTCTGAGGAGGTATCCATATCGACCTGAAGTCTCCATTATTGAAAAGTATATTTCTGAGGAGGTAGCATAGTTTTGTACGAGCTACTTGGCTACGGCGCAACACATAGGTTTGCCTCCATCTCACCATGAACGGGTTAATAATGAGGGAAAGGGGATTCGTGGCTTGAAAGTCAAATCACTGTCAGCTGAACATATGAAGAAGTTAGAATCATACATCTTGAATAACATAGCTGATGTTCAACCGTATATCACATTGCATATTAATGAGTTGAAACAATGTCATCCAAAGAAGAAAGAAATGTGGATTTTGAATGAGCACAACAAAACTTTTTTGCCATGGTTTAAAAAGACCTTGCTTGGTAGATCAGATGTATCAGAGACATTAAAATGGATAGTGGGTGGTCCATCTTTAAATGTGATAACATGGTCCGCTTATGACATTAATGGCTATACATTTCATACGAAAGCTCAGGACAACAGAAGTGCAGTTCAGAATAGTGGTGTATTGGTGTTTGCAGAAGCAATGCATTTTTCGAGTGCTAAGGACAGAAACCCAATTTCGGCATCAAGTGCATATTATGGAGTGATTGAAGACATATGGGAGGCTGATTACTTTAAAATTAAAGTTCCTGTTTTTAACTGTAAATGGTTTATCGGTAACAACAGTGTCAGACACGATGAATTTGGAATGACACTTGTTAATCTGAATAGATTGGAAGACACAGCTGATTCTTTTATAATGGCAAAACATGCCAAACAAATTTTCTATGTAGTAGATCAATCAGATATGCAGTGGGCTATTGTTTTACAAGGGAAAAACAATATGTTGGTGAGGATGAATTTGATGAAGATGCTGATTTATGTGAGATCCCTACTTCCATGGAAAGATTAACGGAACATAATGATGAGTATGTTGAAGACATGGTTTGTGCCATAAGGAACGATCACGACGAAGGAATTTGGGAAAACAATCCAACTGTACATTTCTAAAATTACAGGTAACACATGTTTATTTCTTGTTTACATTTAGTTTTTTCATATAATGTTAGATATTGTAAATTTTTTACTTATTAAAACATGTATCAAACCAAAATGATAAAACAATAAAAACCGTAAAGAGGAGAAGTCCTGGGCGCACCGGCTGGCCGGTGGTGGATCACCAGTTGGCCAGTGGTCCATACAGCAAAGCTCTGTCTGGTCCACCGGCCGACCGGTGGTGAGCCAGCGGCAGGCCGGAGGCCCAGACAGAGCAAGGCTGTCTGGTCCACCGGCCGGCCGGTGACACCAGGCAGTGGGCAAGTCTACTGCCTGGGTCCTCCGGCTGGCCGGTGAGCTCACACCGGCTGACCGGTGGACTCAGTGAGTCCACTTTTCAGCTTTCTTGGGCCAACTCCTTGGAAACCTTTTTCCTATCAACAAAAACACTTGAAAACAAGTTAGAACATAATAAGTGTGATTGTGATCATTAAAATCCAAGAGAGAGGGGTACAACAGACTGTGTTTACCATGTTTATCATTGTTTAACATGCTTACCATATCACCAATGTTTACTATTATGTAATTTAGTACACTTTTCTATTTTCTGATTAAGTAGTATTACAATATTTGAATTTGTATATTTGTGAACTAATGTTTGTTTTTTTGATTTGAAGGAAAATGACAGATCAATCAGTTGATCAGCCACATGATTCTGGAGATGAGCATATTGGTCATACATCTGGGGAGGAACATTCACATGCTCCTATTACGAAAAAGAGTTCAAAGGTTGGTAAGCGTGGGTGCACACGTTTACCAAAATTATCACTTGCCCGTACGAAGGAGGAGAGGATAGTCGTGGAGTTTGATGATGATGATCTTCCTAGAGGTCCAAATGCTAAAGATTTTAAGGGTTTTGTAGCAACTCAGGCTAAGAGAAAAGTAAGAATTCTCTATGATGATTGGAGAAGCGTGGATAAGGTGATAATTTCTCAGCTGTGGGAGACCATTTTGGTAAGATATTTTGTTATTGTTTGACTGTTCTTTAAATGTTTCTAGTATATATAATATTTTTAACCTCTTTTTTATCAGATGACATTTGATATTCCTGACACTGGAGGAGTCAGGAAGAAATGCTTATCATTGGCTGCTAGGAGATGGAGGGATTTCAAATCAACCCTCTCATCTGATTTCATTTATGGTCATAGGAGTCGTGAGAATCCATGTCGTATATATCCTTTTATAGATGAAGACACATGGAGACAATTTTTTGAAAGTAGAAGAAAAGAATCATTTTTGGTAAGGGCAATGTAAACTTTTATAAGTTTTCTTATATAAATGATCTTATTATTGTTTTGTTAATGATTACTTATTCTTAATTTACAGCAAACAAGGAAAGCTCATCAAGAGATCCAATCTAAAAATGTATACCCTCGTAGTTTATCTCGGGGAGGGTATGCATTATTGGAAGAACAAATGATGGCAGAAAAATTTCAACAACTAAGAGCTGAGTCTTCAAGCTCTGGAGAGGTGGCTCCTCCATCCCCTCCATCTAGACATGAGAAATGGAAAAGAGCTCAGAAGGGAAAAAAAGGACAATATCTTTCGGAAGAATCGAGACTCGTAGTTAAGAGGATTGTAAGATATCTATTTTATTTATTTAAGTTTACTATTTTCATCATATATTTCCAATCATTATAGAAATGTTCAATTAATTATTACAGGACTCTCTTGAGGAGCAGAGTTCACAGGGGACATTTACACCATCTGGGAGGGAAGATATTTTATCTGTGGCATTGGGAAAGCCCGAACATCCTGGCCATGTAAGAGGATATCCGGCAGGTGTATCGGTAAGAAAAGTGTTGCCACGTTCCTCAACTTCTAATGTTGAGGGAGTTTATAAAAAAAAATAGAATCCTTGGAGGCTGAAGTCCATAATATTAATGCGACAATGGAGGACAAGATTAGAGCATCGGTGCAGTTTATGTTTGCAGACTTGCAAAGACAATTTCAAGGTGCAGCTCCCACTCCACCTCTCCCAGTAGCTCCCACTCCCCCACCTCAGCCTGTGGACCCCATTTTTGATCCTCCTCCTCCGCCGCAGCTACCTACTTATTGTGAGTTGTATGTTGATTATCCTCAACATCATATAGTTGCATATGGGATGGTATATTGTATAGGAGATACAGTTCATCATCAACAGTTAGAGGTAGAGAATCAGAGGGTCACTGTACAGGATATTATAGATAGATCAGCTCGGATACCATTACCTACAGATGAGGTGACGACAATTGGACATAGTATCAGCCATTTTTTACTTTGGCCATCCAGACTTCTTCGACTCATTACCATAGAGGTATGGATGTTATATCTTTTATTTTATATTTTTATTAATGTTTTATCATTTGAAAACTAATATATTTTTCAATTTATTTTTACAGGAATACTTCAAAGGTAAAGAAATATTGTATAGACAACAACAAAGACAGATAGTTATGACATCAGATGCAGATACTAGCAGTCTTGACAAATTGTCAAGATATTCAAATTTGTTGGCGGATCATTATGACTTTACAATAGAAGCTCATGTCTGTGGACGTGAACTAAGTGTGTGGATTATGAAAACTGATATCATGGAGTTTGTCACTGGAGATAAGTTGGGCATCAAAGTGGTGCAAATTTTTATCATGTAAGTCTTAACACCTTTTCCTTGCGTTATATTTATTAAAAATGTATACTTATGTCTGCTTTGTATTAGGTATCTGTATAAAATTTGTGAGAGGAATGAGCTGACAGATGTATATGGATTCGTGGACCCACAATTGATTTCCCCTGAAGCATGTGCATTGGATGAGGAACAAAGAATGATTTATATTGCTGATAGATTTGAAAAGAATGTAATCACACAGTGTTGGATGATGCCTTTTTGTGAGAGGTATGAAACACATCCCTCTCAAAGAGTTAATTATCTTTTAACATAAAAAACCACTAACGTTAAATTTCCTTTTATCAGGGATCATTGGATGTTAGGGGTTTTTTGCCCTAGGGAGAAAACACTTTATTGGATATGCTCTCTCCATGATGATGTGCGAGAAAGTTTTAAGAATATATTGGAAACGTAAGTTTCAATTTCACAATAGTTTTATATATTATAATGAATTTTAAATTTACCCCATTCGTATTATTTTCTAACAGGGCATGGGTCCACTTTCGAAAAAGCGCAAAGAAAAGGAATTTCAAGATCAAATATGTACATGCGAAGGTAAATATCCATTTATAATTTGTACATTTTGATTTATTACATAAAAATAATATATTGAATTTACACTCATTCAAACAGAAATGTCATGAGCAATAAGGCATCATCGAATGCGGATATTACATGTTAAGATTTATGTATGAAATAATAACAACTGGGACAGTTCTGAGTTTTGACCTGGTAAGATTTCCTCTTTCTCATAATATTTCAATTTGATTTATTCATTATACACGTTGACTACTATCCTTTTTCTTTTGTAGCTTTTTGATGACCCTCAACCCTTTACTGCTGAAGATATCAAACACTTACAAGTGGAGTGGTCAAATTATTTTACAGGTTTGATTGACTTTTAGTTGTTTGTAATGTAAAATGTAATTTTTAATATTGTCAATGTAATTGTGTATTTCGTAGTCGTTTAGGTTGGATTTAGTTTTTTTTTGAAGTTGACAGTGTAAGTTTTGAATGTTATATAAGTGAATGTTTAATTTTTCTCTACTTCTTGTTTTGGTCTACTGTTGATGGTTTTTCTGGTCTGGATTTTGGTATGGGGGGAGAGGTTCCAAGGGGGTGGGTGGGTGTTTGGGGGGTGTCCAAGGGATATGGGAGGGGTGTCCAAGGTGTGTTTGGGGCTGTCCTAGGGGTAGGGGGGGTGTAAATGAGGGTGGGGGTGTCCAAGGGGTGGGGGGTGTCCAAGGGATATGGGAGGGGTGTCCAAGGTGTGTTTGGGGCTGTCCAAGGGGTCGGTTGGGTGTAAATGAGGGTGGGGGGGCTGTCCAAGGGGTGGGGGGTGTCCAAGTGGTGGGGGGTGTCCAAGGGATATAGGAGGGGTGTCCAAGGGGTGTTTGGGGCTGTCCAAGGGGATGGGGGGGTTTCCAAGGGGTCGGGGGGGTTTCCAAGGGGTCGGGGGGGGTGTCCAGGGGGTGGGGGGGCTGTCCAAGGGGTGGGGGGTGTCCAAGGGGTGGGGGTGGGGTCCAAGGGATATGGGAGGGGTGTCCAAGGGGTGTCCAAGGTGTGTTTGGGGCTTTCCTAGGGGTCGGGGGGTGTAAATGAGGGTTGGGGGTGTCCAAGGGGTGGGGGTGTCCAAGGGATATGGGAGGGGTGTCCAAGGTGTGTTTGGGGCTATCCAAGGGGTCGGTTGGGTGTAAATGAGGGTGGGGGGGGCTGTCCAAGGGGTGGGGGGTGTCCAAGTGGTGGGGGTGTCCAAGGGATATAGGAGGGGTGTCCAAGGGGTGTTTGGGGCTGTCCAAGGGGATGGGGGGTTTCCAAGGGGTCAGGGGGGTTTCCAAGGGGTCGGGGGGGTGTCCAGGGGGTGGGGGGTTGTCCAAGGGGTGGGGGTGTCCAAGGAGTGGGGGGGTCCAAGGGATATGGGAGGGGTGTCCAAGGGGTGTTTGGGGATGTCCTAGTGTTCGGGGGGTGTAAATGAGGGTGGGGGGCTGTCGAAGGGGTGGGGGGGTGTCCAAGGGGTGGGGGGGTGTCCAAGGGATATGGGAGTGGTGTCCAAGGTGTATGGGAGTTCTGTCCAAGGGGCCGGTTGGGTGTAAATGAGGGTGGGGGGGCTGTCCAAGGGGTGGGGGTGTCCAAGGGGTGGGGGTGCCCAAGGGATATGGGAGGGGTGTCCACGGGGTGTTTGGGGCTGTCCAAGGGCTCGGGGGATGTCCAGGGGTCGGGGGGTGTCCAAGGGGTCTGGGAGGGTTGTCAAGGTGTGGGGGGTGTCCAATGGGTGTTTGAGGCTGTATTAGGGGTCTTGGGGGTGTAAATGAGGGTGTGGGGGGGGCTGTCCAAGGGGTGGGGGTGTCCAAGGGGTGGGGGTGTCCAAGGGATATGGGAGGGGTGTCCAATGGGTGTTTGAGGCTGTACTAGGGGTTGTGGGGGTGTAAATGAGGGTGGGGGCTGTCCAAGGGGTGGGGGGTGTCCAAGGGTTGTGGTGGGGATCCAATGTGGTGGGGGAGGGCTGGCCAGGTTGTTAGGTGGGTATAGATGAGGGTGGGGTTCAGTTTGGGCTTGGGGGAGGGCTGGCATGGTTATTTTTGTTATTTGGTTTCTGGTTGCTTTTTGGTGAGAGCAGTGCAATTATTTAAAAAAAATATATCGCTTTCACGTCGGTTATTTTATAACCGACGTGGTAAATAAATCGGTAGGGGTTTATCACGTCGGTTCTTAATATAACCGACGTGATAAAAGGCCTGGGAATCGATTTACCACGTCTTTTATTGGATAACCGACGTGCTAAAACGTTTCCCAGGCCTTTTTATCACGTCGGTTATTTAAGAAACGGACGTGATAATAGGCCCGGGGAAGGGTTAATCACGTCGGTTATGTCATAACCGACGTGATAAACGATATCCCAGGCATTTTATCACGTCGGTTTAGAAATAACCGACATGATAAACCCCCCCGCGCATATTTATCACGTCGGTTATTATATAACCGACGTGCTAAACCCCCCCACCCGCGGTTTATCACGGCGGTTATATAATAACCGCCGTTATAAATCCCCATCCCCCATCATTTTTCACGTCGGTTATTAATGAACCGACTAGATAAACACCGTGATGTTAGGGATGTTACGTCGGGTTTTAAATAACCGACGTAAAAAACGTTATTTATAACGTCGTCCGTATTAACGTCGCCTAAAAACCGACGTAAATAATGAAAAATAACCGACGTAAAAAATGTTTTCTGCACTAGTGTTTATTCCCTTATGAGTTTGAAGTTGAGTTTGTTGATAGTAGAGTTTTACATGTATAGAAAAACACATATGAATGACATATGACCATATCTATCAAATAATGAGAAAAATAGATAGATACAATAGGGAATGTAATGCCCTTGCAAATATTTAATATGATTTTGGCCATTGAAAATTTTTAGGATCTTATTCTGAAGGTTTTTTGAATAAATCTAATCATTGTACAGAATAATTGACAATATGGAGATAGTGAATCCCATTTTTCTCCATAAAATATGGAAATTCAGGTTGATAATAAGATAGCACAAAATCAACTTTTCTTGATGAAGAATAGGGACTAGTTTGGAGACCTCATCTTTGATTTTTAGTTTAATGTTTTTATCCAGGATACCAATATAACATAGTTAATAGTATGACATTGGAATCAATTACATGCAGATGTGGATTCATCATATCGTCAATTCATCAAGTAATTTACAATTGTATATCTCATAATTTTATATGGTTAAAAATATCCATTCGAATCACTCAAATACTAATATATAAATATAGGATTATATCGATGAGAGGGAATGTATCTAATGATAGATGTTTCCACTTGGGTCACTGCTCCTAGTGACATCAAGATTACTATTATCAAACCATTCAATGAACATGGAGAATATTATATTATTCTCACCAATCTGATTGAGGAATCACTATAGATTTCAAAAATAATCTTTTCAGGAATATATTTTTTTGAAAAAAAAATTAGGATTACCTTGATTTAATATAAGGGTCAAGTGTATGACCCTATAGAGTAGCTATTACTAGAAAAGGGAAATGGAACTAGGCCACTTAGTGAGATTATTAATTATAAAAAGTATCATTACCTAATGGCCACTCCTACCAAATCTCTATACCACACATCCAAGGCTCCTCAAACAAGTATTCCATAACCATTGAAGTAGGTTGTCAGTATGGGGATTTCCCATTTTTTCATATGGATTCATAGAATAATTCATAGAATAAGGATTTATTCCTTTATAAAAAGATGAAATAAAAATTTAGATGAAAATTTATCTATAAAAAATTTATTGTCTTTGACTTTAAGACATATGGGGATCTTTTCATCATATTCATGAAAGAATGATACCCCTATTTCACTATAGGAAATAATAAATACCCAAATATCATATACTGAATCATATAATACCATCATCTATTATACTTATGATGATAATAGAGAGTAAGTAGGATATATCCAAAATTCCCCTGATATTGATGCACATGAATTGCTACTCTCGAGGGATATAGTCACATTCATGATACTTAAATGAGGTAAAAACATTCCCATATAGTCTTTGGGATCAATTTCTCTTCATGTCCCATATTCAATTATAATGAGACTATGAATGAATAATAATATAACATCATATATTCCCCTCCACTATTTATATAAGGGATCCCTAACACTATTGATGGACTCATATAGGTGTATCTATTTACAATGTATGTTACTCAACACACATTGATAAGTGCCTCCATGTATCACAAAGAGTAGTAGACATAAATCTAATTCCTAAATAATATAAGATTTATTATAGTATAATTATACTAAAATTTATGTTTAGGATTCTTGTATGAACAACCATTATTTGCGTCTTCCTGAGGTTTACCACGGTTAGAAGTAGTTATCCAGGATAATAAACCCAACCCACAAAGAAAGTGGTAGAAAATATTGATATGATGAATAAATATAACTTCATTAGAAAATTTCAATACTAGAAATAGATTTCCAAAATCATCCTCATCCATAAGATAAATTTTAGTATTTTGGTATTCAATAACAGTAAGGATCATTTAAAGCATTTCCATAAGGATTATTTCCCTATCCTAGTCAGAGATATTTTTATTGATTTGAAAGATAGTTTTCATGGTCCCCCTTTTATGGATGGGAACTATGGCTACAACTATATATATATGGACCCTAAAAAAGTGAAATACACCACTTTTATCAAACCCAAAGATGTTTATTTTTATTAATATATTATACTTTGATTGATGAATGTTAGTTTTACATATAAATATTCCATGAATTATATCTTTAAGACCCTACAAGAAAAATTCATGGAATAATATTTTAATGATGTTGTGGTAAAATCTTAAAAAATAATTTTAACATCTGGTTGATCATGAGATAATTTACAACAAATATATAAAATCTATCTAAAGATTAATCTGTTGAAATTTTATTACCATAAAACATCATTAAAATTTTTCACCTTAGTGGTGAGACATAATTGTATTAAAGTCAACCCCAAAAATGAAAATGAGATATTTTTTATTCCATATTTGAGAAATATTAATGAGTATAGAGGGATTCACTGATACCACACCAAGATTTAACACTTCATAGAAAGTATTATAGTTCTGTAACTAACCTTCATCTTACTAATTATTAATGGATCCACATATCAATGGGATGATGATTGTAAATAATTATTACACTATATCAACCAATAACTATTAAATCCATAAGTAATAATGTCACTAATAGAGGAAATCCACTAATTTTATATTTGAGAAACATAGAGTTATCACATAGTTATCTTCTTCTGTAATGGAATGATGTTGTGAAAGAAACAATCGTAAATTATTTGGGTATTTAAGATCCAAATACAAAGACTCGATACTCTTATACTAATAAGAATCATCTTGAGTTAATATTTATCAATTAAATATTGAGGCATTACATAGAAAATCAAATTTTCCACTTGATGTATTGTATTTAACATCTAAAATATGTCCTCAATTTTTAAATTCTAACTAGACAGCGTGCATGGATGTAAATCATACTATTGTAGTTGTTCCAGTCCATATCAACAAATGAAATCAAATGGTTTGTGCTAGAAGACACACTAAAATAATATCAAAACTTCCAAAAAATTCTAGTAAATAAATATATTCCTTAAGAAGTGATTTTCTATATTTATGACAGACTCTAAAGGTAGGAGATGAATTTTTAAGGCCCCTAAATATTCCTAAAAGGAATATCAATGGAAAATCAAAAATATAATATAGTTGGATAGGAGATTTTACCATTTCTCAAAAATATGCAGTTCTATATTATTCATAGACATTGTAAAAGGGATTCAATAATAGTGATTTAGAATATAAATCCCTCATTATATGATATAAATTAACTTATAAAATAATAATATCCCATTTTTATGTTAAAGAATATATAATAATTTATGATATAGTAGATTAGTGGTAAATATGACCCAAAAAATGAGGAATTTATCCCATATCATGATTATCTAAGACGGTTAAATGAATATTTACCCTAATATATGACAATATATAATACACCATATTTAATAATATATCATTAAAATGGTTTTTAAAATGTCTCCATATACATGGAGATTTATATTGATAAGAAACAATCATATGTATTTTATATCCCATGGCTGTCTCTCTATTAATTGATAATTAAATTCAAGTGTTCAAAGAGATCATCACTAACTCAAAGAGAAAAAATATCATCACCAATTGATGAAAAAATAAGGTATATGTCCAAAATATTAGACAACCTATATAGTATAATTCTTCTATATGTCTATGAAAAAAAGAAATAAATATAATGAAGGGAAGTGGACTAAAACCATTATATTAGATTTACAAATAAGAATGTACACTATAATTAATGATTTTATGGACTTATACACATATGAATTAATGGTGGTGAGAACACCCATATTATATAGGAAGAACATATAGGAACCTATGGTGGTCAACAGCTCACAACCAAACCTCCTCATCCAATCTAGAGGATTTGTTGATTTTTGCCAATGATTAAACAAGTTTTCATAAAGTTCACCCAAAACATTTGGGTGTTTTATTTTCATTACAATGTCATCTAGGAGTCCCTAGGGATGTTGCATACTTCTAGTTACTTTTGTTAGATTATTGTGGTAATATATATCATGGGACCATATCTTTGGTATAAAACCTTAAAAAACAAGTACACCATTTCTACCATGGACTCCTTCTCCATGTTGGTCAAGTCTGTATCATTCATGGAAGTCATAACAAAGGTTATACATAGTTTTTATGTCAATAATCATTATGGTATTTTATACTTTATATAAAATATAGAAATAAAATGGTACCAAATTTTTTATTAATAATTCAAAATAAATTATTTTTCATTAATCATTAAGTATAATCACTAATCCCGATACGGTGTAGTAGAAAATTGGAATATATTTTCTTTCAAAGAAACAATGATCAATATTATTAAAATATAGTGGGATGTGATAGTAATTCATATACATATAAACAATTCTGTTATTAGTTTTCTTATAACAAAAAAATCATTGTACTACACAAGTGACCCTGTATTCTCTTTTATATTGAATAGAGGTTTCCCACCCTCTACATTCAACTGACCTCACTTCATATTTATACCAGCTACATACTATAAAAATATGAATAGTCCATGAAGTGATTTGATTAATAAAACCATTTTTTAGAGAAATTATTTATCACATTGTACAACTTGTAAACAAATTAAAACTAGATTGGGTTAACATTATATAAGAAATTTATCATCTAAACATTATTTCAAGGATAATTGGTTATAGATCTGAAAAATCTAATAACACTAGAGAAGATTACCCCCAATCTCAAACCAATGCCCAATGAACCTTACACCATAAAAATGACTACTCAAATGGACCCTACTTCTTAATCACAATATATGAAGACTTAATTATTCTAATAAAAAATGAATGACCTACAAGAAGTACTTATAATAATTTCATGTTTTTTTAAATGTCATCATTGAGGCACAATATAAAACTACACAAAAATGTTATTAAAACCTATTTTATAATATTTTATAAGATTAATTTTATTAAATAAATTTCATTTATCAAATTATCATATCATAATTATAATAGGATGAAATTTTATTATTTTTAAAAAATGAATAACATTTAGTGAATATTAAATAAATTCTCATTTATTAAATATTACCAATTTTCTTAATTAAATTATGTAATATAAAAGTGTTATTTTTTATTTTTTGGTTTTAAAGTGATATATTATATATTATTTCAAAATAATATTATCCTTAATATTAATGATTTTGATATAACATAATTTTGATACTTAAAAACATTTTTCTATATAAAAAACCAATTATTAATTGTGTTTTATATATTTATATTAAAATTAGTTTCTTCCACTTCAAGAAAATGAATCTCTAAAAATGTATTCTCTATATATAATTATTCTGATTAAATTTGCACAATAAGATACTTTTTTATGAATTATGACTAATAATAGGGGAGAATATTATCACCTCAGTAAAGGGTAAATTGTTTAATTAAGGTTAAAATAATATGATAATCCATTAAAAATAAATAAATTAAATTCCTTAATATCATTATATGACTCTATTTCTTGCATAATCATTCTAACTTTAATAAAATAACCTCATTTCTATTATCCTACAATTCTGACATTTATAATATTTTTATAGAAGATAAATTAAAACATTTCACTTTCATAATTTTAATATCTATAATATTTTTATGATAAGAGGAAGAAATCAATGGTTTGGTTATTTAAATATTGATTAATTATTTTATCTTTCTAATTTATTTTCAATTTTTTATGAAATAGTTTAATTAAATTTCATTGCCCCACCTACACATAGCTTGTGAAATTATTAAAAAAACAAAATATTTTTTTAAGAAAATAAAAGTAATGTTTAGGGATGATTTTTTGTATACCATTAAATTTGAAAAGGAATATTATGTATTAGAGAATTTTAAGGATTTTTTTAATTAAATTTATTCCACATTTTATTTGATGTAAAATTATGTAAAAAATTATTAAAATGACATCAATAATATTTTGATAAATATAAATTATAGAAAATTAATGAATTATAAAAAATATTGAATGAGGAAAATTTGGATAACATGTATTCTAGAATTTCATCCCTCATCTACTTATAAACCAATTTTTATCATATATGTTAAATTATAACCCTTTAATATTGAAATGTAATTACAAAAGTTTTGATCTTTTAACAAAAAGGGTTACACAAAAAGGAAATGTTTAAAATGACACTAAGACATGCATAAATTTCATTGGATAATGATATTTCAAAAACTGGCTCTTTATCATAAAATTAATGTAAATTTTGAATCATTATACTTCATAATGACTTTTTTATATTTATCTTTTTTAATAATTTCATGTTTTTCATTTTCCACCCTAATAATATGAAACATATTTTCTTTTATTTTTCACTACCCCACTGTAATCATACTATGTCAACAAAAACCTGATAATTCTCCTTCTGAAAACCCTTATACATGTTTATAAGATATTTTCATTATAAAATATCACCCCTTGTACCCAAACAAAGATATCTAAAGGATGTCTCGTGAAGAAGTCGTAATCATCTTTACTGACACTCTCAAATTTAATTCTTATTCTACTTACTCTACATATTTTTTTATAAATTTAATAATAATATTTCATGTATCATAAATTCACTTATATGTTATAATGATTATGGTAATAAAAAATTTTATATATTTTACATCCTACTAATTGTAAAAACTTTACTCATGTGTTCGTACTATATAACATCTCAATATAGCATTCTAATTAATTTTTCATACCGACATTACATAGATGGTTATATATATGTAACTAATATATATAAATATAAATAAATAATTTTTAAATTTTTTAAATGGTCATTCTTATGTAATTATAATATCATTTCATCCTTTTCACCTTCCAATCCTTTGGAAAATGATAATTTCCCTCATGTGTACTAGTGTACTGCCACATCCATTAAGTGATGTGATTATTTTATAATTTATATTTACATGGATGGTAAAAAAATATATTTAATGAATATATATTATATAAAATTTAAAAACTTATTTTTTTCATATCAATTATTATATAATATTATTTTTTTCCTCCATCAAAAATCGAATGTAGAGTCCCTACATACATATCACGAACCATCTATATGAACAGTGTAATTTATTTTTCTATCTCTATTTTTTATGGACGATTAATTATATTTATATATAATGAATATATATTATATTTATATAATTATTATAATTTTTGAGATAATTAAAACATAATCAATGAACAAGGACCGAATCTACTAAAACAAAACAAATATGGAAAAATGGAGTTGTTATCACCTGAAACAACAATAATAATTAAATATTGTCAACAAATGGTTGAAATGTGTTATAAATGGGTCAAATATGATATTATATATATTTATGTGGTATTATTATGTATTTATAATAAATTTAAATTTATTTTTAAGTAGTTTAAAAGCACTTACGGGGCATATTGAACCTGTGGAAAGTGATTTTGTCTCAATTTCCACTAAAATTGAGACCTATTTGGTATCATTGACCTATTTTCTTTTTTTTGTTTATATAATTCCCATTTTATGTTTCTAACATGATTATATATTTACTCATGGTAATTAATATTGAAAAATCTATTTAATAATTCAAGGGGTTCCAATTTCAATTTTTCCAAATAAGTAATAATCTATTTTATAATCTCATTTTTGGGATTGTGTATATTATCCTTGAAGTATTATTAAAATATATAATCCATAAAATCTATATATTTCTATATAATATGTATATTTAATTAGTTCCCAAGTTTTCATAAAAGATATAAACTTTTTTTAACTTAAATAATGAAATTATATATTGATAATAAAATATAATCTTATTTCTATTTTGATCTGGTTTAATTTTCATTTATGTATATATTTTAGAGAAATGATTCATAAATTCTGACATATTAATAAAATTATTTATACTGAAAATTTTATGTGATCCATTACTTTTTATAAGTACTAAAAGGAACCTTTATTATGTTTTCCAAAATGATAATTTTGTAATTTATTTATAAAATGTCAAAAAGAATACTTTATTTATAATGCGATTGATGTTAATAATCATTCCCACTGAAATAAAAAAAATTACCATATTAATATTAGTTTTTAATATTTTAATTTCTTTAGAACAAAAACTATTTTATGAATATTTATTATTAATGTTGCACTATAGATTTTTAATTCAATAAGTGCCTAGATTTTACTATTAAATATTCATTCCTTACAGTTATATCTTATATGTTGATAAATATTTTGGGTATTAACATTATATTAAAAAATTCACATTCATGTGATAATTTGAAATTACTTTTAGATTAAAAGTAAATATCTTCATATCATGGATATGGTTATTTAATAAACCATATACCATTTTTACATGTGGTGTTTTACATAGAATGTTACTTTATTATACGGGAAAATATTTATGTTCTATGTTCATTATTCACTGTGTGTGTTGTTTGATATGAAATATCATGTACAAATTAAATTTATCATTAAATATATGATTAATTCATTAGAAATCATGTGGTTTGTGGAAACCAAATTTACATATCCCCTTGATGCAATTACGCGACATGAGATACAAACTCACTGGATAGCTTTATTATATCAGTTTTTCATATATGTTAACACATATTTTAAAATTAAATAGCATAAGGCCATGGTGTTAAATATATCATGATGTGTAATATCATGAAACATAGAATTATTAATTTTCATTCATGGATATTTTAGTAATTATTATCAACGATAATTTTTCATTTGATATTATATATGGGTGCATTTATTTCTAAAATTATGGATTTAATGAGATTTTTTTTCAATTATTTACCATTCCATAATTCTTACTCATTTAATTCTTATGATAGATTAATTCATACATGACACATAATAACCATTTCAACTACCTTTTTTTGTTTCCTACCCCCATTATTTGAAGATAAAATAATTGAATTAGTTTCAAGGAATAATTCTTTCTTTTTGGGATGTTTAATATTTTATTTCTTATTTAAAATTTGAAGCATTTATATATCTACTTCATCATTACTACTAATTTAATCATCACCATAGGATGAAATATCTTTTTTTGTATCCCAATTTAATAAAGTATACTCAAGATTTTCTATACTAGAGTTTATTTTTTTATAATTGGTATCATAGAAATTTTATTAGAAACATTTGGATGTATATTTTAAATAAACATAGCTATGATGAGAATTGTGTTAATATATTATAGTATTTTTGAACTTTTACCACTAGATGGGATTTTATATTATGGACTAGTATTCATTATGATTATAATAAAACACGATGTTCCAAAACTTTTAGTTATTTTTTTCAATATAATAATGATAATAAACACTAGTGTCCAATGTGGGGGTTTCCCTACTATGCAAGTCAATACAAAAAGTGTTGTAGTTGACCATATCTTTCCCATATTAGAAAATATCACCAAGGTTAAGACTAATAACCTTAATCATTTAGATATGTATGATATTTCATGGAATGACACTCTAATAATTTATAATTTCAGGTCGTATAAGAATATATCTTTCATTTTAAATTCTAATCTAATGGAAGTGGAGAAATAGATCATGTCACATGAAAATATAGTTTTTTCCTGGGATAAAATGAAAGGAAAAATTTTTATTATGGTATTTTATTATCTTAAATGATATCAAAAACAATGTGGAGAATTGATGCATAATTATACAGAGGAATATGAAATAGAAAAAATGGAATTTGGAGTATTAAAAGTAGCATTCTTTGATAAATAATTCCACTGTGAGAAATTCACTAAAATGAAGATAAAGTTTTCATCTTAAAGAAAAATTATGAATAATGTGTGGTAAAATATTATTCTACCTTTAAAATAAAATCTAGGTATTCTATAGATTAAATATGTAATCCAATGAAAAATTTTTACCACAAATTTTAAGGGCCAAATCTGGGCCTCTGAAGTGTAGTGGTTTCTCAAATGATTTCTTCATATGATAAAATATTATTATGTTTCCGAAAAAAATAAAAGTAATTTTATACATAATATACATTCATGGTTAATCAATATAAAACGATGTTTATTGAGATCTATGAAAAATTCTAAAACATATAAGAAGAATAATGTAAAAAAAATCCATGATTTGAAAATTTTGGAAATAAAAATATTATAAATTTTTTTAAATGGAATGATATTTTATTACATGTGTGGACATAAGGTTTGTATAAATAATGAATAAAAAGGCAAGAATGAAACAAACTAGCGTAGTTACTTATCTATATAAAAATGGGTTATTATTCAAAAATAAAATCCCATTTTTCAAGAGAACCTATAGAATAATTGGATGAGGGGATATATCCAAGCCTTTAAAATCCCAAAAATTAAGGTTCATGTTCAAAAAGATTTAATTACAGGTATATTAATCATTACCTTAACTTATCAAATTATTTATTGGATTCTAGTTCATTCCAATATTTTATATCTTCCATATTTTTAATGAATATTAGCTCTTTCCATAGAACCATAAGAAGGGAAATTTTAGTAAAAAATCATAGTTGAAATATCATTAAAATAAAGATGTGTCCATCAGTTCCCATTATGACAAATATGGAAACCCTATGAGAAGATTTTATTATAATACCAAATTCTTTTTAAATTTTAATTTATTTTTTGTATTTAAAAAACTAATGTAAAATATTTATTTCCTAGAGAATAAAATTAAAATTCATGATAAATATGCGTAATTACTTTTTCATAGAGGGGAAACTTCATCATCCAATTATTTTATAGTTCAACCCCCAATCGCAATTCTAAGTGATGTTATTATGAAAATTGAGAATAAATAATATATGGATGGAAAGTTAAATCTCGGAATTGAGGATATACATATTACAAAAAATGCATTAAGGCAATTAGAATTGAATTACCTAAGAATCAACCATAACCTGAAGTCATTTTTTTGTTGATGTAATCATTGATGTAAAACCTATATCACATAAATCCTATAGAATGGACACTGTGTAATTAGTCATGTTTAATAAAAAACTACTTGGATTATCAAACTTGTTATTTATATTTACTATTGTTTCACTGGGGGGATGCATAATTCATTTCATAATGAATAATGATAAATGTATGAGTTTCCACATTGATTGTAGTGAAATAATTTTATTACTATAAATAACATGTATCCGCTACTTCGTATTGATGTTTTGTACTATCAAATTCATGGAGATATATATTCTTCAAAGACTTACCATCATTATGGGTATCATTAATTGCAAGTAAGGAAGGATGATAATCTAAAAATAGTAATTCATATACGGTATGGAAACTTCATGTTTATAGTAATTACATTTGGATTGACTAATTTATGTTATATTATTATGGATATTGAGAATGAAGTATTCAAGGATTATGTTGATAATTTTAGTTTGGTATTATTTATGATATCTTGGTGTACAATAAATTCCATGAGGACTATGAGAATATTTTTCAAATCATTCTTGTTACTCTAAGAGAAAATGAGTTATATGTAGAATTTTGATAGTGTGAATGATAGAATTCGAAGGTTTTTTCCTTGTCAATATTTTCTCTAGGGATGTAATCTTAGTCAATCTAGTAGAGGAATGGGAATTCAATGAAAAGCCTATACCAAGGAACATAATTGAGTTATGTCATTTTATTATTTTATTTGGTTATTATTGGAATTTTTTTCAAATCATTTCATGATTGGAAACTCATTAACCAATATTAAAAAAAATGGGGATACAATTAAATAGAGAAATAAATTTGAAGAATGTTTTCAAGAATTGAATTGTGAAATTTTGATTTTGTCAAATTTTTTTAATACAATCAAGAAATAGAGGATTTGTGGAATATATTAAAGCATGAAATAAAATAATTTGTAGTATCCTAATATAAAATAATAAATCTATCACCTATGCATAAATTTTGAGAATGAATCATGAATAGAACGATGCCACTCATGATCCATAGTATGGAGCTGTAATATTTTCTTTGTATATATAGATACATTATCGATATGGTAAAATAATTGAGATAAAACAAAATTATAAGAGCCAAAAATATATCATTTCATTGAATTATATATATAATAAGAAAATTAGATGCATTCAAATACTTAAGGATTACGATTTCGCAATACACTTTCCCTAGGGAAGAAAATTAAGCTATCAATTATATTATGCTAGAAATATAATGGACCTATGAAAAAAGTTATTATTGAAAGGGATCATATTTTCATTGATTTAGTGAATAAATATATAGGAATTATTAATGAATGAAAAAAATCAACAATTGTTTAAATTACCTCCATTGTATATTTTTTGGAAAAGTTAAAATATTGTTATCCTATTAGAGAGAATTTTAAAAATATAATTTTATGAGTGAAAAATGAGGAATTGGGAGATATAATATATAAATAAGAAATGAAACAATTTGTAATAGGATATGTTTTAAATCATTAATTTAACTATATAGGGAATAGTTATATAATTCATATTACTTTAATATCTTTAAACACCCATACAGCACCAAGACATGTAGATATCTAAAGGAATATTTGGTGGGATATAATATGATGTAGGAAATTGCACACTATGTGACAATATTTTTAGGTTTTTATAAGGTGAAGGAATAGATATTGAATCCTATAGGTGTTTTGAAATATATAACTATTCTTATGAGGAAATGGTATTAAATTTATATATAATTTCCACTATATATATAAATACTTTTAGAAGGAATGATGCAATATGGTTTATTATTAACTCGAATAAAAAATTTGTAAATTTCTTAACTATAAGATAATATTAAACTCACGATATCCATACATGTTGCTATATTAATAATGATTTAATATTTCATGGTGCGCCCATTTCATTTGTGTCTCATCATGATCTACTATTTACATTGAAATTCTAGGAAAATATTTATAAGGATATGGATACTTAAGTTTATTTCAACACTTTATTTCACCCTCAAACAATTGGATAGTATGAATGAAATATTTATGAATTATATGACATGTTGATATCTTAATCACATAAATTTCATGTTATGTGGGATTGTTATTTTTTTATAGTAAAGTTTACCTATATAATTAGATTCCAAAAAATTATTTGGATAGTGTTGAATGAAGCATTTTGTGGAATGATATTTCATAATCAAAATTTTTGTTCTGAATTGGGGTAAATAAATCATGTGGTCCTTTGTTATGGAAATAAAGGTCAAGGTAAGAATTATTGAAATCCATATTAATGTAACTCAAATATGGAAAAAAAATATATGACTCCAATAGATAGAATTATTTCAATTACCATGTGGATGATAACATTTTCTTGGAAGTATCTCTTTGGATGGGTGTTATATGTTTTGTTAATAATGGATAACATATCCCCATTTACATCAAAATATTTGAAATATTAGATGAAATTGGAGTTGTGGATTACTTTTTTAAATTCCACCTAGCCTATCTAATGTATGTGATATGTTCCATATCTTCTTATTGGGGACCAACATGTTAAATCCAATATAGGATCCACCATTACATAAAATATAATTTGAACCTAACTTTTCTTAATGTTAAGAGATGGTCAATATTCTAAACACTAGGGAGAACATGTTGATGTATCAGATGATTTGATTAGTAAATATACATTGGATAATTCATAATATATAATGGGAAATATGGAATCATATATAAATTTTTATGATGAACTACCCAAATATATTAATGAGGTTACATTTTGGAAATTTTGTGATCGAAATTTTTAATGGGGAAGAATGTAAGATTGATGATTCAATTATTATATTATTTTCTTTATAAATATATAGTATTAAAATACACATAGTTTTATTCAGGAATGTTTTTAAATTATATATTCTAAAATATTTTTAATTTAATGTCATTTTTGAAATAATCATATCAAAATTAATTTTTGTATAAATTTTGGGATTTTTCTGAAATGATTGATCTCCCAATGATTAATGAAAATTTATAATATTTCAAATACTACCATTTTTTTATTATATTAAATAAATTAGATGTAAAATTATAATATGGGATTTTTATTAATGCAATATATGATTTAATGAATTTATAATTATCTAATTTGAAAATATCATGATTTTGATATAACTTATTTTTTATACATAAACAACTTTTTTCTAAAAAACATGTTTTTGTTAGGTCTTACGCATTTATATAAAATCTAATTTATTCAATTTCATGAAAATGATTAATGAAAAGTGGATTCTATATTTTTAATTAATATTTTAAAATAATGTAAATAGGGTCCCTTTAATTTTCATTATTATGAATATTAAATGTTGTAAAATATATTAGATAATAAAATCGTAAATCATGTAATTTAAGTTACAAATAAAGAGAAAAGGCATTAAAATCAACATAAAAGATTCATTAATTTAATTTTATGAGTATGTTTGATCCATAATATTCTATAAATCAATAATATGAACCTTTTCCCATTGGCTATGACTTTGACTTTTATAATGTTTAATTAATAGATAATGTCAAAAATGACACATTATTTATACTAATATCTGTAACATTTTTAACGGGATAAAAATATTTCCAATCCATTATAAATTATAATTTTAATGAAGGTTAATTTTTTTATGGTTATTTATTTTTAATTATTGTATTGAAATAATTATCTTCAATCCTTATGCATCATCACCACAACACTTGTTCAAGTAGTAAAAATAATAATTTATAAAAATATAAAAGTAATATTTTTTAGAATATTAATGTTTACAATTTTTTTATGATACATATATAATATTAAATAATTTTTATGTTTTATATACATATTCAATTGTGTTCAAGTTGTCTTCAAAGTCAAATTATGTGAATATTTCTTATGATAAAATTAAATATATTATATGTTAAATATACTTTATTAAATTAATAAAAAAAATCATAAAAAATTTGAAATAGGAAAACTAGGATAATAAATGACCCAAAATTTCACATCTTTTTTTATAAATTGATTGTTTCTTTATGCATAAAATTATATTCCTTTATGATTGAAAAATAATTACTACTATTAATGTTACAATCAATTAACTAATGGGTTAGACCAAAATATAAGTATTGGAATGGCACCAATACCTATTAAAATGTCATTATATCATGATATTTGTTTCCACTGAATCTATATATATAAATTAATGTGTATATTAAATTATTATAATTTCAAAATATATTTATTAATGTTTATTTTTTTTAATTCAAACTATAATATTCCATCGCTTATAAAATGGCACACCTTCTATATCTTATTTACACCACGTTGAGAAACCAAGATCCATGAAACTGTAAACATTTATTATTTAATAATTTGTATCCATGTTCAATAATTCTTTTCACTTCCAATGTAACAACCCTAGGCTCCTTAAGAAGATATCTAAAGGATGTATACTATTGAAGAGGTATTCACCTTTACCGACTCCTTCAAATTTAATTTCTCTTCTGCATCCTGTAACTCTACATAAACTAATATAAAATAATAAATAATTTGTAATAAATATAATGAGATGTTATTATTATTATGGTACATCCAGTTTCCATATCTTTTCGATTATATGGAAGGATAAGTCATTTCTTGTCCATGTGCATGAATTATCATATCCATATAGTAGTGTAATATGATTTTCATCACCACATTACATAGATAGATATAAATATAGAACAAATTAATACATATATTTATATTTTATTTATTAAATATTAAATCTTATTAAATTTTAATATCATATCTATCTTCTTACCTTCTGATATATTGATAAATTATAATGACGCTTATGGGATCCTGTAGACTGCCACCACTACAAAGTGTTGGGATTCAATTTTCATTTCTATTTTGGTAGACGTAAATATAGATAAATTAATAGAATGTATAGTACATATATTATATAAAAATTATTATTAATTGTGAATTGGTATTTACCTTTATTTTCTTTCATCCATCAATTGGTGATAAAAAAATTCAAGTGTACATTTGACCAATCGTCTCTATAAATGATGTAATTAATTTCAATATATATATATTATGAATGAATATATATAAATATAAATATATATATATATATATATATATATATAATTAATGAATTTATATTACTCTAATTTAATTATTATCATTCTTGAGATGATGGAACCATAGAAAAATTATATGTACTAGGGCTACTAGACCAACACATATATATAAAATGAAACAATTAACAAAAAACACAATAATAATAATAATCTATTATTAATAAAAATGTAATGAGATGTTATGGATTGATAAATTGAGATATTATATATATGTATATGGTTATATTATCTAATAATTTGGAATAAAAACTTGTTATAAAATATCATTAAATAAATTATGAGGGAAGCTGAACATGATTTAATTGATTTAATCTCGATTTCCACTTCACTAAGATGCATTTATTATTATAAAAAAATATTATTTTATGTGGTGTATATAATTTACCTTTGATATATTGAACAAAAAAATATATTTATTCTTTTTAATTAATTTTTTAATTTATGTTTACTCAATCAATTAATTTAAATTTAAATATTAAAAAAGTGATACATTTTTTGGACTGTCTATATTTGTAATGGATATTTTATTTTATCCCTCACAAACTCTTTATATTTTCGTATCCTATGGATATTTAATAAATTTACATTTTTTTCATCCAACTATTAAACTCTTCATCAATTCAATCAATAAAATAAAATTTTTAAAATATGGATGATCGTGTATCTCTTTTGATCTGGTATATATTCCTTTAGTATACATATATTTCTAAAATGTTTTATGAAGTCCTATTTATTACATAGAAGTTTTATTAAGAATATTTTATATTATCCTTTATTTTTTACAAGATTTTAATGTAATATTTTTATTTTTTCTATAAAGAGAAATTATCTAATTTATTAATAATAATTAAAAAATGGATGTTTTATTTTTTTTAATGTATATGACATTGTTGAAAATTCCCACTACCATTTGCATTTTAATATTTTTAGTATCTTTGATATGTTTATAAAGGGTTTATAAAGAAAAAATTGTGAAATATTATTTTAAATGTTTGACATCAAATTTTTTCTTTTAATTAACAATATTATTTTACTATAAAATCTAATTTTATGATTTCCATCAAGAATATCCTAATTAATTTTATGGAAATTAGATTTATCTTGAAACATTAAAAATTTTATGATCATTGGAAGTTATATTTCCATAAAATATATGAATCATATGTATAATAGATATGATTATTTCATAAATCATATTCTATTTCAACATATGGTGTTTTTATATAATCATTATTTGATTGACCGAGAAAATATTAATATTTTTCATTCATTACTCAATAGAAATATTTATTAGAAATCATATTGATTATGAATTACATTTATCATTAAATAAATGTATAATTAATTGGACACACAGTAAAGGCTAGGTCCCAAAATTATATATCCCCTCAATTCATCGACATATCCCATTAGATAAACCAGTTAGATACCTTTATTAAATGGGTTTTTGGTGAATAACTACCTGTATCTTATACTATCTTTGATAAAGGCCTTCTAGGTAAATATATCATTATTATGAGATAATGATATCTAACATTATAAATTTCTGTTCGTGGGAATTTTTTTTTAATCCATTAGATCATTTCATTTCATATTATCAAAGGAAGCCTATAATGATCAAATTATTGATTAAATGGAATGTTTTTTCATTTATTTAACTAACATTACTAATTATGCCTTATTTTTTCATAATATATTTTGTCATACTAAACCATTACTCATCATTTGAGGTCTCCCTTATTTGTTAGATTCACTAGGATATGTGGAAGAAATAATTTAATGAGTTTCAAGGATCAAAATCATTTATCATTATTGTGTTTTTGATAATATTTAAATTTAAAATGGGACTTAGGTATGTATCTAATTTTTCAAGACTACTTAACAAATTCTTCCTTTGGGATTATATCCCTTATATATTGTTATATTGTAATATTTTATATAGTAGCATTGGATTACTTGATTTGGGTTGTTACATAATATTTTTAGTTTCACAAAATTAAACTCTACAACCACTTCTCATCTAGACTTTGTGTTGCTAAACTATATAGAATCTATATCCAAAATTCATGATTTTAAATTAAATAACACTAATATTCTCATTATAAAATGTAAAAAACTATTATATATCCTATCAATATTTTTATAAACAATATGGTTAAATTTCACCCCTATCGTACTCTCTCATTCAATTCATATAATTTTACAATCACCTCTTTATTCATCCATTGATCAAGACTCTTGTGATCCAATAGGGTATTGTATATTTTTCATGTTATCTTGATTGAGTGATGTCTTATTCAAAAATTGGTAGCATAATCAAAATCACATGACAATAAACTTACTTATATTTATATAACCCAACATGAATTTAAACAACTCACAAATTTCCCATTTTATATGTCATAATTATTTATGATAGAATGATTCATATATGGATTATTAGTTTATTAATTTTTTCTTCCATGATCCTCAACCAAACCGAAAACCCCCACAAAAATGGAAGATATTGATCTACATGGGGATTCATCAAATGAATTGTGTGTTTAATGATTCTTGATTCTTCATGATATGTAATGATGCATGAATCTCATTTCCAAGGATGAGCTACAAACTCTATCAAAATTGGATTTTCCATAGTGGTCTAATTATCCACTAATTCACAGATGGTTATATAATTCATTACTATAAAAAGGACCCATACATTTTTGTACTCTAAATATCTACAAAATCTATATTAATATAGAATAATTGAGAAGAATTTTTTTGAATTGATTTATGTTACCACAAAATACATTGTAAAAAATTGAACATTAATAATTTTATAAATATTAAATCGTAGAGAATTAAACCAACTCCTAGTGTATAGTCTACTTATTCTTGTTAGGTCTTTATATATTAGATTATATTGTGAGATGTTTTTTATTTTACTTCATAATAGAAATATTCACTTGTTTCACATAACATGGGATGTATTATCATTCTTATATTATCTATCTAATGTGATGTATATTTTCTTTATGTTAATTATCACTTGGTCTAAAGTATGGTGTGGTAATTTAAAATCCATTCACACAGAATTATACTATATGGTACATGTCTTTGGTGCATGACATTAAATTATAGAATAACCTATCACCATAATAACAAGATCATTTATATGATATATGTTTAAACATCAATAAACATATACTGGTCATATTTTTTTATGATACCTGAATAAAATTTCCCCATGTGTGAGCTCGATCCATTTAAGACTTTACTATATAAGGGACATGACCATAGGAAAAAACACCCATTTTTTCTAAATTACTAGTGTTTGGTTTCGATATACTTATATTTCAATATGAATTAGGTATTATCATTAATTAACCCATGTGGATCTAGTAGTTTATAATACCAAGTCATGTTATTGATGACCCCCTCCCTTGTATTTTATCTGGGTCAATAAAGTGACTATTCATCATATAAGATCTATGTTTTTCTTAATTCAACCTAATTTTTTGCATATTATGAGCTCTAAATTATATCATTCAAACCACATTAAAAATCATAACCATTTAAAATTTATTTCTATCCCTAAATATCACAGCTACAACTAATTATGGTATTTGAATTTCTTTCCATTTTAATAATTTTTACTTCTATACATCACACTTAATGTTGAACGTATTTTAATAGACATAATCCTTTCATTTCCATTTAGAATCATATGATTCAACTCTAAAGTAATCCTTTTCTTATTAATGGTCATATATTACACCATAAATTTCTTGTAAAATAATAGAAATATTATCCCAAAGGATAAGATATAATAATCATCAAATACATTTTAAAATATCATAGTGGAACATTTAATTAAAATAATGGTCAATTTTTATCCTTAATGTACTTATCTTATCTCAAATCCTTGATTAAAATACTTAAAAACATGATTTTAATTTTTTACCATTATTTATTGAATGTTTTTGTGGGGCTATTTATATATGAGCCTCATCTAGGTTGTCATGTCACACCAATATTATCATTCATTTCATGATGAACTTAAACAACGTGAATTCTCCCATGACAATCCATAGTAAAATTTCTATCCAAGTTCGCATCGAGTTGCGAATTTCCCTTATTACACATGATGACTCAAATTTTAGTGATTTATATATGACCATAAGCACAATAATAATTTGTTCAGTGTTATGTGGTGTCAAACTCTATCCCCAAATGGTCAATTTTTCATGAATCACAAACTACAATTGAGAAAGAAACAAATTTTCTATAAACAAATATCATAATATAGTGACCTAAGTAAAAGAAAAATTTATACACTCTTGGTCTCTACTATCAGATCCAACGTAAAAAATTAGAGTGTGTATATTATAAAAGGCATAAATAATTTATTTCCCACCATATCAACATTGTATAATTAATTTAATGCTCACAGGGCCAACTTTTTTAGTCAATCCTAAGAAAAAACTCATGTTATATCACTTCATCTATGAATTATATATAATATATGTCAATATATTTGTAGTGTGTATGAGCCCTTATTAAATATTATTATCCCTTAATGATGACTTCCTTTATTAATAATTTTAATAAAAAACCTTCCTTGTATAACAATATTTTGATTATTCAACTTCAAAGGAAAAATATTCATGGTAATGATCACATGTGATTCTATAAAATATCATAAAACTAGAGTAATATTTATCCCATGGAGAGGATTCTCAAATACCCATACCCTATAATGTATCATCACAAACCCCATCATTTTAATTTAGTCTATGGTCATCCCATGTGCATTTTTTCTATTCTGTCATCTACTAATTGGAATATCTTTTTTTATGGATTGTATCTTCTAATGTATAATTATTTTAGTGAATTAAAATATTCAAAATGTAATAAATCTATTCATTATTCAAATTTTTGAGAAATAATATCACATTAAGTTAATGAACACACAATTTTCCTTTTCATGTGCACTTTATGATCATCACATAATGGTATAAGTGTACGACCATAAAATGGATGCTTCTATTTATTGGACTCCCCATGTGGCATCTGGCACTAATTTACATTAGTTTTTTCTCAATATTATTGAGTAGGCTATCTAAACCATTTTATAAAATCTATATGGTTTGAAACTAAAAAAACATAGAGATAATTGTATATTACATAATACACTATCAACCTATAATATAAGTATCAATTTCATAAATTATATGACAATTTATATGAGGCTATCAACATTGGCACAATCAGGTTCTGTACTGACATTTGGTTTACCTATCCCATGATTTGAGGAAAAAAATGTTTCTTTTCACCAAATATATGAAAAAAATATGCATTGGTCTAAAATTATTAACCATAAATAGTAAATTTCAAAAACTTTTCTGTAAATATGTTGAGAACTCAGAGAGTGAGGACTTGGAAAATGTTTGTTCTAGAATCACTAGACGTACACAACACATGATTCAATAAATATTGCATCATTTTAAATATAGAAATTTCACAAAAAAAATATTTAGTTAAAAGCATATAAAGTGACAGCACAGAAAAATCATATCTTATAACTACTAAACATTATTCTAATGATGTTTGGGAAAATTTTAGGGATAAAAAAGTAATAGAAAAAGAGATTATGTGTTTCATGATTTCATCCTGAGAAAATTTAATCCATGCTAACTAGGTCCCATGGAATATGTAAAATTTAGATCATCCATCTATTACACTATTTTTGTTTTTATATATAGTTTATGTAAAATAAATTAAGATGTAAATTTAGTGACTTATATCCCTTTATTAACCTTGTAATCATCATTCTAATGTTCTCCCTCTATGATATTTAACATATTTTTCCACCTCTATTAACATTTGAATAAAAAGATATATAGTTATGGTGATGGAATCTAAGCCTATACATCTCCCAGAACTAAAACATGGCTGAAATAATTAAACATATGAATGGACCAAATCTATTGTCGCCAATTCATGATTCTCTTTTCCTTGGAGGATGATTTGATCTGCGCCTGGTCTAGTGCCCCTCGTAGATGCAGCGGATATCGGTTCTTCCTCCTTCGTTGGTCGTTTGATTTATACATGAATCGTGATCCGTCAACCACTGCGGCATGGGTTAGTATTCCACAGCTCCCTCTTCCATTTCAAAATCCTACAATTATTCTCATGATTGGTAATATGGTGGGGCGTTTTCTCTGTTATGATGTCCGTACGTCCACCGTAAGTCATCTGGTGAATCCTCGTCTCTTTATGGAGGTGGACGTTGCAAGGCCCGCGGTCAATTGGGTATGGATCACTATTGGTGAGGAGTTTAGATGGAGGAATCCTATGATTTTTGAATCTTGGGTAGGATACTGTAACACCTGCTATAGTCTGGGGCATATGGCGTCGATCTATCGCTATGAGGTGCTGAACAGAAGGTCCTATAACCGGAAGGGGAGGGTGGATGATTCCTCCATACTGAGATTGGTGTCTGGTGGGGGTGTGGCTTCTGGAACTGTGGAGGAGAATCTATCTTCAGTGCCGTTGAAGAGCTGTACAGAGGCCCCTTCGAATCCGAATGTGTCTGCTGTGTTCAGCAGGCTTCTACATACCCTATAGTTGGGTGATGGGGTGCTTCATGCTAATACCAAGGAGGCTTCTGGTTCTGGTGAAGGGGTAGGTATTACAGGTGCAAACATTGTTGTGAGGGAGTTGCATCATGAGGTGTGTGTGTCTATACCTTCTGAAAAGGCTAGTAATTGGTGTAAAGAAGCAGTGATTGTGGTAAATGGAATGTTGGATGATGTTGGCTGAGGCAGTGATACTATGGAGGTTTCATATATTAATAATGGTGTACAATGAAGGGTTTTGATTGATGGGGAGGTGGGCTTCATAGTTGCTACGTCCAATCAGTTCCAGGAGTTGGAAAAGGAGATGGTAGAGGAGGGAACTTCCATGATTGAGATCCAACATGAGGCACCTTCACAGGAGGGAGGTAATGGGTCAAAGGATGTGCTGCAGGGGACTTTAGTTCATCCGGAGTCCCCAGAACAGCCATGGTGCCTTGTTGTGATTGACACCAATGTTCAATTCCAACAGTGTCATGGAGGGAATGATAACTTTCAGCAGGTTCTTATCCATAGAAAGTGGGGGGATTGCTATGAGAGTGATCAAGAAAATTATGGAGGTACGATCAAGTCTTCTTTTAGTGATGTGGTCCAAAGCGGGAAGGCAAAGGTGAGTGGGGATCAAGAAGTCTTGACTACTCCTTCGCGACGCAAGTCAAAGAATGATTACTCCTATTTTCAAATGTCATTAGTCACTAGGTCCTCTGGTGGCAGTGAGGATCTCTTATCCTTGGAACGGATGAATCTGTGAAGGAAATATGTTAAGGATCTGAGGCATTATGAAAGCTCGGAATGGGAAACGGCCATAGTGGAGGAGGATTATGGAGATGGGTATAGGTTTTGTGACATTTAAGTTCCTTTCTTTTTTCCTTTTTATGCTTTTCTACTTTACTTTTCATTTTCTTTAATAAATGGTCAGGGGGTTATCCCCTAGCTGAGCTTTTCTGGTAAATTCGTGATAGTGATATATTGTTAAATACCCTTTTAGAAGCCTAAAACCATTGATATATTTTTAGGTTAAATAAATATCATAATTAAGCATAGTTATCATTATATAATGAAGCTATATGTCATGATAGAGACTCTCCATCACATCTTTGATAATTTTCTAAAAAAATATAGCTATCTTTTATGTACTTTTACAATCCCACCAGTTATCCATTTGAGGAATATATCTCCATATTAAGCATAATTAGGATGGAATCCTTTTCATATTCTGAAAGATAATTCTCGGAGTCCTTTTAATTATAATGTATTATAAATGAGGCATCACAACTCAAGTTCTATAATAGTATGTTTTATATTTCACCTCAAAAATAAAATATTAATCCACCTATTATTTCTCAGGTGCCAATAAAATATCCTTAAATAACGCATTGATTGATTTATAATTAATATCTTCGCATATAAAAAACCTGAATTAACTGTGAATTCAACAAAAATTTCAACCTATATAGACTATGGTAGTCTTAAAAATCATATTCCATATCCTCTTACAAACATCTTGTCAGAAAATGTGGTAAATATTTAGGGACTCTAGGACTAGTTCTGAATCACTCCTAGAAATTTAGATAATTAAGTAGATTATTTCACTAAGGTGAAATACCATGTCGTCACCTTCTATGCTTCTATCCATATGATAGACATTGCCTCAATATACTATGGTAGTTAAGGAACATGGAATAGAGATTTCAATGAAAACTAACCCAATTATTTTGGTAAATATATGGAATAAATAAATAATATATATTATCTAGCAAGGTCCTAGACCAATAGAGGGTGTTATTGATACTTAACACCTCAACTGATAGACCTATATTTATGATTATTATCATCATAATTAATGGATATACCTAAAATATCATCCAATTGGTTTCACTTCATTAGTGGAATAAGTAGATTTAGTGTCTTATATAAGACAAACTATAGTTTCCTTAGTATTTTCCATTCCACTCTTTATAACCTGCCTATATATCATGTATTGAACACCTCCCACAATTTCTGACATGCTTGCATTTTGGGATGGTATATATGAGTGGGAAAAATAAGAATATGGAATAAAATATCTAGATTCAGGTAGATATATTGGGTTTTAATACACTGATTTGTAGACGAACAATGTTTACATAAAAAGAATAATTTCCTATGTAGAAAAAAATTTGTAGTGATCATAAAATATAAGGAACATTTTGTTTATCTGATTCCTTAGATTAGTTTTTAGGCACATTAGGGGAGGTAATTCAATGGATTCATGATAAATGATCCTCCATGGTCAAGATAGCCTTAGAGATTG
This sequence comes from Viscum album, assembly GCA_963277665.1. Classification (NCBI taxonomy): domain Eukaryota; kingdom Viridiplantae; phylum Streptophyta; class Magnoliopsida; order Santalales; family Viscaceae; genus Viscum; species Viscum album. Next base: position 881,949,740 of record OY728143.1, on the reverse strand, counting down.
TGATAAATCATGTTTCAAGAAAGGAGGTCAGTAGGTATTTCATAACATCACATTCTCGTTTTGTCATCATCCACGAACCATCATCCCCTCAATCTGATGTGGTGGGTGGATTTATCACTTTTGATTCCCCCTCTAATCAGGATACCATTGTATTATAAGTAAGTAGGTGGTCCAACCTCTAGATCCTCTTATCAATCAGATTAGTAATTTCATCAAACCATTTTTATAATTAATATATAGTAGTATGTGTGTCTTGTATTTTTCACATGTGTGGACATGAACTTATATGTGATTGGTAATGAGATTGGAAATAGGGACTAAACTCTCAAACTAGGTATGATCTATGTGGATGGTGTAATGTTCCTTTATCAATAGATAATATATTTTAGTGAATCATCAAGATCTCTTTCTAGTTGGATAGGAATTATAAAAGGGATTAATGTAAATCCTTCCCCTTCCACATTTTTCCTCATAGTTTTTTTGGGGGACAAATCCCTTTCCTATTTACTGGATATTCCCTATTGGGATCATCCTTTAGAGTACCCTAAACAATATACACTACTATAAATACACCCATTCCAATGGAATTAAGGGCCATTGGATATTTTGGAATTTTGATAGACTAATATGAATGCTTTTTGATTTATCATTGTTATAGATGGTATATACAACTATTTCAAAATCATTGGTATTGGTCCTATGAAATTCTAATACAAGTGGTTTCTCAAAACTATTTGTATGTGCTATGTAGAAGATAATAAATGATTTTTTATCATAGAACCTCCTACATATAGTTCAATGACATAGAGAATGAGCTAAAATAACTTTTACAGACATAATTTTAAAATATTTATATATATATTTAAAATTAATTTGAACATTGAGTTATTTAATGTAATCTAATGAAATAATACAAAATAAATTGAGAAAATATACAAATAGTTCTCCAAAACCATTTTAATAGACATATACAAATTTTATTAGAGAATACATGGTATAGATAGAAAAATATTTTGGGACATGTAACAATGGTTGGCAAAAACTATTTTTAAAGGGTACTTCTATGGTATACCTACTAGTGGTTCTCTAAAACTATTGGTATATGTGATACCAATACTAATATTTTATAAATCTTCTAGAATATTTTTAATTGATGACATTAATACTCAACCAAGATTTTTATCATCAAATCTTCTTCAATCCTCAAGATATTAAATTAAATCTTATAAAAAATTTAATGTCAGATTATTTCAGGGCCTGTTGGAAAAAATCACAAACTCATGATGGATATGATAATTATATTCATTATCTAGTGATTGGTAGACTATATCATCAATTATTCCCTTGTTAACTATGTCTTCCACCATCTTAGTGATAAGAACCATCATGTTAATGGGCATTATTTGCATATTTGTCTCCCAATTATGAATTCACACATCTATATTTTTCATTTTTTTGACAAATTCTTAGAAATATGTCATTATTCCAATATTAGGTGTGTTAACTCAACCTTGGAGGATTGACCAATGGTCTAGAATAATATAATTTGTGATACCACTTCACTAGAAACTAAAATCCTTGAGAAATACAACTTTTTGGTATTTTGATGTATCTTATCATTTTTACATAATGATGACAAATAATATGATGACATTAAGTTCATATCAATCCAATTTTGTGATATGGTAGTAATTCAATGTATTTTTCAACTAGACCCCATAGTTTAAAACTCTAGGCACACTGGTTCATTAATATGGTGTAGTCCAGAAGCCTCTGATTATTACTAGAGATATGATTCAAAACTATCAATGGGGAATCCTCTTTTATATAGGTTTTATTTGCCCTTAATTTTCTATCCTGGGATAATTTTTTTTTATTAAAGTGTTATCTTATTTCTTTTATCCCAGATGGATAATATTATATTCTATATTGGTCATATCCAGAAACTATATATATGAAAATATGAATTTAAATAGGTTTTATTACAGCTTGTGTATCTTCATGGGTCAACATCACCCATAATTATATCACCACTATTGTATATTGATCTTCTCTCACATCTAACAATATCATATTTGAGAAATTCTATAAACCCAAAAACTTCTCAAAATTTTTTTGAGGTGAGAAATCCTTATAAAAAATATGATACTTAATATGATCTACCACAATAGAATAAAATATATATATATATATATGAATGTTTTTTCCACCATTTTTGTTATTAATTATAATTCTAATGAGAATATGATATTAGGGAGAGAAAATAAAATTTGAATTCAAACTCATTATCCCCATGGTCCTACCTCCCTTTACGAATAATGACCTAATTCCAGAAACAACTTGAATAAATTGTTTTAATGAGGTTTCAGGGATCTATACATATCCAAGGAGTTATTATTCATTTATGTGGGTAAATATACATCCCCTAATCACCTTGAATAAACTAGATATATGAGATTTAGCATTCCAATTATATATTTGATGTAGAAACTGGTGTTCCCACACCAAAAAAAGGCATTGATTGCTCAAAAGGACCTGTTCAACCAATTTGGTTGCAATAATTAAAATAATTGTCCTAACTGTGGTTTAAAAATCAAAAACTAGAAATGTGTAGACTCTATTACACATGGAATAGAACCATTACATATAGTCTAATATAATAATTTTTTTCTTAATTTTTTACTCCGATATTTTTTATTTATCACACTCTTACTGAATCAAATAAACTTTTCGGGCTCCCCTCTTCTGCACTAAGTTATAGTTTGTTAGAAATTTTTTAATGGCCCATCACCATAAGAGATAAAAATATATATACTTCCATGAATAAAATTAAACATCACTCTATAGATGTGGTTTCATGTTTATAGATTTATCTTGTCATATAGTTTTTTCCATTTTCTGAATTCTAAATATATATAGATTTTTTTTGAAATCCAAGAAATGAGATGGCATGGGATTCGAAGGCCCAGTGTCCCAGAATTTTATCAAAAAATTAAATATATTTTGAATCACATGTGCATAGTTTTTAAGAAAGAATGTAATTTATTATAAATAGAGTCTTAAATCTAAATATATAAGACCATAACTACAATAGAGAATGTGTTTTACCAATGGGGTTACTTATGGTTTCTTGGCATGAGACATTCAATTGAGGTAGGCATTGGTGTGTCTATTTACTTTAAATACATAAATAATTTATTTAATTTTTTCATTATATGACCAAATTAAAGAACCCTATATATACCCATTATAAAGTATAGTCTTATTTTATCAAAAATGTCATTTCTATATATGATAGGATGAGGAAAGAATTATTTATTGGTGGATTAACATCAAATAATGATCGAATAAAAGAAAATATTTAGATGAATGAGAAACACAGTGGGATCATAATCGTCATCATAAGAAGATATGTCTTTTTTCCAATGATCAATCAATTATCAAGGTAGGGAATTCCATTTTCCCATTTACTCCCTTTGATTAATCAATTGAGAGAACACTTTAACTTATTTTGATCTATAATAATTGATATTTGCATGATCATCATTGTTTATTGATTTTGAATCTTATGAATAATTCATCCATCGTTGCATATTTTATCACCATGTTTGTGTAATAGATGGAAAATAGTTCATGGATAAATATGGACCACTTTTTTCTTGTTCATTTTCCCTCCATGATTTCCACATTCATCACCATTTTCCAACAGGGCTACATTTTGTCATTGTTAGTGTGGGATCGAGCATGATAAAACCCATGAATTCAATTTTTTTTCACAAAATAGATACATCTCTAAGATTTATAGATATTTTGATAAAATATTTAGATAGTGGTTTTTATATGGATCAGATTTTTATTATGGGTGTGGTTTCATGATTGGGGATGTGATCGAGGTGTTAGGAAAAAAGTGGTTTATTAATGGTGGTTCCAGATAAAGTCGATGATCCTTATTTTCCCCATTAATGCATGTCAATGATTCTTAGTTAATAATATTATTATAAAAAATATTTATTAAAAAAATTGAAATACAAGTTATTTTAATTCTACAAATATTATTATTATTTTTAAGAATTTACGGTGGAGGTTACATATTTTTGGAATTGTTATGAAAGCATTGTGGATATCTAATTGAACACATGGTGGAAAATATGTGATGGGTTGAAACATTTATGTCGAATATTATTTACAATGGAAATAAAAATAATAATTATTATAATATAAAGATGAATTTTATTAAAATGATATGTTAAATGAAGGGTGGATGTGGATTTCTGTACCCTCATGGATGGGTGGAGGATGTTCATATTACATTATTTTTTTAATTGAATTAATATAAAGACTCCAGGTTGAAACACATAAGGGAAAGGGGGGGAATATGGACCCACTAGTGGAGATTATTTTGAAGTTCCTTCCATGGATTATAGTTTTTATAAAAAAATATTAATTATTATTATAATTTTATTATGGAGATTAACCTTTTTTTATGTAACTTTTTTAGGCAATGTCCGATCGATGATTTTTCTCTGGAATATTTTTCATGGTCTCGATATGGAAGATTCAATACCAATGTTTTATACCTTTTTCGTACTCATGGATCAGGTCCACGAAGTGCCCCTTAATAATAATAAGAATAATATTATTATTACTATTATTATTATTGTTATTGTTGTTATTTTTATTATGTATTTTATAATTTTATGTACCTTCTTCACATAGTGTTGATATGAGTAACTTTCTATAGTGTTGTGAACCTTTTACCGAGGAAAGTGTTTCAAAACCAATATCAGGTATTTGATTTAGGATAATTTCCCTATCCCATATAGAGACGTACTTACGTGTTGTGGGGAATTTTTTTTTTCATAGGGTGTATAAGTTTTGTATTTTAATAACCTATCCTGTGTGTTTTTAATGGTGATCAAAATTGTGAGATCTATTCCTCCACTCATGGATTTTTTCTATGATACATTAGTGTTTTGGTGTTTTTTACTATTAGAAATATGTCGTGTCTTGTGTGTTTGTCAAAATTATTGAGTGACAAGATGTGTAATCTAGGAGATTATGGGAAATCCCAGTGAAACACTACCACGGTGTTTTACCTTGGTATATTATGGTACATGGAAAGGTAGGGGAGTGGAGCCACACCTTGTGTGTACCCCCTTACATCTCATGAAATTATTTATGGACATTTTACCTCTCAAATCTCCTTTGTTTTGTAATGGATTATGGACCATGACTACCCTATATTGAGTGTTTTTTCATGTAGAAAATGATATATAAATTCAAAAAAATATTTAAAATAAAATTAATATTTTTAGGAGTGTGATTATTTTTTAGGTAGTGATCAAGAATATAAGTGATTAGGACAGATAATCATAGAGTGGAACCCTCTTATTGTATTAGGTACTAGGTCCTCCACCTACTGAGTGAAACCTACATATAGTGAAAGGGAATGGTTTCTCTACATATAAATAGAAACCATGCAGATGTGATAGGAAATGGACACTCTGTCTACTATGTAGAATCCACACGCAGTGATAGAGAATGTGTCCTCAGCATACTAAGTGGAACCCAACTACTGGGTTGGAACATGGCATTTTTACCTAAAAAGAGTCATTGTCATGTTGTCATAGGCCATTGGTCCACATTCAAATGATTTTTACCCTCCTTCTTAAAAAATGGAATGGGATATCTATATTTTGTGTGGAACCCTCTAGCTTCTGTAGGGTATGGGTCTTTTATCCACTTAGTGACACCCTCTGGTTGTGACAGGGCATGGGTAATCTACCTACTAAGTGGAACCCACTTATTGTGGCTGGTCAAGGGCTATCATCAAATTAAATGGAACCCTAATATTATATATTATAATTTGTCCTCTTTATAGAGATTATATACTCTTAAATTTTTGAAACAATGATGTTATGTGGATAAACACATTTACATATTCAGATATATAAAATTTAAAGAATCGTTGATGGAATCATAGAACTATTGGAAGAATATTTTTTCTTACTTGGTGTGTGAATATGAAGAGCCTATTTATCTCTCATTTCAGATTCTTTTATATTATATATATTTCTTTATTAAAGTTATTTTCTCTTATATTGATTGACATAACTTTGTTGTGATGACCCACCTCCCATTGTCTTGTCTTTAATTTCATCCTATTATGTTTTTGGGGGTCCTGTTGGGTAGGTATATACTCAAAATTGCATCTTCTTTTCCCAAAAGTTTCATGTATTAACTTGATAAAATACTAGTAATAGGTGATTCTTGAGGAGAATAGGCATACTTTGGTATATTTGACTGTGAACGTGTTTAAGGATTGGAGATTTGGAGCTTGGATCCAACAACCATTTTATCATGTTGTTTCCATGTTGGTACATCTTTTCTGGTTGGGTGTGTAATTTTCCATCATTGTTTTATTTTAATATTTACAATTCTTTTGTACATTCTATAGGTTTTTACATGCATTTTTTACTCTATTTTACTTCCTTTTATTATTATTCATCTTCACTACATTATGGAGATGATTGGATGATTGTCTAAATATACATTAAGGAAGGGACTACTCTATGATTTATCCATTTTAGTGCTTTTCCCCAACCCTAGGACTATGGAGGTGGCATTGGGGTGATTTTAGCTTATCATTTCACAAGATAGGTTGTCCTCGGTGGTTCGTGTCATGATAGATTAGTATCAAAGGTTGTTTAACCTTGGAATTGTGTTTTGAGTTTTTTTATATTATGGGGTTTGGATGGTAGGTAGGGAAATAATTTTTACAGTGTTTCAAGTGTGTTTTTTTTAGCTAGGGAACCCTTTGGAGTTGTAGGGGTTGACTAATCCATACACAAGGAATTTACTAGATACTTATCAACTTGGTATAATGAGGTAATTATTATAGGGAACATTGGTTCTTTCATCATATAGGATTGAGTCATTTGACAATCCTTCTATTGAAAATTCCAAAGATATTCAATTTTATTATGGCCTGTATTTATAAATCCCATGATTACTCCTCCATGATTGATAGTTTTGGATATAATACAATGTTTTTATAGAAACTGGTTGTCCAATGAGACCATGGTTCGGGACCCACCCATGAGATTTTTTTTAATCTAGGTGGGTATCGAGTAATTTATCCACATCTTGAGTGGTGCATGGATCCTTATGTGGGTATAAATTATTGATGTCCATTCTTTGAGAATTTGATAGCACAAACAAGGTATGATGATGGTACACACAATAATAGTGTATTAAATGAGTTCTTGTGATTGATAACTCTAATGTTTCAGGGTGAGACATGACCTAAGGAATTATAGGTATAAATCAAGGAAGTGGTATTGGTATTCTAATTTGTGTAGACCGAAACTTGTGTTAGCGACTGGTCTCCTCCATGTAGTACCTTTTTGATGTGGATGTTCATAAAGATGACATGCATGTGGTGAGTGATCATTGTGGGTTTAAGAGATAGAGAATTCTCAATCTTAAGGGTGTGATATCCCCACTTATCAGGTGGTTAATTACTATCATGGACCCATGGGGTGAATTCCCCTCATTGATAAGACCCTTCTAGTTAGTGGTCCTAGTCTAAAGGCTTCTCTAGGGTGACATAGAGCATTAGTAGAACCCTTTGATGGTGAATTTTGAGGAATATTCTCATGTTAATGAATGTGGGACACTTCCCCAAAGATACACATCCATGAAATGAAATTTAAAACCATGAGAGAGACTCATTGAGGTCCAAAAGAAGTTATTTCCATGGTGTGGTGGATGTGTTCCTATGACTTGTGTGTTTTAGCTTATTCTGATGTTCTATGGTTTGGGAGTGGACCCTAGTTGTGTTGAGAATGTGGGTAAGTGAATGGTTAGAGTTAGTTAGTATTATATTTTGGATTAATGACATTGAGTGTCATTCAGGATATGAGATGTGTCTCTACTAATACATCTAATGTTATTGAAAATTTTCATAAGCCACATTTCCATTAACATAGCCTCATTTTTAGATAAAGAAATACCATTGTGAGTGTTTTTTATCATACCTTAGTTTATATCATTCTGTGAAGATGATCAATGGAAACATGTTTTTACCAATTGGGTGACCTAAAATTTTATGGAGACATAGCCTCACATGAAATATTTCTATTTCGATTGTGGGAACCTCTAATGTTTTCCACATAATGGATTGGCCATCTGTTATCCCTACTTAGATGATTTCTACCCATGAGTGTGGTGGTTTTTCTTGTTATTGGGAGGGAGTTTTCATCATTTCGTATGTAGTGAACCCTTGGTAGGAAATCATAAGATAATTCATAGGATGTTACAATATCTTCCTCACCATTTGGAAAATATTACACTTATAGTAGTGGATTCTATGAACTTTTACTTTCATATGATGGCAGATGAGTTTGAGGGTGTCCATAATGGGGATTTGTCCACTTTACATTCACATCATGATTTTTTCTTCTATGTTAACTTGTGCTAGGGATGAGGCAATATATGTGTTGGAATATTGGATTATCTCTAATATTTTTGACAGTTTTAGATGAATTTAGATGAGTCTACAGTGCAAGGGTTTCATAATACCTAATGTATTTTCCTAGGAAACACTATTATATTCTTCTGATGGAAGATATGATCTTGAGGTCATGTGTGGATTGGTGTCAGTTGATCTAGATGACTATCATAGAGGAAATTCAACTCCTAAAAATTGATGATCTCTTCATCGAGTGGATGGAGGAATAGAGGATATCAAATTTTGACCTTTGGGTTATTACACATTCCATCTTCTGGAGGTGGACCTATTGAGCTTGACTTCAATGAGTTGTTTCTATTTTGATGAGTTTATGGTCAAACCATTTTTCATGTTGAATTCTCTTGAAGAGTTCACATGACTTATGAGTTGAATCATTAACCTTCTTAGTATTGGTATGTGGTAGTATTCTATGATTGTACCATCATGTCCTCGGTTTGAGAGCTATAGTATTCAATATACATTAGGATGGTGTAATACATTCTCTGATAGTGCTAATCAAATGTCTAATCTCATAGATTCATTTATATATTCAATGATCCACATCATAAGAGATATATTTAAATCTATTGGATTGATAGTGGACTCAGTTGAGGTTGAGTTTGTGTGGTCTTGAGGGCCACCTAGGGTGTGGTTGGGGAATAAATTTTCATAACGATGTTTTCCATCAATTATTTTTTATTGAGGTAAAGAGTAAAATGAGATATTTATAGTTGACCCATTTTGGGGAGGATAACACATCTTACCTACAAGATATTATAGTTACCACTACCCTTCATTATCATGTTAGGAAGGGATGACATGGAAATATCGATAGGGTGATCATTCATGATCATATACCCTCTTGATATGTTCCTTAAGGATTCCATGTAGGTGGGGAGCATTTCATCCTTATTCAAGGATGGTCGGTTTCACCATTCAGGTAGTGGGATTGGTGATGGGGAGGTTTTACCCTATATTGGTACTCCAAAATGTAGTTTTATTTTACCAATATCCTTTTTTAGGATTGTGGGATATCTTAAAAACTCATATGACGTTTTTCTCTTTACTGAATCAAGTTTATAAGGTGGTGTACTTCTTGACCATGTGATTATAGATTAACGGGGTTCTAAGTGTTCATCACATGATAAAACCAATGTTTTATTTTAATGACTAATTTTAAAATACAAAACTAGTTAAGATAGGTTGTTCTAGTGAAGTTTCATTTTTTAGGGAGTTGGTGGAATTAATAAATTGAAAAGAATGACCCTTCTTGGGAAATTATTTTCTTTTGGTACATGTTTGTCTAAAGCACATGAAACCATCGAGGGAGGTCATGGGAGTAGGAGAGATGTATGATGGATAAATATAACTTCTTATTTTCTTAGTTTAGGATTTTAGTGATGTAGATAATTTAAAAATGTATTAACTTAGAGACACTATTTTTTCCATTAAGAATTTGGATCATTTACAGAAATATTTTAAGAGCAATTTACTGAGAGACTGAGTAATTTCATGGCCCGGTGAGCTTGGAATTCATATTATAATAATATTTTATATATTTTGAATCAATCATTCACTGGATTTTGAGACAATGAAATATCTCTTGAACAAACCCTCAAATCCAAATTACGATACAATAGTTTAAATCAAAGCATGGGTTTTATACTAAGAATTATATATAGTTTTTTGGAATGTAAATTTCAGATGAGGTAGCCAATGGAAGGTATGTTTATGAAAAATAAATACATAATCAATTTATTTCTTATATTTAAAGACCTAATGAAATCAATCGATAAATACTATATTATTATTATTAGTCACGTGTTATCTAGATAGTCCTTTCAAGTTCTATTAGGAGTATGAGAAAATTATTTGATGGTATATTGACATCGATTGATGAATGATGATCAGATCAAGGATACTTGTGAGATGAACGATAAACACATCAGTATCATCACTTTCTTCTCTAGTGGGTGTTTTCGTCACCAATTATTGATCCCTCATAGAGTTAGAGACCATAATTTGTGTCTTTTTTACCTTTTGAATAAAAAATTTATCATGAATTGTGGATTATTTTAATTTGTGATAGTGGTTCTTCACATGATCCATGTAATTTATTGGTTTTATTGACCTAGTATAATTCATCCCTTGACACACATGTTACCAAAAAATTAATATAATAGTTTGTACAAGAACTCCTATAATATTATAGTTCACTATGAAAATTTGGTTTTCCCTCTATGTTCACTATGTTTTTCACCTTTGGCCAATAGTTTTGTGGTTCAACATTGTTGGGGTGGGTTGGAGCGAGATCGACCATCCAATATTTATTGTGGTGTCATAAAAAACGGGGATAAATGGATTATGGATGGAATGATGAATGTTATTAATGGTGTTTTGTGAATGGATCATATTGTTACGATGAGTACATGTTCAAGATCAAGGATTTTATCTATGTGTGAGGAATACAATAGTTTATTATAGGTTGTTCGAGATCAAATTGGTGATCCCTAATTTCCCAGTTAATGAGTGTTGGTGATGCTCAATTAGTATTTTTATAATTATTATTATAAACATTAAAATGAAAATTTGAGTTATTTAATAGCTATAATATAGAAACCTTATCCTTTTACAGATATCATTTCATGATTTTAAGCATTATAAAGCATCATATTACTTTCCAAGGATCATAAATACGAGTGTATTATTAGAATATGTACCAAAACCCAAAAAAATCAAAATAAATAAAGAATTTATTAATTAGTATTCGTAATGATCTCCTAACTTCCATTGTACCCACACATCCTCGTAGGATAAGCAGGGGATAACATGAAATGTGGGATGATCTAAAATCCTAGTATGGGAATAAACATATGACCAATGATTTAGCACATGGGTTAGAAAGAACGACATAATGATATAAAAAGGCATGGAACATGGGGTAAAATAAAAATGGAGTTATATTAATGGGGAAGAAATATAAAACATTAATTTATCATGATTTAATGAATGTTTCACATAGATGATCACATGTCAAGGTTAACCACCAAGATCATATAAAAGGGTAACACGAGTCAAGGATAACTGGAAAGATCATTGCACATAACATCTCATGAGACTAAACATTAACTGATTCCATGGAGAGATATCTAGATTCACCCATCATAATATGTTCATGAATAATTTTTCCACTTACATAATCATACATAATCAATCCTATATAAACATAAGGGTACCCATTGGAATAAATGGGTATCATAATCATGTCATAAAGAATAATGAATGGGTGTATCATACATGTTTCTATGAAATAATGGAATTAAAAAATATTTGGACATTCTTAAGTGAAATTATCTTGTATCATGGTAAGTGATGTCAAACAAAAGTGACAACATGTAAGAAGAGTATTCATGAAATTTTAGAATTAAAAAAGTTTAGTTTGGTTTTTTGGAAAATGATATATAGAATTTTAAATAAAAAATAGAATAATATTTTATATAAAACTAGAAGTGAACTAAGTAGTTTTTAATAATAATAATTATTATTTATATAAAAAATTGTGTTTAAAAATATTTGATAGAGTGCACATGAAATTGGGTAAGAATTCGAGAAGTTCCCATATAAGGGTTTTCTTAATAGGATGTAGTGATGAAGGAAGCACTTAAAAACATGTATATACCCAATAGATAATGTTTAGTGGACATAAATACATGATTTTGGATATGTTAAACTACATTTATAAGATGTACATAATAATAAAAGATAACATTATTTTGGTAAATAGTGAGATAGAGAAACCCAAAGAAATAATAGAGGTTCATGTAGAATCCCATACCTTAAGTCTGATGGTGTCTTTCATTTGATCTTAATGACCCGGATAACTAAATTAAATTCATTAATTAATATTTAAATAACCTATTATAAATTTAATTTTTTTATTATAACCATTTTATGTTCATTCATGGTGTATTATGAATTAAGTGATTAAATTTAAATGTTGGTGTGCATTTGTTTCCATGGTTTTCATGATTTGTTTACATATATACATGTTAAGTTAAAAATGTAAGATGAGAATAGTTGTCTAGAATTGAATTAGTATGTTATAACTGAATATTCAGAATATTACATGGTTATAAAATTATTTTGGTTATTTAGAGTTATTTAGAATCATTATATAAAACTGTAATGATAAATGTTTTGGTTAATTGGAATTTTTTAATTAAAAAAAACACATTTTAACTTATAAATTAATACCATGTGTACAAAAAACCTCCAGAACCTTACATTACTAATATTACATATATTATAGTCTTTTCAACTATCAAAATGGTTTCATGATCAGATTTTATGACAATAATAGAAATTGAGAACTTTTCGTCCTTGGATGTGATAAATTAACACCACTCAGATGGTGTTTTCATTTATAGTAGAAACGTAGGGGAAATTAGAGATGATGATAAAATATTCACTATCATAGCAACATTACAGTACATTTAAGGTACTAGGGATATCATATCATTTGGATAAATGATGTTTGGGAATGAAAATGAAGGAAATGAACATGAAAGAAAATAAAATAATTGAAAATAGGAGTTCACCTCTTCAATATAACATCATTGAGATCCTCTTTAGGGGAGATGATTTCTAATTTTGAAGAGAAAAAGGAATTCTATATTTATGATATGGGATTTGGGAGAGATTTTAGAATAGTTTATACAAGTCACAATGCTTCAATGGAATGAAGAGAAGAGGTTAAGATGGATGGTATTTATAGTGGTGTAGAGGAGGGGTTTCCAATTATTTTAATTATTAATTAAATATTTTTTCTTAAGATGATGAATATTAGGGATTCTTATGACCCAAAATAATAAAGATATCATGTGAGTTTGAACCAATGGCCATTTACAACATCAATGACTCCAAAATGATACAGAAATTCAAGTTTTAGCATTTATCCTTAATTATCATATTTTACTATTCCTAAAATATTAATGTGTTTTAGAAAAATTCAAAAAATTCACCCCAAACATTTTTTGACATATAGAATTCAAAAATGAACACCATTTTAAGAAATAATTTTGTATATATGTGAAATTTTAATTTTAATTAATATAATAATTTTCTTGAAAAATACAAATTTTATAATTAAATAACCTTTTCTAACTCATTGAAAAATTTAGTAAGCTATCATAAAATTATCTTATGATCCTCAGAAATAAAATTAATAATTTTTAAATTCATTTTAGGAAAATAAATTTTCTTATATTTTTTTAAATTAATAATAAAATTATAGTTAAAATATATGACTTAAAAAAATACCAAAAATTAATTAAGAATTTTTAAAATGATTACATTCATACACTAATATTTGATGATATCATATTTTCACCGATAAGATGGATAAAGTTTATTTATACATTAATTTTTGAGGTAACTATTAATTTGGCTGATTTTTTATTCATAAGGGTCGCATTGGTATTCAAAATTTCATATATCTATTTCATTAGTTTGTTTTCCATAACTTCTAAATATACATTTTATTTCACTCATTCTTTATTTATAAGATTTTTATTTTGTTCAATAAGTAAAATTATTTGATTATAATATAAGAAATATTTATAATAACAGAATTCCATTGATAAAAAATTAGGTTGTTACATTTGTTTCCACTTATGAAATTTCACCCTCAAAATTTCATTTTACATTCTAATGCATAAATAGATATGGGTAATTTCTTCCATTGATTCCTCAAATTCTCATGTTCCCTCCTATTACTTATGGTTCCTCTATAGTACATTGACCAGGTGATTAGTCTTGTTATATAGAACATTATATCTATGATCCATGATCCTCACAGGTTGCTCCTCTTAAGAAATATCATTCCCCATCAATACCACCTTTATAGAGAGTACTTGTGAAGTGTTTGGTATGTAATTAATTAATGGGGATACATGGAATACATCATGTACTTTAGACATGGTAGGTGGAAGGTCATGTCGATAGGACACACCTCTAACATGATCAAAAATCTGGAAGGGGCTAATGTACCTAGGAAAATGTTTTCTGTACATCCCAATCCTCATGAAATTATTTAGGGGAGATAGGTGGAGGAATACCATGTCTCCAACATTGAACTCAAGGTCCCCTTGATGATTGTCTACATAACACATCTCTCAACTTTTGGCAGCATTGATGTGCATCATAATGGTTTCCACCATCTACACTATTTCATCGACCATTTTAGGTACAACTAATTTACTCCCAACGACGTCATCAAAACATTCCAATGTTTTGTACCTTTTCTCATAAAGGGATTCATATGGTTCCATTCAGATCCTGGAGTGGTAATTATTATTGTATGTAAACTCGACCGGTGGAAGATGTTGGTCCCACCATCCTTTGAATTCAATAAAATATGATCACAAAATATCATTCATTTTATGAATTGATTGGATTGATTGTCCATCAGTTTGAGGATGATAGACTGTATGGTTTAGTGTTTCGAGCATGCTAGATACTTTTCTAGAACATCGAGGAGAATCTCATATCATGGTTAGATATAATAGATAGTTGTATTCCATGTATCCTTACAACTTTATTTATATATATCTGTGAAATTTGATCCAATGAGAAGTCATCTTGATTTTCTATAATGTGATTTATATTTATTAGGTGACCCACAATAATCCATATATCATTTTTTCCTCTATATTTAATTGGGTTCCCATTGTCAATGTCCATTAGATATTATTCCTCTTATATGTTTTTATGGATAGTGGTTGCATCATCCCCTTAGACTTTCCCTCTTCAACCTTCACTTGATTACATAACAGTCACTGGGATGTATATTAATCAATCTTTTTCTTCACATTTCCCTCCAAAGGTTCCCTTAGAGATATTTATACATCTTTTTTCTCATTGGGTGGATAGAGAAGGTTTATCTTTGTGCCTCATTCAAAATCTCCTTCTTTATCTCTAGATCAGATGATACACATAATCGTGACCCAAATATTACAAGTCCTTACACATCAATCTTGAACTAAGAGGATTTCCCATTTCTGATAGCTTCCTCCATTTTCTGAATTTCAGCATCTTTTCTATGAGTATCCTTTATTTTCATCATGGTTGATGGTTGACCAATCATTTGAGAAACGGTTTTTAATGATCCTTCCTTGATGATTCCCTTGTCCATATTATGAAGATCTATAAAGATTGGATCCCATTCAATTCTCATCATTGATAAAGATGTTGGATCCTTTCTACATAGTTCATACACCACCTTATTTTTGTTACCTGAATGGTAATGAATTTAGCAGTCATAATCTGAATGATCTCTAACCATTTTCACTTGTTCATATTAATATCATTCTGTGTTAATTTATATTTTATACTCTTGTTATTAGTATACATTTCACACTTCCCCCATAGAGATAATTCTTTCATATTTTCAATGGAAATACACAGTCTCAAACTCCAGATCATGTATGGGATAGTTTTTTCTCATAGATTTGCAGCTTCCTTTAGGATTAGGTTATAATATTATAATTTTTATATAGTAAAGAAAAAATGATTTTTTTAAGCATCTTTGTACACCACAAAGTGTTCTCTACTTGTTGGGAGTGTGATTATTAGTGTTGTGATAATCCTCTTTTTGAGATCTTTAAAGTTTTCCTCGCATTCTTGAATCTAGAAGAACATCACTCCCTTCCATTTAATCTTAATCATTGGTTTTAAAAATCATGATAATCTATTCAAAAATCATTGATAATACCTTTCTAGACCTTAAATGATGTGGATCTCCATTACTGATGTTGTCCTAGGCCACACTTCAAATTCCTTTGTCTATGAAAGTCCACATATATTCCTTTTATAGTGATAATATTCCCCAATAATGATACTTCTTCCATACAAAACTCATAATTTCTTTACATTGCATAAAATTTCTCCATTCACAAATTAATAGTCATAGAATTCAAATTATCCTTATGTTACTCACTACTATTGTATTAAATCAAAATATAATTGATAAAGACTACCACAAATTTGTTGAGGTAATCCCTAGTGACTCTATTCATTAAATCAATGAATATTGCTTGAGCATTAGTGAGTCTGAATAGTATCACTATGAAATCATAGTGTCCATACCTCATTCAAAATAATGTTTTTGGGAATATCCTCTTTCCCAACCTTTAATTGGTGATATCCCAACCAAAGTTCCACCATATTGGAATAACAAACCCCATGTAGCTGATCAAACTAGTCATCTATCTGAGGGGGGGATACTTGTTTTTATCGTAACTTTTTTGAGATCCCAATAATCAAAATAGAGTCTCGTTGATACATTATTTTTCTCAACAAAAAGGACTGGTGTTCCCCATAGTGTATCACTTGGGTGTATAAAACCTTTCTCCAGATTCTTTTGTAAATTCTTCTTTAGGTATTGCAACTCAATGGTGGATGTTCTTTATGGTGTCTTTGATATTGGTAGGGATCCAATAATAAGATCAATTTATAAATCAACATCTCAATCAAGATGATGACCGTTAAAATTTTCAGGGAGTACATCATTTTAATCCCTCCCAATGGTCATCTCTTTGAGCATGATTCTCCCCTTTTCATAGTCATTTGATCCAGAAAAGGTTTCTTATAATGAATTAATATCCACACATGAGACAATGAATCTAATAGAGACTCATCTTTCTCCTTACATTGGTATAGAATTTTAGGATGCTTCGGGATGTGAAGAGTGATATCAATTTTCAGATAGTTAATATTGAATTTCTATAAATATATACAATCTATTACCAACATAACATCTAACTATACTAAAGTAATTATTACAAGAATTTCTAGGAGGTTCAGACCAAATAATTTAACTGGGGTGGATTTATAAACCATTGAAGTAATAATCTCCTCATTCATTGATCTTAGAGATAACTGAACCTCTAGAATTTATAAATATTTTTTTGGATAGTTCTACTAAACATGAATGGTATGAATGAATGCATAGAACTAGAATAAAAAAGAATGTGTTTTCATGAACGAATAACTAGTGTACATGTCACCACATCATTCTCTGGAACCACCGAAGTAGTACTGATATAATAATCCCTTACGTGTTGTGTTGGAGGTTGTGGTTGATTTACTCTTACAAACATTGGAATAGTTAAATTATTTTCATAAATCCAATTTACCATGAAGTTGTAACACTAAACTACATGTGAGTGTTAATCTGAACCATCCTTTCTTTTTTCCATGTTAGTGGGATTCTTCATATCCCTTCAATGGTTTTTAGCCATATATCCCATTCTTCGACATTTAATGTAATTCGTGTTTCCCTTATATTGTTCCATGGATGCATATTCCCACAGTTTAAACAAGTGGGATATTCGATCTTCTTTACCTCAATGGATTTATTTGCCTAACAACCCATGTTAGACTCCATTTTCCACTTTTCTCTTTGGGACCATAAGAGCATTGATATTCTATGATATCTATTTCAACCTTAAGGGAACAATGGAAAATCTTCTCATAAATTTTTAATTCATGAATCACCAACACTTTAGATAGAGTGCACATTAAATTGGTTAATAATTTTGGATGTTCTCTTAAACAGGATTGTTTATCAAGAAGTATTGAGGAAAGAACCACTTAAATAACATGTATATTCCCAAAAGATAATGATGAATGAACCTTGATAAATTATTTTGGAGAATTTAAAAAAAATAATAATATGTACATATAAATAATAGATAACATCATTTGGGTAAAAAGAATGATAGACAACCCAATAGAGTAATCGATGTTCGGGTAGAATACCATACTATAAGTCTGATGGTTTCCATCACATGATCTTAATGAATTGGAACACTAAATTACATTAATTAATTAATATTTCAAAAAAATATTCATCACATAATTTATTTATTATAACCTTTCTATGTTCATTCATGGTCTTTTGATGGGTAAAGAGGATCATGTTTATTGTTTGGGAGCATTTGTTTCCTTGGTTTTCGTGATTGGTTTACTTATATACATGTAAGGTTAAACAAGTAAAATGAAAATTTTTTTCTAGAGATGATGTTGAATATTATTATTTAACATCATGAAGAATACATGTTCACAAAATTAACTTAGATATTTTGGATTTAAGATGATTCATTACATAAAACATTAATGATAACTATTTTGGTTGATTGGTGGTTTTTAATGGTAACGAACACATTTTTCATTATATATTAATATCACTTATTAAAAAAATTTAGAACTTTGAAATAGACATATTAAATATATTATAGCATGGTTAAACCACAAAAATTATTTCCTGAAAATAATTTAAGATAATAATAGAAATTAAAAACCCATCGTCTTTGATTGTGATAAATTAACACATCTCAGATTGTGTTTTCATTTCTAGTATAATAGGAGGGGAAATGAGAGATGATGTTGAAATATTCCATTATCATAACATAATTACACTACTTGTATGGTAATAGTTTTACAATTAAATTTTTATTAATGGAGGTGAGGAAATAAATGAATGAAATGAACATGAATGAAAATATAACCAATTAAAAGAGGAGTTTACCTATTGAATATAACTTCCTTGGGAAACTATTTATAGGAAATGATTTCATCTTTTTAAGAGTCCAAGGGATTATGTCCAAGGGAGATAGTATTATAATGAAATTTTATCAAAATTTAAACAGATAACAATTCTTTAGAGGAGTGAAAAGATAACGTAAATATGGATGGTATTTATAGTGGAAAATAGGGGGGTACCGCATTATGTTAATCATTAGTTTAATATTTTTCCTCAGGACTATGAACTTATTGATTAATGTGAACAAAAAATAAAATAGAGTATGTGATTTCTAACCAATATCCATTTACATCATCCATGACACAAGCATAGTGTAAAAATTTAGGTCTTAGAAGTTATCATAAATTATCATATTTTACTATTCATAAAAATTTCAAGTATTTCTGAAAAATCCCAAAAAATCACCCCAAATATTTTTTGACATGTAGAATTCAAAATGACATCCATTTTATGAAATTAATTTTGTAATTATTTGACAATTAATTTTATAATTATTTAAAATTTAATATTTAATTTAAATATTTATTTTTATTGAAAAATAAAAAATTAAAGATTAAAATTGATATTCAAACACATTGAAAATTTAATTAAGTTATCATTAAAATATCATATGATTATAAGAAATAAATATAATAATTTATGATTTCATTTTATGAATATAAATTTTCTTTTTATTTATTAAACTAAAAATTAAATTTTAACTAAATATACATGACATAAAAAATAATAACACTAAATTAATAATTTTTAAAGTATTGTCTTATATTATGATATAATTATATCAAATATTCACTTATAAGATTGATGTATTTTATTTATACATTCATTAGTGTGGTTACTATTCATTTGGCTAGTTTACTATTCATAAGGGTCACATTACTATTCCAAGGTCAAGTAACTGTTTCATTGGTATGTGCTGATTAACATCTAAATATAACTTTTATTCCACACAATATTAATTTAGATTATATTTGTTATGTTATATAAGTAATATTTTGTTATTATACTATAATTGATATTTATAATAATGTAATTCCATTGAAAAAACATTGCGTTGTTACATATTAATATAAATATTATGAGAAAAAACTTGATGTAGTATATTTCATCATAGTGGCACTATTACAGAGGTTGTGCACATCTCTGCACAAACGCACAGGGAAAAACACACAAGGAGTTTAATCTTCAATTTTGAAAATTTATTATAATGGAAATAGTAAAAATATAATAATAATGATTATGTGAATAAAAAATTTAATAAATATGATAAATGAAATGAAGGGTGGGTATGGATTTCTGTATACAACTGGGTGTGGGGTGCATTTTGGTTTTCCATATTTATTTTAATGGATTAAATAGAAATACACACGTTTTAAATAATTAAAGGTGAGAAAGGGGGGTGTGGAACCACTGGAGGAGTTTACTTGGGTGTGTCTTACATAGAGAAAGTTTTTTATAAAAATAATAATATAAAAATTATTATTAATATTTTTATTTCGTTATTACACCATCTTTTAGATATAAGATTTTCATGTGACATTAAATAGATGATCAATCTAAGGAATCATGATTGTGGTATCGATACATATGATTCAAGAATAATATTGGATACCATTTTTGAATCATGGATCTACTCTATGATGAAAACAATAATATCAATATTACTATTAATGTTAATAATAATATTAAAAATTCTAGTATTTGAGGTACTTTTTTATACATTGTTAGAATTATGAATTGTCTATGGAGTTGCAAACCTCATATTGATGAGTAATTATAATGAAAAATAATTATTCTCTAATTCATAGTCATGGATTAGTTCCAGGATGTGATGAAAGTAAATTTTGTGGTTAACTTTTTTCCCTATGTGTCTAATTAGGGAAATTCAATAGCCTACCATGAGTGTTTTCCTACGAGGATCACAATGGTGTTATCTATTTATCCAT
This sequence comes from Viscum album, assembly GCA_963277665.1. NCBI lineage: Eukaryota > Viridiplantae > Streptophyta > Magnoliopsida > Santalales > Viscaceae > Viscum > Viscum album. Next base: position 881,928,679 of record OY728143.1, on the reverse strand, counting down.
TACTGGCCATTTTTGATGATATTGGTTCAATGTTTTCACCCATCATATGGATGTTCATCTTGGTGCATTAATCAAGATTTCAGGAAGAAATGTCATGTAATATTGGATCACACTAGGATGGACATGGTTATATGGTCATGGCTCAGTACTTAGCAAGAAAATGGAGTGATTCCAAACACTATGTGGACCCATTTCACACCATGTACATTTTTATAAAAGATATTTATCTCTTATCTCTAATATTTTACTACAATTTTGTCTCATGAGTATCGTACTAATTGTTTTACCCATCTTGTACTATAATGGGCCCTTCATATCTTATTTTGAGATAATATGTGATATATTTTGAGCTTTTTGTGTCTTTAGTAAATGATCGATTATGGTTGTCATTGGGAAGGATCATCAGAGAGTGGTACCCTCCTTCATTGATAAGGAATGGGACCTCCATCTAATGGGTGAAACCCTCCTATTGTTATTGGGCTTGGGACCTCTACAATATGAGTGGGACCCACTATATGTAAAATTCTATGGGTCCTATAACTATCTAGTGGCACCCTTATTGGGTTAAAAGGCTTGGATACTCTACCAACTTTGTGGAACCCTCCTTCTATGGTAGGGTGTGGGGCCTCTTCTACTGAGTATCACCATTCGGATGTTATAGGTCCTGGTTCCTCTATATTTTGTGTAGAGCCCTATTACTGTGATAGGTAATTGGTTATATACCTACTGAGTGGTGGTTCTCTATGTACAATGTGAAACCATCCATCGGTGACAAGGAATGTTTCCTCAACTATTAGAATGTCACCCATTTATTGAACCATGGCATGATTCCTCTACTATGTTATTTGGTACCATTGATTTTGTGTCATAGTTTCAAGATGTGGATCGGCATGGTTACTTATTTAGACACACGAGATGATAAGTATCCTTGATGGGATTTTGGAACTATTGTAATAATATTTGTTCTTGGGTAGGACTTTGGAGATGAAAATCACATATCTCTCATCTGGGGTTACTTTCGAGCATATATGATTTGTTATTATGATTGTTTTTTCATAAACAGATTTACATACCATTGGTGTGATGATATTACTACTTGTTTCATGTATTCTATTGGTCCCTCTTATATTTTGGGTCATCCAAACATGTATTTTTATATTCTTCTCTACTTGTTCTTTTCAAACATGTGGTGTTCCTTATATATATGACGAAATGACCAATGGTGATTTCAGAGGAACATTGGTATAATTGGGTGAATTTGACTATGTATAGTTGTGGGGTCTAGGATATATCAAGCCGGTCTCTCTCTTCATCTCATTTATGGTTGTTTTCTAATTGGGACATCTTTTCTATTTGGGAATTAATTTCTCCATTTATTTTAGTTTACATTGTCAATCTATTTTTTACACCTTTTAGGTTATTACATCCATGGTTTTTATTCAAGATGATACCTTATTTTTTTATTATTACTCTACACATCTTATTGAATATGGTTTGGTGTGTGTGAGTCTATAAAAATGTTAAGTTGTGTTCCCCCATTTTAGTTGCTCATTTTGGTGATTATTTCCATCCCCTATCACACGGTGGGGATCAGGTGGTAGTTTTTTATTAGCCTTCCATCGGCTAAGTGGACCTCAGTGATTCTGGTCATAAAATGATCTACCTATTTTAGTAGTGTATGGAGTAATTTTAGTTTCTACCATAGATCTTCTTAAAAAACTATATAGTTACATATTCATTGTACATCACTTTGAAAATAAGATCCACTCTGATCTATTAAATTTTTTAATAGATAATTCTTTCTACCTTAAGGACAATGTAAATAAATATATTATGGCCTCAAGTGACTGAAAAACTCATGAACAAGGTCTTTTTTTCATGTGAATGTATGTATATTAGTTCAAGACAACCTCATAATGTATGATTAAATTTTTTTGATCATTAAACTCATTGAATTTTTTTATAGACTCCTTTTTCCACATTCTATATGGTTTTATTCAACAATAATTAATATTTAAAAATATTTTATCTAACTCTTCAACTGATCAATAACTAGATGGTATAAAATTTAATAATAATATTCGGTCACCATTTAAAATAGTTAAAATCAGTTTTTTCAGCATATTTATAATGATGCATTACAAATTCAAGGGTAAACTCCATTGTGTTAATATAAACTCACCTAAATGATATTTTTGTAGCTCTAATATGGTTTTATGTTGAAAACCAAGAGCCTAGTAGGTTATAATTTAACCACAGAACATCTATGCCATTTTTCATCCCATGAAAATGAATTTAGAGTCAATTTTATTACATATACTTAAAAATGATTCTTTTTCATGTCATTATCCAAAGGATAACTGATTGTATTTCACTCGTTGTGGTATCCATCCTATATATCATGATTCAAAATCTTGATTTGGGAAAAAATAGGGGTATTAGAGATTGTCGAGGAGCTATGAACTATTATATTCCTACTAAAAATAAAAATGATTATATCAGTATATTGAAATTTTTGAGAAGTTTTGAGACATAGTCAAAGAATCCACATTGTGAAAATTTTATAAATAAAGAACTTTTTCAATGTATTGGAACACATAATGATTTTCTGATGTCTATGTTCCCATGAATTTTCACATCTACCAGCTTCATACTGACCTAAACTGTCGTTTAAGTTGGTCAAAGTTTAAAATTTATTTTCCTACTAACTACTCTATATGTGGAAATCAGGTTAGAACCCATAGGGAAGAATAATTTTGCCACTAATAAACAAAAAAAAACTTGGAAAACTCCACTGTTGTCAGCAGCGAAGTGGTTTTTCTAATTTTTACTTTTTATATTTTTTTTAATATTTTAATTTTTTTTAATGTTTTTATATACTGTAATGTGAAACCACTCATTTTTTTTAGTTTTTGTTCTAAACTGTATCAAATCAAGAAAAAGGCTCAAAACAGTAAGAAACAGAGAAACAGTGCACTAAAAAGTAAACAATCTGGAGAAAAACGTCCGGGGAGTATATCAACTCTACTTGTTTTGAAGGTATACTTCCTCACGACATTGATTACAACTAATACCACTGAAATGGAGTGATTTATTTCCCTCACCAAGATATAATCACTCAAGCCGGCCAATTTCAGAGTTCGCCACCCTTAGATTAACCAACTTAAAAGAATTCAAGTTTGAAAAAGAACACAGAACTAACACGCCGTATGTCATGTAGCCTTTTTAATTTCCATTTAATTATTCAAGAAAATAAATCCAAATTTAAACTCTCTGTATTAATGTGGAAACCTTAGATTAAGCACAAGTGGTACGTTGCAATGGAATGTAATCAGAACTGACCTCACTGATCAATTCTGATCACGTTAACAGGACAGTGAGAAAAGAAAAGAACGAAAACCAGTAGACTCAATTTTTCCCCCTGAACTATAAATATTTAGCCAAACATTTCTTTCTTTACATGTTCTAAAAACATTCAATTATAGAGGAAGAGAATTACAAAAGAACAGAGGAAGTAAACTCCCTCTGCTTGCATGAATTCCCCCTACTCCAGGCCCTCGGGTCTCCAAGGAATGGTTCTCCGAGAGTTGCTTCAGGTTCTCCGCTCTGCTCCCCTGTCTGGTGTATTTTGAGAATGAATTCCCCAAAATTCTTCTACTGATATGTTTTAACATCCCCAGTCATCTGCTGCATGTCACCGCTTGCCTTCCACCGACATTAAGTTTCCCTTACGATCACACCGCACACGTGTGTTTTTTCACGACAGGCATGTTGCGCTACAAATTCCCACATAACTAACTCTCAGTGAGTTAGTTAGATGAATATGGACGTAAACCCGTCTCTTGGATGAACCTGCACAGCTAAAAATAAAATAAATGAATATGCAAGTAAAGTAGTTAATTTTTATGTTAACTTTTATAATACTTATTATAAAGTAAACTAACGATAATTAATTAAATATCTTAAATGATATTTATTATTAAATATTATAATTATTAATTAATTATAAAATCTTTAATAAAGTTATTAAGTTATTAATAATAATTAAGTAATTAGAAAGTAAAACAGAATTAGATTACTTAAATTATATTAATAACTTATTAACTTTATTAATATAATTATTCTATTAGAAATAAAATTTAATAATTAATATATTTATATTAATTACTATTTATCTTAATTTAAAAATTATAATAGTTTATATTTTAATTATTTAAATTCTTATTAGATTTTTTTTATAATAACTTATTTTATAACTTATCTACTTATTATTATAAATATAGTTATATATACATAAAATATTATGTATTATATTATTAATTTGACTTAATTTATTAATTATTATTATTATTTTATTTATCTTTTCTTTTTGTTTTTATTTTAAATTTTTTTATATATCCTCATCCCCCAGGTTTGGCGCAATGGGGGGTCCTCTTCCTCAGCTGTAGAAGCAGATCCACAGCTCCCTGTTCAGTATTCCTCTAACACCGGCATAGACTCATCCTCCAACAGTGGCGCGAATCATTAGTAGAAGGCACGGCGCCCTGGCTCCAGTGTGACGATTCTTCAACGAACGACGTCATAACTTTTCATCCAGGCTCGGTCTTTGTTCCCCACTCTTCCTCACACAGCAACCCCTCCTCAGGCAATCAAGACGCTGATGGTGCGAATCCAGCTTCAATGATAGCGCATCGGCTCACTACTATGGCATCATCACAACAGACTCCTCTAGCATCGACTCTGGAAAACGATGCAGCACAACTCTATGTCGAGATCCTTTACTCAGCGGCAGAGCATCTACTGGAACTCCTGATAAATTCTTTTTCTCTTCACAACGCTACGGCTAAAATACATTCAGACTGGTGGGATCAACTCCTTGTCAGCGACAACTTCTTCTAGCGCTGTAACACCAACCTCCTTTGGGCAGTGGTGACTTCACCTCATGTGGAGGGTTCAAAAATCAACTCGCGATGAAAAAGCAGGTCCTACTTTGATGGCTTGATGACTCATGGTGGAAGAACGACGGCAGATGGCGCGAAAGGTTCAGAAATGGTTGCAGAGTTATAAGTGAGAATATAGAGTTGTAGTGGAAAAGAGAAATGGATGAAATAGTTGTGAGGAAAGAAACGGTTTCAAGAGGGTTACGGTGACACAGAGACACGGTGACACCGTGAAGATAAAAACAAAAATGGTAGCAGGGGTTGAAGTTAACACCGAGACAATGAAGCGGAATTGACAGTGGCACCGTGAAAAGGGATCACAGTGAGACAGTTTTAAACTAGTGCATGGAGTAAAGGGTGTCACAGTGAGTCCATGAGCAACCCATGGCATAGACACAGTGAGACCGTGATGAAACCGGTGCCACTGTTTCTCCTGGAAACGGTGAGACAGTAACAAACGGTGCATGGAGACACCGTGACCGTGAAAATTGAACCTGCAAAAAAACATTATAAATAAAATAAGTTCAAACTTAAATTAAAAATGATCAAAATAATTAATTGAAACTAAAAATTAACTAAAACAATTGAAAACTTCATTGCAACATGAACTTAAATAAATTTATAAAACCAATTAAACTTAAGTTAAATTATTAAAAACTACAACAAGTAATTTTAAATTTCTACACAATTAAAACTAAAATTAAATTAAAAAACTTAGATATTCAAATTAAAAAATTAAATTATTTATAAAAGTTACTTTAAAAAAGTTAAATTAGTTTAAAGTAGATAGATAATTATTAAATTGTTAAACCCTTATGTTAATTAATGAAATTTAGATAAAATACATAATAATTGAAGTGAGTCTGTAATATTTTATTTTAATTAATGAATTATTAAAATATATCTCTTAATTAGGTTATGTTAATTTATTTTTTTAATACATGCAATGTTAGATTAAGAGTTTATATTTAAAGTGAAAAAATCAAACTAATTAATTATTTAATGTTAAATTATTAACTATGCAGACAAAAACAATAATCATAACAAATAGTTATTAGTCTATAAAATTAAAGTAAGAAATAGATCAATTATTTTAGGCTTAAAATACACAATTAATTATAAAAATTGATAAATTAATAAATTTAGTGATAAATTTACATAAGAGTCGTTATTTATTAAAAAGTGTTAAAATAAGAAATTAAATTGATAAAAATTAATTAAAAAGTATGTGGCAAAACATGTGTTTTTAAGGCCACATCAAATTCCCCCACACTTGATCATTGTTTGTCCCCAAACAATACCATGTTTTATTTTCTTTGGAAATGGAAGTATGATATTCATTGTTTCGCTCAAAATGTAACATGTCCAGCAAATTTAAACAAAGGACAATAACATGTCAAAATGCTTTTAGAAAATAAGTTTCTCATATGAACCTTTCTTTAAGAAAATACTCACTGGTAGTCTTGAAAACTATGAATCATCAAGTAATGAAGATGACATGCCTCATATGTGGTACTACATAGTGATTAACTTCAATCTAGACTTAATTCCAAAATCCAAGAGTGACAAGAGGTAAAATTTATGTGGAATAAAGAACATAACCAGAAGAACCTTGTGCATTGACTCGTCTCCATGGTTTTAAAGAATAAATAAATTTTTTTTGTTAATCACCTTATTGATACAACCTAAATGATTTCCATATAAACCAACTGATCCCTTCTTCATTTGGCGTTCATCATTCCCCTCACCTTAATGAGCTCATTTTTGACCCTAGACACTTTATTTATTTATTCCAAGCCATGTATCATTGTGCTAAGCACTGTGCAATGCACTTATTCAGAGTGTATAAAGGAATTTTCGTTAACAGAAATGCACCCAGCACCTAGGGTCTCAGAAACTCACCGTGGGATCCCAGATGCCCAAATTACTCTAGTTTCAAAAGATTTATATAAAATTCATTTACATTGGCTCATTAAAGTAACTACTTTTAATAATTTAAAAGAAAATGAATGAGGCCCCTAGAATCAGAATCAAACTTCCAGTTCCAAGGCTATGTTCATAGTCCCATAAAAAGGGTACCCATATCAATTCTAATGGTAGTTCCTAAACCAAATTTCCATCAAACCACTGAGCAAGAACACTCAGCAATCATCCAAACTCATTAATTTTAGGTTCAAAGAAACTCTCAACTATCAACAAAGCACTGTCCTTAGGCAAGACTCATTTGAGAAAAATGTAAAGCCTAAAATTTTGCAAGAATTTTTCTAAAAAAATATCCATTTTTTACAAAAAAAAATTGAAAAAAAAGTTTGAATTTATAGTGAGAATTGATGGGGTTTCAATCAAGAACAATTTAGAACAGTCAAGAATTGACCCCCTCCCCCACACTTAAAACCAACTTTGTCCCCAAAGTTGACTTCTAAACATAGAGAAGAACAATTAAACAATTAAAGTTCAAAACAGATTTTCAATTAAGTAGATTTATGACATGTATAAAGGGTATCACAAAAATTAATTTACAGCGGGTTCATTTTACAAGTTCATTACCATTCAAATCCAGTGATAAAAATTTTCAATGAAGTTCAAACAGTTTCATGTAAATTTTGTGGGTGAACAATGAAAAGGGTGTAGAAAGTTTAGAAAATTGGGTTCAAATGGGTTTTAAATAAAGCAGAATGATGCATGCTAAACCCCCATCAGTCAAAAAAATTTCAATGAAACAAAATTTACACTCTACATGTGCCCCCCCCCCCCCCACACTCAAATTAAAACAGTGGAATGATTTTATCAATGAGCTAAAGATTCTAAAAATGAGATACAAGCAGAATTTTTTTCTCTCTCTAATACAGTGACATGCAGCAGAATTTTTTAAAACAAACAGAATTTATTAAATCATATTTTTCTATGCACGATAAGCATCATATTTTTTTAAAGTGGTAAGGAGTAGAAAAATTTAAATAAGAAATAATAGTAAGATACTTCCCTAACTAAGTTTTCCATTACTCTTTAAGCATGGTAATTCCACTCCATTTATTGGCACAGCAGCAACATCCTAAAGACACAGAGTATGTAGGACAGGAACAAAGATCCAGCAGAGACAATGCATACAAGAAGCAACACAACATGACTTTATTCAATGTAAAATATGAACAGAAATAAAAGTAACACAAAAGAAAGAACATGGGTTGACTCCCATGAAGCATTGAGTTTTAAGTCTTCAGTTAGACTTTATTTAATTACAATTTTTTTATTAACAAAACAAAGACCATGGGTTGCCTCCCATTCAGTGCTAGGTTTAAAGTCCACAGCCAGACTTTATTCAAGAACAATTTCCAAGAACAATGAAGGCATCCAAGCCCTTTGGTTGCCCCTCAAAATAAAGTTTCAATCTTTTCCCATTATCCAACATGGTTTTATTCTCTTCACCAATAATTTCCACAGATCTATTCTTCAGCACTCTCACAATAGTAAACGGTCTAGACCACTTGGACTTCAGCTTCCCAGGAAAAAGTTTAAGTCTATAATTAAAGAGATGGACCTTCTGTCCAGATTTTAATTCCTTAGTTTGAATGAAAGAATCATGAAAAATTTTAGTCCTCTCTTTATAAATTCTTGAATTATCATAACTCTCTCTTCTAATCTAATCTAGTTCACTCAGCTCAAGCAATATCCTCTCACCAGCACTCTTAAAGTCAAAGTTCAGAGCCTTAACTGCCCAATAAGACTTATGTTTCCACTCCATAGGTAAATGACATCATTTCCCAAACAAAATCCTGTAAGGAGACATACCTATTGGGGTCTTGAAAGCAGTTCTGTATGACCATAAAGCTTCATCCATTTTAATAGACCAGTCTTTCCTAGAGTTTGACACAGTTTTTTCAAGAATTTGTTTTAGTTATCTATTAGAAACTTCCACTTGTCCACTGGACTGTGGGTGATAAGGAGTTCCAGTTTTATGAACACAACCATATTTCTCCATCAAAGCCTTAAACTTGTAATTCTTAAAATGTGTTCCATTATCAGTAATAAAAGCTCTTCGGACTCCAAATCTTGTAAAGATATTCTTTTTCACAAATTTTATCACACTATTTGCTTGATTGTTGGGCAGAGCTACTACCTCAACCCACTTAGATACATAATCCATAGCAATAAGAATATACTCATTCCCATGAGATGATGGAAATAGACCCATGATATCTAACCCCCAAACATCAAAAATTTCAACTTTCAAAATTCCCTTTTGGGGTAACTCATGTTTCCTACCCACATTACCCAGTCTCTGACACCTGTCATACCCAACCACAAAACTCCTAGAATCCTTGAAGAGGGTAGGCCAATAGAAACCAAACTGTATGACTTTTTGAGCAGTCCTCTCATGCCCATGGTGACCTCCCCAAGGTGAAGAATGACAACTTTCAAGAATAGACAGCATCTCTTCCTCAGGTACACATCTCCTAAGAATACCATAATCACACCTCCTAAACAGCAAGGGATCATCCCACAGATAATATTTAAGTTCAGAAATAAATTTCTTCCTTTTATTATTAGACAGATTTTTGGGAATGACACATACTGCCAAGAAGTTGGAAAAATCTGCAAACCAAGCATATTTCCTAACTGAAACAGTGAGCAGCTTCTCATCAGGAAAGGAAGAGTTAATCTACCTAGGATTTTCAGATTCATATTGAGTAAAAGGAATCCTAGAAAGGTGATCAGCAACTAAGTTTTCAGCTCCCTGCTTATCCCTAATCTCTAATTCAATCTCCTGTAACAATAAGATCCATCTAATCAGCCTGGGTTTTGTTTCTTTCTTAGACATTAAGTATTTTAAGGCAGAATGATCAGTGAAAATGATGACTTTTGAACCTAACAGATACTGCCTAAACTTCTCAAGAGCAAAAACAACAGCTAACAACTCTTTTTCAGTGGTGGTATAATTCTTTTGAGCATCTTCTAGAAGTCTACTAGGATAGTATACCACATGCAATTTCCTATCCTTCCTCTTTCCAAGGATATCACCTATCCCCATGTCACTAGCATCACACATAAGCTCAAAAGATAATTTCCAATCAGGTTCAGTGATGATAGGTGATGTAGTGAGTTTCACTTTAAGAAGATTAAATGATTTCAAACAGTTTTCATCAAAGATGAAAGGTGCATCCTTTACCATTAAAGAACACAAGGGCTTAGTTATTTTAGAAAAATCTTTTATGAACCTCCGGTAGAAACAGGCATTCCCTAGAAAACTTCTAACACCTTTTACATTAATAGAAGGTGATAGTTTTTGAATAACTTCAATATTAGGAGTATCAACTTCCAAACCTCTCTTTGACACTTTATGACCAAGTAAAATACCCTCTGTGACCATGAATTGGCATTTCTCCCAATTTAGAACAAGGTTGGTTTCAATGAATCTCTCCAAAACTAGCTCAATATTTCCTAAACAAGTATCAAAATTACTCCCCACTATAGAAAATTCATCCATGAATACTTCAATGATACTCTCAATCATATCTGAAAAGATAGTCATCATACACTTTTGAAAGGTGGCTAGAGCACCACACAACCCAAAGGGCATCCGTTGGTAAGCGAATGTCCCAAAGGGGCATGTGAAAGTTGTCTTCTCTTGATCCTCTGGAGCAACAGGCATTTGGTTGTAACCAGAATACCCATCCAGAAAATGGAAAAATTCATTTCCAACTAGCCTCTCAAGAATTTGATCAAGGAAGGGCATAGGAAAATGGTCCTTCCTAGTGGCTGCATTAAGCTTCCTATAATCTATACAGACTCTCCATTTTGTGGCTTTCCTAACTTGGACTTCTTCATTCTTTTCATTTTTAACTACAGTAAAACCTCCCTTATTGGGGAAAACCTAGACAGGGCTGACCCAAGCACTATCAGAAATGGGATATATCATACCAATATCCAACAGTTTAATTACTTCCTCTCTCACAACTTCTTTTATATTAGGATTTAATCTTCTTTGACATTCTACCCTAGGCTTATGGTTAGGCCCCATAGGAATCTTGTGCATACAGAATGAGGTACTAATACCCTTGATATCAGTTATTTTCCAGCCTATGGCATATTTAAACTTCTTCAAAACATCCAACAATTTTTCTTCTTGTTTTTCATTTAGTTCAGCAGATATTATTACAGGAAAAGTAGAGTTCTCACCTAAAAATTAATATTTAGGATGGCCAGGGATGGGCTTCAGCTCAAAATCAAGTGGTTCTACACTCGAAGGAAGACTCTTAGGCCTGGGAGGCCCAAGGTTTTCAACATATTTCTTATAAGAAGTATTAAAAGATGAAAGATTTTCAATTCCATGTTCAGATTCAGAGAAAACCGTCCTACTATCCAGGGTGGACAGCTCACTGTCTAGACTTTCCATATCAGATTTTAGCAAGTTAATCAAAGAAGAATAATCTAATTGTCTTATAAGTTCTCCCTCAATATCATCAATGTGTTCAGAAAGGTTGTTGTTAATAGAAACACCATAAAATTCACTCATAAATCTCCTAAGATCAGAAACAGAGGACTCTCCTACAACAGAAACTGGATAGTTTTCCAGTTCGGGAATATTTTCCAATTTGGTTGTCATAGCATAATTTTCAGCTTCTAGAACAGATTCACAGAGATTTTCAGCTTCACTAATGTTTTCTTCAGCAAAGGATAGTTTTTTATATTTTTCAATGAGTTCAATTTGATTCTTATAAGATCATTCAGCTTCAAGAAACTCAATTTTTGAATATTTTTCAGAATAATTTGGTCCCTTAATATTTTTAAAAACATTGAACTCTTCTTCTTGTTCACCAATTTTGAATATCAGCTGACCCTTAGACACATCTATGACAGCTCTGCCTGTGGCCAAGATGGGCCTACCCAAGATGATAGGTACCTCTTGATCACACTCCATATCTAGAACAAGAAAGTTATCAGGCAAGAATAACTTCCCAACTCCAACAAGTAAGTCATCTACTCGACCCACAGGATGAGTGAAGGATCTATCAGCCAACTATAGTATGACCGTGGTGGGTTGAAGATCACCCAACCTCAACTATCGAAACAATGATTATGGGAGCACATTAATGTTGTCACCTAGATCACACAGACAGTTTAGCTGACCGGAATTTCCTAGAGTACAAGGGATGAAAAAGCTACCTGGGTCTTTCAGTTTTTGTGGGATTTTCTTTTGAAGTACAGCATTGCACTCTTCGGTGAGGGTGTAGGTAGAAAATTCTTCATGGGTCATTTTGTTTGAAACAATTTTCTTTAAAGATTTTAGGTAACATGGGATTTGAATTAAGGATTGGATAAAAGGGATGTTCACTTGAAGCTTGGAAGGAAGACCAAGGAACTGAAGAAGTCGAGCCCTGGTATTACTTTGTGGTTTAAGCTTCTCAGGGAAAGGGATGGGTGGGGAAAAAAATTTCAAAACAGTAGGCATGTCCCTCACCTCTTCCACAGCTTTTTATTTTCCTTTATTCTTTTTATTTTTAGAAGAAGTTTCAGTTTGAGATCTAGGTGATAGATTCAGTTTCTCATCATTTTCAACATTAATCTGTGAATTTTTAGCTTGTGAAAAAAGCATATTTTCATTTCCAGATTCAAACAGGTTTTCATATTGGGCATTTTTTTATAGTTTTCTCAGCAAAATTTTGAGTATTCATCCCACTTCTAGTAACAACAGCCATGATATTCTCCCTAGGATTAAGTTCAGTTGTACTAGGAAACCTATCTTTATTCTTAGAAGTCAAATATCTAGCTAATTGGCCTAGCTGTGTTTCCATGTTCTGCATTCTAACATCAGTTTGCAATTTTTTTACTCATATTGATTTTGATGCTTGGTTAGCTGATTCAAGATTAGATCAAGCTTAGAAGACATTTGAATGTCATTGTTTCCTTGTGTATTTGATGACTCACCCCTTTGTTGATTACGAATGTTCTATCTTGGTTAGTTATGATAATTAGGGGCAGTTGGTTGTTTAATGACTCCTTGATCCTTCCATGACAAATTGGGATGGTTCCTATAGCCTTGGTTGTAATTATTTGAAAATAGATCTTATTTTTGAGGCATCCTAGAACTATAATTAACAAAGTCTGAGTTTTCAGGTTGTTGGGCAGTTAGATCAACATTAGGACAAAAACTTTCAAAGTGCCCAAACATACCACATTGAGTGCACTGTTGCCTAAGAGATTGATACTGGTTCTGGTTTTCACCATGGTTAACTGTTTGTTTTAAATTCTGGTTCATTAATGTTTGAAGTCGATTAGTGATTTCGGAAAGTTGGGCTTGAGTATCAGCTCCTGAACCAGTATTAACATTCCTATTGACTCTCTTCCTTCTTGAATTCTTATGTTGAGAATTAAGGGCCATATTATTGAAAATTTGTCTTAACTCTTCATCAGTCTTATCATTGTAATTACCCCCAGCAGCTTGATCCACTAAGTTCTGACTAGAGGAGGAAAGCCCTTCATAGAAGGTGTCCATAAGAAGATTTTATGGGAGTTGATGATGAGGACACTGCCTAAGCAGATCCCTGAATCTATCCCATGCTTCATAAAAATCTTCTCCATCCTCTTGATAAAAACTAATGATTTTAGTTCTAAGTTATCCTTTTAATCTTTGAGGATAAAAGTTCATAATGAAAGAGTTGTAAACTTGATCCCAGTTCTCAAATATGTTTTCATCTAGACTTAAAAATTAGTTCCTAGCATTCCCTTTAAGGAAAAAGGGAAAAACTCTCATCCTTTGTTCATTTTCAGTGAGTCCTAAAAGTGGTAGTTTCTGCACAGTGTTGTAGAAGTCTCTAATGAAGGCCAGAGAGTCCTCATTAGAGAGCCCATTGAATGAAGGCAGCAGAGAAATATGTGACTGTTTCAATTCATAGTTTCTGGCTCTATGACTTAATCTAATGGATGATGGATTTCTTGAAACTTGAGGGAGTTGGAACTCCATCATCCTAGGCCTTTAATGTTCATCTAAGAGTTCTGGATGGTTATTTCAAATGTTATTATTCTCAGGGATTCTATTTTCTTGATTTTCCATTTCAATTTTGTTTTTCCTTCTTAGAGAAGCTAAATGTTTATCGAGTTCAGGGTTTAGAGGAACTAATCTAATATCATATGTTCTTGTGCACATACAAACAGTGGTAGAAAGTTTCTAACAGTAACAACTCATAAAGAAAAGTAACCGTTTTTTTACAGTTTTCAAAATTTTTTGTTTTTTTTTAAATTTTTATATATGTTTTTTTAGAGTTTTTTTAGCAATGAATCGTGCCCTCCCCAGAAATGGTGCCAAAAACATGACCTAAAATATCGTTGAATTCGGTCAAAGTTTAAAATTTATTTTCCTACTAACTACTGTATATGTGGAAAGCAGGGTCGAACCCACAGGGAAGACTAATTTGGCCACTACTAAACAAAAAAACTTTGAAAACTCCACTGTTGTCAGCAGTGAAGTGGTTTTTCTAATTTTCACTTTTTATATTTTTTTTAATGTTTTACTTTTGTTAATGTTTTTATGTACTGTAAAGTGAAACCAAACATTTTTTTATAGTTTTTGTTCTAAACTGTATCAAATCAAGAAAAATGCTCAAAACAGTATGAAATAGAGAAACAGTGCACTAAAAAGTAAACACTCTGGAGAAAAACGTCTGGGGAGTATATCAAATCTACTGGTTTTGAAGGTATACTTCATCACGGCATTGATTACAACTAATACCACTGAAATGGAGTGATTTATTTCCCTCTCTAGAAGATAATCACTCAACCCGGCCAATTTCAGAGTTCGCCACCCTTAGATTAACCAACTTAAAAGGATTCAAGTTTGAAAGAGAACACAGAACTAACTCGCCATATGTCTTTTAGCCTTTTAATTTCCATTTAATTTTTCAATAAAATCAATCCACATTTAAACTTGCCGTATTAATGTGGAAACCTTAGATTAAGAACAAGTGGTACGTTGCAATGGAATGTAATCAGAACCGAACTCGTCGATCAATTCTGATCACGTTAAGAGGATAGTGAGAAAAGAAAAGAACGAAAACCAGTAAACTCAATTTTTCCCCCAAACTGTAAATATTTAGCCTAACATTTCTTTCTTTATGTGTCCTAAAAACATTCAATTACAGAGGAAGAGAATTATAAAAGAACGGAGGAAGGAAACTCCCTCTGCTTGCATGAATTGCTCCTGCTCCAGGCCCTCGGGTCTCCAAGGAATGGTTCTCCGAGAGTTGCTTCAGGTTCTCCCCTCTGCTCCAGTGTCTGGTGTATTTTTCGAATGAATTCCCCAAAATTTTGCTGCTTATATGTTTTAATATCCCTTGTCATCTGCTACATGTCACCGCTTTCCTTCCACCGATATTAAGTTTCCCTTACGATCACACCGCACACGTGCATTTTTTCACGACAGGCAAGTTGCGCTAGAAATTCCCACGTAACTAACTCTTAGTGAGTTAGTTAGATGAATATGGACGTAAACCCATCTCTTGGATGAACCTGCACAGCTAAAAAGAAAATAAATGAATACGCAAGTAATGAAGTTAATTTTTATGTTAACTGTTACAATACTTATTATAAAGTAAACTAACGATAATTAATTAAATATCTTAAATGATATTTATTATTAAATATTATAATTATTAATTAATTATAAAATCTTTAATAAAGTTATTAAGTTATTAATAATAATTAAGTAATTATAAAGTAAAACTGAATTAGATTACTTAAATTATATTAATAACTTATTAACTTTATTAATATAATTATTCTGTTAGAAATAAAATTAAAGGATTAATATATTTATATTAATTACTATTTATCTTAATTTATAAATTATAATAGTTTATATTTTAATTATTTAAATTCTTATTAGTTTTTTTTATAATAACATATTTTATAAATTATCTACTTATTATTATAAATATAGTTATATATACATAAAATATTATGTATTATATTATTAATTTGACTTAATTTATTAATTATTTTTATTATTATTTTATTTATCTTTTCTTTTTGTTTTTATATTTATTTTTTTAAATATCCTCATCCCCCAGGTTTGGCGCAAATGGGGGTCTTCTTCCTCGGCTATGGAAGCAGATCCACAGCTCCATGTTCAATATTCCTCCGACACAGGCTTCGACTCATCCTCCAACAGTGGTGCGAATCATCAGTAGAAGGCGCGGCGCCCTGGCTCCAGTGCGACGATTCTTCAACGGATGACATCACAACTTTTCATCCAGGCTCGGTCTTTGTTCCCAACTCTTCCTCGCACAGCAACCCCTCCTCATGCGATCAAGACTCGGATGGTGCGAATCCAGCTTCAGCGATAGCGCATCGGCTCACTACTATGGCTTCATCACAACAGACTCCTCTAGCATCGACTCTGGAAAACGATGCAGCACAGCTCCATGTCGAGATCCTTTACTCAGCAGTAGATCATCTACAACAACTCCCGATAAATTCTTTTTCTCTTCACAACGCTACGGCTAAAATACCTTCAGACCGGTGGAATCAACTCCTTGCCAGCGACAACTTCTTCTAGCGCTGCAACACCAACCTCCTCTGAGCAGTGGTGACTTCACCTCATGTGGCGGGTTCAAAAATCAACTCATGGTGGAAAATCCATTCTTACTTTGATGGCTTGATGACTCATGGTGGAATAATGACGACGGATGGTGCGAAAGGTTCAGAAACGGTTGTAGAGTTATAAGCGAGAATATAGAGTTGTGGTGGCAAAGAGAAAGGGATGAAACAGTTGTGAGGAAAGAAATGGTTTCACGAGGGTTACGGTGACACAGAGACACGGTGACACCGTGAAGATAAAAACAAAAACAGTAGTAGGGGTTGAAGTTAATAGTGAGACAGTGAAGAGGAATTGACAGTGGCACCGTGAAAAGGGATCACGGTGAGACAGTTTTAAACCAGTGCATTGAGTAAAGAGTGTCACGGTGAGTCTGTGAGAAACACATGGCATAGACACGGTGAGACCGTGATGAAACTGGTGCCACTGTTTCTCCTGGAAATGGTGAGACAGTAACCGATGGTGCATGGAGACACCGTGACCGTGAAAATTGAACCTGCGAAAAAAAAAACATAATAAATAAAATAAGTTAAAACTTAAATTAAAAATGATCAAAATAATTAATTGAAACTATAAATTAACTAAAACAATTGAAAACTTAATTGCGACATGAACTTAAATAAATTTATAAAACCAATTAAACATAAGTTAAATTATTAAAAACTACAATAAGTAAATTTTAAATTGCTAAACAATTAAAACTAAAATTAAATTAAAAAACTTAGATATTCAAATTAAAAAATTAAATTATTTATAAAATTTACTTTAACAAAGTTAAATTAGTTTAAAGCATATAGATAATGATTAAATTATTAAACCATTATGTTAATTAATGAAATTTAGATAAAATACTTAATAATTGAAGTGATTCTATAAGCTTTTATTTTAATTAATGGATTATTAAAATACATCTCTTAATTAGGTTATATTAATTTATTTTTTTAATACATGCAATGTTAGATTAAAAGTATATATTTAAAGTGAAAAATAAAAATAATTAATTATTTAATGTTAAATTATTAACTATGCAGACAAAAACAACAATCTTAACAAATATTTATTAGTCTATAAAATTAAAGTAAGAAATAAATCAATTATTTTAAGGCTTAAAATACACAATTAATTATAAAAATTGATAAATTAATAAATTTAGTGATAAATTTACATAATAGTCATTATTTATTAAAAAGTGTTAAAATAAGTAATTAAATTGATAAAAATTAATTAAAAAGGATGTGAAAAAACATGTGTTTTTAAGGCCACATCACACACCAACCTTCCACCTATAATATTATTGTTATGTATAATCGAGTGACTATATTGAGATGTAGTGATAAAGATGAGGATAAATGCATATAATTTGATTAGTGTAGATGAATTGAGTGATAAATAGAATAGAATCTTTGAATATCACTAATTCCATGAATATATGTACAAGAAATGTGCCTCTTATTTATAGCCATATGAGGCTAGTACACTTGGTCCCAAAAACTCACATTATTTTCTCTACTGTGAGCACATAGGTTGAGACCCCAAATTTTGGCCCTAAATTGTGTTAATATTATAATTTATTCTAATTCACCATGACCAGACCTAATTGTATTGATGATTAGTCTATGCAGAAAGAAGATAATTTTCCCAAGAACCCAATAATGTCTGTCTATATCTATCTACAAAGATCATAGCATGCTCAGAGTTATATTATTTGATATACCATCTTTTAAAACTAGTTCACCCATTGAATTCTCATGTACACATGAATTCACATGTCTTTTTTGCCTAGTACTAGCACTTATATTTTATTTTTTTTAATAAATAAGAGCCCATGGTTCCTCATTAGGAACAATTTTAGTGATGATGATGAGACACCCAGAGCTCTTGTTCACATGGACATCAAACCACATTCATGTAAACATATGTGAACATAATTTATGATAACTAACCGATTAGAATGTTTAGTGGTGTTACTCAAAGATTTAAATCCTTGAAACCTACATGGAAGAATTCTTTTCCCCTAATTCACCAATAATGAGGGATAATGAACCATGTTTTGAGAAATACTAATGTTCTATTAAATAAAAGGAAGATGCAGTTACACCTAACAAATACTATGATGATTTACCCTTGTTTCATCACTATAGAGACCACATTTCTCAACCCTCCAAATTTTCTCTTAGCCCTATTCAAGAGGGATGTGTAATTAATTAATGTATCCCATCCATTCAGGTGACAAAAAATTATTTCTCTTATCCTCACATTATGATAAAGCATGAACAATTAAATTTTCCATCAACTATAGTGAAGAAAAACTAATTCAATTAACCCACCACTTAAGAGGTGTATGTATATTTATCATTTCTACATAATAGTCTCAAATAGAAATCTTTTACCTTCACTCTATTATGGTGAAGATGAATCGATTCTCTTAGCCCTCCACCAGTGTCAACAACCGTACATTTTTTTATTGTGGAATTATACAAACATTAATTTCAATAATGTATCATCCCTTCATTTATATCACATTCCAAAGCTCCCCACCATAAAGTCCCCTCCAAATCCATAAGTTGTGCCTGATTGGGATATCCCTATCATCATAGTCTATTTTGATATTTTATTACCATGATAAAATAATTTCATAGAATTTTTCTTCTATGGGGATATATTTATAAATGTTATCATAACCATGTATCCCCTTAATAATTGGGGTCCCTATCATGAGGAATTAGGAGTATCCTCTCTTAAACCAATGTGATCATAATGCTTCATATTTTCAACAAATTTTCTATATGCACTATGATATTCCTCTACTAGGGTGTTCCTCATCTATGACCCCATTTTTTATTTCATCATTAAGAGACAACAAGGAGATTGAAATTTTCATATCAAGGAATCACACATTCTTGTTCTAGTCTCAATCATATTCACTTAATTACTAAGAAGAAGCATTGTCCACCTTCTACATATAAACCCCCATAATTTTGTCATTGACAGTTAAACCCAAACCTTGTTAACAAGATAGGGTAGCCCAATCATTAATATCAATGCAATACCCTTTTTATCAACTTTCATGAAAGAACAAAGATGTGTGACATAAAAATACTCAACAAATTCCTCATCTCATGACATAAAACAACATTATAATATCCTATGAACCTGACATTAAACTAAAAAACATTATATTGTCACATGACATTAAACTATGAAACTCAGAATATGTCCTCACTTATTACATTTTAATAAATATATGTTGGATTCTTCTATGAGGTTAAATCCATATATCATAAAAATATCTACCCTTTTTCATCAGACAATATTCATGGTTAAATTAATGGCCTTTAACTAGGGATTTATTCCCTAATAACTATTCTCATTAAGCTATATTTGAAATGAGGTTATTTCAAAATTGGTTGTTCATACTCTAATAATAAAAAATAACCACATATTTTGTGAGACAATATACATATGAATAAACCAATCATCATAGATCAATATTTGATTGTATGTCCACACAAAAAACCAACATATATATTAGTCTTGAATCCATCATTATTTGGTGTATCTCACCAAGTAGAAGGATGGTCCTAGATGCATGATCTTAAATTGATATTCAATTTTTAATATATAAAGGAACATAAATGTACCGATGATAGTCCTATAAATAGTAAATTAAACAGAAATACATGTCCAATAAATGTAATTGAACTGTATAGGTTATGATTCAAATTATTTGGATTCATATGAATCTCTTTTCAAGGGCTCAATCCCATCACCATAAACTCATACATCCATCTTAGATGGAAATAAATTCCAAAGTGCTAAAATAAAATTATTTAATCTAAAATATCAATAACAAATAATATAATTATATGGTATATCTAATACATATAATTATTCAAATAAAATAATATTAACGATCAATCCCAAATATTGGGTTAACCAGTCTCCCACCATAATTTTGGAAGGATTCATTATAATGATATAAATTTATAAGAGAATAAAGAATTGTTAAATAATTACACCTAAAGGGTTTTATGAGTTTGAAATCCTCTGGCCTTGACCAATTTTTATTATAATATATAGTTGATGAAGAAAAAAATATTTTTTTGGATGGTGTTTCTTTCAATATAAAAAACACGTATGAGCATATAAAGAATATATATATTGTTTTTTTGGGCACTAATTGCAAAAATAACTTTCCTAGAAGACCATATTTGGAATAAAATTTTCCAATGGTCAGTATATGAATTCAAATAGTGTTTTACTATTCAACTTATAGAAGTAAATCACTTTTTTGGGAAGAAAAAATTATTTATGATACACATATTGATCATGGATAAAGGAGGTGGGTTCATTTGATTTATGTTCACTATAATTTCATTGAAATAATCTACATCAAACTAATGTTCATTCATCTAATCTGGGATCCTCTAATGTAAGTTCCCCATATGTCCGTTCAATTGAGGTATATTTGTCTTATGTATTTCCATCGGATGTACATTCACCAAATGTTCATTGTACTGAAGTGAATTCAGTTTATGTATATCTAACTGTAGTATTTTCATATTATTTATGTTCATCTAATATATTTTCATTAGATGTTCATTGAACTAGATTATGTAAATCTGATGTATGATTATTCAATGTAATTTTATATAATGAATGTTCATCTGAACTAAATTCACCATAAGTTCATCAAACTATAGTATATTTAATAGAAGTATATTCATATGATGTGAAATAAACTAATTTATAATTACATGAATTTTATGATCAAGGAATGATGACTCTGCTTAATTTTGAGGCTTTATGGTAGTCATCATTTGAAAATTTAGAGCATGAATTTCATTTCTTTAGTCTCTCTTTTAAAATTAAACGTCAAAGGTGTTGGGTCTATATAAATGGTTATAGGCTTTCTCTTAAATTTTATTGAATATATTGTGTTCGGTGAGATATTGAGAGTCATGTCCGAATATGAATAATTCTATAATGTATAAGGTTCATGGATAATTTCCATAGAAATAATGTTTATAGGGATGAAGATCCAAATGAAATGTTCTAGAAGATTATGATTAGTATATAATCATAAAATTCATACATAATATCTCTTAAAATGGTCTACATAATAACTGAAGATATCAAAGTTTCATGAAATAAATTTCAAGGATTTTTAGAGGAATCATTTGCAACTAGTGATAACCATTGTTATTCTGTTAAGTGTAACTCCATAAAACCATTATTTGGGTTAAGGGTGATTCCTTCTCAATAGAAGGTTGTATTATTTATTGTTCATAGTGGATAATACGTGTCTTTGGAGATTCTTCATAATGAAATGAGCAGTTACCCTCATTGGGTGTCAACTTTGATAAAATTGTGTCACTTTTATTTTATCTATGTTTTCTAGGAATACATTTGATGGTGAATAATAATATCGAGGGGAATAATACTCTATCCAAGATACAATGTATTATTATAAGTGAATGAAATTGAAAAATCATTACCACTATTTTAGTACCCACCCCTCTCATTATTGATGCATTCATTTTCTCTTCAATTAGTATCATAGCTAGGATTCTATTTTAGATATATATGTTGAATCATAGATAATATTTTTTTAGGTAAATGTAGTGGAGTTTATAATTTTTGTTGGAAAAAATAAATTTGTTGTATGAAAAATATTATAAACTATCTTCCTTTACTTGTCCTAAAAGTATGGACTGTAACAACCATGGTATTTACAACAACATAAAAGGGTTATCCAATGACCTTTTCTAATAATAGGTATCCTAAATATGATGGGAAGGAAATAAATTCCATTCTTAAGGGGGTTTTCTATTATTTTTTATAATGGTAGTTGGACATCAAATGGATATGGTTGTTTTTTAAAAACATGAAACAAAATTTAATGAGATGTTAATGCGATAAGAGAGAAACATCAAATTAGGATAAGTAAATTTTATGATCTAAATATCTTAGATAAAGATACCATTGATGAATATTTCCAAATTTTAAATGAAGAAGTTAATTTCATTGTACGTTTTTTAATATCAAGGTTATATTTAAATATTATGAAATAACTAAAATGTAATTTTCTAGATATATTTGATACAAAAATATATATTATTGATGATAGATAAATAATTTCTTTTGATGAGATTCAAAACATTTTTAGTAATTAATAAATATGAGAAAATATATCCTTTACGAAGAATGAGATGGATGGAATAAATTTTAAACTAATGATCAAACTCAATATTTAATATAAATAAGAGTAGTTGAATGTATTAGAATATTCTTATTTCTATGATGATGAATATTCATGAGTGATAGATTCAATCTCAATGAATAATGGAAAAGATAAAGGTTACTACAAGGTAATATATGCTATAAAAAGATAAATAGTGTAGAAATTATCCACCTTCCTCTAACTACATATGAAAAAAGGGAAAATATAAAGAAGATGAAAAAATAATGAATAAGTTGAGTGAATATTCTAATGAGGAAAAATAATTTGAGGATAAAAAAGTAATATATTCTAAAATATGATAGAGGAGAATGATTTGTAAAGAATATAATAATTAATTAACAGAAATTAATTCTACATATGAATACTTTCTATAAAAAATCATAAACTTCAAGTATCATGTCCAGAAATAGGGGGAATCTTTCTATAATGAAGAAGGAAAGGTTGATAAAGCATATGGAAAAAAAAATTTCATATTAGAAAGTGAGGTGCATCTCAAAAATATATAAAATCTAATGAAGGATTCCATATTACATTTTAAGAAATATGGATTGAAAAATTTATCTAAAAGAGAAGAATGTTATCATGGGGAAATTCAATATTTTAAAATAAAAGTTATATAATAAAAAATATAATATAGAACATTGATTGGAAACTTTTCAAGAAGGTACAGAAATTAGGAATGACTCAATCAAGATATTTCAAAGAAGAAAATTATATAAAAAGGATAAATGATTTTTTTAAGGAAATGAAATATAATGAACATTCATTAATAATTTTCTTAGAATCCAATTGTAGAAAAGCGTTTTAAACTAAACCCGGTAATAAAATTGTTTATACAATTATTTCAACTTAATATGTTGGTTCAATGAAAATTGAAGGTAATTGATGGATTAAATTAGTAGTTAAAAATACAATTCAATTATAATATTTCAAAATAATAAAATCAGACCAAAATATATATTATTAAAAAATAATGTAGGATGGAATATTTAAACATTGACCAAAACTCAATATTTATATTTCAAACGACATTATTATTATCATGGTAGGCCATGATTAAATGGTTATTGATGGTGTTGCAGATATTTTGGGAATAATGAATATAACTATTTGTACAACATGTAACTTCCATAGGCATAGAGTGATTGAATGGGGATAAATATCTAGATGATGATAAAAATCACATACTTCAATTACATGGTTTGGAATTTGAATAAAAATATAAGAAGAAAATACCATAATACAGATAGTTTAAATGAAAGAACATGTAAGAATGTCTTGAGAAATAATGTGAACGTTTTGATCAATATAGTCATCATTCAAAAGAATTTATGAATACAATATCATAAAAACATCCACTCATAAATAAAGAAATATATGTTTGTAAAAGTTCTATTGAAGAAAAATAATTGTATTGGAGGTTTAATTAAAAGTTATAGAAAGGTGGGAAACATGGATCCCCAATAGTGGATACACTTTTCATTAGATTGGATATAAAAAAATACTGTGGAATACAAAATAACATGATGGAGGTGTTGTTGCTTTTTTAAAATTATATTCATAAAAAATAAAAGCAGCTGGAATTGTTGAGTTTTAATTTAGAATGTTGAAGTACAAATATGTTTTTTTTTGTTTTGGGACATAAACACTATTTACATAGTTTATAGCAACATTTGGATAAAGGAAATGAAGCTATCTTCCAAAAATTCCCTTTCAATGTAAAATCCACTATTTTTGGGAAGATTATTACCAAGAGAGACTAAAACAAAGGAAATTTGTTTCAAATTATTTATCTAACTAAATCATGATATTGATATTCTAAATATGAAAAAAAAATTGTCAACACACATGGTCATTCTGATCAAGGAATCCAATGAAAAATATATAATAATGGTTCTGTATTGGATATTCTTTATCTTAAGAAGGAAATTGATATAATTTTTTTAAAATTAAAACAATAAATGGTAAAAAAATCCATCATAACATAGATTCAGTCTAATCAACCTCTTTAAATCATCCCCTCTGAGCATTGTGAACCAATGAGACATCAATAAATCAAAGGGGGTCTATATTTCATAACCATTATTGATGAATTTATTCATATGGTGTGGGTAATTATAATGAAATAAATATTTTAGGCTGATTAAGTATTAAAAAAATTTCAAATTGAGGATGAAATAAATATATATATATATATATATAAGAAAATTGATAACATATAATGGGAATTAGTTCACATGTAACTCATGTGAACCCTATCTATAAAGGAATGAGATTAAGAATTCCCAAAGTTCCCCTTACACTCCATAATAAAATTTACATGTATATTAGATGATATTATTCTAGTTTAAATAGTTCAAGATATACATTCATAGTATAAACTATTAAAAATATATGGAGATAAGAAGTTTTCATAACTCTACTTATTCAAAATAAATATTAAATAAGACCATATGTAGAAGAAAATTCCTATGAAGTGTAGTAAAAAGAGTGATAATTTTAAATACATAATAGTATTTTTACGTCCCATTATGATAATGAATAAAAAACATGGGTAAATTTGATAAAATATTTGAGGAAGGAATTTCCCATGGGTATATATCCAACATTAGAATCTACAACACAGATTCATCTTGATATAGAATTTCATATTGAAAAACAAGTGAAATTCATATTGAAAATAATATATGCAATTTTTTATGTTGAAGAATATATTATAGGAGTTCAAATAGGCTCCTCAGTATTCTTATTCAATATATAAAAATTTCCCCTTAAAACTAAACAATTATAGAGTAAAAGTTTACAATAATATTAATTCAAGGGAAACATTTACCAAAATATTAATATGAATTCTCTATGTTGATGAGAAAATATTTTTAGGTGATAAATATCATATTTTTGTAGAGTACCCAAAATAGATAAATAGGTTCTTTTTTATATATATAATTGGGAAAATGAATTTCCTTCTCGGGCTATATATTATCAAAACTAAAGACGGTATCCGTATTTAACACAAGAATTAGAATATATATTTAATAAATATTATTAGAATGAAATAGTTTAGGGAGATTTATACACATGTTAATGTCGGTGTAGATATGATTAAAGATGATAATATCCATTGTGTAAATCAAAAATACAATTAAAATTTGACCATATCTTAACTCTAGGTTATATAATTTCATTTATATTTTTATCATGTTGTTACATTTTCTTATAAGTTATGATGTGATCCTAAATAATGTCACATGATATATACCATGATAATTTTATAATATGAAATGGAAGTATAATATATGGATTTATATTCTTGAAGAGTAAAAAAAGATGAACTTATTTTGGTTCAAATATTCTGATTTCAATGGTGATTCTAATGATAAAAAATAAGCAACGAGTTCAAAAATATTTTGAAGAGAGTTTTTTTTTTAGTTTTATGAATTAATGTTCAATAAAATTATATAAAGATGAATCTATATGTGTTTCTACTACTCATGAGTGTTCTGAATTGATGGTGATGAAAGTGAAAAATGAATATTTTGGGAATAATGTTGAGAGATCACTGAATAATATTTGTAATAATTAGTGTGAATTTTATCTTTCTAAAAATATAGTTCAAATTTCCTGATCAAATTAAATTGATCTTAAATATTCTTTTATCATAGAATTTGTTTTATGGGAGATTTTAATATTGATTATATTTCAACTAAAGAAACAATTAATGACATATTAATCAATCCATTACTAAGGGATCTATTTGACCAATTGATGAAAAACATAAATGTTTTCCTCCACTGCTGAATTAATAAAGTTATTGAGTAAATCCAAGGTTACATTAGATTATATTATACATGTGGGTGAATAAGTAAAACTTTTTTACTCTATCTTTTATGAATATAGAAATGGTGTTACCTATAAAGGGGGAGTAATATGTTTTTGAAGTTATTTTTCATAATATGAGATTATTGAGGGGGATATATCAATATCATGGCCAAAAATTGTCTTGTCATTAACAGATGGAATGAATCAAAAAAAATATCCTACTAGGAAAAATGGGGTCAGGAATTTCTCATTGAGAAATGGTATTCTAAATGATGACCATGAAATGGGTTTTTTTAGTGTTGTAAAAAATTAAATGGAGGAGGTTTAAGAACACGTGTTTCTTGATGGTTTGTCTTTGTTTTCAATATAAATAAGATTATTTTCATATTTTATTGAGTATATATTTATTTATCGAGGACACTAATTCTGGATGAACATTTTTGGGGGGTCCTTTTCTAAAAAAACTTTTTTAGAATTTCTTGATATGATGTTATATATTGGTTTATTTCTCAATCAATGAAATTACATCACATTAGTATAAGACGAAAAGTGATTTAGGATGATAATAGAATTGAAGGTTGTAGGAAGATGAGTTTAACTAATGTATTTTCACTATAATTTCATTGAAGATATGAATGTGAAACTGATATACATTAATAAGAGGTATGTTCATATGATGTATGTTCACCATAAATTCATTCAACTATAGTATTCTTATTTTAAATAAGTTAAAATTAAATACATTGACTATATTTTTTTGGGATGAATTATGTTTAAACGTAGTATGTCTAATCGTAGAAAATTTATCAAATGTATGATCATCTAGTGTATGCTAACTAGATGTTATTTGAACTAAATAATATCCAATTTATGTATTTTCCTATAATGTGTATTCACAATAATTTTTTCAACTAAATTACGTCCAATTGAAGTACGTTCATATAAAGTATGATCAAATGACATACATCCCCCTTATCATTCTGAGTAATTAATGTTGACTCTAATTACCTTAGATGTTTTGAAGTCTATCAACCTTCGACATGTTTACTTGGTATTTTTTTAGTCATATTTATTCCCTTAATGTTCATACATCTAGTAGATATATAAAATTGTGTAGAGTTACTCTATAGTTTTGTTAACAATATTGTGTTTCGTGATCTATTCTGGGTAAGATCATATGAATAATGAGTTGCATAATTATAAATTTCTAGGAAAAGTCCCTGAATTATATAGTTTAGGTAGAATAATTTTTTGATGAATAGTTCTTGATGATTTATCTTATAGAATAAGATTAATTTTCTTATATATATTATCAATGTAACATAAAAAATAATAACAAAATAAACTGTATATTCATGAACTTCCATTATAACACTATACGCAGAAATGTTTTTAACTATAGAGGAATCATATTTTTAGTTCAGAGTGAATATTTTCAAAAATTATTTGTGTTAGTGGTGATTCATTACATGTTAATATTTGTATCATTGATGGATATGGGTGAATAATTTGTTTCTTGGGTGATTGAAAACATATAAAGGTGTTGGCACCCAATTTTGGAAAGAACATTTTAATAATAGTTTCCCATGTATTTATTAATTATTATCTTTTTATAGGGGTGAGGCTGAGTTATAATTTGAATAATATCGAAACAATAAATTTGTGTCATGATTTAATTATAGGTGAAGTAAATTAAAAAATATATTACTACTGATTCCACCACCCAATTCTCAGTTATTCTATATTCCTGGTCATATATAATGGAAATTCCAAGTGCATACTAGTAATTAGAATGAAGTTTCTCGCACACTCAAACATTTTGGAGTAAAAAAAACTAACTTACTCTGTGTGAGGATTTCCAGAGGGTACCCTCTCCCAATCTGTTGAAAATTTTTCATTGATGATTAGAGTGGTGTTTGATTAAGTTGTAGATATGATGCATGGTGATTATGGATTTAATTTATATGTATGAATTAAATTAATATGAATTCATTGATATAGATTGATTTCATTGATATTGGAAAAAAATATAAGATTATTTTTTAATAGATACAACTATGGATTTCAAATCCAAAGGAGAGAAAAAAATGTGGGTTAAGATATATTGATGTAAGAACCTTAATAAATCTTATGATGGATATATTGACGAATATGTTCTTGTAATGCTATGGAAAACATGATCAACTTGTCACACCATGTCCCCATTATGAAAAAAAGTATAACCTATTTATACATGATGATATGATGACATAAAGATAGAATATATCTTGTCTTAGATTAAAATGGTATTAATACTAAATCATTGTTTTCAAAATGGATTAAAAAATAGTTTAGAACCAAATGATCATGTGGTGAATTTATGTCACACCCATCGTTTTTAAATTACATGTTTTATTAATTTCTATGAATTAGGTAGTCTGGGTTATGGCCCGACTTAATTTTTGAGTTCTTATTTAAAGAAATGCATGTTCGGGTCTTGACATCGTTCAGCGCACCGTGGTTGAAGTCGCGCGACCTCACCCGGATCACCGCACAGCTTGCCCGATATTCAAGGAAAATGAATAAAATGTAATGAATAATAAAATGGGAATAAAATAAAAATAAGAAGTGTAATTGGATTCAAGGGAATATTTTAATGAGGATGATAATAACATTGTTTGATAATATTATTATTGTAATTGATAATATCAAGAATGCTACTTTTTATTAAGTTATTAATATTATAATATTTGATATTATTGTTAACACCAAACTAAGTTACTATGACTTTTTTTATCTTATTTGGTTTTAAAATGTTTCGTCAAGGTGCAGGCTAAGTCCCGGTTAAATTTGATTTTTTTATCGATAAACTAGTTTTGTTTCGGGGCGCAACAACATGCGACGCATGGGTGAAGCATAGTTACAATATTTTATGGCTTCGCCAGTGCCTCCGTGTGAGCCACCCATTGTTCAATTAATTAAATAAATTGAGTTAATAACAGTGAAATAAAAATTAAATATTTTGAAGAATAAAAATAAAAAAATAAGATGAGAAAAATATGTTAATAGTTCAATAAGTTTTTTTTATAAGTTGTGCTTTAGTGATAATAATAATATTATTTTTATTATGGTTTTAGTTTAAGGATATTTTTTATTAATAATAAAAATATTATTTTTTATTTGTTTTCTTTTAGTTTTTTTTGGGTTTCTTTCTATTCTTTTTTTCCCTCCTCCCTCCCCTCCCTCTCTCCCATTGAAACCCTCCCCCTCTTCTTTGCTGGATCGTGCCGCAACACCCCCCCCCCACCTTGGAACCCTCGCCCCCCCTGCTTCGCAGCACCACCAACTGATCCTCTTCCTTCTCCCTGTACGCTGCAAGCCACCCCCTTCATCTACCTCTCCTCTTCCGCATCAGACACACCCACCTAGTTCGAAGCCCCGCACAGCGACCTCGTCGGACCTCACCCCTACTTCCCCCTCGCAGCCCCCTCCCACTGGCTCCTATGTCCATCACCCCCCCCCCCATGGTCCCGGCTCGCGCTCCCCCTGCCTCCTCGCTACGGCCACACCTCACCCCGGCGCACCGCACCCCCTCTCTCCATGGAACCCTGCCGCGACCTCCATCCTGACCGCACCTATGTCCGGAGACCTCCCTCTTCCGGCGCTGCGAACCGTCGCCCCCTGCTCCATCCGGCGAACACCCCCCCCCCCCCTTGGTTAAGTCTTCTCCTTGCTGTTTTTTTTTCTCTTCTTTTGAGTTTTGTTGTTTTTATTTTCAGTGGGTATATGTTCTGATTTTAGGGTTTAATTTTAGGTCTTTTGGTTTGATCTTCTTGTTTTAGGGATAAATTTGGTCTCTTGGTGATGCGATTGAAGCGCAAATGGGATTCACTTCGTTGTCAGATGATTGTACACGTCGAGGTAGGTGGTTTCATTCCTTTGCAACATTTTATTAATTTAATATGTTTATTTGATTTTATAAATATGTTTTATGATCTATTTTGGTGTCGCAAAAATATATATTTGAAGTGTTTGGTATGCGTTAAATTGGATAATGAATTATTTTGGTTTGTTAGATTTATTGCACATCTTTGAAATTTAATTTCGAATTGTTTGAGTAATTGAAAACATGTCTTAATATGATTTTGAGTGTGTTTTTGGTGTGAATTCATGATGCGCTTCTTATAAGTGTTTCAAAAAATTGTGTATATGGTTTATTAAGTTGTGTGAGTAATACGAAATACATTTTTGAAGGGTTTAACATGTTGTATGTTTTATGTGCGGGGTGTGGGTGAGTTTTTGTGTGTGCGAAGTCATGTGTGACTTCTTAAAATTATTTTATAATTTTTCTTAGTACTTTATTTAATGGTGAAAATGGTTGTTTAATTGCGCAAATGGTTTATTGAATTTTTAAGTTCTACAAATGATGTTTAAAGAAAACTTTGGTGTGTATATTATTTCAAAATGGGAATTATTAGTGCTAATATTATTTTTTATGTACAATTAGTATTTTGTAACATATGGGACTTGTTTGAGCACAATGGAAACCCTGGGTATCTAGGTGGGAGGACCGAAACTAGTACGCTAGTGAACTTAGGGGTTTTGACCATGGTTCACTTATCATGTTTGACATGACAACACTAAAAAAACTATATTGGAGATGATTGGGGAACACTAGGTTATGGGTATTCTCCCTACTAGTGGCTCGTGCATGAGAACGGATATTCTTCATGGTTACTTTTCACCGAGGTACGAGGTTTTAGGGACCCACACGAGTTATATGACCCTTAGTGGATTTACCCATGGTGCTCTACTATTCATGGAATAGTGCCTTCCATCGGCATATGGAGGACCACTTGGGTGTGTGCGTGAGTTCTCTTTATAAATTTTCCCTTCAGCTTTAAAATAATGTTGAAAAAAAAGGTTTTTCTTAAAGTGTTCATTTTCACTTTTAGCATGTAAATGTTTTCCTTAAAAGTGTTTCTTTTCTAAATATATATTTTTGAATAAGCATGTTAAATTATCTCTTTGATGTTGCGGCATGGAATCTTTTATTCAGTGATATCCTTCTCGGCTTTTAGCTCACACCCTACAGACACCCTTGGGTGTCTGTAGATTCTGTTTCTTCTGCTTTTCAGGTTGTGACTTCATGCTCAGTGATAATGGTTCAGGTTGTAGTTGGTCTTCCCATGCCGAGTGGTGTTGTTGTGGCCCCTCTTTTGCCTAAAGATTTGAGTCAGAGTTTTAGTTTCCACTGTCGTCTTTTCTTTTTAGTTATTGGTTTGAGTTGTATACTTTAAAACTGTTTTTAGTTTAAGGCCCTATTTGGTTGTCTATTTTTTCAGTTCAGTTTATTTGTTTTATCACTTTCTTTGTGTTTACTGTTTCGGGTAAATCGTACCCATGATTTAGTTTTGATACCTGGACACTTGTGCGAGCCCATGGGGATCAGGAACGCCCTTTGGGCCATGTCTCGGACCGGGTCGGGCGCTGGATAACCCGACCTGGTTCGTGACAAAATGGTATCAGAGGTAGGTTTTCTCTCTTGGGTCATTTTCTTTTGGGATAGAGTCACGGTAGACTTGAGTAAAGGTTGTCGGAACTTGATGTCCTATCTACGAACAAGGTGCCTGGCCAGCACACCTCGTGGCAGGACTCAAGTTACCAAATTATGTTGATGTTTGTCTATATCTTTGGTCCGTGTGGTTAATTTTGTTTAGGGGAAATGAAAAAGGAGTAGGGTTAGTGGTCCCAGTGAGCTCGTAGGGTTTGGAAATCCATGAGGAGCCAGGGACATTGTCCTGGAATACCCTCCGTGGCAGTGGCGTGACTGGCGTATTGCCGCCAACCATACGTTCCAGTCACCTACTGACACAAGTTTTCTCTTGCGTCATTTCTCGTCTCTTTGTTTTGGATTCACGGAAATTTGGTTTTTAAGTAAAAACGTTTTGGTGTTAGAAAAATGTTTGGAAATGGAGCTATTTAAAAATAAAATGATGATGTGTAAGGTTTAAAAAGTGTGGGTTGAATGTTTTGGTTTTGAAAAAAAAAAATGGAAAGGTTTGGTGTTTATTCTTGGTGTTCTCATGGGAAACCACATGCATGAATGTATATGGAAAAAAATGGTTAATGGCACGGGTGGATGAGTGCCTGGATGGACATGAGGTGGGTTCCGGTGCGGCATGAGAACATGCATTTGTGAGTCTCATGGGACACCATTGATGTTTGTGCAACAAACTATAATGGATTATTTTCAAAATGTTTTGTTAAATAAAAAATTGGTGTTTTAGTTAACAGTGTTGGTGTGCCATGTCCTTGTGATTTTGACATGTCAGATGTGAGGCATTTTGAGACGAGGATCCTTTCTGAATGATTTGTGTCCCAAGTTTGAATTCTTATTTGTAAGTTGGTATGCAAGCATGTAGTTAGTGGATTCTTTAAAAAGTTACATCGTGGATCCCTTGCAGTGGTTCCCCCCCTGCACGTTTGGTGTTTTCTTGAGGTATGTCTTGACCATTGGACCTGTTTGAATGGGTCCACAGTTCTCTTTCTTGGCTAGTGTACGCCCCAATAAAGAGTTAATTTGCGAATGACATGTGGCCATAGATAGTTCACCGTTGGCCGACCCTCCATTTTATTAAAGTAAGGACTCTCCCTTTTTTGTGACAGTGCTATGTCGATCTCTTTTTCTTTTCTATGAGTGGATCCTCTTGCAGCGAGATGATAAATGTGGTGGGAGTTAAAGTTAGTTTTGGTCTCTTTGAGTCATCCGAGTCATCGAATATGAGGTTTGATGCTTTTGCGTCTAAAGGTTCCCCTGGAAGCGGTGAAAGGAATTATAGCAAGGAAGGTTGAAGGAGGTTCGGTGTTGTCAGTGCTGACTGAAGTCTTGAAAGGCATGTAGTTCTTTTATCAGCCGTAAGGATCAGTTTTGGTGACGTCTTGCAGCATGAGGTCCCTTTGATAGTCAAATACTATTTGGAAGTGGTAAAGGAGACTCAAGTGAGGAAAAGGTGTAAGCAAACCTAAGTTGTTGGTGTGGTCTATTATTCTAAATGACCTCTGCTCTTTGGTTTGTTTCGTTTAAGAAAAGGTTTGTGTTAGGCTACTAGTTTGGCAAACCCAGTCGTATGAGGCTGCTATGGTAGTTTGCAGGAATCATGTGTTGTTCAAGATCCAGTTTAATGTCTTTATCAGCGTAATGTTTCTCTCGATAGTAATGATCATGCTTGGTGACGATGTGTGGTGTCATGTTCTCATTCAGGGTGAAAAAGGGTGATGCGCATGCACCATTTCAGCTCTTATGTTGGTTAATATTTCGTTTATGATCAGTTGGATGTTGTAATGTGTTGTGTTTTCTGGTGTTTCCTTGGTTGTAGTGTGGTTGCATGTGACACCAAAAATAGAAGCTTCGCATGGGAGTCCTCAATACCTGACTGCGAGATAGGAGATGCTTCAAATATCAAGGCTCTAGCCATAGGCCTCAAAGTGAAGCTGGAGTGTGGTCAGGAACCCTGGGAGTGTATGGGACACCAACTTTATTTCTGTCATCAGTGTTAAAAGTAGAGGTAGTTTAAATTGTTTTTATGGTTGTTCCACTCCGAATGAGTCGTCTAGTTGCATAAGGTTTTTG
Source organism: Viscum album (assembly GCA_963277665.1). Classification (NCBI taxonomy): domain Eukaryota; kingdom Viridiplantae; phylum Streptophyta; class Magnoliopsida; order Santalales; family Viscaceae; genus Viscum; species Viscum album. The sequence continues at coordinate 881,894,474 of OY728143.1, read as the reverse complement.
TGACCATGTGGAGGTGTGTTCGTCTCATGCCTTCAAGTCTTGGGGGTTGTGTTCCACTAGATGAAATCGCTTTAGTGGTCCTTATGAGATTCTATTGGGTAACTTAGTCTCAAATTTGAATGGTGTTCATCCAGTAAATTTTGAGATTTTGGTTTGTGGTCGGCCGTGGTTTTGATGCCTGATGGTCGGGCCCCTCCCTCCCCGCCCCTTTTAGTGGGGTGTTTGGTCACCATCAAGAATTTTTCAATGTTCTGTATCCTCTGTTCGTTCTAATGGAGGCAAGACCCACAATGGGTCTCGCACAAAGGTCTCTGGAATAAATTGGTTTTGGCCTTTCCTTAATGGTGAGGAGTCTGCTCGGACCTCCCCATGTTGGTTTTCTAGTCTCGCCTTGGGTGTTGGTAGGTTCTTAATGGTGGGGAGACCCACATTGGGTCTCCCACGAATGTCTCTAGAATGAATCAGTGTTGGACTTTTCTTTAATGGAAGGGAGTCCGCTCGAACCTCCCCGTGTTAGTTTTCCAGTCTCGCCTCGAGCGTCAGTGAGTTCTTAATGGTGGGGATCCCCTCGGGCCTCCCCATGTTGATATTTTGCTTCTGTTTTTAAATATGGATTGGTGATAAGTGATAAGAGTGTTCTATGGATGTGGTTTGACCTTATTTGTTCATTCTAGCCAAATGTTGTGGTTTTCGTTTAATAGTGCTTGTGATGTTTCTTCTTATAAAGTAGTTTTCTGTGGGTGTGAGTGTTCCCTTCCATGATCATTCAACTAAAGGCGTTCTAGCTCTTTGGGGTCGGCGACACATATCAGGAAGTCTTTTTATGAGTTTTTCGATGATGTCTTTAAGTCACTCTCTCTGAGCATGATGTTTTCGTCTCTCTTTTCTTGGTGTTTGTGGGGATTTCCTTTGAACCTTAAGGGAGTGTGGTTTTCTGCTTTGGGGTATGGTTTTGGTTGCGGATTTTCGGGGAAGAAAATCTTTATGGTGGGGATAATTGTCACACCCGTCGTTTTTAAATTACCTATTTTATTAATTTCTAGGCATCAGGTAGTCTGGGTTATGGCCTGACTTAATTATTGAGTTCTTATTTAAATAAATTCATGTTCTGGTCTTGACATCGTTCAGCGCACCGTGGTCGAAGATGTGCCACCTTGTGCGGCTCACCGCACAACATGCCCGATATTCAAGGAAAATGAATAAAATGTAATGAATAATAAAATGGGAATAAAATAAAAATAAGAAGTGTAATTGGATTCAAGGGACTATTTTACTGATGATGATAATAACATTGAGAATATTATTATTGTAATTGATAATTTCAAGAATGAAAATTTTTATTAAGTTATTAATATTATAAGATTTTATATTATTGTTAACACCAAACTAATTTTCTATGACTTTTTTATCTTATTTGGTTTTAAAATGTTTCGTCAAGGCGTGGGCTAAGTCCCGGTTAAATTTGATGTTTTTATCGATAAATGAGTTTTCTTTCGGGGCGCAACAACATGTGACGCATGGGTGAAGCATAGTTGCAACATCGTAAGGCTTCTCCAGTGTCACCGTGTGAGCCAACCATGGTTCAATTAATTAAATAAATTGAGTTAATAACAATGAAATAAAAATTAAATGTTTTGAAGAATAAAAATAAAAAATAAGATGAGAAAAATGTGTTAATAGTTTAATAAGTTGTTTTTTTATAAGTTGTGTTTTAGTGATAATAATAATAATATTATTATTATGGTTTTAGTTTAAGGATATTTTTTATTAATAATAATATTTTTATTTTTTATTTTTTTCTTTTAGTTTTTTAGGGTTTCTTTCTATTCTTTTTTTTCCTCCTCCCTCCCCTCACTCTCTCTCGTTGAACCCCCCCCCCTTCTTCTTTGTTGGATCATGTCGCAATGCCCCCCCCACCTTGGAACCCTTGCCCCCCCTGCTTCGCAGCACCACCATTCGATCCCCTGCCTTCTCCCTACGCACTATTGGCCGCCCCCTTCATCTCCCTCTCCTCTTCCGCATCAGACACACCCACCTGGTTCGAAGCCCAACATAGCGACCTCATTGGACCGCACCCCTACTTCCCCATCGCAGCCCCCTCCTGCTGGCTCCCATGTCCAGCGCTGCCGCCCCATTCTCCCGGCTCGCACTCCCCCTTCCTCCTCGCTACGGCCACACCTCACCGCGGCGCACCGCACCCCCTCTCTCCATGGAACCCCGCCGCGACCTCCATCTCGGCCGCACCTATGTCCGGCAACCTCCCTCTTATGGCGCTGCGAACCATCGCCCCCTGCTCCGTCCGGCAAACACCCCCCCCCCATTTAAGTCTTCTCCTTGCTGTTTTTTTCTCTTCTTTTTAGTTTCGTTGTTTTTATTTTTAGCGGGTATATGTTCTGATTTTAGGGTTTAATTTTAGGTCTTTTGGTTTGATATTCTTGTTTTAGGGATAAATTTGGTCTCTTGGTGATGCGATTGAAGCACAAATGGTATTCTCTTCATTGTAGGATGTTTGTACACGTCGAGGTAGGTGGTTCCATTCCTTTGAATCATTTGATTAATTTAATATGTTTATTTGATTTTATAAATATGTTTTATGATCTATTTTGGTGTCGCAAAAATATATTTTTGAAGTGTTTGGTATGCGTTAAATTGGATAATGAATTATTTTGGTGTGTTAGATTTATTGCGCAACTTTGAAATTAAATTTTGAATTGTTTGAGTAATTGAAAACATTTCTTAATATGATTTTGAGTGTGTTTTTGGTGGGAAGTCATGTTGCGCTTCTTATAAGTGTTTCAAAAAATTGTGTATATGGTTTATTAAGTTGCGTGAGTAATGCGAAATATATTTTTGAAGGGTTTGACATGTTGTATGTTTTATGTGCGGGGTGCGGGTGAGTTTTTGTGTGTGCGAAGTCATGTGCGACTTCTTAAAATTATTTTATAATTTTTCTTAGTACTTTATTTAATGGTGAAAATGGTTGTTTAATTACGCAAATGGTTTATTGAATTTTTAAGTGCTGCAAATGATGTTTTAAGATAACTTTTATGTGCATATTATTTCAAAATGGTAATTATTTGTGCAAATAGAATTTTTATGTACAATTAGTATTTTGTAACATATGGGACTTGTTTGAGCACAAGGGAAACCCTGGGTATCTAGGTGGTAGGACCGAAACTAGTACACTAGTGAATGGATGGGTTTTGACAATGGTTTACTTAGAATGTTTGACATGAAAACACTAACAAAACTATATTGGAGATGATTGGGGACCACTAGGTTATGGGTAATCTCCCTACTAGTGGCTCGTGCATGAGAACGGATATTCTTCATGGTTACTTTTCACCGAGGTAAGAGGTTCTAGGGACCCACACAAGTTAGATGACCCTTAGTGGATTTACCCATGGTGCTCTACTATTCATGACATGGTGCCTTCCGTCGGCATATGGAGGACCACTCAGGTGTGTGCGTGAGTTCTCTTTATAAATTTTCCCTTCCGCTTTAAAATATTATTTGAAAAAAATGGTTTTTATTAAAGTGTTTATTTTCACTTTTATCATGTAAATGTTTTCCTTAAAAGTGTTTTTTTTCTAAATATATATTTTTGAATAAGCATGTTAAATTATTTCTCTGATGTTGCGGCATGGAATCTTTTATTCGGTGATATATTACAAGGCTTTTAGCTCAAACCCTACATACATCCTTGGGTGTATGTAGATTCTGTTTCTTCTGATTTTCAGGTTGTGACTTCTTGCTCAGTTATGGTGGTTCAGGTTGCATTTGGTCTTCCCATACAGAGTGGTGTTGTTGTGGCCCCTATTTTTCTAGAAGGTTTGAGCCAGAGTTTTAGTTTCCACTATCGTCTTTTCTTTTTAGTTATTTGTTAGAGTTGTAGACTTTAAACCTGTTTTTAGTTTAAGGCCCTGTTTGGTTGTCTATTCTTTCAGTTTAGTTTATTTGTCTTATCAGTTGCTTTGTGTTTACTTTTTCAGGTAAATCGTTCCCATGAGTTAGTTTTGATACCCAGGCACTTGTGCCAGACCATGGGGATCAAGAACGCCCTTTGGGCCATGTCATGGACCGGGTCGGGCGCCGGATCACCCAGCCTGGTTCGTGACAATGTACCTAGGGAAGATGGAATAAAACTATATTGAATAACATTTCAATTTATTCTGGAACAATTATGTTAGCTGTTTAAAAAAAATTATTTCATCTAGTTTAATAATTAGATACTGAAATCTACCGAGAACAATTTATTTTGAACAAGAAGTGGCTTCTGCGTACCGATGATTGTTAGAATATTTTGTATCTAGATTAGAATAAATTATGGGTATTTGGGGGGTGAACATTCAATATTTTATTAGTATACGCAATGAAATAAGATTAATTGTGATGAAATGAAGATCATATATATCATATGGTATCCCAAGTTTATGAGAAAAATTGTATCAATTGGTTTAACATGTGGTATAAGTTAGCGACTTTTTTCTTAATGATTATTTATAGATAATATTTTTTTCTATGATAGATAACACATGGGGAAGTGTTGTAACAATGTAAAATATTTATGTTGTAAGTACTTTTGAAAATTATTTACATTAATAGAAAAAATTAATTCTATTTATTTATGGTATTTATTTTCTACATTTAGTATTGACTCTATAGGTTTATATATCATTTGATGTCTCATTTCCATGTTGAAATATTAGTATTTTATAATTCATGAGGGGAACCAAAATAAAATGAAATTTAATATAAATGGATGTTATAATGAAGGTAAACTGATAGGAATTTTTGGATTTGTAGATACATAACAAGTGGATGATAGATCTTTAAGTATTAAAATGAAATTAAAGTTGATGCATGATGTAATGGTATTGGTTAGTAATGTTGGAAGATCTAAATATCTAATGCTATATTGTTTATTCAACTGGTAAATAGAGATTGAGGTACATTGATATGAAATCTTATGCATTATTAATTAAATATATATATTTGAATAATATATTTTTTAAATATATAGATTCATTTAGTAGAGAATATGATAGGATCATTCATGAAAATTTAATACAATAAAATTATTGGTAGTGGTTGGTGATGCTCCTAGTGAAGAAATCATATCATTTTATTGGAAAATGGGGTATTATTTTAATAAAATCCATATGTTTAGAGGATATTTTCATAGAAGGTAAATGTAGATATATTATCTCCTATCTTGTTGGTTTATTCAATTTACATAAGAATTTCCAACAAAATAAAAGGGGGGTATTTTTTGTATCTATGAGGTTGTATGTTGTATTTTTTAAAAATCATAAAATTTAGGAGATGATGTTAAATCGAATAATGTTGTCACATTTGGGGAGTATATATTTATTTGATTGCTATCACTCAGGTAGGATTTTTAATGCATCATAAGTAATTCACCGGTATAATTTTTATGTTATATAAATAGATAACCACAAAGATTATATGGTTGTATTACTTGGTATTAATCAATGATGGTTGATATTCTAAAAGTTGTGAGGGTTGTATGTTTTAGAAGTTAAATTTTATGAAATTTTTGTATGCAATTCTAATATAATGATGACTTTTTAGGAAGTTATGTGTATAATTTATTATAAAGATTATATATCTGGAAGATATGCTTGGAGGATATTATTAAAGGTGGTATTAAATAAGATGAAACAAGGGATATAAATTATTATGGTTTTAATAAATATTGTTTCAGAACATTGATCACACCATGAGTGAATTTCATATAGAAGTTTTCGATGTAATAAATATATTTATGTATATATAAATGTATTCATTGTGATACTTATATTTTAATATGCTATAAGTAAAATTTTATGAAAATGTCAAATCCCAATACAGAAATATAACAAAAAGACTTTATGTATAGGGAAATAGTATTTTATTTGGAGAAAATATAAATGTGTTGAAGGATACCATTATATATAATATTTACTATTACAATAGGTGAATTTCAACAAGGAAATACATAAGTATTATGAATAAGAAGTTTATAATTTCCCAATATTTAAAATTATATAAGACGATACATTATGGTCATGTAGACTATACAAAGTAGAAATAAAAATGAAATATAATTTTCATAATTAAGATATGTAAAATTCCCTTAGAGGTAATAAAACATTACATGAACCCTACATTAGGTTTTCCTTGGGAAGTTAAGTAATTATTATGGTTTTTTTCATTGCAATTTATATAGGATTAAACAATAATATGATACATAATAATCATTGTTTAAATATTTTATGTGAAGAATAGACATCAAGGTGATAAAAAAGATTCATTATTGAATAATTAATGATAAATATATTAATTATGATTGTAATTATCATTCATAAAACAAAATTGATGATGAGATATATTTTTAAGTCTTCATACATTATTAATAAAAACTATTGAATTTATAAATGATTGACGTGTATGAATTTTGATGTAGTTTGGTGGTAATAGATTGAAAATAGATGGTATTAATTGAGTTCAATGTAAGATATTAATTTGAAGATGATCCAAGAGATGAATATAATGTATAATAAGTACAAGTTAGTTATCTCTTTTATTTGGATTTTGAAATTTATTATTAGGGTTCAATCTTGATTTCTTTTGGTGTTGTTTAAGTGTTGTTGATGTTTTGCCCCAATTTTTGCACTTTTATACATCAAAGGTAGGTGGTTCAATGTGTAAACATTATTTTTTGAATTTATTTTTCATACCTGAATAATTTTGTAAGTTCCCATATCATTTTTTTGGTGAAAAAAATGGTATTCAAAAGGATTATATACGTATTTGATTTTAAAGTTGCACATTTACATGAAATTGGGTGTGTTTCATGTGAAAACTCTTATTTTTCCACATGGAATGATTTTATTAATTATGAAATTGGTTTATTATATTTTTTATGGGTTGAAAATCGTATTTTGATACAGAGTTTAAGTGAGGTTAATTTTAAAAGTATACTTTGGGTGTTTTTTTGTGGAAGTCCTGTGGTGTTCTTTAAAATTATTTAAAAAATTCTCTATAGGTTTTATAGAAATGTATAAGAAGGGAAAATCACGTTTGGGAAATTTTTTATTGTGAAGGTTATTTTAAAATGGAATTTAAATTTGAATGTGGATTTCTATGATATGTGAAAGTTGTTTGAGTGCAAAAGGGAGGGTTGGGTATCTAGGTCGGTGGACTAGGACTAGTATGTAAATGATTAAAAAGTGTTATACCTAGTTTCATGTAGTAGATTTGATGATGAAAACACTAAATATATATGGAGAATTATTTGAGACCAATAGAACATTGGATATTTCTCTTCTCTAGAGGATCGTGCATGAGAAAGTTGTTGGTTGTGGTTCCTATACAACATTTGGCTGATATTCGAGGTACCTAGGTTCCCACTACTTGCTAGTTCCTTAGTGTTATTACCATCATTAGTGATCGCTGGTTATATTTCACTTAAGGTAAACATAAATTATTTTTTTGTTGTAACTTTTTAGAATAATGTGTGTTCTCTCTAAAATTGATTTCATTAAAATTTCCATTCATTTAATGATGTTTTTCATAAAATTATTACTAGCATTTCCATTGGGTAAAAATATTCATGTTATTTAACATATAATGTATGGTTCATGGAATATTTTCTTGGGTGTAATTATATCGGGAATATGATCACTCCCTATATACTCCTCAGTGTGTGTATAGACTTGGTAATGTTTGACATAGGTAATGGAAAGGATTTTGGTGATGGCTATTAGGTTTTCCTATTTTTTTCTTGGTGTTGTCTTGTGGAGTACACATGTGGGGGATGGCACTTTTCTATATGGTGTTTATTGATTTATAATTGCTACACCATTTTTTGGATGTTGGTTTAGAAGCATGTAATTCAATTCTGAAAATTCATTAAGGGTTTTGGGGGTTAAATTTCCATATTCATTTTAGTCAATATTTTTCAGTGTTTTATGCTTATAAATTCTTACCCACTCATGGGGATTGGGAATACCCATCGAGCCTTTCAACAGACCAGGAAAGAAGCCGGTTTAGAGGATTTCCCAAATTAGTTCATGAAAAAATGGTATTAGAGGTAGGTTAACACATTGGTTCATTTTTTTGGGATGAGATGGGTTATAGATGATCGATGACTATTAGGGATCAAAGTTATGGCTATGAGTATGATGTCAGGACATCCCAACTTGTGACATGTCTCAATTCACCATGACATTTTGGGACTTTTTTTTTAATTCTCTTCTAAGTGGGTCATAAAGGATTCATACCATAGATGGACACTAGGTTGGGTGATGTAGTTTGGTCATTTTATAGTCTTGGAATGTTTAATTTATTTGTATTTTATGTTATTTATGAAATTTTCAGCACTTTTTAACAATGGAAAACCCACCCATAAGATATTCTAAATTCTTACATACATGATCCAAGCGCATATCCCATTTTTTAGAGCAATGACTTGATTGGAAATTGGGCCTTAACAGAGTTACAAATTAGGTGTTATGGACGTTTGAAGTTGGGCTGGAAAACTGGTTTGTGGAACATATTTGTGAAGCTCCCTCGGTAATCACAGAGTAGAGGAACATGACTGGAACCTCCATGAGCACCATAATTTCCTTGATGGAAGCCCATGCAAAACCGAGTAACCTGAATGTATCCTCTGTGAGTTCCATGAAGGCTATGAATGCAGCCTCCACGGCTATGAGAAACATGAGAGAGCTGCATCCGGTTACAGAGCACGATTTCCTTCGAGACATCATTTTCTCTTCATAGCACGCATTTTTTCTCTACAGAGAGATATTATGACCCCAATATCCTATAAATAGTCATCCCACCCCCTTGATAATGATGGTTATGCCACCCCTTAGGTAGCCTATCTTCCATTCTGCAGTGCTCTCGAGCACTGTGAAGGCCTCCACACTTTACGAAGGATGGATCTACATTGGGTTTATTGAGGATCCATGAATTACCTTTGATCTATGAGAACCAATTATCCATAAATACCTTTTTCCCTTAATACCCAGATCATTTTGAAGCACCTTTTCTCCATGAGACTCTGAGCTCTGCGAAGAACCTTACTCTGGTAGACCCTAGTCTCGGCAAAGATAATTTGTGAAGCCTTATCCTTCACGAAGCTTCTTTATTTGTGACCACTGGTCCATACCACTGGGATGCACCCCCATACCCCAGCTTCAGATTAGTGATGGAACTTTTTCCTAGACCTTTATTAGCATCACTAACAACCGTGAAAAATGGAGAGTCACACCATGAACTTATTGGTATGGGATGTCAAAATTTTCCATTGTACCCTTATGTGCATCCACCTTCCACCTATGGAATACCTTATGTCGACATATTCCTCTTTTTCCATTTCACATGTCATGAGTTTTGATTCTCATCATCAATTCCTTGAGTACGTTGTGTCAAACCATTCCTCAATCAACTCTTCTAAACCCCGTCACCAGACTATTATGTCAAATTAAACCAGAAACGGCTGCTCTTTCATAAGTCCCAACACCAGCCATTAGTAGGTGCATTATGCCTAAAATTCCTCTCTACATGACTATAAATTTATGTACACACTATAAGAAAATCATAGGATACCTCTTTCTCTAAAAAATAGATACCATATGTGCTAAGAAATATATTCCAATTGTCCTCTCTAAATGACTATAAAATGTAGTACACCATATATGAAAAACAGAGGATGCCTCTTTCTCCAAACAAGTGATGCCTAATGATACAAGCATTAGATGTCTATATTCCTATCTACATAACAATAAACTATATTATTCCATATCATTCAATAATATGATGCCTCTTGTTCTAAATAAGTGATGGATTATCTAACAAGAAAAATATTTCTCAGTCCATGATTATAGTGGCATAATTTCAAGAGTGTTGGAATTCTTTCAAACATTACATAACTCCACCCCATGATTTTCATGAACTTCATTGGAATCTTCATCCTCTTTTATGTCTGAAGGGACCCCATGATAGACTGGTCCCTTGCCGCTTCGGCTCACCTACCATTCTGGGCCAACGCTATAGAGGAATTTGGACGACACTTCATGTTTCACACCATCTTTCGAATAATGTTAGTGGTTGGACCACATTTTTTTTATTTTTATCTCAGGATAATGTGATGTGGATTCTATGATTATATTATGGTTAGTATTATTCTCCCTTCATCATTCTACCCCCATTGTGATTCTAATGTTGGGCATTTGATCCACACTTTTAATCTCCCTTTGTTCGGACTGATTCCAACTCCCTTGTAATTATCATGCTTTTGTACTAGCACATAGGTTTAGACCTTAATCATAAGCCTCAACCCATTAGTGAGTTAGGAATCCCTTACGGTCTGACATGAGGATGAAATTATGGGCAGCGTCCATACATAATCCCCATTCACCATAGACACTCCTTATTGGGACTTGGGAAGTTTCTTTGTATAGTCCCCATTCACCATGGTATCTCTATAGTGTCACCCATGAAGCTTCCATTCATAATCCCCATATACTAATGCCACTACCTAGAGGCACCTGAGCAGCTTCCATGTGTAAGCCCCATCTACCATCGCCACTCCATTGCAGCACCTAGACAGCTTCCATGTGTAATTCACATCCACCATTTTTGCTTCATTGTTGCACCTAGGTAGATTCCTTATATAAGAACAATTCACCATAACCCCTCCTTGGGAGCTCCATGCATCGTCCTTACCCAAAGACACCATGTCTATGCCCCTATTATACACGACACCCATTTCATGAGCTTACATCTCCCGTACGACCCTCTAGGTATGTACGAAGTAATTTCAAGATCCCTTGGGAGGTAATTAATATTCTATTTCTTATCCTCATTCTTCTTATCCTAGTCAATATAATGGATATTTATTCTTCACATAGTCATGCTAACGTTATCCCCTCAATGGACCACTCTACATCCCTACCTGCACATGGAATTGTTGGTTCCTTACTTTCACCAAGGTTTAATGTGCGCCAGTTATGTATATCCTAGGGGTGAGGAGTGAATCCTCATCATCCATGTTACAAGATGTTAAAATTCCAAGAACCATAGTCCCTAGTACATGATGTTAAACTGTGGCCACACCCCATGTAATATACACGGGGTTCCCCACCTCAAACATTTTCCACGCCCACTATTCTCCACAAGAGTGAGATCTTTCTCACATGGAATGAAGCCTACCTTTCAAGGAATGGAATCTATCTCTGGGGGTGTGAAAACATATTTGTTTGATCACCTAGACTTTCTAGCAGTAGGAAACACTTTTTATCCACCTCTCTTCTTTTGTACAAAAAGGCCATAGAATGTAAGGGCATAAGGACCTTCAATACTCAATCCCTCTCCCATTTGGATTTATTACATCAGGCCTCTATAATAGAGTATGTCCGAATATCCACATCCTTAGGCCACTAACCACATGTAAGTAACACTCTATTCCTCAATAATCTATATTTTATAACAAGATCGTATAGTCTTTGTTGCCTCATGTTTCTCACACCAAGCATGAATCACGTTGACATAGAGTAAGCATCGACTATGTAATATTCTCTTGGTCTCCATAGTGTGTAAGCCCTCAGTGTCTCACCACCAAACTAAATGGACATTTTTCTTTTCTAGTTATATTTAGGGTACATAGGAATCCCCAAAGATGTTCAATCCCATCCCCCATCGGCTCTGATCACATAACATCGGTTCACCACCATCCATGATGACGTTAAAGTGTATATGCATTTTGTCTCACATGATTTTAAATAGTATTGTAAAGACCCGGAATTTCTGTGGATTTTTTTTAAAATACATGGGAATTTTATGAGTCTGTAGTTTCTGACGGCGCTTGATTCCAAGGCCCGATGTGCCTGGAATCAATTTTTGAAGTTTTTTTTGGGTACATTTAGTAAACGTATGAGCAGGTTTTTATAACTTTTGAACGGGTGCTCGGAATTGAAATATGAGGGCACCGTTGATCTCGCAACGCCGGTTTTCGCTTAATAATACTTTCACCTTGACGGCGGTTGATCGGGTAAGAGAGTTTGTTTTTGGGTTTCATGTGGATTAATAAAACAAAACAAGTGAAAACTTAATTTTTTTTTGAACCCACGCCATGTGGATAAAGTTGGTTAAAAGATCCACATGGGAGTTGGTGGTGGGACCACCACACCCTAACCTCCCATGGGAGGATAATTGGGGTAAGGACCACCCGACCAGCATAACCTCCCACAAGAGGTTATGATGTGGGGTCCACATGGGGCTTAACCCCCCATTTAATCAGAGGGGAGAAACCTCTTAACTCTCCCTCATTAATGAGGGAGAGCCTCTTAGTCTCCAACTCCCCTCTTAATGGAGGAGGATAAAACCTCTTCAAAACCCCCAATTAATTGAAGGAAACCCCCTTGACCCTCTTCATGAACTTAATTGGGTGGGGACTACCGGGGCCTCTAAACCCCTCGAAACTCCCTAAATTTAATATTCCAACCTCTCGTGACATTAATTTGTTGGAGCCACTCCTCTTTTTTTGAATTTCAAATAATTGTTCCAACGTCATGAACTTAATTAAGTGGGTCACACTTAATTAATTCATGCCAGTGGGCATAATAGATTAAAATATATTATTTTGGAATGTTTATTATCTCTTTAGAGGAGATATTGGGAGAATAGAATCCTCCAACAAGGAACGTGAAGACGCCGGTGATGACGCTTCTTCCTGGGCTTCTTCCTCAGAACCCCCTTCCGACGTGGGACCTCTCTGATGACCCTTCTTCTTTCCTCTTCGTTATCAACGGACCGACGCACGAGCTCAGAAGTGGAAGCGTACGGCGGACGACGATGACATCATCTTCCCTCGTGACGAATGAATGCCTGACAATTAAAAAAGTATGGGTGTGTTTTAAGTTGTTTAAATGCTTTATCTTCTCATGTTGAATCAACTTCATGAGTTTCTTGCTATCATTCTAATGTGGAGGGTTCGGGCCAAATGAACACGACCCGACCCCTCAAAAACCTTTGTTGTTTCATAATCTTGAGTCGATGGCGATGTAACGACGGTTTGGAAATGAGGTGATGGTGACGACGGCGACGAGCAAAGGTCATGATACCCATGGCCTCCGTGAACTACGCCACCCCCGCGGTGCCTCGGTGCGCTACCCACACCCCCCGCGCCCCCACGTGCGGCATTCCCACCGCACTCTGGTGCCCCCGCAGCACCCTTCCAGTGCTGCCCGGCCAGCCCGGCGCACCCCGCGGTGCCCTGCCGCCTTGATCGGTACCCCCCCCCCCCCCAGTGCCCTGCTGCATTGCCCGGAATTCCCCCATGCACTACCAGACATGCCCCCGCACGCCCTGCCCGCATGCCATGCCCGCACTGCCGGCGCCCCGCGGCGCCCTGCTGCCTTGCTCGGCACCCCCCAACGCCCTGCTGCATTGCCCGGTATGCCCCCGCGCACTGCTCGGCACTCCCCCGCACGTTTCCCTGTGTCTGACACCCACGCGCCCTGCCCGGTGCCCCCATACCCTGTCGGGTGCACTCACAGCCTACCCAGAGTCCATCCGGCCCACCAGCGCACCGCACGGCCTACCCGCTGGCCTCCCAACCATCGGCCTGTTAAACCAGCCCACGGCGCGCCCCGTGGTGTCACTGGTAGAACCGGCCCAGTCTCCCGGGCTGAGATACCGAGATGCTTACGTGTCATCTATCGGGCCGAACCGCCCTTGTGGTCCACTGGGCCGGGCCCAGCGGACTAAGTCAAAACATAGCAAGCTGACCCACCCAATCGGTCTGGTCAGACCCAACAAGTGTGAACGGGTCGACCTATACTAGGTTGGGCTGAGTTGGTCCGACCAGGTCGGACCATACCCGGGCTCATTTCTGACTCTTTTCTTTTCTTGGGCCATATCTTTGGCACTGGATGTCCGTTTGACGAACTGTCAGTGGCGCCGGTATTCTTGGATCATAGCCATCCCTTTGAGTATACCCCACTGGAGTTTGGGGTATAGTTGATTCATGGTTAGGTTGGTTTGTACACAAATCCAATCGGGCCCCCGAGACTAAAATGTTAATAACTAACAGATTGGGCATCTGATTGATGCGTCATATGTTTCTTTGAGACACTTATGATGTGGAGAACCCTTGAGATACTTCTTCGTGGGACTTTGTGACACTTGGATTATCGTCTTGTAGCTTGTGGAGCAGACACTCTCGAAGACGAGCGAGTAGAGTACGGAGACCTAGTAGCTGGCTGAGACCTGATGACTGCTTGACCGATTCGATTCGGAGTGACTCGACTAGCCCAGTGGGGAGCGCTACTGTGTGAGGTGGCAGACCCATGGTGGAGAAGCATTATTGTGTGAGGCAGCTGACCCATGGTACTCGACAGAAGGATCACATTGGTAGGCTATTATAGGGAGCACTACAGTCTGAGGTGGCAGACCCCAGGTGAGAAACATATTTGTGTGACGTAGTTGTCCCACGATACTCGACAGGAGGAGTACCTCAGCAATATAAGGTTAGTGAGTAGAGCATCGGAGTCGCGACAGGACCACTGTACTCGATAGAGGAGGAGTTCTCCAATAGATGTGGTTTCATTAATTAAAATTCAGGTTTGAGTTGAGTCAATGACCTTTGTGTTTTCCTCATGATTGAGATGGGTTACTCGATAAATTAGGTATATGTATGGGCATATACCTATGTAATGGTTATCCATTGAAATCATACTTTATGGTTTATCCTTGTTGGATTTTGTGAGACCTTGAGGGTCTCGGGTTCTCTTCTGTGTATCGTTATACTCACCCCTACACGGGCTATGCCCGCACCTCATTGTGTTGGATGCAGACGATGGACAGCACTAACGGAGGCTGAGAGTGCCAGGACTAGATGATACCTAGAGGAGGACCTTATGATGTATCGGTACACAGTGGAGTCTGACGGATGTGGAGTGCTGAAGAGGCCATCTGTACCTACCCTTCAGGTAGGAACCCCTAAGGATGATCCAGGATCTGCTTTCACCTTCCAGTTGTTGGTCCCTTTTTAGTTGTACTTGCTTTTAGTTGTATTTGTACTTTACAGTTGGTCTTGTATTCTAGCCCCTTTTACTTTCCAGCACTTCTTCTATATACATTTTTGCTTAGTGTTTGCTTTTGCTTGTACTCTGGTTGTGTTTTCACATTTTATAAAGGCAATGTCTTCCCAGTTTTAGGGAAATACTCCTTTAGTGCTAGTCTCCAGCCCCTGGCCTATGGAAGGTGGGATTGGGGTAGTCACGATACGGGCCCTGGGGAACGGTTTGTGACAAATTGGTATCAAAGGAGTTGGTTCTACCACAGAACTTATGACTCTGATATTTTTATTTTATGTGAAGAAATAGTGTTAAGGGAACTAAGTGTGGTTTTCAGTTCAGGGAGTCTAGTGTTGGTGAGGTCGGCCGACGTATCTATACACAGGACCCTGACTTCTGATTTCCAACTCAGTGCACAAAAAAACTTATTTTGTGTGTGTTTTCAAAAGTTTTCTTTAAAGTCAGATCAAACCAGGTCAGCTCACCAGGTATAGTCTTTTGACCGTGTTGCATATGTTTCTTTCAGGATGCCTCCTCGCAGATGACTAGCTAGAGCCCCGAGACCTGTACATACAAGTAGCTCGCCGAGCGACGAGGCCTCAGTACAGGGACCTCTTCCAGTTGAGGCACCAGTAGAGGCCCCAGCGGTACTACTCCCCATTGGGCCATCGATGCCACCAGCCCCAACAGTAGACGATGCACGCCTCTTGAGCGTGTTGCATGAGTTCCAGTGCCAGAGGCCACCCAGGTTCCGGGGAGAGATGGACCCACAAGCTGCTGAGGATTGGATGGAGGCTATGGTGAGAGTCTTCAGGCTAGTAGGGACACCAGCAAACTTTATGGTGATCCTTGTTGCCATCCTCCTTCAGGCAGTAGTAGGTAGATGGTGGAGCCTGATGCTCTAGACGCATGATGAGGATTCACTTCTATGGGCAGACTCTAAGATCCTGTTCTGGGTGGAGTTTGTGCTAGCCACCCTTTGAGCGGTGTGGATATAGGATCTACTGTATCTATATCATGGTAGCATGATGGTGGCACAGTACTAAGTGAGGTTCACCGACCTCTCACTCTACTCCACTGATATGGTATGGGATACGTTCTTCAGGGTCCAGATCTTTGATTAGGGACTTAGGTGAGATATTAGAGCTTTAGTTATCTCTCACAGCATCCCGACACATATGGGGGTGTTAGAGTGATCCCTCATAGTTGAGATTTTCCTTGCTGACTAGTCACCAGTAGCGAGACCCACCACTAGACGACATGCATCGGAGTCTTCTACAGCTGGCATTAGACAGATGATGCAGAAGTCCAAGAGGACCAGATCTACAGGTTATCGACCGCATGACTCAGGATCGGTAGTGCGGGGAACCCAGAGTGGAGATAGAGCTAGAACTATCTGGCAGTGTTACTCATGCAGCGGCCAGGGTCACATGGCATGTGACTGTCTGACCCGCTGCACGGACGATCAGTATTCAGTTGAGGAACCTCCCAGACAGAGGTAGAGGTTTGATCGAGGCGGTCCACAGGGTGAAGGCGGACGTGGCAGAGGAGCTGGTTGTGCAGCTGGTAGTGGACGAAATTACGAGGTGTTGCCACCACTACCACTAAGAGGTCCACCCTGACCACAGGGAGTGGGTGGATAGGGCAGAACACAGCTTGAGGAAGCTGAGGCCTATGATCACGATGCACCGGAGATGATTCAAGGTATGATCTGTGTCTACCCCACCTTAGCTGCAGTTCTTATAAACACAGGTCCCAGTCACTCTTTCATAGAAACTTCCCTCGTTTGGAGCTCAGAGATTCTGAAGGAGCCGTTAGTTCTATCCTTAGAGCTAGATACTTCTATAGGAGATGATTTGATGATCACGCATTGGTTCCAGCAGTGTGAGAATACTCTAGGAGGCGATATCTTCAGCCAGGATCTCCTTGTAGCGGCGTCGAGGCCTTAGGACATCATCTTGGGTATGGACTGGATATCTACAGTCTATGCTCAGATCAACTGTATTAGGAAAAAAGTGTGGTGTGTCCTCATGTATGGGACTAGGTTTACCTTCACCGGCAAGAAGGGTACCTTTGCAGCATAGGACGAACTTACCCAGAGGAGGATGCAACCGATCACTCACCACTTGGCTTGCCTTACACTCTGAGCAGTTTATGTGGAGAGTCTGACTTATCCTGTAGTGGTGGACCAGTACTTGGATGTTTTCCCTGATGATGTTCCAGGATTACCTCCTCGTAGAGAGGTGGAATTCTAAATTAACTTGTACCCTGGGACGGCACTGATATCTACTCCAGCATATCGGATGGCTCTCACTGAGTTTCGTGAGCTGTGGGTACATATGGAGGACTTGTATGAGAAGGGATTCATCTAGACCAGTGTTTCTCCCTAGGCAGCCCTAATTCCGTTCTCCAATAAGGCAGATGGGAGCTTGAGGCTCTATGTCAACTACCGTTGCCTAAACCAGGTGACTGTGAAGAACAAGTACCCACTCCCGTGGATTGACGTCCTCTTTGATCAGCTCAAGGGAGGACGATGGTTCTCAAAGATAGACCTTAGACCAGGCTATCACCAGATTAGAGTTTGAGATGAATATGTGTAGAAGAAAACCTTTAGGTGTCGGTACAGGCACTAAGAGTTCTTGGCTATGCCCTTCGACATAACCAATGCTTCATCTACTTTCATGAGTCTCATGAATAGGATCTTCCAGCCATACCTCGATTGGTTTTTTGTAGTCTTCATTAACGAAATACTGATCTACTCGACTACTAGGGATGATCATTCCTACCATTTTCATGTGGTACTAGACACACTCCAAGAGAAACATCTTTTTGGTAAGTTCTCGAAGTGCCAGTTTTGGATTCGAGAGGTTCACTTCTTGGGACACATCTTCTCAGAGGCTGGAGTTGTAGTGGAACCAGCGAAGGTTGAGGCATTACTTTCTTGGGAGCCACCCAAGACTGTGACAGAGGTACGGAGTTTCCTGGGTTTGGCTGGATACTACTGGATATTCGTTCCAGACTTCTCTAAAGTTTTAGCACTCCTTTCAGCATTAACGAAGAAGGGTAAACCCTTCGTGTGGTCGGGGAGATTCCAGCAGGGCTTTCAGGAGATGAGGCAGGGGCTGACTAGTGCCCCTATCTTGAGGCTTCCAGAGGAAGGCATAGGGTACGTAGTCTACTGTGACGCATCAGGGACTGGACTCGGGTGTGTCCTGATGCAGGAGCGAGCAGTGATCGCATATGGTTCTCGGAAGCTGAGACGGTATGAGAAGAACTATGCTACCCATGACATGGAGTTATCAGCAGTGGTCTTTTCCTTGAAGATGTGGCAGCACTATCTTATGGGAAAACGTTTTACCATGTACTCTGATCACAAGAGTCTCAGGTATATCTTCTCTTAGAAGAACATAAACCTGAGATAGTGGTGGTTGATTGAGTTCCTCCAGGACTATGACTTTGAGATAGTCTATACTCTTGGGAAGGGGAACGTAGTAGCATATACGCTCATCAAGAGATCAGGCATTCTGCTCCTAGGAGAGGCGACAGAGCAGCTAGCCGCATTGCAGATATCCTTTGTGGATAGGTATAGAGTAGCCTACCTACAGTCTCTTACAGTCACTCCCTCACTTATTCAGTGAGTCAGGGAGGCGCAGCTTGGGGACGCTGACTGCGAGATGCGACGTGCTCAGATATCCACAGGGTAGGCACCTGATGGATTTTCTGAAGGTGGGGAGCACGTCATCCTCTTCAGAGGACGTACCATGGTACCAGTTGCACTTCAGGAGTAGGTGTTGTGGGATTTCCACACTTCCCCTCTAGCGGTACATCCAGGAGTGGCAAAGATGTACCAGGACCTTCGACGAAAGCATTGGTGGCCAGGTATGAAGAAGGATATAGCAGAGTTTGTCTCATGGTGCCTCACTTTCCAGCAAGTGAAGGCAGAGCACCAGGTACCAGCAATCTTGGTTCAGCCCTTAGAGGTCCCAGAGTGGAAGTGGGATGGGATATCCATGGACTTTGTGACCGGTCTTCCACGTACATCCAGGATTCACGACTCGATATGGGTGATCTTCGACCGACTCAACAAGTTGGCCGACTTCATACCGATCATAGAGTAGGGCTTAGTTGAGAGCTTGGGATGCCTCTATGTGCAGGAGATGGTATTCTTTAATGGAGTACCTTCTTCTATTGTTTTCGACTGTGACACATGCTTTACTTCGCGGCTATGGAAGGAGTTGCAGGAAGATTTCGGGACACAACTTCTCTTGGGCACTGCCTTCCATCCTTAGACTGATGGTCAGACTGACAGGACCATCCAGACCCTTGAGTACATGCTTCATGCTTGTTTCCTCTACTTCAGTCACAGCTGGGAGGACCACCTTCCCTTGGTGGAGTTTCCATACAACAACAGCTATCACTTCACCATAGGGATGGCACCTTTTGAGGCCTTTTGTGGATGACCTTTCAGATTGCCACTGTTCTCGATAGACCTAGGGGATTCAGAACTAGTGGGACCAGATATGGTTTGAACTACCACAGAGAAGGTGAAAATCATCTAGGAGCAGATGAAGACTACAAAGAGCAGGCAGAAGTCTTATGCTGATAGGAGATAGAGACCTCTGGAGTTCGAGGATGGAGACCACGTCTTCTTACGGGTCTCACCTCGATGAGGTCTACAGAGATTTGGTTGAGGTGGAAAGCTATCTCCAAGATTCATCAGACCTTCCCAGGTTCTCAGCATAGTAGGCGAGGTGGCTTACCTCCTATCCCTTCCACCTCAGTTACATCGGGTGCACGACATTTTCCATGTATCCCAGCTGAGGAGATACGTTCACGACCCTTCCCACATCATCGACCATGGGGAGCGGGACATCGATGACAGGGAGACTTTCATGGAGGATCCAGTATAGATTGAGGATCAATAGGAGCGGGTCCTGCATGGATGGTAGATTCCTCTGGTGCACGTTCACTGGCAGCACATTAACCTCTAAAAGAGCACATGGGAGTAGGATTCTCATATGCATGCTCAATACCCCCTTTTGTTCCCTTAGTTCGAGTTGTAGCTCACGGGGATGTAGATCTCTGAGGTGGGGATAATTTAAAGACCCATAATTCCTACGTAATTTTTTTAAAAAAATACATGGGAATTTTACGAGTCTGTGGTTTCTGACGGTGCTTGATTCCAAGGCCCGGTGTGCCCGAAATCAATTTTTGAAGTTTTGTTCGGGTATGAGTGGGTTTTTATAACTTTTGAATGGGTGCTCGTAATTGAAATCCAAGGGCACCGTTGAACTCGCAGCACCGGTTTTCACTTAAGAAGACTTTCACCTTGATGGCGTTTGATCGAGTATGAGAGTTCATTTTTGGGTTTCACGTGGATTAATAAAATAAAATAAGTGACAACTTATTTTTTTTTTAACCCACGCCTTGTGGATAAAGTTGGTTAAATGCTCCACATGGGATTTGGTGGTGGGACCGCCACACCCTATTCTCCTATGGGAGGATAATTGGGGTGGGGACCACCCGAGAAGAATAACCTCCCATGGGAGGCTATAACGTGGGGTCCACATAGGGCTTAACCCCCCATTTAATGGGAGGGGAGGAAACCTCTCAAATCTCCCTCATTAATGAGGGAGAGCCTATTAGTCTCTAACTCCCCTTTTAATGGAGGAGGATAAAAACTCCACAAGACCCCCAATTAATTGAAGGAAACCCCATTGACCCTCTTTATGAACTTAATAAGGTGGGGACCACCTGGGCCTCTAACCACCTCGAAACTAACCAAATTTAATATGCCAACCTCTCGTGCAATTAATTTGGTGGGGCCTCTCCTCTCTTTTTGAAATTGAAATAATTGTTCCAACTTCATGAACTTAATTAAGTGGGCCCACTTAATTAATTCATGCCAGTGGGCATAATAGATTAAAATCTATTATTTTGGCACATTTATTCTCCCTTTAGAGAAGAGATTGGGAGAATAGAATCCTCCAACGAAGAACGCGAAGACGCTGGTGATGAAGCTTCTTCCTCAGCTTCTTCCTCGGAACCCCCTTCTGACATGGGACCTCTCTGATGACACTTCTTCCTTCCTCTTCATCGTCAACAGACTGACGCACAAGCTCAGAAGTGGAAGCGTATGGTAGATGATGATAACATTGTCTTCCCCCGCGACGAACGAATGCCCGACAATTAAAAATGTAGGGGTGTGTTTTATTTTTTGTTAACGCTTTATTTTCTCACGTTGAATCAACTTCATGAGCCGCATGTTATTGTTCTAATGTGGAGGGTTCGGGAAAAACAAACATGACCCAACCCCTCCGCAACCTTTGTGGTTTCGGAATCTTGAGTCGACAACGATGTAACGATGTCTTGTAAATGAGGCGACGGTGGCAACGGCGGTGAGCAAAGGCTGCGCTACCCATGGCCTCCATGAACTATGTCGCCCTCGTGGCACCCCGGTGCATTACCCACACCCCCGCGTCCCACGTGCGGCCTTCCCAGTGCACTCCGGCGCCCCCGAGGCACCCTTCCTGCACTGGTCGCACCCCCTGGCGCACTGCCGGCTAGCCCGACACACTCCAGCGCCTCCACGGTGCCCTACACGCGGCGCCCTGCCCGCACTGCTTAGCGCACCCCAGCACGCCCGGCCGACCTGCCCGGCGCCCCCCAGCACTCTGCAGCGGTGCCCAGTGCGCCCGCGCGCGCTGCCCGACGTGCCCCCGCGTGCTTCCCGGTGCGCCCCCACGTGCTGCCCAGCAGACCCCCATGCGCTGCCCAGCATCCGTCACCCACGCGTCCTACCCGGCGCACCCACGCCCTACTGGGTGCACTCACGACCTGCCCGGAGTCCAGCCGGCCCGCTCACGCCCCACGTGGCCTGCCCGCTGGCCTCCCGGCCATCGGCCTGCTGAACCAGCCTATGGAACCCCCCGTGGTGTCACTGGTCAAACTATCCTGGTCTCCCAGGCCGAGTTACCGAGCCGCCTACGTGGCAACTATCGGGCCGAACCACCCTCATTGTCCGCTGGTCCGGGCCCAGCGAACCGGGTCAAAACATAGTGGGTTGAGCCACCCAATGGGCCGATTAAGACCCAGAGAGTCTGAACGGGTTGGCCCAGACTAGGTTGGGCCGAGTCGGTACCACTGGGTCAGACCGGACCCGAGCCCATTTCTAACCCTTTTCCTTTCTTGGGCCATATCTTTGGCACTGGACATCCGTTTGACGAACTATCAGCAGTGCCGGTATTCTTTGATCATAGCCATCCCTTTGAGTGTAGCCCACTGGAGTTTGGGTTATATTTGAGTCACGATCAGGTTGGTTTGTACATGAATCCAACCGGGCCCCTGGGACTAGAATGCTAATAACTAACAGACCGGGCGTCCGATTGACGCGTCGTCTATTGATTTGAGACCCTTATGATGTGGTGAACACTTGAGATACATCATCATGGGAATTAGTGACACTTGGAGTATCAGCTTGTAGCTCATGGAGAGGACCCTCCTAGAGATGATCGAGATGAGTATGGAGACCTAGTAGTTGGCTGAGACCTGATGACTGCTTGACCGATTCGATTTAGACTGACTCAACTAGGCAAGTGGGGAGCGCTACTGTGTGAGGCGGTAGACCCATGGTGGAGGTGCGCTACTATGTGAGATGGAAAACCCTTGGTACTTGATAGGAGGAGTACCTCTATAGGCTATTACGGGGAGTGCTACGATGTGAGGAGGCAGACCCTAGGTGGGAAGCATCTCTGTGTGACGTAGCTATCCCACGATACTCGATAGGAGGAGTACCTCAGCAGTCTAAGGTTAGTGAGTAGTGTCTCAGAGTCACGACATGACCACTGTACATGACATAGGATGAGTTCTCCAGCAGTAGTGGTTTATTTAATGAAAATCGTGGTTTGATCTAAGTCAATGACCTTTGTGTTTTCCTCATGATTGATATGGGTTACTTGATAACTTAGGTATATGTATGGGCATATACCTAAGTAATGGTTATCCATTGAAATCATACTTTTTGGTTTATCATTGTTGGATTTTGTGAGACCTTGAGGGTCTCAGGATCCCTATTGAGTATCATTATACTCACCCTAGCACGGGTTATGCCCGCACCACGTTGTGTTGGATGCAGACGACGGATAGCGCTGACGGAGGCTGAGAGCGCCAGGACTGGATGTTACGTGAAGGAGGACCTTATGACGTATCGGTACACGGTTTATTCTGACGGACATGGAGTGATGAAGAGGCCATTTATACCTACCCTTCAGGTAGGTACCCCGGAGGACGATTCATGAGTTACTTTCACCTTCCATTTGTTTGTCCATTTTTAGTTGTACTTGCTTTCAGTTGTATTTGTACTTTACAATTGTGCTTGTATTCTGGCCCCTTTTACTTTCCAGTACTTCTTCTGTATACATTTTTTCTTAGTGTTTTCTTTCACTTGTACTATGGTTGTGTGTTCACATTTTATAATGGAAATGCCTTCCAGTTATAGGGGAATACGCCTTTGGTGCTAGTCGCCAGCCCCTGGCCTATGGAAGGTGGGCTTGGGGTAGTCACGATACGGGCCCCAGGGGACGGTTTGGGACAAGTATGATTTTGAACTACATGGGATTTGATCCCCATCTCCTTAGAAGGGTACATAGGAAACCTCCCCGAGTATCAACCCCAGTCACTATTCAACCCTTTCGAACTATGTGTGTTTTGATCAGTGTCTCCTATGCAGGATATGTAAGAATCCTCCCTGAGGTTCGGTCCCAATCACTAGTAAAACCATTCGAAATACTTGTTTTTTGATCCATTTATCCCAGGAAAGGTACGTAGTAATACCCCATGATGTTCAACCCCAAACATGGGTAAACCCATTCGAACTATGTGGGTTTTTATCCCTATCTCCTATGAAGGGTTCTTAGTAAGCCACAGTGAGGTTTAACCCCCATCAATAGTAAACCCATTCTAACTACGTGGGGTTCGATCCAAGTCTCCTAGGTAGGTTATAGAGGAAGCCTCCCTAAGGTTCAACCTCATACATTAGTAAACATAACAATCCCATTTGATGGGACCGACATCCTTGGTCCTCCCCATTGGGGTGTCAAACCAGATGTTGGGCCGTTAACCACGCGCAAGCCAAAAAAAATTATCGGGTCGTGGTCCCTTGTTTACACCCTGATTGTATAACCTATCCTAAACAACATGGACTTTGATTCCCTACCTTGGGGATACATAGGAATCCTCTCCGAGGTTCATTCACATCTCCCACATCCCTTCATGGACTTTCTCTTGAGCATTTTCATTTTGGTAAGGTCATACCCCAAACTATAGATTCTACTTCTCCTAGGTCCTATCCATGCATCCATTCTCATAGGCCACCTCCTCAGGTGACTCATCACACCACTAAAATTCTTGTACATTTATTCCCTACCACGAGGATACAAAGGAAGCCTCTCTGAGGTTCATGACCAAGGATAACTTCACTTTCAATATGGTTGCTTCTCATTCCTCATCTACTTCACTAAAAATCTCCATCATCCATTTATATTCTTACCTGGGCCGCCACATCCCTGTTAAGTTATTCTATACACCTAGGAAGCTAGCCAAACATAATCACACACAATCCATATTCATCCAACCACGAGTTCCCCACTTGGGATGGGATGTTATCCATGTGTAAGCCCCCGCATGTATCCAGGTCATTTTCCCTTGTGTACATCGTGATTCCTTGTCTCACCCATTTAACTACATGGGTTTTGGTCCCTATCATATACACATGGTATGTAGGAAACCTCCATCATGTTCAGTCCCATATAATGGTACTCCCTGGTGTTCCCCTATCTATGGTACACACTCTCTAATCCTGTCTAAGTGGTGTCCAGATCTGCCTTAATGATGTGGCATCTTCCCTGTATGGGACACACCACCCTGGGTTTACTCTCATTGAGCATATCGATCCATCCATCTTTTGTTCCCACTTTTGTGCTACACTCTCCTAGATCTTCCCTCATTAGTGTCAAGATTATCCTTCATGGTGTGAAATCTTTGCTCAATGGGACACACCACCATGGGTCCACTCTCATTAAGGGTTTTGATCCATCCATCTGGTGTCCCCCATTCTGGGGAGCACTCTCATAGATCCACCCGCAATGGTTTCCAGATCAGCCACATATTCCATTTTTGGGAAACAAAACCCGGTTCTACTCTCATTGAACACATTGATCCATCCATTTTGTGTCCCCTTTTCCAAGGTGCACTCTCCTTAATCCTCCTTATAGGGTGTCCAGATTGGCCTTCACAGTGTGATATCCTCCCATTATGGGACAAACTAATCTGGGCCTCCTCTTATTGGGAATCCTAATCCATCCATCTGGTAAACCTTCTAGGAACTCCCTCCTAGTGATATTACAATATGAGCCATCTCTATGGGATATTATGATCACTCTCATTCTATCTCGACAAGACATAAAACTTTTAGCCTACCCTATTTTGAACATGGTATATATATGGAAAACCTCAAAAAAATATTCCTTTAGAGTCTGTCTCCTCCAAATGATAATATCATATCCTACCTGTTGTTATACATTGGATTCTGATGCAATCCTTAGAGAGATACCTCTTGTATAATACACCCCAAGACTGGTGTGTTATGCCTTAGGTTCTATGCCCAAGATACCCTCTAATGATGAAGAATATAGGTTCCCTAATGTCCAAGTATCCATAAATAACACGATATTCTAGATGTATCGTTCTACTATGACCGAAGGGTGATTCCTAGTCAAGACCCCTTGTAATATACAAAAAGAAGCAACATAATTAACCAGTATCCACAATGATGTGGCACCAGGTATGATATTCATGAATAACAGATTAATCTTTAAGGGATACCCAGACGAAGCAACGAATTCTGAGGAAGAATCAAAAGAAGGAGAGACCAACATCTCATCACCTCATTTCAATGAAGGTGGTAATGTCCCTGAATAGGAGGAAGATGCCACACATATTTGGAAAACATCAATGCAGTGAAATAGCCATCGCATCCCAACAGACAAATTTGTGCCCCAACAAAACCATTAGAAAAAATGTTTTTCTAGTAGTGTTTTCTCATGCGATTTTTTTTAATAAATATTACTCCCATTAGATCTCCCTTGAAACCATGGGAGGAAGATGTAGTGAGTTCCCCTACACCCCTTGATCAATGTTTAGTATAATATATGGTTTGGGAAATTCCATTACAAGGTTTGAGAGCTGATCCCACTCCAACTCCAGTTAGTGAGGATGAATATATTCCTAGGAAGAAAAAATCTCAGAAGTTTCTCAAGAACAAGCCTCCTAGTTTTCTGGGAAATTTTTAGCTATATGATACTGAGGAGAGGATCATGAAGATGGATACAATGTTTGATATTCATGGCACCTCTCCATGATGAATAAGGTGGTAATCATTACTTCTAGGTGGTAAGTATGATCAAATGATCAGGAAGGATTTCAATACCATCATCAATGAGTTGTGTTTTTCCAAGGGCCTAGAAAATTCCTGATCCTGAGTGTTAATGGATTATTCATATTTAAATCGGTCGTTGATGGAGTATGCTATTTATTTTTCTAATCTATTGTGGTACACACTTGAGATTTTTTTTAATATATATATGAATGGTCGGAAGTTTGAGAAGGGGTTGTGACCATAAATTTACTCTAAAGTTTTCTTGTTCAAAATGGGAACATATTCCAAGGTATTTTATCATGCTTTCATGGTTGATATTGATTAGAATTGAATGTATAGGTTTATGGAGTGGTGTCTGATGTGGGAAGTTTCCTCACCATATAGAAAAATAAGATGTATGATGAGAAAGGGAAGATAGTAGGTGGTAGTACAGTCCATCCTTATAAGAAGTATTCTTTTGTAACTGCTTATGCAAGATATGTTTTGATCCATTAGTGCTAGAAAATAGGGCTCACTAAACTGACATCCACATATCCTACTATACCTTGTCATCAATGTTGAATTATGGGGCACAACAACCATTTCAAAAGGGATATTTTCCAATACAAATGTGGAACCAGATATATGGCTTTCATGGGAGTGTCTGTTCAGTTAGATCTCACCTGAAAGGTGGGGTATAGGATTGGTGGTCATGGAGGTAGTATCTGATTGTCTTCATAGAAAACCCATTTCAGGTCAAATCCAAAGGAAATTAGTCATTCTCAGGAACAGACCTGGAATCATCATGTTGTGGTCTGAAATCAGTGGGATAGGATGCATGGCCCTTGATAGTTCAAGGTACTATTCCAATTAAATCCACTATAGAAGCAATTTTATTAGATACAGGTGCATCTATTTTACTTATTTCCACCTGTATTGTGGATCTATTGAACATTCCAAACAATATTTTGTCTTTTGATGTGGTGTTTGTAATTCCATCGGGTCGAAATAAGGAATTCTTTCTTAGGTGTCCATAATGTGCACTCTCTTTCTCAGGGGATGAGATGGAGTGGTATTTCTTTGTCCTAGACATGGACATATTTAATGGAATACTTGGCATTCATTTTATTGTGTGATTATAAGAACATGTCAATTATTATAGGTGACATGTTACTTTCAGGTCACCAGATGGGATTGCTCAGGTATTTCATGGTGAATGGGATCCTCACTCAGGTCTAATGGGACCTCCACTCCCATAGTTGGGAAATCTTATCATTTGGTTATCATTGCTCTCACTGGAAGACGATGTCAGTGCTCTTGAGGGAGGACTACTTAGAGTAGTGGATGAGTTCACTTGAGGTATTTCTAGATGATTTCTCCAGACTACACCCATAATTGGTTGTGTATTTCTATATTTATTTGGCATGGGAACATAGTTAATATCTCCTCCCTCATATCACATGGCCCTCACTGAGCTGATGGAATTAATGATATAGCTAGATGATTTAGAATCTAAAGGTTTCATTCACCTGAGCATCTCTCTTTGGGAGGCTCATGTTTTATTTCAAAAAAGGCTGACAGATCCCTCCAGTTGTGCATTGATTACTGAAATATGAATAAGAAAACTATTAAGAATAAATAACCATTGCCCAGAATAGATGAATTTTTTGATTAGCTCATGGTTGGAAAGTTATTATGCATGATATATTTTTTTTTAGGTTATCAATATGTCAGTTTGTGAGAGGAAGACATCCTAAAGGCGACTTATGAAGTAGGTACTTCCACTTTGAGTATTTAGTTATGCCTTTAAGGTTGACCAATGCCCTTACTATTTTTATGTAACTCATTATTAGGGAGTTCAACCGGTATCTCATCACTTTAATTGTGGTATTTTTGGATGACATCCTAGTATATTCTATATCTGAGGAAAATAATGAGAGTCACTTGGGGATTATTTTTTATACTTAGCGGGATCAATGCTGATATTCCAATCATTCATAGTGCACCTTCTAGATCAGGGAGGTTAGGTTTCTGGGTCATCTGATTTCAAAGAAGGGGGTTTCGGTGGACCACGATAATATCATCGCATTTATGTACCGGTAATCCATTGAGGAGCTGAAGCGGAAGTTGAATACAACACATATATTGAGATTTCTATATTCTCAGAAGGGTTATATGATTTATTTCAATGCATTAGGTATGCATCTTGGGTATGTTCTTATGAAGGGTGATCATGTGGTGTCGTATGGATCCCACCAACACTAACCACTTGAATTGAATTACATGACATATGACTTTGAGTTGGAAGTGTTTATACTTAGACTAATGACATGGAAACATTACCTTTTTTGGGTGAAATGTTTTGTTTAATATGACCATAAATGAATAGAATAATATTTATCCTAGAAATAATTTATCTTAAGGTAGTTCCATTGGATTGAGTATTTGTAAGGATTTGACTTTGGTATTATCTATACCCTAGTAATGGGTAAAGTTGTGGTCAAAGAATTGTGCAGAAAATTTTAAGTGCATGCTTTGAGGATGTCCAACGATGAGTGGACTCTGATGTGGCTATTTTACTAGATTCATTTGGAGTCTAAGGAAAAAAGCAGTGGTGTGTTCCTAGTGAGATATTAGTTTAATCCCTTCATTATTTAGTTTATTAAGAATGAACAACATTTCAATGAGCTATGTCTACGGTATATGTTGTTTCATAATGGTGAGGAGACATATTTTGATTATTTTTCAAATTTTGAGGGAGTATTGTGCATTGAGGGCCATTCTATGGTGTCTTTGTCCTAGAAGAATGTGGTGATGTAGGATATCCACCAATCTCAGAGGGTCATTCATCTCTGGGAAACTAATATGTACTATATCGTTTGTCGGTTGTTTTGGTTTATATTCTTGAGGTGGTACATAGTTGATTTTTTATCAAGGTGTTATAAATGTCAGAATGTAATGGTTGGGAATCAATGGCCCTCTAGTTTGATTCAGCCATTAACCATTCCTATCTTGAAGTAGTATGAGGTTTCTATTGATTTTATTGTTTTCTTGCCTCGTAATGCTCAGGTAAGGAACACCATCTAGGTGGAGATTTTTTGTTTGAGAAGATGAGACCATTTTATAACAATCACAGATATATATAAAGTTGATTATCTAAGAAGATTGTATATTTAGAAGGTTTTAAAACATCATGGGGTTCCATCCACAGTTATTTCATATGGAGATCCCCATTTTACCTCTCTATTTTGGGAAGGACATCACACATAATTATGGTCACAGAATAAGATGTGTACGGAATACCATCCTCAAATGGTTTGTCAGATAGAGTGAGAAAATCAAATTTTGGAGGAAATTATTCAGTTATGTGTATTGGATTTGGAGGATTATGGGATAACCCTTTGGGGTTGGTTGAATTTACTTATAATAATAGTTTCCAATCTTTGATACAAATTGATGTGCATGAATCTATTTATGGTCAGTATTTTTAGTCTCCCCTATATTGGGATGAGGTGAGTGGGACCTCACTATTGGAAGCAACCCTTATGAAGTAGGCATCTGAGAAATTCAGTTTGATTAGGAAGTTGTTATGAAATTCTCAAAGTTGCCAAAAAATTTATGTTAATCATAGGATTTGAGACCATCAGTTTTTAGTGGGAGATCAGGTATTCTTGAAGGTGTCCAATCGCTTGGTCTATCATCATTCGGGGTTATGGGGAATAACAACACAGAGGTATGCGATCCCTTTTAAAATCACTGAGTAGATTCACAAGGTGGGAAAAAAATTTAGCATTTCCTTCTTTGTTAACATCTTTTTACGATGTGTTTCATGTCTCCCAAATGAAGAAATATATATGAAACCCATCCCTTGATCTTAGTTTAGATTAGTTGGAGATAAATCCAATTTTATTAGTGTTTGAGAGACCAGTGTGAATAGTGGATTAACTTGAAATATTATTTGGGTAATTCCAATTCAATTGTTCTCTGTCCATTTTCAGCATGGGAGTTATGTACAGGGGACATTAGAGTGGAAATTTTGGGTTTAGGAAGAGTATTTGTTCTTATTTTCTGATCATGATTTGAGGTGAAATTCCATGGGACGAATGTTTTCACGGTTAATAGAATTTTCATATCTCTTTCTTCAGTTTTAGATATTTTTCCTATTTATTTTGGTATTTTTTACCCATGGGTTCCCCTTTTAATTCTTTGGAAAAAATGGTTGAAAATGGTGAAAATGGGGTTGGATAGACACATGCACGCAGTTGGTGCATAGTTAATGGGAACTGTGTGACCCAACCCTGATAATCATGTAGTATGCTCGGAACTATCATACGACTACCGTAAGACCATGTGGCAGGTCCAAGAAGTCATGTATCTAGGACAGACAGTGCACACTTTCACTGTATGGTTTTTCAAATCGTGCAGGAAAATCGTGCAACCAACCAGGAATGTAAAAAAAATATTCCATGTTTATCCTCTTCATATTTAACCCTCATCTACCCATTTTACCCACTCAGGATTTTCATCCATAAAAGGCTTCCATTATCTATCAATAACCCTTGGGAACCCATTTTAATGTGGATTTGGTGGGGGGAACTCAAAGGTTATTCAAGTAAGTGATTCTCCCTCTTATTTCTTAATTTATTCTAGGCTTTCCCCTATCGTTCATTGGGATGCATTTTTTTAGCAGCTAGGGTTTTTTTCTAAGGGTTTATTTTTCATTTATGGGTTCAATATCTTGGTTTAGGGTTTCATCGTGATTTATTATGATGTGGTTTTACTAAATTTAAAGATTCAAATCAATTTCTCAGCTTTTGACATCAAAGGTAGGTGGTTCCATGTGTAATGTTTATTTTGTGAACTTATTTTCCTTTCATGTTTAATTTAGCCTGTTCCTTGATAATTTTGTGTTGTATGAAAGTGATTTTAAAAATAATTAAGTGTAGGTTCGAATTTAAAGTGCCACAATTAAATGAAATTGTGATTTTTTATGTTCAAACACTTTTTATGTCACTTGGTATGATTTTATAAATTACGTAATTTGTTTATTGTATAATTTAAGGGATGAAAATTATATTTTTTTATTGAGTTTAAGTGCGCTTGATTTTAAAAGTGGACAATTAGTGCATTTTTTGGTGGAAAATTATTGTGGTGTTCTTGAGAATTATTTTCTAAATTGAATAATTGGTTTATTGAGTTGTATAAGTAGTGAAAATAATGTTTTGGCAATTTTTTGGTGTGTGTATTATTTAAAAATGTAATTTGGATTCGAATGTTGTGTTATTTGATATGTGGAACTTGTTTGAGCACAAAAGGGAAGCCTAGGTGTCTTGGTGGGTGAACTAGGACAAGTATTCTAATGATTAGGTAGTGGTTGTGGTCCCATTTCACTTAGTGGGATTGATGATGCAAACACTAAATATACATGTAAAATGATTTCAAACCACAATAAGTTTGAATATTTATCCTCTCTAATGGCTCATGCACAAGAAAGCTATTGGTTTAGGTTCTTATAGAAAATTTCATAGGGATACGAGGTACTTAGGGACCCATATCTAGCTAGTGCATAGGGGTCTTTCCAGTGATTAGTGTTCATTGGATATATTGAAACTATCATTATCATACAATAGTGTTTAGTTGTAAATTTTTAATTGTAAGTCTATAATATTCAAAAAAAATCTTTAAAAAATTTATTCTTTTAAACCTGTTTTCTAAAAATTGATAATAGAATTTCTTTATAAAATCTTGAAATTTGTTTTCCATATAGTGTTTAGTGGATGGAATATTTTCTTTTGTTGCATCCTAGTAGTCTTAAGATCACACCCTACTTATTCATTTAGGTGTAATCAGACTTGGTATGGTTTGACACAGATATGTGCAAGGCTTTTGGTGACGGTGGTTTGGGTTTTTAGTTGTCTTCTTGGTGCGGTGTTGTGTATGTGGCTTAAGGGTAATGATTCCATTCCATGTAATGAATTTTGGGTTAGAATTTATTATCCTTTTTGTTGTGTCCTTTTTCGAAGTTGGTTTAAAACATTGTACTTAAATTATAAAAATTCATTATGGTTTGTTTAGAATAAATCTTCCGATTCATTTAAGTATATTTTTTTGTTTTTTTTACTTATAAATTCGAGAAAATCATTCCAAATATTTATTTATGAAACCCTCGCAATTTTACCAGCAAGTGGGGATCAGGATTTCCCTTCTGGCCTTGCAATAGACCAAATCAGGCAATGTTTTGGGTGAGAACACATATTGGTTTGTGAAATATATCATTTAGGAAGAGACATAAATGTCTATAAACTGATATCTACTATAACAAAAAGTGAAGGAGGAGAAGGGTGTGATCCATGGGAGGTAATGATTTATTCTGTTTAAATTTTACATGATAGTGTCTTTGTTGATGAATGACTTTAGCTATATTTATACATTCATTGATCCATGGTGAGGAGTGTCTTAAATAAATTATTTTATCCACTAAAACAGTTATATGGAGTTGATTTTGGTTCCAAAAGATGTTAATTAATGTTTTTTAGATGTATCCCAATGAGTGTCAACCAACTAAAATATATGTGTCCCATCATGTTTAGTAATCAGCATCTAATTTTCATAACTATTGATGATGTAATTGATATTTTTAATGCTATCAAAGGTTCAATAGTGTGAATTTAAATAAGGGACCAAGATCTGAATGGAAAGTATATAGGTTTTAAAATCAAAGTATTTTAGTGTATTAATTCACCTATACCATCATGGTTTGCTAGATTAAAACATGAAAATAATGAATATTCTATACTTATTTCAAATATGATTCTAAATGATATTTATGATACTCTAAAAACCAATATCTATATGGTTCATGCATGAAATACTTGATGAAAGTTCATTATATAATTTCTTAGAGAAATTTAATACACCAAAGAAATAACAATTTGTAGGAAATATGTTCAATTTCAAAAATATATTTGATGACTTTGGAAACAATTTAAGGCATTAACCTGGAGCCATGTTTTAAATATATTATTAGGAAAAATGAGTTGACTGTCAAGCTCCATTTTTTTCAGTGTCCAAATTAGAATCTATTAGGGTACTTCAAGTATTTTTGTATCATAAGGTTATAAACATATAAAAAACAGACATAAAGATTCATCTTATAATTGGATTTATTCCAAAAAAAAGTTATATGTTAGACATCTATCATGTTTTGAGCATGAAAAAAATAGAAAAACCATTTTTTATCCCCAATAAATCTCTATATAAAATGATATTTGTTCCTCAATATTTTTATGAGACGATTTTGATTTTTTTTAATCTATAAATTGATGATATGAAATATAATTTTAATTCCAATCTTTTCAATTTAAATTTTGATAGATTCTATTTATTTGGATGATTTTATTTTTGGATGATTTAAATTTAATAATAAAAGATTTTTAAATTTGTATCTTGGGAAAACTAATATAATTTTTAGGCTTTGAAATCTATTATGAAGGTAATGTAAATATATTAAATAATTAGGATTATTCAATATATTTAGGTAACTGGATTATTTAAAGTAAACAAAAAAGTCTGAGTACAAAAATGAGTACTATATATATATATATATATTGTATGAAGATGATACTTATAAATATTTTCATCATAATGTTTCATAGGATTTATTTTAGGTCTAATTTATTTAACATAATTAAAAATAGAGCATATTTATTATAGTCTATATGTGAATTATTTCTAGTTAGTTATATATAATTTCATAGGGAATTAATTAATTATATCATTAATTATTATAAGGTAACCATTATCTCAATCCATTTAAATAAATATAATATGTTATAATTTGATAACCTATTTTTGTTTATATATAAAATGGAAAAATATATAATATAAATTTTCATGTAAGATGTGAAATTTTATAAGGGAAAAATTCTTGATAGAGATCGATAAATGAATAATTGATAGAGTTATCAAACTGGACGGCAGAATACATGGATATATATTGATGATATGAACCAAGACATTACCTAAGGTAGTCAGTTTTATATTTTGGGATTTATTTTGATAGAAATTGTATATTGTGTGATAATTCAATATCTATATGAATTTCGAGAATCCACTTCAGTATACGAGGAATAAGAACATGAATCCAAGTTGTCATTTTATTTACATCCATTTGTAGAAATAATATTCCACATTAGAGTATATATTTTTTAGGATCTAAAAATGAAATATTTACTAAATCATTTGATGTATCTATTTTCATGGAGAAAAATTTTATTCCTAAAATGATTGGAAACAATGAAATTTTTTTTTCTTTTCATTGAATTTCATTAAAAAAAATTATAGAATTTTGTTATATCCATGCATTAAATAACCATTATATTCTATATTGGAAAAAAATAAATAAATATCTAAAACATGGTTTATGCACATATATTACCTAGTTTCTCAATATATAAAAATATATGATTCACCATCTAAAAATGATCACTAATAGTGGATAATATTTGTATTAGATGGAGCTATGGATACAAATTTCCAATGTTCTATTTTTTATGTCTTGAGAAAGTGAAATCATTTCTGATGTTACATGTGTCAAATATTATGCATGTATTGAGCCTTGAATATGAGTTAACCAACATGAGAAAGTATATAATTAAATATGAAAAACATCACTGCTATCTGATTTCTAAAATTGGGCTATGAAATCTCTTTAATTTATTTTGAGGATGGATCATGGATAATGTTTACCTGTTACATAGTAAAATGTCAAAATGTAATGTGATACAACTGGGTAACACCTACTTATACTTGAATTAATGTAAATCACATATGCGAATGTTTTCATAGCCATTTATTCAATCTATAAGTGTATAACATAGGGATACCAAAAAACCCTATGGGATAGAAAATATAAGGGAAAATAAATAATATAATTTGAAAATTATAATGAATATAAATTATAATGACCCGTACTTTACATACATTGTTATTACTTCAGAATTGAAGCATACTTATTACGACATGTAACAAAACCATGGTTGGACCGTATAGATATAGTGTCTTCAGAAACTGGGAAACATAAACTACTGGTTCATAAATCATCTACATTATCTCTTGTTTATTTCATCATATCTAGAGTTCATTTTGGCATATCTTACATAATACCCTTATTCATGACCTGGGGAAAAGAAAACATACAAAGGGTGAGCTTAAATGCTCAGTAAGGGAAAAAAATGGAAATATCAATCATATCATATTCATAAGAACATAACATTTTGAAAGTCTTATCCTGCAAAAGAGATCATAATATCATGACATGGGATAACTCATAGTAGTGAAATGTAATCCTAATATTCATAACATAAGACATGAAACTTTGTGGAATAAACACATAATCATATAAAATCATTTCAAATTAATCACGACTCATTGCCAAGACTATCATAGCAGAAAAAATCCATTACTGAACCGAGTTCACTCCTCGTTCCAGTCCTATATTACTAATCTGGATTAACTTTCTGTTCCATCCATGTCTATATCATGAGATATAAATCTTTTCCCAATGCATTGGAGAGAGATATAGGTCCCAACCATCATATAATGAAACCATTCTTATGTGTGCCACAAAATCATAAATCATACATCATAGCATAACCCATGTAATAAAAATGGGATTCTTAAACATCATGCCATCATAACATAATCCATATAAGATAAAATGACTTCATAATTCCATCATAACATAATCATATCAATGTAATAATAGGGATAGAAACATAACCCTATATTATCTTAGATGGAAAATAATTTTGATAAAACACTTGAACTCTATTCTTGAGGGGAATATCCTTTCTACTTCAAAAACATTTTTCCTTTCTCAACATGTCATACATTTTTAAACTAAAATAATTTAATTAAAAAGAAACTTGATAACTTGTAAAGTAAGCTTCATGGAAATAATGTTCTATTAAATCATACAAATCCATTCATGTCGTATAAGTTAAAAAACATTCTTCTCGTACTTTGGCCGGAAAAGTCAAAAAGTATCTCATACTGAAAATGAAAAAAGATTTCTTCCATAACTTTTACTAAAAATTCACCAATAGTTAAAATTGGATTTAAAAAATTGTAGGAGGATATAAATAATATAACATATTTAGGAAACACGGTTGTGGATAAGAAATATTCCCCAGTTAATTCTGAAGTATAAACAATCTCAGATAAAAATGAGATTGTGATATTTTCCCTTACTTTAGGTCTGATATGCTCTGTACGTACCCGAAACTCTTGTATAATGATTTAAATAATTTCATTAAAATATTCTAGAATCATATACATTGTTATGATATCATACATGGCCAAATTCATATTATCTTATTAGTAATAATTTATTGCTACTTGTTATTCGGGTGTTCATTGCTTTATGTTCTTATGCGTGTTTTGTCGAATAAATTATTATTCCTATTTTTAGGTTATAGCTGAATCATTTACAAAATGGTATTAGTATAATATATATCATATTTATTCATTTAATTCATTTATAAAATCATGGTTTAATGAATATCATGTAGAACGAATCACATCGCACTGTGGAGACCGTAAGCCGTACGTACGCAAGAGCGACAATATTGTTCCCATAATTATTCAATGGTATTTGAGTGAATGATACAATATCTCAAAATTAGTATCATGTTATAATAATCATATATATTAATTCTTTACAACATTATACCCATCCATGTAAGGGGGTGGTGGAAAATATATTACACCACGGCGTGGAGACAATATTCCATACGTACGCACGCGTGGTGATTTCATTTTCCATCGGATGAATAAAAGGTGAAATAGGGTTGTTTCCTATTTATAATAAAATATCAGTATATGAGTGATACTGATGTTATTAATTTATAATGAAACAAACAAGTAATAGGAAGTATAAGAAGAAATAAATTTTAAAGGATTGGTAAAGTATATTACCTCTTCCTCGACGCGCCTCTTCTAAACCTCCACTTAGGGCGGTAAAGGTTGTATTTGAAGAAGACCAAGACCTCTATAATGTTTGTATGGAAGTGGAGAAGAGAAATTTACAGGTTTTGGCCTATATTTAAGGCTTAAAATGTTTTTATGAGGAGAGGGATGAGGTTCCCATTTATAATAGAGGAGAGGGGCACTCTTAGCAACCTCTAAAATATTAATTTATAATAAACTCAAACCCCACTTAAAAACCTCCAAAAATGACTCAAATCCGAATATTATATGATATAGTGTTGTAATATAATCAACCAATAAAATTTAGACATGTTGGGAAATTATTTTAAACCTTATCAACTTGATTTATCCTTATTTTATCTAATGAAGCTTATTTGTGGTAATAATATTCTAAATTTTAAATTGTTATAAATAATTACTTATATGTTGTTAATTGTCCATAATTGGATAGTTTATGAAATTTTAGACCATATAAATTTCAATTCATAATTTTTAAATATTTTTGTGATTTTTAAACAATTTTATAATATGTTATTTTTATAAAATAACAATAGTGTCAATTTTTACACTATTCATTTATTTGAATTTAAATAAAATATACACATAGGATATATTCAAACCAAAATACTTTATAGATTCTAACATGTAATATTTATCTAGAAAATTCGTGGAGCACATTATATAGTTCATATAATATTTATTTTAATATTTTTAAAACCATTTATTTGATATTCAATCAATAAAATAATTTCAACATCACTATTGTGTCATAACTAATGATAATTATATAATACTTAAAAATTATAAATAAATTCACATGATGTAGATAATTTTATTATATTTCTGGATACTATTCATGTTCTAAGGTTTAGGAATTTTATCACTAAATTAAAATTATTACACTTATAAGATATAAGAGAGTGACATGTTGTCACTTTCATTGGTTTTAATAATAATTATATAATATTCATGGTCAAAAGTCCATGAAATAAATCTATTCCTACCCTTAGGTTATATGGGTTGACTTTTATTCATTCAATAGAATTTTTTCATGTGTTAGGGTAATTTTATAATCTTATTTTTACCCTTAATTACCCGATTTACCTTTAACTGTAGTAAATAAAAATTACGGTAGTTACTATTTATAATATCAAAAAATAAAAGTAACCTATTAAAATAATTTGGACCCACTGAATCTAGATATTGAATCCATTTTTAAAAATTCAAAACACATAATTTGTAGTAATTAATTTAAAATTAATCTCGTTGTTAAGAAAAAGTGTTTTAAAAGTTAAAACATTGTCAAAGATTGAAATGTTTTAACCTATGAATTCAATGTAAAATTAATGGAAATGACATAAATTATATTAAATGGTAAAAATATATTCTATTTATACTTTAAAATAATTAAATTTTATCAATTAACAATATAAATTAAGTTGATGAAAAAAAGTTGTTTTTAAGAGATATTTAGCGTATTTTTACTATTCATCAAAATATGAATGTCATCATAAAAGTATCAAAAATTTATCCAATGTAAATTTTTATATCCTGATTCAAATGAAGAAGATTATTTTGTAAAATTGAACATATAAAATTGTCAAAAATTATATTTAAATTGGGTGCTCCATCAAAAGGTGGTAAAACTGCATTTTTTTTAAAATACTATTTTTATGTGAAAAATTGATTTTGTTTTCATACCTCATTCTTGAAAATGTGTAAGATGAATTATAATGTTATGAAATTCAAAAATTAGTAAATAATATTCATAACATCTAGTTCATAATAATATATCATTTTTTAGTGAAACTTGGTACTACGTATAACGCAAGCTATCAAGGAAGGTTGCACTTGCGTGTAACACAAGACAAGCCAGTGTTGTGTGTAGTGAAAGATTCCTTTGGGTTTGCATATAAAATAAGACACACACACACACACACACACATATATATATATATATATATATATTTCTCATAAAATCTTAGGGTGTTATATTCGACCCCACTTAAAATGAATTTTGCCCTTGAAATTCATCACTTTGTAACAAACAAATGAGGATACCTCTCCCCATAATATCCTCAAGTTCCCATGTAGCTTCTTATAATTGTCTTTTACTCCATAAAACTTTAACCAAGTGAGTGGTATTGTTTTATAGAACTTTTTCTCTACGATTTAAAATCTCTATCGGTTGTTCTTCATAAGAAAGATCTTTCTCCAGTGGTATGACATCTGTGCATAGAACATGTTAAGGAATAGGTATGTACTTTTTCAAAAGAGATACATGGAACACATCATGAACTTGAGAGAGATTTGGTGGAAGTGTCAATCGGTAAGATACCTTCCCAACATGATCCAATATTTTGAAAGGACTGATATACCTAGGGCTCAGTTTTCCCTTCTTTCCAATTCTCATTACTCTCTTACTAGGAGATATTCGTAAGAACACTTTATCACCCACTTAAAATTGTAGGTATTTTTCTTCCATTTTTGACATAACTTTTTTATCAACTATGAGCTTCCCTTATGTGATGTTGAATAGATCTGACCTTTTCAGCCATCTCACCAACAAGATCATGTCCTAATATCATTCTTTCCCCAACTTCATCACAGAAAGTTGGAGTTATGCATTTTTTTACATATAGAGATTCATAAGGATCCATCTGAATTCTGGAGTGAAAGCTATTATTATAAGAAAATTCCACCAAATTTAGGTTCTGATCCCAACCACCTTTGAAATCCAAAGAGCAAGATCTCAACATGTCTTCTAGTGTTTGAATTCTCCTCTCAGACTGACCGTCTGTCTGAGGATGATAAGTAGTGTTGAAACTCAAATC
The DNA here is from genome assembly GCA_963277665.1 of Viscum album. Taxonomy (NCBI): domain Eukaryota; kingdom Viridiplantae; phylum Streptophyta; class Magnoliopsida; order Santalales; family Viscaceae; genus Viscum; species Viscum album. The sequence goes on along the minus strand of OY728143.1, from coordinate 881,854,146 downwards.
TGTATCTAGAGCATGATGTAGACTTCACCAAAACTTCGAGGTAAACCTTGGATCCTGATCAGATATAATGGAAAGTGGTACTCCATGAAATCTTACACTTCCTTTACATATATCCTAGAAATATGATCAACAGAGAAATCCTCTCTAATATAAATGAAGTGTGCTAACTTCGTAAGATGATCAAATATAACCCAGATAGCATTATTTCCTTTGGATGTTTTGGGAAGTCCGATGACAAAGTCCATAGTGATGTTTTCCCATTTCCATTCTGGTATGGGTAATGGTTGTAACATCCCTTTATACTTTTGTCTCTCATCTTTAAATTGCTGACAAACCAAGCATCGAGGGAAATATTCCGTGACATATCTTTTCATGCCATCCCACCAAAAGTACTCTATTAGATCCCTGTACATATTTGTACTTCTACGATGAATAGATAATGAAGAACTATGAGCCTCATTCAGCATCTCCTTCATTAATTCTTTTATGGTAGTAATACAGACATAGTTCCTGAACCTTATTATCCCATCACAATCGAGGTTGAATTTAGGATCATTTCTCACCTTCTTTTGAAGCCCAACATCCTCCTTCTACTCCTCTTTAAACTTCACTTGTATAGATGGTTGAACATTAATTTGAGAAAGATAAGACATCTCCCCTTTCATTAAAATTCCAAGATCCATCCTTTGTAAATCCATAAATATTGGATCTTTTGTGATCCTCATCATGGATAAGATAGCATGGTCTTGTCAACTTAATGTGTATTCCACCTTGTTTTCTTTCCAAGGGTTGTAATGAATTGAGCAGTCGTAATCCTTAATCAGCTCAAACCATCTTCTTTAGCACATATTCAGCTCCTTTTTTGTGAAGATATACCTTAAACTTTTATGATAAGTATAAATATCACAACTTTCACCATAAAGATAATGCCTCTAAACCTTTAATGAAAGTATTATTGTATCTTACTCCAAATCGTGACTTGGGTGATTCTGCTCATGGAATTTCAATTATCATGAGGAATAAGCTATAACCATGTCATTTTTCATGAGAACACACCCCAGCACCTTCTTGGATGCATCACTATAGATCACAAAACATTCTCCACTACAATGCAGTGTGAGCATAGGTGCACTGACTAACCTTCTTTTTAGCTCTTTGAAATTCTCTTCACATTCCTCTATCCAAAAAAACTTTACTCTTTTCCATGTCAATTTGGTGAGTGGGTTAGATAATCTTGAAAAATATTTCACAAAACGTCAATAGTACCCAGATAAACCAAGAAACCATAATATTTCAGTTACTGTTGTTGGTCTTGACCAACTTTCAATAACCTTCATTTTTACTAGATCCATAGATTTCCCCTATTTTGAGATTATGTGACCCAAAAATGAAACTTTTTGAATCCCAAATTCACACTTGGTAAATTTGTATTAAATCTTATCCTTTCTTAGGGTCTTCAATAGAATTCATAATTGATCTTCATGTTCTTCCTTTCTCTTTGAATAGACAAGAATATCGTCTATAAAAACTACCAAAATATGATCAAGATAGTCTCTAAAGACTCTATTCATTAGATCTATGAAGATAAAAGGGGAATTAGTAAGACAAAATGGCATCACTATAACCTCATAGTTTCCATATCTTATACGGAAAGTCACCTTTGGTATATCCTCCTTTTTTACCCTTAATTAATGATACCCTGAATAAAGATTAATCTTGGAAAAGTATTGAGCTCCGCATAATTGGTCAAAGAAGTCATAAATGCATGGTAGAGGATATTTTTTCTTAATAGTGATCTTGTTATGTTCTCAATAATCAATGCATTGTCTCATTGATCCATCATTATTCTTAACAAACAAAATAGGTGCTCCCCAAGGTGATTCACTGGGGTGTATGAATCCCTTATCAAGATTTTCTTGGAGTTGCTTCTGTAATTCCTCCAAATCAATTGGGCCATTCTATAAGGTGTCATTGAAATGGGCATAGCACCCGGTGTGAGTTCTATTGAAAACCCAACTTCACGATTTGTTGGAAGACCTAGAAATTCCTCTGGAAACACATCATAAAACTCCCATACAATGGTCATATTCTTAAACGTGAGTTTCTCTCCAACCATTGGAGATAAATAACCTTTGTTTATTGGAATAAATACCCATAAGATGGATGAAATTTACACTTCAAGGTTATATTCAACCTTTCCTCGATAGATGATCATAGATTGATCAGGAATATGAAATGTGACTTCTCTTATTTGGAAATTTATATGATCTCCATATAATTAAATCCAATCCATGCCAAGAATCACGTAAAATTACACTATAGGAAGCATCACAAGATTTTCAGGAAGTACATTCCCACAAACTTCAATCGGAGAAGAATTGTAAACTTTCGATGCAACTGTTGTGCCACTAGGAGTTTTCATAGATAACTCAATAGATAATTGTTGGGGTATTATGGTGATACCCTTAGAAAAATCATTAGAAATAAAAGAGTGGGTGGATATAGAATTAAATATAACATTTGATACTTTAGAGTGGATGGTAAGTGTACCCTTCACCGCTTCTTTATCGTACTTCACATCGCCGATAGAAATTTCATGTGACATTCCTTTGTCTTTGGACTTAAGAGTTTGTTGATGTCGATCATCATAAACAACCCTTGGATTAGGGAATTGATTGGTATAATGCCTCATTTCCTTACACTTGTAACATTGATGTGTAGGAGGTTCATTCTGTGTAGCCTTTTCTTTGTTCGCATCACTAGACATATTTTTCCCATCACTGTGGCATTCAATTGCCCGATGACTTTCTTTTCCACACTTATAACATTTACATTCCCCTTTAAGTCAATTCCCTCCATGTTTATTTCAACACTTTGAGCATAAGGGAAAACTCAACTTATTTTCAGTGTGATCTTTAGATTTTCCTTTGAATTCCATTTTCCTCTTCTTATTAAACCCATATGACTGATGGGTTACTCCAATCTCAATCTCAACCTTGAGATCACATCAAAAAAAATCCTCATAGATATTGATGTCCCTTATAGATAATGCCCTTCGGAGACTTGGTTTTAATCCACTAAAGAATCGATCAATCTTACTCTCAGGTTGGATAATAATCCCAGAAGTGTACCTTGAAAGCCTTGTAAAATTTGCTTCATAGGTACCAACAGATTCATCATCCTTTTGCTTTAGTTCAAGAAACTCCTTCTCTATCATTGTTCGAATAATATGAGGGAATTAATTATTGAAAAATAAGTTCTTGAAGTCATACCATTCCATGGACTCAATTTCATCCCTTTTCCTTGTATTCTTGAAAATATTCCACCATTGATCAGCTTCACCTTCCAAATGATATACTGCTAAGAAGACTTTATCATGTTCAGAACATTGAAGGACTGAAAATATCTTTTCAGTGATACTGATCCATTTTTCAGCCACTAATGGATCAGAAGAACCGCTGAATGAAGGTGGACGCTGACTCATGATGGATTCAACAGAATGTTGCTCCCTCCTTTTCTCGTTTGGAAGTCCTACATGATTCATAGCTTGAGAAAGTTGTGTGAGCATGGATACAAAATTTTTCATTCCAGCTCCAAAAACATTTGGTTTCTCAGGGGGACAATCATTGCATTGCCCACTGCATTCATCATTAACACGGTTCCTTCGGGTTCCATCCATTGACTAAAACCAAGAATCATAGTGTGAGAAACACTAATTACAACAAGAAAATCACATAATCAAGAATAAAATTTCACACTTTAGGTATTATCATAGGTTATTCATGGCCATTTCTAAAACACTAAGACTATGTTATATTCTTAGAAATATCCTTAGGGTTCTTACTATGGCTTTCACATCCTAGATTCCAATGGTTGATTATACCTTTCCTCCGATACCAACTATAACGACCCATACATTACATAAATTGTTATTAATTCATAATTGAAGCATACTTATTACAACATATAACAAAACCATGATAGGACCATATAGTTTTAGTGTCTTTAGAAATTGGGAAACATAAACAATTGGTTCATAAATCATCTACATTGTCTCCCATTTATTTCATCATATCTAGAGTCCCTTTTGGTATATCTTACTTAATACCCATCATCCTGACCTGGGGAAAAGAAAACCTACAAAGGGTGATCTAAAATGCTCAGTAAGGGAAAACAAATAAAATGTCGATCTTATCATATTCATAAGAACATAACATTTTGAAAGTCTTATCCTGCAAAAGAGATCATAATATCATGACATGGGATAAATCATAGTAGTGAAATGTAATCCTAATATTCATAACATAATACATGAAACTTTATCTCATAAACATAATAATAGAAAATCATTTCATATTAGTCAAGACTCTTTTCCTAGACCATCATAGTGGACAAATTCTATTACTGAACTGAGTTCACTCCTCATTCCAGTCCTATATCACTGAACCAGATTAACTTTTCATTCCAGCCATGTCTATCTCATGAGATATAAATCTTTACCTAATGCATTGGAGGGATATATAGGTCCCACCCATCTCATAATGAAACAATTATTATGTGTGACACAAAATCATAAATCATACATCATAGCATAACCCATGTAATAAAAATAGTATTCTTAAACATCATGTCATCATAACATAATCCATATAAGATAAAAGGACTTAATATTTCCATCATAACATAATCAAATCAATTTAATAATAGGTATGGAAATAAAACCCTATATTACCTTAGATGGAAAATAATTTTGATAAAACACTTGAACTCCATTCTCGTGGAAAATATCCTTTCTACTTCAAAAACATTTTTCCTTTCTAAAAATGTCATAAAATTTTAAACTAAAATAAGTTTATTGAAAATAAACTTGAAAACTCATAAAGGAAGATTCATGGAAATAATTCTCTATGAAATCATAAAAATCCATTCATTCCGTATCAGTTAAAAAAAACATTCTTCTCATAGGTTGGCCGAAAAAGTCAAAAAGTATCTTGTACTGAAAACAAAAAAAGATTCCTTTCTTAAATTTTACTAAAAATTCAGAAATAGGTAAAATTGTATTTAAAAATTTTTATGAGGATAGAAATAATATTTCATATAGAGGAAACATGGATTTGGTTTATAAATATTCCAGAATAAATTCTGAAGTATAAACAATCTTGAATAAAAATGAGATTGTGATATTTTCCATTACCTTAGCTCTGATATGCTTTGTACGTACCCAAACCTCCTGTATAATGATTTAAATAATGTCATTGACTTATTATATAATCATATAAATTTTCATGATATCATATATGGTCATATTCTTATCTTCTTATTTGTAATATTTCATTGATACTTATTATTCTGGTGTTCATAGCTTTAAGTTCTTTTGCGTGTTTTGTCGAATAAATTCTTATTCCTCTTTTTAGGTTATAATTACATCATTTACAGAATGGTATTAGTATAATATATATCATATTTATTCCTTAAATTCATTTATATAATCATGGTTTAATGAAGATCATGTAGAACAAATCACATCACACCATGGAGACGGTAAGCTGTACGTACGCATGAGCGACGATATCGTTCTCATAATTTTTTAAAGGTATTGGAGTGGATGATAGAATATATAAGAATTAGTATCATGTTAAAATAATCATATATAGTTATTATTTACACCATTATACCCATCCAAGTAAGGTGGTGGTGGAAAATAGATTACACCACGGTGTGGAGACGGTATTTCGTACGTACACATGCGCGGTGATTTCATTTTCCGTAGGATGGATAAAAGGTGAAATGGGGTTGTTTAATATTTATAATAATATATCATTATATGAGTGGTACTGATGTTATTACTTTATAATTAAACAAATAAATAATAGGAAGAAGAAGAAGAAATAAATTTGAAAGGATCGGTAAAGGATATTACCTCCTCCTCAACGCGCCTCTTCTAAACCCCCTCTTAGGGCACTAAAGTTGGTCTTTGAAGAAGAAAAGGACCTCTAGTATGTTTCTAGGGAATTGTAAAAGAGAAATGGATAGGGTTTGGCCGAGCTTGAAGGCTCAAAATGTTCTGAGGAGTAGAGGGAGGAGGAGCCCTTTTATAAGAGAGGAGAAGGGCACTCTTGGAAACCTCTAAAATATTAATTTATAATAAACTCAAACCCCACTTAAAAACCACCAAAAATGACTCAAATCAGAATATTAGATGATATAGGGTTGTAATCTAATCAACCAATAAAATTTATACATGTTGGGAAATTATTTTAATCCTTATCAACTTGATTTATCCTTATTTAATCTATTTAATTTTATTTGTGGTAATAATATTCTAAATTTTAAATTGTTATAAATAATTACTTATGTGTTGTTAATTGTCCCTAATTGGATAATTTATGACTATTTAGATAATTTAAATTTAAATTTATAATTTTTAAATATTTTTTTTATTTTCAAACAATTTTATAATATGTTATTTTTATAAAAGAACAATAGTGTCAATTAAGACACTATTCATTTATTTGAATTTAAATAAAATCCACACATAGTATATATTCAAAAAAAATATTTAATAGATTCCTAACATGTCATATTTATCAAGTAAATTCTTGGATCACATTAAATAGTTCATATAATATTTATTTTAATATTTGTAAAACCATTTATTTGATATTTAAATCAATAAAATAATTTCAACATCACTATTGTATCATAGTTAATGATAATTATTTAATCCTTAAAAATTTAAAATAAATTTAAATTATGTATATAATTGTATTATATTTCTGTATACTATTAATTTTTTATGTTTTATGAAGTGTGTCACTAAATTAAAATTATTACACTTATGGGATATAATAGAGTGGCATGTTGTCACTTTCATTGGTTTTAATAATAATTATATAATATTCATGGTAAAAAGTCCATGAAATGAATCTATTCCCACCCTTAGGTGATATTGGTTGACTTTTATTAATTCAATAGAATTTTGGAAGGTGTTAGGATAATTTTATAATCTTATTTTTACCCTTAATTACCCGATTTACCTTTAACCGTAGTAAATAAAAATTACAACAGTTACTATTCATAATATCAAAGAAAATAAAACTAACCTATTAACATATTTTGGATCCACTGAATACTAATATGGAATCCATTTTTCAAAATTCAAAACACAGAAGTGGTAGTAATTATTTTAAAATTAATCCAGTTGTTAAAAAACGTGTTTTAAAATTTAAAACATTGTCAAAGATTGAAATGTTTTTACCTATGAATTCAATGTAAAATTAATGGAAATGACATAAATTATATTAAATGGTAAAAATATATTCTATTTATACTTTATAACAATTAAATTTTATCATTTATCCATATATATTATCTTGATGAAAAAAGTTGTTTTTAAGAAATATTTAGCGTATGTTTACTATTCATCAAAATATGAAAGTTATCAAAAAAGTATCAAAAATTTATCAAATGTAAATTTTGATATCCTGATTCAAAGGAAGAAGTTTATTTTGTAAAATGGAACATATAAACTTGTCAAAAATTAGATTTAAAATGGGTGCGCCATCAAATGGCGGTAAAACTGCATTTTATGAAAAATACTTCATTTATCCGAAAAATTGATTTTGTTTTCATACCTCATTCTAGAAAATTTGTAAGATGAATTATAATGTTATAAAATTAAAAATTTTGGTTAATAATATTACTAATATCTAGTTCATAATAATATATCATTTTTTATTGAAACTTGGTATTGCGTATAACGCAAGCTATCGAGGAAGGTTTCTCTTGCATGTAATGCAAGCCAAGCTAGTGTTGTGTGTAGTGAAAGATTCCTTTGGTGTTTCATATAACATAATACATAAATTTATATATATATATATATATATATTTCATAAAATCTCAGGGTGTTACATGCAATGTAGCTTCTTAGGAAGGGGAAATATTTGTGCCCTTGGTCTAGGGAACAATAATCCGAAGGTTTTTCCATGCCATATCTATATTCAATACCATCATAATACAATCATGATATAAAATTATAGCATGAATCATTAAAGTTTATGTGTTTTTAAGTATCCATAAATTATTATTGTAGTAAATTTTAGTATTTTTTTTATATTTTTTTGAACTCTTAAATATTTAATTTAAAATGGTATTTTTAGTTAAGGTATCATTTGAATGCATATTTCTCCTAACCTCACTCTAACATGATGAAATATTGTTTGAATATATTATAATCATCATAATCTCAAGTGATATTAATTTTTAATGTTTTTTTATTTATAAGTATCTCATTATGGGTGTCAGAAAAGAAAATTAGTTGGTTATATAATATAATGTAAAAAATCATCGAAATAATACTCTCTCATGATATTATTTTATTCGGTAAAGGAAAACCCATATATTAAATCTCCTATGATGAAGTGATCATCAATGGAAAATTCTTCATCAAAGTCCCATGGTATGAGTTAGGTCTATTGAGTAGAGTTATATGATAACTAGATAAAGATAAAAATCATAATTGGACTCATGATTGATTTGGGATAGACAGTAGAATATTATTTTTAAAGGATATTCAGAAATTTGATAAGTATAAAAAGGTATTTATATTTATTGATACACATCCATTACATAACTGATAAGTGGGGTAATTTTATGAAAAATTTAATCATATTGGTGATGAAATATACTTGTAAAATTTGAATGGAGTTGAAATTTGATATTAAAAAAATATTGGATGATGAAATGTTTTATGTAAAAAATTTAGGAACATAGAAAATCTATTTTATAGAGTACAATCTTGATCAGGATATTGTATTAGGGGGTATAAAATGTTATGGTTCGACAATATGGTTATAGTTTAATAATAATGTTCATGAAAATTCAAAAAATTATGTCATTAATAACTTCATTCAACATATATTATTTACAATGATAAGTGACTATTATATTGGGATGGAGCCTATTATTCTTTAATTTAATTTTATGCATCCAAAGAATCCAATCAACCTAGAAAGTATAATAAATATAATTTTTAATTTTATAACACGTTTTAATGGAAGACATATCTATTCCATTATACATATATGGATTTTTAACTTAATAATACAAAAGGTATACGGCAATGTAAATAATAAAACTATAAATATACATAAAGAGGATCACTATATTAGAGTATTACAACAAGGTAATATGGATAACTTTTTTCATCCATTGATTATTGATTGTTATGATTAAATTACTTATTTATTAAAGAAATGAAATATAAGGGAACAATATGAAGAACCTGAATGAGATTGTGTGCCTAATCGGCACTCTAGTCTATCTCAAAAGAAAAAGGTCTTGTAATCATGAAACCTTCAAAGAGATGGGGAAACAATCAAAAATATATATATAGATCCTAAATTGTTTCATAATTTCAATTCCATGAATCTTGTTTACCTAAAAATTGATTATGTAAAGGTATTAGTGAGTCTTGTAAAGAAGGAAACTAATTCGTATCATTATCGACATTAAAGTTTCATGTTTCTCACTAAGAACACAATATTTTTAAAAATAAATTGGTTTGGGTTGAAAGTGTATGAAAAAGATAGGTTTCTTTCATGGTTGGAGAAATTTTAAGTAGATATAAAAAATGAAATATTCCTACAAGGATATTGGAAAAAAAATTACTTCTAACATATCATTGAAAAAATGAATAAATTAGGGTTTTATCTTTTATGCCACATAAAAATTCCCAAGAAAAAATATAGATCATTTTAAATAAACCCATATACAAGAATATGTATCTAAATGATAGATAAAAAATATCACAAATAAATAACATTGGTGAAGTTAAATACTCCTAAACAATACTATTCTTAACTATTAAATGAATTTAATATCACTAATTATGTGGAGGAAATTTTTCAAATATTTAATGATAAATGCATTTAAATATTTTTTAAATTATATTTTAGTAAGTAATTGTATGGTTATATAATTATTTACCAATCTGGATTATTTTAAAAAATTAATTATATTCAATTTAAATTGTTTATATCACACATTTTTAATTTATGTAAACCATTTATATCTACTAAATTTATAAAAAAAAATCACCACATGTAATCATACGATTGGGGTTTTATCTAAGGAAGGAATATTTGGAAGATAGGTTTTTATACTCTTATGGATTGTATTTTAGAATTTTAATTTTAAATAATTGTTAACCTCATTATCCCATATAATAATATCTCTAAAAACTATACTTAGTTTTAACCATAAATTTTGATATTAATCCTAGAATTGGTAAAATTATAGGGTAATATTCCACTCTTCATGGAATCGATAGAAGACCACAAATAAAATATGGAACTGAATACATCAAAATTAAAACCCAAATGTTGAAGTATCTTAATTTATAATACTCAAATATCATTGAAAAAATAGATAAATTACTTTTTCTTGAATTTAAATCTCCTTTATATGAATTATTGTGATAATTTTTCATTTTAATTTTTATTATATTTTTTTTCAATCACCCATTTTTGTAGTGAATGAATGGTTTGTACAAACGCTAATCAATAAACCTATATCTAAATACCATACCATTACTACACTCCCAATATCCTTCTCCATTTCCTATCTATTACCCTTTTTACATTTATATTTGTTAGCTTTTATCTTTTCTCGTTGTGGGTGGTAGACCACATACGTAAATAGCATTTTGGGGATAACACAGTGACACACAATGAGTTAGTCATGACTGATGGCCTAGTGGTATCCTAATAACCTAAGGTTTTCTTGGATGATGAAATCATGAAGCCTATTAGGATGATGTGGAAGTAGGATTTCAATTATGAGGTGCATAATACTCATGTGGATGGGGGAGTCATATAGTTCATTGGTTATAGAGAATGGGGAAGATAGATGGAGGGAGAAGATAATTTTTTGACCAATTATTCTAGTGTTTTTTCATGGCTAGAAGAAGATAGGGTTTCTTATAGGATATTATATTAGTTATTTGATTTATGGAGGATCCTCCAACAAAATTGTTGGTTTAGAAAGTTGGTTAAACCCCACTAGTGGTAAAATACACCCACTATGATTCTAGGAGACCTGGGTAGGTTAGGTAAGTCTCCCTATCAAAAATTGAGTGCATGAAAGATGACCAAATGAGAAACCATACCCTATGAAGCACCCATGGGTGAATGTTTCATCATCTATAGGTGAACTCCAACTACGGGTGGACCATCTATATGTCTTCGTAGTAATGTGTGCCTCAAATCATGTCCAAAATATCACTTCCCTATAATAAAGTGTGAAATGTGTAGTGTTACAAACTCGGACCTCTCATTCTCTCATATAAGAAAGACAAATTCTATGGGATATATATTTTCCCCACATTGTCGTGCCATGTAGTATACCCAAGGTCTCCCAAATTAGGCACCATGATTATCTCCACATGGATTGATATAATATCGTCTATATAATTTTCATTATTTTTCATCAATTCATAAGATTGGAAAAATAAAAAGTCTATTCATAGATTTTTTCCATGTGGAATGTAACTATTTGATCCAATTTTTCATCATAGTATATTAATGGGTGTATTTTTTCATTTAGAACTTGTTATCTACCTAGATTCATTGATTTAATATAGAAAATATTTCCAAAATGAACATAATATTTTATACTCCCTTGGAATCATATTTTATGTTAGGTCATTAGTGCCCCATTTACTTATTTATGTTTTTTCTCCCCTAATGGAAATGGAAAAAATCCCCTTAAACTGATTGGTTAAGGAACTCCTAGATAAAATATAAGTTAGTCTTATATACTTATAGTTGACACTCTCATGATCAATTTTCCTTTCCTCAATGAAGGGGGTTTCATTCAAATAGGTTTGATACTCCCTCAGAGTGTGTGAATCAGGTATATAAAGATGATCTAGGTCTCCAATACTTTATACCATTCTGAATTCAGTCCCCCTATCCCATCACATGTACCTATTGAAGTATTTTAAGAAAAATATTTATTTTTCAATGTATCACGGATAATGGAGGGAATATAGTTTCAAGGAATAATTTGGGGAGCTACAACAAAAAATATTATTAGAGTGGGTGGTGTTATTGGGACTTGATGAGAACCTATATTTTCAAAATTTAATAAAATTTATAAATTTATCTAAACCAAATATTATCATTATGATTCCAAGATTATCTTTTTTTTATTTTTAATGATTTGGAATTTATTTTTAAAATGAATATATTCTTGTTTTTAATTGATTATTTTGTTATTTTGAATTATTTTGAATAAAAGACTATATCTTCATTTAATAAATTAATGATTTTAGGGAAGAAAAATGTATACATGAATGATTAGTGTAGGAGTTTCCAAAGAAGTTAATTTGTAAAGGAAATTTCAAAGTGATACATATATTTCAATTCCATATTTACATAAAAAATGAAACATTAAAATGATCCTCAATTTGTACATATATTACTAACTCTATATTTTAAAGGGTTATGTGAAATTGTTGGGTAAAATATCATAGTTATGTCAGTTTAATGGAATAAAATGTTAGTGTTCATTGAAATAATTTATAGATACCCCATCACATGTGTAAGATATTATTTTTTGGTCTCTTCGATATAAAAATAACTAAAAGAGGTCATGTTAGCTTATTTACCCCTCAGATAAGAATCAATAGAACACTCTATCAACAACATCTATGTTAACATTCTTATTCCAATTAATTTGATTTTTTAATTGTATGCTCATCCTCAATTATAATAGAGAGATACCATGTTTTTTTATCCAATGTTGGTTTTATGAGTTTTACTTGAGTCCAAATTTTATCAATTGTTTTAGTTTAATAAAAAAATTATAAATTTATCGATTTATATGAATGAGTGTTCAATGATATTACTTCACCCCTTCGATTTTATATATATTCCTCTACATAATTATTCCTCATTTAGTTATCCTTTACTCGATTGTCTAGGGGAATACATAGATCCCATGTGTTAAATGAATGATAGAGGATTTTTGGGGATCCAGTAAGTAATTATTTAGGAGAGGATTACTTTTTTGGTTTCTTGTAAGGAATGAGACTATACAATTCACATGGGAGTTCTTGAATGTTTTGTTATTTAAAATTTTTAATATTCTAGGAGATATAGTCATACATTTTATAGACTATATATTCTTATTAGTAATGAGGCAAACTATTTTAATCTAATGAGGGTACACCTATAACTAATTAAGGTAGAAACACGATTCATACTATCAACTTTTATTGTGTATTTTTATTGCTTGTTTTCTTCCCTTCACCTCATGAAAAACTTACGTAATTTTCCTTATTATTAATTTAAAACATATAAAAGAAAAAAAAAATATATAATATGTGTAATAGAATAGTGAGTGTCCTAGTTGGACCCTCACAATATGACCCTAGTAAACTTCCCATGTTACATTCAAGAGGTTTTATATTCATGTTTATTTTGATTCTGATAATAACATAAAATCACTAGAAAATTTTATTAGATATATAAGACATTTCATTATTTTTTCACCTTTTAACTAATCTCTTTATTTAATATTAATTTTTTATTCTTTTCATTATTCACTTGTTTCTTTTGTTCATGTAATCTTGGATAAATCTTTTTTCATGACCATTCTTCTAAAATATAAAACAATATTTATTACTAGTTGAGATATATTGGTAAAATAACTATAGAGGATATTTAATTAGACATAAAACAAAAAATTTAGTAGAATCAATCTCCCGTATCATAGGTTTCGGAGTTGTAATTACAAATTTCCCCATTCCATTGAGCTACACAAGAATAAACACCATAATATATTGAAGTGGTATTTTCCTACCACTTACTATATTGATAATTATGTAGAGTAAAACAATAATGGATTTAAAAATTATATGAAATAAATTTATTATTTTTTTCAGAATATAATATTACATTGAGAGTAGATATAGTTAAGAAGAACAAGGATTGGAGGACGAATAAATTTCCATGTTGTGTATTTGAAAAGATATAGAGGTTCCCAAATCAATAGTTTATAATCATTGTCTACCATATATTTCAAAAATTACAATGGAGTCCTTACAAGTAGAATAAGATATTCCATTGGGATCATCATAGGGAGATCATTGAACTATTTAATTATATGTTTTTGTTTTTTTTAGAAATTCAACATATAATTTTTCTCCCTAATTTGATTCAACAAATTTACCATTTTTTTAGTATGTCATAGGGGATGGTGGTGTAATGAGAAACATTGTAATAAAATATCTGGATATATAATAGAATACCCACTATAATTTATTATAAATATTAATCAGTAATATGGAATTGTGTTGGAATGTAGTGATGAAGGAACTCCAAAAAAAGAAGCTATTTTTCTAACCTCTCATACACTTGTTATTCTATAAAATTATTACAAGCTTTTCAATTTCACATATTCATATTTGATTATATTTAATACAATTGTATAAAACTCAAACAATAATAAAATAGTTCATAAAAATAAATCACTTCAAAATTATATTGGCAATTTTTTTATTCTTATAACTGAAGAAACTAAAACTCAAAATCAGGTCATGTTTCAGAAAAACATAAAAACATTACATTTAAACTTGAAACATGAATCATAATTAATTTATGATAAATAAAGCATTCAAATTTAAATATTATAATTAAATTTAATATAAAAATTGATCATGGATTGATGATTTACAAATATTCCAGTTAAAAATCAATTATTTAATAGAATAATTAGTCTCCTTCATTTGATGTTTATTATTATTCATCCCCACAAATATAACATTGATCCCATTATAATTTTATGGAATTTCCAACTCTAATTCTCACTAAATAAACCATTTTATTTTATTATTAATTCTAATAACTAATTATAATATTCAACTATTAATATTTAAAATATATTAATAAATAAACCAATTATATTCTACATCATTTATTGAAGATAATTTAATAGTTATTTTTTTTTGATTGAATCATAGATCCAATTTCATTTTTGTGATTTTTGAATATAATAAGAATGAAACAATTACCATCATTACTAATTTATTTATTTATAAACTAATTATATGAAAAAACTCATCATTTTGATATTTTCAGGATTACACTATGTATTAATTTCTATTTCGAAAAAACCAAATTCTCACACAAAAATTTTGATTCTACAGATGATGGTAATATAGATTTTCAAATTATTTTTACACAAATATGATTATTTATTATGTAAGTAAAATCCTTGGTTAATAAATATTTTAACCAAAAAATATAAGGTCTCATAATTTTTTAGTGGAATTAACTATTATATATAGAATTATGGTGCTTATGAATGGAAGGATGATGGTTAGGTTTTAGATATCATACCTGAGAAGGCTTAGAGCCATTGATTGCTTCTAAATACATTAGAAACATTACATGAAATCAAATCCAAAAGGTCCTAAGAGTGAATTAGTATTGGAAAATAACATAAATAAATGATACTTTTATTAAAAATATTAGACTAATTATAACATATTTTTTCTTCATTTTAATAAATAACTTTGAGGTTAACTTTAATCTATCCAGTAATTCCCTATATATTTTTTATTGTACACTTATCAGATTCCTAAGGAAGGAAACACAATAAGGGTGAGCTCAAATGATCTGTAAGGGTAAAAAATATTTAAAGAAAAAATCAATCAATGAGATTTATAATTATGAGATAGTAAATAACTTAACTGGCATTCCTTAAAATCAATAAACTAAGAGGGATGTGCATAAAAATTATGTAAAGGTGGTAATTGGAAATACATGTCATTAAAATAAATGATGCGACATAATAAATATGGAAAGAAAAGAAACTAAAACACATACCATTTAATCAATTAACTTAAAATGAAATGTCGCCATAGATATGTCGATGAAAAATATCAAGGATTAATAAAAACTAAAATTTATAAGAAGAAAATACATAATTATTGGATTTCATGTTTACCCTATAAATGGAACCATTACCATCATGACCTTTCACAAGACATTTTAGTGTATCGGGTAGAAACCTATCAAAATTTTCAACTAATTCACCTCATGAAACTATTGTTACATCAAATATCTTTCATTAACCAGTCCCCAACAAGTAGTGATATCATTAAATAGTCTCCAACCCATGTATAACATGCCAAAAACATTCTTCATATCGATTACAAATACGCATTATCAAATATTCATATCTATTAATGTATATATTTTTATCAACATTTTCCTAAATAAGAAAATAATTTTCAATTTAAACACCTTATAAAAAATTGTATCTTGTTTAGACAATAATTAGAAATATTAAAAATGATATAGATATTTAGTGTAAATTTAATGTCATATGATCCTAGGAAATTGATTATTTCAAGTTGACTAAAAGTAATCAAGGAAGTGAATGTTAATATTATCCTTGTAAAAATAAATCATAAACAGTCCATTATAATATGTAGTATGATTTCAATAAATAATTAACCATACATAGTAAAATAATGTTTTTTTCATTAATGAATGAAAATTTTGGTAAAAAATATTCTGAAAAACATTAATGAAGATAATATAAATTTTTTAATCCTTTTTAAAAAATACTATTATTTTAAAATAATATTTGAAAAAAATTTATTTTTAAAAATTAATCTTTTAAACATGAAATTGAAGATTTAACGAAATTAAAGTTGTTAAATTCACACTAGTTGTAGAAGATAAATATAACATTCCATTTGTGTGATTAATGTTTAGAAAATTCCTTATTCTGAGAAAGACAAGAAGATTCCTTCGAAAACATTTCTAAAATATAAAATGGTAAAAATGTATTCACCAAACAATTTTTTAATTGTATTTATTGAAAAATTATTTTTAGAAGAAAATAGGTTCTCTGACTGAAGTGGGAAACAAATTTGGTTTTAAAGAAAAACATTCTCTAAAACATTTTGTGTACCAAAGAGTGAAAAAATTGTAATAATTATTGATAATGGTCATGAATAACCAACATAGAGAAAATGAATGGTTTTACTGAATAAATTTCAAATAATTTCCTTGAATGGATATTCCACTAAAATATCATTAATGTTATTGTTAAGGAATATAATATTTAAACAATCCAAACTATCTAATACAACATTAAAACATTTTAAATCACAATCCTCTAGAAGGAATAAAATTAAATGAATATTTTAATATCATGATATTAAGTATATTAATTATATATAATGTAAAAGGGTATTATGTACACTGTATATAATAAACTAAGTGCCAAAAAATATATATGTCCTAATATAATGTTTTTTGAGATAAAATCTCTTACATTGAGTTTCCTTGAACGTCATTTAACATTATGTATAATAAACTTATGATAATTTTTACATTTTTAAGAACCTTTTTTATTTTTATCCTTAATTTTAATTAAATTTTTACTATATTGTATACAACTACTTAAACAATTATGTTTACATAGGGTGTTTTAACCAAATTTGATTTATGTGAAAAAACGACTTTGGTTAGTAAACTTTGGTAAAAGGATTAATTATATAACATATCAAGAAAAATAATAATTACATAATCATCATATTTTTACATAAATTATACTTTTAAAATCAGTCATTAAATATAGTTCTGGAAAATGAACCGATGTTATAATCATTGAGACGGTATGTTGTAGGTACACATGAGTAACACTCCCATATTCTGATGATTATTATAGAAAGAAGTTAAGTAACATCAATATGTATAAAATGTTAATTATATCATAAATATCATATTATTTAATCATATATACTTAAATATAGAATTATTGTTATGTAAAATTAATCACATTATGTCAAGGATGTGGTAATCCACAAGTCTATGAACGATGATATTACTTTTTATGTGTGTGCAGGGGTATTTATGAAAATGGTGTATATATAGTACATTTATACAAAGAAAATTATTTCATTAATATAATATATTTGTTTTTTAGTTGAAACGTTTTTATTTAAAACCATCCTTTATATGTTTCATCAATAGTGTGAACGAATCAGGTCGCTTTGAGGGGGCGGAAGTCCACACTTCCTCAAACGATGTTATCGTATCAATATAAAATGGAAAGAAACAATCGTATATTTAATAAAAGTATTATATAATTATAAGGAAATAATATATATCATATATATCATATATAAATAATCATTCCATCATAATGGCCATGATGATAGGTGTTAAATGAAAAATGAACAATCATTGTTTCGTGAAGTAGTAGTTAAAAATACATAGAAAAAATATATTTTTTACCCATTAGATTGAATTGGTTGTAAGATTAGGTCTAATATATATTATAAAAACATACTAGTATATTATTATACTATTGTTTTTATACAATCATGTAATAAAAATGTTTTAGGGATGGTGAATGGAAATAAAACCAAAAAGCTTAAGGAAAGGTGTTATCTCTTAATCAGGTAACACCTTTTGGTTTAAACCCAAAGATTCATGGGAATACATTTTAACTAATGGGGGTATATAAGATGAGGGTAGGAATTTTTGGGATCTATTGGGCTAGATGTTGGTTGAGAAAAATTTTCTTGATGTGTATGTGGAAGTGGTATGAGAGGAGGTCCTTTTAGTGGGGGAAAAGGACTCACATGTTCTTTTTAAAAAGATGTTAGGTGTACCCATGTTCTTACCTAAAAAGGTATTAAATATAAAAATAAAAATTTAATTTAATTTTAATTCACTAATTATTTCCATAAAATGGGTGTTGGAAAAAATTTATATGCTTTATTAAAAATCATTATGCCTCAAAAATTATAAATAATTTTAATCATTTTCACAAATACATTTTAACAAAATAATTTTGAAATTATTAGAAATTAGAAATTATTTTTAATCCAAAAATAGAATAAATTTTTCCAAATTCTAATCATATATGTTGCAGAAGTTGATTTAAATTTAATCTTGTTTGCGGGATGACAATGCGATTTTTAAAAGTAATCATGCATGAATGTTTTTTGTGTTCTTATAATCAATTTTAATGTGAAATTGATTTCAATAAAACAAATTTTATTAATTTATAAAAAAATTATCAAATTAAACATTAATACCAATTAATTTAATATATTAACCATATAAATAAATTCTATGGATAAGTATTTTTGAATAGAACTTCAGTATTTTTAACTTTTGATTAAATATTTAAATGCTTTAGAAAAATATAAAAAATCCACCCGAAATTAATAATTATGTTTTTCATTCAAATACTAAGTTTATTTCATTATGTTAAATCATTTAAATTTTCAAAATTATGAATTAATATTTCTTCTCCATTAAAAGACAGTAAAATTTACTTTATAAAAATATAGGTTTTATGTATAAAATAAAGTTTATTATAATTTAATACCTATAAAGCCTAATGGATGAATATCAAAAATATTTTATTTAATGTATATATATATATTTCATTAAAATAATTAACTTATTATAATTAATTATTTTTGTTCAGGTAAAAATCCATTCGAATTGTATATATAAAAATATTTTTCTCCCATTTGTTTTTATATTTGTTTCTCATTAATGGGTAACCAATGAATTAATTTTTTGTTTTTATAAATTATAAATAGTCATAAATTAGTTATTATTATTATTATATATTAATTATATAGATAGTTTATATCTCATTATATTTTAATGATATATTTGTGTTAGATAAAAGTCGGTCTTGCATGTAATGAAATCCATCGAGGAAGGATCCTCTATCATGAAACTCGTGATAACATTGTGTTTCATGAATTGAAATATATAAAAAAATTGAAATGGTAAATATATAATAATGTATCCACAAATTATATTACCTTATTTTCTTGGTGTCATGTTTCGTACGTGCTATTTAGTACAAGTTTCTTATTATATATTTTTGGGGTGTCATGTTTTACCCACCTTATTTAAATTGCATCCCCACAATTTAAACATGACCATGTAGATAATTATTTCTGATAGGTTATATATTTAAAATCTTAAATCATGATAATGAATCATAAGTCTATATATATAAATGGGATTAACGAAAGTAAAAAATTTCACACATACTACCAGATAACTAGCTCTCTATATTGGAGAACATTAGTGGATTGTAGAGATATATACTTGGATAAAAAATGTAAATATTTATAGGGACTGAATGAGGTCTTCAATAAAAAAATTAATGATCAATATAATATTTAAGTATTAATATACATAAATTTTTATGATTTAGAAGACTATCGATTTAATGGAAATTAAGGTATTAGGACAACATTTTATTTCTATGTCATTTTCTTAATGTTGGTTAATCGTTTACAACCTATGAATGTAAGGAAATATTCTTACATGACAGGTTACAATTTCATATGAACAATACCCAATTTTGGTTGATCATTGACCCAATTTTAATTCATTCCTTTACTCTTTGAAAATAATTTCCAGTGATTATTTTTTTATTCCCAAAAGCACTAAAAGAAACTTTTAATGGATCGTAAGGGATATAAAATAGTGAAAAGTATAACTACTTGTCATTTACTATCTTCCAAAAAATAGGGTTCATAGATTAATATATAATCCTTATAAGTGATATTATTGATTCATCATTAAAAACTATTTGGTAGATTTTTAACTATAAATAATGAAATATTAACAAGGATACTATATAGGTTATTTGTTGGTGTGAAACCTTTATAATCCTCTAGTATTGGGTTCATGACCTACAACATTTCCAAATTTAATTTATTGTCACCCAACATATATGTTATCCTTTTCTAAAACTGAATTAAAATAATTTTCAGAATTAAAATGATTGAAATCATTTAAAAACGTTGAATCACTAAATATCATTTTAATAATTTTTTTCAATTCAATAATATTACATAAAAGCTTCATCTATTTATTTCCACGTTGGTCCTTCCTTGGTCTTGGATTTATCAACAATATATTTTTTTGGATTTCTAAATCGTGAAACTATATCATTATTCTAAATCACCTTTAGTTTATCCTAGGTTATTCATGGTTAATATCATTCATATTTGGTTGTAATTAAAATGTGAATTATTTTTATAAAGACATAGCCTTAAAAAGTACATAATTAGAGGTTAAATCCATAACTTAACATTGATTCACATTGACAAACTTTTAATGTTTTGAGATATATATAATTACTCTATAACACAGAGATAAAAACTAAAATATTACAATGTAAACACTTCTACTCAGTACCCAGTTTTTCCTAAAAGAAAAAAAACTTTCTGAAGAAATGTGGTTTTGTTTCATGTTTAAAATTTATTACTATTCTTTTATCCAATCCTTGATTCTATTCTTCAATAAATCTTGTTAAAAACATTTATAAATTTTGGATGAGAATAAAAATCTTAGTAAAGAATACAAAAAGAATAAAAACTTTTATTCTTGTGAAAACATGTAAACAATGAATATTTTATCCTAATGTAATAATTTTCACATTTAAGAAGTAGTAAATAAACATCACCAAATATAATTTCAATACATACCATTTTAATAATTAAAAGATTAAATTAAACCCTATATAATTAAATATATAATGTATAAAGGAAATTTGGGATATAATAATACATAAATGGAATAAAAATATGATTCAATTCCACATATATCACTAAATGGAATAAACATACTGCCGACTTCCATACTCAATGCATTAGAGGTTGTAACGTAACCACCCATCCTTGGTTTATCACAGAACCACCTATAATCAATTTATCACTTAACCACCCCTATATGGTTTATCACATAACCACCTATAAAATTTCCATGTACCAATATATAATCATAACACATTTAATATTTCAATTATCAACATTTGACTCTTAAATTTTAATTTGCAATGTTAAGAAATATTTTCAAGATATAAAAATAGTCATTCATATTTCAAAACCATTTTTAAAACTAAAACACTAAAAAATACAATAAAATATTTATTTTTCTTCTAAAAAATAGTAAGGATTATATAGGAATACAAATATTAAATGATAGATATGTCAAAAAAGATGTCATTGTCGCTGCATACGTGAAAAAACATTCCTTTTTTCCATTTTTTATGAAAGTAAAATGATTCATAGAAAATGATTCATTTTGAAAATAAAATATAGACTTAAAATGAATTTTTTATTTAATTTTTATCCATATAAATATATCTGTGAATTATTATCCAAAAGAAAATATTTGATAATTAAATAATTAAACATTCAAAGTGTATCATACTACTTTCAACATTTAAAAATCAATATGCAATAATTAATACATTTATCAAAACATTAATTAAAATTATTAAAGATAAAATATAGATATAAATTTTCATTGTCTCTATACATAAACCTAATAAAAAATAAATGTTCATATTATAAAAAATGCATTAATGAAAGAAGTTTGGGGCAAAGTCCTTTGCCTCGAGTCTGATTCATCGTGTGTGTTCTTTATCGTCTAGAATAATAAACTATTGTTGATTTATACATTCCAGAGAACTTTTTTCATCTTTATTATTCATATTATATTAATTATTACCATTTTATAATAATAAATAAATTATTTATGTTCAAATTATACGTTTTATCGATTTTCAGTTCTTTGGTCGAAATGAACTTGGGATGATATTAATAATCCATGTGGTCATTTTTACATGATATCCTGAAAATAAAACATTATTTAAATATCTTATATATTCCTTATATAATTAGTAATAATAATATTTTAATATAAACTAAAACCACCGTTCATGGATATTGTAGGTCATATGAATGCAAGAATGCTATTTTTTTCTAGTCTTATTGAAATAACGAAAATTAAATGAAATATATGTAAATATGTATACAGATAAGATATTATTAAAGTAGAATTAATATGTCATTTATATTATATATTTTTACTAAAAAAATCCTTAGTGTATTCCATGTGATTTGGAAACTAATCACATCATT
The DNA here is from genome assembly GCA_963277665.1 of Viscum album. Classification (NCBI taxonomy): domain Eukaryota; kingdom Viridiplantae; phylum Streptophyta; class Magnoliopsida; order Santalales; family Viscaceae; genus Viscum; species Viscum album. The sequence continues at coordinate 881,831,147 of OY728143.1, read as the reverse complement.
TTGAGGAGGCTGTAGTCCACACAACCCCAATAGAAGTTATAGTATAAACATAATTCCGAAAGCATGAAGGTATGTTTAATATAACATTTACAGAATATTAAATAGTCTATAATATATATATTAAAAGAATATTTTACCAAAATAATTTTTTAAGTATCATTCTTGGTGGTAGTAATTGAAAAGGATCGAAAACACTATTAACTGGGGTTATTAACCAGTATAACATGGACAATACTTTCTTTTCTTTGAGTAAGCAGAGGTGAGAAATGAAATTTATATAATAAAATCTAATAGAAACATAACACTCCAGTATGTATATTATTTGGGATTTATCATGCATTTATGGATGAATGAGGTGAGGATAAATTATAAATAGGAAATAAATTAATAGAGTTTAATAAAATAACCTCTTGAATATCTCCTCCTTGAAATACCATTTTTGACCTTGTATTTGGTCTTTTGTTGATACTAGAAGCACTTGTACATGTGTTGAGTGAGGAGGAGAGGTTTGGAAAGATATTTGACGATCTAAAATACTTTTTGGGTTGATATGGGTTGCTGAGGGTCATTATTTTTACATGGGAGTGGTGACTTCCAGATATTAATTTAATGATTATTTTATATTAAAAGATAGCCATATATTTGTTGAATTAAATTAAAAGAATTTTTATTTTAATTAATATTTTTATAGTATTTTTAGGTTCAATATAAAAATCAACCACCCTTTTAATGGTTACATTTTTTAGCTATTTTATCCTTTTAACTTTTAATTTTAACCCTTTTCAAAATGTTACTTTTAGTAAGACAAATAATATTTTTACCTTGGTAACATTTTTTATATATAAAAATTAAAATTTCCTTAAATAATAATTTGGAGCTTATGATTTTAAATATCAATCTATTTTACATAATGAAATTTATATATTTGGGAAATTTAGATTTAAAATTAATTTTGCAGATGAAACTAAAAAGCTTGGATTTAAAGTGAAATATTCAAACGTTCGAAAAAAAATTATATCTAATTTAAATTTTAAATTCATTAAATTGAAAAAATTATATTAAATGATAAACACATAATATAAATATAATTTATATCTTATTAAAATTATCTTATAATAATAGAAATAAATTATACAAAAAACATTTTTGAATTCAATTGATGTATTTCTCACTATTCATTAAAATTATTATTTTATCAGAAAAATTCCACAAATTAAACCAATCTAAAATTTTTACTCAAAATTAAAAATAAGATTTTAATATTTTATAATATAAGTACTAAAAGTTTCTAAAACAATATTTAAAATTAGTTCTCCATCAAAAGGCTATAAAAATGCCTTTTTGAAAAAAGATGCCTTTTATGCATAAAACTGATTTTTTTTCTTATATATTGTACCAAAAACAAACAAGATGAACATTAAACATCATATTCATTTTATATTTCATTAATATAATTCTACAACAGTGATTTGATTGTTTTATACAAATAATTATTCTGATTTAAATATATTTTTTTCATAAAAACACATCATTTATATTAGATTGGTTTTTATTACAACTTATAATTAATTTGGTAAAAAAATAATCACTATATGAAAATGTGTAAAGAATATTTTCATAAATCAGTTGATAATGTCCTTTCCCTCCATTCAAATAGCATGGATATAATGGAAATATTTAAATAACAATTTTTAGTTTTCATTTAAGATCGATGTAGCATATCATGTACGATATCGAATATATGGTTTATTTTATAAAACTATAGATGTTACGTCCTTCCCTACTTTGGTAATCTCATCCTAAAAATTTTAAATTTGGGTTTGTTAAATAAGGTTTCACATTTCAAAATTACTTCATTGAAATCTTACAAAAGAAAAAGAACTAATAAAACTTACACCTTAAAAGAATGAAAGTGAAGTTATAAGGTCAACTGAGATAAGACATATTATATTTCTATGTGGAAGAACAAATGACCATCATGTGATGATGGAGAGTGATTGAAAACATTAACTGGATAATGTTAACAATCAGAAAACCACAAACATGTGATGAGTTAAAAATTATTTAATTTTATGTCAATAAAAGTAAACAGATAATTTGTTTGTTCTACTATCATGTTCATCAAGTTTTGTAATTTTTTTACTACTTATAATAATAACATAAGGATATATACTTTCTTGAAAATTATATTTTCATCAACTAATCAAATTCCACCACAAAATCATCTTTTTTTCCAAATGAAGAGTATTCAAGTTTAATTTTTCTCATTGGAATCACTATAATCAACTTTAATATAATCACATAATATACCAAAGATTAACTAAATATTTCTATTATCATGAGAAAATATCCAAAACCAATATGGTTTTTATAATAATAAAAACTTTAACAAAAATAATAAACCATTATATTCTGAAAAAATACTTTTAATCTCCAAAATTCAACACGAAAATTTGATGTTCATCATAAACCAGACAAGAAATAACAATACCTAAAATTCCATAAAATAATCCAAATTATTATTGAAATCCAAAATTAATAGTGATTTCATCACATAGTCTTCCAAGATAAATTTTAACATTTATCTTTAAATAACATCAACCATTATTAATGTCTTATTACAAAAAGTAATTAACCTTATCACATATTCACCAAGATAGGATAATCATTTCCATAAATAACTCAAATCATGATAAGTCTATAATAAAAATCATATATTATTTTAAAATAGAAATTAACCACTACTCATAAGTTAATATATTATATTATTCTATTTACCTTAATCATATAATGTTCCAAAAATAGTGAACGTCTTCCAAAATAACATGTATCAAATAATTCTCAAATAATTTTCCAATACGAAGGATGTCCATTTGATAAAACACAAGTTCCCAAAATCTTTTAATTATAAATCCATTAACTCATTTAACTAAAAATAAAATTCATACTAACAAGACATTTCATGTAGGCTAGTTGTAGGTGATACACTCGTATCTCCCTTATGTTGGGGGTTTGACTCCCATGACCTTGTCAGACATGATGGTTTGTCACCCATCATGCAAATTTTCAATTTTTTTATAAATCTATTTAATTCTTATAACATCCCAAAATGTGATAAAATCCTCAAAAATAACCATAACATGTTTTATCTTCAAATTTTATCTCATACCATTCATTTTGAAACCCAAAAATGTAATAACAAATAATTACCTTAATATCAAAGAACATATAAACCCTAATGGTTATCCATAATGTTGTAATTATGTTGATATAAGAAAAGATAATTCTTCATAAAATAATATTTTATCATAAACAAATTTAGGGTCCCACATACTAAAAAAAATACTTACAAATTAATCACATCATAAAATGGGCATTAATACATTTAAACATTTCACCATACTACAGTCTACCATAAAATGTGAATCCTTTATATGTAGATATATTAATCATTCCACATTCAAATTTATCTTTTATCCATGATTTTCTATAGTATAACCTAACACATTATTCAGACAAAAAAATAGGATCCATTTCTTATGATTAAATAATTTTAAAACACGTGACAATAAATAATCCATTTATTTCAAACATCAATTTATTTTTCCTCGTCTTCAATTTGAATGGAATTTGGTAATGGTAAACATAAATTTTTACAGTCCTCGAGATCCCATTCACAAAGCTTCTTCATAGAAAATTGATTTTCATAATTACCATAATCCCAATATTTAAAAAATTCAATTGATAATTTTGGAACAACCACTTTCCCGTTCATTGAGTCAACTGAAAGCATCCTTTTTCCTCGGTAGGTTTTTTCTTTATATCCTTTATTGCCACATCTATAACATTTTCCCATCCCATTAAAACAATTTACAAGGTTTTAATTTCCACATCCTTAACACATATGTTGTTTAATATACATATCTTTATGATAATTACATGAACGTCCCCATGGATTCATTTCTCTCATATATAATGCATTAGAAAACTCACCATGGTGCAAGAGGTTAATCATGAATCCTAATAGATTGTTTAGGATAACCACAAGAGTTCTCATTTCATATCCAATTTCATTTGGATGCATTTTTAGATAACCACCACATTTTACTTCACATCCTTAATTACATTAGCACATACTAGATCATTACATTTACTAAAATAATAAATTTTAGTGTGATTATATCAATAAAATAGTCATATAATATCTTATGAGGAAGATATAGACAACAAAATACATATTTATGTTATCTAAAACTCATTAAATTTATGTTAAATAAATATGACTCTGTTATCCTATGAATTATAGTTATATATATCATTTAATGTATACTTAAATATCACCCTAACATCTAATGTTATCTAAACCATCCTATGATACAACTATAAGGACTAATCATTAAACATTACTTAATTTTGAGTTAATTTTATAAGTAGACATTATTTCACATTGAATATCTTTTCATGTATAGTGATTTAGATAATTAGGTCATAACTCATAGATAAAAACATAAATATTACAATGTGTACACTTATAATTACTATCCATTTTTTCATAAAATAAAAAATATTTAAAAAAACATGGTTTCATTTCTTATTTAAACATAAACACTTTTCCTTGATCCTATCATTTACTTTATTCTTCATTAAATCCTCTGAGAAAAATATCAATGATTAAAATGATTCCAAAAAACTCATTAATGGATACACAAATAATTAAAATTATTAGTCATATGAAAATATGTAAACTATGAATACACTATCACAATGTATTACTTTTCACAATCATGAAATAGTAAATACACTACACCAAATATAAGCTCATTGCATACACATTTGGAAATAAAACAAATTCCCTTAAAACATATTGAAAGAAATACATAACATATAATGGTAACTTTGGACATAATCATACTTAAATGCAACACCCATACTTTTGACTTCCCCATATATCTCTAAATGGAAAATTCATACAACCGACTTCCACACCTAATGCATTGAATGTTATAAAGTAACCACCCTTCATTGGTTTTTCACAGAACAACCCATATTTGGTTTAACAAGTAACAACCAATATTTAGTTTATCACATAACCACACATCCAATGTCCAAGTACCATCATATAATCATAACACCTACAAGAATCCAATTATCAACATTTCACTCATAAAATTTCATTTGTAATCACAAGTAATATTTTCAAGATATTGAAAAATTCAATCCTCCCTCAAAACCATTTTTAATATAAAATTCCAAAAAATGGAATAAGGTATTTTATTTTATTTAAGAAAACATTATTTCTTATAGGGTAATCCTCGTATCATATAATGGATATGGAGACAAATAAATCATTTTCAACGCATATGGTAAAAAACTTTTTTTCATTTTGTAAAGAATGTAAATAAAATTCATATAAAAATATTACTATTTAAAAACGTCAAAATATAGACATAAAATTTCATTTCTAATCCTTTTATATAAATATATATAAATAAATATTTTTTAATATCATGAATATAATATTTGATAATTAAATTTTTAAACATTCAAGGTGTCCTATACTAGTTTGAACATTTAATTATTTATATCCATGAAATAATACATTTAGGAAAACATTATTTAACCTTATTATATATAATTTATTGATATAAAATTTCATAGTGGATTTATAAATACCTAATTCAATAATAAAGGTGTATATTATCATGAAATTCATTAATTAAATAATATTAAGAGGAAATCCCTTACCTCGAGTTTGATTCATAATTTTCTTTCATTTTCTTGAGGAAAAATAAAATTTGGTTAATTTATACTTGATTTAGAATATTTTTAATGTTTATTAATATTTTTATATTACTTTTAACATGTTATAATAATTATCTAATTTTTTAAATTCATATCATATGTTTTGTCGATATTCAGTTTTTGATAAATAAGTGAACTTTGTATGATGTCAATAATCCATGTTGTCATAATTCCGTATTATCTAAAATATAGAAAATAATATAAATATCTAACATATTCATTATATAATTACTTATTATAATCATTTATGAAAAACTAAAAACAACACTCATGAAGATGGTAATCCATTCATACGCATGAAATCTATTTTTGGTTTTCATGTTATATTAAAGGAACAAAAATTAAATAAAATGTATGAAAATATATTTAAATATATAATATAATTTTTGTATAATTAATATATATTATATCATATATAATTACTAAAAAATATATAACACATTAAATTGGATGTGTGAACGAATCACATCATTTTGAGGGGGTGGTTGTCTACCCACCACCAAAAGAAGTTATTATATAACTATAGTCTCAAAAGAATTAAAGTATGTTTAATAAAACATTAAAGAATATTAATGTGATAATAATATAAATATTAAAATATTATTTGACCCGAATAATGGTTTTATGACCCGCTAATTAGGTAGTAATCGAAAAGGTACCAAAACATTATTCACGGAGGTGATTAACCGACATAACTTAGACAACAATTTCATTTCATTGAATAAGTGTAGGTGAGAACAGAAATTTATTTGATATATTCCATTAGAAACACAAAACTATAGTATGTTTATGATTCTTGAGATATCATGCTTTTATGGATTAATGAGGTGAGGAGAATGTAGAAAAATAAAAGAAATTAAGAGAGGTACATTGAGAAAATTACCTCTTGAATGTCCCCTCCATAAAAGACCCTTGCGGACCGTGGATATTTTATTTTAGTGAGAAAAGAAGATGTTTTATATCCAGAGTATGAGTACAAGATATTTGTGCTAATATATTATAATGAATAATGTTTTTTGGGTCTATATGGTGAGTTGAGGGTTCTTATTTATACTTGAGGAGTTGTGGGTTCAACTATGTAATTTATTGATTTTTTTTATATTAAATGATAACTATATAGAGGTGGAATTAAATTCCAAAAAATTGTATTGTAATTAATGATTTATATGATTTCAAGGTAATATCAACACCTCCACCACCCTTTAAATTTTATAGTTATTCGGTAAGTTATACTTTTTACAATTAATTTCAAACCTTGTTTATATTTTACTCTTACTATATTAAATAATTTTTTTACCATGGTAACTTTTTCATATATAAAAATTAAATTAAATTTAAAACCTAATTTGAACCTTATAATTCGAAATATTTAATTCATTATTGATAATTAAATTCCCATATTTGGTAAAATAATATTTCAAATTAATTCTGTTGATAAAACAATAAAGCTGGTTTTTAAAGTTAAATATTGAAATGTTTGAAATGTTTTTATATAAAATTTCAATTTTAAATTAATTCCAATGACCAGATATTATTAAATTGTAAACAATAATTTAAATATATTTAAAACCTTTAAAATTATATTCTAAAAATATTAATAAATTAGACAAAAACTGTTTTGAATTAAAATGCAGTATTTCTCAATATTCATTAAAATAGTATACTTATCATAAAACTCCAAAAATTAAACCAATGTAAATAATGATGTCCCTATTTAAAATAAGAATCCTATTTTTTTCAAAAATAAAAAATAATGGTTTCAAAAATTATATTAAAAATGGCATCTCAATCAAAAGTTGATAATAATGCCTTTTTGAAAAATACTTCTTTTATGAATTAAATTGTGTTTGTTCTAATATCTTGTCTATTAAAAATATAATAATATTATTAAAAATACTATTGAGTTTACATTTTATTAAAATAATTCATCAAGAGTGATATGATTATTTTATAAACAAAATTATTCTAATTTAAAAAGTTTTTATAAGAATGCATCATTTATATTCAGTTGGTTTTTATTTCTATTTCTTATTAATTAGATAACTGAAGAATCACTATTTAATCACGTTTATACAATATTTTCTTAATTAAATTAATAATTTTCATTCTCGAAATTATAAGGGGTTGTATATAGTGGTAAAATTAAATAATAATATTTAGTTATTTGTTGACACTCGATATAGCATATCATGTACTCTATTGAACATTGTGTTTCTTCAGCCATGGTATGTTACAATCCAAATAATATCACCCCTGAGTGTCAAAATAGTTTCATAGTAAAACCAGTGGCCATGTACGAGGTTTACCTAAGTTATTCTTAGAACACGTTGTATGAGTTGTTACTCTTAGATACATCTAACCTAGAACCATGACCACATGTAGTATCCAAATTGGGATATATTTCTAGGAAAACTATATAATATATATCTAACCAAAATTATAGGTTTTTCTTCTATACTAATCTTCAAATTATACCATAGGGTTATGTTCTCTAATAATATTTTTCCTAAATCTAGTTCCCAATTTTTGTATGAAACATCCTTCTGATACAAACTACGGAAACCCAACCCAAGAAGGCCCTACGATTGTGTCTACTGCTAATTACATTGGAATTGTAAAATTAATAAAATCCTACATGACTGAAGAGTTTTTTTGTCTTGGTAAAGTACACACATAAATGGTACATTTATTAATAAATAGTAAACTTTTATAATAAATGTTTTCTTTATTATAAATAATTTACTTTGAGGATAACTCTAATCTATATAATAATTCCATTAAAATATTTTATAGTACACATCTTGGAATTATATGGATAAAAACACAATATGGGTGAGATATAATTCTTTTTAAGGGTAAAGTATATTGTAATAAATAATTAATCAATGATATTAATAATTATGAAATGGAAATTAAATTAACTCTTATGCCATATAATCAGAAAACTAAGAGGGATGTTTATAAAAAATATAGAAAGGTAATAACTAGAAACACGTACGATTCAAATTACTAGATACGGAAAAAATAATATGGAATGTTAAGAAACTAAATCACATTACATTTAATCAATGAACTAAAAAATAAATGCATTCATAAATATTTCAATAAAAAATCTCATGGTTGAATAATAACTGAAACTAATATGAAGGTAATTTTTAATTATCAGAATCCATGTTTCTTATGTACATGGAACCATTACCGTTATGACCATTCACAATACATTTTAGCATATCGGGTAGAGAACCATCTAATTTACCAAACTAATTAACCTAATGAGACAAAAAATGCATCTAGGGGATTTCAATACACCTTCCCAACCTAAATGTGTTTTATTAAATGGTCAACAACCCATGTATTGAATGCCCAAAACATTCTTCATATCGAATAAACAATAAAATATTAATATTCAATAATGTATACTAATTTAACAAAAAAATTATGTAATCAAATAAAATTCAAAGTAATAACTGTATAAAAAATAGTATACATTTTATCCAAGAATAATATCCATGAAAATGATATATATATTTAGGAGAAATTTAATGTAAAATGGTCACAAGAAATTTAATATATTAAGGGGACAAAAAATAATCAATGATGAGAATGTGAATACTATCCTTGAAAAAATCAATCATAATCCATCCATATAAAGATTTTTTATGGTTTAAAAAAAACCTAACCCAAGTGAAGTAAAATAAATGGTTTTTGTAATTGATGGATAGAATTATTGTAAAAATACTTTTCCAAGAAAACATTCTTAAAGAAATATCCTATTGTTTTTAAAACCTTTTTGAAAAACAGTTTTTGTTGAAACCATTTTCTATTAAAAATAATTATTTTATCCATCAAAAGGAAGCTTCATAGAGGTGTTTTTTGGTATATTCTTACAATTTTATGGGTTAAAATGAACAATACTTTTATACAACTAAAATTTAGAAAAATTATTTATTTTTAAAGAGATGGGAATATTCCTTTGAAAACATTAGTAAAAGAAAAAAGGGAAAAACTTTATTATGAAATAATTTTTGAATACATTTTTATAAACCTTATTTTTTAGAATAAAATAGGTTCTCTAGCTAAATAAAAAAACAAATTCATGTTTTTTGAAAAATAGTTTCTATAATATTTGAGTTCCCAATAGTGGGAAATGGTATTAATACATGAAAATGGTCATGAATAAATGAAGGATATAAAATTAAAGTTTTTATATAACAATGGTCATATAATTTTCTTTAATAGAAGTACCGTTGAAATATCTTTGAAGTTATTATTAATAAAAATAATCTTTTAATGTTCTAAATTATCCCATACCACTTTGAACTATTTTTTATCATAATCCTCGTAAAGGAATAAAGTTAAATTAAAGTTATAATTTCAGGATAGTAAGGATATTAATGATATATCCTATAGAAGGAATCTATATACACTATATAAATGAAACTAGGTGCATAATAATAAATTAGTCTTAATATAATGTAAACAGAAACAAAATCAATTACCTTGAGTTTTCTTTTTGGGGGACCGTCCTTTAAATTCATGTATAATAAAATTATATTATTTTTATTATTTCCTGAGAAAAGTTTTCATTTTTATCACTACTTATTTTTCTATTTTTACAATGTTTTATACAACAACAGAATCAATTATGTTTACATCAGTTGTTTTGATCAAATTCTGTTAAAGTGTCAAAACAACTTCGGTAGGTCAACTATGGGAAAAGGGGTAATTATATAACATTTATAGATTATTAAAATTTAAATAAATATCTTATTTATAAATAAATGATAATTTAAAAATCAATAATTAATTATTTTTATGAATAATGATTCAACACTACAATCTTGGAGATGGAAGTTGTATGTACCCAAGAGTAACGTTCACATTTTTCATCGATCGTAATGGAATGAAGGTAAGTAAATTAAATATTTATAGAATGATAATTATATTATAATCACAATATTATTTAATCTTATTTACTTATATATAGATTTATTGTGATTTAAAAGGGATCACATCATATCGAGGAGGCGGTAGTCCACATGTCCAAGAATGACATTGTGACTTTATATGTCTATAAAAGAGTAATAATGACAATGATATATTTATCTAGTATATTTTAATAAATAAATACCTTTATATAATATAATATATTAATTTTTATGTCTCAAATGGTTAATTAAAACCAACCATTATACATTCCATGTATAGTGTTAATGAATCACATCGCTTTGAGGGGGGAAGTATTCCACACTTCCTCAAATGTTGTTATAGTACTAACATAATTAGAATATATTAAATGTTTGTGTAATAAAAGGTTTAAAAATTAAAATTAAATAATATATGTCATATATGTCATATATAAACATTCTATATGTTAGAGTGGCCACAATGACAGGTGGTAATGAAAAAATGAACAATCATCATTTCCTGATATAGTAGTTTGATGTACATAGAAACAAAACATTCGTTACAAATTATATAGAATTGTGGTTAACTGTAGATAAAAACCTCGACATTAAAACAAACTATTATATTAAGGATACTTTTTTTATACATTAATATAATAATAAGAGTTTAGGGGATTGTATAATGGAAATTAAACTAGAAAGATTATGGAAAAATGTTACCTCTTAATCGGGTAACTTTTTTTGGTTTGAACCAAAAGAATTCATAGAATGATTTATTCCTACTTGGGAATATAATATGAGGGTATATATTTTGAGGATCTATTATGAATGATCATTTTCAACAAAAAGTGTCTTAATAGGTGAGAGTAAGTGGGAGGAGGGGAGGTCCTTTTATAGAGGAGGAAAATAATGCACTTAGTAGTTTGGAAATGAATTTAGGTGTACCCGCATTCATACCTAACAATATTAATCCATACCCAAACATTATCGATAATTATAGTTTAATTTACAATATATTGACATAAACTTGGTGCTGTAAAAGTTTATTTTTCTTTTTGGCCCCTAATTTAAATTATCATTCCTTTATTAAGTTTAATTTTCTCTTTTAATTGTAATTATTTTTAATCACATTCACTAATCATTTAGGTCAAAAAAATTATTATTATTTTAATTTATGAATTATCCATATTACCAATATGGAATCCATGTCTACAAATTAAAATCATATAATTCATAGCATTGGATTTTAATATAATCATATAGGTGGGATGTCAATATAGAGTTTCAAAGTAAAAACGTCCAAATGTTTTCTGTTTTTATAATCAATTTCAATGTAAAATTGATTAAATTAAATAAATTTTATGAAATGGTAAAAATATGTTCTAATTAAATTTTAAAATCAATTAAAAGTGTAATTTATCATTATAAATATATTAGATAAAGAATCATTTTTGAATAAATATTCTGTATTTTAAATATTCGTTAAAAAGTGAAATGGTTCATAACAGTATAAAAATTTCCACCTAACCTTATTAATATGTTTCTCCTTAAAATTTGAATATTATTTTAAATTATTAAATCAATTAATGTGTACAAATTAGTAACTAAAATGTTTTATCTGTTAAAAGGATTTAAAATTTCCTTCAGAAAAATATAGGTTTTTATTTGTAAAATATAATTTGTTCCTATCTTATGCATATCAAACCAAGTTGATGGATTTCAAAAATATTTGATTGATTATACAAAACACAAAATTTTCAATAAAATAATTTATTAATTGAAATTAAATATATTTAGTAAGGAAAAAATATAATCATAAAAAAGATTCTTTTTATATCTCATTGGTTCTTATATTCGTTCCTCATGAATTGGTAAGCTATGAATCAATTTTATATTAATATAAACAATAAATTTTCATAGGATAGATATTACTATCATAACTACTAATTTTATTTCAATTTAATATATCTTTATATTTTAATAATATATTATTTTTCAATAAAAAATGGTCTTATATATAATGTAAACCATCGAGGAAAGTCACTCTTGCATGCAATTCATGATAACTCAGTGTTTGATGCATTGAAATATATATAACATAATTAAAATTGTACATTTATTATAATGTATCTTGCAATTATATTACTTTAGGTGATTTTTATTGCATTTCATACACTCTATCAAATACTAGGATCGTACAGTAGATATTTTGAGCGTCACATACGTAGACACTGGATGATGTTTATGCACTACTCAATTTGGATGATATGATTTATATGTAAAACTAAGTCACCCATTTGAAAGTTATTGATATTTTGGATTATTTATTTGTAGATCGTAATAGTTTTAAAAAATATAAATTTTTTGAAAATTGATACCAAAATAGATTCCAGTCATATCAAGACCACTTCAATTACATCAAAACATATAGGGAATTTATTATTCCTTCTGTAACTCTTACTCCATATTCGAATGAACTCTTGAAACATATTAGTTATAAAATTAGAGTAATTTTTTATATTCACTATAATTTAATCTTTTAATCCAAATTAGATATTATAAACCAACATCTATGTGTTGTTTCACACTAATTATAGTAGTCATATTAAATAACATAATACACAATTGGTATACCCTTTCAAATATAACATTTTGTATAATATGAAATATGTCTCAAGAGGTAAATTGTTTGAAAAAAATGATTACCTTATTTCCCATATTATTAATATGAACTCAAATATCCTATATAAAAAATAAACTATCTTTAAACCTTAATACATAAACATATTTATTGATAAAACTATTTATGATTTTAATTCATTATCAATATCAACATGTATATTAGTTTTCCCATATTGTCCAACATTAGTCCTCTAAGTTTTTAATCATTTGTACTAGTTTCATAGGATCATTTTCGACACACTTTCTTCATCAAAATTTCAATATTACAATATTTTTAATGTTACTATAATGGTAAACATATAATGATTTATAATGAATCAATTTACATTCATGAGTGTTTCACTCTTTATCCATGATGATGGAATAGACAATAATCACACATCAGTTATATTATATTCCAATGAAAGGTTTTATATTAATATTTGAGTAACATATTGATATAACATTTTCAATATAAAAACTAAATTAGTATTTAAATATTTATATCATATTATACTAGTAATTAGTTTTTGTATCCACCCATAGTATAATTTTATAAAATTGTTCAACTATGTGAACCAATTTCCTAAAAAATGAATATACCTTCACTAATATATTATTATGATATTATTTATTTACAATATATTTATAATAGTTTTAGATGAATATCATAAAGTGTTCAATAGTTTATATTATTATAATTATAAAAAAAATAAAAAAAATGGTGGTTATGAGACAATCTGACAGCATGAATAAATATTTTCCCTTACATATTTCCATGTTTAATATAATTAATATTATAATGATATATTATCATTAATATCAGTAATATGTTATTAAATTTATATTAAAACCCTTATTTATGTCATAAAAATATAATTTATCAATTAAAATCATTTTTAGAGCCTTCTGTGATTGGCAATAATGAAAAATTCAATGCATCATTCCATAGCAGTTATAGTTCACATGTACGCATGGATAATGATTTTATTTTCTAGAATGTTAGAGAGGATTATTATGGATTAGCAATTTACTAATAAAAAATAAACAATAAAAAATATTTATACATTATATTCTATTTGCATGTAGTCATTTTCTTGTAGTGAAGGAGAACAAACATGTATCATCATGGAGGTGATCGTCAACACACACACACATGATTCGCATTTCAATTATTCATTAATTGAAATGGGGTGGGTGGATAATAATTATACCATCATTATAATAACATATTATATTAATATCTATAATTAATATATCATTTTAATATTGTGTGATTTATTTTTAGGAAGAACAAGGGCACATAAAGATATAGAAATGAGAAAGGAGATTTTATAATAGTATACCACACTACTTGGATTTTATCCATTAAGATGGGGGTGTTAAAAATTTAGGGATAATATTTTGAGAATACCATGACTACATAATGGGGTATGGGAATGATGGTTATATGGTTGGGAAGAGTTTGGGTTGAACTAAGTATGTTATCGTATGAGAGGAAATAAAGAGAGGAGTGCTAAAAACATTTTAATAATGGGAAGTCACTCTTATGGAATATAGTAAAAAAATTAGGATAAAATGTCATAGTAGATATATATGGTCTATAATGTCTTCAACCTCCCATTCCAATAAATGTTTTAAATATATTTCTCCATTTATCTATTTGTTAACCACTTTCTACCCATTTATATTTTTTACATTGGTAACTAGTTTTTTACAAAATAATTCATCCTTTATGATTGAAAATAAAATGTTCCTTATCAAATAACATATACATAATGATTGAAAATTTTAAAAACATTCTAATTTAATAATTTTATAAAATAAATAAAAATTAATTATAATATACTAAATGTGTAATGTTTTAGTTTTTTAAAAAATTATAAATTTAGTTCCAAAAAGATTAATATTAGCGTGAAAAATGAAACCAAGATTTTTAAAACTATAAAGTCATTTATAATATAAATATTTGGTCTAAGAAATATATATCATTAATTTAAAATTTATACTTATATTCATAAAATGTTATAAAAGCTATGTTATTTCTAAAAAATTATTTTTTTCACTATTCACCTACAATAATTTTTTTTGAAAAATATCATATATAAATATTAAGATAATTTTATGTAAGAACTCGGATCTTCTTTTCTGGTACGTTTTTCCTTTTTCTGGACTTTTTGATAAAAATGAACTCTCTGGAAATTTTTGAAGTACACGCCATGTAAGTTCTCAGTACACGTCGCGTACTCCCTTTTCCGCTCGAAGTTGTGTGCTGGTCGTGTCCTCCACACACACAGTGTGTAAGGGTGAGGTGGAGGCCGATTAATTTGGAGTATGGAAAACTGAAGTACATGTCGTGTACTCAAGAAGTACATGCCGTGTACTTTCTTTTTTTTTCACTAAACGGACCGGGGTCGTGCCTTATCACGATATTTTCCTTCTTCTAGGTCTGGTTCTTCTGAGAGAGACCCGTATGGCCGAATCTTCCCCGAGCTCCCGCCTCACCGTCCGTTCTCCGATTTGAGCACGGTCAGTTGTGTTGGAATCTCAGCGTTGAGTTCTTCCGTCTTCTTTAGCCTTGTTTCTTGATTCCTCCTCGTTTCTAAGTTATTATGGGATGAAAGTTTTGTGTGTTTTCTCAGATCTTCGTCGTTCTAAGAGGAATATTTCGTCGAGGTTCACGTATATCGATTGCCTAGGATCGAGGTAGCTGGTTTGTGCCTTTCCATAGAAAGTTGATGAATATTATGTACAAATTCCACCAATACCCTTGAATGGGGTATTGTGTGTTTCCTGTTTTTCCCCTGCTATTTGACTGCTTACTTGATTGCTGTAGTGGAGGTTTATGTTTGTGAGTAGATTAATTTATTTTGTGCTCAGATTGATTTTTCATGCTTGTTCTACCTATTTGGCATTTTTTCAGTTTCCATGCCTAGTCGTAGGATAGTGGAACTGCTACTTTTTATACTGTTGAGCCTTAGTTGATAGCCAAGTAGTTCTTGAGGTTTACTTGGACGATGCACGCACGCTGAGCATGTTTTACTTTTCCACACAGGACTGTGAGAGCCTAGTGTAGTAGACCATAGGGAGAATTGATGTAAGGGATTCTCTGGAGTGTCTTTTAATTACAATGCAAGACCATAGGGGGAATTGAAATTGAGTGCTTCCTCATAGATTTTGTAGTTCCTCGACGCAGGCCACAGGGGGAATTCAAGTTGAGTGCTTCCCCAGAGAGCCTTTAGCATGATACGAGACTATAGGGAGAATTGACGGTGAGTGCTTCCCCAGAGAGTCTATTAATTTCATAGTTAAACCAGAGGGGTGAGACTGTGTGTGCCTCCCAAAGGGTTTCTATAACTTGTGGGTTGAACCATAGGGGTTAGGATGTGAGAGCTACCCAGAGGGTTACCTATTTCTTCTTTTGTTGTTGGCTGCTTACTTGTGTACTTTACTTGTTAGAACTGTGGATTGTAGCTGCTTGTGCTTTCCTGTTTACTACTTCCTATTTATTTACTGCCATGTATTCATTGACTATTAGGCAAAAATATTTGGGTGACTGCCTGCTGGGATTTTATCTCACACCCTATTTGGTCCATGCTTTTTGGAACAAGCAGAATATGTTGTTGCAGGTATATATAAGGGCAAACTCCCTTCTACTTCAGGTTCTTTATTGAACTGGAGCTGGGGAGCATGGGACCGAGTCGTGGCTCACGATGTTGAGGAGCTTACTTTGTTTTCTTTTGCACTTGGTTTCAGTTGTATTTCAGCACGTTGTTTTGGTTGCTAATTTCCTTAGATACTTGTACCTGCTGCATCATTGTCATCATTGTTATATATCTACATTGCTTCTGCTGTTTGGTTTCTATTGTTATGCATGTTGTTTACTACTTCCACTATTTATTATTGTTTTCTTACCATGTATACCTTACCGAATGAGGGAATAGTTTCCCCAATAACTTACCACGACCCTTGCTGCTAGTTGCCAGCCTCTGGCATTTGGGGAAACGCACTTGAGGACATGTGGCAAACTGGGTACAGGGCACCAGTGGAGGGGCTCCGGAATCGGGTCGTTACAAATTGGTATCAGAGGAGTTCTTTTCTCTTGCTTTACTGTTTGGAGACCTTATCCAGGGATAGGATGGATTCGGTACATGGCATTAAGTTTTTCTTGGGAGTAGCTAACTCGTGTACAGGGAAGAGCAATACTACCTCATTAATTGCAGTTTGCTAATTTTGAGGTTTTATAGTTGACCTGATTTCACCTAGAGTGATTCACAAGGATTGTGCTATTACGTTTTTGATATTTGGTTTCTATTTCTATCGCAAACCGATGAGATGAGGGTATTCCATCTCATGCATCATATAGGCACTTGTAGAAATCACATGCCATGCATTCTTTTCATGCTATATAGGGTGCATTAGCGATTGCAAGCTATTGTGATAGACTCTGTATAGATTATGCATGTTGTTGTGATAGATGCTTGATAGATGATTTGCAGTTATGTTAGTAAAATTGTTTGTTTTTCTCTTTGCTTAAAAATGACCTTTTTTCCCTTGTATGTGACTGTAGTAGATTCCATGATTTGATTCGCGGGGAGTATGGGCCCTGACGAGTCGGAATTTTGCACCTCTTGGCCTTGTTTTTAGTGTTTATGGGGTTCTGTGCATTTTCTGAGCTACTACCCAGAAAAACCCAGAATACACAGCATGTACATTTTGGATACACGATGTATAGTTGTCAGGCCTTGTCACTGACCGTGTGAGCAGAACACGGTGACATGAAAGTAACCCGGGAACACGCCGTGTACGGTAGGCACACGCCGTGTAGGTTCGGAGTCGTGTACTCGGCCGTGTCACCAACAACACGGGTCAGGGAAGCTCGGGTAGAACACACCGTGTCCATGGGGAACACGCCGTGTAGTCTTTTCCCGGTACCCGACCATGTCACAAACAACACAGGTCGGCATTACCTTCCTTTCCACATGTCGTGTTTGTTCGGAACATGTCGTGTAGTCTTTCCAGGTACCCGACTGTGTCACGAATAACACGGGACAATGTCACCTTCGCCTATACATGTCGTGTTTGTTCGGATCATGTCGTGTAAGGTTCATCTGTGCATACGGTCATGTGTTTAACAACACGGGCCACCGAAACCTTGTCCACTACACGTCGTGTCCGCAGGGAACACGCCGTGTACTCTCAGTTTAAGAAAACCATGTGGGTTAGCCATGTAAGGAGACTCAGGTAGGGGAACAGTTTTCAAGTACACGCCGTGTGTGGGGTCAATACACCATGTAGTTTGAGGTATAAACAACTTCTAGGGTGGGAGTACATGCCCATGTCAGTGGCTTAAGAAGACATGTCGTGTAGTTTTTATACACACCGTGTAGTTGTGTTTTGAAATATTGTGTGTTTTTCTTCCCCTATTCCCATTTTGTACTCTTGTGTTCTCTATCCTTGTTTTCCGAATCTAAGGTGTACTTTTGATATTTCAGAGCTATGCCTCTGAGATGTCCTTCGGTCGTACGTCTGTCGTCAGGAAGTGATCAGACACCAGAAATGGCTGATCAGGTACTTCCTATCGATCCCCCATCTGATCCATCCTTGGCACCGGTTGTTGTACCAGTTGCGGACGTGGATGCACAGTTCAGGGAAGGTTTCATGAGGATGATTCAGGCCTTCCAGGGAGAACTACCTCCTTCCACGTCTATGGAAGACTTGACGCAGGTCTTTCAGTAGCAACATCCTCCCACGTTCTTGGGGGAGGGAGGACCCCAGGCTATAGAGTCATGGCTGGAATCCATGCTGACTATCTTTGAGCATCTAGAGACACCTCCAGAGAGGCATGTCAAGCTCTCCACCTACATTCTCCAAGACTCCTCCAAGAGGTGGTGGGACATGATCTCAAACGTGGGTCAATAGCAGGCTATGACTTGGGAGGAGTTCCAGCGCGTGTTCTACGACTACTTATACCCAGAGACCCGGAGGTCCGATCGAGCCCAAGAGTTCATGAGCTTAGAGCAGGGCACTCTATCTGTCATGGAGTATTCCTCTTGTTTCACAAAGCTGCATCATTTCACACCCCTCTAGGATGGAAGTGGGGTGTTCTTGGCGAGGAAGTTCGAGGATGGTCTCAGGTAGGAGATTTGCTCGCAGGTGAATATCTTCCAGCTAACTTCCATCACTTCCATCGTCAACCAGGTACTGATTGTAGAGCGCAATCTGAGAGACTCCGGAGCTTCGAGCCATGGCGGTTCTACTTCCAGAGTTAGCTTTCCTCTAGATGACAGCAAGAAGCGCCATAGGGATTCTATGCATGGTGATTCGAGGAAGAGAGACGCATCATCAGGCAGGTCGGACAAGGCACATGAGGCTGCAGTGCCAGAGATACCCCATGGAGTGCCGATCTTGTGGCAAGATGGGTCACCTTCAGCATTTTTGTTAGGTATTCTCACCAGCATCTGGTGACCGGGGTTCTTCCATGACTCCTCGTTTAGGAGAATCCCCACCAGTTTCTCACCAGTCGAGAAACTGGAGTTCTTATGGACGTTCGGGCCGAGGTGGAGGTCGAGGTCGTGGCGGTCAGCCACTAGTTCCTCAACACCAGTAGGGAGGTTCAGCTCAGAGTGGTCAGCCAGGGTAACAGGGCCGCAGTACAGTCCAGCCTTTTGACATGGAGCAGACTTATTAGGAGCAGGATTCCGACCCTTATACTGTTTGAGGTACAATTTTAGTAGCCTCAGTTTTATCTTCATCCCTTTTCAATACTGGTTCTATACATAGCTTTATCTCTATTACTGTTTTGGAGAGCCTTGGACTCTGCATCTTTTCTTCTGCCGACTCTTTGACACTAGACACACCTTTGGGAACGAGGACATCTAGTGTACGCCAGTGTAGAGAGTGCCCTCTCGAGGTTGCATGGTATCGTTTCTTATGGGATCTCTATGTCCTAGAGATGACAGGCTATGATGTCATCCTCGGCATGGACTGGTTGATTCCCTTCCAGGTAGTCATTGACTGTTATCACCGCAGAGTCAGTTTCATCTCACCAGAGGGTGAGCCTTTTCTTCATAGAGGCAAATGGGACGTTTGGGCGAGTCGGGCGGGACTCGAGCATCTTGGGCTAGGAGGGGTGATAGCCCAGATTTCTTGTCTTTATCTGGATGATCATGGGACTCCAAAGTTGGACTTTACCCCAGTGGTGGATCACTTTAGGGATGTCTTTTCAGAGGAATTTTTCTGGTTTTCCTCTAGAGCGTGATGTATACTTCTCTATTGAGATCGTTCCAGGAGCGGCACCAGTGTCCATTCCTACCTATAGTATGGGAACACCTGAGTTAAAGGATTCAAGAAGCAGTTGGAGGAGTTACAGGCAAAGGGTTTCATCCAACCCAGTACTTCTCCTTCAGGTTCTCCTGTCCTGTTTGTGAAGAAGGCAGACGGTACCCTTTGGCTTTGTGTGGATTATCTAAAGCTAAACCAGTTGACGGTCATGAACCAATATCCCTTGGTGCGGATTGATGACCTTTTAGATCAGCTTCGAGGAGCCCAGGAGTTCTAGAAGATCTACTTAAGGTCCAGTTATCATCAGTTGCATGTTAGACCATCATATATACCTCTGACAGCCTTCAGGAGCAGATATGGTCTATATGAGTATACAGTCATGTCGTTCAGTCTCACAAATGCACCTGCAGTTTTTATGGCACTAATGAACAGATTTTTCCATCCTTACTTGGACTCCTTCGTCGTGGTCTTTGTGGACGATATCTTGGTGTACTCTCACACTCGACACGACCATGCCACACATCTTGAGATCATTCTGAGTACACTAATAGAGCATCGGCTTTATGTTAAACTCTCAAAGTGCCACTTTTGGATGGATCAGATTCACTTCTTGGGTCATGTCATCTCAGAGGTAGGAGTATCTGTGGACCCAGAGAAAGTGAGATCTGTAGTTTCCTGGGAGAAGATGAAGAATGTTTTTGAGGTACAGAGTTTCTTAGGGTTGGCTTGATACTACAGACGCTTCATTCGGGAATTTTCTCGTCTAGCAGCACCTTTCACAGGTCTGACCAAGAAGGGGGGAAATTTCTAATGGTTAGATTCTTGTGAGTCAGCCTTTCAGAAGATGAAAGGGAGGTTGAAGTCAGCACCGATACTAGTCTTGCCAGAGCCAGGAAAGAGCTACACTGTTTATTGTGATTCTTCGGGTATTGGGCTAGGAGTTGTGCTTATGTAGGGAGATGGAGTCGTTGTGTACGGGTTTCGGCAGTTGAGGCCACATGAGAGGAACTACCTGACACACGATCTGGAGTTGGCAGTTTTTTTCATGCCTTGCGATGTTGGAGACACTATCTTTTGGTAGAGCACTTTGTGTTCTTCACTGACCACAAGAGTCTCAATTATATCTTCACGCAGCGTGATCTGAATCTAAGGCAGCGCAGGTGGGTCGAGTATCTTCAGTCTTTTGATTTCGAGCTTGCCTATACGCCGGGAAAGGGAAATGTCGTGGCAGATGCGTTGAGCAGGAGAACTCAGATTCAGATAGTTCAGGAGTCCAGTAGTGAGTGGCAGCTGATGGCTCTATTCTCTGAGATGCATCTGGAGGTGCATGACAGACTAGGACAGACTTTTATATCTTCTGTAGGTGTTACCTCCACGGTACTTGATCGGGTACAGATGAGGTAGCTATCAGACTCAGAAGGCTTAGTCATGCGGGAGAGTGTGTCAGGAGAGGACCCTATTCCTGGATGGATAGTGGTCAAGGATGAGATCTTGCATTTCCAGGGATGCGTATGGGTGCCAGCAGACATACGTGAGGAGCTGATGCGGGATTTCCATTCCTCTGTTTGGGCAGTTCATCCTGGCACCACCAAGATGTATCGGGACCTTCATCGCCAATACTGGTGGCCAGGTTGGAATAATGATGTTTTTGGTTTTGTCATGAGATGTTCTACTTGTCTGCAGGTGAAAGCATAGAATCAGCGACCAGCGGGGCTTTTACAGCAGTTACCCATTCCGGAGTGGAAGTGTAATGATGTTGCGATGGACTTCGTGACCGGATTGCCGATATCGCCTCGGGGAAACGATGTTGTTTGGGTTGTCATCGACAGGCTCACGAAGGTTTCCCACTTCTTGTCGATCAAGGAGACCTTCAGTGTCGATGATCTGGGACGACTTTACATCAAATAGATCGTTCGCCTGCATGGAGTTCCATGCTCTATTATTTCAGATAGAGATGTGTGCTTTACCTCTCAGTTCTGGAAGGGACTTTAGAAGGCCTTGGGTACACTG
The DNA here is from genome assembly GCA_963277665.1 of Viscum album. Lineage (NCBI taxonomy): Eukaryota > Viridiplantae > Streptophyta > Magnoliopsida > Santalales > Viscaceae > Viscum > Viscum album. Next base: position 881,808,483 of record OY728143.1, on the reverse strand, counting down.
GTACATTTGAGTATAGCATACCATCCCCAAACTGATGGCCAGTCTGAGCGCACGATCCAGGTGATTGAGGATATGCTCCGAGCTTACTTTGTTTTCTTTTTCACTTGGTTTCAGTTGTATTTCAGCACGTTGTTGTGGTTGCTTCTTTCCTTAGATACTTGTACCGGCTGCATCATTGTCATCATTGTTATATATCTACACTGCTTCTACTGTTTGGTTTCTGTTGTTATGCATGTTGTTTACTACTTCTGCTATTTATTATTGTTTTCTTACCTTGTATACCTTACCGAATGAGGGCATAGTTTCCCCAATAACTTACCACGGCCCTTGCTGCTAGTCGACAGCCTCTGGCGTTCGGGGAAACACACTTGAGGTCATATGGCGAACCGGGTACAGGGCACCAGTGGAGGGGCTCTGGACTCGGGTCGTTACATTTTCCATATTTAAGTATTAAATTAATATATTATATTTGAAAATAAAATAAATGAAAAATTATTTTAATAAAAAATTATATTTTTAAACATCATTTTTTAATCATAGTTAATATAAGATAAAACATGATTTAATATTGATATATTAGTTCAAAATTATAAATATTAACTATTATATCAATATTTTAAACATATTAATTTTCATTCATTAATTTAAAAAATACAACAATTTTTTAGATAATTCCTTGAAATATAACTTTAAAAAATAGCAATCAATGAAAATGATAATATATATATTTTTAATTGATTATTAACTTATAATCAACAAATTATTATATTATTCATGTAATTTTAATATGTATTGGTACAATTTAGTATCGTTTTTCATTTTTTTGGTGTTGTTTGTGACACAATATATTATATATAGTATAAATTTAATGTTTCCAAAACCTCTTTTTATTATATTCTACCCTAAAAAACAAATTAGGCCCCTATAATTTTAATTATTACACATTAATGAATATGGGTGAGGATAGTCATATCATATCCATCACTCATGATATAACTTCCAATAATACATGTACCCTATTCTCTTTTTCTATTAAAAATTTCATATCTTCTCTCAAACATCTTTAATAATTCATTCAATCATAAACCCATTTTTTATGTCTTAATCACATATTTTCTATAACATACATTTCCCATATCCATTTGAATCTCCATGTCATTGAATCATTTTGAATTTAAAGGTTTAATTATAATTTATTTATTATCTTTAAACACTAGTGCATAAAGTCACACACTAGCCTATATATATCATTATTTTATTAAATGAGAAAATAACAAAAAAAATATCAGGGATCACTTTCTCATTTATTTTATTATAAATTCAATATATTTTAATAATATATAACTCAATATATAAATAAATAAAATGTTTATTACCTCAACATAAAAAATATATTAAAAAAAATTGTTATCCCATCCTTAATGATGTGTTATTCAATATTTATCCCAAAAAATATATCCATATAATAAAATCACATATCAAGGTTATTGATATAATTTATTTTTTGTTTGTAAACTAATATTAAAAAAATAGTCTTCATTAATCATAGGTTGTTTTACATGATCCACATAACATTCAAAATATTCTAAAAAATCATCTATGAATATCAGAAAATAATGAATATTTCTATGAGAATCAAGAATCATGTTTTTATGATGATAACAACTTCACCACCTAAGTAATGAATATAAAAAAAAATTCCATCATAATTGGAATATGCAAAATTTATAAATCATTTATATATTCTCATTTATTATGTTATAGGGCATTGTGGTTTTTAGATACACACATTTTCATCTTCAATTTTGTGATCATTTTTAACTAAATACAAAAAACAAAAACTATTATCAATTAAATCATTCTATATGGTTATATGAATATTAAAAATTAATGTTAATAATTATTCGCTAATGAAACTGTTACATCGTTATTTTATACTTTTAGTTTGGTATTATTTAATTTAATTTAATTTATCTTCAACTTATTAACCTAATCCATTAATTTATTAATTAAATAAATCCATAATAATGGGTTTAAAGAGAATGTGATTTACCGAATAAAATAATATAACAGTGTCATGCTAGGTGTGTAGTTAGGCCACTTCTTCACGCATAAGGTGATGATTTATTTATTACCCAACACACCCTTTTCAGGGTTATTTCCTCTAACTGTGTATGTGTAAGATCCTTCTTAAACTTTTAGTATCCATTAATGGATGTTACTACTTGAAAAACACCACAATATTTTATTTACCAAAATTTAATGATAGTATGATACAATTACAATTATCAATTTGAATTATCCTTAGGGATTTCAGTAATGTTCCATTATCCTGATAATCAAAAAATATGTTAAATAATACTAAAATTTTCCTAAAACTAGATTAATAACTAATATACTGGCCCATGATAAACATATCATAATTTTATGTCATTTTTATAATATAATCATTACATATCACAAAATATCACACAATCCCATGAATGGAAGGTTTTGTGTCTTTGAGGACTATATATATAGGTAATAATTTTTTATAAATTTTGAACATTTATTTTCTGTCTAACCATACTAGGTATCTTCCTGACTTTTTATTAGTTACACTAATCCTCATAACATGGTATATTTAAACATAATAAAGGGATAATATCATATTCTAATTAAATTTAAACATAATAAAAATCGATAAAAGTTTATATGTGTGTATAATATGGGTGTATTTTAAAAACAAATATCCATAATAACATCATATATAATAAATCATATAACATAAATCGTAAGTCATGTAATAGGTCTTGGAATAAAATAATGACGTAATGAAAAGAATTTGGATACATTAGTTAAAAACATGGACCACTACAACATTTCTTATCAGTAATAATATTTATAAGAGTGCAGCATAAACATAGCTATAATAAATTTGTTAATTTTGAATATATATTAACCATAATTATTCCAATGCACAATCTAATGATACCAGCATAACCATAGTTACACTCAAGAACACCCTTCTGAGCATAGCTAAACCACAATTATACCCACGATAATCCTTTTGATAAAATATATACTACAAATACACCAACATAAAACATTTTGAGAATATCCATACAATAATTATAACTACACCCAACTGTGTGATCATTGTTATACCACAACTATACCCACCAAAAACGTTTTGAGAAATGATAAAAAGTGAATTATACCTACTGAAAAAATCATTATCTCATGTTTTATAAAACCATAAGCAATTAATTGGAGATTGATATAATACTCCACCCATTATTTATCAATATATACATGTTTCACTTGATATATCATTCCATTATCACATTTTAAAGAACCATTAGAAATAAAGTTGGTTTTATAAAAAATTGAAATGAAATTCATTCAATTTTATGGAATATAAAACCCAGTGTTTGAAAATGGGTTGTATATTATTTTTCAATGGAGTCACATAATTAAATCATCATTTATCATAACAATATTATCCCATGTAAAATAAATTGGAATCAAATGACATCTTGTAAAATACTAATTAAGTATAGTTCATACATGTTAACAATTTATATGGTACTAATATCATATAGATAAAGGGTATAATATTGTTATAATAATTTTTCCAAATAATCAATTTATTTCATATATGTTAAAAAATCATTAATAAACTAAATTAAAATTATTGAGTCCATATAGGAAATGAATTTGAAGAAAAATGAAAATTATACAATGATGAAAATTAAGTCATACAATGGTTGTGATGGATCACTTCTACAAAAGATAATGAAATTAAATAATCCATGAAATAAAATAATTTGGATGTTTATATTTGAATAATATCATCAATTAGGCATTAGATATTGGAAAGGGCAATGACTTGGTGTAAAAAAATATTTTACGAGTTTTAGGAAATTTATATTAGAAAGAATAAATATTCTCGATCCATTAAAATAATTTTAAAGGATTATTTTATAAATATTAGAGAAAAATAATTTTATATAGAAATAATGAAATAATATATTGAAATAATAAAATTAAATTAAAAAGGTTGAAGAATGACATGTTCATGCATTAACGTTAAAAAAATATGTTCACATTAAGATGGGAATAAACCTTACTGGGAATGATAAAAAAACTATTTAAAACCTTAAAATGAATTCAAGTAATATAGAATTATCTTAATCAAAATCATATATCAAAAAAGATAATTTGAAAAATAATCCACACTATATATATAAGGAAAGTATAGAATCCTAGTAAAATAAGTTCAGGGTCAGGTAAAGCATATCCCTATAAAATTAATAAAAAATAAAGTGGCAGAACAAGGGTGTTTAAAATGTTGAGAGTGATAAAAAACACAAGATTCCATATAAATAAGATGAGAGAAAAAATCCAGGGCAACAAATGACCATATTGAGGGGACCTTCATGATTGATCACATTGAAAATGAATTAGAAACCTAGTTGGACAACCTATAAGTATGAGTTGCATCCATCGGAATTCATTCAAGAAGTTGAAGACATGAAATATATGATATAAGTATTCTCCATCGGACATTCTTGGTCCTTGTCTTCCTAATGTGCACCACTATGGTAGAGTCAAATTCCATGCATATATGTCTCCATCCTTATTGGATAACATAGTTGACATCTTTAATTATCACAAATAGATCGACTTCAATCGCAGATCAAATGCCAATATAATGGTATAAGGATCCTTTAATGATACCTCAATGAGTAAAAAAGATGATTCCATATCCCAAAGGTCTTTGTCCACCCAAATCTAGCCCATACACATTCACATTCAACCCTGAGGTGATGGGTGCGATCCATCTAATTAATTTTTGTATCGGGGGTCTCTTGACCATTCTAGGGACAAAATTCATTTTCAAAATAATTAAGTCAGATTAATTTTTATCAATGGAAATTGTGTGAATTTTGGAGGCTATCAAGACCCCCCTTGTGAAAAATATTCATACACTCCCTGAAAGAAGGCATATGACTCTCAAAGGTGAAGTGTTTTATTTCCTTACAAATGAAGAAAAAATCAGTGGACATAGAGGTAATAAAGAGGGAAAGGATCTCTTCACTGTGTTCAGTAGTGGAAATGGAGGTGATAAATCCACCCAGACTGTCCATAAGCATATATACCCCCACAAAAACCACCAACAAGAATTTCCAGATTTCTTATGAGAATTGGTAGCCATAAAAAACTTGTTGTATGGTTTCTTCAGCCTGCATAAACTAATAACAGATCAAAGAAAGACAAATTACTATTTTTTGGAGGAGATGTTTTTTAGGATTTCGACACTTCCATCTTCTCCAGTTATATATGTAATTCAAGGGAGAAATGAAGGGCTTGTTGAAATCTTTCACCCATAAGGTTTTGGGGTTGGAACCATCACACATACACTTTTATTAATCATTAGAGTTGAATTTGTAGGTAGATTTCGGAGGTGCAAACCAATATTTCTTAATCATTAATGTTATAGTGTTATAACTCCATCTATATTTGAGTGGATAGAAAAACCTACAGTTCCGTGTTCTGACAAAAATTTAGAATGGATATATTTTCCCTAAGTAGGGGCACCATAATAATTTAATTTAAGGGTCTTTCAAGCCATGTTATGGTCTACATATTGAGGTTATAACTCTTGGAGATAAGACATGTTGATCACTTCATGATGCTATGATTAATATGTTTAATGGAATGTTTTATATAAGATGATACATACATAGAATGTCCATTATGTAGCTTCAATATAAATATTTCGAAATAAAACTCTAGAGAATCATCAGTGGGTGTAAGAAAATCCATGAAAATTCTCTAATAAAGGAATCATTAAAGATTTTCATAACCATAATTAACATACCCCCCAATATGTATGTTTAATGAATTATTTCCAAGGGAAAATAATGTTCTTATTTAATATTTGGATCTAGACCAAATGAAATTATTAATTATTATCTGAATCTCCTTAATGAGTGTAAGAGGCCATATATAAGTTAAAAATGTATAGAAAAACATTGATGTTTTGATAGATTTCATCAGAAAATGAATTCCAGCATGAGAAATAGTTTTCCCTTTGTAGTTGGACATTTGAGAAATAATAATTGTGTAAGTAAATTCAAAGTAATTTTTTCTAACCCATCCCCAAAACAGAGGTACCATAAGGTACATAAACGGGAGGGTATGGTTCCTCACTCCCAATTTCATAGAAATCATATTCTGCATGTAGATATTCATCCCATTCCCAAACATGATAAATGATTTATTCCATATAATCACTTGTCTAGAAATCTCCTCATAATGATAAAATATTTTATAGATACTTGAGAAAGTACCATTTTCAGCTTTCGTAAAAAAAGGATTTCTTTGGAATTAAAGAGATTGGAGTGAGTGAAAAGATACCTTCCAGCTTTAATTTTTCTATATTGACCAGTTTTCAAAAGATCATCCATGAAAATACATAAGTAGTTCTCATCCGTAGAAAATATGAGTGTGAAGAGGGGGTCTCCTTGTCTGAACCCTGGAGCATTGAAAATATCCTCTATGTGAGACATTAATGAGGACTGATAACCTAGAACTATTCCAAATGAAATTGACTTGTTTGAAGAATAAGTTATAGAAGCCTTATTTCCTGAGTATAGAAAAGATCAATCTCCACTTTATAGTGTTGATGACCTTAAAATGTGAAATTAAAGGGAATGTCATCCATTCATAGCTTTACTATTTATAATGTTGACACATTATGATGCAGTAAAAAGGAAATTTTAAATATTTCATCTAGGAAAAATATGAATTGATTGGGGTTATCAGATCACTAGTAATGTGACCAATCCAAAGGTTAGAAATCTTAATGATGATCTTTGGGATTTTGTTTCAAATTGAAACTGGTCTGAAATCCTTTATGTCAAAGTCATTTTATATTTTTTGATGTAATGAAATGAAACAAGCATTAACACCATATCGCATGGATTCATGGATAAAGAACTCTCTGACAACACTAATGACTACATGACACACAATATCCCAGCAGAACAACAATAATTTATTAGTAAACCCATCCGGCCAAGGAACGCTATACATTTTCAATGAGAAAAGAAAGTAATTGATTTATTTTTCCATCAAAGATTTAACAATCATCATGTTCTATTGATAATTTATAGTGGGCACAATTTTATCAAGCATAAACAATGTGGTATGATTCCCATTTTCTCAACACATATCATCAAAGTATTTAACAATAACATTGTAGATTTTCAACTCTGATCTATAGTGGGACCTATTGATTTTAATTAAAGTAATGACCCTCATAGTCTTCTTCTCCTAGTGTAAATGCTAAAAGAACCATATATTCATGTTACCTTCTGGAAGCCATATATTATTATATGGACTCTAGGACATACTTTTTTAAAGGGAAAAGAGGTCATCAAGGTGAGAGAGGGCCTCAATATCATTTCTAGAGGGGGAAAACTAATTATGGATTTCATTTTGGCATTGAAGAGGATGATGATCGTCTACTTTAGTGTTGGTTTCCATATTTGAAAAGGATTCCTATATCCATTCTTTGATCATGTTTTCCATATTTTTTTATATTTCTAGAAATGATTGAATGAGGTCATCTACTAGATTCAATCATCCAAACATCTTCAATGACCTCCATACATCCAAGCACATCATGACAAGAATTTTTGAACATAAAGGAAAGGGGGGATGTTTTTACCTTACTGGTACCAATATCCATTAAAATCAGATAATGATCAAAATGAGATTTGGGTAGAATCCATCCATTGATTCTGATGGGAACATTTATATCATTAATTTGAATTAGAATGTTGTCTAACCTACTAGATTCTTCCCATTAAGTGTGTACCTTCTCTAGGTATAATATTCTCCCATAATTGTGACTTCATTAAAATGAAATTTTTCAATACACTAGTTGATATAAGTGACGATCAATATATTGTAGTGAGTACTTGTTTTATCATTAGGTCCGATGAAAATATTAATATATCCCATAACAACCCAACTCTTGGACACCTGAGGAGAGAATGATTCAAGATCCTACGAGAGAGGCCTACTTTTGATATAAATGTTGTAGGAATAAAAAAATGAGATGGATATGACAACCCATTTAATTCCAAAATCAATCAAAATAACCAACAAATTCCTAATGCAAGAGATAAGGAAAATGTTGTCATGCTTGAGAACCCAAAGAGTTTCAACACTATTATAATTTAATTTTTTTGAGACAAATGAGTATCCAAAATACTCCCCTTTAATGGCAGTCTATCTTTTAAACATCATTTTTGGTTCATATATAACAACTAACAAGGTTTTTTTGGTCAAGATAAAATATCTTAGGTCCATGACCATGGGAGAGTTCCCAAGCCGTTGAAAATTCCTGAAGAGGATCTTCATTTATTATTGGTATTTTTTTCCTAGATTGAGGCCCTCCCTTACCTGAATGATAATCCATTTTCCTATTGTTTTTTCCACTACCATTCACATTATCAAGAATAACAACAAAAAAATCATCATAATTTTTATTGGGTTCATCCGGGGTCTCATAATCCCATAACATCCCATTGAGATGGGTGAAATTATTAGGATATTGGTCAATACCCACACATAAAACATGAAAGACTTTTCTTTTTGCAGTTTTTTCATAGGGACATGGGAGAAAGGATCCACTATCTAACCTTGATAAGTTATATTATCACCTTGGTGATCATTTTCAATTGAGGACAGCGATATTTTAGTATAATACAACCTGTTCAGCTCCGAGCTACATCCATAAGACTATTTTCTTACCCCACAATCATCCTCGTGCATCATTTATTGATCAAGCCCTTCACCCAATACAATAAAATATTATTGTGTGACATCTAAGGCATACATTTCATGAGAATTATCTTCTGATAGGCTCAAATCATGCCATTTTTAGTTAGTGGTACTGATCTGAGCATTAGCCACACCATCATTATTCATTTGCTGTTTTCTCCTTATAGTAGCATGTTGTTCATTCTCAGATTCTGCCTCAGTTATACCAAAATTACCTAGCATCTATTTTCTATTGGGTATGATAGATTGAATAGTGTCTTATTCCTATAATACGTTCTGATTAAGTTTAATTTTATCACCCCAAGCTTCCACGGTATGTTTCCCTTTGAATAACACAATAGCGTGTGTTGTACGCAACTTCGAGTTCTAACACCCCACAACTAACCAAACTAGCCATTATGAATAGTAATATGCACTTTTTGAAATTTTATAAATTTTATCTTTCAAAATAGACTTCAAATTTGGATTTAGAGTATCGAAATTAGCTCAGGGTGAATTTTTTGTATTCTCCTGAAAATATTCAATTTTTGATGAATAGTGAAAAACATTGAGTTATTGTTTAAAAATGAATTTTTTTTAAATAATTATTTTCTTTATTTAAAATTATTTTTGGTCAAAATATATATATAATACCTATATAATTTTAATGTAATTCATTGGAGTCAGTTTATAATAATTTTAGATATACAAAAATTTTATTGAACATTTCACCCTCTTTTACCCACCTCCTAGGAGAATTTGCAAATTCACATAAAACATAACTTTACTGATTCTGTGAGTGGAATTTTAAAGATCCCAAAGACATAGTAGATATCAGTAAGAAAAATTTGGTTCAATAAGATGAAAATAATTTTTGTGAATAGTAACTTTTTACTTTTATTTACCACGGTTTAAGTAAATATGGTAATTAAGGGTAAAAATGATATTATTATTACCCTAAAACATGTCCTAATTCAATTGGATAAGTATAATTTGACCAAAAGAAAACTTAAGAATAAAATATGAACATCTTTGGTCCAATTGGATTAGATTAGGACACTTATTATTATTTTATTTAAAGAAGAACTAAAAGAGTTAAAATCAAAGATTAATAACTAAAATATTTTTAATATGGGGTTTTACATAAGATAAATTCGACTATAAATATTCATTATAAATCTAAAAATATTTCCTACATAATGGAATTTTATTTATATTTTTTAGACATTAAATAATTTAATTTATTTATGACACAATAATGATGTAGTAATTATCTAATTAATGAAATATTAAAATAATTGACATTATAAATATCCACATAATTGTAATTTAAGACTTTTTATGAATTACAATACTTTTATGGGTTAATATTACATATTAGGGTTGGTTAGATGAATTTTATTTTAAGTAATAATTCTATTATTAATTTAGAAAAAACAAAATACCAAATTGTGTCAAAATTGACATAAAAGAGTTTTTAAAACAAATATTATATTATTAATTGATATTATAATCATAAAAAACTAAAGTTCAGCCAAAGGACTTATATAATGATAGGTGTATCATTAATGAACTACTTGGGGTTCTCTTGGAAGTATATATTAAATTTATTAATCATATAATATAAAAATACAACGATACAAGGTAAATGTCAAACTATTTAACTAAGAGTTAAATCTAAAATCACTACTAGAAATTTAAGAAATAGCCATGAACCTGTAGCCATGATTTTATAGGTATGTGGCTATAGATTCTTTATAGCCATGGTTTAATTAAATATATATGGCTAAACTTAAACATCAGTGTTTCTTTTTTTTCTTTCGATTTAGTCGGCCTCTCCTCTCCTCCTCCCCTGATCTGTGACCCTACTCTCTGAACCGTCTACACCTCTCACAATGGCGCCCTCCTCCCAACGCTCCCAATCAACGCGGTCTCTCACGCTGCTGTCAACCTCTCTCACCGCGACTCTTCACTCCAAACCGTCGACCTCTCTCATGAACTATCTCACGCTGTTCACGACGGCCCTTCAGAAGCAGGAATCCACTGGCCCTTCAGCTTGAAATTTCTGTGTACTTTCTGAATCTCCCTCTTATTTCCCTACCACTATAAACCTCTTATGTTTTGTCGATCTAAGCATCCTCCTCCCATGAATGGTGTTCTATTTTTTTATTTCAATTATGGAATGAAAATCACGTGGTCCAAATGACTATGGAGAGTTGGGGGAGGAAGACAGAGCGGATTCGTTTTTTACATCCTTTACAGTTGGTAATTTATGATCATCGTTTAAAATTATTTTGACATTAGCAGTTGCCCTTAGTTTTTGTTTGTTCAAAGAAATTTTATCTGCTTTGGATGGGTTTTTTTTGATTCGTGTGGTAGTAGACTCAATGGCTAGTTTGTAATTTCCATGTGCCTCCATCTTTTCCTTATTGATTCATTTCTTGTTAGGTGAAGTTACTTGCTAGAAGTATTTTGGTAATTTGTATTCGATTTTCCTTTTACATCTCATGCTTATTTCATTTATCACTTTATTATCTTTTTTCCTGGAGAACCTATGCTTCCATGATGCATTAAATGAAATCCCCCTTTGTCTTGTGTTCCAAGTAATTGGGGATGCGAGGTTTTATTTATCCTTGTATGATGTTCTCTATTTATTTTCTTAAATTATACATTTTTCATTGATAAGATTTTTAGCATGTCTTGTGGTTAAAATTTGAAATAGTTCAAAATTTTATGTATGTGGTTGCTGATTATTTTCATAGAGTAGCATGTGGTGTTTGCCTGATGAAAACTGAGTGGAGTTGCTTCTATGTCTTTGTTAACTACATTGAAAACCTACGATTTTGTAGCGCCATACCGATCTGATTTGAACGCGTAGTTGAAAAGATATCTTGGGAGTAACTAAAAACAATACCAATGTGAAGGTTTTTTTCATTAATAATTATATTTTTAAACCCGGATCTATGGTCAGAAATGCTTCCCACTCACCAACTTGTCCTATGTTGGTGTTCATAAACTCCAAAAGTTGTGGTTAGCTTAGAAGTGAACTACTTAAAACATATTATGATGTTCTCAACAAGAACCATATATTTAGGGTTTTAACCCATCAAATTTCACTCGTGTATTTTCTCCAATGGTTGGAATTTACATGTTTATGGGATTTTAGGTGGTTTAAAATATCAAATGATGGATAAAAAACCAGATACATTTGTGTTATTCAAATCAAGTGAGTTTGGGTGTTAGGGTTGCATTTGGAGTATGATGGCTATGTATTGGGTATGGTTTGGATTTGTCTTTTAGGGTTTGGGTTGGTTATAATCCCTCAAGTTTGTGGATATTTTTGGGGTTTTTCTTGATGTTTTGATGTAAAACTCTCAATATAGGGAATTTTGGTGATTTTTGGGTGATTTTATTATGTATTTTTATTAGGAAGTTTCTTATTAGATCAGGTAAGGGGGTGGAGTGTTTCTTATTATCAAGGGTGAATGTGTGGGGTTTGGTTGTTATGCTTGGTGTGTAGGAGAGTAACCCTTAGATTATTATGATAATACTTAGGGTTTGGTGTTTTGGAAATGATATTTTGTTATGAAGTAAGGATTAAAGGTAGTTTCATGATTTTGTGGTAATAATGTTTGCTTAGGATTGTGGCGCGATGGGTTTCTAATTAGTAATGTTGTTATTACGAGATGATGTTGAGTCAAAATTAATCAACAAATAATCTAATTAGGATGGAATTGTGTTCTCATGGGAAATATTCTCAAGTGGTTGTTTCCCTCATATTATTTTACAACTACTTTGATCCATTGACCAAGGCCTTCGAAAAGGAAAAGAAATGGTTTTCTAAGTTATCCATGAGTTCTAGGAGTAGTAGTATCTAATTTTCAGTAGTGAAATGGGATCGTAGGATGTTTAGAATATGTTGAAGAAATTTTAGTTCCTATTTTAAAGGATTGGAACTCTAGAGGATATATGGGTGAAACTAGAAGTTTCTAAATTCAAAGGTGATGAATCAGAATGGATAAATACATTTGATCATAAAAGAAGGAATGAAGAGGTTTTATGGATCAAGTTTCATTCCCTCTTATATGAGAGGCTATGGTAGATTTACAGAATAAGATCATGTTTTGGGGATTCAGTGAGCTATATCATTATGGGAATCAGTAATGGAGTATACCACTAAATTTGAAAGGCTTATTCATTTCATTCCATCCTTCCATGGAAATTTATTCATAAAAGAATTATATTTTTTAAATATTCTTATGTACTCATTATGGGAATGAGTAGCTTCCTTTTATCTAGAAACCTACTAGGAAATATTCAATAAATACTGAGCTATCAATGTAGATACATCCATTTCATAGGAAGGTGCATGGAGAAAGATGGAAACCGGGTAGGAATTAATGTTGGTTGGTGAGCCTCAGTATGAGGGTGGCAGAGTAAATTGAATGAGTAATATCTTAGCTCAATATTAGAAAAATAAATGAACCTTGGTCTATTTCTCATGTATCAAGAATGTGCGTGCATTCCCTCAGTATTGGGATGGTAAAATAGGTTTCATGTATGTTTTGAGATGTGGGTTTCTATATTATTTTATTGGGATAATCCATCCTAGGTTAAGTGAATTTTAGTACCACACTTAATGAGGTATTCCTAAAGTTATTATTTTTTTCTATAATTTGGATTTCTCTATCTAATATCTTTTAATGTATTATTTTTGTTGGATATAATGTTTGTTTGAAATATTATAGTTTTTAAATGAAGAAATTTTGTTGATATTATTAGGCTAGGATCTTATATAGTGATCATAATTTGATATGAGGCACAAGACATGTGTATGTAGGATTGATGATGGTATCGATAATACTATAGTGGGGAGATTCATACTTGTCCTTTTTGAGTGAAATTCATATCAAGGGATGGTGATCATTATCAAGGTTGTGAAATGTATGAACTTAGATAGTAAATAGATGAATTTAGTGTCTGGATATGGATGTTGGATGAACCATATTTGGTTCCAAGACCACACCAAAATTAATAATTTACCTATAATGGTTGGTATAATTAGTGCGTTCAGATAATTATGAGGATTTTATATTGGTAAATATTCTATTTAGAGCTTATGTATTTCTAAGATGTCATTCAGATCAATGTGTTGGGTTAAGTATCAATATTTGATATTGTAGTGGTCTAGTGCTTGACAATTCTAGTGTGGAGTTTGAAAGAGATCCTAAAAATGGTACTCTAAATGTTGTTGAAAGTGTGTTTGGAAGGGAAACCAAGTAGTCTAAATTGTTAAGAATTTATAACATAGATTCCATAACAATAATAATTATTGAAAGATAAAAGGAAAGAACCAATTATCACATGTTTGGAAATAGTTTCTATAAAGAAGGAATATACAATCAAGAAGAAGGAAGATCATATAGAAAAATATTGTCTAATCATATTAGCAAACTGGTTTGAAAAATCCAAGCGGATTGAGTAAGAATAAAAGAAAGAAAATTCTCTACTTTATAAAATTTATAAACCTATATAAACTAAGAATAAAGGTGAATTCCAGAGGAAGAACATGCTAAAAAATTAGGTTTTAATCTAGAAAATTAATAAGGATATAGGCATGAAGAGTTTTAGGTATTTTATAGATTCAAGGAATAGATTTTCTAGGTTAAGAACAATTTTTAATCCCTATTTCTCACTTTTAAGTGATGATGGAGGTTTACTTTATTCTTATATTTTGGTGATTTTTGATTTTTGAATAGGAAATTAAAGGTGATGTTTGAAAAAAAAGAGCTTTATTAATGATCATGTTATTTATTATTGGGATGTCCATATCAATTTGAATATTATTTGTTCATTGTTGGTTATGGATTCATGTATCATTTATCATGTACAGTTGACACACTGGTCACATATATATAAGAAGTTGTTATATCTCATTTCTTTTAACACTATTTTCTTATAGTTGGTTTCTTATGATAAGATCGGTTCTATACACCACCATCAAAGACTATGAGTTCATGATTTGGGTAAGGTTTATTTTGTTTTTATTCTTTGTCCCAATTTTAATTAGGGCTTTTTTGATTTTTGGGTTCCTTATATTTTTGTAGTGTGTTTTAAATTTTGTTGAGGTGGATTCGAGTCGTCATTGATGAAGGCTTACATGTGTATGCATAGGTAGGCATATGCATATATAAGATCCCCCTTTATATATATTCACTCATGGTAGTATGAATATATATATTGGGGCTAGGTGTTCTTATATATAGATATGAAAAATGCATACGGATGTAAGTGTAAAGGGGTATATGCAATTATAAGAGTATATCTAAGGACCCCCTTGTGCATATTTGGCCATGAAAATATGTATATAGGGGCTAGGTGTCCTTATATATATGTTAAGTTTCATATGCATACAATCGTAAAAAAGAAAGATTCGAGTTGTCATCGTCAAAAGAAAACGCGCCTTGAGGTTGAGGTAGGGTTCCTCTCCTGGCCTATTTAATTCAAGAATGTTTTAAATTGCATTTTGTTTCATTTTTAATTTTGCATGTTTATATTAAATTTCAATTCTTGAATAAGTGTTAGTTAATATAATTGTTTCGTTTGATAAATAAGTCATGGTTTTGTAATAAAACCCCATCAATGGAGGTGCGTTGTCTGTGAAAACTGACAGTGGTAGACCTTGCTTAACATTATTGCATTGATGTTTTCCTTATACTTGATGTCATTGTTAGTAATAAAGCACACGTCGTACTTGACCATTTTTATATCCCTGTAGGGGGTTTCCCTCTTTTTATTAAAATTGTTTTTTGAACCAAGACACTCTTTAAGTGCCATTAGACTTTTAAGATGGAATTTCCCATAATGACCAAGTCACCACTAAGTGAATTGCATGATTTGGATGGAATGGCTTGTACATGGTTTTAGTATGGTTTTAGTATGGTCAAACATATTCCTTTAATTCACATAAATTATCTAAATATTTCTCCACAAAGAGATTTATGTATATTCTATTCATTTTTATTCCTTCGACTATGGACTGCAAAATGATCATGATTCCACTATTTTATTAATCATTTAAATGAAACATTACATCCATAAGTTTTACCATGACACGGTGAAAAAATAATATCCATTTTCTATCCACTATTACATTAGAATTTTAAGATGGAATTGCCCATAATGACCAAGTCACCACTAAGTGAATAACATGATTTGGATGGAATGGCTTGTACATGGTTTTAGTTTGGTTTTAGTATGGTCAAATATATTCCTTTAATTCACATAAATTCTCTAAATATTTCTTCATAGAGAGATTTAGGAATATTCTATTCATTTTTATTCCATAGACTATGGACTACAAAATGATCATGATTCCACTATTTTATAAATCATTTAAATGAAACATTACATCCATAATTTTTACCATGACGTTGTGAAAAAATACTATCCATTTTCTATCCACTATGAGCATGGTCCATATCCTCCATGGGGTGGTCTTCCTCTCTTTGTTGACACTATATTTCGGATTCACACATTAGACTTTAGTGAAGACATCCACTATTTCATCACTCAATATGATACATATACCACATTTGAAGTCCTTTTTACTAACCTATACCAAAACCACTAGTTCTTAAATACTGCTTGGTTCCACCTCTCACTGGGATCTTATTTCCTCATCACAAAACCACTTTGTACTATCTTAATATTATTGGTAGTCTCGTACCACTTGAAATGTGGTCTTATATCACTTTTTTATCTTCAATGATGGTTTAATACCATTGAAACATTCAAATATAGATTTTACACCTCTTCAACTTTTGATCAGGCTCTATATCAATTTTTGTTCATTATTCCAACAAGCAACTCTAGATTAGGATTTGGAAATTTAATGTGGTTGTTTAAAACCACTTATTGAGTTATATAAAACATTACACCATTTGTTTGATCCTTATAACAAATTGTTATTTTTGTAAAGGCATATTATCAATTATGATCAGAAATATATCTGCATCATCTTGTTAAAGGTATCACTTTTAGATCACCCACGTTGTTTTCCAACATCAAACATATGTGTCTTTTTATCATAGTCACACCATGAATCCATCTATTTTGAATTTATATAGCCCATTTATTATACCTCCACCTAAATCATGCACCATCTCCAATATATATTTGACTAATTTATTACATGGGGGTAGGGGGAGTGGGGAGGGGGTAGGGTCTGCCGGGCAGGGGGTTGGTCTGCAGGGGGTCTGCAGGGCAGGGGGAAGGGGGGTCTACAGGGGGCAGGGGGGATGGGTCCCATGTTGTGTGACCATGTCACATGGCATGTGATATTTAAATCCAACCAAAAGCCCAGTTCCACAGCCAAGGGGTCCTACAGTACTAGTAATGTCAGATTACATGTTATGTAACTTGTGATTTTCCTGATCCCATGGGGTATTCCTCTAGGTATTCCTACGCATTACTAGATCTCAAAACCTCGCCGAATTAGGTATGTCAGGCATCATCCAATCCTATAGTCATCACAGATTAGAATTCATTTCTTTAAATCTTCTGAGAAAACATCCTCTCATGCCATCCATATCATCATATTTCAAACTTAGTGGAACAGATACTCCAATTCCATTCTAATCAGCCTCCAAAATCCATGATAAAAATGACATAAATTTCCCTTATGAAAAACAAGGTCAAGGAAGGAACTGACTACCCATTGGAAAACCACCAACCGACCAATGGCCACAAACATTTTGGGTCCAACCATCAACCATCCAGTAGTTAGTCTAGAACCAACCCTACCCCACTATCACTATTAATATGTTCATGGTGCTTTATAATAGCTAACCAGTGGCCCCATCTACTGCTTTTTATGAACACCACATACTTATTCCCCCCTTTACTAAATACATCCACCCAAAACATACAATTTCAATTAAAAATTAATCATTTTAATTAGAAATCACCAAAATTAAATTTTAAGAACACAAAAAATAAATCCTTAGTCATTACAAACTATCCACTATACGACTTCTCATCCATGAGAAACATTACTAAGCATCACTGGTGACTTGAGTTTTCAAGGGTTTGGAGCTGCCTTAGAGCCTACTCATTCCCTTCGTAGTTTCCCATCCTTCACCTTATCTATTATTAGGTACCTTGAATTCTCATTTACCTTCTTCCTCTATGTCTTTTTTTCTGGGGTTTGACATGCAACAATTTTGAAATCACTTCTTTCAAGATTGATCACTAGTACTCAGGTTAACCAAAATGTTTCAGTATTTTTCAAATTTTTTCCATTAGTCGAACATTATTCCCTCAAATTTGCTAATTATTTACTTCCCTAATATAATAATTGATCCACCATAGGTGTACTGAACTGAGATCAAATTGATTCTTTCTCAGGTTGCATGAAGTGGTGGATCTGGCTTTGTCTTTGTCCAAATATTCATGTTCTTTCAACTGTTAACCATGTTTCCTCTACCAGTGATGTAGAGACCCAAAGCTTTATGTACATGGACATTACATTACTTTTTAAAAATACTTAATACATAATAAAAATAGACACCAAAGGACCGTAATAGTTTAGTTCCTTTGGAAACTTGGAACATAATATTCTAATCTTGGTGAAAGATCCTCAACATTTCCCATAAAGATCTTCCCTTTTTTTTCTTACCTAAAACCTTTCCTTATATCCTGGAGAAAAGAAACCATAAAAAGTGTGAGCTCAAATGCTCAGTAAGGGAAAACATAGTGAACATAAAACAATCCATAATCATTTGAAAGCAAAAACTTGAACATGAAATTTAAACATCAAAATCTTGATCAAAGACATAGATCATGGAAGTAAGTAAGGAATATATCATAATGGAACATCAATCATGATAAAATATAATGGGAATAAAACATTTAATTTTGGAAACCATTCAGCACATGTTATGATTTCCATAGTAGCCAAGGCATTACTGCCAAGACCATCTTAATGGACAAATTCCCTTTCTGAATCGAGTTCACTCCTCATTTTAGTCCTGTAACACTGAACCAGATTAACATACCATTCCATCCATGTCTATTTCATGAGATATAAATCTTTACCCAATGAATTAGAGGGAGATACAGGTCCCACCCATCTCATAATTAAATCATTCTTACTTGTGCCACAAAATCATAAACCATACATCATAGCATAACCCATTTAATAAAAATGGGATTCTTAAACATCACATCATCATAACATAATCTATAAAAGAATATCGTAAAAATAATTCCATCATAACATAATCAAATCAATGTAAAAATAGGGATATAAACATAACCCTATATTATCTTATATGGACAATAATTTTGATAAAACACTTGAACTCCATTCTTGAGGAAAATATCCTTTCTACGTCAAAGACATTTTCCATTCTTAAAACGTCATATAATTTTTAACTAAAAGAAGTTGATTAAAAATAAACTTGAAAACTTTTAAAGGAAGATTCATGTAAATAATGTTCAAAAAAATTCATTCATGCCGTATAATTTAAAAAAAAATTCTTCCCATACTTTGGACGGAAAAGTCAAAAAGTACCTCGTATGAAAAACGAAAAAATATTCCTTTCATATCTTTTACTAAAAACTCACCGAAGGGTAAAATTGGATTTAAACAATTGTAGGTGGATGGAAATAATATTACATATTTAGGAAACATGGATTTGGATGATAAATATTCCCCAGTAAATTTTGAAGTATAAACAATCTCGGATGAAAATGAGATTGTGAGATTTTCCCTTACCTTAGGTCTGATATGCTTCGTACGTATCCGAACCTCCTATATAATGATTTAAATAATGTCATTGACTTATTACAGAATCATATTCATTGTTATGATATCATATATGTTTCACTTATGACTTTATATTACCCGTTCTTTTGTAAATTCCATGTTAAAGAGCGTTTTGGGTAAAATCGTTTCATTTGTCGTCCATTTTTTGACTTGTAATTATTCATATGATTACTTAGATCATGATTACTTAATTATAGAATATAAAACATGATTTATATATAATATATATTCATAATATACATATATATAATAGATCGATAAATGGAAAAAAAATACACCGTTCATGGAGACGGTAGGTCGTACGTACGCATGAACGTTGTTTTCATTTCCTCATTGAATTGAATGGAATTAATTGGATGACATACATATATATATATATATATACATAAATCCAGTATCATTATTATGTCATATATTTTATGATTACTTATTATATATACTTTATAATCATTCATGAATGGTTAATCATTGATAATGAATCTCATCGCGTCGTGGAGACGGTAGTCCGTACGTACGCACGAGCGATGATATCATTCCCATAATTATTGAATTGAATTGGATTGGATGATGCAATATATCAGAATCATTATGATGTTATAATAACTATGTATAGTTATTCTTTACAACATTATACCCATCCAAGTAAGGTGGTGTTGGAAAAACAGATTACACCACAGCGTGGAGACGGTATTCCGTAAGTATGCGCGTGCGGTGATTTCGTTTTCCGTAGGATGGATAGAAATTGAAATGGGGTTGTTTCATATTTATAATAATATATTAGTATATTAGTGATACTGATTTTATTACTTTATAATTAAACAACTAAAGAAGAAGAAGTTGAAGAAGAAATAAGCTTGAAATAATCAGTAGAAGAGATTACCTCTTCTTCGGCGCACCTCCTTTGAACTTCTTCTTAGGGCACAGGGTTGGTCTTTTGAGAATACCAGTACCTCTATAAGGTTTCTATGGAAGTGGGGAAGTGAAATGGGTAGGGTTTGGCCGAGCTTGAAGGCTAAAAGTGGTGTAAAGATGAGAGGGAGGAGGTGCCCTTTTATAAGGGAGGAGAGGGGCAACATTGGAATCCTCAAAAATATTAGTTTAATATAAATTCAAAACCCTCATAAAAACCTCCAAAAATGACTCAATTCTAATATTAGATGATATATTGTTGTAATATAATCAACAAATAAAATTTAGACATGTATGGAATTTATTTTAAACATTATCAACTTGATTTATCCTTATTTAATCTATTAAATTTTATTTGTGGTAATAAGATTCTAAATTTTAAATTGTTATAAATAATTACTTATGTGCTATGAATTATCCATATTTAGATAATTTATGACATTTTCGACAATATAAATTTCAATTTATAATTTTTAAATATTTTTTTGATTTTTAAACAATTTAATAATATGTTATTTTTATAAAATAACAATAGTGTCAATTTTGATACTATTCATTTATTTGAATTTAAATTAAATCCAAAGAAATGATATATTCAAAATAAAATATTTAATTGGTTCCTATCATGTCATAGTAATCTATAAAATTGGTGGAGTACATTAAATAGTTCATATAATATTTATTTTAATATTTTTAAAACCATTTATTTGGTATATATCTTAATAAAATAATTAGTAAAACATTTTTTTATAATTATTTAATATACTTATTTGTTGCATAAAAATTAAAACTAAAATCCTTTCATGAAGATAAATATCAAATATTTTATAATAATAATTTTAATCTAATTTATCATCTTAAAATAACAACAGGTAAATTGTTATCTTTATTAAATTATGAAGGTGAGAAATTTGGAATCATTTAAAATAAAATACTATAAGTGACATAATTTCCTTAATAAGGATCCAGTGGTCAAAAATTCGGCCAGTGGATGATTATGGTTAATATATACACTAATAATAAGTTTTGTGCAGATTTTTGGGTCTTTTGATATGTATTTCTATTTCAATAAAAACTATATTATTGATTTTTCACTAAATAAATAATTTCTGCATCATTAATGTATAAGATAATAAGTTAATTAAATAACTCTTAAAAATTACAAATAAATTTCCAAGATAAAGAAAAAAAAATTATCTTTATAATGAGTACTTATAACCGAATTTATATTCTGTATAAGCTTGTATTAAAAATACTTTAATTATTAAAGTTGAGTGAGACATATTTCACTTTCCTTTAAATAAAATAAACTAAATGTCTTAATCACCTCCAAGTGGGTTATAAAGGATTCCATTTTGACCCAAATATGACTTAGGACGAAATATAATCATCCAATTGTATTAAGACAAGTGTTAGGGTAATTTTATAATATTATATTTACCCTTAATTACCCGATTTACCTTTTACTGTGGTAAATAAAATTTATCATAGTTACTATTCATAATGACCAAAAATAAAAAGTAGTCTATTAATATAATTTGGACCCACTGATTCCAAATATGGAATCCATTTTTCCAAATTCAATATACAGAAGTTTCAAAAATTAAATTAAAATTAATCCCGTTGTCAAAAGAAAATGGGTTTTTATTTAAGACATTGCAAAAGATTGAATTGATTTAACCTACGAATTCAAGGTAAAATCAATGCTAATGGAAAACATTACATTAAATAGTAAAAATATATTCTATTTATACTTTAAAAAAATTCAATATTATAATTTAACCACAAAAATTATTACGATGAAAAAAGTTGTTTTTAATTAAAATATAGCGTGTTTTTACTATTCATTAAAATAAGAAAGTTATCAGAATAATATGAAAAATTTATCCAAGGTAAAATTTTATATCCTGATTCCAAAGAAAAATTTTATTTTGTAAAATTGAACTTATAAAAATGTCAAAAATTAAATTTAAAATGGGTGCGCTATCAAAAGGCGGCAAAACTGCATTTTTTGAAAAATACTTATTTTACCTGAAAAATTTATTTTGTTCTTATACCATGTTCTAGAAAATGTTTAAGATGAATAATAATGTTATAAAATTCAAATTTTAATTAATACTATTCATAACCGCTAGTTTATAATAATATTATAACCATATATCGTTGTTTAGTGAAACCCGATATTGCGTACAACACACGCTATCGAGTAAGGTCGTGATTGCGTGTAATGTAAGCCAAGTCAAGGTTGCGTATACTGCAAGCTAATACGGTGTTGCATATAGTGTAAGATAATCTTGGTGTAGAATACAACAGAAGACATCAATGAAATTAAAAAAGAATATTTTTCATAAAATCTCAGGGTGTTACAAGTGGAACCTAATTGTTCACTCTAGGAGAGACTCTCGGTTTTCATCCTAATTGATTTAGATTATCATATTGCATCTGCCTTTTTAAAATCCTTCTTTTCTTACAATTTGCAGCAACATTCTTGGAAATATTTTAGGTTGATCAGAAGATGATTAAAGGGAAACATCTCATTCATTATTTTTTGTTGAGTTTATTTGGTTCTCTACTGAAAAATTGTTCAAAGTTAAACAACACATTGTCTAAGAAACATAAGAGGAGTACTTTTTTTCCAATTTTCTTTAAGTCAATTCCATAGTGAACTACTAGAGTCCCGATCCAAAGGTATATTCAAGGCTTAATCTAGCACTCATCTTGATGGGGAACATGTGTTTTATGCTTCTCTAGCTAGTGAGTCACTGGATACCAAGGGTCCTTTGACACATGAAGGGGAGGTGAGGAGGATCATCTAGTCACAGTTCCCATTAAACTCAATAAGGGTATAATTCTCTGAATGTTTTGAAGATCATCAGGTACAACACCCTCGTGCTTCTAATAAAACTAAGCCTATGGAGGGATGAGTGTCTCATACTTCTTTTTCTATTTAGAAACTAGGCGCTACAGTACCTAATAGATTTTCAAGGGTTGTAAGCAAGAATCCTGAAATATATGACTATAAAATCCAAAGAAGGTGAGGATTATCTGGACTTCACTCCTGGCCGGAAGATTCTACCTTGCGGATGTTGCTAGATTGGGCCAAAATTCCGCAGTCATGTTGTGGTCACGCCGTGGTCATACGGTCACGCTGCGGTCACACCGCGGTCATGCCGCAATCACACCATGATTTATCCTTACTTCAGGATGACACCCTGCGGCGGTTCGCAGTGATAGTATTCCATGAGTCGTGTGATAAATGTTGAGACTGACTAATCACAATTTCTGCTACTGGGGTGATGACTAGAATGTTGTCCCGCCTCCTCTCACTCCCTTCGCTCCTGGCCGAAAGATGCTGCCCCGCGAATTTCGCTGGATGGGGCCAACATGCTGCGGTCATGCCGTGATTTGGCCCTGCTCCAGGATGACACCCCACGATAGTTTGCAGTGATAATATTCCATGAGTCTTTTGATCATTGTTGAGACTGACTAATCACAATTTCTGCTGGCGGGGCGATGGCCGGAATGTTACCACGCCACCTCCTACTCCCTTCGCTCCTGGATGAAAGATGCTGCCCTGTGGATGTGGATGAACCGAGCCAACATGTCGTGGTCATGTCGCAGTCACGTCACGGTCACGCTGTGGTCACGCCACTGTAATTCCGTGATTTGGCCCTGCTCCAGGACGACACCCCACGGGGTTTTCAGTGATAGTATTCCATGAGTCTTGTGATCAATGTTGAGTCTGAATAATCACAATTTCTACCGGTGGGGCGATGACGGGAATGTTGCTCCGCCTCCTCTCGCTCCCTTCGCTCTTGGCCGGAAGATGTTTCCCCACGGATGTCACTGGACCGGGCCAACACGCTACGATCACGCCGCGGTCATGCCGTGGTTAGGCCACAGTCACGCTGCGGTCACGCCGTGGTCACGCCGCGGTCATGCTGCGGTCACGCCGCGGTCACACCGTAGTCACACCGCGGTCACACCGCAGTCACGCCGCAGTCACGCCGCGGTCACGCTGCGGTCACACCTCGTTCACACCATGATTTGGTCCTGCTCCAACCACATCCATCCCACTCCATCCCCCTTCCACCTTCATTTCATCCTACTGCCACCAGTATTCCAGCCCGCAACAGCCCCCCTGCCACCTTCGAATCAGCCCACACTATCCCCCCAGCACCTGCAACCATCCCCCTTCCACCAGCATTCCATCCCCTTTCCACCTACATTCGAGCCCGCTCCAGCCCCCAGCCACCTACAATCCATCCCACACCATCCACCACACCAGCCAACACCCCCCAACCTCCTGGAAAACACTCATGCTAGCCCTCTTCCACCTAAAAAACAGCCCCAGCCACCAGTTCCACCCTCACAAGCCCTTGACCTCCTACATCCCAGCCTGCACCAACCCCTGTCACATGCCCAACAGCCCACAACCACCTGCAATCCAACCCACACCAGCCCCCTTCCACCTATTCCAGCCCACACCAGCCCCCTGCCATCCCCCTACCACCTGCCTTCCTGCCCGCACTGGCAACTCCAGCCTGCACCAGCCACCTCACCAGCCCCCAGCTTCCTGCATTCCAGGATACACAAGAAAAACTCAATTCAAATCACAAAAAAGGAATGGTGAAAGCGAATCCCCTTTACTAAGCCCTCTTTTCCCCCAAAAAGTAGCCATGTAAACTGCCATTAATGTTCATTGAGAACATTGGGGTAGAGACACATCTTTTAACCCAAGACGAGAACCTATCTGGAAAGTCGAGCAGATCCAAAGCATCCAATAATAATTTCCACCTGATCAAATCAAAATCCTTGAATGAATTGATCCTGAAGACACACCTAGTAACCCCAGAATCAAGATGGTAGCCCCACAATAATTCATGGGTAACAATATTCTTAGGATGAATTGGTTTTGGTACTGAATGTTGAGGATATTTTTATCCATATTTAGATTTATGAGTATCTTAAGGTTATTTTTATAACCATCCTATTAGAGGGTCCGAGTTATAAGTGGTGGAAGTCTATTATTCAGACTAATCTAGACAAATACTATTCTTGGAAAAGTTTCAAGGCATTGTTCATTTAGCATTGTTTCATAATGAAGTGAAGGTACTGATGGATATAGAATTTTCTAGGAGGGGTTGTCCAGGTGGGGTGTTCAAGGGATGTCCGGGGGGGTCTGCAGGGTAGGGGGAGGGTGCAGGTTGGTGTCTAGGAGGGGTTGTCCAGGGGGGTGTCTAAGGGCTGTTTGGGGGGGGGTCTGCAGGGGTAGGGTGCAGGTGGGGTGTTTAGGAGGGGCTGTCCAGGGGGGTCCAAGGGCTGTCTGGGGGGGTTTCGGGTGGGAGGGGGTGTGTTGGGAAGGGATCAGGGTGCAGGTGGGGTGTCTAGGGGGGCTTTCCAAGGGCTGTCCAGGGGCTGATTTGAAGAGATAAACCCATGAGAAATGGGACCTAACCTCATAGCAATAATTTTGCTAATGATTTTTGGAAAGGTATTCCCAATAGAAATAGGTCTTAAATCATTTACATCCAAAACATTTTCCATCTTTGGGATCAGGGAAAGAAAATTTGAGTTGATTTTATAGGGGCATTGAGGCATGGTTAAAGAAATCCCTCAAAGCATTAAGGATCTCATCACGAACTATGTCCTAGTATAACATAAAGAATTAATTTTGTGAACCAATTAGGACCAACCACACTCTCAAGATTTAGAGAAAAAGGGGCACTCTTAACCTCCTTCTCATCAAGGGATGCAACAAGGGAGATTGTTGGATTGGTGTAGCCTGATCTGGTGGGGGCGAATGCTTGTGGCATGTAACTGTCACTGATTGAGGTCTGTGGTGAGCTCGTTGTGGGTTATAGGGGGCAACACTCCCTTGCTCCAGTGGTCCGGGGGCCGAAGGCCCCGGTCCAAAATTTCTGGAACTGTAGAAACTTTGTCCACTGTAGCAGTGCAGACATTGGGGTCCACTTTACTGTTTCACTTTTGACTTCAAACTGGAAGCCACTAGAGTATTGGATACATATAGGAAAGGCTTCATAAGATTGAAAAAGTCTATAATAATATTTCCTCATCTCTCACATTGGTTTAATTAATTCACTGCATGTGCTATTTCGATTTTCTTCAGATGATGAATATTATAGATTTTGGAGTCGTGGATTTTGGTCCTTTGGGGGTTGTGGAATGAAGGTTCTTAAATGGTCTCCAGACTTTTGCTTAGGTGATGAGCCCCCCATTGTTCCTCTCTGACTAGGGTTCCCAAATTTACCCCTTCACCTTTTCAAACAGAGTGCCTTATTTTCCATTGCTGGTCTATTCAGGCTACCCATTAAGACTGACTCTGTCACTTTAAACCTTACACGCCCCTCTGTCGCTTAGATTTGCACCGAGGTTGCTATTTCTAAATCTTTTCCATCCCGATTCTAGATTCAAATATGAATGAATGTGCGACTCAATGTAATGACCCTAGACCTCCCCCTCTCTATAAATCTATTTGGGTAGAAAAGGAAACCCCCATAATGCCCCCCGTTTCTCAGAAAGTTACTACTAACTGCACTAATAACAGGAATCCCCCTAGCTTCTCTAAGATTCAGCCCCCCTCTCATTATGATTCTGAGACCTTGCACATACCTGGGACTTCTAAAGAAGGAAAGCAAGATACCTTCAATGATAACTCACCTATTCTTGAAGTAAGATAACCTATACAAAGAGATACAGAGGAGGTTCAATCGAATCATGAAGATCCCTTGCATGTGGACCTCAGAACTTCTAAAGAAGGAAAGCAAGTCTTTAATGCTGAATCAACTATTCTTGAAACAAGAAAACATATACAAAGAGATAAATAATAGGTTGAATCTAATCATGAAGATCCATTGCATGTAGATATTGACAAACCCTGTAAATTGGGAAAATACTTCCTAAAATCAAGGGCTAGGAAAGGGAGGAAAGAATTGGTTGACTCTGATGGATTCATCACTCCAAGTGATAGAAACACCTGGAAATGTAGGGATAATTACAATTTTAAAAGAAAAATTATCACATTTTCCCTAGCATCCAACATGAAGGACCAAAACACAATACCCCCACAGCCAGCCCCTACTGAAAAAGTGTCTGCCTCATCAAATGCTTTAGTAAGCTCCTCCAACTCTTCTGACTCGGATGATTAATCCAGTGAGGATGATGAAAATGACCCATATTATAGGGATGCCTACACAATTCCAGAAAAGCTAGATTTTTCAAATGACCTCGACAAATGGATGGATGAGAAAGACATTGTTGTATTTAGAGAGTATGAAAATGGAGAGATGTTAGTGGATGCATATCTTGATAACAGAAAGAGGATGTTCATCAAAGTGGTAGAGGAATTTAAAAATAATCCCAGATTCTATTTTAATTAAATCCCCTGGAAATGAAGCTGTTGAGATTCTTCTGATTCTCAGAATTAGGTTCTTCTTTGTCTTTCATTGTTTCTCTTTATCAACTGGTTCTACTCAATGGCGTTGTACAATGGATGTTTGCAGACCTGCACTATGGGGGCTTTGAAATGTACTCCTTTCAGTTTCAGAACATGCTTGATCATGCAGCCTTCTTTAATAAATCTTTTATGATGTTTCTTCCAGAGTTTGAGATATTTTGGCTAAAGAGAAGCTTCGGTCCTTGGCTACATGGGTCTACTGTTAACAGAGTTTCTATTTTACTTGATGTTATCAAGGGTTTTTGTTGGTTTTTTAATGCATAAATCTACTTTTCTATTGGGTTGGTCTCTCGAAGGACTGGCAGGAGGAGGGTGGTAACTGGAAGGGGGTGCAAGGTGTGGGGTGTCCAGGTTCTGGGGGGTCTAGGGGGATCTGTCCAGGGTCTGGGGGTGTCCAGGTTCTGGGGGGTGTCCAAGGTCTGGGGGGTCTATCCAGGGTCTATCTGGGGGGGTCTGTCCAGGGGGTCTGGGGGGTGTCCAGGTTTGGGGAGGCAGGACTGGTAGGGGGAGGGGGAACTGGAAGGGGTAGGGGGGAAACTAGTAGGGGGAGGGGACTGGTAGGGGGACTGTAGGGGGTAGGGGTAACTGGCAGAGGGTGCATGGGGTGGGGTGTCCAGGTTCTGGGGGGGTGTCCAGGGGGATATGTCTAGGGTCTAGGGGGTCTCTAAGTTTGGGGGGGTTCCAGGGTCTGTCCAGGAGGGTGAGAGGGGGGTCTGTCCAGCGGAGTGGGGGTTCTAGGGGGGGTCCAGGGTCGATCCAGGAGGTTGGGGGCGGTTGTCCAGGGGAGTGGAGGTCTGGGCTGTCTAGGGGGATCTGTCTAGGGTCTGGGGGGTGTCCAGGGTCTGGGGTATGAGGGGTGTCCAGGTTCTGGGGGGTTCAGGGTCTGTCCAGTAGGATTGGGGGTGGCGTATGTCCAGGGGAGTGGAGGTCTGGGCTGTCCAGGGGGATATGTCTCAGGTCTGAGGGGGTGTACAGGGTCTGGGGGGTGTCCAGGGGCTGTTTGGGGGGTGTCCAGGGTCTGTCCGGGGGGTGTCCAGGGTCTGTCCGAGGGGTGTCCAAGGTCTGTCCGGGGGGTGTCTAGGGTTTGTCTGGGGGTGTCCAGGGTCAGTCCGGCGGTTGTCCAGGGTCTTTCTGGGGGGGTCCAAGGTCTATCCGAGGGGGTGTCCAGGGTCTGTCTGGGGGTGTCTAGGGTCTGTCTGGGGGGTGTCCAGGGTCTGTCTGGGGGGTGTCCAGGGTCTGGGGGTGTCTAAGGTCTGTATAGGGGGGTGTCCAGGGTCTGTCCAGGAGGGGGGATTTGTAAGGGGGGCTGTCCAGGGGAGGGGGTTTATGTAGGTTTGGGGTGTTCAGTGTCCTAGAGGGAGGGGTCTGCAAGGGGTGGTCCACTACAGTGGGGCTGTACAGGGGGTGGGGGCTATTTTTTTACGGTTTTTCAGACCCTATATCCATGGTTTCTAACCATGGTTATAGGTCTATTGCCACGGTTAGAAACCATGGCTATAGGTCTAATTCCATGGTTTCTAACCGTGGCAATAAATTGTGTCCCTCCTACAGTATATCCACAGTTTTGAACTGTGGCTATAGAGATATTACCACGGTTAGAACTGTGGTTGTATACCTATAGCCACGGTTTGAACCGTGGCTCTATACCTATAGCCACGGTTCCAAACCATGGATATAATTATTGGACTATAGCCACGCCAAACTTAGCCATGGTTCCCCAAACTGTGGCTATTACCTATAACAATGGTTTGACGACCTATAGTCGCGGTTTAAAACCGTGGCTATAGCCTGAATTTCTAGTAGTGAATATAAAGTTAATATAGTGACCCAAACTTGTCTACAACCTATTGGTTGAGTGGTGTTCAACCCATTCCCACCTTAGAAATTAAATAATCTATTTTGGAGCCATTATAAAACGAAAATAATTTTATTATAAAATAATATTACTATATTTTCTTAAGGTTCCCCTCACCCCACTTATAAAAGGTCCCTCCACCCTTCTCTCTAATTCACACCTTCTAAGCCATTTGGACCAGCCAACCCCAGCCCAAATACCCTCTAAAATATCCTCCAATCATCCTAGAGGCCTTACTTTAGTCACAAATCCAACCTAAAGATCCCTTTTGATCAAATCAAAAGGAAGAACCCCAAGAAGAGGTAAATACTTCATCACCTCTTTCAAGTTCCTTTCTTCTTCCACTTCCTTTTTCTTTGTTGTTTCCATTCTAAAATAATAACTCTAGTATCTTCTATATACTGTGATGTTATTAAAAATATGGTACAACCAAATTCATTTTTCTATCCATCCTTTGAATGACATGTCACCATACGTGTGTACATACGGCTTACCGTCTCCATGTCATAGTATAATTATTATTCAATACATTATTATTTGGATGGGTATAATAATGATATGTAATTAATGTAAAAAATAAATATAATATGATAATGATTATTTATATATGATATACTATCCAATTATATATTATTTTAATATAAAAAATGATATTTTCACTCGTGCGTACGTACGGATTACCGTCTCCACGAACGCAATGAGATTAATTCCCCATTGTATCCATTCAAGACTAATTTTCATTAGATGATTAAAAATAATTTTTAAATACTTGATATAATTCTGGATATGAATAAGATACATCCCATATATAAAAAATATGACTCACATAATAATGAATATAAAGGAAAACGAATTCGTTAACACCCGAAACAACAATAATATTATGAAATTATTAACAAAGCAATGTTAAAAGATCATATATGATATCATATTAATGTATATGATTTTTTATAATTTAATAAAAATTATTTCACCATTATACAAGAGGTTAACCTACCCTCGACCAATGAAAAGTACAAAGTAAGGGTAAATTCTACAATCTCTCCATTATCTGAGGTTGTTTATACGTAATTATCTACTAGGACCTATTTATCATCTACATCCATATTTCTTGAAAATTAATTTCAAAACATTCTTACTATTTAATAGACTATGGGTTAAAGTCATTTATACACTTATTTTACTTTTATAATATGTTTATAAAGGAATCTTTCCGTCTTTTTCCAAATAAGGTCCTTTATAACCTTTTTGACAAAATTATGGTAAGAATGTATTTTTTTTAACTTATACGATGGGTGCGACTATATTCCACTGTTATAACATCGTCGAAGCTTCCCTTACAAGCTTATAAGAATATTTTCAAAATAAATATTTTCTTTATAAATTATATG
Organism: Viscum album; assembly: GCA_963277665.1. NCBI lineage: Eukaryota > Viridiplantae > Streptophyta > Magnoliopsida > Santalales > Viscaceae > Viscum > Viscum album. Next base: position 881,777,200 of record OY728143.1, on the reverse strand, counting down.
GATTTTAAAATATTTCAAAATAGAAAGAGATATTTCTCTAAAAAAGGGTTTTGATTTCATCTATGTCAACATCATTTGATAGATTTTAAGCTTATTTGAAGTTGATTTATTATGATACAAAACATCCATATTTTATTGAAGTTTTTGTGATATGTTTGACTATGGATGTCTGATTTTTATACCATTCATGGTTTATGGATAAAGTATTTACATTTCATATGCTAGTTTTAATACTAATGTTTATGTTATGTTTAAACCTTTAAATATGAGGAATGCATTGGACTTAGTAAGTGATGGGTGGAGCTCGATATAGCTCATCGATACATCGGTAGGTCTTATGAGACAAACTAGTGTCTTGGGACAAGGCCTCGACAAAATCTTATTTTTAGTCTTGGAAAAAGGCCTTGACTATGTGGTTGTGAAAGTTTGGCATTATGCATTCCATCATTATGAAAGTGGCTATTGATATTACATGTGATTATTCAACTAGTAGAATATCGATGTGAGTAATTATATGGAATTATTTTATTTTATCTTTAAAATATCATTCTGAAGTTCAAGTTTAAAAGGCTTTTGTTTTATTCTTACACATTGCCTTAAATGTTTATGCTTATTTATGAATGTTTCCGCTATATTGTTATCCTTACTGAGCATCTGAGATCACCTATTTCTATGATTTGTTTTTCCTAGGATATGAAGAAGTATTTTATGACTAACCTGTAGGGATAGTATAAGGGGATATTATTGTGGTCTATGGAAACAATGTTGTTGTAGTTTTTCATTTTATGATGTAATGTAAACCTTATGAATGTATCTAGTACTTCCAAGGCTACTAAACTAATCAGTTTTTCAATACTTGATATTTTGTGATCATGCCAATGATACGTAATAATGCACCGACTCTAGGATTCTATGGTCTGGGCATTACAGTTGGTTTTAGAGGAAGTTTAGTACAAACCATGGAAAATAGATTTAGATAAACTCTAATTAGAGCACATAGCTCTAAGATAGAATTTGAGGATTAGTATAGAAGAATTTCCAAGAATTTTGGTATTGTAGAGATTTTGTGAGTTTTCTAAGAAATACATCCCTGTCTGGATATGACCAGGTAGAGGTGGCTCTGGGATAGATTTACCTTGAGGTAAAACCTGAAAACACCACTTTGAGCTATAATCAAACGGGAACTGGTGCATGACAACGGGCCTTGCTGCACTCTTGGTTATGACACTCCTGGGGGATATGCTTAGGATAATTCACTTTTTATTTACAAACCATTATGAAGGGTTTATGAGTATTTACTTCCTCAAAGAAAACATTTTTTATGATTATGGATTATATCCATAAACTATTCAATTTATGTTAAGTATTTTACAAGTTTGGAATTATGTATTTAGATTTATAAATTAATCTAGTTCATCCCATTGTTTAGAAATGGTTCCTAGTAGAAGGAATGGAAACTGCTTCAATGCATGCACTCCATGTTGGGATTTCCCTCCTAATCATGATAATTATAGTGGAGCTGGTGATACAATTGGTTCTCATCAGCTTATCACCATACTGGGAAAACTCACTCAGGTTATGAATAATAACCTTACCCGTATGGAGCACCCTGATCCACGGTGTGGAGAATCATTGTTAGATCGCTTCATGAGGAAATAACAACCAACATTCAATGGGATTATAAATCCATTATTAGTAGAGAAATGGATAAATTCAGTAGAGAAAATTTTCCACACCTTGGGGAGTAGTGAAAGGGGAAAAGTTGTCATGGCAGTTTACCGCCTCACTGGAGATGTTGATCAATGGTGGTCATTGATTCAAAACACCAAGGAAGGTGATGAAGGATCAAATATGGAATGGGGGAGTTTAAAGAGATTTTCTTAGAAAAATACTTTCCGTGTGACCATCGAGCTGATATGGAAAGGAAATTTTTGAGTCTGAGGAAAAAGGAGGATAAGAATGTCGTAAAGTATAAGGATAACTTTACAAGGTTACCGAGCCATGCATCAGATTATATATGTAACCCAAGAAGTAATATTTATTGTTTCTTTGATGTTTTAAAACCATTTCTCCATCAATCATTAGTATCTCAGTCCTTCTCGTCATACGAAGAAATTTTCTCATGTGATATAAAGACAGAAATAGAATTCTCTAAGTCTTACGACTTTAAAGAAAAGCAAGAGAAGATGAGATCTACTGAACACTCTAGAAATGAAAATAAGGGAAACAAGGAAAAAAGTTTAATATCCATCTTGCATTAAATGTGGGATGAAACACCCTGGTACTTGCCTGAAGGGAATGGGAGTCTGTTAAAAGTGTGGTGAAAAAGGCCACCAAGATCGTGATTTCAAGGGGAAGAAAGAGGTTTTTGATGTTGAATTCTACAATTGTAGAGAATGGGGGAATTATGTGAATGAATGTTCTAAGTGTCAGGGGAACTTACCACAAAAAATTACAAGGGATCAAGGCCAAGCTTATGCTATCACTACTGCTGAAGTTAAAGCTCCAAAAGACATAGTGGAAGGTAATTTAATGCTTTCCTCAAGTCTATAAAATTCTTTATTTGATTCTATATCATCGCATTGTTTCATATCTTCCTATTTTTTTAAGAAAATTAGATATTTCCAATTTGATTTAACAAGGGAGTTGTTAGTCAAAACTCCTAAGGGAAGTATCATCGCAACAATGTTTTGTGAATCTATCCCCATTAGAGCTTATAAATGTTCTTTATCTGATGATCTCATCGTCGTACCCATGATTGAATTTGATATAATCCTCAGTATAGATTGGATATCGGACCGTGATGCAAAAATTTATTGTAAGAAGAAGGAGGTTACTATTTTTGATGACGATGATAGAGAACACCTTATCTTTAGAGCAGAATCATAGCCACCTAATTCTTATCTAGATCCACCCTAGTAGCTCAACTAAATTCAATTATTGGGGAGTAATAGAATGTAATAATTGTGGGTGAGGAAAGGAATGTTGAGATATAGTAAGTACCTATTATGAAGGAATATGTTGATTTGTTTCCTGAAGATTTACCTGGAAATCCTCCAAAACATGAAATTGAGTTTTCTATTGATTTAATTCCTGGTTCAAGGCCCATATCGAAGACCACTTTTCTAATGGACATTGTGGAATTAGTGTAACTAAAGAAACAAATAGACGAATTGAGTAATAAGGGATTTATTTTCCCTATTGTTTTTTCATGGGGAACCAATATCCATTTTGTAAAGAAGAAAGATGGATCTATGAGGTTGTGCAATGACTACAGGGAGATCAATGCTATAACGATAAAGAACAAGTATCCCCTACCTCATATTGATGATTTATTTGACCAACAGCATGGATATCAATACTTTTCAAAGATTGACCTTCGATATGGATACCATCAGTTGTGTGTGAAGAAGGAAGAAATTCTGAAGTTAGCATTTCGAACTAGGTACGGGCATTACGAGTTTACAGTAATGCCTTTTGGATTGACTAATGCACCCTATATATTCATGGATCTAATGAATAGAGTTTTCAAGGAATATCTCAATGATTTTGTACTGGTATTTATTGATGATATCTTAGTATGCACCAAAATCTACGAAGATCATGAAAATCATGTGTGCATTATCCTGAAGACTCTTAGAAGACACGAATTATATGGGAAGTTAAGTAAGTGTGAATTATGGATTTAGGAGATTTATTTTCTTGGCCATATTATCTCTAAAGATGGAATCTATGTTGATCATTCTAATACAAGAGAAATCCAATAATGTCCAACACTGATGAGTATAACTGAGGTACACAATTTTATTGGTTTAGCAGGTTATTATCGGTGTTTCGTCTAGAATTTTGCCCGGTTGGCTAACCCATTAACAAAGCTCATATGTAATGGGGTTAAATTTGTTTGGACAAAAGAGTGTGAAGAATGTTTTGAATAACTGAAGAGAAGATTAGTCAATGATCCTATATTGACTCTACCATCAGGGAATGATGGGTTTGTTATTTGTAGTGATGCTTCAAAGAAAGGACATGGTTGTGTCCTTATGCATAATGATATGGTTATTGCCTATGCACATGAGAGCTAAAAATTCATGAGCAAAACTATCTTACTCATGATCTTGAGTTAGCAGCTGTAATCATTGCATTGATGATTTGGAGACACAATCTCTATAGATAAAAATGTGAAATATATACCGATCACAAGAGTTTGAAGTATATTTTCTCACAAAAAGAACTCAAAATGCGGCAAAGGTGATGGATTGAACTACTCATGGATTATGATTTCACTATACACTACCACCCGGGGAAGGAAAATAAGGTGGCAGTTGCTTTGAGTAGAAAGGATCATGGAGTTTTGAACAAGATGAGAGTTAAAAATGATCCTATATACATGGATCTAGTAATGATGGATATGGGGATAACCATGGAAGATGAAACATCAAAACTTTTTCAAATGGTTGCCAAACCATCTTTACTAGAAAGGATAAAGAGTTCTCAGGCCAATGATGAAGAGTTTAAAAAGAATATTAAAGCTGTTAATGATGGGAGATTGAGTGAATTTGTGCATGAAGATGGAATTTTGAAATTTGGGAATAGACTTTGTGTTCCTGATATACCTAATCTAAAAATGGAATTGTTGGATGATTCTCATAGTTCCAATTTATCTATATACCTTGGGAGCACCAAAATGTATAGATATTTGAAGGAACATTTTTGGTGGGACAACATGAAGAGGGAGATTACTGATTTTTTTTCAAGATGCATGGTTTGTCAACAGGTGAAAGTTGGAAGGAAACAACCTGTATGAATCATGCAACCTCTTCCCATACCAGAGTGGAAATGGGATAATATTACGATGGAAATTGTCATGGGACTACGAAAGACTCCTAGAAAAAACGATGTAATATGGGACATTGTTGATCGTCTTATCAAGTCAGCACATTTTCTTTCTATAAGATAATATTTGACACTTGAACGATTGGAAAAACTATATATTAATGAAGTTTTAAGAATTCACGGAGTACCACTATCGATTGTTTCTGATCGTGATCCCTGTTTTACATCAAGATTCTGGAAAAGACTTTAGAAATCCCTGGATACTGAACCTCATTTGAGCACTTCCTACAACCCCCAAACTGGTGGACAATCAGAATGAACTATTAAAACCTTAGAAGACATGTTGAGATCATGCTCACATGAGTTTCATGGTATGTGGGATCAATATTTACCTTAGGTAGAATTTTCCTACAATAATAGCTTCCATTAAAGTATTTAGATGGCACCATATGAAGCGTTATATGGAAAGAGATGTCACACACCAACCTGTTGGGATGATGTTGGTGAAAGAAAGCTCGTAGGCCCATAAATTGTGGAGGAAACGATGGAAAAGGTGAAGTTAATCCAAACCCACATCAAAGCAGCTCAAAGTAGGAAGAAGAGATATGCCGATAACTGAAGGAATGATTTGGAATTTCAGGTAGGAGACCATGTTCTCTTGAAGGTATCTCCATGAAAGGGTGTTATACATTTCGGTAAAAAGGGAAAATTAAGTCCCAGGTACATCGGATCTTTCAAAATTCTTGAACAAATTGGAGTTGTATCTTACTGTTTGTCAATGCTGCCAAGTCTCTCCAAAGTTCATGATGTGTTCCATGTATCACTATTGAGAAAATACATGTATGACCCAACACATGTACATACCTATGAGGAATTAGAACTAGAACCTAATAATTCTTATTGTGAAGAGCCTGTCAAGGTTCTTGATTCAAGAGAACGACTTGTCTGGTAAAAGTTCTATGGAGAAACCATAAGGTGGAAGAGGTAACGTGGGAACCCAAGGAACTTATGATAAAGAACCACCCAAGTCTTTTTATGCAGTAATATTCTAGAAATTTCTAGGATGAAATTATTTGAAGGATGGTAGAATGCAACACCTCATTCTTCCACGGTACGTTTCCATTTGAATAATACCATAGCATGTGTTGTACGCAACTTCGAGTTCTAACACCCCACAACCAATCAAACTAGCCGTTATGAATAGTAATATCCACTTTTTGAAATTTAATAAATTTTATCTTTCAAAATGGATTTAATATTTGGATTCGGAATATCAAAATTATCTTAGGGTGAATTTTTTGTATTCTTCTGAAAACTTTCAATTTTTGATGAATAGTGAAAAACATTGAGTTATAGTTTAAAACAAACTTTTTATGTAAATAATTTTTTATTTCATTTAAATTTATTTTAGGTAAAAATATATATATAATAACTATATAAGTTCAACATAATTTATTGGATTTAGTTTATAATAATTATAGATATATAAAAATTTTATTGAACTTTTAACCGTCTGTTCCCACCTCCTAGGAGAATTTGCAAATTCACATAAAACATAATTTTATTGCTTCTCTGAGTGGAATTTAAAAAATCTGAGAGACATTGTTGATTTTAGTATGAAAAATTTGGTTCAATAAGATGAAAATAATTTTTGGTGAATGGTCACCTTTTACTTTTATTTACCACGGCTAAAAATAAATAGGGTAATTAAGGGTAAAAATGATATTATTATTACCCTAAAACATGTCTAAATTCTATTGGATAAGTATAATGCAACCAAAAACAACCTTAAGAATAAAATATTCACCTCTTTTGTCCACATGGATCAGATTAGGACACTTATTATTACTTTATTTAAAGAAGAGTTAAAATAGTTGAAATCAATGTTTAATAACTACTACATTTTTAATATAGGGTTATACATAATATAAATTTGACTATAAATATTCATTAGAAAGATAAAAATATTTCCTACATATTGGTATTTTATTTATATTTTTTAGACGTTAAATAATTTAATTTATTAATGACATAATGATGATACAATAATTACCTAATTAATGAAATATTAAAATAATTGACATTATAAATATCCAAATAAATGTAATTTGAGAATATTTATTAATTAAAATACCTTTATAGGTTAATATTACTTATTAGGGTTGGTTAGATGAATCTTATTCGAAGTAATAAGGCTGTTATGAATTTGGAAAAAAAATACCAAATATTGTCAAAATTGACATAAAAGATTTTATAAAACAAATAATATATTATTAATTGATATTCTATTCCTAAAAATATATGGTTCGGCCAAAGGAATTTTATAATGATATTTGTATCATTAATGAACCACTTGGTGTTCTCTTGGAAGTATATAGTAATTTTATTAACAATATAATATAAAAATACAAAGAGACATGATAAATGTCAAACTAGTTAACTAAGAGTTAAATCTAAATGATAAAGTCAATATAGTGATCTAAACCTATCTTAAACCTATTTTTTGAGTGTTTTTAGACCCATACCCACCTTAGACTTTAAATAATCTATTTTGGAGCCATTATAAACCAAAAATGATTTTATTACAAAATAATATTTCTAGATTTTCCAAAGGTGCTCCTCACCCCTCTTATAAAAGGGAACTCCTCCTTCTCTCTAATTCGGACCTTAAAATCCATTTATCCCAGAAAAACCCTGACCATATACCATTTAAACTATCCTAACTTCATTCTAGAGTCCTTAATTTAGTTATAAAGCCATTCTAAGGAGACCTTTTGATCAAATCAAATGGAAGAACTCGAAAAAGAGGTAAATATTTCATCACCTCTTTCATGTTTCTTTATTCTTCTGCTTACTTTTTATTTTTTGTTTACATTATAAAATAATAAATCCAGTATCTTCTATATAATGTAATTTTTTTATAAATATGGTACAACAAATATTATTTTTCTATCCATCCTTTGAATGAAATGTCACCATACATGCGTACGTACGACTTACCGTCTCCACGTCATGGTGTAATTATTATTCAATACATTATTATTTGGATGGGTATAATAATGATGTGTAATTGATGTAAATAATAAATATAACATGATAATGATTCCATATATATTATATAAAATCCAATTATATATTATTTTAATATCAAAAAAATGATATTGTCGCTCGTGTGTACGTACGGATTACAGTCTCCACAAATTCGATTAGATTCATTCTCCATCGTATCCATTCAATACTAATTTTCATTATATGATTAAAAATAATGTTTAAAGACTTGATATCAATCTATATATGAATAAGATACATCCCATCCATAACAAATATGACTCACATAACAATGAATATAAAGTAAAATGAATCTGTTAACACCCAAAACAACGATAATATTAAGATATTATTAACAAAGCAATGTTAAAAGATCATATATGATATCATATTAATGTATATGATTATTTTATAATTTAATAACAATTATTTCACCATTATACCAGAGGATAACCTATCATCAACCAAGGAAAAGTACAAGGTAAGGGTTAATTCTACAATCTCTTCATTATTCGAGGTAGTTTATAAGTAATTATCGACTGGGACATCTTTATCATCCACAAACATGTTTCTTAAAAAAAGTATTTCAAAACATTCTTAACATTTAATAGACTATGGGTTAAATTAATTTATACCCTTTTTTGACTTTTATAAGATGTTTATAAAGTAATATTTCCATCGTCTTCCAATCAAGGTCATTTATAACCTTTTCAACAAAATTTATGTAAGAATGTCTTTTTTTAACTTATATGGCGGGTGCGGCTATTTTCCACCGTTATAACATTGTCAAAGATTCCCTTACAAAATTATAAGAATATTTTCAAAATAAATTTATTTCTTTATAAATTATGTGTCTTTCAAATGATTTCAAAATAGAAAGAGATATTTCTCTAAAAAAATGTTTTGATTTTATCTATGTCATTATCCTTTGATGGATTTTAAGATTATTTGAAGTTGATTTATTATGATACAAAACTTCTATATTGTATTGAAGGTTTTTTTTTATGTTTGACTATGGATGTTTTATTTTTATACCATTCATGGTTTATGGATAAAGTATTGACTTTTCATATGCTAGTTTTAATATGAATGTTTATGTTATGTTTAATATTTTTCATATGAAGAATGCATTGGACTTAGTAAGTGATGGGTGGAGCCCGCAATAGCTTCTTGATCCATCGGCAGGTCTCATGAGACAAACTAGTGTCTTGGAATAAGGCCTTGAAAAAATCTTATTTGTAGTCTTGGCACAAGGCCTTGACTATGTAGTTTTAAAAGTCTGACATTATGAATTCAATCATTATGAATGTGGATATTGATACTGCATGTGATTATTCAACTAGTAGAATATCCATGTGAGTAAGTAAATGGAATTATTTTATTTTATATTTTCCATATTATTCTGAAGTTAAAGTTTAAAAGTCTTTTGTTTTATTCTTATACATTTCATTAAATTTTTATTCTTATTTATGAATGTTTCTTCTATATTGTTATCCTTATTGAGCATCTGAGATCACCCCTTTCTATGTTTTGTTTTTCCCAAGATGTGAATAAGTATTTTATGGATGACCTATAAGGATAGTCTGAGGGGATATGATTGTGGTCTATGGAATCAATTTTGTTGTATTTTTTCATTTTATAATGTAATGTAAACCTTATGAATGTATCTAGTACTTCCAAGTCTACTAAACTAATTGGTCTTTTGACATTTGATCTTTTGTGATCATTACAATGATACATAATAACGCACTAACTCTGGGCTTCTGGGGTCGGGGTGTTACGTGAATGGAATTCATGGAATGAATATCCTGAACAGAATCTATATGAATCTTCAATTGAAGCCCCTTTGAGTTTATAGAAATGATCTGAGCATTAGAGATGGGGTAGGACATTTGGATTTCCTCACTGATAACATCTGGGAATGACCCTTAATAATTTTGGTGGTAATTGTATATACTTTATTTTGGGTATAAAACGTCTAGTTCTACTATCATCAATTGTTTTTCAATTTTCTTAATATTGAAGACCTCTATAGTCCTCTATATTTAAAAAATTCCATCAATTTCAACCACATTGGGTTCCAGCACCGGATCATCCTCTAAACAATGAGGGTCACTCCTTAAGGGAGGAGCATACCAGATCATTAGAGAATCTTTTATTCACATTACCTATTTCATAGGCTCTCATGTAGGTGTTAACATCATTCCCTTTGATATTTAAAATATTATACCATTTGGAACTACTGCATTCATATTCCCTATGGACAAGGAATCCATAGTCCTTGTAGAAATTGTTCCTTATTTCATAAAATATTTCAAGCTTCCTAACATCATACCTTTTGGTGAGAGAATCCTCCTCCACGAATGTGGTGTCCATTTTCACTTTCACTAGTACTCTAGAATAATATAAAAACCATCGATTGTTCGTTTGATTTTCAATTATAATTTGGTTTCTGACCGAGGATGAAAAATCTCATTCAATTATCTGTCATAAATAAAACATTTTTAGCATTAAAATCTAAATCCCTACCTACATGTTAGTATTTATCACATTTAGTGTTTCAAAATTATTATCCCACTCCTATATCCACAGTGTTTTCGGTATCAATTAAATGTCTCCAAAACTCCATGAACACCTTTTCAATTCACCAGAAGGATGAAAAAGTCGAAATAACCACATCCCATAGCAGTCATTCAACAACCCCCAAAGACCTAGAGTTTAAAAATTATGTAAAAATGAGAACTAAACCTCAATGGATTCTCACCCATTAGAGTTAGGACTCTCACAATGATAGAGAATTTAAAAAGGATGATCCTTTCTTCAATGGATTCCTGGTTGGTAGAGACATGCACAACCCAGAATTTTATGATGACCATTCTTGTAGAGGGGAAACCATGGTTAGAGAAAACTAGGTTCCCTGCTGATTTGATGACATACAGGAAGGTTTTCTTCAAGCTAGATGACTCTTCAAGGATTTCAACCCTTCATGATAAACAATTTTTTGGGAGAATACAGATCAAATAATACCATCTTACCCACAAAGCATGACAAGGATGAATCATTCCCTTCTATAGATTTCATTGAGGCATCATCAGATCCACTTTTTACGTGGATTTCTTTCTCGCATGAATCTACCCCTTGTTCCACCATTAAATTAGAGGTTCTTGAATGAGAAGTATAGGGTTGTTCAATTTCAATTACAAGAAACACATTTTTTAAAACATTTTTCATGGGTAACTGAATTATAAGGGTAAATACAAAACTCTATTAATATAAAATGGTAATAATGATATGTTGTATAAATAGCACAATTTCTGTAGATGTACAATCTTTCCAAAATAATAATTCAATGAAAATAAAATTGGTACTGAAACCCTAATGGTTTGAGTAACCTTTTAATAAAAACCCAATTTTCAACATTGGAATATTTGGAATAAAAAATAAATTTTATATATAAAGTGATATTTCACATATATAACCCATGTACATGATAAAATAAATTCATTCAGAATTAGGTGAACCATTCAAACTGTGTCATGGTGCATCATAGGAAATATTCCTCAGTGAGTGAAAATTTGAAATAAAAACCCTTTCCTTATATCTCTACATAGTAAAATTCAATCAGAGATCTTGTATAATAATAATTAATATCATAATAATTTTTTAAAACATTTTTACACCTAAAACTATTTTATATTTTTATTTTAAATCATTATCTCTCTATATATTAGTTTTCACCTTATTTCTCATATCAGGTGTTTAATGTTTTGGTTATTTGTACTAGTTTCATAAGGGCGGTGTAGTTATTTAGAATTCTTCAAAATATCATCATTAAAATACCATTAAATTTAATATAATTTATTATTTATAATGAGTGTGTCAATCTTAATCCTTGAAGATGGAATCAATAATAAGCACACTTTAGTGATTTTCATTACCAGTGAGTGGTGTTTTTGTAATTATTAACTAAAATATATATGTATCCTTTAAAAGACATATATAATAATTATTTACATATTTATATCATATTGTACCATTAATTATGTTATCATATCAATCAATGACATAATTTCAAAGCATTATTCAAGTACATGGTCCACCCAACCCAGAAATGAACATACCATGATAAATGGATGATTATGAGGTGATTTAGTGGAAAAACATTATACCAGAAGAATAATATTATCATTTAGTATTTATTAGTGTGATATATAATAATTATAATTATGTAAGGTAATATGTGATGGATAATATGTAAATACATAGTATGAATATATTTTTCCCGTCTGAGTTCTCTTGTTTAAGATAACTAATTTTATAATTTGTGTACACCATTCATGTATTTATTAAGATATTAACATTGTATTAACTAAAAATTATTCCTATTAGAAAAATAATATTTTGATTTTAAACCCATTATTATAATGATCCAATATATGTGATAGTGAAAAGGAGGAAACATCATTCCATGGAGGCGGTAGTCCTCCCTTATACATGGTTGATGATTTCATTTTAAAATAATGAGAGAGATTAGTAATATGGATTATAATATAGAATCATAAATAAGTCATAAAAACATAATTATACACTGTAATCCCATTTTAACTATTAATTTTATTGGGTGAAATAAAATATACATTTTTCATCATGGAGGTGGTAACCATCACAAACCCATAATTCACGAATGTTTTATTAAAAGAAAAATGAGAGGGTGGTTAATGTTGGTACCTTCATTGTAGTGACATATTAGAAAATTAGTGTTCTTGGTATTATAATTATAATATGGTTTTATTTAATTTTATGGATAATAAGTAAATTTAATAAATTAAAAATTAAAAATGATCATTTAGATATTTATACCTCACAGTTTAAATTATCTCCACTATGAAGGGAGTTAAACCACTAAGGTATGATATTTAAAAAGAACCAAAAATTATTTATGTGGAATTTAATTTTTTATGATAGGATTGAGAATATTTGTTACTAATATAACTGGGTTGGGGTGTGTGGGGAAGTAACAAGTGGAGTTTCCTTTATATAAGTGAAAATGCATTGAAATGTTGGTAAATACCCAAAAATAATAATTCGAAGTCTCTATCATAAAAATTAGGTCCATAGTTGGAAAATAATGGAGGAGGAAATAAATAATTTTAATTAAGACGTCAAACACCTAGTATTATATATGTTTTGAACATTTTTTTGTTTTCTTTCACACTTAGTTAAAATATGTTTACCCATTTTGATTTTTACCAAGCTATGAAGTTTTTAGCAAAGTAATTTATCCTTTGTGATTACAAATAAAATGGTCTTTATTGAAGAATGGGGACCTAATGATTTAAAATTTTATATAAATTATATTCTATTCATATGGAAAAAGTTATAAAAACTATATTCAAAATACTAAATGCATAATTTATTAAAAAAACTTTTTTGAGATGTATAATTTATTTTAGAAAATATCCAATTTGGGATTTTAAATTAAAATAAAACTTTTTAATATTTAAATTCACTAACTAAATTTTTATTTAATTAAATAAAATGGATCATTTTATTTCTAATTCAATCTTATAAATAAAATATTTCCTAAAATTTATGTTCTTTATAAAAATATTATCTTGAACTACTCACCATAAACATAAATTTTTTTAGAAAAATATAAAAAAATAATCATAAGATAAAGTTGAAATAATTAATTAGATATTAAATTTTATAAAATAAAAATAGTAAAATTTATAATTTATATTTCAAATGAAAATACAATAAAACATTTTTTATTAAAAAATTACCATTTTAATGTTCATGTGTTTTAAATATTTTTTCCTACATATTTATAAATAATTATATATTGGTATATTAATTTTTAAATTGAAATGTTACATATTATAATAAAATTTTAACTAATATCAATTTATTTTATTAATATAAAATAAAATATGTATCGTTCTTGATGATTCTCTAAAAGGAATCCTTTTTATTATATTAATCAATTAAAATAATAGTTGATAATTATTTTTATTCATTATAATATTTTTAACTACTAATTATTATATTATTTATGTAATTTTAATATTTCATGCTTCATTTTTGTCAGGTGTTTCATTATATTGATGTTTCATGTGACATAATCTATTTAATATAGTATTTATTTAATTGGTCTAAAGTATTGATTCATTACAGAGTCCATAGATAATATCCATAAAAACACCAATGAATGGAAAACGCAATTAATAGAAACCAAATGTACTAAAAAATTAGATATACCTATCATAAACTCAATCTTGGTGAGATTTTACCTAGGTAGTAATGTGACATAGTGAAATGATATATCTACAGTTTTTCATACATAAATTGAACATGACATTCTAATCCATAACATTTCACATGTAATCACTATAAAAAATTTACTAGGGTACACAACTAAGACATCTAAATATTATATCCTAGATATTTTGTACATATGATCCTTTTATGAACATTTGGATTAATATCCTGATGAAACAATTGTATTGAGACACCCCATTACTTATCTTTTCCCACTACACTTAATATATCAAACATGTATGTAGAAAATAAAATTCAAATAAAATGGTCTCTCTCACGATAAATTGTTTACTCCATGTAGTACACTTCTGACATGATGTTGGTCAACACCAACCCCTATGTCTCTCTATATATGGATAGTTCTACCCACGATGACTGGATGGAACTACTCCATCATCCATATTATTTGGATCAATAGCCCCAATGGATTCATCACACATGGTGAAGAACAATCACTTGCGACCATTGACACACCTCTGTAGAACCCACATTTAAACCTAGAGTAATGGTTAAAACCATCCACACAATATAGATGAACATCATCTCTATATTATCAGTGATCACAATCACCCACAATCACTCAAGTTTTAGTTATCAGTTTCTCAATGAATATATAACCCATCAAAATATAATAATCACCACATTAAATCACATGATGTCATTTCCATTAGGACATTATCCCACAATTCATAAAAATCATTCCAAAAAAAATTAAATGTATTGTCTTCCACATGTGTTTTGCCATAAGTATATCTTATGAAATACAAAAATAATAATTTTTTTTATACTCAATCACCCACACAACCCTCCCATATCTTGATTATCACATATTTCATTATACATGTATATACCTAATAAATTGATAGACAACTTTAACATGAACTATGAAGGAATCCACTAATCTATGACCTTTGGCTACTTTAGCATTACATATAAGTAATTTTAAAAATATGACGAATAAAAATATCTATCTTAGGGAACCATATATTATAAACTAGGATATAAATATAATTAATAGTGTAAAATATATATGGATATATATCCTTACCCCTGAATAAACCAATAAAAATCATTATAAATTACAAAAATAAATTATCTAAAAACACCTTTAATTTATAGAGGAATGATCGAGAATAAATACCAGGGAACTTCCATTTATTCTATTAAAAATGAAACAATTCCTTTTTATAGTCATATTATAATTTAATATTTATCATAAATAATATTTTTAATTTTCAATAATACATAATCATATTCAAATTTTTAGTTTATATTTTTACCATTACAAATGGAGGTACCCATAAGTAATATAAAAATATTTATAGAAATCTGCCACCCCTTTCTTGATGTTATGTATCATAAGGACCTCTCACATATTACCATTAATCTAAAAATATATTTTTTCAAAAAATTTCATATTGAAGTATCTATTTATGTATGGAATTAAAAAATTCATAACCCAATAGCATCATAGCTATAACTCTCAATGCTTTACCAAATTTCCCAACTCAACTTGGGTTACATATTTTGGATTTACGATCACATGTTTGAGAATACCCCAATAGCACTCTAAATTTCATATCTTAAGATATTGTAAGACACCCTTATGTATCCAAAAATTTATTCATACATATCATTTTAAATTACTCAAATAAATTTTCTTAACCATGGAATTATTCTTATTTATACATTGTAAATATAGATTTATCCTTATTTAAGTCTCATCCATTTATTACAAACTCACTAAAATTACTTTTTCTTGTAAAATATTTAATCATATACATCAATAGTTTACCTATATGTATAAATAGTGACTCATTATTTTTTTCTCACATACCATCTAGGTTACACATTTTGTTACATGTGAGACACAAATGACCCATACACCAAGATTAATTGTTAAAATCACACTCTTCAAATATTTTCTTTCATACTAACTATCTAATCCCCAAATAAAAAGTCATATATTTTACAAAATTTCTATAATTTAGTAGTTACATAACATATATACACATATATTCTAGGGAACTGAATTCTTGTGCCTTAATCTATTAAGTACATAATAAACACCTTTGTCCATGTATTTAACATTACCTATAAGTTCTATTTACATGAGTCATAATTTTTAAATATATCATACATAATATTTAACATTATTCCATGGGGATGGAGAATGTAATAAAATAGTGACCTTAAAGGCTCTATATGGGTAAACGTAGAATATATAAATATAAGACCATAAGTTCGCATAAGATACAAATGTGGGTATGAGAACATAAATTGAGTGATATTACATAACATAAAAAACCACATCTAATAATACATAGATCATAAAACATAAATTATGAAAAAAAATATTTGACATAAAATAGAAATCATCAGAAAATAATCATGATCCATTAGAATATAACATAGCCATCATGTTATTTAATAATAGTTTTTCATAAACATAGGCATATTAATCATAACACATGTCCCAAATAACTAAAAATAAATTCATCACAAAATGGTATTGGATGTCCTCTATGTCAAATTATAATATTTCAGGTCTAAACACCCATGTACTTTTTTGGAATTGGGACTACCTCACATTTACCGTTGGTGTTGGGATAATCACTCATATACTTTTTTAAAACATGATATATAAAATAATCCTAATACATCTAAGTGATATAATTGAAAACCTAATCACATAATGATAAAACATACATATGTATTCAATTAGAACATAATATCATACATCATTAATTCATTTCATAATTAATTAGTGAGAAATAAATAGGTTACATTAACTTTTCCTTAAAATCATCATCAGACATATTGAGAAAGAATGTGGATCATATCTTTATGTTATATACTTAGTGAACCATGATAATAATTAATATATTTTAACATTTATTTATAATAATATTACTAAATCATTAAAAATATGCATTGACATGATTAGTAAAAAATATCCATTTATTTTTATAACATTTTAAAATATTTTTATTTATAAAAAATAGGAATTATGTTTTGTTTCAAAATAGATAGAAACATTTCAATTAATTTTGATTAATAATTATCATGTTTTTTTAAAAAAAATAGTAAAATAATAAATTTTTAAAAAAATTATTTTCACACTTTTTTACAGAAAGTGAATCTTGAACTGTAAGGAAAATGATAAGAAGATTCCTTTTATAAAAATGTATGGAAAGTAAATGATAGTTAAGAATGACTGTAGGAAATAATTGTACTATTTGGAATAATATTATTGAAATGATATAATGAATATGGACATGGAGGAATATGATTTGGGATAATTACATCAAAACTTTTTATGCATTATCTTAAAATAACACCATTTATAGAATATATAATAAAAACCCCACTGAAATAAAAAACATTATGAAGGATTTTTAAAAAATATTTTATAAATAGATTATTGATATAATATGTTAATGATGTTTTTTATACACTATATAATGAATTATTGGTGAATAATTAGATACATGTCTCAATGAAGTGAAAGTGAAAACAAAACAACCATTACATTAGACTTCCACATAGTTTCATGCACTCTAACATCCATGTATCATAAATTAATTCTTATAATTACTAGGAATAATAACCATTTTATATTTATTTTACTTTATACAATCTATTTATAATTCTTATTTACCCATATATGGAATATGTAATGTTAAAATTAACATTTTGGTTTTAACTATTACATTTCCTATACATGTTTTGGTATAGTGGTTTTGGACAATGAGACTTGTTCATGGCTTCATCACCTAAATAATTTTAATTTTAATTTTATTCATTTGTTTTATATAAATTTTATTTCCCATATACATTTAATAAAACATATGTTTATATTTTTCTTATAACGATAAAAGTTTTATTTTTACTGAATATCAAATTAATAAAAGAATTTAATTTTTAAGTAAATATTATTTTGAATGTTACCACTTCGTAATTATATAAACTTCATAAATTCATCATTTTTTTAAATTATTACAAGTAATTATGTTTTCGAATACATTCATTAGATTAAAATAATTAAATTACTAATGTAGGTGGTAAAACCCGTTAAATTAAAACAAAACAATATAATGTTTGAATGAAAAATAACATGTTATTTTATACTAATAATATAAATTTTAATAATAATTATTATTGTAGAATAGTATAATTAAAAATATAAATAAATTTGATGAATTTTTAGATTACTATATCATTGGAGGGTAATCAATTAGAATATATAAATTACATTAACATCGTGAATCTCTTTTAGAATGTAATTTTAGAAATGAGGGGTTTGTTGATTCTTAACCAAAATAATGGAATCTAGAAAAGAGAGAGGATTTTAAGTTATTTAATTTGGGATATAATTATATATAAAATTAAAAGGATCTATTTTTGTTTAGTTGGAATGAGGTGTGATCCCCTAGAAAAGGTTGGTGGATGAATGTTCCTTTTATAGATAAGAGGGGTGAAAATATTCTAAATGATCATTTATTAAAATAAAACTAAATGAATACTAATTTATAATGCCTCTTAAGTAGAAAAATTTATTTCATAGTTTAATGTAGGTAAATAAATAACTCATACGAGCAATTAATGACAAGGTTTTGTTATATTTATAAACTATAACCCTTAATTTAACTTCTTTTTAAAAAAATAAACATTTATTGATAAGAGTAACAACTATAATTGTCAATTATTTTTATGACCAAAAATGAAAATATATTATTACCTAATTTGATTATATGAATTCTAAATATGAAAATAATTTACTAGATTAAACTTATAGAGGTGTTAAATTTTTTTACTTATATAAGTATGCATAATGAAAAAAAATGGTTTAGTTAGAAAAATAACTTTTAAGAATAAATAATAATTTTTACACATTTATTACAAAATAATAATCCTAGAATGATTGATAATTTGTTTGAATAAAAATATAAATTATTTATATCATTAAAAAAATAATTAATAAATGATGAATTATACTTTTAAATAAGAAAATACATATTATAAAAATAAAAGTAATTTTTTAAAATTCAAAAATATTTTTTATCTATCAAGAAATATAGTATTGCTACTTATAAATACATAATTATTTATTTTATGTAAATATTTCATTTTACTAATAATTCTATAGATATTCATAGATACATTATATTGTTATTATTCTTTAAATGTGATAAATTTATCAAAAATATATAATTCATCAAAATGGTTTCATTAGAATCAATAATATTCTTGTATATTAAGTAAAAAAAATATTTTATTTATTATTTTCATTTACTTATTTTGTAATATATTAGATTCTACATTATATTAAATCATTTTTACTTTTTTATTGTGTTTCATTTATTACGGGTTATCGAACAAGATGATTTTTTGTAAAATATATATATATAAATTAAAATCATGGTGTGTTACATCATACCCATGATTAAAAGAATTCACTCCATTAAATTTTATTATTAAAATGTACACCGGTTTTCGTACTTTTTCCTCATAACATCCTTGTGTTACCACATAGATTCCTAAAACATTTGATTACATCGTGAAACTTTGACAAGGTGAAAACTATTATTCTCTAATACCTTGCCACTATAATCCATGATCTTATTCAGTGGTTCGTTATTATAAGTATCAGATTCCAATTACACAACTTATTAGTTTAGTACATATGATAGATATGTTATTTGCCTCCTAAAATGTAATAAATGTAAAACATATTGTATCATTGTGAAATCTGGTGGGAGTGTGAAATGATAACATATATCCCTAATATGGTCAAGCTAAATAACACCTTCCCCACCAATATCATTAATTTCTTCCAAGGATATATCTATAGGAATACCTTTTAAATGAAATTAAATATAAAATCTTATGGAATATTAAAATCATTTACCTTTTTTATTTTTTTAGTTGTCTTCATATATAACTGAATTGTTTGAACATTTTTAATCATTTCATGTAAGCGATTGCATTCGAAAAAATTCCCCTCTCAGACATCATCCTAGAATGTTATAGTTCGAAAAATATTCTAATTTGGGCCTCATGTTGTTTGATTTTAATTATATTGTTGAAACTGTTATTATTTTTTAACATGAATATAGGAGGATGTTGATCGTGTATTCCATTTAAATTCATTGATAATTATCATAGATTATCTTCAAAATTCTAAACGGTCATTTAATATTGACCATAAATTTGATGATAATATGTCATGCTAATGTTATCTCATTATAAAATTCTTATTGAATAATAATATATATTATTTATGTGAACATTTTATCTCAATCTAATACAACAAGATGTTGTATTCCAAGATACCTTATAACTTCTTTTATGTCTAACTCGAAAAGAAGATCCAATGAGATATACTCATGAATAATAATGAAGTGTACAAAATTTTTGACTCAATCCACCACCACCCTGATGAATCTTTTCCATTTTGAGGTTTTATAGAGACTGGTGAAGAAGTATATAGTGATGATTTCAAATTTATATACCGGTATTTGAAATATTTGCATCATCCCCATAGATATGTGATGTTATTCCTTTAGTTTTTGATATACTATAAATTGTGATATATACAATACAGTTTAAAATTTCATTATGTCTCACCAAAAGTGCTTCTAAAAATCTGTTTACATCATTGCTCTCTGATGATGAAAATAGATAGATGAGCTATGTGAATCATCTATAATCTACTAGAATTCTGGTTTTAAATGGTCACATATTTGATCCCAAAATAATACAACTCCACAATTTTAAAAGTTGAAATATATAATACTTCATACATTCATCAATAGATCCATGTTATAATTCTAATACTCAAAGATCATGCTATTGTTGTATGGTTGAGAATAAATTTGATGATGATTTTTTTTCAAAACTCTCATTATTATCTCAATTTATATCCTTGGAATATCCCAAAATATAGGGTAAATTTCAATCCTTATCAAAGATACAGTAACTTGATAATTTTACCATAGAGATAATTCTACCAATTTTTCTTTCCCATGATCATAATTTATTGAGAAATTATACTCTTTGATTAAATATAATCATTTTTATTATTGTATATTCAAATATTTATATATAAATATATACATTATGTTCCAATTATCGATATATATTACACGTTTTGACAAATATTTAATTCTTCAATGTCATTATTTCCAAGATAACTGATGTTGATTCTAGATAAAGTTTTGGGTATTTTTTTGATGATTCTTAAATTGAATTGTTTCATAAAAATTAATTTTAATTTTTCATAAGGACACATATCATTCCCTTATTAAAATTTTTCACTATATATGATGAACCTTTCTCCATAATAGGGTAGTGTAATTATAGGTATGGTGAACAACATCTTCATAACCTCAATGAATCTTTCGTCATATTATTCTATAGGGATGAAATTAGCTCCCTACATATTCAACATGTATATATAATTTTATATCCATGATAAATTTTAAAAAATTCATTGATAATAAATAGATTGACCAATAAATCATTTAGTCTTTGTCGTATACATGGTTTTGTGACATTATTCAAGAACCTTTATCATTGAAAGATGCATAGATATAAGATGCTGACCTTTCATAAAGATTCCAAGAAATAAATAAAGGTAATTCATGTTATTTCTTTGATTATAACATGTTTTGGGTCTTAATATTTTTGTATTTGGGATAAAATTGGAGAGTTTTTGCAATGAAATGGAAAAGTGCATAGTTTTCAAAAACCATGCACCCGGACCTAGATAATCATGAAATCTTAGGGAGATGGGATTCCAAGGGCATACGAATAGTTTGGAAAATGGTGTGACCTAATAGAAGAAACCATGAACCCCCTTGAATATGTTCATGGTTATGGAACATGGTTAGGTGAAACAATGTGACCCTTCACTGAAAACCTTGAACAGGAATTTAATTAGCCCAAAAATTAGACCTTAATTTATCAAAAAACCTATTTTAAACCATATTCATCCCCAACTCTCCCCAAAGAAATTTATCTTATTTTTAGAGTCTCTGAGATGAAATCTTAAGTCTCTCATCCACCATTCATGGACTTTTTTAGCCCATATTATAGATCTTCACCTCTTCCAATATGATATTCCAATCTTGTTTGTTTTCCCATTATTCTTCCATTACCCAATTATTACTTAAGTGATGTTATCTTCTATTTAATTAGATCTAGATCCATATATGATGTCTCCTGATCTAGGATTATGGATCTAGATCAATGATTTTTAGATCATGACTCATTTGATTATGTATCTAGGTTTCAGATCTAGATCGTGTTCTTCATCATGATTTTTATTACTGCACTGTGATTGGGGTTATCTGTTGGCGAGTGTTTGACGTTGTTATTGGGGTAGGTGGTCAATAATTCAAATCCAAATTTCCTTAATTCAATTTTTGTATATGTAATTGCATAATTTCTTTGATATGTTTATCAATTATTTTTTTCATCAAATTAATGAATTTGGTAAATTAATTAATTAATGGAAATGTTCAAAATATCAATAATGGGATTATAAATTATGAATAATTTTTTGTTGAATTATTTATGAGGGAATTGGTTTTATCAAAATTGATAATTAGTTTAAAAATTAATTATGTAATATTCAATTGGGATTTGGGAATATTGAATTGGGTGATTAGGAATAACTAATTAAGGTATTAATAATAGTTTATTGAGTTTATTAAGTTGGAATACATAATTTTTGAAATAATTAATGGATGTAATGTTATATTTAATTATTAAATGACATAATGGGAATAATTAATTACTAAAATAATTAGTGGATAATATTTTATTATTTAATTAATTAACTAAATAATTGGATTAATGAGATTAAATAATTATGGAATTAGTTAATGGAAGTATTGTGCTAATATAATTATTTAATTATATAATGTGAATAATTAATTTATGAGTTAATTAATGGAAGAGATTTTTTTATTTAATTATTAAATTAGAAAATGGAATTAATGGTATCAATTAATTGTGGAATGTATTAGTGAAGTAATGTGATTGTTTAAATGTTGAATTGAATTAATGGATTAATTAATTGATGAAATAATTAATTTAAATCACTTGACTATTTAATAATATAATTAAATTTTCAGAATAATGGGATTAATTAATATTATAATTATGTAATTGATGTAATTTTATTATTTAATTTTTGAAATAAAATAACAGGTTTAATTAATTGATAAATTAATTAATGTAAGTAATGTGATTATTTAATTATTGAATTAAATAATGGGATTAGTGGGACTAATTAATTAATGGATTAATTAATGTTATTAGTAAATATTAATTAATTAATGGAATTAGAATGGAAAATTAATTTCTAAATTAATTGAATGGATTGAATGTGATAAATTAATTTTGAATTAATTAATGAAATTGAAACAAAAAATTAATTGGATAATTAATTGAAGGTATTAAATGAGGTTAACTATTTGAGAATTAATTAATTTAATTTGTGTGAAAAAATAATTGGTGAATTTATTGAAAGGTATTGAATGTGATTAATTAATTGTATTATTAATTAATGGATCTAACGTGATTAATAAATTAGTGAATTAATCAACATGTGTTGTTTTTTATGATATTGAACAACATAGATTAACGAATTGATTAATTTACTAATGATGTTTTTTAATGAAATTCAACTAGTTAAATTAAATAAATGGTGAATTAATTAATGGGTATAGTTCTGTAAATACATCTAAATGAGTCGGATTAATTAAATAATTAAATAATTAATGGGGATTGTTGTGTAAAAAAAATTAGATTAGTTATATTAAATAATTAATAAATTAATTAATGGCATTGACATTATTAATTAATTTAGAAATTGATAAATGATATTTATGTGTTAATCAATTATATGAATTTCAAATGAAATTGTTGGTATTATTTCCACGTGAATATGATGGGGGATCTAGTAGTATACCATTTAATTCTTTGTACCATACTGAAAAGGTTGAAATGGTTGTATAAGAGCATGCTACTCTGGAATTAAGGGACACTCAAAATTCCTTGTCATTTAGAGATGTTTTTATTACTAATATTGGGATTTTTGGGGAAGGGCATCTGATAGATCAAGAGTAGCTAGAGGGAATATTGATGATGGAGTGGTTGTAAGGAGTAGTTAACCCCATGATTGGGTGTATTGAGGCGATGTTCCAGATTTTGAGGTCAGTGTGCATGCTTATGTTGATGCTCATATCATTTAAGAGAGGACATTGCATACAGTTGGGGATCTAAAAGAAGAAAAATGAATCAATGAATCTTTTTAAGATCTAAAGAATGTGATATATAATGTCAGATATTCTACCCAGCTGGTCAATTCTACACTTATTAAAGAGATGACACCTGGGATTCTTCAAACATAGAGAGGGAAGAGCTAGGAGGGGATTGGAAAAATGTTATGACTTGGAAACGGGGTCAAAATCCAAAATATTGGTGATGTGCAAGTAATCATAATGATTTGGCTAGTGTATGAGGATGTCAAAGAGTGTTTACTTGGTATTTCTCTAAGGGGATCAGTAGTAGCAAAAGCATAGGGAGAAGTATTCTATTTCATTTAATAGAAATAACTCACCCTTCGAGTGGAAAAATATTGACGATAATGAGGACTCTAATCCTGATTATAGAACTACTCATGATTTGTAAGCTTCCATTTTTAGATGGTGTTATGTCTTGTTTTACCCCTTTTGTTGTCCTTATATTTCCATGTTTATTTTTTAATAAATTTTCCAAGGAGCAAGCTCTCTTGTCTCCTAATCGTTTTGAGTAATATTATCGATTTGATTAGTTAGTTATTGAATTAACTATAGATATTGATGTGAATAATTAATTTTTTAATTTATTATTGTTATTAATTTTATTAGTTAATAATATTTTAAATAATTGAAATGATTTTTTAACTAATTGTTGAATTAGTAATGGAATTTTTCGGGATAATAAATTTTTTAGATAATTATGTGTTGAAGAAAGGTAACCTAGTCATTCTATTTTGATCTTATGAATGTTAGCATGGTCATTTAGTTATGAATTAAACAATGGTTACATGGTTATTCTGATGTGTGTTAAGAATGGTAACATGGTCATTCTAATGTGTAATGTATGAATAGTTACATGGGAATTTATTAATGAATTAATGAATGGAAACAACGCCATTATATTTTGTGATTTATTAACAGTAACATTGGAATTCAAGTATGAATTAAATGATGGTAACAATGGAATTATGAGAAATGAAGTCACTTGGGAATACATTATTCTTTCAAATGTGCCAAAGTAGGTATTGAGAGATGATATCCTCTGGGTATACTTCAGGCTCCCGTAGAAGTAGAATCTAGTTATTGAGATATGATATCACCTAGGAGTACACAGGTATCCAACATGATCTGAAGCATGTATTGAGGTATGAGTATCTATGGTAACCTATAGGTTTATGTGGTTCAATAAAAATTAATTGATAATGTGATAATTTTTTAATTATTCATAAAAATTATTTCTTCATAGAACTTGCTACAAATTCTATTGGTAGAATATAGTTTTAGACACTATTGGTGGTGGCATGCTGAGTTACACTCACATCCTTCTTGGAAAACCTGATTGGTACCTAAAATTATTTCATGATTGCAGGACGTGTTGATGGGGAAGTCCATGTGCTAAAGAGATGATCTGGGATGGAGCATGGATGACAAAACTATATGTTGTTCAGGACCCACATGAGAGTTTTCAGTGTTATTACATGAGTTTTCATTTGGACACTTGGAATATACATTATGATGGAATATCTAGTATTCCATTTTTATATTTTCCTTCTAATTTGGGTTCATCTTCTAATACAAAATTATTCTATCTATGTTATATCATTTGGTTATTTTTATTATTTCTATTAGTGTATTACTATGATAAATAAAAAAGAGTTTATAGTCTCACAATTATTGATATTATAAACCTACAGATAATTAGTATCCTTTAACATACGGGGAGGCACACCTGAGTTCATGTGGAGGTCCGACAAATGGAACTACTCTGTGTCACCTGACCCCTGAATTTACAAACTGGTATCAAAGTATAGTTTTGTTTTATTTTTCTGTTGTCTTCTTATTTTTTGTAAACATGAATCTATTAATAGTCGGGCCTTGGTTATGAGATCATACAAGGGGGTAGATACCCCATGTATGGTGGAGAACCCATTTACCTAGGATAGGATGTTGTTTTTATTATTTTCTTTTATTATTGAATGTTATTTCACCTTGTGTGGGGTACTTAATGTGTGATTTGATTATTGATGTTGATATTTTCTAACATTTGACTCATGTTTTAGTAAGGAAAAATATTTGAGTATTCATGAATTATTCTAGGCATGTTAGATTAATTTATGACATGATTCATTTTAGGCACGCATGAGAAAATAGGTTTGGGTATGTTAGGGAAATGAGACTATTTTTTCTGATATGGGTGATTCAATTAAAAAAAGGAGGATAATTTTTAATTAAAAATTATTTTAAAAAATGAAATATGAATATCAATGGGTTACTAATTATATATGTGGATAATGAGAATGATTTTATCCTTCGTTGTCCATGACCTATATGTTGGATGGTTAAGGATAGTGATAGTTCCTCGATTTTAACAATGTAGTGGGAAAACGGGGGATGTTTTTTTAGATTTTTGTAAATCACCCTTGTTAAATATGTTAACACTATGAAATTAGAGTACCTTAGGTTATTTTTCAGTGCTTGATGTTGGTGGTTGGTGTAGTGAGAATGCCATTGTTTGGGAACTCGATGGTAGGTTGTTTGAGGGATCGTCCGATATTGGATCGTAGGGTGAGATGTTAGCGGGTTAGGAATCCAGACACATTTGGTAGTTCAAGGTGTTACCATAGTGGGAGGTAACATAAGAGATGGCGTAGTTGTGTTTCTATTCACTGATAACTTCTTAGTGTACTTTTAGTTAGTGATGATCACGTCCCATACCTAGACATCGTACCAAGTATTTTAGGAAAGCACTGGATTTGTTCTTAGCTATCTAAATATAGTTTGGATGGATAGGGGTCCCCATAGGGATATCCCTTTGGATGTAGTATATGTGAAGTTAAATGGTGGAAGTTACACCTTCTAAAGTTTACATAATAGTTTCCCTGGATGGACCAAAGATCAATGAATATCATGGATTCCACACTCAGATGCTGGGAATAAGTAGTGGTTGATTTTTTTTTCCTTGAGTAAGGTTATAGGGTCAGGCCCATGTTTTAGGGTAAAATTATAATTGAATCATTGGAAGTGGTGGTTATGTTTCTTGAAAACTCTTTTTTAAAAATTCTCCAATTTTGGGGAGTGATGTTACAGTTATAGGTGAATGGATCAAGGCCATGAGTTAGAATTGGTGGCATTGGAATTCAAATGAGGAACCTATATGGTGAATGTTCAATTTCCTTGGGGGAATGGTCAGGTGGTACTCGATGGTGATAGTTGTACATATTTTATGAGAGTTTTTCAATTTCATGGATAAGTGACATTGTTGGATGGTGTTCTTCTATATTTTGGGCATGGCAAGTTTGGAAATGAATCTGGTATGTTGTGAATGTTGAACATGAGACTGGCGAATCCTTTGAGAAACATAACATTTTTTTCTTGGATAATTAAGATATTTTTTTTAAAAAATGATAGTGTTGTTAGTTCAAGTGTTGTGGGAATATAGATGGGTTCATGAGGATTCTAGGTAATGAAAAGTGGATAAGAGGGCAAAGTGGCCCGACCATTTAACTCAAAATATTATGAATGCATGTGAGTACTGCAAAGAGGATGATCTATTTTAATATTGGTAAATTGTAAGATATCGACCTTTTGTAGAGAATTTATGGGCTCATTTAGAGGTATTATATTTCCACATTTGGAATAATACTTTTTGGGGGCTTAATTTGTTTGCGTTCAAGAGAAAAATGAAGACTTCTAGAAGGGAGTGGGTAAGTGCATAGTTGGTGCATGGTTTTCCCAAACTGTGCACCCCAACCAAGCTAACTATGCAATCCTAGGTAGAGGGTACTTGTATGGATTGAACATGGTTTAGATAAATGTGCTCCCAAATAAGATAAATAATGACCCCCACCCACTAGAAGAGTCATACAGGTATGGAGACCCATGCGTCACAGCCTAGAAAACTATGTGAAGGAATTTAATTAGGCATAAAATTAAATTTTAATTTCTATAAACCCTTAATTTTACCAATATTCAACCCTAAATCACCCCAAATAAAATTATCTTATTTTTTTAGGATATAAGATGAATTTATAAGGCTCGTGACGTATGTTATTGGAAATTCGAAGCCTGAATTATAGATCATAACCTATCTCAATAAGAGATTTCACTCTTATTTTTCTCATTATTCTCTTGTTCATTAAAGGGAGTTATCCTCTGTTATATTAATCTAGATCCATATTGAGGGATCTGGATCTAGAATTGTTAATCTAAATATAGGATATTTGGATCTGGATTTTTTGGATTTCAGATCTAGGATTCATATCTAGAACATGTTATTCGTAGTGATTTCAGTTATTCCACTGAAGTTGTGGTTATCTATTAGCGAGTGTTCATCATTGTTGTTGAGGTAGGGGTCCATAATTTAAATCCCAAACTCTTAAATTGCAATTTTTTATGTAATTGAATAATTTGTGTATGATGTTTATAATTTTTTTCATTGTTGAATTAATTAATTACGGGAAATGTTTGAATTGACAATACTTGGTGTATATATTATGAATAAGTAATTTTCAAATTAATTGTGACTGAATTGGGATTATTAAAATAGGTAATTTATTGTTTAATTAATTATAAAAAGTTTAATTGGGATTTTGTGATATTTAATTGAGTGAATTGGATTAATTAACTGAGGAATTAATTATGGGGTTATTGAATTGATTCAGTTGGAATAATTAATTCAATATTTAATTAATAGAAAAAATGTGATTATTTTATTATTGAATAAAATAATGGGATTAATTAATGGATGAATGAACGAATTAATTAATTAATATTATTTAATTATTTAATTAAAAATTGGGAATAATGGGATTAAATATATATTGAAATATTTAATTGAAATAATATGATTATATAATGGTTGAATTAAAATAATTGGATTAAGTAGTCATTGAGTTAATTTATACAATTAATGTGATTATTTAATAGTTGAATTAAATAGTGGTATTACTGGTATTAATTATTTAAGGAATTAATTAATGGATGTAATTTATTTATTTAATTATTAAATTAAATTATGATATCAATTAATTAAAGAATTGATTAATTGAAGTAATGTGATTATTTAATTCTAAAATTAAATAATTGTATGAATGTAATTAATTAAATTTTGATTTAATTAATGGAAGTAATGTGAATATTTAATTTCTAAAATAAATATTTGATTAATTAAAAAATAAAAAAAATTAATGGATGTAAAGTGATTATTTAATTATTTAATTAAATAATGGGATTGATGAAATTAATATATTTAGGAATTAATTAATGTGAGTATTTTTATTTTTTAATTGTTAATTAATTAATGGAATTGACATTGTTAGTAAATTATACAATTAATTGAAGTGATAAATTTTTTTTAATTAATTGTGAATTATTTAATGAAATTAACATAGACAACTAATTGGCTAATTAATTGATGGGATTTAATGTGATTAGTTAATTTCAAATTAATTAATGATATTGAGGTAAAAAATTAATTAGTGAATTGATTTACGGTAATTGAATGTGATTAATTAATTCTGGTATTAATTAATTGATTTTAGGTTATTAATTAATTATTGGATTATATAATACAGATCATTGTGATGATTAAAATGAATTAAATATATGGATAAATCAGCGAATTAATTAATGGGTTTTTTTATTTTAATGAAATTAATTGAATTAGATTAATTAATGGGGGAATTAATTAATCATGATTGTTGTGTTAATGGAATTAAATGAGTTAGAATAATATATTGATGAATTAAATAATTATGAATATTTGGTTAATGAAATTGAATGAGTTAGATTAATTAATTGATGAATTAATTATTGGTATTAAAGTGATAAATTAATTATGTAATTATTTATGGGAATTTATGTGATAAAATAATTTTTGAATTTGTAATGAAGTTTTTGTGATTTGATAATTAATGAATTAACTAATTGAATTCATGTCATTAATTACTTGTAGAATTTATTAATGTATTTGATGAGATTAATTAATTGATAAATAAATTATCATTTTTGATGTATTTAGTTAATTACTGGATTGACTAATAGAATTGATGTGATTAATTAATTATTGAACTAATTAATTTATTCGATGGTATAAATTATTTACTGAACTAATTAATGTTACTAATGTGATTAAGTAATTTTTGAATTTTGATAGGAATTTGAGTGATTCATTAATTATTTAACTAAAAATTTGGTTTTGATATTACTTATTAATTTTTTAACTAATTAATATTATTGATGTGATTAATTAGTAATTTTAATTATCTAGTTAAATCAATTTGATTAATTAATTATTGAATTAAATAATGTTATTAATGTGATTAGTTAAACTTTATGATAACTAATAGAAATATTTATTTTAACTAATTGTTGAGTTCGTAATAGAAATTGTGTGTATAATTAATTGTTGAATTAATTTGTGTTTTTTAATGGTAACATGGTCATTTAATTTTTACATATGATAACGTATCATGGATATTTAGTTAATAATTAAATGGTGATAACATGGTCATTCTAATGTGTGTATAGAAGAAGATCATGGTCATTCTAATGTGTAAATTATTAATGGTAACATGATAACTAAAGTATGAATTAATTAGTGGGAACATGTTTTTTCTATTGTGTGATTTATGAATGGTTACATGGGCATTTGTGTATGAATTAAAGAATTGTAATAATGTAATTCCATGAAATGAAATCAATTAGGAGTACATTGGCCTCCAACATGATCTGAATCAGGTGTTGAGATATAATGTCAGTAATGAATACGTCAGTAACCGATATGATATGAATAAGGGATTGATATATGATATCAGTTGAGAATACTTTTGGCTCCGACAAGAGTCGAAGAAGGTACTGAGGTATGACTGTCAATGAGAACCTAGAAGTTTATGTAGATAAATAAATATTAATTTATATTTTTATAACTATTTATATATGAATTTTAATTAATTTTGTATAATACTGCATATACTCTATATTGATTGAATATTATTTTAGATGCCACTGGTGGTTGCCTACTGAGTTGTACTCACTCCCCAATCTGGCACCTTCATTAGTACTTGAATAGATTACATGATTTTAGGATAGGTTAGTGGTTAAGGCCTTGTGATAGATAGGTAATTTGGTATGGGGTATGGATGAAGGAATGATACATGGTTCGAGACCGACTTAGGTGTTTTCATTTTGACACATGGCATGTACATTTTCATGGAATATCTACTATTCAATTTTGATATTTTCCCTCCCGTTTTGGGTTATCTTTTGATATAGTATTATTCTATTAATGTTAATAATTTGGTTATTTTTAATATTTCCTCAAGTGTATTACTCAGTTAAATAATAAAGTTACATTCTCCCCATGATCAATAATAGACCCTCGATTCCTATAGACAACCTTTTGAATATGTGGAGGTGCACCTAATGAGACAGGGCAGTCTGCCTCAGGGAACCAATGTGTATCACCTAGAATGGGATATTATAGTAGATACACCCATTATTGTTATTACATGACCCATGGAGGAAAATTTTCTTATCCAAAATTCACAATTTCGGAATTCAGCGTATAGTTTATCATTTCATATTGTCATTAACACAATATGTTAATTCAATTTCTGATCATATATTCTATTTCTATATAACATAAACGGATCAATAAAATCTAACTTGAATTCAACATGGTAATCTTAAAAAATTATATTTATCAAATATGTCACAACCTG
This sequence comes from Viscum album, assembly GCA_963277665.1. Classification (NCBI taxonomy): domain Eukaryota; kingdom Viridiplantae; phylum Streptophyta; class Magnoliopsida; order Santalales; family Viscaceae; genus Viscum; species Viscum album. Next base: position 881,744,964 of record OY728143.1, on the reverse strand, counting down.
TCCTCGGGGCCCGTGTCGTGACTACCCCAAGCCCACCTTCCATAGGCCAGGGGCTGGCGACTAGCACCAAAGGCATAAATCTCGATAAAAAGGGAAGGAATTGCCTTTATAAAAGTAAAAAACAACATAGAGTAAAAGCAGAAGCAACACTAAGTACAAAAGAAAGTGCTGAAAGGTAAATGGGCCAGAATACAAACCCAACTAAAAAGTACAGCTACAGCTGAAAGTAAAGTAAAACTCATAGAACACCAGGTGAAAGGTGACAAGCCGCTCCTAGATCGTCCTCTAGTTTCCTACCTGAAGGGTAGGTACAGATCTCCTCCTCAGCACTCCACGTCCGTCTGTCTCCTCTGGGCACCAACTCGTCGTGAAATCCTCCTCCGGGTACCGTCCAGCTCTACAAGTCTTAACCTCGATCAGTGATGTCCGTCGTCTGCAACCAACACAACGTAGTGCGGGTGAAGCCCATGCAGGGGTGAGTATACGATACTCAGTAGGGACGTCGAGACCCTCGAAGGTCTCCCAGAATCCACAAAGGATAAACCACGAAGAAAAGATACAATCACAAAGTATCATCCAACACTACTTAGGTATATGCCCATACATATACCTAAGTCATAAAATCTAGTTCAGCTCCAACTCACGAGCTCAAGTACAATCCAGTCCACACAGGAAAGTAAAACATAATCCACATAGGAAAGTACGACCCAAACCACACAGGAAAGCATAAACCAATCCACACAGGATATCAAGTAAATCACATCGAAGATAAAGATTGAAAGTCAAGACTCAACTCAAACCAGGATTTTATCCACGGTTTCAAAACCATAGCTGCTGGGGAACTCCTCATCTATTGAGTATATTGGGCCTGCTGCTACAACCAAGCGCTTCCAACTAACCATGGACTACTGTAGTACTCCACCTGTCGAGTACTGTGGGCCTACTGCTACAACCAAGCGCTTCCCACCATGGGTCTGCCGCTACAACCAAGTACTCCCCCTCATAGCCTACAGAGGTACTTCTTCTATTGAGTATCATGGGTCTGTCGCTACAAACAAGCACTCCTTCGCTGTGGGTCTGCCGCTACAACCAAGCGCTCCCCACTGGGCTATCCGAAACACTCCGAGTTGATCAATCAGTAGTTGTCAAGTCTCAGCTAGCACTAGGGTTTCCGCACAAAGCACGCACATTCCGGGAGGGTCCCCTCCACGAGCCAATAGGTCAATATATCAACTGTCAAGTAGACCAAAGTTAATTTATCACAAAGTTCTGTCACGTCAATAGGACACAACGTGACAGACGGCGCGTCAATCGGACGCCTGGTCTGAGAGTTATTGGCTTTTTTGTCCCAAGGGCCCGGTTGGTTTTTAAGTCAAAACCAACCTTACTATACTCCAACTACGTCCAAAACTCTATTGTAGTAAGCCAAAAGGTCTTTCTCACTAATAAGAACCCAAAAAAGTCGACGGCACGTCAATAGGATGTCCGGAGCTCAAGTTATAAGTGTTTCTGCTCCGACGGCCCGGTTGGTTTCATGTTCGAACCAACCCCGTCGTACCCAAAGTTCTCCAAAACCCTAATTGTAATATACCGGAACGACCACCCCTATCCAAGGATCGCTACGCAACTAACGGTGCATCAATCGGAGGTCCGTAGCCCAAGTTACGGGTGTTTGAATGAATCTGTCCGATTTTAGGGGGTTTTGGGCCCGGACCAACCCGGCCCAAGACCCCCTGGGTCAGGCCGAACCGGGTCGACCTGACCCGGGTCCGGGTCCATCCCACTAAGTCGTGGCCTGGCCCGGCCGGGGTGGCCCAGCCCAGCATGGGAGGTCCGGCCCGGCGCGGCCGGTTGGCCTGGCGCGGGCGCGGCCTGCGTGGCCAGTCAGCTCGGCCGTTTCGGTCGAGCGGGAAATAGAGGGGGGGGCTCTGCCCCCCCCCCCCCCTTGATTAAAGAAATGGCCCCCACAGGGAGGGGCCTGCCTCTTGGCCAGCTGGGGGTTACGACCCCCGGATTTCTGAAAACGGCCGGCCGAGTTGGCCGGCCGGTGAGCCGCTGCGGGACACCACACGGGTCCCACCTTCCTTGCGTCGGCGGCCGGCTATTCCATCCACCCCTCCCTGCACCGCTTCGTCCTTAAGTTTTGGCCTTGTCCGACCGACGTGGTGCGACGGCACCGCGCCCCTCCACCGCGGTACCACTCCGGCCGTGGCCCCCATCAGCCTCAATGGCGTGGCGCGACAGCACTACACTTTTTGCCGTGGTGAAATTCCCCATTCCTATGCGGTGTCGTTGCACCGCATCGCCTTCGTTCTAAACTGCAATGATGAACATCAACAAAAGGGGGAGTGGGATTGGTTGTGTTTGTGCAGTCTGACCTCCTCCCGTCAATTTGATAACAGGTGCACAAAATATACAACATTGTCAAGCGAGCACAAATTTAATCCATTAAATTTGAACTTAAAACCCCTACCTCGATGAAGGCGTTCATTGGTGGTGCGGTAGACGGCATCGCAGTAGACGGGCGTCTTTCCGTCAACATCGGGAAGGATGAAGCCGAGGGTGGCATCGGCGTTCTTCATTCTTCATTGGAGGAAGTGGAAAACTCTCCAAGTGTTGGGCGTCATGCTTCACTGCTAGCGTTCCGCCGCTTGAAGAAGTTGTCCAGAACTCTCCCCCTGGCCTCCTTTAAATAGGAGTGGTGGGTTCATCATTGGCATGCAAGTCATAATTGGGGGATTTATGACATAGGGCCCCACTCAATTAATCCGCTGAGGTGGATCATTAAAAAGGGAGGAAGGATCCTCATTAATTAAACACGTTGGCATTTAAATTAAGGAGAGGGAGGGAAGGTTCCTCACACCACAACCAACCCAAAATAAAATAAGATTCATCCTTATTTTATTATTCCATGAATTCCAAAGAATTCAAAATTCAACTCTTAATTAAATTCATTGAATAAATTAATCAAATAATTTAATGAGAGAGTTGACTTGCAATTAAAGAGGGAGAGATGATAAGTTACACATTAAAGCTATAGGGGGTGTTTAATGGGGTGTTGGGAATTTTAAGGAGGTGGGGGCTCGTGGGGGCCCCACCCCAACTTCCTCACATCTCCCTTTCCCATACACTTATGCCAATAGTAAAGAAATAAAAATAAATTTGTAGAAAAATTTTATTTTTATTCCTCACATTTTTAACAACTCCTCCCAAGAAAACGCAACTCCTGAAAGGGTCTTCTTAAGAAAATATCAGCACTTCGAGTTCAGTGGTGCCCTCGAAATTCGATTCTAAGCACCGGTTCAAAAGTTATAAAATGTCGCTCGTACGTTTATTGAACGTACCAGAAAAAAAGTTCAGAAAATTATTATCAGTCACATTCAACACACTGCAGTCAAGGTTAGGATCTGCCTAGGAGAAACACACCCCAATGAACTCAACGTTACTCTCAGATTTTTAATTCGAGTTACCATTTAGATGTTATGAATTTTACAATAAAATAATTGTCACTTAATTATTTTATTTACGGCCAAAAACTAACATTCTCAGGTGGCTCGCACCGGCCAAATTTAGTATCTTCTTAAAGGAAGCATACCCTCACGAGTTCAGCGGTGGTCTCCGATTTTTAATCTGAGTTACCGTTTGTGAGTTATAAGCATTTGAAAAATAAAATAACTTTATTTAATTATTTTATTTACGGTTATGCCATTTTTGGGTTTTCTCACAGGAGGCCTACGCCGACTAAACTTAAGTCACCCCTAGGGTAAACCCGCCATCCTGAGCACAACGGTGACTTCAGATGTCTGATCCATGTAACCGTTTAAGTTTTATTCCACTTTTTCAGGAAAACTTCTTACGCACATTAATTTAAGCTTAACAAAACTTCAGAAAAATTATTCTAGGCATACCGGGCCTCAGAATCAGGTGCCGCCAGAAACTGTGTACTCGTAAAATTCCAAAGAATTTAAGAAGAAAAAATTCCCTTGAAATTTACAGGTCTTTACATTACTCCCACCTCAGGGCTTTACATCCCCGTAAAGCTATAACACAAACTAGGGAAACTAAAGGGGGTATTGTGAACGCATCTGAGCCTCCTGCTCCCATGTGCTCTATTGGAGGTTCCCGTGCTACCATATGATACGCACTAGAGGAATCGACCATCCACGTAGGACCCTCTCCTGTCAATCCTCGATCTCCATCGGGACCTCCGCAAAAGTCACCCCGTCATCGATGTTCAGCTCCCCATGGTCGATGGTATGTATCGAGTCATGCACGTATCTCCTCAGCTGAGATACGTGGAAAACATCGTGCACCTAGTGCAACTGAGATGGATGGGTCAAGTGGTAAACCACCTAGCCTACCCTGTTGAGGACCTAGAAGGGTCCAATGAAGCACGGATATAACTTGCCACCCCATCCAAAACTCCGTAATCCATGTCGAGGTGAGACCCGTAGGAAAACGAGGTCGCCATCCTTGAACTCTAGTTGTCTCCGCCTCCTGTCAGTATAAGACTTTTTTCGGCTCTGAGCTATCCTCATCCTCTCTTAGATGAACGTGACCTTCTATGGTCCTATAAGAGCTGCTAAGATTTCATCTTTTTTGATAAGAGAAATCCAGTCTCATCCCTAGGATGAACCATGTTCTTTTCCTAATACATTCAATCCTGACATGGATGATACTAATCCATACCAAGGATGACGTCGTAAGGCCTCAACGCTACTAACAAGAGATCCAACCGTTACTCTCACCACCAAGGGTTGAGTCACACTTTCGGCATCAGTGTGTGGTCTTTGGGTCTCCTCCAGTAGGTATCTCAAAAGTGAGGGTCAAGTCAACAGTCTTTAAACCGGGACCTCTTAGTAACAAATTAAAGAGAGGACAAGAAAGTAAACACCACAAAGAAAGGTGTCTTTTATTACTGCATCTCAAAGTACAAAGACACATACAACCACAACATCAACAAAAAGAAAGCTATAAGCACCAATAATGAAGGCCTCCATGCCTGGAACTAGTCCCGCTCCTTTCCACCTGCTTCCGGAGCTCCACTTCCTTGTCCACCGCTCAGATGCTTCTCATGATTTCGTCACTTCTTCTATCTCGGTGGCTCCTACAACGCTTGTGGATCAACTATGGGGGTATTCGGACAGTCACATGCCATGTGACCCTTCTTGCTGCATGAATAGAACTTTCTTCTCCTCGTATGACTGGATCTGTTTCGTTTTCCTCGCACAACCGAACCTAAAACCTGAGGTCGCCCACCTATTGGCCTGGTCCTCTTGGACCTCTGCATCATCTATCTCCGGCCTACAGATGACTCAGCTACTGACAAAAAACCCTGCGTCAAGGGCATCAGCTCCTGAGCATGCTCAGATTGTAGAGTCAAAGTTATAAACTCCACTCTAAAGAAGGTCCCAAAGTCTCCCCAGGTGAAGGTCAACCCATTGGAAAACTAGAACATGTCGCTCCACCACCTCTCAGCTGCTCCCTAGAAGAGGCTAACACCTAGGTACACCATCAAGTCTATGGGTGTCCCAGCTCTGTGGAGAGATCATGCTACAAACTCCATCCAGTGCCCAGCTGTCTGAAAATCTGACTCACCTCGAAACCTCAGAGGCCTCTGACGATGGAACTCGTGCATCGCACTCAAGCAGCGTGCAATCTCTACTGGTGTCTCAACTGGTGGAGAGCCCTGTACTAAGGCCTCGCTTCTCGGTGGGCTATCATCTCATACAAAGCTAGGAACCCTAACTGGCTGCCATCATGGGGCCATCCTGAAAGAAACAGATGTAAAATGGTCAAACGATTACACCTCGTGAACTGACCTGGTTTGAGCTAATTTAAAAGAAACTTTTGAAAACAAACTCACAATTAGTGCTTTCGTGCACAATGTCAGAAATCAGTAGTCAGGGTCCTGGTGTATGGATATGTTGGCCGCCACACCAACACTGGAATCCCTGAACTGAAGACCACACTCGGTACCCTTAACACTACTGCTTCACAGAAAGGAATTATAAGAGTTCTGAGTTCTGTGGTAGAACCAACTCCTCTGATACAAATTTGTCACAACCCATCCTCAGGGCTCGTGCTATGACTACCCCAAGTCCGTCTTCCATAGGCCTGGGGCTGGAGACTAGCACTAAAGGCGTAAATCCCGATAAAAAGGGAAGGCATTGGCACTATAAAAGTAACAAACACCACAGAGTAAAAGCATAAGCAACACTAAGTACAAAAGAAAGTGTTGAAAGGTAAATGGGCCAGAATACAAACCCAACTTAAAAGTATAGCTACAACTGAAAGTAAAGTACAACTCAAAGAACAATAGCTGAAAGGTGACAAGCTACTCCTAGATCGTCCTCCAGTTTCCTACCTGAAGGGTAGGTACAGATCTTCTCCTCAGCACTTCATGTGATGAGAGACCCTATTAATCTTACTGTAATTTTAGTAGATTATACCTTACATTACCATGTGTTGGAGACTAATATAATGAAAAGGATTTTATATATTAATAATTACAAGACCTTGTTTTTTTATTTTAGCTATCTGATATTCAGTCTAACTTTTTTATTATTTTAACATGTATTAACTGATTACTAACATGAACATATTTTGTTTTATTATGTGTTATTAGTTTAATATAGATTAAACCACAAATGAATTCATATTAATATAATTTCCCACATGTAAAATAAAGATTCAATCTAAAATCTTATAACTATAATGTACCCTCCTTTTGAGGATCATCTATCTTGAGTTTCGATTAATCCTTCTTTAGTTGGTTATTCTTTTCATTAATAAACCTATGAGGTAAATCCACTTCATTGAGGATGGAGTGATTTTATAGAGGAAATATCTGATGTTTGGGGACATATGTTTCTTTGACTTAATAGTGTTCAAGTATAAATGTGTTAAATTCATTCAAGTGTTCTCCATGGGATTGAAAATTTCATGATGTGGCTCATGTTTGTTTATAGAATATAGGTTGAAACCTATCTATTAGAAACTTTTACTTCATAAACCTATTAACTATCATGAAACCTTTTTCTAGAATATGTTGTATACTTGTACAAAGTGAGAAGGGTTTGTGCACTGTGAAATAGGATCAGGTTGTTAAACTATCTATCCGGATTATTTTAATAATAGGGTATTTTTTTATATCATATTAATCAGTAAATTTATTTTTTGAACATATCTAAATTATCAGTTTTACACATTCTCCACAAAAGATTTAATTTTCATTCTCTATGTATCCCCTTATCTCATACCCTAGTGCATCTCTCGGATATTTTCTAGAGATTCCATTCCTCTTGGACATCTCATTCAAGCATTCAACTAGTGTTGAATTCCTTCTTTATGGTTTTATCAATTATTCCACTATAATATGTTATAGTAGTGTGATCTCTTGACCTTTATTTCATCAGGTTTTAATTGTGATGTATATATTATCTAGGTTATCCTAGTGAACTCCTTCACCTACGTTATAAATTTTTGTTCCATATTTAGTGTGCAAATTTAATCAATGGAGAATTATTAGTGGTCTTTAAAAATTTCCTATGGATTATTTATAATTTTTTATGTGTAGAAATAATAATAAATTTTATAGACATGATAAGTGCATTAACTAATGGATTAATATATTATGATAATTATGTGTTCAAAGCAATAATTTTCACCATTGGGATCCTATATTTTTTAGAAATCTCTTGATGGAACCTACAGGGTCAGCATACCATTGTAAAATAATGATTTGGATTTCATCAGAAAACATGAATTTGCATGACATAAGTCCTTTGGTGGTTTTAATTGATATGATCACTTTGGAAAATTGATTACATGTTTGATGAAATGACTCCTAATACATTGATATAATATGGTTGTCTACACTATAATGTAAATGAGTTATGATATAACTTGATGAATGAAATGGAATTGTAAGGCCAAAGGTAAATGGATGAATTAAACATTGTGGTTTATAGTGCGATGTTATATTATTCATCTCATTATGACATTACATGTATTGTATCTTATGTTGTAATTATTCTATATCATTTATTGGTAGTTTAATTATTCATATATGTCTTAGAAAAGTTATGAAATATTTTTTATAATTTATTTTATAGTTATATTATAATTCTTATAGGTCTTTGACTAGTTATTCTATACTTTTTATTGTTATTCTCCAGGTTATTTTTTAATTATTATATGTTTTATCCAATATATAATATAATTCATATAGGTATTGGCCTGGTTTTATTTCAATTCATAAAATGTTTTTCCAAGTTATTCTTAAATGATTATATAGTGGCATTAGACCGGTTATGATAAAATGCATGTATAGAGGGATTTCCCCATTTATTCTAAAATGATTATATAAAGGGCTCATCCTGGTGATGCTGAAAAGGTTTTACAGTGGGATTTTTCTATTAATGTGATTATTCCATAGAATTGTTGTTATGGAAGGAATGGTATTGTTATATGCTCAGAGATATTCCAAAATGTTGGATATGTAGGTTGATTGTTATACAATACAAATTGATTAATTAATATCCATGTCTATCCATTTATTTCATACAATTACTATAAAATTTGTCTTTTAGAAATGGTGATATAAACATACAAAGAAATACTCACACCCTATTTCATATATCATTTGTTACCTGAGCATAATACATAGAAGAATATTTTCATGAGTAAAAAATAACTTGTTTTTATTGCTTGGGGGGTTGGATATTGGAGATAGAGCTAACCAAGGACTCGATACTGAGGTATTTTGGGTCTATTTGTGTTATCTTTTTATTTTATATTTATGGAATCTTGCATGTAATTTAATTACAATTTTTTATTGAATTACATGTATTTTTATGAATTTTCTTACATGGTTTATCATTTATCTTCTAATTTCATAATGTACAATTTTTAATATTTCCATTACACTAATATTATTTTATTTATAGTATATTTCAACTATATACAAGGGGGTATAGTCTCTCCATAAATATCTCTATAACACTACTAATAATTGTTTTCATATATTGTATGGGGAGGCATTCTTTAGGTCTATTATCCAACTTGATTTGTCTATGTGGGAGTCTTTGGATGAGAAACCTTTCAAAATGGTATCAGAATCTCATGCTTTCTCTACTGGAAGGGAATCCTGACTACCCTAGGATTGTATTGTTGTTTATATTTTTCATTTGTTATAGTTGATATTATTTCACCTTGGGTAATTCAATTTTTGTGTGATGTTCTTTTTTCATTAAACATATACTCGTGGACTAGTGTAGCATGACATTAGTATGATTACATCTTGGTAGGCCTGTTGGGATATATACACATATATATACATATATATATATACATGCATTTTTTAGGATAGTGACTTATGTTTTACATGAGATATATTTTATTATATGAAATATGAAAATAGATTGCTATTATATCTAATAAATGAAATTAAAAGAAATTTGATTTCATAACAATTCACAAGTTAAGACATGTTTATAGGTTTTATTATCCAGTTGTTATTTATTGTTTCCACATGTTGATTTTGACCAAGATGTTATCTTGTGAACTAAGGAGTGTGTTTTTCTTATAGATAAGATGTTTCCTCGTCATCTTTAAGATGTGAGTCAGGAGAGTGGTAATTATCATGCTCTGGACATAGTTGATATGGAGTTTCTTTTATATCTTGCATATCTTATGGATGTTCAACTTTGTGAATGAGTCATGACGATTATACAATTTGGAGAAAGGGATATTGTTCGCACTATACCATTGATGTCTATGCTGACTAGAATGTTTCAACTACAAGATATTCCTAAATTCATAAGGGAGGGAGGTCTTTAGGCTACTTAGATCAGGATTGAGTCAGTCTAGATGTTTTCCACAAACCACGAGACACCCTTATATAAGAAAATTAATCCTTCTATATATATTCCTCATATAAATTCCAAGAGTTGGTGGATCATTTTAAATAAAGTCGGGATGTAAGAGAAATTACCATAAAACAACCTTGAGGTTTTTTTTTTTGAGAATCTTCTATCCTGAGATGATGAGGGGTAAGAAGGATCATGATTGTACACCCCTGACATAGAACCGAATTTCACTGATGACCTATGATGAACATTTCATGCACTTTCATTCTTTTAAAAATATTTAATTTTCAATGAGACTTGCAGTGCGAGGTGATTCTAGGATCATATTAATAATGTGATCATTTCACATGTGATGTTTTTTCTCTCATGTATCATTTTAGATGTGATGAATCAATATATCATCACATAAGGGAATGTGAAGGCCATGAGAAATTACAATGGTGTTTCATCAATAATAACTATTATGTATTCATGTCATTTAAAGAATCATTTTTATGATAGTTATATCCATGGAGCCAATAGCAAGAGAAATCTAGGATGTGAGTATCCATATTAGGATTTTATTACCATTTCTTTCTATCATTGTGGAATGGTTGGTCTCAATCAGGGTTAATTTCTATACCCTACTTGTGATTTTAGTTCTTATATAATTCTATATAACCTATAATGTTTATTTTTTGGAATGTAGTATATGAGAAATGTCGGGGGATCAGGAAAAGTGTCAGTGTCTGGGAAGGACCTAGCTACCCCTCAGTAGACTAGTAGATAGAGTTCCATAGTAAATTTTGTTCATGTTAGGGAACATAGTTCCCATAATGATGAATGATATTATACTATAAATGGATTTTGAAATGGATGTTATATTAAATACAAGGGTATAGGGGAAGGTCATCCCCATGTTATAAATATTACTGTAGCTCGATTCGATGTCGGGCATTTTACTATCAATTGTATTATTTTTATATCATCTACCATTACCCAAATTTTCTTTGGTATAAGAGAATATAATTTATTTATTCATTCTCTTTTTGAAATTTTTCTTCTCTTGGTTTTGAAAATCATGGATTTTTTCTTGACCATATATGCACCATTCCATGTGTTGTCAAAGAATATTAAGTATTGAAAGGCGTTTTCTTTTGAAATTTGTCGATACAATTATTTTTTGGATCATTTTTTCCCTAAAATGAAATGTTTTGATTTCATTATTGGTATACATTGGATAGTTATGAACTAGTATAATATTGAAGATTACAATATGATGGTTTCTGTTATAATTCAATAAGAATAAAAATATTTTCACCAAGGTGGGTGGATTTTCATGATGGTCATACAGGACCAATTCATTTCTAGTTAGACTATCACATAGATCATATATCAAGCATTTCTCTAGATAATGGAGGAATACACAATGCTAATTTTCCAATTGTTTTAAGCCATTTTTAGGACATTTTTTATGATGTGTTTTATGGATTACAATAATATTGGGAGATCGAGTTCTTGATTGAGCGAGTGTTGGGAGCATAAAAATTTTCTAAGACACCTTACAATATTGAACTGTCAGAGATTTGGTTATTGAAGGTTAAATAGGAATATCATGAATTCTAGTGTTTTATAAGATTTATTATGTCACATTTTGTTTTTCCCATGTTTTTTACAAGAATTTTGTTAGTTCATTGCTCTTGTATGTGGACTTTTAGAGAATGAACCAAATGATAGCCAGTAACTAATATCAGCCTATATGCATCAATGATACCGTTGATTTGATAATTGGTTCTTGGATTTTATAAAATATTTAATTGAGATCAAGGTATTACTAGTTGTGAGTGATACCACTAGACATGACTCAAAAAGATTTTTGAAGAAATTGTGGCTTATACTACTTCATGTAAATTTTATAATGTTTGAAAAAAAACATGTAGTATTTATGGCCTTAATGAACCTGATAATTCATCCATTTCTAGATTAGTTTGTGGTAGTTTTCATCAATGAAATATTAGTGTACTCTCATTTAAAATATGATAATTTTAAACCTCTTGAAATATTCATGATTACAATTAGTGAGCATAGGATTTACACCAATCCATCCAAATGTTTCTTTTGGATTGATAAAGTGAACTTCATATATCATGTCACCACAGATTATTGAGTGTTAGTGGGTCCAGAGAAGGTTGAAGATGTTGTATATGCGTGAGACCCATGATTTTATTTGATATTCATATTTTTCATGGTCTTGAAAGGTTTTATTTATTTTTTATCTAAATCATCTCCCATATGTCACTATTAACATTTGGGATGACTGGGATATGGGTGATGTTTGTTTTGGTTGGATTAATATAAAAGATGTTTCAAGATATGAAGGGTATATTGACCTAAGAACCAATCACATCCTTACTTATGTAGGGTAAGTCAAATACCTTTTACATTAAGGCATTAAATTTTTAATTGGGAGTGGAAAATATATATGTCGACTAAGTGGTGGATTATGGATCCGAATAGCAGAGAAGGAATGAGAGGACTGGTCTAAATCGGGATCTGGTGTATGTTATGGTGGTACATTCCTTGAGATTCTAGAGACACTCATTTATATGATAGGTTTGTTGTATACATGTACCATAATATCCTCAAGTGCATATTTTCTCAATAGGACCCAAACAATTTGTAGATGAGGTGGGTTTTGTATCTATAGTATTTCAAATTTATCATGACCCATAATCTGTGAAAGTGAAAAAAAATGTTACCAATTCCATGGGATAGAAAATTAAGATTAATTCATTTTTGGAGTCTATTTATGAGTTGAGGATGACGATACACTTTGAATATATGCATCTAGATGCTTGGAAGTCCAAAGGATGGGTAGATTTCACTTTGAAATATGTTACACCCATTCTTTTTTTTGGATCAAGACTGATCCATTAAATAATCATGGAAGATTATCTCTATATGAAATCTTATACAATGGGGTGTCACCATCAGGATGTCCTATATGAAGTTGAAATTCTCAGTACTGTGGATATGTATGGGATCCCATGTGCTTACATGAAGATCTGATAAGGGAGTTTCATGTATCTCGATATGAGATACACCTAAGTGTGATACATTAGTATCATGATATATACATATAGTACAAGAGGCAAAGGATGTAGAATGGTATAGTAAGATTCAATCTCAAATGCTAACCTATTAGCATGTGAGGGACATACATTAGGGGCTTACTGAGATATTGTATCTTCTTCTTATTCCTAAAAAGAAATGGTATGGTGTTGTTATGTAAATTGTAAATTTATTACCAAAGACACCTTATAAGGATGATATGACATGGTTGTTTCTATATTGATGGATGAAGGTATCCTAATTTTTCCCCACTAGGGAGATCATCACTATGGAAGATATGGGTAGTCTCTATTTGTTGGATATTGTTCAACTCCATGGGGTTTTAAGAAATATCAACTATAATAACGATCTTGATTCCAACCCTTATTCATGGTTGGGTTTTTATATGGATATATGATCATAATATCTTTTAATTAAAACATATAATCCATATATAAATAGATATTTTAAATGGATGACCCAGATTTTTTAGGATATGTTTTGAACCCATGTGCTAGATTTTTGTTGTTCCTAAGGGATTATATGAACATCATAGAGTTTTCATTAAATAATTAAATCCTTCAATTAATATGGATGAAAAATTTCATGTATTTTTATTTCATACATTTTAGTATGACTATTTGCGAGTTTGAGGTAGGTGATTTTGAATTTATTAACCCTTGTTTCATAGAGGAGATGTTTGAGCATGTTTAGTTGTTATAGGATTAGTTTGTGACTGCTTGGAGAATGTATAAATTTTAGGTGGGATATTAGATATGTCCTAGAGAGTTTTACTTGTTTCATTATACTTTCCATTTACTTTCTCCATGGTTGGGGAAATTTCATATCAGGAAATAGGGAATGTTAGTGCAGAATTTTTTCAAGCTATTTGAGATTGTGGGGAATATCAATCTAGTGGAATATCGATTGGACCTTATATACAGATACCATTAAATTCATGATTTTTTTCACATATAATAGCTTAGTAAATATCATCCTTATATATATCACATGATATATTTTTAGGATTTCGATCTTGTCTTAAATTCATCCATTTTGGAGCCTCTGATATATATTTTGGACCATGGTGAGAAGTGTCTATAAGATATGTACAAACCTCTTGTGCGAGTGATGTGGTATAATGGAAATGTTCAAGAGGATACATGGTAGACGGAATTTTATATATGATAATAGAACCCAAATTTGTTCACCAAGACCTTGTAGTGATGCTTGAAATAGCTTGGGGATGAGTTGTTATATGATAAAGAGGTTGTAAGATCTCATCTTTTCCAGGTACATACTTTTTCAGTTTTGGATAACCTATTTTAGTTTGGATATCATTTATTATTTAAAAATTGGCATTTGAGCCTTTTATTTGGGGATTAAGATCCTTTTACATGGAAAATACCTAATTTTAAAGGATGTATCTTTGTTTTAATTGATGATGTATGGAAGGTTTTCGGTTTTATTGGAAAGTATCAATGTTGACTTGGGTTTTTATATAGAATCTGGGTTTTCATCTGTCTACATGTCACTTTCACATCATGAATTGTTTACAATATGTGAACATGTTACTGGGAAGATGTGATGAACTAGTTCACTTTGGGAAACATTTCCACTCTATTAAACTAGTTTTCATCTGAAATGGTCGATTGAGGTTATTTTAACTCAGTCTGATGTGGTTTTCAGTATATCATATAAATTAGAAAATTCAATTGTGTAGGATCTCATATCATGAATATATCAGGATCATCTATTTTAAACATGATGCACATATGAATTGTTCACTATTCACCATAAAACTGATTATCATGAAAAATATTTCCCCCCATGTGATTTTTAGGAAATTTCGTCCCTCATAGATGTCCCAATTTATTACCTGAAGTCCAGTGATTTTCTTCTCTTTGAATTTACCCTTTACTTCTCTATCTTTCGTTATAGTAGTGTGGTCTTCTGGACACTACCAAATCAGGTTTGGATCTTGATGATTTTATGATATTGGTCTTCCTTGTGATCTCATTTTACACTGTTCTTCATTTGAGTTCCTATTGAGAATATGTATTTGAACTATAGATAAAGGTATATGGTGTAGAAAAAAGACTTATGTTGTGTTTCTAATTGTTTAAGTGTTATAAATAGAATGTGATAAGGCTGATATAACATGTGTGTTAACTAACTGATTAATGGGTGATGATAATCTTGTTTATGAACCACTACATGGATCCCTTTGGATCTAATAATGTTGAGACATGTCTTATCTACACTATTATGGTGATCCTACACTTGAAAAATAATGAGTGTTCTTTGGTATTAAGACATGAATTAGAATGACATGACTTCTTAGGTGATTTATTTTAAAAGGGTCACATAAGGAAATATCTTAACTATTTTTTGAAATGATTGGTGATGTTTTTTTATGATATGGTATTATTCTCTGGCATGTAAATTATTTATGGAATAAATTTATTAATTAAATGTATTTGATAGATCGAATTTAATTTTTGAATTGACCTTTGTTGTTTAGTATGTGGTGTGGTGTTCTTCTTTTCATTATGACTTGTGTATTATTGTATGTTGTAATTCTTATAGTTATTGGCCCAGTTATGTTGTAACACTTATAGGTATTAGACCAACTATATTTTAAGGATTATGTGTATTGTAATGGTTATACTGTAATGCTTATATATTTTGAAATATTTAAGTTGTAATGCTTACAGGTCATAGACCATTATGTTGTAATTCTTATTGGGCTTGGCTCAGTTATTTTGTAATGTGACCTTGGCCCTGTTATGTAGAAATGATTGTATAGAGGGATTGAATTAGTTTTTTATGAATTCATTAACATAGAAAATTTCCCATTTACATGAAAATTCCATGTACAAGTTGATATTGTTGGCATATTAAAACATTATTATCATAGTTAATCTTGTATGGTGTTAAATATTTTTGATTGCTATATTATATTAATTGATTAAATAATATTCATGTTTAACAATCTAATTCATACACATACAGTCATATTTATTTTGATTTGATATGGTGGTATCGGTCTTTTGAGTAATACTCACACACTATTCTGGAATACATTTAGTACACAAGTATATTAAATAGATGTTATATTAGACAAGGTAAGAGGATCATGTTGTAGATTTTTTATTTCTAAATGGGTTGGATCTTGGAGATTGGAAAAACTAGGGATGGGATATGGCTAATTTGATTTTATTAGTGTGAAATTATTCTTTTATCTTTATGAATTATATCATATCATTAATTTATATTTTAGAAATACATTAAAAGGTTCATTATTATTTTATTTACATAATTCATCTTTTATTTTCCAGTATTATGATGTACAGTTTCATCTATTTAAATTTCTCTAAAAAAAATTTTTCATTCTATTGTTTAGAAAAATCGTATCAAGGGGTATATTCTCCCACAATATTCTATACACAACTAGTAGTATTTGAAATCATCTTGTGTATGTGGGGGATAACATGAGGTCCAGTACCAATCCTAATTTGGCCACATAATAAACATTCTGATTGAGTGACATTATAATAAAAATGGTAAATTATTTTTTAAGTGTTAACCCATGATATTAAAAAGATTATGTCTTAATTGTTCTCATGAATTTGAATGAGATAATATATTGTTTCATGATTACTATGTATTCATGTTAAATGAAAAGATAAAATATAATAGGGAATAATTAATTAATTATTAAATATTATTTCCATATACCAATGATAATCTAAGGTATTTTATGAGGAAAATTATCATTAATAATAAAAATAAATAATTGTGTAGGACACTAAGTTTGAATCAATGTTATTTTAATAAAAAAATATAGCAAGGATTCGAGCTCTAATGCATTATCATGAACTATATATGATTTCTTTTGTGGGATATTGCAATTATAACAATTAGACCTAAACATTATTATCTTGAAACCACTGAACATGGTAATAAAAATATTAGTTACATTACATAACAATTATTTTTTCTTTTATGTGTAGTTTTCCGTTTTAATGTAACATTATAAACCCTTAATGTGTATAAAATTATAATATTGTTGTAATTGTCAAAAGGGATAACTATGTGTTATAACTATAAATTAAAGGGGAAAAAGTCAAAAATAGTATAAATTTATTAATAAATTATTTTGATACATGTTTATCATATATTAAAAATAAATTATTTTTGATCAATTTTTTGATGCACATTGATTTCAATATTTTATGAAATTCCAGGAGTGAAACTCCCCTCTCATATATAAGAACATCTCTTCTTCCCTTTACATCACTCTTAAAACCCCATATTTTTCATCCAATAACTACGCAAATATATTCCTATAATACCTCCCCTCATTGTATAGGTATTTTTAAGAATAATTCTTACCATAGTGGGATTAAGGTGATAATCAAAGAAGACGTTACAATGAAGAGTTATATTCGTTAACCGCATGTTATTAATTCATTTATTACTATGTATAAGTAAAATATTCTTTAACCAATATTATATAATAAAACCTATATCTTCCATATACTAATTTGTTTTTATATTAATGGCCTATCTGATATCCATATCCTCTTCTATCAAATGGGAAATGAAATAATCATTCAGGTGTATAACGGATTACCTTCCTGCGAACCAATATAATTTATTTTCCATCACTATCACCCATAACTGGTTAAAATGATGGAATTAATGTATTTATACGATATAATGTCATATTTATCATTCTTAAAATATAGTATATCATTTACTTTATTACCTTTCCATAAACTGAAAAATTATAATAAAAAATTGTGTCTTCGTGTGGGCTACCACATCCATGAAGTGATATGTTTCATTTTTCATCACCACATAATATTGATGATATAAAAGATTGTAATTAAATAAATAAAATTATATCTATGATATTAATATATTTGTATAATTTTAGATGATACTTACATTCTCTCTATAATTATATTTAAAAAATGGAAACGTTAATCATGTGTACATAGGATCTACCATCTCCATGACTGCAACATAGTCCATTTTTCATGACCATCTAACAGTTTTTGGTAATAAAAGTACTATATATATTTATATATATATGATAATTATTTAATTATTATTAATATGGAGATTATTGATTTATGAAATCATTGACCAAATATGAATTATCGTGTCTATTTTGAACTTATGAAATGAATATCATCAAAACATCATACATGAATTTAGTTAATTTAATAACTAAATATATAGTTATTATAAGCAAAATAAATGGAATAATAAAATTGAAAAAATTTATTATGAATGTAAATAGTTAACCTATGTTTGTTATTCTAAAATAAAAAATATATGTGAAGACTTAGACTCAATGAAAGATACTTTCTTTTGAAATTACAGTTTTAAAGATTCCCTTAAAACTCACTTTTTTTCTATATACATATTTTTAAAATTACTTTATAATTTTATTTTTGTGAATAAAATTTAATTAAAAATGAAAATTTGTTTCTAATTTACTTTATTTCAAATAAAATTCAATTAGAATATTTTTACTTGATGTTTTCACATTATTTACAAAATGACAATAGGAGTGCACTATTGTAATGTATATAAGGATAATGAAATTTCCCACCTCCATTTCCATTACATGATATTTGTCTTCTATTAAAATATTTTCTATTTCATTAATAGATAAATCTTATATCCTTATTTTTTTATTTTTTACAAATGGATTTAAAATAGATATGATATTTTAATATTCTAAATTGTTTTTCTATTGGCACAATGAATGTTTTTATGAGGCATGATTTAATGAATTTTGTTATAGTTCTTAGTAATTGTTTATGATGAATTGTACTTCTATAATAAAGAAAAGGTAGGTGCAAAAATTATAACTCAATAATTTATTGGTTTATTGGACAGATAAAACTTATTCAGTTTCTCTTAAGTGATAATTAGAATATTTTTTAATGGTTATTCCAAGTATAATCCTGATGGTTATGTCAAGTTAATCTAAGATGGTTACTCTAGGTATAACCATGATGCTTATTCTATTTGTATGTATCAATTATTGGAAAATAATTCCTCAATTTATAAAATTGATTTATTTTTGATCTCTAGTTTTTTCATGGAAATAATATGATTTCAAAATTTTATTAGAAAGTATATGACACTTCATATGGTTGAAAAGTATAAATTTGTGAACATAGTTTTTGTGATTTTTTAATTATTTTATAAGAAACCATTTTTACTTATATTTTTTACATTAATATTTATTATTAAATATTTTACTACATTCATTGGGTAAAGATGTTGATTTATTCGGTATGAAAGTCATCATTTTCACCCAAAAGTTCTTTTTGAAAATGGAAATTTTTTATAATTTTTCATGGATTGACAAATTTTTTCATTATTTTCAGGAGAAATACTAAGTTTTTGTGTCAATCCTTTTTTTAAAATTTTATTTCACAAATATTAAGGATAGAAAATAGAAAAGAATAATTAATGTAGAAAGTCAATGAACGAAGGTGCGGGTTTTTCTAACTTTTGAACCGGTGCCCGAAATCGAATTCTGAGGGCACCGATGGGATCGCAGTGCCGATATTTGCTTAGAAACGCCTCTTCCGGAGTTGCGTTTTCCCTGGTGTGGTTTTTAATTTTTGGGTTTTAAGTTATGAAATAAAATAAAATTGTGCAACAATTTTATTTTTCATTTCACTTGAAGCCGCTTGAAGCCACTTAAAAGCGGCTTAAACTGAGTTGAACCGGATAGGATACTATCCAGAAATATCCTACCCTCTTGGTAGGATATTTGTGAGGTGGGGCCCGCACGAGCCCCGCCGTTTCTTTCCGCTTAGTAACGCACCCACGAAAACCCGTCATTATGAAAGTCAACTGATGTGTTTTCTTAATTTCTTAACAGACCATTTAATTGGGCGGTTTATTTTCGTAAATTAAACGAGCTGTTTCTTTCGTTGAATTTTCAACGAATTGATGGGTCATTACTTACCCCCCCCCCCTTTCGTGTGTTGGCATAATAATAAAATAAGACCAACCTATCTTTTTTTGGAGGATTTCTCGTTGAGACAGAATCCTTGTATCTTCTTCCTCCTTCGCGAAGAACGCGAAGAACGCGAAGAACGCGAAGAACGCCGAACCCGGAAATCGACGACGCGACGCCGTGATCCGCGACGCTGACAACGTTCTTCTGCGACGTCTCTTCCTCCGCAACGGGTCTTCGATCGGCTGCTTGAGGTAAGAGTCTCGGACCTTCCTTTTTATCTCCTTCGTGGTTCTTAACCAAAACACGGATTTAATTAATTAAAATTAAATCTGTTGTTTCATGGTGCGTTGAGTTCGCCGACTCAACACCGTGTTCCGCGAAGACGCGACGCCTTCCCGCGACGATGCGATGATCCCCCCTCTTCCGCGACAAACAATTCCGCGAAGAACGCTCACGCGCGACGACTCAGAGGTAGGGATTTTATAATTTTGAAATACCCCTCTTTATATTCCCGTGAACGTTCTTTAAAAATTAAAGAACCTGTTTCAAATGAACAATTTTATTTTATTAAAATTGTCGGTTCATGCGTTGAACAATTTCTCCCGTTGTTTTTATCTAACGCGGAAGGTGCGGGTCAAACGAACACGGCCCGACAACCCTCCGCTGTTCTTCGTGTTTTGCGGATTTGGCGGGCGACGACGGAACGTTCCGCAACGGATGTTTGATGATCCCGCAGTGAAGAACGGAACCCGGGAGGAACAATGGCGCAGACGAGAAGGAAAACGGGCCACCAGAGCGACTCTAGCGGCCCGCGGAAGCCGGTGGTGGCGCGCGTCGCCGGCGCGGCGGCGCCGAAGGCGGAGGCACCCCGCGGGTGTCCAGGGCGACACCCCGCGGGTGCCGCGGGGTTGTCACGCGGCACCCCGCGGGTGTCCAGGGCGGCACCCCGCGGGTGCCGCGGGGTTGTCACGCGGCGCGTCCGGCTGTCTGGCCGACACCCCGCGGGTGCCGCGGGGGTGTCACGCGGGGCGGCGGCTTTCCCCTGCGTCGGCCGCTCGGCCGCTCGGCCGAGCCGAGCCGGACCAGACCTGGCCGGGCCGGGCCGGGCCAACCGGGTCGGACCCGACCCGGTTCGGGCCAACCAAGGGGGGGTCGGGCCGAGTCGGCCCGGGCCCAGACCCCCGTCTTCGGACGACTTTCGTTCAAACGCCCGTAACTTGAGCTACGGGCCTCCAAATGACTCGTCGTCAGCGGCAACTCAATCCTTGGAGCAAGAAGGTCGTTTCAGTTTATCGCACTCAAGGTTTCGGAATACTTTGGGTTCGGCCGGGTTGGTTCGTACACGAAACCAACCGGGCCCTCAGAGCAGAAACGCTCATATCTTGAGCTACGGACGTCCAATTGACGCGCCTTCTATTGAGTTGAGTTCCTGTTGACGATACGGAACTTCTGGCATCCTTTTCCCGAGTTTTGGATACAGTTGGTAGTGGCCGGGTTGGATTGCACCCGAAATCCAACCGGGCCCCTGGAACGGAAAAGCTGATATCTTTCAGACAGGACGTCCGTTTGACGAACCGTCAGCGGCGTTGACGATCACGTTGAGAAACGGTACCTATGAGTATACCCTATGAGAGCTCGGGGTATAGTTGAGATACGTCTGGGTTTGGTTCGCTCACAAAACCAACCGGGCCCCTGGGACGAAAAGGCTAATAACTCACAGACCGGGCGTCCGATCGACGCGCCGTCTGTTGCGTTGAGACCCCTGTGGCGAGGCGGTCCTTTGAGTTACTTCTTTGTGGGACCTTGAGATACTTGGAGTATCGACTTGCAGATCGTGGAGCGGACCCTCCCAGAGTCGAGCGTGCAGAGTACGGAGACCGTGTAGCTGACTGAGACCTGACGACTGCTTGACCGACTCGACTTGGAGTGAGTCGACTAGCCCAGTGGATGGAGCACTACTTTGTTTGGGTGCAGACCCATGGCGGACGGAGCACTACCTGTGTGATAGTGCAGACCCGCGGTACTCGTCCGGAGAGTACCTCAGTAGGCTACCAGGGGGTGTGCAGTACTGTGTTTGGGTGACATACCTCGGCGGGAAGCACTACTGTGTTTGGGTGGCTGGCCCGCGGTACTCGACAGGAGGAGTACCTCAGCAGTATTAGGTTAGTGAGCAGTACCTCGGAGTCGTGACAGGACCACTGTACACTCTAGAGACGGATCTCTTCAGTAGTTACGGTTTCGATAATGAAAATCCTGGTTTGAGCTGAGACTTTTGACCTTTGTGTTTCCTCATGATTGAGATGGGTTACTTGATAACTTAGGTATATGTATGGGCATATACCTAAGTAGAGGTTATCTGTTGAGATCTTCTTTGTGGTTATCCTTGTTGGATTTAGTGAGACCTTGAGGGTCTTGGGGTCCCTACTGAGTATCGTTATACTCACCCCTGCACGGGCTATGCACGCACCTCGTTTTGTTGGTTGCAGATGACAGGCGGTGCTGACGGAGGCCGAGTGTTCGAGGACTGGACGGTACCCGGAGGTGGACTACACGACAAGTCAGTGTCCGGAGGTGTACTTCACGGCGAGACGACACTCGGAGGAGGTTTACGGACGAGAGCACTGTGGAGTCTATCTGTACCTACCCTTCAGGTAGGATTCGTGGTGGACGATCCAGGAGCTGCGCCATCTATACCTACCCTTCAGGTAGGATCCGAGGAGGACGACCCAGGAGCCGCTTCCGTCCCTCCAGCTGTTGTCTTTTTCTGTTGTACTTTGTTCAGTTGTAGTTGTACTTTCTTTTGGGTTTGTATTCTGGCCCATTTACTTTTCAGCACTTCTTTTTGTACTTAGTGTTTTACTTCCGCTTGTACTCTGTGGTGTTTTGTTACTTTTATAAAGGCAATGCCTTCCCAGTTATCGGGATTTACGCCTTTGGTGCTAGTCGCCAGCCCCTGGCCTATGGAAGGCGGGCTTGGGGTAGTCACGGCACGAGCCCCGATGACGGGTCGTGACAAATTGGTATCAGAGCTGGTCGGTTCTACCGCAGACTCTGATCTTTCTTTCTGTGAAGCAATAGTGTTAAGGGTACCGAGTGTGGTTTTCAGTTCAGGGAGTCCAGTGTTGGTGCGGGCGGCCGACGTATCCATACACCAGGACCCTGGAAACAGATTTTCGACTTTGTGCACGAAAACACTGTGTGTGTGTGTGTGTGTTTTCAAAGGTTTCCCCTTAAAACAGCTCAAAACAGGTCAGCTCACCAGGTATAATTGTTTGACCGTGTTACATTGTTTCTTTCAGGATTCCTTTTCTCGGACGACCAGCTAGAGCCCAGAGGGATGTGCATGCTGACAGCCTGTCGAGTGACGAGGCTTCGGTACAGGTCCCTCTTGCAGTTGAGGCACCAGCGGAGGCGCCAGCGGTACTACCATACATTGGGCCACCGATGCCACCAGCCCCAGTAGTAGGCGATGCCCGATACTTGAGCACACTGCATGAGTTCCAGCGCCAGAGGCCACCCAGGTTCGGGGGAGAGACGGACCCGCAGGCGGCTGAGGATTGGCTGAAGGCTGTGGTGGGATTCTTCAGGCTAGTGGGGACGCCATCAGACTTCATGGTGACCTTTGCTACCAGCCTTCTTCAAGCAGCAGCAGGCAGGTGGTGGAGCCACTTGTTCCAGTTTTTCGATGGGATGGATTTCACATGGGAAGACTTCGAGACCTTCTTCAGGGTGGAGTTTGTGCCAGTAGCTCTACACCCCGAGCGTGTTCAGGAGCTGCTGCCTTTGCCGCGTGTTTTTCGATCAGAAGCCGAGTCATCTGTGGGTAGTAGACAGATGATGCAGAGGTCCAGGAGGACCAGACTAGCAGTTGGGCGATCTCGGGTTTTAGGACCGGTGGTGCGGGGCACCCGGGGTGGGTTTAGAGCCAGGCGTTCCAGAAGCAGACTGTGTTACTCGTGCGGTGGAAAGGGGCACCTGGCACGTGACTATCCGACTCCTCGTACAGTTGATCCATATGCTTTTTAGGAGCCACCGAGGCAGAGGCAGCGACGAATACTTGAGCAACATTAGAGCAGTGGACAAGGCAGTAGAGCTCCTAGAGCAGGTGGACAGGAGAGGAACTAGTGGATACGTCTCTTGTACTTCTAGTTCCATGTTGATGTTGTTTTTGTGTCTTTTTACCATGAGCTGCAATAAAATAAAGACACTTATCTTATGATGTTTGCTTTCCTGTCCTCTTTTGTGATGTTACTAAGTGGTCCTGGTTAAGACTGTTGACTTGACCCTCACTTTCAAAATTTCTACTGGAGGAGACCCAGTGACCTCACACTGATGCCGACAGTGTGACTCGACCCTTGGAGGCGAGAGTGACAGTTGGATCTCTTAGTAGTTACGTCGAGGCCTTACGACGTCATCCATGGCATGAATGCATCCTTCATGCCAGGATTGACTGTATTAGGCAATGGGCGTGGTTCATCTAGAGATGGGATGAGACCGGGTTTTGCTTTTCGGCAAAGGAGAAATTTTAGCATCTCTTCCAGATCGTATGCAAAGGAGGTGCAGTTCATCCAGGAGCGGATGAAGACTGCACAGTGCAGTAAGAAACAGGAAACCAGTGCCAGTCTTAGAGACTCGGGCGTGTTAAATGTTTCAAGAAGAGGAAGATTAAAGGAGAGATGAGTCTAAAAAGCAGCAGATGTGGAGGCACAGCTAGGAGAGCAGCATGAGGTGGTGTACATCCTAACATGGTACAACCACCCGCCTTAGTTATTCCCGCCAGGCTCAGGGAGCTGGAGGGCGGTGGAAGAATGCGGCTGCATGCGGTCAACAAGTGTGACCCAATGGCTCTAGAAATGATTCAAGGGACAGTCTGTGTACACTACTAGCTGCTGTAGTAACAGACGTTGATATGAATCATTCCTTACTTTCACAAATCTTGTTCCAGACCTAGAGTTTCCGGTAAGCCGTGGACTTGACCCTCACGTCTGGAGATACCTTGAGAGGAGACTCGATAATCACATTTACGCCGACGGTGTGGTCAGACCCTCGAGGCAAGAGTTCTGGTTGGAATCTCTTGGTGGAAGCGTCGAGGCCTTATGACGTTAGTTTGAGTATGGAGTGGGCAATAACTGTTCATACTCAAATTGACGGTTTTAGGCAAACGTCGGGATGGGTTTTCCTTGGTCGGCGGAAAAGGAAACCCCAGGCAGCGCAGGGTAACTCTTGCATAGGAGGGTGTGACCGATCACTCTTGAGTCGGTCAACCTTACTCTCGTGGAAGCAGTCGTTTTGAGTTTCAGTTCCAGCAAGAATTGGAGACCTCTGGAGTATGAGGATGACGATCGCGTCCTTATACGGGTCTCACCTCGACGAGGGTTATGGAGATGTGGCCAAGGCGGCAAGTTATCTCCGAGGTTCAACGGACCTTTCTAGGTCCTCAGCTGGGTAGGCGGGATGGTTTACCACTTGTTCCATCCACCTCAGTTGCACTAGGTGCACGACGTTTCCACGTATCTCAGCGGAGGAGATACGTGCACGACCCGACACAAATCTTTGACCATGGGGAGCTGGTCTTTGGTGATGAGGTGACTTTTACGGAGTTTCCTGTGGGGATCGAGGATCGACAGGAGTGGATCCTAGGAGGACGGTCGATTCCTCTTGTGCACTTTCTTTGGCAGCTCGGGGACCTCCAGGAGAGCACTTGGGAGTGGAAGGCTCAGATGCGTGCTCAGTACCGCCTTTGTTTCCCTAAGTTTGTGTTGGAGCTTTACGGGGACGTAAAGCCCTGTGGTGGGAGTAATGTAAAGACCTGTAAATTTCAAGGAAATTTTTTTATTAATTTTCTTTGGAATTTTACAAGAGCGCAGCTTCTGACGGCACCTGATTCCGAGGCCCGGTGTGCCTGGAATCATTTTCTGAAGTTTGGCTCGGGTACGTTCAATGAACGAACGTGCGGGTTTTTCTAACTTTTGAACTGGTGCCCGGAATCGAATTCTGAGGGTACCGATGGGATCGCAGCGCCGATATTTGCTTAGAAACTCCTCTTCCGGAGTTGCTTTTTCCCTGGTGTGGTTTTTAATTTTTGGGTTTTAAGTTATGAAATAAAATAAAATTGTGCGACAATTTTATTTTTCATTTCACTTGAAGCCGCTTGAAGCCACTTAAAAGCGGCTTAAACTGAGTTGAACCGGATAGGATACTATCCAGAAATATCCTACCCTCTAGGTAGGATATTTGTGAGATGGGGCCCGCACGAGCCCCGCCGTTTCTTTCCGCTAAGTAAAGCACCCGCGAAAACCCGTCATTATGAAAGTCAACTGATGCGTTTTCTTAATTTCTTAAGAGACCATTTAATTGGGCGGTTTATTTTCGTAAATTAAACGAGCTATTTCTTTCGTTGAATTAATTCAATGAATTGATGGGTCGTTACTTACCCCCCCCCCCCCTTCGTGTGTTGGCATAATAATAAAATAAGACCAACCTATCTTTTTTTGGAGGATTTCTCGTTGAGACAGAATCCTTGTATCTTCTTCCTCCTTCGCGAAGAACGTGAAGAACGCCGAACCCGAAAATCGACGACGTGACGCCGTGATCCGCGACGCCGACAACGTTCTTCTGCGACGTCTCTTCCTCCGCGACGGGTCTTTGATCGGCTGCTTGAGGTAAGAGTCTCGGACCTTCCTTTTTGTCACGCGGCGCGTCCGGCTGTCTGGCCGACACCCCGCGGGTGCCGCGGGGGTGTCACGCGGGGCGGCGGCTTTCCCCCGCATCGGGCGCTCGACCGCTCGGCCGAGCCAAGCCGGACCGGCCCTGGCCGGGCCCGGCCGGGCCAACCGGGTCGGACCCGACCTGGTTCGGGCCAACCAAGGGGGGGTCGGGTCGGGTCGGCCCGGGCCCAGACCCCCGTCTTCGGACGACTATCATTCAAACGCCTGTAACTTGAGCTACGGGCCTCCAAACGACTCGCCGTCAGCGGAAAAGCAATTCTTGTAGCAAGACGGTCATTTCGGTTTATCGCACTCAAGGTTTTGGAATACTTTGGGTTCGTCCGGGTTGGTTCGTACACGAAACCAACTGGGCCCTCGGAGCGGAAACGCTCATATCTTGAGCTACGGACGTCCGATTGACGCGCCGTCTATTGCGTTGAGTTCCTGTTGACGATACGGAACTTCTGGAATCCTACGCCCGAGTTTTGGATATAGTTGGTAGTTGCCGGGTTGGATCGCACCCGAAATCCAACCGGGCCCCTGGAACGGAAAAGCTGATATCTTTCAGACAGGACGTCCGTTTGACGAACCGTCAGCGGCATTGACGATCACGTTGAGAAACGGTCCCTATTAGTATACCCTATGAGAGATCGGGGTACAGTTGAGATACGTCTGGGTTTGGTTCGCTCACGAAACCAACCGGGCCCCTGGGACGAAAAGGCTAATAACTCACAGACCGGGCGTCCGATCGACGCGTCGTCTGTTGCGTTGAGACCCCTGTGACGAGGCGGTCCTTTGAGTTACTTCATTGTGGGACCTTGAGATACTTGGAGTATCGACTTGCAGCTCGTGGAGCGGACCCTCCCAGAGTCGAGCGTGCGGAGTACGGAGACCGTGTAGCCGACTGAGACCTGACGACTGCTTGACCGACTCGACTTGGAGTGAGTCGACTAGCCCAGTGGACGGAGCACTACTTTGTTTGGGTGCAGACCCATGGCGGACGGAGCACTACTTGTGTGATAGTGCAGACCCGCAGTACTCGTCCCGAGAGTACCTCAGCAGGCTACTAGGGGGTGTGCACTACTGTGTTTGGGTGACATACCTCAGCGGGAAGCACTACTGTGTTTGGGTGGCTGGCCCGCGGTACTCGAAAGGAGGAGTACCTCAGCAGTCTTAGGTTAGTGAGCAGTACCTCGGAGTCGTGACAGGACCACTGTACACTCTAGAGACGGATCTCTTCAGTAGTTATGGTTTCGATAATGAAAATCCTGGTTTGAGCTAAGACTTTTGACCTTTGTGTTTCCTCATGATTGAGATGGGTTACTTGATAACTTAGGTATATGTATGGGCATATACCTAAGTAGAGGTTATCTGTTGAGATCTTCTTTGTGGTTATCCTTGTTGGATTTAGTGAGACCTTGAGGGTCTCGGGGTCCCTACTGAGTATTGTTATACTCACCCCTGCACGGGCTATGCCCGCACCTCGTTGTGTTGGTTGTAGACGACAGGCAGTGCTGACGGAGGCTGAGTGTTCGAGGACTGGACGGTACCCGGAGGTGGACTACACGACAAGTCAGTGTCCGGAGGTGGACTTCATGGCGAGACGACACTCGGAGGAGGTTGACAGACGAGAGCACTATGGAGGCTATTTGTACCTACCCTTCAGGTAGGATTCGTGGTGGACGATCTAGGAGCTGCGCCATCTGTACCTACCCTTCAGGTAGGATCCGAGGAGGACGACCCAGGAGCCGCTTCCGTCCCTCCAGCTGTTGTCTTTTTCTGTTGTACTTTGTTCAGTTGTAGTTTTACTTTCTTTTGGGTTTGTATTCTGGACCATTTACTTTTCAGCACTTCTTTTTGTACTTAGTGTTTTACTTCCGCTTGTACTCTGTGGTGTTTTGTTACTTTTATAAAGGCAATTTCTTCCCAGTTATCGGGATTTACGCCTTTGGTGCTAGTCGCCATCCCCTGGCCTATGGAAGGTGGGCTTGGGGTAGTCACGGCACGGGCCCTGAGGACGGGTCGTGACATATTAAATAATGTTTAAGAAAATTTACTTATACCTAGTATCAGATCTGGGTTTAGATAATGTGAGAGGTTATGATAATGTTAATAGAATATATAAAAAAGTTTTTACTTTATTGTTATGTTGAATTTATATTGAATTATAAAATTACCATATTTCATTATCAAAATTATGTCTTTTGAAAATGGGTTTCTATAGGGTAAAATGAAGCTAAAGTAGGAAGGCATCAAAGGGATAATATCCTTTTAAATCATCATCCTTGAACAGTTGGAATTGTAATATAGTAGTTTCTTGATGCAATATATTATTTTAAGAAAAATATATATGGTTTTGGTATCCATGTTAGATATGATGATGATCCACCACAAAATAACATGTAAGTAGTTGAACATTTTATGAGTCAACACCCTATGTTATTCCGTGGATCTATTAATATTGTATAATATAAAGAATATATTAAATCCTTATAAAATATTAAAAATGTTAGGGTTTGTTTGGATCATCAAAAGGTATGTACTTATATTTACCTTTTTGAAGGTAAGAATGATTAATGGTGGATAGTGGTTATGAATACTAAATAATTTACATCAATTGATTCCTATGAATTGGATTATTTTATGAATAAATTCAATAATAAATATTAAAATACAGTTATATGACTTATTATGGATAATAATCTTTTGGAATTGAGACAAAAGGAGGATTATTTAGCAGCCTTGTACAAATAAAACATCGTCTCATGGGAAAAGTGTGCACCATATTTTATTTATCACCATGGTTGAATTATTAAGCAAGTTTACTATTGATTGAATCATGGATATCAATGAGAATTTTCTTCCAATGTTTTAAAAATATGTAAGAAACTTGTTTGATGTGAGAAGGTTGGAGTGGATTTTTTCGATGATCATGTGTTCATTGAAAACAAAAAAAGGTCAAAAGGGTTGAAGAAAGGAATAATAGTACAAAGAATGTTGCTGGTAATAAAATTATGTTTTCATTTTTTTATAGTTGTGGTAAAAATTAAAGCATGGAATGACATATGATATTTGTTAAATGCTTCTTATGTGTTAAGAAGGGGAATGTGGCTTGAAATTTTGATGGAAAATATCGTGGTAGTTTTGATATAAAAATTTCTAAATAGATGGTAAAATTTTATAAATTTAATGAAATGGGCCATTACATATTTAAGTATCTTAATAAGAACCTAAATTATAGAAATAATCCAAAAAATAAGTTGGAAATTGTTGTAAAATATTTTGCAATAACATCAGTAGATGTTGTTTTATTGGACTAATTCCAATCAAGTGAATTTATTAATTATTCTTATTATTCTCATATCTTCTTTGATTCAAAGTCAAAAAAGACATTCATTTCTAAGAAAATATCTAATAAATTATAAATTCAACCTCAAAAAATGAATCCATAACATATGGGGGAATTATTAATGAAAAAAACATGAGAACTATCCTGTCATTTTATTATTTAAATTCATTACCTACAAACCTTTTTGTATTTCCCCTAGTATATATTGATATTATTATAGTAATATATTGTAATTTAATTTACAATGATAATATATATTTTAAAGATAAATAAGTTTTTTATAGTATGAGTTACCATTGGAATATTAGAATGAACCCATTACTTTGATAAATTATCAATAATCAGAAAACTATTAAAAAAAGGGAACAAAATTTATCTTAAAAATATAGTCTATATTAATGAAATTTCATAGATTATTGATGCTCTCGAATTAAAATAATTCCAATATGTATTCCGGATTATTTCCAAGTGTAATACCAGGTTAAGATGTTGAATTTACTATTGACTTATATCCTCATGCTAATCAAATTTTCAAACACCCTTATTGATTAAATCAAGTATAATATCTGTAATTGAATATTTTGTAACATGAGTTCATTTATAAAGGATTCAATCATTCCAAAACCTTACTAATGGGTGAAAATTTCATACTATTTAATTATATAGCTTTCTCCATAAGGCTTCTCATTGATTATAGATAGTTGAATAACATTAATATAATGAATAAGTATCCACAACATAAAATAGAATATTTTCTTTATAATACTTAGGGATCATTATATTTTTTAAAGGATATGAAATTGTTTGGGTATTATTAGCTAGATGTGAAGAAAGGTCAAATTATTAAAAAAATTGTAGATACATTAATTATGAGTATCTTGTAATGCACTTGGGTTAACAATTTTCCTAGTTATATTTATGTATCATTTGAATATAGTCTTCCATTGATATTTTGATAGATTTTTTGTTATTTAATTGGTCATACAATTATTTCTTTATTAATTAATAGTCATCATGAAAAAATCAAATGATTTTTTTTTGGAAAAAAATAAAAAGAAATAAGTTATATTTAAAATTTGTGAGATATGACATTTAGTTAAAATAAATTTAATGAATTTCACACATCAAAAATTAGTGGAGAATAATATTTTGTCCACTTAAAATATTGTGGCTAATGAATTGAAAATACCTATAAATGTTAGTTTGATTCATATTTTTCTTGGATGAATTAAATATTACTTGGATTTTTTTTTGAAAAACAGTCATGATTGTCTAGCCTAATGAATAAGTTAACCAAATTGGGTATTAAATTATTTTTGAAAATCAATATAGTGACTATTTTTATGAACTAAAATGAATATTTTTTAACACACCAGTTTTGGAATTTTTCTCTAGAAAATGGTGAATTTTACATATATGGTGATTATTTAATAAAAGTGTGTTGTTGTATCCTAATATATGGTGATTAGGTAATTTCTTATACATTAAAAAATCTAAATCCTAAGAAGTTAAATAATTATAAAAATGATCTAGAATTATTTATTGGGATTTTTTCTTAAAAAACATGTGGACATAAATTATATAGATACATTTTTTGAATATAATCTCATCATAATATATTTAAGTATATATTCACATAGAATGATATGAACATTAGATAATGGATATGGATATAATTGATAACGTATTATAACATCACAATTTATTATCATGCTAGGGTAGAAAATAATGTAAATGATTCTTTGAGTTAGAAACATAGTACATTATGATCCATATTATGATGAGAACATGAACCTTTGGTTAATGATTATAAAAATTTTGGCCTATTTTTCAAATTTATAAAATTCCTCTATTTTTTCAGGATTCATTATAATCATCTTGTATGAAAGAATTAATAAAGCTCAAAAGAAATACTGCGAATTGCATGAAAATTTAACATTTGTTTAGAAGGTTATGTTTCCAAAATTTAACAATGATATACATTGTTTTTTGAGATTTGGAATGATATTAATTGTTCCTTGAGATTCCCAATTGAAGATAGAATTGTCGACTAAATCCCATATTTGCCCATTTTTGGTTCATAAAATTAGTCTTAAGATAAAAATAGACTGTGTAGAGTAATAATATTGGCATTGAATGAAAATAGATTTTGATAATTTTACCATTAATTATTTTACTTGTCAAAATCTAAAATAAATCAATAATTAAAAATGAGTTTTTTTATTATTTTACACTTCTATAGTTAAAATGGGAAAATATTCATATAGATTTCATGACAGGATGAAGAA
Source organism: Viscum album (assembly GCA_963277665.1). Taxonomy (NCBI): domain Eukaryota; kingdom Viridiplantae; phylum Streptophyta; class Magnoliopsida; order Santalales; family Viscaceae; genus Viscum; species Viscum album. The sequence continues at coordinate 881,712,658 of OY728143.1, read as the reverse complement.
ATATACTGAAGATAATAATGTGAATTGGGTTATTAAAGATAGATTAATTAAATATGCTCATTTTATATCCATAAGAAATATAATATCATTAGATCAACTTCTTCAATGTTATTATAAGAATATATTCGTGTTACATTTTTTCCTCTCTATTGTATTTAATCATGATCCCAGGATCACAATAATTATTTTAAAATTTATTCATCATTCATTAGATACTAAAATAAACTTTAGAACCAATTTTAATCCTAAATATATTGTGAAATACAAATAATTAATTATAATCTCGGAAGACACGTTTTTTCTCATTTAATGTATTTCTAGGGAATTAGGATTAATATCTTTCATTTGTTGTGTTTTATTATAATATAATTTATCATTATAGTATATAAGTGGAGCCTTTTGAGGCATTATATGAAATGAGATATCAAAATCAAAAAAATTGGGATAAATTAGGTGAATGTATGTTTATGTGAATATAATTGGTAGAATAAATGGTTTTTTAGGTGATGGTAATTCATAAAAAAAATGATGATAGCTTTGGGAAAATAGAAACATTATGTGGATAATCATAGGAAATATATATCATTTATGGTAGAAGATCATATTTCTTATAAATTATCTACAGGGAAAAAATTAATTAGTTTTTTTAAAAAGGGGAAGGTATATCCACGATTATTTAAAACACATGAAATCATGATGAAACATGGATCAATTGTTACTGAGTTGTCTTTACTCTGAGTTTATCCCTTCTACATAATTTTTTTCATGTTTTCTAGTTATGAAATTATATCTTAGATTCAACTAATGTTTTGATCCCAGAGGTGGTTTATTTAGAAGAGTACCTTTCTTATGAGGAAAAATCATATCATATTATTGACTTTAGAGAGAAATTATTGAGGAATAAGGTAATTCACTAGGTCAAGATTTTTTTAAAAATCCATTTGGTTGAATAAGAAACTTGGGAGTCCAAAACATATATGAGGGAAAGGTATCCCCACTAGTTTGATAAGTGAATAAAATTACATTCACATAACTTCTAAATGGGACAAGAATTTAAAAACCCTGAACATTAATAGATAAATAAATTTCCATTTTATTTTTATTCAAGAGATATATATTTATATTCATTATAATTCTTGAAATATAAAAGGAAACAGTTTTATTAAAATATTTTAATATATGGTTTTATTTAAATATTTTAATTTAAAATTATATAACACAAATATTATAAAATTATTTTCTTTTTTAAAATATAATACAATCACTAATTTAGGAATTTTTTTAAAAAAATTTGTTAAAATGATTATTTATCAATGAATAATAAAAATATTGGATTTTATTGAAAACATTATTTTTTAAAAGGATTTTAAAATAAAAATTATGTTCCTAATTATGTTGAAAATTTAATTTTAAATTTTTGTAAAAATTGGATCCAATAATGGTTTTATAAATTAGTTTTATACTTTAATTTAGTATAAAATATTTAATATTTATAAAGGGAATATTTCTGTAAAATCATTTTTCGTTGCATTTTGATGGTTTAATTTAAAATCAAATTCTAAAAAACAGATGCTTTAAATATTGAAAAATGGTTTCAACATTTTAATATAGTGGGAAAAAACTACTAAAATTTTAATTTTAATTTTTTTCAATATTAATTTTATCCTTATTAATTTTTAGTCAACTCCGAAAATGGTAAACCGGTAAATAAATGTTGAAAATAAAATTATAAGCACTAGAAAATGACCCTCAAACATGCCAAAATTATATTAGATGAATCCATTTTGACAATAATCATCCAACATTTGATAATATATATATTATTTTCATTTTTATGTTATTATAACATTAATGATATTTTACTTAAAAAAATTCATAAATGTATCTCTTATTTTTAATAAATATAATATTTTTAACATAGGAATATATAGATCATATTTTTCTCTATAAATATTATTTTTTAATATAAATAATGTTTTTCATCTTGTAATTTATTTATATTTTTTGCTAAAAAATAATTTCCTTATAATATTACACAATACTTACTGAGTAATTATTAAACTAAATAAAATTAAATATATAATAATATTAATATTTACACAAATATGATTTTAAATAATTAATGTTATGAATGAATTTTTTTTCAGAACTAAATATTTGTTTAGATATGTGAATTCATTATATTATAATTTATTTGTTTTATTGATGCTATAAAAAATCAATGAAAATGAATAGTTAAAAAAATTGAAATTAATTATATTTTACCAAAATAATAATTTATTAAATTATATAATATTAATAAAAACATATATTTAGAAAAATAAATTGGATATGGATAATGAAATTAACCATTAACCATTTATGCGGTTTTTTATATTTTTTAACAACATTATTAACCCTTAAAGTGTAAAAATATAAATATTATAGTAATTGTGAAAATGTTTAACGAATGGTTAAAACCAAAATATAAGAATATATTTTGAATCAAACCATATATATTATTTATTGGATGAATTTATTTAGAAACATAATAACTTTATCTCTATAATTAATTAGTTTAGGGTCATTTTTAAATGAAAATTAATTTAAATTAATATAATATTTTGGGAAATTCCAGGAATAACTCTAACCTCTCTTATAAAAGATAATCTCTCTTCCCTTTAAACCTCACTTAGAATCCCAATTTTATAATACAAAACATTCCACAATACCTTAATATAATAAATACACTCATTATATATTTTTGGGTTTAGGATTAATATCATCCCATGAGGGATTAAGTTGTTAATCAAAGGAGACTTTCCATGATTAGGTATAGTTTTTTTACATCAGGTTTTGTTTCATTTATTTTTTTCACATTAATAAAATCCTCTATAACTATATTATATATATAAAAATTATGTTCAATATACTTTAGTGTTTTTATTTTATTGAAAAATCCTATGTCAATCACCTCTTCCATAAAATGGGAACGAAACCATAATTCGTGTGTATGGAGGAAAACAGTCTCACGACCTGATGAAATTGGTTTCCATAACTATCTCTCATGGATATTCGTAATGATAGAATTATTTTATATATATAATATTTATCATATAATATTAATTATCATAATAATATATCATTTACATTAATACCATTCCATTCACTAAAAAATTATAATATTGTTCGTGTGTACGTGTAGACTACTACCTCCATGAAGCGTGGTGATTCGTTTTTCAACACCACATAAAATGGAAGATTTGATTAAGTAAAATTAAAGAAATAATATGATATTTATTATAATATTAACATTCCATACAGATAAATTGTTAAATATCTTATTTCTATAATGATCTTTGCAAAATTGAGAAGTTACACATGCATATGTTCGGAATACCATCTCTAGGATTGTAATGTAATTAATTTTTCATTTAAATATTTATTTATTAGTTTTAAACATATAATTTGTTTATAAAAATACTAATTATTTCATGGTTTTTATTATATATATTATTTATAATTACCACTTTGACCAATATTTTTGATTTAACAAATCTATTTTGTACTTATGAAACCAATATCATCAAAACATTCTACATGAATTTAATTATTTACATAATTAAATATAACAAGATAATAAATAAAATAATTTGGATAATAAACGTTAAATTTTTTTATAAGAATAAAAATAATTATACTAATTTTATTATTTAAGATGATAAATAACATACATGATGATTCAGACTCAAGTTAAGGGACTTTATTTAAACATCCTCTTTCATGTTTCCCTTAAATACTCTTTTTTCATCCATATCCATATTTTGAAAATTACATTAATTATTTATTTATAAGTATATAAATGACATATAATGGAAATATTGAGTCTCTATGAATTTATTTCAATGGTTTTTAAATGAATTATTTTTACAAAATGTTATGACGTTCTTTAGAAAAAGTTAAAAGAAATGCTCTAATTTAATGAATATAAAGAAAATGACTATTCTTGCCAACACAAAAGTTATTTGATATTTTGATTCCTTTAAAATTATTAATTTTATTTTCATAAAAATATTTTTCCATATGTTATTATATTATTCATAATGTTTTTAAAAATCGAACATATATTTAAATATTAAGAAAATTTTCCCTAAGGGTAAAAATAATGTACTTATGATGCAAGATTTTTTAAATTATATTATGGTTCATGGGAATTTTCTTTGATAATTGGTGTCTATGTTATAAACCATAGTCGGGTGGTCCCATTATAAATCTCCAATTAATTGTGTAAATTTGTAGAGTTAACAAATTATTTCTTCCCTAAGATATAATTTGAATATGCTATGATTGTTATGTCAAGTATACCCATGATGGTTATTTCAAGTATAATTGTGATGGTTACCCAATGTATAACTATTATGGTTATTCCAAATGTGATTAATAGTGATATGGAAATTATTCCTCAATTTACATATAATATTTATTTATTATTTATATAGGTTGTTATGGAAATATTATGCTTTAACAAGGTAAAGGAATGTATATTCACGTTCATAAGGTTGAATTGTATAAATTTTATAAAAAATATAATATTATTTTTTCATGATCTTCAATGAAATGAATATTATTATTATATTTACTTTAAAATTTCTTATTAAATACTTTATAAAAATATTAGGGCAGAGATAATGATTTTTTGGGTAATAAAATGTTTATTTTGAGCCTAAGGATTATTTTAAAAGGGAATATTTTTATAAGTATTATTTGACTATGGGTTTCTTTCATTCTTTTTTGTCCCTTGTAGGGATTATTTTCCTCATCGCATTTTTTTGAAAAAAAACATATTGATTATGTATAGGTAGGGGAATGTAATGTGTCAAGTTGAAATTAGGGATGATTTTTAATGAAAAGAAATCATATTTGTCTTTATATGTATTATATTGTGAAAAATTTGATACTGAGTAGAGGTGTTCTCTTTTTAATATAAGGGATTACCATATATGATTTATCAATTTTCTCTCTAAAATTATAAACATAAAATATATTTAAGACTGAGATAAAATAAAATCTATTATAAAAAACCATGGTCAACTAATGTTTAATTACATGTCTTATAATAAGAATCATTAAATAAATTAAATGTTTTGTATATAATGATTATTATATCTTTGAAAAACATCATTGGAACATAAAACATATTCAATTTATAAATTTTAAGAATTTATTAAAGATAGAAAAATTACAAGTGTGGTGTGCCACTTTTTTTCATAAAACCATAGTTTTTTATAGTTCAATGAAACAACATTATATTCATTATCTGTAGATAATTTAGAATATATAGTTATGGAATTTGATTGAACTCAATAACTATGGATTATTTAAAATATAAAAAATAATTTTTTTGATAAGTTAAAAATTTTATATGAAAACTAATAAGATATTTATATTTATAAAAAATCTTTACATAATTTTAAAACAAAATATATTGGTGAAACATATAATTTTTTATTGATTATCATCAAAAGGGGTAATATATTTACAATATTTTTATAGTAATGATTAATTCAATTAAAACATTACAAAATACATGGATTAAATAATGTTTGAAAGAAAACATATACGAACATGGAAAGATAGATTTTTGGATTTTATTATTGATATGAATCTTAAGGAATCTATATTAATGTCTAATTTTCATTCAATCTATCATTTTTTTCTGGTTTACTAGAACAAACAATAATAATTTGTAACTAATTCATTTTGAATCATTACATTATTCCCATAATGACTTATATTTATTTTTTATCATTGGATATTTTTATTTTCTATTTCAATATTATTTCCTAGTGATTCATTAATATAGTTTTTGAAATATTTATATATCTATTTCTTAACAGTCCAAAACATGCACTCTTGGATCTGGTGATAAAAAAATAAATTTAAATATATGTCATTAATACAAATAAATGTGGGTTATTTTTTTCAATCCAAACATTACAACATAAAAAGTAAATATTGGATCACTTACAAATCTACATACCTTTACATTTAGAGTTCCACCGAATTAAGAAACTCCATTACAAAAAACATCACTCTTAATATCATTAGAGTATTTCTACTACTATACTCACCTTAAAATATTCCCTATAAATTATTCAACATATCCCATAAATTTCTCCACATTTTAATCACTTGTAGACACAAATAATTTTTCATCAATCTTTACAACTCGGAGAAAAGAAAACATAAGAAGGATGAATATAAATTACATCTTCGGGTAAACATACTAATGAAAAATTTAATATCATTAGTGAGAAAAAGATGACAGTAGTGGTATGATCACATAACCAAATTAAATGATCATGAAAAATAACTTTTACAACAATCCACACCTAGATCATCAATAGTGGAAACTGGCATAAAGTGTTACCAAAGATTAAAAGTTATAAGAATAAAAAAATAGCATTGTCATGTCAGCCTTGATCAAAGGAAACAATTATAACAGATAGAAATAATAAGTAATATATGTTGGTACCATGAGTCATAATCATCATAGAACCCGTACATAAAACTCAAAATTGGAATTAAAATATAGAAAAGATCCAATATAATTTTATGTAAACATATTAATTACCCAATGCATTGGAGATATAACTGAGGACACTAACATATAAGCTATATCAGGATCAACCATGAGCTATAATGGGGCTCAAACATTCGTATTATCTGTATCAGGCTAGCCCACATGGTATAATTGGGATAAAACATTCATAAAAATTTTAAAAGTATCATATCATTAATTATCCTCCTAAATAACTGTAACGCCCTGACCCCAGTTACCCAGAGTCAGTGCATTATTACATAACATTGGCATGATCACAAAAGATCAAGTCTCGAAAGACCGATTATTTTAGTAGCCTTGGAGTCACTAGATACATTTATAAGTCTTACATTACATCATAAAATGAAAAATACAACAACATAGTCTCTATATTCCACACTCATATCCCCTTAGACTATCCCTGCAGGTTAGTCATAAAATACATCTTCACATCCTAGGAAAAATAAAACATAGAAAGGGGTGAGCTCAGATACTCATTAAGGATAACAATATAGCAGAAACTTTCATAAATAAGCATAAAAATTTAAGGCAATGTATAACTAAAACAAAAGCCTTTTAAACTTGAACTTCATCATAATATAGAAAAAATAAAATGAAATAATTTCATTTACTTATTCACATTGATATTCTACTAGTCGAATAATCACATGCAATATCAATAACCACTTTCATAATGATGGAATGCATAATGTTAGACTATCATAACCACATAGTCAAGGCCTTATGCTAAGACTACAAATAAGATTTTGTCAAAGCCTTGTACTGAGACACTAGTTTGTATCATGAGACCTACTGATGCATCGAGGAGCTATAGTGTGCTCCACCTGTCACTTATTAAGTCTAATGTATTCCTCGTATGAATAGGTTTAAACATAATATAAACATTCGTATTAAAACTAGCATATGAAATTTCAATACTTTCTCCATAAACCATGAATGGTATAAAAATAAAACATCCATAGTCAAACATATCACAAAACCTTTAATACATCATGTAAATTTTGTATCATAATAAATCAACTTCAAATAAGCTTAAAATCTATCAAAGGATGTTGACATAGATGAAATCAAAACTATTTGAGAGAAATATATCTATTTTTAAAATAATTTAAAAGTCACATAAATATAAAAGAAAAAATTTGATTTGAAAATATTCTTATAAGCTTTTAAGGGAAGCTTCGATGATTTTATAATGGAAGAAAATAGCCGCACATGCCGTATAAGTTAAAAAAAGACATTCTTACCTTAATTTTGTCGAAAAGGTTAAAAAGGACATTGTTTAGAAAATGACGGAAAGATTACTTTATAAACTTCTTATAAAAATTCAAACAAGGGTATAAATTACTTTAACCCATAGTTTGTAAAATAGTAAAAATGATTTGAAATACATTTTTAAGAAACATTTATGTGGATGATAAAGAGGTCTCAATAGATAATTACGTATAAACAATCTCGGATAATGAAGAGATTGTGAAATAAACTCTTACCTTGTACTTTTCCTTGGTAGAGGGTAGGTTAAACTCATGTATAATGGAAAAATATTTGTTATTAAATTATACAAGAATCATATACATTAATATGATATCATATATGATCTTTTAACATTTCTTGGTTAATAATATCTTAGTATTATCATCGTTTTGGGTGTTAACGGATTAATTTTCCTTTATATTATTTGTTATGTGAGTCATATTTGTCATGGATGGTTCTTATATTATTCATATACAGAATGAAATCAAGTCCTTGAACATTATTTTTAATCATAAAATGAAAATTAGTCTTGAATTGATATGATGGGGAATGAATCTCATCGCGTTCGTGGAGATGGTAATCCGTAGGTACGTACGAATGCTACTTTCATTTCATTTTTCATTTTAAAAGGAATAAAAACCAAATGATACATAGGTATATTATTATTCCATTATAATATAATATCTTATATATGTTACTTAAGTTCATTAACACCATCCTTTATACGTTCCATGTATGGTATGCATGAGTCATATCACTTTGAAGGGGCGGTAGTCCGCACTACATCAAATGAAATTATAATATATATATATATATAAAATGAAATAAATAATTTTATGATATAAAATGGAATTACATAAGCGTATATATAAAATAAATATCATATTTAATTATTGTTCCATCATAATGGCCACCATGAGAGGCGGTAGGAGATAATTAGAACAATCATCGTTTCATGATGCGTTTGGTTGTCATCCACAAAACATTATGTTATTAACCCATTAGATGGAGGTGTGTGTAAGTTTAGTTAGAATAATTCTCATTAAAATATCCTAGTATATTGAGGATACTGGTTTTGTTACAAAATAAAAGAATAAAAAGAGTTTAGGTGTTGGAGAAGTAAAATAAAAGAAAAAAAGTTAAGAGAAATTGTTACCTTTAATTTGGGTAACTCCTTTTTTGAACCAAAAGGACTATTGAAGTGCATTATGCCTAAGTTAAGGATTCTAGGAGGAGTATATGGATTTATGGAGCTTAATTGGGTAGATTTTTTACAAGCCAAAAGGCTTGAGAGGTGTGACGAATTGGTTAGAAGTGATGTCCTTTTATAAGGGGGAGGAGGGGGTCTTTAGAAAAAACTTAAAGTATTATTTTATAATAAATTCATATTAGGTTTATAATGGATCCACATTAATTTATTTCTAGTATAAGGTAATTATGGGTCTAAATCCTTTCAACTAATAGGTTTTAGACAGGTTTGGATCACTATATTAACTTTATCTTTTTTATTTAACTCTTAGTTAAATAGTTTGACATTTACCATGTCTCTTTGTATTTTTATATTATATAGTTAATAAAATTACTATATACTTCCAAGAGACCCCCAAGTGGTATATTAATGATAACCCTATCATTATATAATTCCTTTGGCTGAACCTTAGATTTTTATGAATAGAATATCAATTAATAATATAATATTTATTTTAAAAACTCTTTTATGTCAATTTTGACACTATTTAATAATTGATTTTTTTAAAGTCTTAACAACTTTATTAATTCAAAAAAATTTCATTTAAGTAATCCTAACATGTCATATTAACCAATAAAATTCTTTTATTTCATCAAAACATTCAATTTATATTTATTTTAGCATTTATAATACCAATTATTTGATTCCTTCATTAATAAGGAAAATACTACATCAGTATTGTGTCATTAATAAATTTAATTATTCAATGTCTAAAAATTATAAATAAAATACCATTATGTATTAAATAATTTTATATTTATAATTAATATTTTTAGTCGAAAATATAACATGAATAACCCTATGTAAAAATTGTTTTTCTAAAAGATATATTCTTATGTCATTTTTGTATTTACTTTAACTTAATTAATATAAAGTGTCATTATCACTTACAAGTGGCTCCATGGGGTCACAAAATCGACCCAAATATGCCCATGGTCGGACGTGTATCAAAAAATAGGGTTAGGACACGTTTTAGAATAATTTAATATTATTATAATATTATTTTTTTACCCTTATTTACCGGATTTACCCTTTAACCATGGTAAATAAAATATTTACCGAAGTAACTATTCCAAATGTCTAAAAATAAAATTTATCTATTTACACAAATTAAAACTCCTGATTCTAAATATGGAATTCTTTTTTCAAAATTCAAAACATATAAGTGGTAGAAATTAATTTAAAATTAATTCTCGTTGTCAAATCAAAAAGTGTGTTTTTAAGAAATAATAACTATAAAAAGATTGACACTTGCTTTTGTCCAGTTTAAATGTGAAATTTCGTCCAATGGAAAAAATTGTATAAAATTGTAAAAATATAATCTAATTATACTTTAAAACCACTCAATAGTATAATTTATCACTATAAAGTATTTTGATTAAAAAATTTGTTTTTAATTTAAATTTAATATTTTTCACTATTCATCAAAAACTGAATGTTTTCAGAAAAATACCAAAAATTCACCCTAAGATAATTTTGATATTCCTAATTCAAAAATTTATTCTATTTTACCAAATTCAAAACATAGAAGTTTCATTTATTAATTTAAAATTAATTTCCGTTGTCAAAACCAAAAGGCGTATTTTTAAGAAACAATATCTATCAAAAGATTGATACTTGTTTACGTCCAATCTAAAAGTGAAATTACTTTAAATAAAAAACATTGGATTAAATGGTAAAAATATAATCTATTTATACTTCCAAACTATTAAAATGTATAATTTATCACTATAAATTATTTTGATTAAAAAATCTATTTTCAGTTAAAATATAGTATTTTTCACTATTCACCCAAATATGAAAGTTATCAGAAAAGCACCAAAAATTAATTGAAAATAAATTATTATGTCTCTATTATAAATAATAAGTTTATTTTTTCAAATAGAATATATAAAAGTTTCAAATATCAGATTTTAAAAGGGTTTATCATTAAAAGGAGGTAAAACTGCATTTTTTGAAATAAATTCTTCTTTTATCTGAAAATATGAATTTTTTATTACATTATGTCTAAGAAACTCATAATATGGATTCTAAAATTATAATTATTATATATAGTTCAATATTCATTTAATACTATTCATACCCGCTTTTGAACGGCTAGTTTGGTAATCTTGTGGTGCGCTCGAACCCGGTGTTGCGTGTAGTGCAATTTATTGAATTACTTTGAAAAAATAACGTACTATGAAATCTTGGGGTGTTAAAATAACTATTTAAATCCCATTTTAAAGACACTTTAAGATATCAAAATATCTTTTTATTTTAAAACTAATTTTGAAAACATAAATCACACCTAAAGAGTGAAGGGTGGTTTTTCATTAAATATTATAAGGGATTCAAAACATGAAATAATGTCTAGTGGCATGAAAAAACATTGTCAATAAATACATTAAAATAAATATTTCAATTTATAACGTGATTAACACATTGAAAATAAATGGTTTCCATGAAAATACATTGTAAACCATTATAATCCATAGGTTGAAAGAATGATGATAGTATCATATAATAATATCCCACGTGGAGTGTATGTAACATAATTTTTTGTTGGAATTTTTGAATATAAATTATATTAAAATATATAATTAAAAAAATTATTATGGAATGTATCCTTTTAACATCAAAAATAAGTTTTAAATTCTATAAATTTACAATATACTGTAAAAACATTTTCCCTTAAAATTACACTCAAAATATATAAAATAATCATCAACGAAAATGAAATCCATGGAGAGAGTAAAAACTATTTATGTAGTATATTTCAAAAAAAAATTAAACATATTCAAATGTGACCTATTTGAGAAAATGATAAGAAATTTTCTTTTTTTAATCCTTGTAAAAATATGAAAAATTATCATGTAAAATATATTTGGGAAACAATTTATTTTTATAAAATAAAATCATTGAATATATTTTAAAATTAATTAATATAGAAGATAAATATTACTTATCTAAATGAAGATACAAGATCAACCTAATGTACAAATTAATTTGTTGAATCTTCTTCATTAAACAAGGGAGGAAGTTGAAACTAAAAATTTAAAAACCATTCATAACTAAATGAGAATAAAAGTTATTTATGTCAAGAATATAAGATCTCATGATTTTCCCCCAATGAACCTTGAAAATAAGAAATACTAATAATAAAATATAGTGCAATATAAATCCTTTTCCACTTTATTAACTCTTCAATCAGAAGCCCATGAATGAGTGGCATTAAATAATAATTTAAATGTTATAAAAATAAGAATATTCATAAAATATTATTCAATGTGTGTGGTATATACATCTTGTAAAAAAAATATATGTTCACATTATAAACATATATATCCCAAAGAAATGGAATTTGGGACCAATTTCCCCTATACAGATAATATCATTGAATTTATAATTAATTTATGCATTTATTATGTGTAAAAAATGTACATAAAAACTAGTGTAAATACAGAATAAAAAAATTCATAATTAATTCACACATAATCAAGACATAAAAATGTCAATGAAAATTATTTATAAACCAAAATATGTAAAATGATTTAATAAACCCATTACCACTTAGTATCTAACCTGTGAAATACACATGTATAAGAAAAAAAAATTGAAATGTAAAATATCATGAAATATGAGGGATTCATTGAATAACATATTAAAAGATAATATATGCACAATTTAAGGGAAATTAGGTTTATAAAAATAAAATACTCATCAATTAAAATAAATTTGGTTTATGAAATTCCCTCAACATCTCTTATTCACCCATACTCCTTTTAATAACACCTTTTAACCACAAAGAATGTTCAACTACCATATATAAGGCCACTTGAACTTGCAAGGGTGTGTATGGAATGGATTTTGGAAAATATTATCAATAACAAATTGGTTATGATATATGATGTAATAAGAATAATATATTCCCTATTATATGATATGGGAGGGGATTTATTTTAATTTTTAAATATATTAAAGTAATATATATTAATTTTCAACTAAAAATGGAAAAAACTGACTAATTGAGAATATAGGAATATTATGGGTTGATATCACCTAATCCAAAAACAATTAGTTATGTTATGACAATTTGTAATGTTATATTTTTCTTTGAACACCTCATTACCCCCTTTCAAAGTTATCACGATGAAATGTATTTTTTCTATTTTAAGGGTAAGGGTAGTTACTAGAGGAAGAAAAATGGATAAAAAATGATCCATTTTTGATATTGTCATCCATATACTCACCATTAGGATGAATTTTATATTTTAATGAATTTCATATCGTTAAATAAAATATTATTTAGTATAAAATATTTATAATGGTAATTTTTAAAACAATTCATTTCCTGGACATTAATAACATCAAGACAGCCAATGAAATTCAATCCAAATATTTTATTACACCTCTAACATGTTATATTCATCCTTGAAATTTATGGATCAAATAAATTATCTAAAATGTCACGACCCATCCCCCGGGACCCATGTTTTGACAACCCCAAGCCTACCTTCCATAGCCCAAGGACTAGTGACTGGCTCTGAAAATGGCTTAACACTAATATGGGACGACATTACCTTTTAACTTGAACAGACACACATCCCAAGAACACAACAAGAAGAAACCACAAGTAAACTATTGTAGTAAAATAGTTATCAAAGTAAAGGGGGTCGTATAAAAGCCCAATTTAAAAGTAAAAGTTCAACTGGACAGTAAAAATACAATTGAAAAGTGAAAAATAGCTCATTGATCATCCCCCAAGGTTCCTACATGATGGGTACATACAACTCACGATCAGTAGTCCCTACGTCACCTCACCCCAAATAGTCCATCTCTGAGTACCGTCCAGTTCAGGCTCTCTCTAGCTCGATCAATGTTATTCATCATCTGAATAAGACACAACAATGTGGAGGTGTAGCCAATGCATGGGTGAGTATAACGATACTCTATAGAGACCCCGAGACCTGCGTAGGTCTCCCAGATTTCCACAAAGGAAAACACCACAAAGAAAGACCTCAATATCATATCACAAATCAATAGACACCAACTATACTTAGGTATATTCCAATGCATATACCTAAGATATCAAGACATACTCATCTCATACAGGAGGTAAGAACACCACAATGTTAACACAAAAAAAGGTAGAATTATCACACAAGTAAAACCACAAATATAGAATTACCACACAAGTAACACCACGAAGAGTGATGTACCCCACAGGTAACACCATGAAGACCACATCATGAAGGTAAATGTACCAAGCAGGTAACACTATGAAGAAAAAACCATGAAAGTAGAAGTACCACACATGTACACCACAAATAAGAAGTACCACTTAGGTAATGTCTCGGCTCACACTAGGTATATAAAAAAATTACATAAGTAAAAATGATTATTCGTAAGCTAGATCATCTTTTTCTATTATGTAGCACTACTACTGACCCAAATAGGATTGATAGGTACTATCCCCCAATGACCCACACAGGATCGGTATGCGCTGACCTACACAGGATCGCTGAGTGCTGACCCACACAGGATCTAATAGAAGCTTACCCACACAAGATCGATAGATGTTGTCCCACATAGTATCGATGTTATTTATTCATGTTATATCCTTCTATAGGATTCTCTAAACAGGGTGTGCTCGATTTCCATTGATTTTGAATCTTGATATATTGAATGTACCTAGACCACAACTAATCTCCACATATAAGTAACTCAATGTACCACCATGTCATAAGGGTTCCAACGTGACCGACAGTCTGCCAATCAGACACGCGATATGTTAGTTATAAGTGTTTTAGTTATGAGGGCATGGTATGATTAGGGTTCGATCTAACCTAGTCATACTCCAAATATTCCCAAAACTCATGTGGAGTATACCAAAATACCGTCCTGATCCAAGTACCCCAGTGCTAGATATGGTTCATCAAACAGACATCTGATTCTCTAGATATGTCCCTTTAAGTGTTTTTGGGTCCGGTTGGGCCCGCGTCCTGTCCAACTGACTTGTCCCGATACGATCCCATTCTGACCCAGATGAACTTGGCTAATGAGGGCTCAGCCCGCTGGCCCGAGGTCTGACCCAGCCTGCAAGGGGGTGGCCCACCTATCCAGCACATGGTGGGGTCCACCCTAGAAAGGGGTGTCCCCTAGTATCCCAAACGACCCAGAGGCCATTTGGATTGTGAAACAGCGATTCTATGTGGGTGCCCCCGGTCACTACAGAACCCACCGAAGGCACAGGATCCCACTTTGGTGTAGCTGCGGCTGCGGCCTCATGCTAGTCAGTGGTGCGCTGGTCGCACCTCCCTTCCCTTCCACGGCTAGACGATGTACCAGTCACCTCCTATGACCACTGCATATGATGTGTTGCAGACCATTCCTTAACAATGACATGTGATGGCATGTCGTTCCTCCTCCGCGGCCAGCCTGTTTCGGCCGCTCTACCGACAGTCGCAGCTTAGGGTCGTGGCTTCCTCTTGTAGCACACGACAGCGTGCAACCTCCTCTTGCAGCGCGCGATGGCACGCTACCTCCATCGTATTCGTTTGGTGCCACTGCGCCAACGGTCTTCCATGAAGGTGAAAGGGTAGAAATGTAGTGGAGGGTTCAGTTCGGGTTTGTTAGGCCCGTGCCCTCCGCATTAGCTTGTAACCATGAAGGATGATTAAAGGGTTCATGAAATTTATTTTAATTTAACTTTGAAAAACAAACCCATACCTCAAGAATGATGGAGAACGCCCACGATTGAGGAAGTGGGTCGGTGTTTGTCGTCCCAACAACTTTCCTTTGATGATGTCGCTTGATCATCAATATTCAGTTCGGGGCTCCGGTGTCACTCGTCACCACTAGCTGAACCCGGCTCCATCCTCTAAGGGTTTGGCATCTCAGAACATTGTCAGCATTTCATTGCTTGATGAAGTAGTGTCTACACCTCTTTTTAATATCCATGTGAATGGGAGAGGGGGAGGGTAAGTAATGATGTTGAGAATTAATGGGGGATCATTAATTAGGATCCTCCATAATTCCCCTAAGGCATAGTTACATAGGATTAAAAGGTCAATCCATTTATTGGATTGACATGATGATAGTACCAAATTGTCTCTTATCCATTGGAGGAAAATGGAGAGAATAAAAATTATATAAGTTATTTTTATTATTATTTTAAAATAACCAAAACATATATATTTCTCCAGACCTACTGTGGTCAAATTGAATCCTACCTAAAGCGAATCTCATCAGAACAAATTCAATGATGCCCTTGGATTGTTAATCTGAGAACTAGTTCAAGTGTTAGAAAATGTTCCTCGTGCGTTTATTGAACATACCCAGAAAAAAATTAGAAATTCGTTCTGAGCACTATGGGTCTCTGAATCAAGAACCATCAATTTTCGCAGAAACATAATAATTCCATATAATTAAAAAAATTAATGTAAAATTCGGGTCTATACTTTCTCCCCACCTTAGTTATTTTCTTCCTCAAAAGCCACCACATAGACTATGAAATCAAATGGGGGTACTGAGCACGAATCTAAGTCTCCCACTCCCATGTTCTCTCCTGGAGGTTCCCATGCTGCCAGCGAAGGCACACCAGAGATATCGAACACCCGTGAAGGACACGCTCATGTCGATCCTCTATCTCTATAGGAACATTCATAAATTTCTCCCCATCATCAAAGTCCAGTTCATCGTAGTTGATGATGTGATATGGTTCATGCAAGTATATTTTTAGCTGGGACACGTGGATGATGTCATGCACCCTCTCCAACTACAGTGGAAGTGCCAAGTGGTATTCCACCTCACCAATCCTCTGATGTATCAGAAATTGTCAGATAAACCACATTGATATATTGAATCCTAGGCCAAATCTCTATAAACCTCTTCGAGGTGAGACCTATAGGAAGACATGGTCTGCCGCCTCGAACTCCAAAGTTCTATGCCTCCTTTCAATATAAGACATATGACTGCTTTGTGCAGTCTTCATCTGCTCTAGGATGATTGGAACCTTCTCAGTGGTAGCTAGTACCAACTCTGGACCCATAAGTGTTGACTCCCCCTGGTCTGTTTAACATATAGGTGATCTACAAGGTCGATCGTACAAGGCCTCAAATTGTGTCATATCGATGGTGGAGTGATAAATATTATTTTATGTGAAATATAACAAGATAATTTTATCCTCCAAACTACATCCAAAATCTAGAATGCATTCACATAGCATGTCCTCCATCATCTGAATAGCCCGCTACATCTAACCATCTGTCTAAGAATGAATGGCGGTGCTCAAATGTAACTGAGTCCATAATGCCTCCTGAAATCCCTTCCACAACTGGGAAGTAAAACATGCTTCACTATCAGAGACGATCATCGATGGCACCCCATAAAGTCAAATAATCTCATGTACATAAAGGCATCCCAATCCCTCTACCGATCCCAGCTCTCAGATAGGTATGAAGTGGGCTGACTTGGTTAGTCATTCAATAATCACCCAGATATTATCTTGTACCCTAGATGTATTTGGAATCCCTTTCACAAAGTCCTAGTATATTCCATCTCACATATACTCTAGAACCTCTAGTGGTTGTGCTAGTCCTGCTGGATCCTAATTCTCATCCTTTACTTTCTGAAAAGTGAGGCATCGGGAAACAAACTTTGCCACTACTTTAATCATACTTGGCCACTAGTGCTAACACCTATGGTCCTGATATATCTTCGCAACACCAGGATGTACTGCCAGAGGGGGGCATATGGAACTCCCACAACACCTCCTACCATAGCGCCACCATTACCATGGAACGCCTTCTAAAGAAGATGATGTGCTCTCCACCTTCAGAAAATCCATCAGGTGCCTAACTTGGGGATATCTGAGCACATTTAGAATCGCAATCAATGTCCCCAAGATGCACCTTCATAACCCGCTGAAGGAGTGGGGGAGTGACTGTCATAGACTGGAGGTATGCTCCTCCATCTCTATCTACATAGGATATCTTCAATATGGCTAGTTGCTTTGTCACTTCACTCAGAAACTACAAACCAAACCTCCTGGAGAGGGAATTTTCTACCATGTTCCCCTTCCTATTTGTATAAACTATTTCCAAGTCATAATCATGGAGGCACTCTAACCATCGCTGATTTCTCAAGTTCAGGTCCTTTTGAGAGAAGATATATCTGAGACTCTTGTGATCATAGTACACTATAAAATGTTCACCCATCAAGTAATGTCGCCACATCTTCAAGAAGAAGACCACTAATGCTAACTCCAGGTCATGGGTAGCGTAGTTATGCTCATGTTGTCTCAGCTATCACAAACCATAAGTGATCACTGCTCGCTCTGGCATCAGGGCACATCCAAGTCTGGTCCGGGATGCATCATAGTAGACTACATACCCAACGCCCTCATCTGGTAGCCTCAAGATGGGGGCACCTGTTAATCTCTGCCTCTGCTCCCAAAAACTCTACTGGCATCTATCCATCCATACGAAGGTTCATCCCTTCGTTTTCAATGCTAACAAGGGTTCCACAACTCAGGAAAAGTCAGGGACAAGTCTCCTGTAGATCCAGAAAACCACAAGAAACTCCACACCATGGTCAATCTTCTAGGTGCCTCCCAAGAAAGCACAGTCTCGATCTTTATTGGATCTACTACAACTCCAGCCACCAAAATAACGTGTCCTAGAAAGTGGACCTTTAGTATCCAAAACTGGAACTTCAAGAGCTTACCATAAAGATGGTACTCTTAGAGTTCATTCAGAACTATCTATATAGGATATGCATGCTCCTCCTCCGTCACTGATTATATCAATAAGTTTTCTATGAATACCACCACAATTTGATCAAGTTATGGATGGATGATCATTTTCATGAGTTCCATGAACACTGTTAGGGAATTGTCCACATCTAATGGAATAACATAGAAATCCTAGGGGCCATACCGACATCTGAACATCGTCTTCAGCACATACTCTTCTCATACTTAGAAGTAATTATAGTCTGATCTGAGGACTATCTTTGAAAACCAACTAGTTCCTTTCAGCTGATTGAAAAGATCATCAATATTTGGTAGTGGATTCTTCATCTTCATGATCTCCTAATCCAGGCACCGATAGTCCACACAGAGTCTCAAACTCCTATCTACCTTCTTGGAAAACAAAATTGGGGCTACTCGCAGAGAAACTCTGGGCCTTATGAACCCCTTTCACTATAAGTCCTCCAAATATACCCATACCTCACGATGCTCCATGGGAGCCATTTGATTTCCTATTGTCGATATCGGTGATGTCATGGGGTATAGGTCGATGTAAAAATATACCACTCTATGTGGAGGTAGTCTTAGAACATCATCAGGAAAGACATTGGTATACTGGTCCACCACAATAGGATAGCTCGGACTCTCAACATCAACTGCTCTGAGGGTGGGGCTAGCCAACTAATGTGTGATCGGCTGCACCCTTCTCTGGTTAAGTCCATCTTGTGCAGCAAAGGTTCCCTTCTTGACAATGGAGGAAAACTTTGTCCCATCCTCATGGACACACTGCACATTGCACCTAATACATTCAATTTGAACATGGACTGTGGTTAACCAGTACATACCCAAGATGATGTCATAAGGCCTCGACACCTCTACTAGAAGATCCTAGCCGAAGCTCTCGACTCATAGAGTAAGCTAGAATTACTATCACCAGTGTGTAATCGTAGAATCCCCTCCCATAGGAGTCTCTATATATAAGGATCGATTCAATGTCTCCACCGAAATCTCTGAGATCTGAATGAGGGTTGTGGAAATAAAAGAGACTGGAACCTGTGTCTATAAGTACTGCAGTTAAGGTGGTGTAGAAACAGATCTTACCTATAATCATCTCCAGAGCAGTGTGGTCATAGGCCTCAACTTCCTGGATCTGAGCTCTTCCCTACCAACCTTCTCTATATGGTCGGTGTGGACCACCTGGAGGTGGTGGCAGTAGAACCTATATTTTCCACCCATTGTCTTCTTCATGGTCAGCTCCTCTACCATGTCCGCCTACTGCCTGTGGACCTCCCTGATTGAATCTCTTCCTCTGACTCGATGATCCCTCAACCTTCTTCTGGTTGTCTGTATGGAGGGTCATGTAGTCGTGAGTCATGTGACCCTACCTACCACACGAGTATCACTTCCTGCTCCTCAGTTGTCCTCCTCTATCCTAAGAGCCCCGCACCACTGACCCTGTATCCTGAGGTCGTCCACTAGAAGTTCTGGCCCTCTTGGGCCCCTTTTTCATTCGCCAACCACCTTCTTTAGCTGACTCTAATCCCTAACATCTGGTGGTGGATCTCTCTATCGGTTCCTACTCAGCTAGGAAGATCTCAACCAAAAGCGCTATTTCTAGCTCCCCAGCCTACCTCAAAATGGTGAGCGATATCATCGATGATATGATCTCCTGTTAGAGACCATGTTCAAAGGTCGGGGCCTTGAAGAAAGGGTCTTATAACATTCCAGTGGAGAATTGGGAGTGATCAGTGAACCTCACTAAGTACTGGGCCATAATCATCCCGCCCTGTTGTAAGTGTAGTAGCTCCTGTATACACACCGAGAATAGAGTTTATTTGGAAGAACTCTACCCTGAAATGGCTCTAGAAGTCTGCCCAGATGAGGGTCACCTCTTCGTTTATCTAGAGCATCAAGCTCTACTATCTCTCTATTGTTTCTTGAAAAATTATGCATGCTAGAATCACCATAAGGACAGCTGGTGTCCCCCACTAAGTGAAAAACTTTGGCCACAGCCTCCAACCAGTCAACAGCTACCTATAGATCTATCTCTCCTCGGAACCTAGGTGGCCTCTACTACTGAAACTTGTTCAATGAGCTCAGTCAGCATTTACCCTCTTCTGGTGGGGTTAGTGGAAACGACATCCCAATGGGTAGAGGTTCTACTGGTACACCACCCGAAGGTGCTAATAGCGTAAGAGGGCCCTACACCAAATCCTCATCACTCAGTAGGCCATCGTCATGTACTCTCTATGGAATCCTAGCTGGTTGTCTATGTGGTGTAATCCTAAATGAAAACAAGTGTGCCATGGTCAATAAGTAATACCTTGTGAGCTGGCTCAATGAGATCATAAGAAAAATATTTTCAAAACACATGCAATCAGTGTTTTCATGCATTAAGTCGGAAATCAGATGTTAGGGTCCTTATGTATGGATATGTCGGCCACTGCAGAAACACTAGATTCCCCAATCTGAAAACCACATTCATATCACTTAACACTATTACCACGTAGAAATTATCAGAGTCCTAGTTCATCGGTTGAACCGACTCCTCTTATACCAATTTTTCACAACCCGTCCCCTGGGCCCGTGTTGTGACTACCTCATGCCCACATTCCATATTCCAAGGGCTGGCAACTAGCTCTGAAAATTAGTGTCCCTAAAACGGGAAGGAATTGTATTTTAACATGTATAGACACCCAGTTGATGAACAAAAAAAGACGAAACCACAATTAAACTATTGCAATAAAAGAGTGTTAAAAGTAAAGGGGCTGGCATATAATCCCAACTAAAATGTACAAGTTCAACTCAAAAGTACAAATACAAATGAAAAGTGAAAAAACTCACATATCATCCACCAAGGATCCTACCTGAAGGGTAGGTACTGCTCATGATCAGGATTCCCTATATCACATCATGCCAAATAGTCCACATCTGAGTATCGTCCAGTCATGGCTCCCTCATCCTCGATCAATGATGTCTATCGTCTGCAAAAGACACAATAAGCTGTGGGTGTAGCCTGTGCAGGGGTGCGTATAACGATACTCAGTGGGGACCCTGAGACCCTCGTTGGTCTCCCAGTGTTCCAAGAAGGAAAAAACCATAAAGAAAGACCTAAATCTCAAAGCATGAAGAAAAAGGAATCAACTATACTTAGGTATATGCCCATACATATACCTAATTTATCAATACATACTCATCTCATACATAAGAGAAAAATTACTTCAAAGGTAACACCATGAAGGTTGAAGTACCACATAGGTAACACCATGAAGATAGAATTACCACACAGGTAACACTGCGAAGATTTATTTACCACATAGGTAACACCACGAAGACAACACCACAAAGGTAAAATTACCACACATGTGACCCCACGAATACAAAAACACTAAGGTAGAAGTTCCACATAGGTACACCACAAAGAATAAGTGCCACATAATAAAAGTCTCAATTCACACCAGGTATATAACTTAAGTACAGAATTAAATAAGATTAGTCGTATTCAAGATCATCTTATTCTCAGAAGTAGCATTGCTGCTGACCCACACAGTATCGATAGGTACAAACCCCCACTGACCCACACTAGATCTGACCCACACAATATTGTTTTGCACTGAACCACACAGGATCACTATGCGTTAACCCACATAGGATCAGACATATGCTGACCCACATAGGATCACTAGATGCTGACCCACAGAGGATTGATGTACTTCCATTACGTTAAATCCTTCCACATGATTCCTTCCACCCAGTGCGCTCGAATTCCATAGATTCTGCAACTATAGATATCGTTCATACCTTGAACACCAGTAAGATCCACATAATGAGTCATCAAAAATACCATCATGTCATAAGGGTTCCAACACGATAGATGGTGCATCAATCAGACATCTGGTCTGTGAGTTATAAACGTTTTAGTTTTGAGGGCCCTGTTGGATTCGAGTTCGATCCAACATAGAAGTACTCCAACTATTCCCAAAACTCAAGTGAATTATACAAAAAGGACCATATTGATCTAAGGATCTTATCATCGTAAACGGTTCTTCAAAAGGACATCTGGTTCTCAAGATATATCCCTTTAAGGGTTTTTGGATCCAGTTGGGCCCGGGTCTGGTCCGACCCTGTCGGACCGACACAACCTGGCCTGGTCTAGGCCAACCAGACATGGTCAGGGTCTACTTGACTCAATTTGGGTTGACCCAAATCGATTATGGTCTGACCAGAATAAACTGGATAGTGGTGGTCTCGGCCCAGCCCGCAAGGGGGCGGCCCAACCCACAAGTGGGTGGCCCGACCCGCAACGGGGCAGATCGCAAAAGGGGGCCCGGACCGCAAAGGGGAGACCAACCAATTTGCCCTGTCGTGGGGTCTACCCTATATTTTGTAGGGGGGGAGTCCCTCGGTATCCTGATAGTCCCGAATGCCTTTCCGTTTGTGAAACAGCGACGCCACATGGTTTTCGCCTTGTCACCGCGGAACCCGCAGAAGGTGCGGGTTCCCTCTCCACTGCGGCTACGACTGCGGCCTCCTGCTCACAGGTGGTGTGCTAGTCATTCCACCATTACCTTCTACGGCTGGCATATGTGTCTATTTCCTCCTATGATCACCGCAGTTGAAGAGTCATGACCCCTTGCTCACCGGCAGCGCGTGATGGCACGCCGCTCCTCCATCGTGTCTGGTCATTTCTGACCACTTTTTGGACCGCCGCGACTTATTTCAGCAACCTCCTATTACAAAACACAATGGTGCGCTGCCTCTATAGTATCCATCTGGTTCCGTCATGTGGACGGTCTTCCACGGAGGTGCAAGGGTATAATGTTAGCAGAGGGTTCAGGCTGGTTTCGTTAATCCTGCACCCTCCACATTATCTTGTAACCATGAGGAAGGATTAAAGGGTTCAAGAAATTCAATTGAATTAAATAATGAAAAACAAACCCCTACCATAAAAATGATGTAGAATACACATTATTGAGAAAGTGGTTCGGTGTTCACCGTCCCTGCAACTTGCCTCTGATGATGTCGCTTAATCGTCGATCATCGGTTCAAGGTTTCGGTGTCTCCCGTCACTGTTTGCTGGAACCTTCACCAACTTCCAAGGGTCTGGCATCTCGTCCCTTTGTTAGCACTTTGTTTTATGATGAAACTGTGTTGACACATCTCCCCAAGCTCCATATAAATGGTAGAGGATGAGGGTAAGTAACGACATTGGGAATTAATGGGGGCTCTTTAATTATGAACCTTCTTAATTCCACAATAGTGCAGTTGCTTATGATTGAAAGGTCGGTCCATTTATTGGCATGGCATGGCGCTGGTCCAACATTGTTTCTTGTCCGTTGGAGGAAAATAATGAAAATAAAAATTAACTACGTTATTTTTATTATTTTTTTAAAAGTCCCAAAAAACATTTTCCCTAGACGTACTGTGGTCAAAGTGAAGCCTTCTTTAAGTGAATCTCAGCATTATGGATTCAACAGTGCCCTCAGATTTTTAATATGAGAAACTGTTCGAAAGTTAGAAAATTATGCTCGCGCATTTACAAAACGTACCCAAAAATTATTTAGAAATCTTTTCCTAGCACTCCGGGCCATGGAGTCACACATTGTCAATTTTTTCTAACTCGTAATAATTCAATATAATTAAAAAAAATTACATGTAAAATACAGGTCTTTATATAAAATTATATTTCATTTAATAATTTTAATATCATTTATTTTATTTTTCTATTAATTGAATAATTATAGCATCAAAATTGTGTAAAAATTTAAGGTAATTATTTTTCAAAAAAATTTAATAATAAAATACCATGAAAAATAAAAATTATTTATATTTTAAATGTAAATTTATGACTATAAATTATCTTCTATTTATATCCATGTTGAAAATATTATTTTTATTAAAAACAAGAGGGTGACATTGTATACTTTTCATTACCTAAAATATTATAAAAGTTATAATCAATAAAAAAATATTGAATAAAAGGCCATATAACTAAAATTTTGAATACAATGGAAGATATATAATTTTTAAAAAATATTGAATCAAGTGTTCAGGTCATTTTATAATCTTTATCATGTAATTTTTAACCCTTAATCACCTAATTTACCCTTTACTCTGGTAACAAAAATAACTATGGGTATTATTCATATTGATTAAAAAATCTTCATTTTTATAGAATAAGGACACATAGATTCAAAATATGAGATAAATTTTATAATATTCATGCCTGAAAATTTGAATAATTTAATTTAAAATTATACTACCAAATACAATGAAAAATATTTTTCCAAAAAATATCCTTTCTTATGTAAAATTTTTTAATACTAAATTCATGTATCTAGTTATATTAAAAAAATATAATTAGATTATATTAAATAAAATAAAAAAAATTAATTTTTAAATCTAATCCAAAACAAAATTTGAGTTTCTAAGCAGTCGATAATAAAATACAATTTTCTATAAAAAACTTATTTTTCACTGTTAATTGAAATGTCTATCATTTCAGAAAATTATCAAAATTTCACCTTAAGATAATTTTTATGTAATAATTTTTAAAATTCATATAAATTTTATAAATTTAATTTTCTAAATGTTTCAAAAATTATGTATAATATTTTCTCATAAAAAGTAAAAAATATCATTTTTGAGGAAAATTTATTTTTCAATAATAAAATAAATTTAAAAAAATGAGTATATGTTTTTCCAATAATAATTCAATAAATTTTTATTTATTAAAAAAATAGTATATATTTTTGAAAATATTTAATCATATTCAAACCCTCCATCTTAACAGATAGGTTATCACCATCATATTTAAATAATAATATTTTATGATTTGTTTAAGCGAAGTGTTGTTTACTGTGTACAATATAAAACATATAAATTCAATTTTAAAATATTGGTATACTAAATTAACCCCCACACATTTAATAAATTTTATCCTAAAATTTTTAAACATGATCTCAATAATATACAGTTGACATTTTGAAATAAAAATACTAAAATCCCATATTGAAAAAGTGTTAAAAATATCATCTTGGAAATTGTTGAAGGGAAGTAAAAAAGGTCATCTGGAATAATACATAATTGGATTCCATATAGAAAAAAACTAGTTGTAATTGAAAATATAGAAATGGATGAAAAAAATAATGTCAAAATAGTGATGGGTAGTGACAGAGATCAATTATCATAAGAAAGTGAATGATCATGATAATGTTAACAACAAAAAAACCATAAACCAATGTAGTGTTAAAAATACAATCAATTAAATGGAATATAATTTTTTTGTTTCATTATATTTTAATAATATTTTTTGAATTCTTTCAATCTATAAAAAAAACATAAGGAATTATACTTAGCTAGAAAAGTATAATTTCGTCCACTAATTGATTTCAATGAAAAACTATTCTTAATGATTGAATAATGAGTAATGTTAATGAGTTTTTTATGAATGAATCACTAAATTAAACTTTTATCATATCATTAACATCCAAAAAATCATATATATCCTCTCTTTATGAGATAATAAAAACCAAAGATGCTAAAACAATATGAGATAATTCACAAAATGAATAAAAATTCATATTATGAAATGATACATTAACAATTAAAATTAACCTATATTACCAAATTTTCATCATATATAATTTAGTAAGTAACTATCCATAAAATTAAGAAAAATATTACAAAACAATATTCAAAACTAAAAATTAGAAGGATTTTATCACACATTCCTCCATGATTAATTTAACAATTGTCTCTAATTAACATTAGTCACTCAGAAAGTCATATACCCAAAAATTTATATATCACAATCATTAAATATCATTTATATCATATTCATTTTAATAAATTACTTAAATTTTCATAAAGACAAATAATTATAATATTGGATTCTAAAATATAATATAAACATGACTCCTCAAATAAAATCCATTAATATTTTTTACCATAATCACATAATGTAATGAAAAGAAATAACTTCATCATTCGTCATATTTTCACCTAATCAGTCTTCAAACCCATGGTTAGCTATATCATATGTTCACAAATTATAATAATCCATATTTACCTTAACATAAATGATACAATAAACCCAAAAAAATCACCAATAACATTATAATTGTGTCAAAATAATTAATGGAATTCTTCCTCAACTAATACATCACATTAAACCTAAATGTTACACATACCTAAAACTAATAAAATTCATAAAATGATATAATAAATACCCTTAAAACACCATCACATAAATCTTTAAAAGGTTTTGTCTAAGACATTTAACATTAAATCAATATTATACATATAAACACATGATGGTATCCTAACTCTAAGGATAACCTCACATGAAAACATTATAAGTCCCAAAATTATCTAAATCCATCTTTGATATAGACTATGAAAACCTCAAACTTTCACTCCTAGTTTTGGTTCTAAAAACATAAACAATCTATTCTGTTTTTGATTTTGATAAATGATACCCTATTTTTAGATAATTAGGGAAAACTGTTACATAAGAAACAGTCAAGAATTTAAGAGAGTATTTCTCATACTGTACCTTTATTTTAATATCCCATATTAGGTTTTCCACATCTCCAATAAAATTCTAAAAATATTAATCAGTTTTAGTTGAAAATAATTTTTTATCTTTATTTATAACTTGGAGAAAAGTAGACAAAATAAGGGTGATCTAAAATGCTCAGTAAGGATGAACATAAGTATTAACAATTTAATGTTTTCAGTGATAGTAAAATGAGAATAACAGTATGATTAAATAATCAAATTGCATGAGTATAACATATGACAATTAATACATGTCAATTCTTGGATCATAAATCATGAGTCATTTTATAAAATGTTACAATATGAATAGAGTTAAAAGAATCAAAAATCACGAGTAATGTGATGTAAAACATGATTAAATGATATATTTATAACTGATAGAAATTATAAATAAAATGTGTTGGTACCATAATATATCATCATCTTAGAGCCCTTAAATATCCCTTAAAATTGGAATATCAACATGACCTACTGCAAATATAATTCCCCTTGAGAACATAATCATTACCAAATGAATTAGGGAAATATTTGGGTGCACCCATCATATAAGTTATATAGGGACCTCTCATTAGCTATAAGGGAGATCAACCCTAATATTACTATTTATAAATCTTACCCATGTGATATAATGGGGTTCAAAACTTTTTAGAAAGGTACATGGACCATATCATGAATAAAACCATTTAAAATCATCAAAACTCGGGTGCAACACACTTTTGGATATCAATATAACCCTTCATATTAAAAACCAATCATTAACATAGAATCAAACATGAATGAGAGAATAGGGGTTTTCATGAAATCATATAAGTTAATAAAATTATAAAATAAAGGTTAAGGTTATGAGAAAATATGGTGTTTCCCTATATGTTAAAATAGACTATTCCTTTAACAACTAGGTTAAATTGTGGAAAATAAAAGTCTTCCATGACATTATATTTTAAAAAATAATAATAAATTTATAAAAAATGATGATGGTATCATTAAGAAAATATCCCAAGTGGATAATAAGTAATATCAGGGGTTGTGGGTTTTGATGAATGGAAATACCATTAAAATATCCTTAGAAAAATTCTGGAGAAAAATATCCTTTTAACTTTGAAAATAACATTCCAAAACTAAAAATTTAAAAAATATTATAAAAAAATTAATTTAAAATAACCAATAAGAATTATAAAATAATATTATAATAAAATAATGGAAATAATATGGGTAAATTCCATAAAAGTGTTATATGTCAAAAATAAATATTTTTTCAAAAATTTAGTAAAAGTAGACAAAAGTAACCCGTTTGGAAAAACAATAAGAATTTTCCTTTTTAATAAATTAGTAAAATAAGTACTGATATCACATTAAAAATATTTGTAATTTTTTTATTGTTATAAATTAGAAAATTTCAAAATGTTTCAGAAAACATAGATATATAAGAAAAAAATTATTGTTTTAAAAAATTGATACAAGATCAAAATCACTTGAAAAAAACATATTTGATGATATTAATAACAAAGGTCATAAATTAGAATTAAAAATGTAATTCACATTCATAACTATTAGATAATAAAATATATTTGGTTCAATAAAATAGTAGCTTATTATTTCCCACAAATAATCATTGGACATAGAAATCATGAAAATAAAAGAGATCGCATCATAAAGCCTTTACAATATTGGAAAGTCTTAAATCATAAACACATAAAAGAATAACATAATATGTAATTTTAAATACAATTAAAATTAGGATATTCTATAAATATTATATCAAAATTTTAGTATATACACCACATAAAAGAATATTGGTTCCTATTATAAGCATATGACCAAAGGGATTGGAAATTATGATGAATAATACTTACAAATATCATTTCATTGAATTGATTATTAATCAATGGATAGATTATGGGTAACATATTTTCATCAACACCAAACAAGTGGAAAATTCAAAAAAAAAAGAAATTATTTTTCATACAATCCTAGAATAAAAATTTCAATGAGATAATATTATAACCAATTGTACATAAATTGAGTGAATAAGCCCTTTACCACTTTTTATCATTCAATTCAAATCCTATAGTATATAATAATTCAAATTGAAACATGAGATATAAAAATATATGAATGATTCGTGATTAAAATTTAAAATTTTATTATATAAACCATTTAAAATAAATCTCATGATAAAAATAAAAAATTCTTGAATAAAAATAAATAGAGTTGAAATCCATTATCTTGAGTCCATACTTGATATATATGCCCTTCAATAACTTTTCTTCAGAAAATATCCTTTTTGAAAACCCTAATCCCAATATGGATGGTATTCATTGATAACTATGGCTTCTAAAATGTAAGTAGGGATTTTATGAAGGTATTTGTGTATCTATTTTCCAACACAAATAGGTTATGACATGTGATGTAAAGTGAAGAAGATTTGTCCTTCTATTATAGAGGGGAGGGTAATTAGGAAATTTATCAAAATATTAAAATATTATAAATTAATTTGGAATTTAAATTTTTTTTCATTATGTTTAATTTTCAATATAGGATTAATATCATTCTAAATGCCATAATGCAATAAAAAATATTCACTTTTTTGTTATGGTTTTACAATTATCTTTTAGTTTCAACCTCTTCCACAATTATCGTTATAATGAGTATTTTAAAACATTGAGAGTCAACATAGTACTATAAATTTAAAAATGACCCATATATAGATCATGGATTATATAAAAAAATGTATCCTAATCATTAGGTTAAATATGATAATTTTACAAATTTAATTTAATTTAGTATTATATTATTTATTATAAAATATCATAACTTTTAATTTTTATATCTATTCATTATATTGACTTTAATAACATCAATAAAATATAAAAATTAGAAAAAAATATTACATCCTTAAGATATTATATTCTTCTCTAAAATTAAATTATTCCATTAATTGACTAAAATTAGATTTATATGAATATTTGGAAAATCATTTATTATATTTTTTAGATGGATAATTACTCCATCGCCATTGTGTGATCATTTAAGGTAATTATTTATTCACAAAAAATTAAAAATAAATTATCATGATGAAAAAAAAATTATATTTAAAATTTATATTTATAACATTAAAACCTTCTCTTTATCCCCATGTTAAAAATATTATAGTCATTAAAGATAATAGTGTGACTATTTTTACATTTAATTAAATTCAATACTATAAAGGACAAATTCACACCCAAATGAAAAAATAACATATAACCAAATATATAATGATTATGGTAATATATATATCAATACAATAAAATTAATTAATGTTTTAATGTAATTTTGTAGTTATTATCATTTAATTTCTAACCCATCATTACCATATTTACCCATTACTATGGTGAAAAAAATTAATATCGTTCCTATTCATATTAACTAAAAATGGACATTATACCAAATTTTTACCCACATCTTATAAATATATAATCCATTTTTCAAATTTCAATGAATATAATTGGTGGAATTTTATTTAAAATTAAACTGGAATAACCCAATGAAATATATTTTCCCTTAAAAAATGAATTTTTTAATTGTAAAATATTTTTATACTAAATTAATTAATAAATTTAATTTCAAAAAACAAAAATATATTATTTTAAATAAAAATTAACTAAATATATTTTAAGAATAATCCCTACTGAATTAAAAAATTTAAATAATTTAAAATAAAGTTTCATTTTTAGTAAAAATCATTATTTTTCATAATTCATCAAAAACCAATATTTTAAAAAAATCATAATTTCACCATAATAAAATTTTGATATGATAATTTAAAAAATTAATAATATTTTATCATAGATATTTTCAAAATTATTGGAAAGTTATTTTAATATGTTCTCACAACACTCAATAAAAATTATTTTATAATAATTTTATTAAGAATAATATAAATTTACTAAAAATGAGTTATTATTTTATATAAATTTTTCAATAACTTTTTAATGGTTTGAAAAAATTTAATATTTCCAAAATTACTTAATTATATTCATACCCTCTGATTTTTCCTCTAGGTTATAACATCTATATATAAATAAAAATATTTTATTGTTCATTAATATTATGTGTTATATATTTTGGATGATATCAAATAGAGTCGTTCATTTTAAAATCATGAACTATTAAATTTTGAAATACAAATATACTATTTTTAATAGAAATTCTTCTAAATAAGAAAATTAATATTAAATTATGTGTGATACATACTACAATTACAATATATCACTATAAATTATAGTTATTATTTAATTATTCAATTAGTATCTAGTTTAAGGATGCATAAATTTAGGGGGGTTATTATTTGGAAATATATGTTTGTATTTAATACTTAAATCTTTATCTAATGTATTTTTTGTATAAATATATTAACTTTTTTTCAATTATTTTTATACACGATTCATTAATCAAGGTCTATAATTGTTTTTTTAGTCTTGATGTGAGAATTGATAGATGGTCATAAAGTGGGTGAATTTTCTAATTTTATTAATTTTATATAATTATTTGGATTAAGGAATTTTTAATGGAAAAAAATTCGGAATGAAATTATTTTTATAGTAGCTTATGTCAATGTTGTAACACCCCAGGTAAATAAAGAATATGACATTTTCATATTTATCCATATTTGTGAATAAAATATTAATATGACTTTAAAGGGGACGCTATACTCGATGGCGTACCCAACACACAACAATGAGTTTCTTGGGAATCTTACGTTGCACTCTAATAATAAAATAATATTATTTTAAATGGCAGTTAACATGTAGTCGTTGTATTGGCAGGAATGGATAGAAATAACTAAAATATGATTATATATGTTTTTAAATGTTTTTACATTTATCCAATAAAAGATAAAGGCTTAAAATACGGAAAGAATTCAATTTTAGGCGTATATGCCCTAGTTTTCACTAAAGGTTCATTTATCGCCTTTTGATGGAAAACCGTCATTAAATATAGTTTTGTTCACTCTTATACATTCTATTGGACCAAATAAAACTCTTCTTAAGAATTGGGACATCAAAATTTACTTTGTGTAAATTTTTGGTATCTTTCCGATAAAGTTCATTTTTTTAATGAATAGTGTAAAATGTTGTATTTTAATTCAAAACCTCTATTTAATCTAATTTATTTATATGATTATATTATCTTTTGAATTGGTTTTAAATTGAAATTAGAATATATTTTTACTATTAAATCCAATAGTAGTCGTTGGAATTAATTTCACTTTGAAATCAGACTTAAACTAGTGTCAATCTTTTGATACTTATTGTTTCAAAAAAACAAGCTATTTGCTCTGACAGCGGGAATTAATTATTAAATTAATTAATGTGACTTATATGTTTTGAATTTTGTAAAATATACTTCATTTTTGAATTCGGAATATCAAATATAGCTTAGGGTGAATTTTTGGGATTTTTCTGAAAAACTTTAATTTTTGATGAATAGTGAAACCACTAAGTGGTACTTATAAAAACTGATTTTTCCGTTTAAATGAAATTTTGCCATATTTGTGTTTTGAATTTCAAAAATCCGACATACATGGTTTTCATTAAGAAGTAAAATGTGGTTCAATGGGATAAAAATAATTGTTTGGTGAATAGTAACTTATTAAGTTTTTAATCGCGATTAGAGGTAATTAGTGTAGTTTAAGGTAAAAATAATGTTTTAATAATATGAAATGAACTTGACACATGTCCAACCATCATTGTTTGTGTCATGGCCGACCAAGACAAGTCATGGGTCAACTTGGGGACCCCATGGATCCACTTTGGTTGGGAAATGACATAAATAACTTTTTATTTAATGTTAAAGTAAAAATGACACAAACTTGAGTTATTTTACGAAAACAATTTTTACATGGGGTTATAAAGATAAGATTTTTTATATTAAATATTCATTGGAAAGATAAAAATATTTCCTACATCATAGTATTTTTTTATAATTTTTAGACTTTAAATAAATTAAATTATTTATGACATCATGATGATGCAGCGATGACCTCATTAATGAACAGTTTAAATAAAATGAAACGATAATATAAAATCTAAGACCTAAACTTGTCCAAAAACTATTGTATGGGAATATTTCGAAGCCTTATCATCTTATCTTCTAAATATATCAATGTGGGACCTTAGAAATTCGAAACACTTTTGAAAATAAAATAATAGTTTCATGTTTTCCAAAAGTGCCCCTCCTCTCCTCTTATAAAAGGCCCCCACCTCTACCTCATTTCACACACTCCTCAAGCCTTTGGCTTGGCCATCCCCTGCCCGTTTACTCTCTTCACATCCCTATCCTCATCCTATAGGATTCCCTTTCGGCAGAATCCTTTCAAAGGAAGCCTTTAGGCTCAAATCAAAAGGAGTTACACTTTTAAAGGTAATTCATTCTCTCATGTTCATTTGTTTTATTTTGCTTCTCCAACCCCATAAACTCTTTTTATTTACTTCTTTTGTAACAACACCAGTATCTTCAATATACTAGGATGTTTTTATAAGATTTATTTGAGCTACACTCTCACACAACTACATCAAATGGTTAAAGAACATACGGTTTCCGTGGATGGCGAAATTCTGCCTCCCGAAATGATGATTGTTCAATACTCATTTAAAACCTTCAAAGGTGGCCATTATGATGTCACTATTTTTATATATGATATATAATATGTTTATGTTTTACTTAATCTTCTGTATTTTTCATTTGTTGCTTACTTTTATGGCTTCTATTATGGGTATAAGCGATATCTTTATTTTAGGAAGTGCGGACTACCGCCCCCTCAAAGTGATGTGGTTCGTTAATACCATATGTGGGACGTATAAAGGATGGATTTAATGTTATTATATATTATTTTATACTGGAATTATTATATACCTCTATATAATTATTATTTCTTTCCATTAAAGTATGAGATAGAAATTAAAGTAGCGTTCATGCGTACGTACGGCTTACCGTCTCCATGAACGGTGCATTTCATTTCTTATCCCCAAATGCAATGTACTATTATAAGTACATGTATATAATGGATATATATGATGAATGATACATCTAAATGATTAATATAATTATGGAATTAAAATATACATACCTCTCATTTAGTTTTAATTCCATTAATATGACAAAGAAATGAAAGTAGCGTTCATGCGTACGTACGGCTTACCGTCTCCATGAACGGTGCATTTCATTTCTTACCTCTAAATGATTATATGATATTATAAATACATGTATATTCTAGATATATATGATATATATGATATCCAAATCAGGAATGTCATTATGGATATAAAGAACCTTTGACCACACGAACAACATGTAATTTTAAGAAGTCCACTTTCGACTTAAGAACCAAATATCGACAAAACAAACATTATTAACTTAAATGATTACATAATGATTATAACATGGAAATAAGTGATATAAAAGGACTAATGATCTTGAAAAAGGTTCTTAAGGAAGTAGAAATTAACTAAAGTTTATTATTCAGGAGATTAAATAACGATCGAGTCAAGTCGGACCCAAGGTAAGGGATCCTACTCCACTCTTTCTTTTTAAGTACACTCTTTTATGTCATTCCTTTTAAAGCTCATCTTTCTTGTTATTGGGATGTTATTTTATATTAATCTTACTGTAATTTTTATGTTCATGTGATGAGAGACCCTATTCTCTCTCATCAATCTATTTTGGAAGTTTTATGTGGCGTCGTTAGGCTGCCGAGTTTTCGTAAGGGATTTTTCATCTCACTTTCATTCCCGTGAGATTTATGCTACATTTTCCACAGTTTACTTTGAGTGGTGTATGCAATTCCCATTATTTTACACATTGTGTAATATACTTTCTTTTATGAGTATTTACATCAATGTTGTATTGTCCTTATTTCACGAGGTCTATGTTTCGAAAGATACCCATGTCGGTAAGGGAACCTTTCACCCTCCTCTTTTTAAAAGACTTCTTTTGTTGGGTCTTTTAATTTACATATTGTTATGTTGGGATATGTTCTCATATATCCTTATTGATTTAAATTTTATGTCCATGTGATGAGATACCCTTTTTTTATCTCTCATCAACTCATTTTGATGTGACGCCGTTAGGATTTCAAGGGAACTTCTTAACCCAATTTCGATTTCTTTGGGTTCAACATGTAGTTATTGAATATGTCATCTTTTGAATATGTGTGAATGACCTTTGATTATTTTACACTTAATATCCACTTATATTTGGTGTATTCATTTGTCACACATAATTATTCAATTGATTTATCCTTAAACCAAGGATACTGTCTTTGTAAGGGACTTCATCTCAATCTCCATTCATTGAGGCATATTTTGTTTTATACACAACCTTCTTTTATACGGTGTATAAACCCCTTTGACTTTTACGTTTATCCAAAAGGAATATTTTTTTATACGAAGCATTTTACTAAACGACAAAAGGGAATGTTTTTGTCGTATGTATGCGGCGACAACGACTTCTCCGCCGCCGTGACCTTTATTTGAATTTTGGCTTCCTCTACAAGCCATACGTTTTTTTAAAAGAAAAATAAATACTATGTTTTACTTTTATTTTATTTTGGTATTGAAAATGGTTTTCATAATATTTTTATATCAATGTGTGGTATTGATATCTTGTGATTGAAAGGTGGAAATGTTATGTTTCCTTTATGCATGTTTTATGTGATACGATTATGTTGAGGTTCTTGGGCGTTATTATGAAGATGGGTGGTTCCGTGATAAACTTAGGGCGGGTGAGCCCGATATAGCTCTCCAATGCATTGGGTAACGCGAAGGAGTGAAACGTTATGGTTTCTTCGAAGAGATTAAGGGAATATATTGTGATGGGTATTCCAAACGTAACCAAGAGGGTTACTCCCTACGTAAGAATGATATGAATGCCTCAAGTTACCTTTATGTCTTATGATTTCTATGATTTATTCATGATTTGATGAGGTATGTTAAAGTGCCTATGTTTTATGGGTAAAGTATGATTTCATTCTTATGTATATATGAACTCATGTTTCCTTTCCATATTGTTATAACCCTTACTGAGCTTTTTATGCTCATCCCAAGTTTTTGAAATGTTTTTCACAGGTCAAGGGAAAGGTACATGATGTGATGATAGAGTCAAGGATGTGTCAAGAAAGAATCCGTGCTTTATTTTAAATATGTTTCCGTTGATGGGAAGAATGAATATTTTCTTTTATGTAACCACTTTGTTTAAATGTGGAATGTAATGCAAGTTTCATGATCTAATTCTCTAAAACTCTAAACCCGAAAAGATCCTCAATGTGTAATCTTGTAATAACTCAAGATTAAGTAAGGTTTAAGGCTGGGGCCTTATAAATGTGATCTTACATCTACACTTCAACCCCTCAATGTGAGTGAATAACACTCACTAAAATTGACATAACATTTTAAGGGACTCAAAACACTTTAGTATTTATATTTCAATCATGTAGTAACAACCCCTTTCCAATCTTTTTATCAACACAATGAACAATCCAAAACAACCATTTATATTTAGAGAAATTATCATCATTTCTTTATCCATATTAAGGAGAAACTAAACCACATGTAATTTATGAGAAAAAATCACAAGGCATAAAATTCCTTTTTCAACCTATAGGTACAACCCATGGAGTACCATTTTTACACATCGTTAAAAATATAACTAAGGTATTACATTCAAATGAAAAAAAATAAAAAAAATAAACACAAAAAGACAATGAATTAATGAACAAGAGAAACTAGTTTGAAAAGTGAGTGGTTTGAATGTGTAGCATATGATATCATGATAGTATTAGTATTAATTTTATTGATGAATTCTAATAAAACATGACTATAATAATTATTATTTTAAACAAAATATTTACGTATCTTTAACCTTACACAACATTAGTTTTGTTGGACACCACATATAAAGTTAATTCATGCACAATAGCTTTAAAAATTACTATATTTGTGAATATACATTGTTGAATATCATTTATTATGCACAAAATTTTCTCACACAAATGAATTGAACTACTTATGAGTTTGGATATTCATCAATAATATATAAAAATAGATTTACACAAAACTATTTAAAAAATTAAATGTAGTTGTCAAAATTCACATAATAATAAATAATAAATTCCTTGGAAAACTCTCTAAACAATCTCAATATAGACTCTTAATATTTCAGAAACTATGAATATAAAAATTATAAATTCTTAAAAAATGGTTGGAATATTTATATATATTTATCCCTGTGTAATAAAAAAATCTCTATCCATAAAATACGTCAAAATAAATTTTTCTAACATTTAAATAAGTTATATGTAATTATGGATCAATTAATGTAATGAAAAATATATAGATATAAATAAAGTTAATTGAACCATAATAGTAAAAAATAGAATACTTTTATTTTTATAAAAAAAATTGAAAAAAAGTATGTCATTAATATGTTATGTATATTTCATTTTAGTATGACTAAAACATATTTGACTCATTCATATAACATTGTGAAATCCATTTTATTTTTATTTTTCATGAATTTAAATTCTTATGACTTCTAGAATCATTTTTTATGAATTATATTCCACATATAACATTTCACGTGTCTATTTTTTAGTTTTTAATACATTTAAATCCATAATATATTATTTTTAAAAATGTATGACATTGAAAAAAATGACCTTAAAATTTAAATGACATTGAAAATATTATGCTTCTATAAAATAATATGAAGTTTATATATATCATAAGAAATTATAAAACCTAAAATTGTTATGAAATATGATATGAATTTAGTATGATACATCACATTAAATGGATATGAATTTCTCTCCAAAATTAGAGGGAAAAACATTAAAAACACAACGACATAAAAAATATAATGATATCATGAATAATAATTATAAATATTTTTCCTCTAAAATAAATTATTATTTAATCAGTGTAATAAAAAATATTAAAGGGAATAATTAGAATTTTTAATTTATCATAACATGAAGTAGATATACTTATATATTTTTAATGTTCAAAACATAATTATGTGTAGTAGACAGAATCTGCTAAATATGATTAACTTAGAGGGAGTTATCCTTTATATTACAGTGGAAAAAAAATATTAAGAAATTATTTTAAAACATAGGTAAACTAATTAATTTTGTTTCTTGTTTCTGTAAATGAGAATATTATAGTAACCAAAAACCTACTCTCCCAGATTCAGCTCAAAAAATAAAAACATTGAATTTCATACATTGATATTGATAAATGTGGACGAATTTTTTCCATCCAAAACTCACGGAATAAAAATATTATATTAAATCAGTTACATACATAATGAATATTTATCATTATATTTTTATAAAATAAGGACAATCTCATTCATAAACAATAACCATGACATCAATAGAGTGTCATTTCATATTAAACATCTTTTCAAATTCCATATTCGGTCTTCTACATCTCCCACAAAATTAATCACATATGAAAACATTATAGAACCGATTAATAAAACATAATTTTAGATAAACATTGAAAATATGAAACATAATAAGGGTGATATAAAGTGATTATTTGGGGTAAAAAATAATTATCAATTGAATGTAATTTGTGTGAATAAGATGGGAAAAAGTGTGTGGTGACATAATCGAAGAGCATGGGAATAACATAAGATAATTCATATCGATCAATAAATGTATCATAAATCATGAAAATATATTAAAACCTAAAAAAAGTATGAGTAAAGTTAGTAAATAATCATGATTCATTTTATTTAAATCATGATCAATGGAGTCATTAAACACACATATATTTTCACCCATAATAAGTAAAAAATAATTTTCCTTAAATATAAAATCATTAGATTTTCCTATGATATAGGAAAAAATTTACAAAAACCAATAAAAATCATTCAAAAAAAATATATTAGTAAATCATTTCCATATCACCCTTACTATCACTCCATAACACCCTAATAATTTATAATTTAAAACTATATTCGATAGTGTATTTGACAGGCAACACAAATATTAAACGAAACATAAAATATTCTACCGTAATAACCAAGCCATTAAATTTAAATGTATTCATATAATTAAATAATTAATGATATATATATATATAGTAATAAATATAAATTATATAATTTAATTATTTTTAAAATAAAAATTAATGTTCTATAATATAAAATTATTCTTCAAAAACATGTTTTTTTCAAAAACCATATTTTTTTCTTTCATGATAAAATATTATAATTAATTTATCTAAATTTTATAAAATTTATTTTATTGAAAAAAAAAATTTAATCATCATGTCAAAATTTATATATAGTGAAATTTAAGGATTTTCAGAAGATGTTGTTATTCAGTATATAGTGAAAAATGCCAATTTTTTAAAATGTCGGTTGTTTTTTATAAAATATGTAATATGAATGTATCATTAGGTTCTAAATATTATTTAATCTAAAATAATTATATATATTAATTTATTTTTTATAATTTCTTTTTTATTTTTTAATGTATTTTTTATTTTATTTTTAAAAACATGTTTTTCTAAAAATTGTATTAAATTACATAATATTTATCATTTTTAATAAATTGAAATAATCACTCATGAGTAATTTTTTAATTAAATTTATATATTATTTATTAATAAATAATTATTTATATTCATAAAATTAGTATTATTTTGTATTAGTTAATTAAATATCATCCTTTTCATAAAAAAAACTATTCTTGGGATGTTTCTTTTCATCACGTCAATGGGTTTTGATTTAAATTTTAATAAATTTACATATGTTAATTTCATGTTAAAATGAATTTAGAATTTGGGAACAAAATAATTTATATTATATAATAATGAAGACATAATTTTTGAACATTATTAACAGTGAAAAAATAAAAAATTCATTACCATAGTTAACGTGAAAATGAGTTTACCAGTCAATTAAACTTAAAAGATAAGTGATAAAATGAATTAAAAACATGGATAAATTAAATTTTATGGATATATATCGACCTTATAATGTATATTTCTTGATAATGGTCCATTATTTAGCCTTTTTAATTGCTAAAAATATGGGTTCACCATTTTCTATTAGACAAATACAAATGTACCACTCACCTCACATATAAAAGGCCACCATAAACCTCTCATATTTATACCTTAAAATACCTTTTCCTTTCCCAATACCAACCCAAATATATTACATAAATCACTTAACATAACCTAGATACCTTATTATGATCAGGCATCCATCCTTATATGGCTTTTGGTGCTTATAAACAATGGTTTTCAGAAGAAGAGGTATTTTCTTTAACTATAAGTTTTTTATTTTATTTATTCATCTATATCATTAGAACATTATTAAATTATGATTATATAATATATAAATTATATATCATAAATTAATTTTTTATCATTTTTTATTTAATAATATATATCCTTCACCTTTTCTATCAAATGGGATTTAAAATAAATCATTCGTGTGCATGGAGGAGTAACGTCGTACAAACAAATGTCATTAATTTTCCATCATTGCATATCCTATAATTTCATAATGTGGTCTTCATTATTTATATAATTTTTATTTTTTAAATTTTAATTATTTTATAGATATTATTCCTCATTTAACTTCTTATATTCCTTTCTTTAGGGGATTTGATAATGTCACTCATATGTACAATGAAGTACCACCTCGTGAAGTGATGTGATTCGTTTTCTAGTAATAATTCACTTGTAATTTTTAAGGATAATGTAATTTAATATATATGATATAAATATTAAAATTATTAGATTAATGGAATATTTATTATTATTAAATGATAATATATCATTTTCATTCTTATACTAAAAATGATAATTTTTTTCATGTGTACTTGTGGACTACTACCTCCATAAAGTGATGTGACTCTTTTTCTATCACCAAATCACATGGATGATATATATAAGTTTATTTAATAAAATAATAGAATACTTATGATAATTTTATCATTTTATAATGATAAAAAATAATACCATCTATCCATATTTATTCGTGAATAATCAAAACATTACTCATTAGTGTGTACGACATGTCATCTCCATGATCGTATGATCGTTCATCTTTACTAAACATAATTAATAACTATTAATTAAAGTATAATAATTGTATTAATATTATAATTTTTCCTTTATAAATATTAATATTTTGAATATGTTTAATATGGAAAACTTTAGCGAATATTCAACCTACCAATGTTATTTTAGACATATGAAAATAATATCCTCAAAACAAATGACAAGAACATAATTGATTGCATATTTCAATATAACATGGAAATAAATTAAATAAAACTGAATAATAAAATTGAAATAATTACTAAAAAATCAATAAATTAAATATTTTTACTATTTATCGAGATAAATAATAAACGTGATGAATTGAACTAGATGTAAGTGACATCATCATAATTTTTTTGTTGACACATATTTTTATTCCATGCAACTATATTCTTTTATGAGGTGTCACTTATAAATTTAATATCATGAATTTCTTCATTATGAAGTTATATAGAGTTTCATAATTATATTATTTAATGGGGATTATAATTAAATTTCTTCCACAGTGGTGAGACAATTTTAATTAAAAAATCATCTTTTAATGTTTTCCTAAAAAACACTATTTTTATTCCATGTCCACATTTTTTAAAATTTATTTTATTATATGTTAATGAGATTTATCTAAATTAGAATTATGTTTCACTTTCACAGTTTTTAAAAATGAATATTTTTATGAAATGTTTCACATTCATCAGAAAATACAAAATAAATTTCACTTTTTAAATATACGGTGATAATGAAAATTTCCAGAACTATAAATTTTATTTGTTGTATTAATTCCTTTACAATAATTCATGTTTTTTTTTTCAAATAAAACCAATTTTTTATTTTTTTCTATTTATTTTTCAATTTAAAATGGAATTTTAAAAGAAAAAATTATTATGATATCTGAATGTGATTTTCACACAAATGTAAAATTGTTTTTCAAATGTTTTATGATGGAAAAGTTAAATAATAAAATGTCTTATTCATTATATAGAAATTG
The DNA here is from genome assembly GCA_963277665.1 of Viscum album. Taxonomy (NCBI): domain Eukaryota; kingdom Viridiplantae; phylum Streptophyta; class Magnoliopsida; order Santalales; family Viscaceae; genus Viscum; species Viscum album. Next base: position 881,670,169 of record OY728143.1, on the reverse strand, counting down.
ATTATTAGAGGAAAAAAGGGTAATCTTAATATAGCTTATATGAAGTGTTGATCCCCGTTATACCTTACTAGTGTTCCAAATATTAATTATAAAAAGTTTTATCCCCTTTATATATCTCTAATGCATTGGTTATTATTAATATTTTCTAGGGAATTATATTGTATATCAGTCGTATGTTCATTCTAATTAAATGCGGATAGAAAGTGTTTTATGAATATGATTCTCTATTTTTCCTAAAAAGGATTATATTTTCTTAATATGGACCTTAATGGTTTTATTAAGAAAAAAATGTGTGTGTTTTTCATGTGAAAATATTTTATTACATATGCTTAAAGAACTTTATAGATAATTGTTTTCAAGGGTTTTCATTTTTTTTTTCATTAGACTAATGGTTATCATAATTTTATTCCCCATAATAATATATTTAGGATCATCCAACATTTATAATATGTACATTAATGGATTTAAGGATTCTTATTAGGAAAAATATTTCTAGTTGAATATCATGATGATTTTTCATGAAAATAAATCATGTGTTATTTTAAAAGTTTACATTTATGGGAAAATAGATGTTGATCGAAATAATAAACTTTGTATTATATGATTTTTTTTGTTATATGTTATGACTTAATTTCAAAAATAATAACTATGAAAATATCCCCAAGTGATATAATGTGAATTATTGACTAAACTCGTGATTTTTTATGTATAAGACTGGTTACTTATAACTAATATCAAAGGTTAGTTTAGTTAATGTTTGATGTAAGGATAATGTTTATAGTATGCCATTAAATTATTTTAGTTTATGGTTAATTTAAAATGATATTTATTTATAGAATACCATATTTCATCATATATACTATGTGTTATCATAATGCATTTTGATAGATGAAATAGGGAAGATGTAGTGGGAAGTCCCTAAAATGAAAATATCCTTCCATATCAGCATCCTAAGATAGTTGGAATTGGATTATTACCTTTTGTTAAGGTGATGGTTTAGTTTAAAGAAGGTATAAATGGTAGTTGAAAAAATTCTAGGGATAATCCATATACACCATAGAGGAACATTAATATATTATATATTTTCATGATACAAAACCCATTTCATTTAGTGGATCATCTTGGTCATTTCTTGATCCAATTTGGGGCTTGAGAAATAACTACCCCAAGCCTGCCTCTATAGGCCAAGGAATGTCAACCACCATCAAAGGAATAACTAACTTGGGAATTCCTTTACCTATGTACCTTAACTCACACACATAGCCATATTAATGAAAAAGTGTAGAGGGAAACAGTCAAATATTCAACACAGCTAGAAATTAAACCAAGAATTCATGAACCACTAGATAGTACAAAATTACTATTTTTTAAATAGAAAATTAAAAGGAAAAAATACATTCCCAAACAAAAATATGTCCCCTAATGAAAAAAATAGAAAATTAAACTGTTGTGAGATCCAAGCTACTGAATCTCATGCTGCAACCCCCATAAATGGTCTAAAGTAACCAGATTCCCTATGCTCCTCTAAAGTCACTTCCAACATATCTCTCTTCTAAATAATACATGACACATGTAGTAAAATCCCATGAAGAGGTGTGTATAAAGACCTAGTAATACAATAAAAACTCTGAAATTGGATTAGTAAGAGATGAAAAAGGAATCAATAAATTATATGAAATATAAAGTGAATGATAATAGCTCAACCCAACCCAAGAGTGTACTTATGCTCGTACAAACAAAAGGGGATAAAAATGGTGAGTATATGAACTACCCATCGAGTATCCACAGCTTTTTTTAGGAGAGTAGACTAATCCAATCACAAGAAGCTATGAACATAAATAAAATGACATATCTTTCATGTCATCACCTCTTCTGTAAGGGGAGTAACCATATTTAAGGTGTGGATATGTAAGAATATATATATTTATTTATATTCTCAGTAAAAAATAATACCAAAAGAGAGAGTAAGGGGATGTCCAACTCATAGATCAGTCAAAGAAGTGTAACTGACAGTTCCTAATGTTAATCAATGATATCCATCATGTCATGTGTCTTACATAAAGTGCAATCCAAGTCAAACCATGCCTCTTCAATGTGCCAAATAGTCAAGGGGGAACAAACATGAATTAGAGGAAAAGCTCCCTAGTGTGTTAGGGGGTTCCAATATGATTTTATCCGTAGAGGACTTGTGCCTACCCTGATAGTGGGTTCCACTCTAGTTTCATGAGGACTCGCATACTATGTTAGTAGTGGGGGTCCATTTTGAAATGTAGAGGATCTACACAAATACCGAGGGGGGATTCTACATAGTAGGTTGAGGATCCATGCCTTGGTAAATAGTAGGGTTCCACTCTACTCATAGAGTACCCACAGTTTAATAGATAATAAGTTTTACTAGAATATCTTTCTTGAAGACTCGTTAACTGGTAACCATAGGGGGGTTCCACACTTATCATTGATGACATGTTCCCTATCTATTATGGGTGTTCCACTACTATGTCATTGTATATTCCTCGCACCCTATCCATTTGGGGGGTTCTACACAGAAGGTATCCATAGAGGACTCACACCCATACTGATGTGGGGATCAACACAAGTGTTCAAGGACATATGCCCTATTCTGATAAGGGGGTTCCACTTGGTGGAAGCCTCTAGCGGTCTTTCCTGATCACATCCACCAACAGGCATCACCTATGTAAGAATCATTCCTAGAACATTTCACATTGTATCTATAAGGCCCCAGCCTTAAACTTTACTTAATCTTGAGTTATTACAAGATTACACATTGAGGATCTTTTCAGGTTTAGAGTTTTAGATAATTAGATCATAAAACTTGCATTACATTCCACATTTACACAAAGTGGTTACATAAAAGATAGTATTCATTTTTTTCATCAACGGAAACATATTTAAAAATAAATCATGGATTCTTTCTTGACACTTCCTTGGCACTATCATCATAAAATGTACCTTTCCCTTGACCTGTGAAAAAACATTTCAAAAAAAACTTGGGATGAGCATAAAAATCTCAGTAAGGGTTATAAAAATATGGAAGGGAAACATGAGTTCATATATACATAAGAATGAAATCATAATTTACCCGTAAAACATAGGCACTTTAACATACCTCATAAAATCATGAATAAATCATAGAAATCATAAGACATAGAAGGTAACTTGAGGCATTCATAACATTCATATGTAGGGAGTAACCCTCTTGGTTACGTTTGGAATACCCATCACAGTATATTCCCTAAATCTCTTCGTAGAAACCTTAACGTTTCACTCCTTCGCGTTACCCAATGCATTTCAGAACTATATCGGGCTCACCTTCCCTTAGTTTATCACGAAACCACCCGTCTTCATAACAATGCCCAAGAACCATAACATAATCGTACCACACAATACATGCATAAAGGAAACATAACATTTCCACATTTCAATCACAAGATATCAATAAAACACATTGATATAAAAAACCTTATGAAAACCATTTTTAATACCAAAATAAAAGAAAAGTAAAACATGGTATTTATTTTTCTTTTAAAAAGAAGGTATGGCTTGTATAGGAAGCTAAAACTCAAATAATGGTCACGGCGGCGGAGAAGTCGTTGTCACCGCATACGTACGACAAAAACATTCCCTCTTGTCATTTAGTAAAACGCTTCATATAAAAAAGATTCCTTTTGGATAAACGTAAAAGTCAAATGAGTTTATACACCGTATAAAAGAAGGTTTTGTATAAAACAATATATGCCTCAATGAAAGGAGATTGAGACGAAATCCCATACAAAGACGGTATCCTTGGTTTAAGGATAAATCAATTACATAATTATGTGTGACAAACAAATACACCAAATATAAGTGGATATTAAGTGTAAAACAATCAGAGGTTATTAACACATATTCATAGAACGACATATTCAAGGAGTACAAGTTTATCCCAAAGAATAAAATTTGGGTTAAGAAGTTCCCTTGCAAAAATTTGACAGTCTAACGGCGTCACTACAAAATTTAGAAAATGAGTTGATGACAGATAAAAAGGGTATCTCATCACATGGACATAAAATTTAAATCAATAAGGATATAGAAGAACTTATCCCAACATAATATTATGTGAATTAAAACACATAACAAAAGAAGTCTTTTAAAAAGAGGAGGGTGAAAGGTTCCCTTACCGACATGGGTATCTTTCGAAACATACACCCTGTGAAAGAAGGAAAATACAACATTGATGTAAATACTCATAAATGAAATTATATTACACAATGAGTAAAATAATGGGCAGTACATACACCACTCAAAGGAAATTGTGTCAAATGTAGCATAAATCTCATGGGAATAAAAGTGAGATAAAAATCCCTTACGAAAACTCGGCAGCCTAACGGCGCCACTTAAAACGTCCAAAAATGGATTGATGAGATCAAATAGGGTCTCTCATCATATTAAAATAAAATGTACAGAAATAGGAATATAAAATAACATCACCCAACATAAAAAAAGAGGAGCTTAAAATAAGTGACATAAAGAAGAGTACTTAAAAAGAAAGAGAGAGGTTGGATCTCTTACGAAAATTCGGCAGCCTAACGGCGCCACTCAAAACTTCCAAAATGGATTGATGATAGAGAATAGGGTCTCTCATCATATGAACATAAAAATTAAAGTAAGAGTAATATAAAATAATATCCCATTAACAATAAATATGAGCTTTAAAAGGAATGACATAAAAGATTGTACTTAAAAAGAAAGAGAGGAGTAGGATCCCTTACCTCAAGTCTGACTTGTCTTGTTCGTTTCTTTATATTCCTGAATAATAAACTTTGGTCAATTTATAATTTCCTAAGTATATACTTTATAGATTATTATTCAGTTAATATCACTTATTATAATGTTATAATAATTGTTTAATAATGTTAGTTCATATCAGACGTTTTTGCCGATGTTTGGTACATGAGTCAAAAATGAACTTGTTTGAAAAATGATTTCCCATGTAGTTATAAGTAAATAATTTCCAAAATAGTATTAATTATTGAAATATCATATATATCCAGTTAATATTCATTTTATACTATTCTATATCATTTGGAGATAAAAATGAAAATCATCGTTCATAGAGACGGTAGGTCGTACGTACGCATGAACGCTACTTTCATTTTTTTCTTTGTCATATTAATGGAATTAAAAATAAATGATATATATATATATTATAATTACAGTATAATATATATGTTATATAGGTCACATATTTTCATTAATTTCATACTTTATACATTCCATGTATTGCATGTACGAGTCACATCACTTGAGGGGGCGGTAGTCCACACTTCCTCATATGAAATTATCGCATTTACACAACATGAAAAGAATAAAGGTATGTTTTAAATATAAAATACAGAAGCATATAGTAAACATAAATACCATATATATAATATATAAAATACATTGACATCATAATGGCCACCTTTAAAGGTGTTAAAATAATATTGAACAGTCATCGTTTCGTGAGGCAGAAAATCGCCAACCACAGAAACAGTATGTTCTTTAACCATTAGACGAAGCTGTGTGTAAGTGTATCTAGAATCCTTCTTATAAAAACATCCTAGTATATTTAATATACTGTATTTGTTACAAAATAAATTAATAAAAAGAGTTTAGGGGGTTGGAGAAGCAAAATAAAACAAAAGGACTCAAGTGAAGACATTACCTTAAAATCGGGTAACTCCATTTGGTTTGAGCTCAAAGGCTTCCTTGGGAAGGATTCTTCCCAATGTGAGGCTTCAAGGAGTTATAGAGGGATGTGGAGAGACAAAATAGGCAGGTTTTGTCCAAGACAAAGGCTTTGGAAGTGTGGGTAAGGAGGTAGAGGTGGGGGCCTTTTATAAGAGGAGAGGAGGGGCACTCTTGGAAAGGTATAAAATGTAACTTTATTTTCAAATGCGTTTCAGATTTTAATGATCCCACATTGGTGTGTTTCGAGGATAAGGTGATAAGGGTTCGAAATACACCCATACAATAGTTTTTGGACATGTGTAGGTCTTATATTTTACATTATCTTTCCATTTTATTTAAATCCTTTATTAATGAGGTAATTGTTGCATCATCATGATGTCATAAATAATTTAATAAATTTAATGTATAAAAATTATAAACAAAATATCATGATGTAGGAAATATTTTTATCTTTCTAATGAATATTTATAGTCCAAAATATCATTTATGTAGCAAAATTAAAAATATTTTACTTAGGTGATACATTCTTTGTCACATTTAACATTCTTTAAAAATAAAAAGATAAAAAGTCACTTTCTCACAAAAGTGATTCCATGGGGCCCCCAAGTTTGGCACAAGGCATCCCATGGTCGGCCATGAGACAACCAGTAGCCTTAGGACACATGTTGTGGTCATTTTTTATTATTATGATATTATCTTATTATCTTTAACTACCTGATTACTCATTAATCAAGATAATTAAAGATAATTACCGTCGTTACTATTCATAATGTCCAAAAACAAAAGAGTCTTAATTACATAATTTGGACCTTATTATTCCAAATATTTAATTCATTTTACCAAATTCCAAACACATAAATTTCAATAATTAATTTAAAAAAACTTCTCGTTGTCAAAACAAATAGCGGGTTTTTTTAGAAACAATATTTATGAAAAGTTTGGCACTTGTTTATGCCTAATTCCAAAGTTAAATTAATCCCAATGACCATCATTGAATTACATGGTAAAAATATATTATAATTACACTTTAAAACAAATTAAAAAGATAATATAACCATATAATAAAATTATATGAAGAAGCAGTTTTGATGTAAAATGCAGTATTTTTCACTATTCATTGAAAAATGAATATTGTCAGAAAAATACCAAAAATTAACTCAAGGTAAATTTCAATGTCCCAATCATAAATAATATGTTTATTTTGAAAAATATAGCTTATAAAATTTTCAAAAAGTGTATTTAAAAGGGGTTCGCCATCAAAAGGCGGTTAATTGACCTTTTAAAGAATATTTGAATGTTTACGCTTAAAAACTGGATTCATTTGCATTTTTAATCCTCTAACATTTATTGAAAAAAAGTAAAAAAATTTGACAAACATATATAATCATTTTTTAGTTAGTTCTGTTCATTCCCGCCATTACAACGGCTAGGCGTTAACTACCATTTAAAATAATATTATTTTATTATTAGAGTGCAACGTACGATTTCAAAGAAACTTGTTGTTGCATATTGGGTACGCCATCGAGCATAGCGTTCCCTTTAAAGTAATATTAATATTTTATTCACAAATATGGTCAAATGTGAAAATGTCATACTCTTTATTTACCTGGGGTGTTACATCTTTCCCCCCTTTTGGGAATTGCGTCCTCGCAATTTTAAAATTGAGCTTGGAAACATCCTTGGACGTCCCACATCGGAACAAGAGTCGGTAAAACAATCACTTTAAAATAAATAAAGATAAGTACAAAGGTCACCCGAGTTAACCCATACTAGGATTCCGAGTATGAAAATATGGACATGGAGGAGAAAACATAGGTTCATGTTCCGATGGAGAGTGATAGAAAACATGTTTAGGAGAAAGATAACCACAAGAAAATCACAAACTTATGATGGGTTAAACGGTATTCGATTCCCCAGTAGGAAAAGTTAATAGACAACATTTTTGTTTTAAGTTACTTTTTATTGAGGAATTTATTCATAAGGAAATATAATCACTTATCATGTTGACTTTCAACTTTTATTAGATTCCTTACACAAACTCATATTTTCTCCAAAAGACGAGTATTTAGGAAGGATTTTTCACATTAAGAGTACTATAATCAACTTCTAGAGAATCACCTAATCCACAAAAGAAAACTATATACTTACCATGTCTTTAGATTTTAACCAAAACCAAAACCAAAAAGGTTATTACAAGATCAGATAATCCAGAAAAGGATAACCCTTTATAAAAAGAAAATCTATTCTTAATCTCCAAAATTTGTCCAACAAAACCCAAAGTTCAACGAGGACCATTCGATAAACAATTTATCCATAAAATTCTAAAAAGTAAACCAAACTAAGATTGAAACCCAAATATTTGAAGGATTTAGTCACATAGTCTTCCAAGTTAAATCGTAACATTTATCTCCAAACAACATCAGTTGCTCTTAATGTCTCGTATTGAAAAGTAATTAACCTAATCACATATCCTTCATGATAGGTTAATAAATTTCCATATATAACCCAAAATAAACTTACTCTTAATTAATAAAATCATCTAACTAAAAAAAGAATCAGTCAAACTAACTAGGGACTTCACGTAGTCTAGTGGTAGGCAATAAATATCAGTCGCACTTTGGTTGTGGGTTCGATTCCCGCAGCTTTGTCCGATGCGACGGGTTGTCACACGGTCTGCGTGTTGTCCTTTTTATAAAACTCCAAAAATAACCCTAACATGTTTTAACCTTAATAGTTTCCTTATACCTCTCATTTTAATCTAAATTCGTTCCGGTCTCAACATCTTAATTCCTGAAGTCTTATTTCACCACCATAAGATAAAATAAAATGATTCCCAAAATGAATTACATCATACCTTCATCATGGCATCCAATCAGTTTCATTGTCATCTTGCTCATGTAGGTAGAAGTCCCATGCATTACAACAATGATTTAGAGATCCTTAAAAATCATTTGCTTACTCCATCCAAATAAACCTTGTACAACATGGGTCATATGGGTGTTCACATAAAAACAGTTTTGGAAAATAATCATGTATGACATATAATTCCAAAACATCTGATAAAACATGATTTCTATAAAATAGTCGGACATAATTTGAGTTGAAACTTTCTATTATTGGTCCTTTTAAAATACCATAAGTATGTGCTGAGAGACTATATTTTAAAAGAAAATATAAATAGGTTGCGCAAGGGTCTCCTTCCTCAGCACCATTTTTAAAATCATAATATGCTTCAAATTCTTGTGATAAGGTAAAATATTTGAAAATACCTTGATAATATTTACCTTTCTTGAAAATATGAGAATATTGTGAAAATAGTATTTGTCTAAAAACAACCCATGATCCACGATGATAACGAGGTATAGTGGAGGTGTTTGATATCTCAAACAACTGCTTGCAAGTGAGTTGTATGCTAGAAAAAGTTTCACAATCATCCGAACATGACTTTGCAATAATTATTACAAGCATGTCATCAGGAAGAGATAGGAATGTCGTTTGAGATCCTTCTCCTTCCATTCATAACCGACTTTACTTGACCTGAAAAAAGTTATAAAACAAGGATTTAACTAAAATAATAGATATAGGGACTAATCATGTGTCTAACAAAAACTCATAATCCCTAAAGTTGTCTAAACCGACCTATGATACCAAATATAAGGCCCCAGTCTTAAAATTTACTTAATCTTGAGATATTACAAGATTACACATTGAGGATCTTTTCAGGTTTAGAGTTTTAGAGAATTAGATCATAAAACTTGCATTACATTCCACATTTACACAAAGTGGTTACATAAAAGATAGTATTCATTTTTTTCCATCAACGGAAACATATTTAAAAATAAAGCATGGATTCTTTCTTGAAACTTCCTTGGAATTATCATCATAAAATGTACCTTTCCTATGACCTGTGAAAAACATTTCAAAAAAAACTTGGGATGATCATAAAAAGCTCAGTAAGGGTTATAAAAATATGGAAAGGAAACATGAGTTCATATATACATAAGAATGAAATCATACTTTACCCGTAAAACATAGGCACTTTAACATACCTCATAAAATCATGAATAAATCATAGAAATCATAAGACATAGAAGGTAACTTGAGGCATTCATAACATTCATACGTAGGGAGTAACCCTCTTGGTTACGTTTGGAATACCCATCACAATATATTCCCTAAATCTCTTCGTAGAAACCTTAACGTTTCACTCCTTCGCGTTACCCAATGCATTGGAGAGCTATATCGGGCTCACCCGCCCTTAGTTTATCATGGAACCACCCATCTTCATAACAATGCCCAAGAACCATAACATAATCGTACCACACAATACATGCATAAAGGAAACATAACATTTCCACATTTCAATCAAAAAATATCAATAAAACACATTGATATAAAAAACCTTATGAAAACCATTTTCAATACCAAAATAAAATAAAATTAAAGCATGGTATTTATTTTTCTTTTCAAAATAAGGTATGGCTTGTAGAGGAAGCCGAAACTCAAATAATGGTCACGGCGGCGGAGAAGTCGTTGTCGCCGCATACGTATGAAAAAAACATTCCCTTTTGTCGTTTAGTAAAACGCTTCATATAAAAAAGATTCCTTTTGGATAAACGTAAAAGTCAAAGGGGTTTATACACCTTATAAAAGAAGGTTTTGTATAAAACAAAATATGCCTCAATGAAAGGAGATTGAGACGAAGTCCCATACAAAGATGGTATCCTTGGTTTAAGGATAAATCAATTACATAATTATGTGTGACAAACGAATACACCAAATATAAGTGGATATTATGTGTAAAAGAATCAGAGTTTATTCAAAGATATTCATAGAACAACATATTCAAGGAGTACAAGTTTATCCCGAAGAATCAAATTTGGGTTAAGAAGTTCCCTTGCAAAAATTTGACAGCCTAATGACGTCACTACAAAATTCAGAAAATGAGTTGATGAGAGATAAAAAGGGTATCTCATCACATGGACATAAAATTTAAATCAATAAGGATATAGAATAATGTATCCCAACATAATAGTATGTGAATTAAAAGACATAACAAAAGAAGTATTTTAAAAAGAGGAGGGTGAAAGGTTCCCTTACCGACATGGGTATCTTTCGAAACATACACCCCGTGAAAGAAGGAAAATACAACATTGATGTAAATACTCATAAATGAAAGTATATTACACAATGAGTAAAATAATGGGCAGTACATACACCACTCAAAAGAAATTGTGGAAAATGTAGCATAAATCTCACGGGAATAAAAGTGAGATAAAAATCCCTTACGAAAACTCAGCAGCCTAACGGCGCCACTTAAAACGTCCAAAAATGGATTGATGAGATCAAATAGGGTCTATAATTATATTAAAATAAAATGTACAGAAAGAGGAATATAAAATAACATCCCCCAACATAAAAAATAGGATCTTAAAATAAGTTACATAAAGAAGAGTACTTAAAAAGAAAGAGAGAGGTTGGATCTCTTACGAAAAATCGGCAGCCTAACGACGCCACTCAAAACTTACAAAATGGATTGATGAGAGAGAATAGGGTCTCTCATCATATGAACATAAAAATTAAAATAATAGTAATATAATATAATATCCCATTAACAATAAAGATGAGCTTTAAAAGGAATGACATAAAAGAGTGTACTTAAAAAGAAAGAGAGGAGTAGGATCCCTTACCTCAAGTCTGACTTGTCTTGTTCGTTTCTTTATATTCCTGAATAATAAACTTTGGTCAATTTATAATTGCCTAAGGATCTCCTTTAGAGATTATTATTCAATTAATATCACATATTATAAGGTTATAATAATTTTTTTAATAATGTTAGTTCATATCAGACGTTTTTGCCGATGTTTGGTACATGAGTCAAAAATGAACTTGTTTGAAAAATGATTTCCCATGTAGTTATAAGTAAATAATTTCCAGAATATTATTAATGATTGAAATATAATATATATCCAGTACATATTCATTTTATACTATTCCATATCATTTTGAGATAAAAACGAAAAGCACCATTCATGGAGATGGTAGGTCGTACGTACGCATGAACGCTACTTTCATTTTTTTCTTTGTCATATTAATGGAATTAAAAATAAATGATATATATATATATATTATAATTCTAGTATAATATATATTTTATATAGGTCACATATGTTCATTAATTTCATACTTTATACATTCCATGTATTGCATGTACGAGTCACATCACTTGAGGGGGCGGTAGTCCACACTTCCTCATATGAAATTATCACATTTACACAATATGAAAAGAATAAAGGTATGTTTTAAATATAAAATACAGAAGCATATAGTAAAAATAAATACCATATATATCATATATAAAATACAGTGACATCATAATGTCCACCTTTAAAGGTATTAAAAGAATATTGAACAATCATCGTTTCGTGAGGCAGAAAATCGCCAACCACAGAAACAGTATGTTCTTTAACCATTAGACGAAGGTGTGTGTAAGTATAGCTCGAATAATTCTTATAACAACATCATAGTATATTGAAGATATTGGAGTTGTTACAAAAGAATTGAATAAAAAGAGTTTAGGGGGTTGTAGAATCAAAATAAAACAAAAGGACTCAAGTGAAGACATTACCTTAAAATCGGGTAACTCCCTTTGGTTTGAGCTCAAAGGCTTCCTTGGGAAGGCTTCTGCCCAAAGTGAGGCTTCAAAGAGTTATAGAGGGATGTAGAGAGACAAAATGGGTAGGGTTTGGCCGAGCCAAAGGCTTTGGAAGTGTGGGTAAGGAGGTAGAGGTGGGGGCCTTTTATAAGAGGAGAGGAGGGGCACTCTTGGAAAGGTATAAAATGTAACTTTATTTTCAAATGAGTTTCGGATTTTAATGGTCCCGCATTTGTGTGTTTAGAGTATAAGGTGATAAGGGTTCGAAATCCACCCATACAATAGGTTTTGGACAAGTGTAGGTCTTATATTTTACATTATCTTTCCATTTTATTTAAATCCTTTATTAATGAGGTAATCGTTGCATCATCATGATGTCATAAATAATTTAAAAAATTTAATGTCTAAAAATTATAAAAAAAATATAATGATGTAGGAAGTATTTTTATCTTTCTAATGAATATTTATAGTTCAAAAGATCATTTATGAAGACAAAATTAAAAAAAAAATACATAGGTGATACATTCTTTGTCACATTTAACATTCTTTAAAAATAAAAAGATAAAAAGTCACTTTCTCACAAAAGTGATTCCATGGGGCCCCCAAGTTTGGAACAAGGCATCCCATGGTCGGCCATGAGACAACCAGTAGTCTTAGGACACATTTTTTGGTCATTTTTTATTATTATGATATTATCTTATTATCTTTAACTACCCGATTACTCATTAATCAAGATAATTAAAGATAATTACCGTTGTTACTATTCATAATGTCCAAAAACAAAAGAGTCTTAATTACATAATTTGGAACTTATGATTCCAAATATATAATCCATTTCACCAAATTCCAAACACATAAATTTCAATAATTAATTTAAAAAAACTTCCCGTTGTCAAAACAAATAGCGGGTTTTTTTAGAAACAATATTTATGAAAAGTTTGGCACTTGTTTATGCCTAATTCCAAAGTGAAATTAATACCAATGAACATAATTGAATTACATGGTAAAAATATATTCTAATTACACTTTAAAACAAATTAAAAATATAATATAACCATATAATCAAATTATATGAAGAAGCAGTTTTGATGTAAAATGCAGTATTTTTCACTATTCATTGAAAAATGAACATTGTCAGAAAAATACCAAAAATTAACCCAAGGTAAATTTCAATGTCCCAATCATAAATAATATGTTTATTTTGAAAAATTAATCCTATAAAATTGTCAAAAAGTGGATTTAAAAGGGGTTCTCCATCAAAAGGCAGTTAATCGACCTTTTAAAGAATATTAGAATGTTTATGCTTAAAAACTGGATTCATTTGCATTTTTAATCCTCTAACATTTATTTAAAAAAAGTAAAAATATTTGAAAAATATATATAATCATTTTGTAGTTAGTTCTGTTCATTCCTGCCATTACAACGTCTAGGCGTTAACTACCATTTAAAATAATATTATTTCATTATTAGAGTGCAACGTAAGATTTCAAAGAAACTTGTTGTTTCATATTGGGTACGCCATCGAGCATAGTGTTCCCTTTAAAGTAATATTAATATTTTATTCACAAATATGGATTAATGTGAAAATGTCATACTCTTTATTTACCTGGGGTGTTACAGTATCTCTAAATCCACCATCAAGGGATCCATAAAATTCTATGAAAAAAACTCAAGGCAGGCTAACCCTAGGAAAAAATACGAGTTCAATAGAAAGAGATACATAAAATTCATGTTTCCTAAAAATATCTTATAGGGGAACTACATGTGAGGGGACCCACACGATGTGTGGTCACACTCCATCACCGGGACATGTCCTTGGAAGGAATTCAGCTACCATCCCATGTTGTTGTAAACTCCATGAAGGTGGAATACACAGAGTGTCTATGACAACCAGTACCAAGCCATATCTTATAGTCCATGTCCAAGTACCTGACATAGTGTTCATGCACATTCCATGTGTCTATTTACTCTATACACAATGTGTTTCCTCACATAGAGGGCCACTCCTGTGACCGGGTTGTGTCATCCAACTCATGTTTAGGGATATTTATTTGGTTGTGTACCTCTACATGGGTTCCCACCTATGTGTTCCATCACACGAGTTGTCCAACAAGGGAATGGGTACACATTTTGTAGGAAGACTATATGCAATTTTATCCTTATGTGTTATGAAAACCTATACCTCATCACTAAGGGTGATATATATAGTGTGTTTATCAATGTACATGTTATGTAGTGGGGTTTCCACCAATGATTATTGCTCTACCATTTCATTTGAATCAGGAAACATTGTTATAGGTCCCACCTCAATTCCACATGGGATGAGTGGATTTGTCCATGATTCTTGATTTCGAGCGATTACACTCTAGAAATTAGCTTCATTTGTTCATTAGAGGTCTTTTAAACTTTTTGTATTCTTTTCTTCATTCCACAGTTGATTTCATTATTAAAAAAATAAAAATTATTATCCTCATCTAGAAATAATCTTGGATCTGTGCTCAATTCATTTATCAATTCCCCATTTGTAATTTCATCATGATTTCAAGGGACTGATCGACCTTAGTACTGCCTAAAAATGTTGACATGGGACCAAGGGGTACAGCTAGTGAATAACACAATGAAAATAAGGTGTAAAGGGATAATAACTAACTTTTGAGATTCAATTTCCATAATTTATGGTATATGATCATGAATAGGCATCCAAGGATAGAAACCAAAGAAATAATCAAATTAAGCACATTATGTAGCTGAATACTCAAGCCACAATTATTGCAGTCCCACAAACAATGATGGATCTAGTAATTTTTTTAACAAAAGCATATAAATTACTGATTGATGAGTCTTAAATCAATTATAGATCATTCATTTAGGAATAACACATCCTTTTGTGACTGAGATAATACATTATGTTTTTTGTTTCTTGATCTGATCTGATCTGGGGTTTCATTTTTTTCTGATGAGATTCACCAGAAGATGATGGTGAAGTGCTCTGAAATTATCCCAGGTTTTTTTTTGGAGACCCCTAAAGAATTCACTCTATCAGTATAGATATAGAAATTTCTCTACATCAATAAAAATTACTTAATTAATCTAATTATTAATTAAATAACTTAACATAACACTAATGGTTAGGAGTCTGAACTTCTTGCACCAACTTATTTTAGGTTTACCCAAGGGTAAACCATGCATTATATACTCAGTCATGGTCAGATATTTTGTGATATGATATTATATTGAATATTTAACCAAATTTCATTAATAACCATTCATGAACAATATAAAATATATTTAATATTTTTTCTGAATTTAATTTATGGCACACAAGGAATCAGAATGGCACTACATATCAACGACTAGCTATGTAAATATATATATAGTCATATCAAAGTCTACAACAACAAAAACTGGATAACTACTCATTCCCTGCATCAATATTTTCTTCCTCAAAAATAAAAATTGAACAATCCAATATGTATAATTATCCTTCACTTCACTCTCCCACTAGAAAGAAATCTCTTACACATTTTCATGCTATCACAAAACAAGAACCACAAAGATGTTTAATCCACATAAGGTCCTCCCCAATAAATCCTCAATCATCACCAGGTGATCTGTAATTATTTCTCTTTCCTTAAGGAGGTTATCACCCTATTAAATAACATACATAGGTTCATCCACGTATCACCTTAGGTACGACACATGGAATAAATTATTCAATTAATCCAACTATGGGGTTAGGGAGACATGGTAAGAACCCTTTGATTCATCATGAATAGAACAATAAAAATTAATGATAGCTTTCCTCCTTGGTCGAACCTCGGTACATGTTTTTGTGGGGAGACCATCAAGAAAACATAGTATCCCAGCATGAACTTTGAGGTCATGAAAGGATGATCTGGATGAGATTTTTTCTACTTTGGGCCATCCTCATCTACCCACATATGACTTGGACTTTCTGTTTCATTACCAACACCATCTATGGGCCCACTAGAGATGCCTAACCAATCTCTTTCCAAACAAAGGGTAACCTATAGGGTCTCCCATACAAGGCCTAAAAAGGTTTCATGCTAATGGTAAAGTGGTAGTTGTTGTTGTATAAAAACTATAACAGTGTTTATTGGTCATCCCAGCTCTGTCCATAGTCTAACACACAATCCCTCATCATATCCTCCAATACCTTTAGAGTGTTCTAGATTTTCCCACCGATCATGGGGTGAATGTAATTACCTATCCTCATATGGGTCAATAATTCTTCCTACCTTCCACTAAAAAATAATGGTATAAATCATGTTTCATTATATGATTCAATCGATAAGAGAACCCCATGATGGTAAATTATCACCTATATATACAATTGCACTACACTCCCTAATGAAATATGCACCTTGATATCATGGAAGTGAACTCACATCATTGGTTGTTCAACTATCAACTAGATAGATTCATGTCTCTTCATTGTGGGTAGATGAACTATGAAAATGGACATGGATATGATAGAAAACTTCCACATAATGATCTTAAGGGACTACAAAAAACCTACAAAAACATGGTTATTATATTTCACGTAGTGACATGTGAAACAATGAGAGACAATCCCAGTTATGATCTATCTCATTATGGGAAAAAAATGCCACTAATGAACTTTTTAAATCTTCCCTACATCTAGATGTATAGCTAGAGGAGAAGTGTGAAACTATCACATCACCTACTCTGGAATCGGGACCAGCGTTCGTCCCTGAATAAAGGATGGAAGGATTCTCTCATTCTTAATATCCAGCAGTTGAGTCGTCTATGGATATCTGATCACATGAGACCTCACAGTTGATGTCTCCAAGAAATGGCACTCTCATATTGTAGAGAGGTGAAGGATTCATCACCATCGACTGCTGAAAAAATTAACCCTTCTACTACACTAGGGTTATCTTTAGGGAAGCTCTCACATTTGAATCTTCCTACACTATGTGATCCTAGGACTTCTTTCTAAGGTAACCTACTAGAACATTTCCATTCCTTGAATTATATATTATCTCAAATTCATAGTCTTGTATAAACTCTAATGAGTGTCGTTGTATCAGGTTCACGTATCTCTTCATGAAGATATACCTAAGATTATGGTGGTCTAAGTAAATAATATAGTTCTCCCTATATGGTAGTCAATTCACATCCTCAATGTGAAGTCTGCTTCTTCCATCAATAGATTATGATTTTCTTAGTTCTTCTTATGTTGCCTCAACTACCCCAACTCATATGCAATTACTACCTACTGTTGCATCAACCCACAACAAAACCTAGATCTAGAGGCATCATAATACACTATAAACTCAACTCTTTCCTCTTGTAGGCACAACATTGTAGAAATCGTTAGCCTAAAACTCAACATCCCAAATACCCTTTGGAACATCTCAAACATGGTAAATGTATTCCCCTTCCATGTCAAGATAGTCAAAGTGGATGCAATCCTGGGAAATTATTCCACAGATATCCTAATGTACCCCGCGAAACAAAGAAAGATCTACACCTCTAACACACTATTGGGTGGATACCATGAAAGCACTAAATTAATCCTCATTGGTTCCGTGGATAATATTAGATCATATGTGAAATTCCCAATAAATCAAAACTTATTAGTCAAGAACTATAACATAAATAGATTTTTAAAATTGTAAGGATATTAAAGAAAATATAAGACCATCCTCAAGTGTTCTGCATGTTCAACCACTAATGAATAGTATAAAAGTATGTCCTCATGGAATACAACATAAAACTATCCCTAGTATTGTAGGAAAACAAGGTTCATCAATGCCATAAATATAGTGGGTGAATTCTTCACCTAACATTGAATTACTATGAACTCATAGTGTTTATAGAGACATCAGAATTCCATTATTGGATGGTCATCCTCACGAGCAATCAAATGGTGGTAGTAAAACAATAAATCGATCATTCAAAACCATATTAAACCTCACAAGTGATTAAAGATGTATTCAATACATGTAAAGGGGAAAATTTTATATCATGGTTTGGTTTAGGAGAGGATAATACATGAAAAATTGTATGCTCAAAGACATCATTTTCATGAACAACACCCAAACTCATTAGGGGACACACTTGGTCAAATTTATATTTTCCTTATATGGTCCTCCAACTGTAACAATAAATCTTAGAGCTTAGTAGGGGCCATCTGATATACCTCATAATACGTTTGAATGGTCTAAGGATGCAAGTTGATTAAAAACTCCAACTACCACATTGGAGGTAGTCTTAGAACTTCCCCAAGTAAGACATCCATATAGTCTTATAAAATAGAAATAACATAGATGTATGATGAACCTGTTGTGCCATGGATTATACTAGATAGCAGATGGGTGATGGGTTTCAGACTCCTTCTAATATAACCCTCATTCCCTTCCATGATATCTCTCTCACCATAAAGGGTTAATCATGTCTCATCTGTTCAGAGGCATCTGACTTGTCTGTGGTGATATTCAATCGGGGCTCGGACCATGGAAAACCAATCCCTACCCAATATGATAGAATAGGGTTCCATATAGAAGATCAAACAGTCCCACATGAACCTATATCCACTAAATGATAGGTTTTACTACTTCTTGATAAATGATATATAAGAAGACTTCCATGTACGAACCACAAGAAAAAGATGCTAGGTGAGAGCCTCAATTGGGATCTCTATCTCTTACCCCAATTAGTATAGATATAAAGGAATGATTCAAAACTATGTCAACTAATACTGATGAAATACTATAATAAACAAATATAAATCCTTTAATCATCTCGTGTGTTGTGGGATTTTAAACCTCCAAAGCCTGTAGTTGTCTATTGCCCCATCCGCCAGCTCCATGAGCCTGATGTGGGCCATCTTATGGTTTTGGTTAAAGGATCTCATAACATTTTCCACCACCCATATCTCCTCCTAATCCTCTACCATCTCATCCTCCTTTGGGACAACCATATCCTCACATTAGAGAACCTTGGACCTAATGCTTTCTTTGTACTGGTGGTCCATTAGTTATCTTGTTATGATAGTCAACAAATCTAGTTGGGTGGTCCTGTTCCATGTAACATCTCCCATCAAAAGTAAAACACCACCCCTCTCCTATATTCCCTGATTATCTGTGATTCCTCTAACCACATTCATGGTATGATCATGAGGACATGTCCAAAAATATGATTCTATAACCTAGAGCCTACTAGCTACTGTAAATGAATACCCTTTGTGGATCCCACAGGATCCTACATCTATCCAGCATCCCTGCGATTAAAAATATATCTATAAAAACTACTTTCTCCAACAACCTAGAATAGTTGGGGATGCACAATGGTACCATAAAATCATGGATATCTTTGTAGATTCCATTATCATACACTAGTTATAGGAAGTAAAAATCTGATATCAAGTGAAGGGAGTACTATGTAAGGTCTATGAACCAGTCTTCAAACTCATCCACCATAATACATCTTGGTTGTAGCTCCAGAAACCCTTCTATATGAACTAATCACCAAAATGAGTGGTATTAATCCTACAACAAAAGCTATGGTAATTTAATCCATGAGAGGGTTGAATCATCATGAATCTTTGATAAATGTCTCCACTAGAACCCAACTACTCCATGGAAAAGTATATCATCCATTAAAACCACGGGATCTATTGGGATCGAAAAACCCTACAAACATGGACCACTGATTCTATCCAATCCTCTACTTCTTGAGGATCTGGATCACCATGGATCCTCATCTAACTCTAGAATTGGAACTCATTGAGTATGATATTCCTTCACATATCCTCATCCTACATTGATAAAATTATATACTGCTCAATGGGTGGAGGTCCTTCTACATACACAACATGAGGAAGGTGTTGTAGGATGGACCCAGAACTATGGCCTCGTGGCTCATTAGCTCATCATCATGATCTGGAACTAGTATCTTGGTTTTGTGTCATCATAGAGGCATCTAATGATTTAATCAAGATATAACATGGTAAGATGATCATATAAATATATATAACAACCTGGGGAGATGAGTCAATAAGGATATTCAAATACAAAATTTGATATGATGCATGTGACTTTTATCCATACAAACTATTTATAGGTACGTAATGTCAACAAAAAAAAGTCACGGTCCTGGTGAATGGATGCGTCAGCCACCCACACCTTAAATATACTCACTAGCCTAAGAGACACACTCTATAAAAGTTTACACTATTTCCAAAAAAACCAACCAAATCCTCTTAAGGGGAAAAATTTGGACAACAACCTAAGGAATGAACTGGATATGATACAAATCATTCAGGATATGACCCAAGACAATTCTCAATCCATAACTACTGTAATCTCTCCTCCATAGGCCAGTGGTGGTGACACGTGATGAAGGAATAACTAACACGAGGAGGCCTTTTCCAATCTACTAGTAGACACACACACACACACATAACTATCATGATGAAAATGTTCATAAGAAAAAATAAAATATGAAACATATATAAAATATAAATCAAGCATGAACAAACCTCTAGATATTAGAAAAGTACACTAATATAAATTAATATTTAAAGGGGGAAAATACCCACCCAACCATAAATATATCCCATCATGAAAAAAACTATAAAAGTAATCATTTGAGATATTCTCACTCAATAATCCAACACTATGACCACTGTAGGATTTCTAAAGTACCTAGTATCCCTTAGCTCCTATAAAGTCACCACTAACATGTACATCATCTGTATAAGGCATGAGATGTGAGGGAAAATTCTAGGAATGGGGAGTATATACATACCCATTAGAAAACTCCAAAAGATTAATGGGAGTAGTAAGATATAAAAAATGAATAAACACATTAGAGGCAAGATACAGTGAAAGATAACAGCTCAACACAAAACATGTGTGAAAGTAAGACCCTATAAACAAAAGAGGATAATCACTATGAGTATATGAACAACTCAATCATTTTTCTCTACATATATAAGGATAATATTTTTAACCAAGAAAAATAATATAAAAACAAAAATCACATGGAATACCCCACATGATTCTACCTCTCCTTAAAGTATAGTAACAAAGTCCAAGGTGTGTATAAAAAAGAATATATATATATGTGTGTGTGTGTGTGTGTGATCAACAAAAAGAATCCCAAATAAGAGAGTATGGGATCTACGTCTCCAAACATATCACAATATGAATAATATTCAACAACTCTAAAATTCTATCAATGATTCACAATGTCTCACACATCTTCCCAGAAGAACCATCCAAGTCAAACCACACCTCATCACTATTACCCATAGTCAAGGGGTCACAAACACGAAGTAGAGGAACTATTACCTAGTGTATCAAGGGGTTCCACTGTGATAGTATCCATAGAAGAATTATGCCTATAATGATTGGGGTTCCACTCTATTTTCAAGTGGACCCATGATCTATGTTTATAGTGTGATCCACTAAGTAAGGAAGAGGACTTGCGCCCATATTGGTGGCGGTTATACTCAATTGATTAAGGGAATGTACCCAAGTATATCTGTGGATTCTACTCTAGTCCTCAAGGACACATGACCTATCTAATAGGGGGTTCCACTTGAATATTGTTATAGAGGACCTACAACCGGTTATAACATGGAAGATCCACTCTAGACATCGAGGACCTGTGCCCTAGCTGATAGGGGATTCCACTCAGATGTCATTATAGTAGAACCATACCCTATTTCCATATCACGGTTCAAATATAGTCATCAAAAACCCATACCCTATCCAACAGGGGGACCCAAATTGAATTCATTATAGAGGAACCACTCCATATTACCATAGGGGCTTACCACATTGGTCAATGAGGACTCACACCCCCACCTAGTAGGGGGTTCCACTCATAAGGTATTTTTAGAGGTAAGATTCCCATACATATGTGTGGTTCTAGTCTAGTGGTACGTGATCCACACCCTATGTTGGTAGGGGTTGTACTCAGCATAAGCCTCTGATGATCCAGTCTGATCACTACCATTATCAATCGTTACATAAGTAAGTGTTGTCCCATAAACATTTAATATCGTATATGATAATACACTTCTAAAGGAACCATCACATTATACATGAATGAAAACTCATGATGGGATACTCATGGGAATAATAAAATTTTAAATGAAGGTTATATTGATTATTTAATTTTATTTAAAAAAGATAGAGAGGTACAGGGAATTTGAGGGGACACACATGACATGTGATACCATGCCTCTTCCTGGTTGTGTCTCGTGCAACCACATGGCTATCATCCCTTGTAGTAGAACTCACTGTGTAGGTGCACTACATTGTGTGTCTCTGATAACTGGTATCGAGCCATGACATACCAATAATTTTTATGTAAAATAAAATGTTTTCTTGAAATGTCTCTATGTTTTTCTACCCTATGAATGGTGTGTGGTATCACACGGGGTTCCACCCATGTGACCTGGAGATGTATTTGTACTCACATGTTTATGTACCTTCAAATGTTTTCCCACCATGTGATCCATCAAATAGGTTTTCCAACTGAGGAAGGGATACAAAACATATAGGAGGAAAACACTCTTTATCCACCTTAAAACTTTCAAAACAAAATCCATTTCCACTGAGGGGGAAACACAAAATGTGTTCATCCCTGTACATGGAATGTAGTTAGGATTTCTCTAGATTTTACAGATTTCATCCTTATTCTTAAATTTGGATTCTTTGTCGTAGATCCTTCCTTGAATTTTTTTTGGGATGAGTGTATTTTTCCATGATTCACAGTTTTCCATCGTCATTCTCTAAAAATCATAATTTTTTCATTAGAGGTACATATAAAGTTCACCCCACCTTCATTAATTCTCTACATGATTCCATGATCCCTAAACATTGAAATGATACGCTTCCTATAAAAACAATACTATATCTGTATTCAAATCATGGATTCATTTCTCAATCATGATTTTTTCATGATTATGGGGGGTCTTATTGGGATCAGTACCACCCGAAAATTTCAATTTGGGATTGAGGGGTCCAACCAGTGAATATTGTAATGAAAACAAGAGGTAAAGTCAAAGAACAATTGTTGGATCGAATAAGTATATGTATTTGTATATTATATGGAACAATACAAGTGGGGGTGAATTGTAGGTTTAAAAACTTTGTGTTTAAACGCTTAATAGATTAGTTTAAAAGGTCTTAAACTAATACAAATACAAACACCCACAATTGTATTGAATATAAAAGGTATGATGTAATGTAATACTATTAGAAAAGAAAAGTAATTGTATTCAAGATGAATACAATAATCAAAGTAAAAAAAATGATGAATGATTCTACCTTAAAGCGTATAGAATCAATCAATACAATGTGTAATAGAATGGATGTAATTGAAACAATTACAAATGTAAGAGATAGAAAAGGAAGTAAAACAATTTCCTTTCTATTACAATTAGCAGCGGAAAAGTAAAAGTATTACAATTCTTTTAACCCAAATAGAAGGATTATCCTTTCACCTAGGATAAAAGGTCTGTCTCATCAACACCTTGGTAAGCCCTCGATACGATGATCGGACCGTCTGTCTGCCTATCCCCGGCAGCCCTCGATTTTGTAGGTAATCGGTACCTCTGTCTTTCAATTACTTGAAAGACCTCGATACGATGATCGGACGCACAAAGCACACATCATGAGAGAAGTCACAGCATCTCTCTCTAGAATCTTGATTGAAGAAAAGTATCACACTTGTTTTAAAATATCTTCGTTCTCTTTCCTTTCTTCAGCTTCAAATGACCTCCTATTTATAGGCCTCAGGTTCCAATGGTCACATTTCCTTCAATGGTCATATTTCTCCAAAAAACTCAGAGGGACTTGGACACCTGGCATATAACGTTCATATTGAAACAGAAAGCATGACATCGTTTTGATTAGTTTGTAACTAACTCAATGACATCATATTGGTTAAAACAAAATATATGTAGAGATGAAAAACATGGGTATGATTAATATGAAACATGTGTTTTTAACTAAGTACCAAAACAAGAATTTAATGAAAGTTATGAGAAGCAAAGACAATACAATTTCTATATTCAGTACGATCAGCATTATACGATTGGAATGGTCAGTACGGTCAGCATTGTACGATTGACATGGTCAGTATGATCAGCATTGTACGATTGTCATGGTCAGTACGATCAGTATGGTCAGTACGATCAGCATGCTCAGTACGATCAGCATGCTCAGTATGATCAACATGATCAGTACAATCAGCATGATCAGTACGATCAGCATTGTACGATTTTCATGGTCAGTACGATCAGTATGTTCAGTACGATACGATAGACATGATAAAAGATATTTGCGATTTCCAAAACATAATATAGAAGTCAAAAAGAGAACTTTTGACTCAACAATATCCCCCTTTTTGGAAAGCACATAACACAAGATAAAAATTAAAATAAATACTTATCTCCTCCTGAGTTATTGGAAACTCTTATGAATAAGAAATTGAATACAACTAACTCCCCCTTAGGTATACTTTCCTAAGGATTGTATTCGTAGATTTTCCTTAAGTGTTATAAAGCATTCTCCCCCTTGATAAAACATTCTCCCCCTTTATAAACTTTCTCCCCCTTTGTAAAAATTCTCCCCCTTTATGATTTACAAAAAGAAAGGGGTAAACTTGAATTGTCTGAAAGAGTTAGAAAATGAATACAAGACAATGGATACAAGAAATTTCATTACGATTACAATCAAGGTCAAACATGAAAAAAAAATACAAGTCACTTGTTTTCTATTTCTTTCTCTTTTTTGATTAACTCATGAAGAACTGCCTTCATCTTTTTTATTTCTTTCTTGTCTTCAGAAATAGCATCACCCTGAGATCTGAGAAGGTCTTGTTGATCGGCAAAGAGTTGATCCTGATTTCTGATTGTCTCTTCCTGAACTCTGATTACTTCTTCAAGAGTATCAATTTTGTCTTGCAAATTCTTGTTATCTTTGGATAACCCAGAGTTTTTTTTCTTCAAGAGAACTATTTCATCCTTGAAAGATGAAACCTTCAAAAACTCAGCTTGAAAATCATTCATTCTCTCCTGCAAGTCTTTTACTGAAGGAACATTGGCTTGTTGGGAAGACAAGAGATTCAACCTTTCAACCCTTTCTTTGTCAAGATTATTTAGAGAAATTACAAGCTCATTTGACAACCTTCTTATATCTTCAATTGCTATCTCATGATCATTGACTGAGCTATCTGTTTTGTACGACCACTTGGTCATCTTGTTGCAGGCCTTCTTATGGGTAGCCGAAATTTCTGAAAGAACTTTTAAATCGGCTTCAACTGACAAAAATTTCTTTCTTAATTCTTTTACAGAGCCAAACTTATTCTTTTGATTTTCCTTAATAAAATCAATATTACCTTCTATCCTAGGAAAATATGGAATGTTCTTCTCAACCCTTCTCAAAAAATGGAAAATGTAATCACTCTTCTTGAGAGGGATTGTATGTTCTGAATCAGTATCTTCATCGTACGAAGGCAATTCATTTAATCGGCTTGAGTCTAGAACTGGTTGTTTTCCTTTTTCTTTTTCTTTCTGCTTTCTTTCTTCAAAAATAACTTTATTAGTGTGAGAATATTTAGTACCTTTCTTTACTTGAGAAGAAATTCTATCAGGAGTTTCAGAAACTTCAAAAGGAGCTTGATCGGCATGAGGAACTGGTTGAATACCTTCACTTTTCTTCTGAACCGATTCCTCTCTACTCTTCTTCGAACTCTGAAGAAATTCCAAAAGAAAATCTCCTTCCCCTTCGTCAACTTCTTGTATTTCTTCCAACATATTTTTTCCTTTTTCTTTCTCATGAAGACTATGTACGATGGGTTCTTGATGCACTTCTTCCGTTAGTTGAGCACTTGCATCCTCATCCATTTTCAAGACTTTAGAGATGTCAAAGTCTTGAGATTTTCTTTTCAAAACAGACTTCTTTTTCTTTTCAACTTTAAGGGTTTCTTCTACCCTTATTCTTTTCACAAAATCTTCGGCTGGATCAAGTCCAAACTTTGGATCACCTTCTTTTTTCTGTTCCTTATCCTTTCTCCATTTGGCTACAACTTCCTTACTGTACTTTGGATTCTTCTTTGTCTTTGAGCTGGTTTGCGGATCAGACTTTTGAGTAATACCAGCAGATTGAATTTCTTTGGCGGGCATAGGTGTCGATTGATTCTGAAGAGATTCAACTTCTACATCCTTAACAAAAAAGTTTTGAATTCTGATCAAAAAAAACATTCAACTTCTTCATAGTACTTTTGCTAATCCAGGATGGTTTTAGATCTATCAACTTTCCTTTCAAAGGAATGTTTCAAAACTTTATACTCTCAAGAATAAACTTTGTAAGAATGGCTGGATACATAATCAAATGATATTTGATTGCCCCTGACTTCACATTCTTAATTGTTTCGAAAACATATCCCATGAGATTCATTTTTCTCATGTTGACAAGATAGTCCAACATGAAGATATCAGAAACTTTCAAAGTTTCTGTATCCCCTTTTCTTGGGATAAGAAAACCTTGCATCCATAGAGCCACAAACCTTTTGTCCGGTGAAAGATGAGCCACTTTCCTTTTCTCTTCATTCACAACAAACAGAGACTTCTCATCACTTTCTCTATTAAACGTACCGACCTCTTCTGGTAATTTATGGGATGGACAGTAGGAATCACCTTCTATCGGGACATTCAGAAAATGAGCTGCTTATTTCATAGACATATATAACTTTCTATCGTACACAGAAAAATTGATAGTCATGTCTTTGTCGAAAGATACGGTTTTATAAAACTGACAAAATTCATCAAAGAGAACCAGATCTTGAGAAATAGGCTTTTCAATACAAAAATGCTCCCATCCTTGAAACAAGATAATCCTCTTGATTGTAGAATCATACGAATCATAAAAGTCTCATGAAACTAACATTTCCCTTAAAAGGTCTTTTTCTAAGAAAGCCTTTGAAGACATATCGGCAGGAGTGTTGGTAGAAGACTGAGACATAGGGATGCTGCCGATGAAAGATCATACAATGACTTAAAACAATGAGGAAGAGCTTCGACGTAGATCCTGAAAAAAAAAACAATGTGGGTTTGGGGAGTGAGGGTATTTATAGGCGAGAAAAGGGTGATCGTTGATCTTCTACGATCAGTATTAGAGGAAATAAGATCAATGGTTAGGATTAAAACAAAAGAAGGAAAAAATGAAAAGTACCTACCGGAGAACGAAATATAATTGTTGGTTTTAGTAGAGTCCAAAAGAAAACACAAATGTACGTAAAAAAACAATCGTCATGCCGATGGGAAAGAAAGTCATTACCATGAACTGACAATCCGATGGAAAACAATCTCGTTACCATGATCTGACAATATGATGGAAAACAATCTTGTTACCATGAACTGAAAATATGATGGAAAACAATTTTGTTACCATGAACTGACAATACGATGGAAAACAATATTCTTACCATGAACTGACAATATGACGGAAAACAATCTTGTTACCATGAACTGACAATACGATGGAAAACAATCTTGTTACCATGAACTGACAATACGATGGGAAACAATCTTGTTACCATGAACTGACAATACAATGGGAAACAATCTTGTTACCATGAACTGACAAGCTGATGGAAAACAAAATCATTACCATCATCGGACAGTACGATGGAAAAGAAAATCATTACCATCATCGGACAGTACGATGGAAAAGAAAATCATTACCATCATCGGTCAGTATGATGGAAAAGAAAATCATTACCATCATTGGACAGTATGATGGAAAAGAAAATCATTACCATCATCGGACAGTATGATGGAAAAGAAAGTCATTACCATCATCGGACAGTACGATGGAATTAATAATACACTAAAACTTTCAATACGATAAATAGAAAAGTAAATGATACGATAAAACTGTCAATGCGATAAACAGTAAAACAAAAACACATACCAGGAGAGTAAATAATTAAAGATCATAAGATAAGAAGAAATATAGTAAGAAGAAGGGAAAAAACATAGTAAGAAATTTCCTCCCCCTTTCAAAGGGAGTTGTTTTCTGTAAGGAGAAAAGTAAAACAAGAAGTGGATATGAATGATTATTTTAATGTAATCATTCCTAGATTCTGTTTTATAAACTCAAACCTATCAGAAGATAATGGTTTTATAAAAATGTCAAAAAGTTGTTCTTGCATTCCGATAAATTGTAGAATAATATCTCCTTTTTGTGTGTGATCCCTAAGAAAGTGATGCCTAACATCTATGTGTTTTTCATGTGAGTGAAGTGTTGGGTTATTACTGAGAGATATGGAACTAGTATTATCACAAATAATATGAGTTTTGGAAAAACTCAATCCATAGTCGGTGAGTGTGTGTTGCATCCACAACACTTGAGCACAGCAACTTCCAGCTGCTACATATTCAGCTTCAGTAGTGGAGAGTGCTACAGAGTGTTGTTTCTTGCATGAACAAGAACCCAAGGACTCTCCTAAGAAATGACATGTTCTAGATGTACTCTTTCTATCCATTCTATAACCACCAAAGTCAGCATCTGAAAAACTTTTTAAAACAAAATCATTTCCAGAAGAATAAAAGAGACATAGATCTATAGTGCCTTTTAAATACCGAAAGATTCTCTTTACAGATTTTAAATGAGACACTTTTGGATTATATTGATATCTTTCACATAAGCATACAGAAAACATTAAGTCTAGTTGACTAGCTGTCAAGTATAAAAAACTTCCTATCATACCTCTAAAGATTGTTTGATCTACTGGTTTCCTAGTTTCATCAAGATCAAGTGTATTTGAGGCACCGATTAGAGTGCTAATACTTTTAGTCCTATCATAACCATACTTTTTGAGTAAATATTTTATATACTTATGTTGAGATATATAAGTTCCTTCTAGTTTTTGTGAAATTTGAAAACCTAAAAAGAATGTTAACTCACCCATCATACTCATTTCAAACTCATATTTCATTAAATTAGCAAAAGAAACAGTTAAAGATTTCTGAGTTGATCTGAATATGATGTCATCAACATAGATTTGAACAATCAAAACATTTTTATTTTCCATTTTTATAAAAAGGTTTGGATCGGATGTACCTTTCGTATAATTGTTCTATAAAATAAATCATGTAATTATATCATACCACACTCTAGGGGCTTGTTTAAGACCATATAGGGCTTTGGTAAGTTTAAAAACATGATTAGGATGTTTTGGGTCTAGAAAACCGGGAGGTTGTTTGACAAAAAATTCTTCTTGAACAAAACCATTTAGAAAAGCACATTTTACATCCATTTGAAATAGTTTGAAATTTAAGTATGCTGGAAAGGATAATAGAATACGAATAGATTCATGTCTAGATACAGGAGCATATGTTTCTTCATAGTCTATTCCCTCTTGTTGATTATATCCTTTAGCAACAAGTCTTGCTTTATTTCTTACAATGATTCCATTTTCATCACATTTGTTTCTGAAAACCCATTTTACACCAATTACAGTTGTTTCTTTAGGTCTATCAACTAAAGTCCAGACTTGATTCCTTTCAAATTTATTTAGTTCATCTTGCATTGATTTGATCCAATCTTCATCACCTAAGGCCTAACTTGGACTTTTGGGTTCAAATTGGGAAAGAAAAGTGAGATGTTCTATTTAATTTCTTATGGAATTTCTGGTCCTTACAGGTTGATTTACATCACCAATAATATTATCACTAGGATGATTCCTAAGAAATAATTGATTTGGGTTTTTTAAAACCTGTTCATCAACATATGGTATAAAATCTTTTGTGGTAAAAGTTTCAGAAGTATTTTCTTGAATATTTTCCTTATCAGAATGATATTTTAATAACGGTTGATAAACAATTTTAGAAAACACATCCGAGGATGTAGGTTTGGGTTGGCTGAAAACAAAAGGATCTGTTTCATCAAATTTTACATGTACTTTTTCCTCAACAGTATAAGTATTTTTGTTGAAAACTCTATAATCCTTAGACGTTGTGGAGTAACCTAGAAAAATTCCTTCATCGGATTTTGGTGCGAATTTGTGTAGATTATCTTTTGTATTCAGAATGAATACTTTGCACCCAAAAACTTTGAAGTATGAAACTTTAGGTTTTCAGCCAGTCCATAACTCATAAGGGGTTTTATTAAGAAATGGTCTAGTCAAAACACGATTTATAGTATAGCAAGCAGTACTAACAGATTCAGCCCAAAAGTGCTTAGCAATTGAGTATTCACTCAACATGGTTCTAGTCATTTCCTGAAGAATATGATTTCTTCTTTCAACAACACTATTTTGATGCGGAGTTCTTGGAGCTGAGAAATTGTGAGTAATACCTTTCTTACTACAGAAAGTTTCAAAATCTGAATTTTGATTTTCACCACCATGATCACTATGGATAGTTATCAATGGTAGGTTTTTCTCATTTAAAACTTGGGCTCTAAAAGTTTCTAAATAAGAAAAGGCTTCAAATTTATTTTCTAGAAAATAGACCCATGTAAATCTAGTAAAGTCATCAACTAAAACAAATACATAGTATTTTCCTCTAATACTTCCAGTTTGTGTAGGACCAAAAAGATCCATATGCACTAGCTGTAATGCATTAGAAGTTGAAACTTAATTAATTGATTTAAAGCTAGTCTTATGTTCTTGCCAAATTGGAAAGGGTCACAGAATTTTGAAGAATCATGTCTAAGATCTGGTATCCCTTTTACAAGTATTTTCTTTTAAGAGTCTACTAAGATTTATCAGATTACAGAGTCCTAATCTTCTATTCCATAGCCATGATTGGTCTTCTATTTCACTTAAGCAGGGTAAGTTTTGGCTCCTAAGGTCTTCTAAGTTGATAGTGTAAACATTCTCTTGCCTATGAGCAGATAGAATGAACTCATCCTTGGAATTGTGGACTAGACACTTATCATTTCTAAAATTCACAAGGTAACTTTCATCACATAATTGACTTATGCTGATGAGGTTGTGCCTAAGACCTTTAACAAAAAAAACATTTGAAATAAGAACTTTTCCAAGAAAAAAAATATTACCTATACCAACAATCTTTCCTTGAGCATTATCTCCGAAGGTAACTTTTCCACCTTTTGTTTTGATAACCTTTTCAAAGAAATCTTTGTTTCCAGTCATGTGTCGAGAACAACCACTATCCATGTACCAAATATTCTTGTTGGTACATTTCTCATTTTCCTGAAAAAGAAACAATTAGTTTTTCAGAATCCAAACTGGTTTGGATCCAGAAGGGTTAGACAAAAGAATTTTAGGAATCCACATTTGTTTTACAAAATAAGATTTATGAAATACTAAAGATTGAGTTTTATTAAGAGAACAATCTCTTCTCCAGTGTCCTCTACATTGACACTTAGAACAAAAAGAGGTATTTTGAGGAACAAAATAGTTATTACTAAAAACAGGTTTGGAATGAGTATAACTAAGACCAGAACGATTTCTTAAAGGTATAATTTGAGAATATATTTTTTCAAATTTTTTCATTTCCAGAAGTAAAGTTTGAAAAACATTTCTTTAAGGAAAAAATTTCTGACTTTAGTTTTAAAACTACATTTTTATCTTCCAAAACATTTGATTTTAAACTAGAGTTAGGCTCTGAAACATTTTTCTTTGAAATCACATTTTCAAGATCCTTATAAAGATCATCTTTGTCAGATTTGACTTTCTCAAGGGTTTTTAAAATACTTTAAAAATCAGAAGTTTTTATATCAAGATCCTTAGAAAGATCTGACACTTCTTTAGTCAAAATTGAAATTATAGAATTTGATTTTTCAAGCTTCTTCTTGAGTTTGGAATTTTCATTTTCAAGCAATTTAGCAAATCTAGACACTTCTTCAAAAGAAGGTAATGTATCATCTTCTGATGATGAAGATTAATCATTTGAAGATTCATAATATCCATTATCAGTATAATTTGCATTTACAGAGAAATTTTTAATAGCTTCAGCATTGTGTACCTTAGCCATGAGACAATGATCTTCAATTGGTAATCTGGCTATAAGTCCAATATTTCTTTGGCCTGAGGACTCATATTCTGAAGAATAATCTGAAGAATCACTACCACTTGCACTCCATTTATCATTTTCCTTCAAGACTTTCTTTGTCTTTGTCTTGTAAAACTTTTTCTTGTTTCTTTCTGAGTGTTTCTCCTTTCTGTCTATTTTCTTCAGTAAAGGACAATCAGGCCTTATATGACCTACTTTCTTAAATTCATAACATGTTACCTCTGAATCTCTTTTATACTTTCTATCTTTCTTTTTGAATCTATATTGGAAGTCTTTCTTTCCCATAATCTTGTTCATCCTTCGATCAAGATTGGCTAACTCATTATCCGAGTGATTACTATCACTTGATTCTGATAAAACAACTTTCTTGGATTTGGATCTTGTAATCCTTTAAGGTGTTTTAGCTTTAGATTTAAAGGCTACACTTCCATTCCCATTCTTCTTCTTTTTGAAATTAGTATCTCTTTTCATTCTTGTTTCGTGCTGTGGAAGAGTTCCAAAAAGTTCATCAAGAGTAATCTGGGAAACTTTTCTATTTTCATCAATAGCTGTCCTTTTTGACTCCTATTCATTTGGAATTATATCTATAATTTTATCTACTAGAGCTTCATCATCAAGGCCTTTTTCTCCCATAGATTGTAAGCGGTTGACAATTGTCATAAATCTTTGTTGCACTTTACATACTGGCTCTCCATAAGGAAAAACAAATCCATGATATTCTACTCGAAGCATTTCTCTTCTTGTTTCTATAACCTTGGACGTACCAAAATGAGTAACTTCTAATTTCTTCCAAATATAGTTGGTAGCTTCACATGAAGATATCTGGATATATATATTTCTGGTCATAGAGCATAATAAAGTATTGTGTACCTTGTAATTCAGTTGATATTCTTGCTTCTCTTGGTTAGTGAAAGTACTGACTTCTTTGTCAGGGATTTTATAACCTCCAGTAAGCATAATAAAATTGTCTACACCAGTATTGATAACGAACATCTTCATACGATCTCTCCAATACTCATAGTCATTACCATCAAAGATGGGTGGTCTAGAAGGATTTAGATTGTCTATTGACCCAATATTCATTCATGTCATCTAATACAACAAAAGCTTTTCCACTCCACACGTTAGTGTAAGTAGTTAAAAACGGTAATATGAAATAAATAAAGCTAGTAATACAAATCAGTGGAAAACCTCATTTGATACCAATTTTTGGATCGAATAAGTATATGTATTTGTATATTAGATGGAACAATACAATAGGGGGGTGAATTGTAGGTTTAAAAACTTTGTGTTTAAACACTTAAGAGATTAGTTTAAAAGGTCTTAAACTAATACAAATACAAACACCCACAATTGTATTGAATATAAAAGGTATGATGTAATGTAATACTATTAGAAAAGAAAAGTAATCGTATTCAAGATGAATACAATAATTAGAGTAAAATAAATGATGAATGATTATACCTTAAAGCGTATAGAATCAATCAATACAATATGTAATAGAATGGATGTAATTGAAACAATTACAAATGTAAGAGATAGAAAAGGAAGCAAAACAATTTCCTTTCTATTACAATTAGCAGCGGAAAAGTAAAAGTATTAAAATTATTTTAACCCAAAGAGAAGGGTTATCCTTTCTCCTAGGATAAAAGTTCTGTCTCACCAACACCTTGGTAAGCCCTCGATACGATAATCGGACCGTCTGTATGCCTATCCCCGGAAGCCCTCGATACGATGATCGGACCGTCTGTCTGCCTATCCCCAGCAGCCCTCGATTTTGTAGGTAATCGGCACCTCTGTCTTTCAATTACTTGAAAGCCTTCGATATGATGATCAGACGCACAAAGAACACAGCATGAGAGAAGTCACAACATCTCTCTCTAGAATCTTGATTGAAGAAAATTATCACACTTGTTTTAAAATCTCTTCATTCTCTTTCCTTTCTTCAGCTTCAAATTACCTCCTATTTATAGGCCTCAGGTTCCAACGGTCACATTTCCTTCAACGGTCATATTTCTCCGAAAAACTCAGAGGGACTTGGACACCTGGCATATAACAGTCATATTGAAACAGAAATCACGACATCGTTTTGATTAGTTTGTAACTAACTCAACGACATCGTATTTTTTAAAACAAAAGATATGTAGAGATGAAAAACATGGGTACGATTAATATGAAACATGTTTTTTTAACTAAGTACCAAAACAAGCATGTAATGAAAGTTATGAGAAGCAAAGACAATACAATTTCCATATTCAGTACGATCAACATTGTACGATTGGCATGGTCAGTACGATCAGCATTGTACGATTGACATGGTCAGTACGATCAGCATTGTACGATCAGTATGGTCAGTACGATCAGCATGGTCAGTACGATCAGCATGGTCAGTATGATCAGCATGATCAGTACGATCAGCATGATCAGTACGATCAGCATTGTACGATTGTCTTGTTCAGTATGATCAGTATGGTCAGTACGATACGATAGACATGATAAAAGACATTTGTGATTTCCAAAACATGATATAGAAGTCAAAAAGAGAACTTTTGACTCAACAACAATGTTTTAGAAAATTTTTTCAAAGTGTTCTTGTACATCAATCATGAAAGTTCATCCGATAATATAAACCAATGAATTATTAAAATTAACCCTAGTACTATGCACGTGATCTAGCCACAATGTGTGTACACCCAAGAATAATGAATGATTTTTTTAAAAATATTTAATCAATGTGAGTAAAAAACCAATTGAAGAGTCCTACCTCAATTATGTATCTTTCATTGATGAAGAAAATTTCCTCTAATGATCAATATATGTCATTCTGTTCACTAGGCCCTAATCTGATCTGATCCGTCATTTAATCTCCTTTTCATGAGATTTACCAATGGAGAAGGGATAAGAGATCTAGAATTATCCCAATTTTTATGAAATTATCCCTATAAATTTTACCCTAGTAGTACAGATATATAAGTTTCACTGAATTTAAATGAATAAATTAATCAATTTAATAATAAATGAACTCAATTATTTTATATAAAATTATCAAGGAGACATAACATCCTACAAAAAACTATTTTTAGTCGCACCTAGGGTAAAGATTGTGTCACGAACTCAACTGTGGTCTTGAATTTTGGATCAATGTTTTTATTTTAGTTTTATCCATTTATCTTTAATAAATATTCATGTTTAATATAAAATATATATATAATTTCTATAAAATTAATTTGGGGAACATTAGGCCTCAGAATCACCAATTGTCTTAGTGCTTAGCTCTAGAAATATATATATAAATATTTCAATGTCTAACATTGAAAAAACATAAACTCTAAAATCATTCCTAGTGTATTCCAATGATGGATGAATTCCTTGGAAAATATATTTTATTTCTCATGTTGTTAAGAATGTCAAAAATTAACCCTTTTCATTTATCATTTTGAAGGTAAAGCTGGTTGTAGAGGTCTTTTGTTAAAAATTTGAAAGAATGAAATGAGATTGATTCCATGTAATATGAAAATATTAAGAATATTTTATTTGATAAATACATTCTTAAGGTTCTTATATTTTTTACAGAGAAAAAATTTCAAGAATTTGAGGAAAATGATTATGATTTTGTTTCTAAATAAGAAACAAACATCACAATATTGGCCAGTTATGTCCCAGATGTTATTCAGGTCACTGATAGTAAAATTAATTTCTTTTAAAAAAGATTGAAAATAATTTTATGATGACAATTTGGTGTATGCTAATTTCAATGTTATGATACATTTTTTCATTGTGCTGAGAAACATGATATAGAGTTTAATGACACATATGTACTAGAAAATGATAGGATTAATAATCAATAATTATGATAGGAAATGAAAGATAAATCAACTAGAAACTCTAAAGGTAAGATCGAGACATATTCCATAGGTATTAAAAGACATTTTGGTGAATGTTATTTTTGTATCATGAATGTGTTACTAGTTTGTTATGTTTGGTCACAAGCTTCGTGACTACTAATAATATAGTCTTGAAGAATCAAATAATAAGATAAAAGATATCCAGTAAATAGTGAGATGTTATAGATTTAATGAGTTGGTACATTATTCTGATGTGTGTCTCAGTGATTTTTTAATCAGGGTGGAAATCATCATGACCCGAAACAATATGATGTGGAAAAATTATTTTCTACAATTACAATTACTTAGGGTATATCTGGTAATGTTGTGATAGCTCTAGCGAGCTCCATATTTTTCAAAGGTTAATCATTATTTCATGAGTTAAGACACTATTTTTTGAGGTTATAAGTGATGAAATTTTTGTTTGATTAATGAACTTTTAAGAAATTTTTTATTGTGATTATGTGTATGTAAATCTTCGGTATGACGTGATGAATTCCATTACATTTATGGACATAACTTTTATTGTATTGAAAACATTTAGGGTTAATATGATCTTTTATGATTAAAGTTATTATTTTTAGTATATTAATAATATTTTTGGGATTGTTATAATGATACAATATTTCTAAAAAATATTTCTTGAAGGCTGGTATAAAACCTATCACATATGGTAAGGTCGTGAGTCTTGAACCAATAACATAAGGGATAAAATTGTGAAATTCCTAAAACTGGACTATGTAATGTACTGGTTTGTATAAAATAATTCCATTAAATTTAGTTATTAGAATTATAATGATAAAGATAAATTTTAGAACATATTTTTTATAATATAGATAACCATGATAATGAAAATTGGTTTGTTGATTAGGTGATTCATGTAATTTAAAAAGATGAAAATTTTAATTTAATGAAATAACATTCTTTAGTATAACCATTTTGGTCACTATTAATTTTTAATCATATGAGAATTATATGTTATGATTTTGGGGGATATTTGATCCATTATAAGTTGATTTTGGTGCTTCAGGAATCAATAATTCATCTTGGATACTCATCATTGTAGAAGAGATGAATGTGGGGTGGAAATTTATTAATTTAGGAAATTCAACAACAAATATTAGAACATTCCCTTACGATTTTATTAAATATCATAATAAAATTCACCAACCCTAGTAAATGGATCTTAATGCAATATTTTTTTATTTTACCATTATTTCTGATAAAATCCATGAACTTTTTCAAACATATTTATTTTATAGTTTTTGAGGTCCTTTACAATATATTTATTATTGATTTTCTTATGATCAATGATATATATCACTTTACATCATTATATGGACATTATGTTTCTCTTCAATGTCTAAATCTTCACATCCCACATATTTTATCCTAATTGGAAACCTAGTATAACACCCTTGGATTTTGAGAATTTATTTTTTTGAAGTATTTTAATATTTTTAATATTTTTAGTTAATGTAATTATAAATATTGATTTATATTATTATTTAAAATAATTTTTTTTAGATTACATTATATGATACACTAATGGAATCTTGAACTACCCTAAACACTAACTAGGCTTCCACTATAAGGAATATCGAGATTCCTCAAAACAAAACAATATTATTATAATTTTTAATATCATAAAGTCAAAACCTAGCCATTAAATTTTTAATAAGAATAGTAATAAATACTTATCAAATATTAGTTTTAGTGGTTTTGATAATGAAACTTTAATTCTCAGTAAAGTCTTTATATATTACAAAATACTATTTCCTCAAATAAACTGCTTTTCATGAACTTCGATAAAAAGAAATAAAATTAATTTTTTAAATTCATATAAATTTATTTGGATAAAACAAAAATTATTTCTGAATTTAGAAATACATAATTAACATAGGGTGAACTTTTGTTTTTTTCTGAAAAGTTTTGTTTTTTTATGAATTGTGAAAAATAAAGCATAATAGTTTAAAAACTGGTTTTTTTTTGTTTAAATAATATCTTTACATTAATGTTATTTATAAATTCAAAAAAGATCAAAAATACATGAATTAATCTAATGTAGTTCAATGGAACAATTATTATAACATATTTATATATAAAAAATTATTGAACTTTAGAATGTCTCTTTTACCCGCCTTTTAGCCACATTTGTCGGATTTGCATTAAATGTAATTTTTGCCACATATATGAATTGAATTTTGAAAAAAATAAATACATGGTTGTAATTAGTTTGAAAAATTTTGTCTAATTGGATCAAAATAATTTTTTTAATAATAACATTTAAATTTTATTTACCATGGTTAAAGGTAAATAAGCTAATTAATGGTAAAAATAATATTAGAAGAATATAAAATTACCATAACCCTTATCCAAATTTAATTATATAAGTTTTTTTCAACAAAAATAAACCATATTTATAAAATATAATTCTTTATAAGATAGTCGTGTTATATTAAGACCTTTATTTTATTTTATTTAAATGAGAGTTGAAAATGTCATATTAAGATTTTAATTAACATGTCATATTTAATTAGATGTTATATAAGTGATATGGTTGAATATAATTACTTGTTATAAATAAAAAATGTTTATCTAAATCATGATAATTTATTTATAAATTTTATTCAATAAATAATTAAATTAATTGTGACATAATGATTATGTTGTAATAAATTTATTAAAGGAAGAATAAAATAAATGATATTAAAATTTAAAAATTAAAATCATTTGAGATATTTGATGTCATCAAAGAATTTATTGGATGATAATTAAATGTTAGGGATTATTTAATTTATTTTTTAATGATTCAATTTTTATTATTTTCCAAAAAATTCAAGTGATAAATATTGTCCAAATTGATTTAAATGATATTTCAAAATAAAAAATAAATTTTTAAATGATATAAATTCATAAAAATATAGATCTCAGGTAATTATATATGATAAAATTAAATATTTCACAAATTATCCCATTGGTTTTATTGTTTCAATTTATAGTAGTTATATTAACAATGTAGTGTAATAATACATGTTGTCACGGTAAGAGTTGAATTGTTTCACTAAGGGTTAAATCCAAAAAAGAAATGTTACTTTTGTGACATAAAAATCTAAAATTCATTAGTTTATAATATTTATACCCATATTAATATTATCCTATAACTAACACAAATTGGATCTATTTTAAATCAAAAAATAATTGGTAATAAATTTATAGTTTTGAAATTTACTAATGTGACCCTCCCCCTCTTAGAAAAGGGAAACTATGTTCTCTTTTAGTCACTATTATAATGCATTTTGGATCAGCCAAAACCTTCCCATTTCACCTCTCAAATTCTTTAAATTCATCATAGATTCCCCAACTTGGGAATAAATCCAAAATATGGAGTCCTTTTGTGCAAATCAAAATGAGACACTCCAAGAAGAGGTAATTGTTTTACCAACTCTTCCAAAGTTTATTTCTTATTAAACTTTTTTCCTATGTTTTTTCCATTATGATGTAATAAATATAGAACATAATATAAGTAGATATTTTTTTATGATGATGGTACATCCATATTCATTTTTTTACCCATCCAATGAAAAACTATATCACCATGCGTGCGTACATACACCTTACCTTCTCCATGTCATGGTATATAATATTTTTTCATATACACGCTATTTAGATGCATATAAAAATAAATATATTATTTAAAAAATGAATATGAAATGATAATTATTTGTTGTGATTAATATACAATTCAATTCCATTATTATTAATAATAAAGGGAATGATATCGTCACTCATTTGTACGTACAACTTACCATCTCCACGACATGATGAGATTCATTATCAACATTAACTATTAATATATGATTGTAAATAAATATATAATGAATATTTAATAAATATATGACCTAATAATTCTACTAGAATAATATATATATATCATTTACTTGCTTTCATTCAATACTATAAGAAAACAGAAACACCATTCATGAATACTTACGACCTACCATCTCCTTGAATGGTGTATTCCATATCATTTATCTATCTACTATATATATTTATATACAGATTATATATGATAAATAAATCATTTTTTACATTCTTTTTGTAATTAAATCTTGATGTATTTAATAATATCAAGAATAACAAGTCAAAACACATAAGATTAACAAAGGGATTATTACCCAAAATAATGCATTAAAATGGAATTTTTAATTCAATGGGAAATATAATGTCATATATAAAATCATAAATATTATTATTATTTTGTTAATAATATTTTTAAAAACATTATATCGGGGTTTTGGACACGTATGGAAGAAATCAAACCAAAGGTGATGGTTAATATCACAATCTCATTTTTAGGCGGGATTTTTTATACGTAAGTATTTACTAGGGTATATTTATCCTCCATGTACATGTTTTTTAAAGAAGTAATATAAAATATTATTCTTGTTATTATATAATTGTTTAAATCCATGTTTACCCATTAGTGATGTTTTATGAAATGGTATAAATGGAATATTTTATCATTTTTGATATGAGGTACTTTTGGAATTTCCGACTAAAGTACGAGAAAAATTTTTTCTTTTAATATATACTACATGAATGGATTTTTACCATTTTATAACACCTTCTTTAAATGATTTTACCTTTATAATATTTCAAGTTTATTCTCAAATAAGTTATTTTCTTTTAAAATTGAGTGTCATTTTGATAAATTAAACATTTTTTAAGAATAAATGATATTTTCCTCAAGAATTAATTTCAACTGTTTTATCAATATTATTTTCGGTAAAAGATGACATTATTTAATTAGGAAACCTTTCATGTATTATTTCCATATTTTTAAAGACCCAAAACTTCTGGGGAATTTTTTTTAATACATGGGATTTTTTTATGAGTCCACAAAAACTGACGCTGCTTTTCCAAAGCCCAGTGTGCCCGGAATCAATTTCTGAAGTTTTGTTTGGGTACGTTCTGTAAATGTAGGAGCGGGATTTTATAACTTTTGAACCGGTGCTTGAAATTTAAATATGAGGGCATCATTGAACTCGTAGTACCGATATTCACTTAAGAAGACTTTCACCTTGATGACATATGGTCGAGAATAAAAGTTAGTTTTTGGGTTTTTATGAATAAATTTAATAAAAATAAAGTTCTAACTTTATTTTTATTCTTGTTGGTCAAAACCTCCAAGAGGAGGTTGGGGGTGGGGACCACCACACTTTAACCTCCCTTGAGAGGTTATAGAGGTGGTACCCACCTGAGTTATAAACTCCTCTTCTTGTTAAATGTGGTGGGGACCACCCGGGCTTGTAATCCCTTAGAACTCCCCATTTAAGGTGGAGAAACTCTTCAACTCCATTTAATTAATTTTATGCCAATCCTTAACTTTTATTTGATGGAGCCAATTAATTTATTCTCCCTTTATAAATTTCATTCCAATGGAATAATAAATGACCAATCTATTATTATTGTTGGCATTATTCATTTTGGAAGAACGGAGGAAGAGGAGAGCTAAGGAGAAAAGCTCCCAATGAAGAACGAGGAACCTCATCTTCCAATGAAGAATGAAGAACACCAACAACCTTCTTCGAATTCCTCCCTTGGATCCTACCAATGTGGAGTGTCTTCCACGGCCGACGCAGCCTGAGATTGGGAGTGCATGACGAATGCGACGAACA
This sequence comes from Viscum album, assembly GCA_963277665.1. Classification (NCBI taxonomy): domain Eukaryota; kingdom Viridiplantae; phylum Streptophyta; class Magnoliopsida; order Santalales; family Viscaceae; genus Viscum; species Viscum album. The sequence goes on along the minus strand of OY728143.1, from coordinate 881,628,163 downwards.
ACGATCTTCATCATCTTCTTTTCGTAACTTTTTCAACGAGAAATGAACCCGAGTTAGGGGTTTTGAGTTTGATTTTTGTTTTAGTTCTACAATGTTAAAACATGGGTAATGTTTAGACGATTGTTATCACTATAACATGGAGGGTGAAGCCTTCACGAACACGGACCGACCCCCTCCGTTTTTCCTCGCTTGTTGACGACGGTGGTGGCACAATGGCGTTGTCGAAGGAGTGGGTCGCGACCGATGGGATATGGTGGAGAAACGGAGACCGGTGATGGGCCATCCACAAAGGGAACCAGTGGTGCAGGGCCACCGGGTTGCCCGAAGGGCGCAGCACCGACGTGCCAAGCAGAAGGACAGTCTGCAGCCCCTGGCTGCGGCGGTGCACACGGTCAGCCGCCAGGCCGCTGGAGGGGCGCGGCGCAGTTGCACCGCACTGAAAAAGAAGCTATGTCTAGGGCGTGTCATGGCGGTGGAGCAAAGAAGGTCAGTTGGGCCGGTCACCGGCAAAGCGGAAGTGGCAGGCCGCTCAGCCAGCCGAGAAAAGCAGGACCCAGCGGGTCCCGCGTGACGTGGACCAGCGCCACTTGGTGCTGGTTTAGCTCCCACCCGAACGGATTAGGAATTTGGAATTTCTAGGGGGCGTGCGGCCTCCCCCCTAGACACGGATTAGGCGGACCCCCGTGGGCCGCCAGGGCGTCGGGCTGGACCCAGCGTGGGCCGCCGGGCAGGAGCCAGTGCAGGTCGGGCCGCCCCCTTGTGCCGAGTCAGACCTACGGACTGGGTCAAACCCGCCGACCGGGTCATACCCTAGTCCGGACCCGGGTCGGGCCGGGTCGGTCCAACTGGGTGGGACCATACCCAGACCCGTTTGACCTAAATTCACCTTTTCTCACATAACCTGGGCTACGGGTGTCCGATCAACTTGGGATGACGTGGTAGTTAATGTATTGATGATTTTCTTAAGGATCAGACCCTCCCGGAATCAAGCATGCTAGTGGAAACCCTGAGGATGGTTGTGCAATATTGATTATTCCTGGATCATGTGTTGGTCTGACAGTTCTGATGACTGTTCCTGGATCGTGTGTTGGTCTGACAATTCTAACTTATGTTCCTCGATCATGTCTTGGTCCAATAGAATAGCTGGTCCTGAATCATGTGTTGGTCTGACAGCTCTATCGACTGTTTCTGGATCATGTGTTGGTCCAAAAGTTCTAACTTTTGTTCCTGGATCATGTGTTGGACCAACAGAATAGTTGGTTCTGGATCATGTGTTGGTCTGACAGCTCTAACGATTGTTCCTGGATCATGTGTTGGTCTGATAGTTCTGGTTTCTGTTCCTGGATCATGTGTTGGTCCGACAGAATAGTTGGTCCTAGATCATGTGTTGGTCCGCCAGCATAAATGATTTAGTGGCTATATCTGACCATCTCTATCTCTCTACATAATTTCTATACATGTGTGATCAGAGTCAGTAACCTGTTTTTTCCTCATGATTGAGATGGATTTCTAGATAACTTAGGTATATTTATGGGCATATACCTAAGTGGTGTTATCTTTTGATTTCATACATTATGGTTTAACCTTTTTGGATATTGTGAGACCTTGAGGGTCTCAGGGTCCCTACTGAGTATCGTTATACTCACCCCTTCATGGGCTATGCCCGCACCTCATTGTGTTGGTTGCAGACGACGAACAATGCTTACTGAGGCTGAGTAGCAGGACTGGACAGTACCCGGAGGTGGACCTTACGATGAGTCGGTACATGGAGGAAAATGATGGACGTGGAGTGCTGAGGAGGCCATCTTTACCTACCCTTCATGTAGGAACCCCGGAGGATGATCTAGTAGCTTCTTTTCTTTTTTTTAGTTGTACTTTCACTTTCCAGTTGGGATTGTATTTCCAGCCCCTTTACTTTTCAGCACTCTTTTGTATACATCTTTACTTAGTGATTACTTCCATCTCGTACTCTGTTGTGCATTAGTTTTTAGTTTATAAAGGCAATTCCTTCCTAGTTTTAGAGATTTATGCCTTTAGTTCTAGTCTCCACCCCTAGCCTATGGAAGGCGGGCTTGGGGTAGTCATGGCATGGGCCTCGGAGGATGGATTGTGAAAAATTGGTATCAGAGGAGTCGGTTCTACTATAGAACATAGGAATCCAATCATTCTTTTCTGTGAAGAAATAGTGTAAAGAGTATTGAGTGTGGTTTTCAGTCCAGGGAGTCCAGTGTTGGTGCGGCGGCTGACGTATCCATACACCAGGACCCTGACTTCTGATTTCTGACTCAATGCATGAAAACATGGATTGTGTGTGTGTTACAAGAGTTTTCTTTGTAATATTTGTGAGTCAGGTCACCAGGTATAGCTTATTAACCGTGGTGCACCTGTTTCTTTTTTAGGATGCCTCCACACAGACAGCCAGCCAGGGTTCCGAGAGTTGTATGAGATGACATCCCACTGAGCGATGAGGTCTCGGTGTAGGACCCTATTAGAGTGGAGGCACCATTGTTCCCACTACCCGGTGGGCCACCGATACCACCATCCCAAGCAGTAGAGAGTGCACGCCGCTTGAGCACATTTCACTTGTTCCAGAACTAGAGGCCTCCCAGGTTCAGGGGAGAGACTGACCAACAGGCAGTTGAGGATTGGCTGGAGGCTGTGGTGAGAGTCTTCAGACTGGTAGGGACACCATTAAACCTTATGGTGATCCTTGCCGCAAGTCTTCTTCAGTCAACAGTAGGCAGATGGTAGAGCCTGATGCTTCAGGTACATGATGAGGCGACACTACTCTAGACTGACTTCGAGAGCCTATTTCGGGTGGAGTTTTTCCTATCCACCCTACGTGCGGTGTAGATATAGGAGCTACTGCATCTATAGCAGGGTAGCATGACGGTGTAATAGTACTCAGTGAGGTTCACTGACCTCTCTCATTACTCCATAGATATGGTGCGAGACCCATTCTTTAGGGCCTAGACCTTCGATTAGGAGATCAGGAGAGAGATCAGAGCATCGATGATCTCACTCAGCATCCTGACGCGGGAGGGGGTGTTAGAGAGAGCCCTCCTAGTGGAGAGTTTCCTTGCTGATCAGTCACCAGAAGCGAGACCCACCATCGGTCATCACATAGTGGATTCTTCTGTAGCTTGCAGTAGAAAAATATTGCACAGGTCCAAGTAGACTAGGCCATCTAGTGGAAGACCTCAGGATACAGGATCAGTTGTGCAGGGCACACAAGATAGAGCCAGTCATGCCAGGAGTGGGCAATGCTACACATGTGGTGGGCAGGGTCACATGGCTCGTGACTGTCCGGCCCACCGTACTGATGATCAGAAGACAATTGAGGGATCTCCCAGGTATAGGAAGAGGTTCAATCAAGGTGGACCGCAAGGAGAAGGTGGACGTGGTAGAGGAGCTCTCCATGCAGCTGGTGGTGGACGAAAATTCGAGGTGTTGCGCCACCACCTCCAGGAGGTCCACCCCAACCGCATGGAGCAGGTGGACATGGGAGAGCTCAGGTCTAGGCAGATGAGTATTATTATCATGGTGCTCTGGAGATGATTCGAGGTACAATCTGTGTCTATGCCACCTTAGCTGTAGTTCTTATAGACACAAGTTTCGGTCAGTCTTTCATTTCCACTGCCCTCGTTCAGAGCTCGGAGATTCTGACGGAGTTGTTGGCTCGATCCTTACGTCTAGAGACTCCTACAGGAGCAGACTCAACAATTAAACATTGGTTCCAGAAGTGTGAGCTTACTCTAGGAGGCAAGAGCTTCGGCTAAGATCTCATCGTAGCAATGTCGAGGCCTTACGATGTCATCTTGGGTATGGACTGGTTATCTACAGTCCATGCTCAGATAGACTGTATTAGGTGAAAATTGTGGTGTGTCTGCATATATGGGAGAGGTTTCACCTTCACCAGTGAGAAGAGAGCCTTTGCAGCACAGGACGGACTTACTCGGAGGAGGGTGGAGCCGATCACTCATCAGTTGGCCTGCCTTACCCTCAGAGTAGTTGGTGTGGAGAGTCTGAGCTATCCTGTAGTGGTAGAACAGTACGTGGATGTTTTCCCTGACAATGTTTTAGGACTACCTCCTCACAGAGAGGTGGAATTCTACATTGAATTGTAACCTAGGACGAAACTGATATCTACACCATCATATAAGATGGCTCCCATTGAGCTTCGTGACCTGCGGGTACATCTAGAGGACTTGTAGGGGAAGGGATTCATCTGGCCCAGTGTTTCTCCCTGGGCAGCCCCGATTTTATTCTCCAAGAATGAGGCCAAGATCTTGAGGCATTGTGTTGACTGTCGCTGCCTGAATCAGGTGACCGTGAAGAACAAGTACCCACTCCCGAGGATTGACGGCCTCTTTGATCAGCTGAAGGGAGCGCGATGGTTCTCAAAGATAGACCTCATATCAGGCTACCACCAGCTCAGAGTTTGAGAGGAGGATGTGCAGAAGATGGCCTTTAGGTGTCGTTATGGCCACTATGAGTTCTTAGTTATGCCCTTAGGCATAACCAACACTCTAGAAGTGTTCATGGGACTCTTGAACAGGATCTTCCAGCCATACCTCGATCGCTTTGTCGTAGTCTTCATTGATGACATACTGATCTACTTGACTACTATGGAGGAGAAGGCCTGCCATTTGTATGTAGAACTAAACACGCTCTGAGAGCACCGACTTTAAGGTAAGATCTCGAAGTGCCGGTTTTTTATTCGAGAGGTTCATTTTTTAGGACATGTCATCTCAGAGGCAGGAGTTGCAGTGGATCCATCGAAGATTGAAGCGGTACTTGCTTTAGAGCCACCTAGGAGTGTGACAGAGGTATGGAGTTTCCTGGGTTTGTATGGATATTACCGGAGGTTCGTTCCAGAATTTTCCAGAGTTTCAGCACCACTATCATCCTTGAAGAAGAAGGTGAAACCCTTCGTGTGGTCGGAGAGATGCCAGAAGTGCTTTCAGAAGCTGAGGCAGAGGCTGACTAGTGCCCCTGTCTTGGGGATTCTAGAGGAAGGTGTAGGGTACATAGTTTACTGTGACATATCAAGGACTGGACTCGGGTGTGTCTTGGAGCATGAGCGAGTAGTGATCGTGTATGGTTCTTGGTATCTAAGACAACATCAGAAGAACTACGCTACCCATGACCTAGATTTATCATCAGTGGTCTTCTCCTTGAAGATGTGGCGACACTATCTGATGAGTGAACATTTTTCTGTGTACTCTAATCACAAGAGTCTTAGGTATATATTCTCTTAGAAGGACCTGAATCTGATACAGCACTGGGGGCTTGAGTTCCTCTAGGACTATGACTTTGAGAGAGTCTATACCCCTGGGAGGTTGAATGTTGTTGCAGATGCGCTTAGCAGGAGGTCTGGTATATAGCTTCTAGGAGAGGCGACAGATCAGCTAGCCGCTTTGAAGATATCCTTTGTGGATAGAGACGGATCATCCTTTATACAATCTCATATAGTCACTCCTCCACTTCTTCAGTGATTCAGGGAAGCATGACACGGGGACACTGAATGCGAGACACGACATGCTCAGATATCCATAGGGTAGACACCTGATGGGTTTTCTGAAGGTGGGGAGCATGTAATCCTTTTCAGAGGATGTATTATGGTACCAGTGTCACTTCAGGAGGATTTTTTTAGAGAGATCCACACATCCCCTTTAGCGGTACATCCAAGAGTGGAAAAGATGTACCAGGACCTTCGACGATAGCACTGGTGGCCAGGTATGAAGTAGGTGGTAGCAGAGTTTGTCTCTCGATGCCTCACTTGTCAGTAAGTGAAGGTGGAGCACCGAGTACCAGATGGCTTGGTTCATCCTTTAGAGGTCCCAGAGTGGAAGTGGTATGGGATATCCCTGGACTTCGTTACGGGTCTTCCACATACATCCTGGGGTCATGACTCGATTTGGGTGATCATCGACCGACTCACCAAGTCGGCCCACTTCCAATCGATCAGAGATCATGGTTCAATAGAGAGCTTGGGACACCTCTACATTCAAGAGATTGTGTGGCTACATGGAGTACCTTCTTCTATTGTCTCGGATCATGACACATGATTTACTTCCTAGCTATTGAAGGGTTTGCAGGAGGCTTTTGGGATGCAGCTTCGTCTGAGCACTACCTTCCTTCCTTAGAAAGATGGCCAGACTGAGAGGACCATTCAGACCCTCGAGGACATGATATGTGCTTGTGTCCTTGACCTCAGTCATAGCTAGGAGGATCACCTACCTTTGGTTGAGTTTTTCTACAACATCAGTTACCACTCCACCATAGGGATGACACCTTTCGAGGCATTGTACGGGTGACCTTGCAGATAACCCTTGTGCTGGATAGACACTAGGGAGTCAGCACTTGTGGGACCAGAGATGGTACGAGTTACCATGTAGAAGGTGAAAATCATCCATGAGAGGATGAAGACTACCCATAGCAAGCAGAATTAATTTGCTAACAGGAGACAGAGACCTCTGGAGTTCGAGGATGGCGACCACGTCTTTCTACGAGTGTCACCTCAATGATGTCTACGGAGATTTGGCTAAGGCGGAAAGTTATTATTGATGTTCATCAGACCCTTATAGATCCTCAGTAGAGTTGGAAAGTTGAATTACCACTTAGCTCTTCCAACTTAGTTTCACCAGGTGCAAGACATCTTTCACGTATCTCAGCTGAAGAGATACGAGCACAAACCTTCTCGGATCATCGACCATGGAGATCTGGACATCGACGATGGGGAAATTTTCACAGAGATTCTAGTGTAAATTGAGGATCGAAAAGAGCGGGTCCTATGTGGATGGTTTAAACCTTTGGTGCGCATTCGCTGGCAGCACAGGAACCTTCAGGAGAGCACATAGGAGAGGGAGGCTCAGATGTGTGCTCATTACCCCCCACTTGTTCCCTTATTTTGAGTTGTAGCATACGGGGACATAAAGCCCTGAGGTGGGGAGAATGTAAAGACCCAGAAATTATGTGGATTTTTTTAATACATGGTATTTTTTTACAAGTCCGTGAAAACGGATGGTGCTTGATTCCGAGGCCTGGTGTGCCCAAAATCAATTTATGACATTTTGTTTTGGTACATTTAGAAAAAGTACGAGTGGGATTTTATAACTTCTGAACTGGTGCTTGGAATTGAAATCGGAGGGCACCATTGAACATGCAACATCGGTATTCACTTAAGAAGACTTTCACTTTGAAGGCAGATGGTCATGAATGTAAGTTAGTTTTTCGGTTTTTTTGAATAAATTTAATAAAAATAAAGTTGCGACTTTATTTTTATTCTTGTTGGACCAAGAGGGGGTAGGAGGTGGATACCACCACACTTTAACCTCCCTTTAGAGGTTATAGAGGTGGGACCCACCCGAGGTCTAAACTCCTCTTCTTTTTAAATGTGGTGGGGACCACCTGGGCTTGTAACCCCTTGGAACTCCTCATTTAAGGTGGAGAAACTCTTCAACTCTCTTTAATTAATTTTATGCCAATCCTCTGCATTTATTTAATGGAGCCAATTAATTTGTTCTCCCTTTTTGAATTCTGTGCCAACGGAATAATAGATGACCAATCTATTATTATTGTTGGCATTATTCATTTTGGTGGAACGGAGGAAGTGGAGAGCTAGGTAGAAAATACCCCAAGAAGAATGAGGAACATCATCATCCAACGAAGAATGAAGAACGCCAAATACCTACTTTGACATCCTCCCTCAGATCCTACCAATGTGGAGTGTCTTCCATGCCCAACGCAACTCAGGATTGGGAGTGCATGACAAACACGACGAACAACGATCTTCATCGTCTTCTTTCTGCAACTTCATCAATGAGCAATAATCTCAAGGTAAGGGCTTTGATTTTGAATTTGTTTCTATTCTACAACGTTCAAACTTGGGTTATGTTTAGCCTATTGTTATCACCATAACGTGGAGGGTGTGGCCGCACGAATATAGCTAGACCCCCCTCCATTTTTCCTCACATGTTGACGATGGCGGTGGTGAAGCGGTGCTACCGGAGGTGTGGGTCGCGGCTGACGGGCCGCAGCAGAGCAACGACAGCTGGCGACAGGCCAGCCGCGAAAGAAACCGGTGGCGCAAGGCCACCAGGTCGCTGGAAGGGCACGGCGCCGATGCGCCCTACAGAAGGACAAGCTGTGGTGGTGCACACAGGCCGCCGCCAAGCTGCCGAAGGGGCACGGTGCCATCACACCATGCAGACGAAGAAGCCGCAGCCAGGGCAGGCCGCGGTGGTGTAGAAAAGACGGCCGGCTGAGTCGGTCGCCAGCAGAGCGGGAGCGGCGGGCCCCTTGGCCAGCCAGGAGGAGCGGGACCCATCAGGTCCCATGTGACGTGGATTGCCGCCACCTGAAGCTGGTTTGGCTCCCACCCAAATAGATTAGCCATTCAGGATTTCCAGGGGGCGCGCGGCCTCCCCCTGGACGCGGCTTAGGCGAATCCTCGTGGGCCGCTGGGTCGCCAGGCCACCGAGCCGGACCCAGCACGGGCCGAGCCACCCCCTCGGGCCAGGTAGGACCTGCGGACTGGGTCAAACCCATAGACCGGGTTGGACCACAGTCCGGATCCGGGTCGGGCCAGTTCGGTCCGACTGGGATGGACCGGACCCGGACCAGTTTGACCTGAATTCACCTTTTCGCCCATAACTTGGGCTAAGAGTGTCTGATTAATGAACCGTCTGCGGTGGTAGAAATCTTGGAGCAAGATGGTTATTTTAGAATACCCCACTTTATTTTTGGACGTAGTTGGGGTATGGTTGGGTTGGATTGAACCTAAATCCAACCGCGCCCTCGGAACGGAAACGCCAATAACCCTCAGACTGGGCGTCTGATTGACACACTGTCTGTCGCATTGTGTTCCTTTTGACGAGGAGGAACTTATGGATACATAAACTTGGGATTATGTGGAATTTGATGTATCAACTCTTGGCTTGAGGAGAAAACCCTCCTAAAATCAAGGATTCTAGTGGAAACCCTGAGGCTCGTTATGCACTGTTGACTGTTCCTAGATCATTTGTTGGTCTGACAGTTCTTATAATTGTTCCTGGATCATGTGTTGGTATGACAGTTCTAACTTCTATTCCAGGATCATGTGTTGGTCTGATATAATAGCTGGTCCTGGATCATGTGTTCGTCTGACAGCTCTAACGACTGTTCCTGGATCATTTGTTGGTCCGACAGTTATAACTTCTGTTCCTGGATCATTTGTTGTTCCGACATAATAGCAGGTCCTAGATCATGTGTTGGTCTGATAACTCTAACGACTATTCCTGGGTCATGTTTTGGTCTGATAGTTCTGATTTCTATTCCTGTATCATGTGTTGGTCCGACAGAATAGACGTTCCTAGATCATGTGTTGGTCTGACAGCTTAGATGATTCAGTGGCTATATTTGATCATCTATATCTCTCTACATAAGTTATATACCTGTGTGAGCTGAGTCAGTAAATTGTGTTTTCCTCATTATTGAGATAGATTTCTAGATAACTTAGGTATATGTATGGGCATATACCTAAGTGGGGTTATCTGTTGATTTCATACATTATGGTTTATTCTTGTTTGATTTTGTGAGATCTTGAGGGTCTAGAGGACCCTAATAAGTATCGTTATACTCACCCCTGTATGGGATATGCCTGCACCTCGTTGTGTTGGTTGCAGACAATGGACAGCGCTAGCTGAGGCTGAGTAGTAGGACTGGATAGTACCTGGAGGTGGACCTTACGACGAGTCGGTACACAAAGGAAACTGACAGATGTGGAGTTCTGAGGAGTCCATCTGTACCTACCCTTCAGGTAGGAACCCTAGAGGACAATCTAGTAGCTCCTTTTCTCTTTTTTCAGTTGTACTTTCACTTTCTAGTTCGACTTGTATTTCCATCCCCTTTACTTTTCAGCACTCTTTTGTATACAGCATTACTTTGCGATTACTTTCAACTCATACACTGTTGTGTGTGTGTTTTCAATTTATAAAGGCAATGCCTTCTCAGTTTTAGAGATTTACGCCTTTGGTGCTAGTCGCCAGCCCCTGGCCTATGGAAGGCGGGTTTGGGGTAGTCACGGCATGGGCCTTGGGGGGATGGGTCGTGAAAATATTATTTATATGGTTTAATTATTTTTATGATGGAATTATATTTATGAAATCTATTTGTTTTATATGGATAATGTTATCATGGATTCCTGATTATGAAACCAATATTTATTCCTTGGGTTATGATATGATGAAAGATTTATGTTTCTTGTGGATCACATAATAATGGTTGTATTATGATATGGGAGGTACCTATATCTCCATCTAATGAATTCGGTAAATATTTATATCTCACGATATAAACATGAATGACCTTGTCTACCAATATGTTTATTGGAGTGAACAATGACTACCATGATGGTTATGGTAGTGAACCATGATGGTATGAGAAGTGAACCCATACTACCAAGATGGACTTGGATGAAATTAGTTGAATAATATAGAAATCAATATTAAAATCTTGGTTTCCTACCAATATTCAATGTTTTATTCCGATTTTATGCTTCCTTGTATCATGTTCTTTATTTCCCCATAATTCATGTTTTATGAACATTCAAATTTCATTCCATGATTCATGTTTATAATCTTTGATATTCATGGTATTATTTATAATTTCATGATCATGTTCTCATACCCTTATGCTCATGATTATGTTTAAAAGTCTCTATAATTTTCCCTTACCGAGCATTTGAGCTTACGCTTTTTCTTATGTATTCTTTTCCCCATGTAATAAAGAAAGGTTTTAGTTAGGGGTACTAAAGTGAAATATATTTATTAGATATTTTGAAGATATTTTACCAAATTTGATGATAGAATTCCATGTTTCAAAATACACTAAAAAAAATTATCATTGTGTGTCTACTTGTTTAATGCATTAAGTATTCCATAAAAGTAATGTAATGTCCTTGTATGTCAAGCTTAAGTCATTATAGTTGGGATTAGAGCGAAGGATTGGATAACATTTAGAAACTATTATGTGAAATCTTTAGTGATATCCATAGATATTTTTCTAGGGATTTTTCTAGGGATGTCCCTATGGAGAATTATAAGGATGAATTAATATTTAGGAAAATTTCATGGATTTTTGGTTAATGATAGAGTATGTTTTTTCCTATAATTATATCCATGTATAGATAATGCATGTTTATCTTTTTTTTGGATGAGATTTACCTAGGTTTAAAAACATTGACATGGTTCATTTGTTAATACATGATTGTAACCTAGTACCAGTTAATGGTACATGATGCACCACTTGTTTGACACTCCTGGGGGATATTCTTTGGGAATTCACATACTCTTCATGAACTAGTTTTGAGGATTTGAGATATAGATGTATATGAATAACATAGGTTGAACCTAAGGTCTCATGGATTAAAGAAGGTTTCATAAGTTAGACATACTATAATTTAATATTCATTATTATGTAGTTCCTTATTATAATAATTGTTTTCTAATTTATTCTTTGGGTTTTAGTTAATGATTAGAACCCAAAAGTAACCACATTAATGGTAATTATGATGTACAATTAAAAAATTTTCCATCAAATTAATCGAATGATATGGGAACTGGAATGAAAAGTATCATTGTTATGAATGCCCAACTTTCTCAAGTTATAAATCATCTTGGAATTCCAAATGAGCGACAGAGGGAGAAACATTCTATTAAATAATTCATGAGGAAACATCCATTATCTTTTAGTGGGTCCTATTATCCACTTATTTCTGAAAAATGAATATGTACCAAGGAAAATATAATCTTTGTTCTCTAGTGTTCGAAACATGAGAGAGTCATTCTGGTTGTTTATTGGTTAGAAGGAGAAGCTGACCATTGGTTGACTCTAATCATGAATATTAGGTGGAAAGATGAAATTGAATCCATGGAATGGGGTAGGTTCAAGAACTTATTCTTTAATAAGTACTTTCCTCATATTCTACATAATAAAAAGAACATGGTGTTTCTTGATTTAAATAAAAATGATAATGAATCCATTTGTACCTACCAATCCAACATCACAAGAAATGAGAGGTACATTTTTGGATTTATTATCCATCCTGAAAGTAAGGATGATAGGTTCTTCAGTGGTTTAATGTAAAATATCATATGGGCGTTATCCATAAGTGACTTTAGTAGCTATGAAGGGATTGTACATTATGCATCCATGGTTGAAATGTAAGTTAGAGTCACATACTGATATCTTGATTGTAACAAGAAGAGGAATATGGTGGTTGAAGAGAAATATGAAAATTCTGAAGAAAAAAAGGTTATGAATACTTTATACCTATGTGTGGGAAAATCATTTAGAATTTATTCATAAGGGATCTAATAAATGTTTTAAGTGTGGAAATTAAGATCATCATGAATTTGAGTGATGATGTGATGGGAAGAAGTTAGGTAACAATGTGAATTGAGAGAAAGCTGCACAGAATGCACCTACCTCACATCAGTGATAAAGGTATAAGGATAATGGGAATTATTCTAACTTGTTCCATAATCCAAGGGTTATCATTGAAGATCGACATCATCAACCTCTTAAGGATAATAGAAAAGACAAATCAAATGTAATCACTATTGGTGATGTGAAGTACGACCAAAAAATTGTGTAATGATTGAGTTTTTAAGGATTTGAATTCAGGAATAATGTTGTATCTATACTCTTTTGATATTATGGAATAATTAAACATCTATTTATTGGTCCACTAAAGTTTTTACATAAGGATTTATGAGAGTATGTCGAATGGTATTGATAACCATGAAAAGTTATTTAGGTAATAATGTGATTTGTTTTTAAAAAGAACATGATTAAGGGAAGGATAACCCTTAATACAAGTGTGAGGTTGAAATAATGATATTTGGATAATGATATTTTGGATATGAGTAAATAAATTGGATGATAATAGTTACCTTGGAATGGATTAAAGATTAATTAACATGTGAGTTATACTATCATAGATAAAGTGTACATATTTTGGGACTTATGAATAAGTAATCATGAATGTATTAAATAAGGATTTGTGGTAATTAAGGTTATTTCAATGTTTCAATAGAATAAATGATTAAGGTATTCACATTTTTTTTTAATTAAAAACCATTAATTTCCTTATGATATATGGGAGATAAATGTTAAGCTGATTTACTGGGATTATTTCTAAAATTTCAGATTTTCATTTTTCAGATGGTTGGTGGACTTATCTATTTATGAAATGTTTGATTTAATCTTCGGATAATATTGTGAGATTAGATTACTATCTCACCATTGGTGGATTTATGCAAATTTTTTAACTGGTGTTATCCTTTTTGTTGTGATAAATATATATGGAACGACCCATCATTCAATTTATGGATAACATGAAATGTTAACGCTTTGGGATTGAAAATATCAACTTCACATCATAGAATATGATATGAAGTGAATATTGATCTAGGAACTAAAAATGGGGATGTTATGTTGAAATCTTGTAACTATATTCTATTTAAAAAAAATCAACAGTAAGAAAATAATCGTGATGTAAAATGGTGTCCAATTATCACCATATTTTAGGATATCAATGACCAATTTCATTCTTATTTAGATTATAGATTTTTCATTGTTAATATTATCTAGATCACCCACTTTTTATTATTTTTTATCATTATCAATCTCTATGTTAAATTATGCTTTTCCTCTATTCCCATATCTTCATATATGTTCTCTTATATGAAAACCTAGTTATGAGTTACTTTGGGTATCTTTTATTTTCCAACAATTCCATTTTAAAAGGATGTTTTTGATTTCATTGTTATGAGATGGGTTTCCATGAAAGAAACATTAATGTATTAAACCATTGACAACCCAGAAAAATTTCGGGGATGAAATACATATTCAGTGAGGAAGAATTTAACACACTGAGATTTTGAGATTTTCTTTTTAAATTAATTTATAATTTTTGATATTTTCACATCAAATAATACTTAATATATAATTATATTTTTATATAAAATCACTATGTTTAGGTTACATTGTACACAACACCAAGGAAAGATCGCACTGCATGAATCACAGACTTGGCTAGCGCTACATTGAACACTAAAATCAGTGAAACCACATTTTATTATTATATTTTTTTAAATAATATAGTTATAACCTAGATTTTAATCTAGTAATATTAATAGTAATAAATTCTTTTCAAATAATAGTTATAATGGTTTTGATAATGAAAAATATAATATTTTGTAATGTATTTACATGTTTAAAAATACTATTATCTACAATGAACTTATTATCATTTCCTTCTATTAAAAATAATAAAATAAATTTTAGACACTCATAGGAATTTATTTTTATAAAATAAAAAATATTTTTGAATTTATAATGAAAAAAATAACATAGGGTGAATTTTCGTATTTTTCTAAAAAGATTCAAGTTTTAATGAACACTTAAAAATACGCCATTATAGTTAAGAACTAATTTTATCATTTAAATAATTATTACACATTAAATGAAATTTAAATGACATAATGGATCAATAATACATGAATTAATACTATTAAGGTAATTGTAACAATTTTTATAATAGAATTAGATATAAATATTTATTGAACTTTTGATTATATTTTTTCCAGCCTTCTAGCCTCATCTGTGAGATTAGAATTAAATATAATATTACATCTTATATGAATTGAATTTAAAAAATTGAAATAAATGGTTTTAATAAATATGAAATATTTGGACTGATAGGGTCAAATATTTTTCCTGAATTTTAAATTTTAAATTTTATTTACCATGATTAAAAGTAAATAGGGTAATTAAAGGTAAATATAATAGTATAATTATTTAAAATTACCATAATACTTTTTTTAATTTCATTGGGATATGTTTTTCTCAACCAAAAAAAATTCATAGTTCTAAAATATGATCCTTTTTATTGCACTTCTTTTGGACTAGGACCATTATTATATTTTACATAAAGGATAGATGAAAATGTCGTATGAAAATTATAATAATAATATACATGTTAATTAGAATTTATATAAGTGATATGGTAAAATTTAAATAGTAATTATAAATATAAAATTATTATAAACATCGTGATATTTTATTTATAATTTTCAGATATTAAATAATTAAATTTAATTGTGACACATGATGATGTAGTAAAAGATTTAATAAATGAAGAAACAAATAAATGATATTAATAATATTAATATAAATATAATTTCAGATATTTGATTCCATACACGAATTTATTGGATGATTATGACATATCAGGGATGATTTAATGTATTTTTTTCAGGAATCCTGTTTTTATGATATTTAAAAACGTCATGTGATAAATAGTGTCAAAATTTAAATAAATGATATTTCAAAATAAATAATAGTTTTTAAAATGATATAAAATTCATAAAAATATATATCTCAACAAAAAAACTATGATAATGTTAACTGTTTCATAAATTATCCAATAGGGGATACTTTGGAGATTTATTATAATTATATTAACAATTTAGTGTAAAAAGACAATTTGTCCCAGTAAGCCTTAAATTGTTTTACTAAGGGTTAATGCCAAAAGATAAGGATAATTTTTCAATATAAACAGGTCTAAAATTAATTGATGGATAAAATTTAAAAACATAATAATATTAACCTAAAAAATAACTCACTTTTGAGCAATTTAATATTGAAAATAAATTTATAATAATTTAATAGTTTTGGAGTTTTCTAATGTAACACTTGCCCCTCTTATAAAAAGACACATCTACTTATCTTTTATTCACATCTCTAAATCCTTTTGGATCACAAAATTCTTCCCCATTTCTCCTCTAAAATTCCCTCACTTCATCCTAGAGGCCATAATATTTCAAAAATATAAACTACATAGTCCTTTTTTAACTTAAAAGGAGACACTTGAATAAGTGGTAATTGGTTTACCAACACTTTTAATGTTACATTCATCTTCCACTTCCTTTTCCAAAGTTGTATCCATATTAAAGTACTAAATCAAGAAAATAATAAATTTTGAGATGTTTTTATGGTGATGGAACAACCATATTCATTCATTTACTTATCCGAAAAATAATAATATCACCATGCATGTGTTTGTACAGCTTACTGTATCCATGTCATGGTGTAAACTATTTTTTAATATATACTTTATTTTTATGGATATAACGATGAATTTAAATTATTTAAATAATTAATATAACAAGATAATTATTATTTATGATTCATATACCATCCAATTTCATACCATTTAACCATTAAGGGAATGTTATCATTGCTCGTGTGTATGTACGACTTACCATATTCACGACGCGATGAGATTCATTCTCCATGTTACTATTCAAGAATGATTATAAAAGTATATATAATGAATAAGTATGAAATATATGACATAATAATTCTACTAAAATAATTTATATATATATGTCATTTAATTTTTCATGTTCAATATGATATTAAAAAAGAAACAACATCCGTGCCTATATACGGTCTATCATCTCCATAAACAGTATATTTCATTTCTTTTATCTATCTACTAT
Organism: Viscum album; assembly: GCA_963277665.1. NCBI lineage: Eukaryota > Viridiplantae > Streptophyta > Magnoliopsida > Santalales > Viscaceae > Viscum > Viscum album. The sequence goes on along the minus strand of OY728143.1, from coordinate 881,611,610 downwards.
AAAAATTTATATAATGAATATATATGATATATAAATAACTTTTTTAAATTATTTAATTATGTAAATCATGATATATGTAATAATATCATGAATAACAAGTTAAAACACATATGACAAACAATGTGATTATTACCCGAAACATTGCCATTACATAGAATTGTTAAATAAACAGGTAATATAAAGTCATAAATAAATAAAATATGATATCATAAATATTATTATAATTATTTAATAATATATTTAAAACCACTATATAAAAGTTTCAAACACAAATGGATGAAAACAAACAAATGGTAAGGCATAATATAGCAATCCCATTTTTATCTGAGATTGTTTATAGAGATGTATTTGCTGGGGTATATTTAAAATCCTTGTCCATGTTTTCTACATATGCTTTATAAAATATTCCTTAAATTATTATACTATTTTTTTATTCCAAATTTTCCAATAGGTTAATTTTTATGTTACCATAAAAAATATTCTTTTTTCATTTTTGATGTGAGGTACTTTTTGACTTTTTAACAATAATGAGAGAAAAATGTTTTCTTTTATTGTTTTAAACATGAATAGATTTGTAAGATTTCATAAAGCCTTTTTTCAAAGAAGCTTCCTTTACAAGAATTCTTTTTTATTTGAAAATAAATTCTTTTCATTTGAAATTGTGTGGAATTTTGAGAAAATAAAACGTTTTTGAAGAATAAAGGATATTTTCCTTAAAATTTAGTTTCATGTGTCTTATAAAAATTATATTCCATAAAATATGAAATTATTTAATAAGAAAATTATTCAACTATACTCTACCTATTATTAAAATAATTTAATTATTTTTTTTATGATAGATTTCATTTTTTTTATAAAACTGAGTTGAAGGGAACATAGACAAATGTAAAAATCCTAAAAAAGTCAGAAATAAGGATTTTTACACTAGTCCCATTGTAAAATGGGATGGATATTAGCATATAAAACGTTAGTGTGAAAACAAACATCTATAGAGACTTCCTTGTTTGCAAGAGCATCTGCAAGATAATTTGCCTCCCGATAAGTATGCATGATGATATAGTTTATGGAAGATAGCTTGTCTAAGAAATTTTCCCATCGCATCGTCAACTTCCATGATAGATGTATCACACCCATATTGTCTACATGAACAATGGTATTAGAGTCCAATTTGAACCGTAACATTTTCTAATTCCGTTTATTTGTAATGAACACCGCTTTGATGATGCCATTAATTTCATCATCAAGTGCATTGGTATGTCTAAATGGACTATAAATATCTTTAAATATATCTCAATTCTGATATATAAAAATTGCATTAAAGCATGCATGTCCCAGATATCCCCTCGAGGCATCATCCATGTTACACATTAGACAACCTAGAAAGGAGGAACTCCAGAATAACTCAAGATGGCCATGTGGTGGGGGAATTTCTATTTAACATTTAGACTTTAATGAATGATTAGATCCCTCACTAAATTTTTGCAGTTCACAACATAGGTTTTGTTTTCAAACTTGACAGCCTCATGAATTTGGGTAGTGGTAGCTTGGATATTGAATTTCTTCGTCTTTTGAATGGCCTGGTTAGGAAATCTCCAAATGGTGTGCAACAATTCTGCATAATCCCCCTGAAACAGCATGGATACCTCCATTTAGAAATGTATACTAAGCATGGCCTTCAACAAATCATGGAGAGAAGTGGCAAGGATTGAACATCATAAATTTTATGTATTATGAAATCCTTTTGTTTAACATTGATTATGTTATAAAGGAATGATTTTTATAAATCTATTTGTTATTAATTGTGTTATGCTATGGTGAATGATTTTTGTTTTTTTATGGAACTTGTAAAAATGATTTCATTATGAGATGGGTGGGACCTATATCTTCATATAATGAATTAGGTAATGATTTAAATATCTTGAGATATACAAGAAGGACCTTGTTTCACAAGATTGTTATGGTAGTGAACCACAAATACTAGGATGGTAATGGGATAGAACCATGACTATAAAGATGACATGGGAAGAGAACCCATACAACCAAGATGGCATTGGAAACAATTCCTTCACTACTATTGAAATCATTATTATATGCTTATTTTTCTACCATAATTACATGTTTTATTCCTATAGCATACTTACTTGACTCATGTTCTTTATTTCTACATGATTCATTTTTTATGAATTTCCAATCTCAATTCTATGATTCATGTCTATGATCATTAACATGTACTGTATGATATTATATTTTCATGATCATGTTCTAATAACATTATACTCATTATTATGTTTACAAGTGTCTATATTTTACACTTACTAAGAATATGAGATCATCCTTTTTATTAGGTTTGGTTTTCCATGTATTATAAATAATTGTTTTATTTAGGGTTAATAATGTGGAAGATATTTATGGGATATTTTTAAGATCATTCACCAAATAAGAAGAAATTTATTCATGTTTCTAATTTCACTAAACTAATATGTTATTTGGAAATATATTTGTGTAATTTATTAAGTATTCTAAAAACTTAATGTAATGTCCGTGTACGTCAATCTAGGGTTTTTATACCTAGTATGTTTTATTCCATATAACGGTATAACTTCATTTTCAATCATTTTAGGAGAATGTTTTAGAAACCCTATTTATGATTTGGTTTCTAAAAAATGTATTTTACAATGTTCAAACATTGAATAATGAGAAAACATTATAATTTATGTGTAAAAATTTATTAATTTTTGGGAAGATTCAATGCGGTGAGATTTTATAAAAGAAAACTATATACGATAGTGTATTCAGCCCGCAACACTAAGCATAAATGATAGGTAAAATATATAATCATTATAACCTTGGCATTGAATTGGGATGTATTAATAGTATTAAATAATTTATGATATAAATATGTATATATTTCCAAGTCAATATAAATTATTTAATTGAAATTCATTAAAAGCAATGAAATTTTCGTAATGAAATTTTATTCTTCTATAATATTTTTTCATAAAAATTGATTTTTATGGATTTAATGAGAAAATATTTTAATTATTTTTTTAACTTTTATAAGATATATTATAAAAAATTAATCTCATTTTTCAAACCAACATAAAAAAATTACTTGGGATTAAATTTATGAAATTTTTGGATATATCGATTTTTCAATGAATATTGTAAAATACTGATTTTTGTAAAAATTCCATTTCATATAATTAAATAATTTAATTTAAAATTAAAATTAAATATTTAATATTATATAAAGTGAAATAAATATTATTATTTTATATTTATTCCACTTAATTAGTTTTTACTCTTCTTTATATTGTAATTTATTATATGTTTGTTTTTAGAACGGCTTTTTCTGAAAACAATTTTATAGTGCATAATTTTTCTCTATTTTAGTTAATAAAAATAATGCCTAATAAAGAATGTTTTAAATTTAATTTATATATAAATAAATAAATATTAATTTTTATTCATAAAAATCTTATTAATAGTCATATAGTAAATATAAAATCATATTTTTCTAGAAAATTACACATCTTAAAAACCAGTTTTTTTGTTAGATAAATGGGTTTTCTTTTATTTAAAAACATTCCACTTATTTTAATTGAATTTGGTAAAATATATTAAATATTTTTAATCATAATAAATCATATTATCTAATAATTTCTTCTTAATGTTTGACCATACTAAATAGTGAAAACATTAGAAATCAATTATCCCAATTATAGTGAAAACTGGTTTATTTAGAGTTAAAATAAAAATATGTGGGTTAAAAGAACCTAGAAAGAAGATTAAAATCTATTTTATGGACATATTTTTACCTTATATGGTATAATTGTTTATAATGGTTTATTCTTGGGCCTTTTTTATTTTCAAAAATATTTGTACACATTTTTATATTAATAAATTACAATTATGCTACTCACCTCACATATAAATGGCTACCCACTATCCCCTTCTCATCAAACCATAAAATCCCATTTACATAAAAAAAATACCCAAATACCTTCCTCAAATAAATGACCACATATATCCTTTATTTTTACCATAAATCCATCCTAAGAAGGATTTTAGTGCCTACCTATAGAGGTTTTCTAAAGAAAATAAATATTGTTTAACCAAAATTTTTAATTTTATTTCTTCTTAAGCCACCATCTAATATTATTAAATTATTAATATATATTAAATTATATATATAGAAAATATATATTTTTTCATGTTATTTTGAAAACAAAAATCCACCTCCTATTCTATTTAATGGGATATGGAATCATCATTCCTGTGTGTGGTAGACTATAACCTCACGAACCTCTATCATTTTTTTCCTTCATCACCTCCCATGAATTTTTATAATGATAGATATAAATTACATAAATATATATATATATATATAATAAATTTTTAACATATTAATACATATTTAGTTAATATATCAAATATAACATCTTATTATCAGTTCCATGGTGCATGTAATAACATCGATCATGTGTACGGTGGACTACCACCTCATGAAGTGATAGGATTTGTTTTATTCTAATGATTTACATGGAACATAAAAAGGGTAACTTAATTGAATATATATGAAATAAATTAAAAAATTATTATACTAATTAAATACTAATAATTATAAAAATATAATGTATCATTTAATTTCTTACGCTTAAAATGATATTTTTGTTCATTCGTACTTGTGGACTACCACCTCCACAATTTTATCTGACTCCATTTACATCACTAAATTTCCTTGATGATATATATATGTATTTGTGTCTGTGTGTGTGTGAGAGAGTGTATTCAAAGAAATAATTTGGTACTTATGATATTATGATTATAAATACTTACCCTTTTTCATAATGAACATTGAAATATTGAAATGTTACACGTGCATATGTATAACCTACTATCTCCTTGATCGAATCATGGTTAAGTTTTACTAAAATTAAATCATGATTTGAATTAAAAGTATATTTAATGAATAAATATCATAATTACACCATGTTTATTATTCATTATATGTTTAGTAATGGAAACATTGACTAACATTCAACCTACCAAAGTTATTTTTGACATATAAACTCAATATCATCAAAATATATGAAATGAAAATAGTTGATAATGTAATTGATTGTAACATGGTATTAAGTGAAATAGAAAGGGATAATAAACATGAAAAAGGATCTCAATAATGTAATTAATTAACATATGTATATTATTTATTGATAAAGAATTAACGTGATGAATTGGACTCAAGATAAAGGACTTTATCTTAATTTATTTTTGTTAATGAATATTATTAATGTATTCAACTCTATTACTTTGCGAGGTGTATATAAAGCCCATAGGGAACTCTATATAATCAATTTATCTATTCAATTTGAATTAAAAAATTATATTTTATCCTTTCATGGGTCTTGTGAAGATAATTTAACTATATTGGTGATATGATTTTCATAATAAATACTCTTTTAATGTTTCCCTTTCAAATAATATTTTTCTTCCAAAAAAATTTTTTTTAAAATTATTTTCTTATATGGACATGAGATTTTTATAAATTTAAATTTGGTCTTTCATTGAATGGTTTTTAAAGAGAAATCATTTTAAGAAATGTTCGAATTTCTGTACACAATAAAAAAGGAATGTTTTATTTTAATGTATATAGATTAAATGAGTTTTTTCAACCACTAAAACCGTAATTTGATGTTGGGATTCAATTATAGGAATTCATGTTTTCTTAAAAACTGGTAATTCCAATTGTATATATATTTAAGAATTGAAAATGTATTTTTATAATAAAATGGTACATTGATATCAAAATTATATTTGTGTAGGAGTTTTAGACACCATTTGAAATGTTTTATGATCTGAAAGTGAAAAAAAAAACTCTTAATAATATTGTACAAGATCGCTATAAAAAAAAGGGTGACAGTAATAAAACATAAATGAAGGGTTGAGCCCCATTTTATCCCATGGGACAACATGATATAGATTATATAAAGTGTTGAGGGCCATTATATCTCATCCAAATCCAAATCCATATTTTTTTAATTTTCTGAAAACACTTTTAAGATAAAGTCTGAAACTTCACAAAATTAAAACACATCACAATTCACTCAGAAAGAACCCAAAATAAAAAACAACCATAACTGCGTGCCAAAGTAAAACAATTTTGAAATTCAAAACACCTAAACTGAATGTTCGTGCTTTGAGAACCACGTCGTGCCTCCTCGATTCCAGAACCACCAAAACACTGATATGAGGGTCACAGTCCACACATCACTGGCACCATCATCACTCCACCAACGTCGTTGTCATTGACATCACCATTGTCCATACCAATCAACACAGTTCCAGTCACCGACCAGAACGAATGCCGGCCAGACCCGTCACTCCACCGGAGAAAATCCCACAATCCTAGAAAATCAAGATACACCACCATCATATACATCAAAGAACAAACCACCATAATCGTCATTCGAGCACCATCGTCACCATTGTAGCATGCTGGATGCGCCTCCCGGATACCACTATCCGCTCGAACAACACATCCCAAACCATCCATGAAGGTCGCCGCACCTACCGACTTGGAAAGGAGCATTGGACCAGGACGACAGAGCAGAGTATGAGCGGCATGAACCACAGACGGATTCCTCCATAACCAAGACAGAGCAAATCCATAACAAAAAACACCAACAGAACCTTCATCGGACTGGTCTCGAGAAGATTGACCGCCAAAGACAATAAATCAAACAAATCAATACTGAGAACCGAAGCATACCGCGCAAGGGGCACCGTCATCCGACGAACCCTGCCTCCCAAAACCGTTGAGGTACCATCGCTTCGGATCCAACTCGGAGAGAAGAAAAAGGGCCATGATGGTCAGGGCAGGGATAAGAGCGGCCTAGGTCTCCAAACGGTGGCAACGCGGTGAGCCTAAAACCAGAACCACAAAGCAAAGTCGAGCCGAAACGGAAGCGCCTAGAGAAAAGACGACCGTCGAAACCCTTAACCCAAAACCCCTGTGCTACAACCACTCCAAATCTGACCTAGAGAGGAGTGGTGGAACGTGAGATTAGGGTAGGGTTGAAGCAGCCAGAGCCTTCAATTGTAGCAAGCTTCGGCAGGACCAAAAAAGTCACCCTAGTAGATGAACACCAAGAAAAACGCACCTTCATGTTTCCAAATCGAAGCGGCTCAAATTTTGTTAGAGAATCATTGACAGTGACCACCTCTGCCACTGAAGAAGCTCCGTCCGAAGCCCTCATCAGAAAATGAGGCTACGTTGCCTCGCTGCTAAAATCACAGATCACGGTTGTCATAGGAGACCAAGAAGGTGGAACACGGTTCAGAAATCTTCTTGAGGAGGCGACACCAGAACGAAATCCTTCACATGGTATTGAGAAGCTGCAATGACAAAGGACCACTCCGGGACATACTGGGACATTCCGGAAGAAGGAGGAGGGGGAGGCCATGCCGGAGAATCCCTCTGGTTCAACGCCGAAGACAGCGATCGAGCCTCCCCCTCCGGATTGACGCTGAGTGAAAACCCTAGATCCGTGAGAGGAGGGAGTTTCGCCGCTAATGGGTGATCCCGATAATGATTATATGATATTTGAGACCCATTATAGCTCTATATTTCATTAGGAAATTATTATATTTTCTGAAAAAATTTCATTAGAATCTACTAATATGGTAATTATAACTGAAATTTCTTTTAATTTGTTTTATGAATATGATGCTCTATGATACCTAAAATGTTTTATTATTTTATTGGCTTTAATGTATATAATTTTTAAATAGTTTTGTGTATTTATTTATGTGAAATTTTTTATTTTATTCAACTAAATAACATTGATGATAATGGTTTGTCATGTTTTTTCATGATTCTCACTCGATTAATAGTTTTCATATTTTTTATTTCCATTACTATGCTTTTTGATCAATCCCAATCAATAAAAAGTATTACATAGGGTTTGATAATGGGAAAGGGAATATAAGAAGTCAATTTGGAAATTTTGAAAAGATTTAATGAAGATAAATCATGGGTTAGTTTAATTTTTTTTATTGTGGTGAAAATAGATACAGATTATAGGTTTACACATTTTATTATATGGTTTTAGAAAGTATGAATTGTGACCTATTTTTATAAAGTCATAAAACGAAAAAGATCCTAAAAGTTGAAGAAATGTTGATTTTTGAATAAAAATCGAGATTATTTTATGTATACGGTCATTTCCTTACACACTTACAAATTGAAAAATCATACATTTGACTTCCATACCCAATTCATTGGATAGATATGGAAAACCCATATACTATGTTAAAACATAATCATAAATCCTTGGATTATAATAGAACCACTACTAAAAATTTAGACTATATACACAATTTGGAACTGTGGTTATAAGCCCAAAAATTATTGTTATAGGTTATAGTCGCGGTTCAATGAACCATGGATATAGGGCTTTATCCACAGTTCAAATCATGGCTATAAACCTTCGATTTTATAAAAAAACTCCCCATCCTAGACAGACTCCCCCCCCCCTCACCCCTATACACCCCCTTCCCTATAGACCCCATCCCCCTACAGACCCCACTTGCACCCAGGGGTATATCCCCTTGCCCCCACCCCTCAGAAATCCCCCCCCCCTTTGGACAGAACACCATGCCTCCCTGCAAGCACCTTCCCCTACAGTCCCCCCTTCCCCATGTAGATCCCCTTGCACCATGGACAAACTCCTTTCTCACTCCTCCCCCCTGCAGACCCCATCCACTTGCACCCAAGATAGACACCCCTTACACCTCAGACAGACCCCCTTTCACCCCTAGATAGACCCCCCTTTCACCCCTAGATAGACCCCCCTTCCACCTGGGACCCCCCCCCCCCGCACAACCCCTCCCTCGTTGAAAACCCCCTGCACCCGGGACACACCCCCTTTCACACCTAGAAAGATACCCCTTGAACCGTGTACAAACCCCCATTCACCACTTGATATACCCCCATAACACCCCAGGATAGACCCATGTTTCTCCCTGAATAGACCCCCTTGCACCATGGGCAAACCCCCTTGCACCCCTAGACGATGCCCTTGCACCCCTGCAGATCCCCCTTGCACCATGGACAGACCCCCTTCCCATTCCCCTGCAGACCCCCCCCCCCCCCCGCACACCAGCTTCTAGACCCTCCCCCCCCCCTCTTGTACAACCCTTCTGTCAAAAGTAGTCCCCTCCCTCCTAGACAGACCCCACTTTCACCCTTGTAGATCCCCCTTGCACACTGACATACCCCTACCCCTCCCCCTGCAGGCCCACTCTCCCTTCCCCCTGTAGACCCCCTTACACAACTAGATATACCCCCATGCCCATCCCTCCGGAAGACACCCCCTCAACCATACAGACCCCCTTCCACCACCCCCATCCCCATCTTAGACCCCCCCGAAGATACCCCCTCCCTACCTCATGGACACCCCTCATTCATTTCTGATACACTACTTTTACCTACCCATGGAAATTGAGAATTCTTAATCACCCGATTATCACCCATCACTCCATTGAATCATATTAAAATTGAAAGAAAATTGTGTTAGCATTATGTGTAAATGAAATAAATAGATAAATCCATTATAAAATTTAATGGAAAATGGATAATAATATAGTACTCATAAGGAAGCAATCTGATTTCATGAAAATCGCACTAGAGAAATGAAAATACGCATTCATTTAAATCCTAGATAGACCCCAACCCTCTCTCTATAAAGGCCCCCCTCCCCTCCCCCTTCCCCTCCACCCTGCAGACCCCCTAGGACAACCCCCCCCCCCTCCTGGACCCCCTCCCCCTTGACAGCCCCCACCCCCATCCCCCAAACGCATACCAGCTACCACTGAAGCCCCTCATATTAGCCATTAAACCTTAATTAACTATATAAAAACTCCATCATTTCCCAATATGTTAATATCTTCTCAAAGGCTGAGTTTATAAAAAAATCCTATGGTGGTGAGAAGACTGCAGCACAAAATACCAGCCCTTAATACTTAATTAATAATATAAAATCTCTATCAAATCCCTATAAGATAATATCTTTTCTAAGGATGAGCACTGAATCAGCTATGTACCTAATTTTAGTATAAGTTCATTTTTGGTTTCAGTATAGTGGATCCATATCAGTTGTGTGCCAATATTGAGGAGTAGACACCACAAATATTTAAATTCCATACCTATTCTAATAGACTCATTTCCTTCTCATCCGTAGTTATTATATAGATTATAGAACACACCCCTTTTCATCTCAAAATTACCATTGATGTCTCTCTCTTAATATCATCAATTTAGTACTACTACTATAGTGGTTACAACCTGAAGTTATATTCCCAAAACAAGATCATTCACCTATAAATGTCAGTGATCTCATCAGTAAACCAACCCTTCATCCCACCCTTAGTGTCACATACAAGACATATTTTAAAGGTATTTTTCATTTAATTTACATCCTTTGCTTTTTTTGGGGGTTTTCAATGCATTTTTGAAGGAAATGGTGGGTTTCCATAATTTGGGTCAACTCGAGAGCCCATTTCCAGTTTTGACAATAAATTTTGTTTGTTTAATAACTCCCTCGTTTTTCAACATTTTTAACTCATTAAACTTCCAAAATGACCTTCATTTAACTATTAAAACCACCAATGAATTTTGGACCCCTTAAAAATTCATTTGCATCTTGGATTTGGGTTATCAAGTTGGGTATTGGGCCAACCCGAAAGCCCATTTCCAGTTTTAAAATTGTTTTGTAATTATTTCATAAAATATTCAATTTTTATTATTTTTCGGTGATTCCACCTCTCACCTTCTCCCACTGTACCTGGCCGCACCCCAAGCTTCGTTTCCCCCTCTTTGGAGATCGCATCTGTCGTGAATTAGGGCCTAACTTCTCTGGTTTCTAAAAACGTCCAGTTTTCTCAAGTAAGTGACTATCCTTCTAGTTCTCTCCTTTTCCTTGAGATTTATCTTTTTTTTTCTTGAATCCCCAAATGTCCAGAAGCTAGGGCTTCGTACCTAGGGTTTCATTTTGGGTTTCATGGTTCAATCCTCTGGTTTTAGGTTTGATATCACTTCCTTGTGGCGCGGTGGTCGTGCGGTTGAAGTTCCGCACTAGGATTTGCGGTTCTTGAATCTTTTGGTAGGTGATTCCATTGTGTGTGCAATTTTTTGGGAATTTGCTTGCTGTGTTGAGGGTGAATTAATGATTATTGAATTTTAATGTTTCTGTAAAAATTTGTTTTAGTTTCATTTACAATGCAAATGAATTGTATGTTACAATTTTTGGTGAAATTGAGGGTTTTTCATGCAAGTCTTTTATTGGTTCATTTTGGGATGAACTCTAATCACATAGTTGATTTTATTGAACTGTATTAGGAATTAAAATAATTTTTTAAATATTTATTCTCTTTGGTTGTGGCTGCAAAAGTTTGTTTAAATTATGTTTGAGAAGCAAATGGGCATTAAGTGCCATGTTGGTGTGAAAATGGTGGTTTTTAAAATATATAATTTCTTGGTTCACATTGGGCTGCCCCATAACTGAATTTTTGGTTTTATTAAATTGTGTTGAACTGAATTTTGTTTTGATGACTTACAAGTGTTCACATACTGTGAAAAGTGGATATTTTAAAGAGTTTTGGGTGCAAAACAATGTGAAGTTTTGAGAGGTTGTTTTATTGAAGATCAAAATATTTTATTGACTGTTTCAAATGATATAAAATGTGTGTAGCTACTATACTATTTGTTTGTGACCAGTAGTGATACTTTACATGAAAAAGTATGTGTGTTGTTTGCTGAAATTGTTTTAGCACAAAAGGGGGAATCCCAGGTACTTAGGTGGGCGGATATGTACTAGTACGGCTAGTGGACCGGATGGGTTGTGTCCCTGTTTCACTGAGCAAATGGATAACGACAACACTAACTGAACTATGTGGATGTTATTTGGGGACCACTAGGTTATGGGTTTGTTCCCTACTAGTGGCTCGTTCACGGGAAAGGATTGTGACTTGGATACTTTACACCGAGGTACGAGGTACATAGGGCCCGAGACTATCTAGTTGCCTAGGGGTGTTCCCAATTTTTGTGCTCATTAGAATTGTAGTATTTACCCTTGTTGTGGGATCTTTCGGCAGTACTTTACAGTAGCTCAAATGTTTATTTAATGTGTTATCATTCTGAAATTCTTGGATTGAAAACTGTTTTCATTTGAAAGTTGCTTTTCTTGAAATTTTTAACATTGTTTCACCTTGTGTGTTAAAATTGCTAGTTTTGTTCCCATTGTATTGCATCCTCTTTGGAATCTTCTGGTGGTATCCTATTGGGCTTAGGCTCACACCCTACTTACACCCCTTGGGTGTAAGTAGAACTTCTTATGCTTGACTCAGGTAAAGGGAAGGCTAAGGGTGATGGCGCTTCAGGGTGTTAGTCCCCATCGTTGGGGCAGAGTTGTGGAGAAGGCTTGCGGGTGATGACACCCTTGTTGTGTGAAGTGATTGGGGATGTCTTGATGTTGTCATTATTTGTATGTGGACCACTTGTAGTGTCTTTAAACATATGTATTCAGATCTGGTTTTTTTATGAATGGTTTAGCATGGAAATTTCAGATTCTTATTATTGATTGTTTTATTTGTTTTATGCTTTCATACTCGGGTAAATCGTTCCCAAATCATATTGTTTTATACCCGGGCACTTGTGCCAACCCGTGGGGATAGGGAATGCCCTTTGGGCCTTGCCACGGGCCAGGTTTGGTGCCGTTAATGGTGGTGACCAGATCCGGTTCGTGACAAAATGGTATCAGAGGAGGTTAATGTTTTTGGGCTATATTGTTATTTTGACATGAGTCGGGATAGACAGGAGCTAGGACTGTCAGGGCTCGGGGTATTGGTTGTGAGTAGGGTGCCTGGCCCGCACCTCTCATGGCAGACCTTGAGTCACTAGAGGATGTTGGAATTTACTGATTTACTTCACTTCCAGGTGAGACGTGTGGGCTGCAGACCACATGTGGACATCAGGCAGATGTGGAGTAGTTGTTTCTTTTATTACAAGAATGTGTTTAGTTTGTTTATATTTGATGTATTTGATTACAATTTTCAGAATTGTGGTATTGACCATTGTTTTGTGACTGTTGCATTTTGTAGCAACATGCCTCCCCGGAAAGCTCCCACGCACCCACAGGAGGAAGCTGGAGAGAGTTCTCCCACGCCGATTGATCAGAGGCTAGTCGAGGCCGTGGTCCGGGCTGTCCAGGCTCTAGGATATGGACCAGCTCCAGCTCCAGCTCCTGTTAGAGAGGATTATACTGGTCCTAGAAAGGACAAGGCCCAGGAGTTCCTAAAAAATAAGCCTCCAACCTTCCGAGGCAGCTCAGAACCCCAGGAAGCAGAAGAATGGATCGAGAAGATCGAGCGTATGTTTGAGTTCCTGGAAACACCCGAGGAGCTCAGGGTGAAGTGTGCCTCCTTCCTATTGGAGGGTCCCAGTCGTAAATGGTGGGAGTCAGTGCTTCAGGCTGGGAAGAATGATCAGATGCACTGGGGAGATTTCAAGGCTGTCTTCAATGAACAATATTGCCCTGAGGTGTTGGCTTATGCCAGGTCTAGAGAGTTCATGGAACTTGTTCAGGGGAATCTATCTGTGATGGAGTATGCCAACCGTTTCGCTGAATTGGTTCGGTATGCTCCAGAAATTGTCTCTAATGAACAAGCGAAGGCCCAGAGGTTTGAGAAAGGCTTGCGACCAGAGATATACTCACAGGTGTTCTTGTTTAAGCTGAGGACCTATGCTGAAGTTGTTGATCGGGCGTGCATGGTGGAGATTGATAGGAAAGGCAGGGCTGGTTTCTATGGTTCAGTATCAGCAGTGGGAAGTGGTAGCTCCTCAGAGAAGAAAAGGAAGCGGGAGGATCATGTGAAGAAAGGAGGGGGCAGTTCAGGCCACTCTTCCAGGCAGTTTTCTTCTGCTGCTTCTGATGCAAGATCGGTCGTGTGCCACCAATGTGGGAGGCCTGGGCATATCCGACCAGCATGTCCACTTCCTCCAAAGCCTTGTTTCCAGTGTGGAGGTATGGGGCATTTGCAGCGTTTTTGTGGTGCGGCACGTCCACTTCCGAGTGGGGTTGGTTCAGTGGCTTCAAAAGGAGTGCCAGCACAGTCCGAGCCGTCGAGGACTGGTGGATCTCGATTTGGTGGTCGTGGTGGTAGGGCTGGATCATCTTCTGGGCAGAGCCAGTTCAGGGCACAACCACATACTAGCGGTCGTCCTCAGGAAGATACTGGACATCTCCATGTAGTGGATCAGTCACCAGCAGGATCAGAGGCGGGACCGTCGACAGTTCGAGGTACCGTTCTGATCGCATCTTCTATAGCTACTGCTCTTTTTGATACTGGTGCCTCTGTTTCATTCATTTCTGGACATTTTGTGGACATGCTGAATTTGCCAACTGAGTTGATGTCTTTTGCGATGGAGTTGGTGACACCATTGGGAAAGAAAAAGGAGCAGGGCCAGAGGTGCCCCTCGTGTGCACTTTCTGTGTCAGGGGTCGAGATGGAGTGGGACCTCTTGGTCTTAGATATGGACCTTTTTGATGTCATACTCGGGATGGATTGGATAGTAAACTTCCAGGCACACATCGATTGCTACAGACGGCGGGTGAGTTTCACATCACCTGATGGGAGTCGTCAGGTTTTTCATGGAGAATGGGATCTACGATCAAGTCGCGCAGGGCCTCCACTCCCAGAGTTGGGAAGTGTTATCTTCCAGTTATCTTCGATTGTGCTAGAGGATGGTCTTTCCCCTGAAGGTGCACTACCTCATGTAGTGAATGAGTTTCCCGAGGTATTCCCTGATGATTTTTCTGGTTTGCCCCCAGAGCGGGATGTGGAGTTTTCGATTGATCTGGCGCCGGGAACACAGCCGATATCTCTTCCCTCCTATCGCATGGCCCCCACCGAGTTGAGGGAATTAAAGATACAGCTGGACGACTTAGAATCCAAAGGATTCATTCGCCCGAGCGTCTCTCCTTGGGCCGCTCCTGTGTTGTTTGCAAAAAAGGCTGATGGATCCCTCCGGTTGTGCGTTGACTACCGAAAGCTGAATAAGGTAACAATTAAAAACAAATACCCTTTGCCCAGAATAGATGATTTGTTTGATCAGTTGAAGGGGGCAAAGTGGTTCTCAAAGATAGACCTGCGTTCAGGGTATCATCAACTCAGGGTGAAGGAGTCAGATATCCCCAAGACAGCCTTTCGAAGCAGGTATGGCCACTTTGAGTATTTGGTCATGCCCTTCGGATTGACCAATGCTCCAGCGGTATTTATGGCACTAATGAATAGGGTGTTCCATCAGTATCTCGATTCCTTTGTTGTGGTGTTCGTGGATGACATTCTGGTATACTCTTGCTCTGAGGAGGAACACGAACATCACTTGAGGATCGTTTTGGGTACATTACGAGATCACCGCCTCTATGCAAAGTTGTCAAAGTGCACTTTCTGGATCAGAGAGGTGAGATTTCTGGGGCATGTGATCTCAGAGCATGGAGTTTCAGTGGACCCTGAGAAAATTAGTGCAGTCATGTCATGGGAGAAACCGAAGAATGTGTTTGAGATCAGGAGTTTTCTTGGCTTGGCCGGTTATTACAGGCGATTTGTTCGGGATTTCTCTCGGCTTGCTTCACCGATGACTTCCCTCACCCAGAAAGGGGTGAAGTTTGTATGGGGTCCAGAATGTCAGGCATCGTTCGAGGAGCTGAAGAGGCGGCTGACTACCGCCCCTGTGCTGATTTTGCCTGAGGCTGGGAAGGGTTATGTGGTTTATTGTGATGCTTCAGGTATGGGTCTTGGGTGCGTGCTTATGCAGGATGATCACGTGGTGGCTTATGGCTCTCGCCAACTCCGACCACATGAAAAGAACTACCCTACCCATGACCTGGAGTTGGCAGCGGTGATGCATGCTTTGAAGACATGGCGTCACTACCTCTTTGGCGAGAAGTTTGTGGTCTACTCTGATCACAAAAGCTTGGCTTATATCTTCTCGCAGAAGGACCTCAACTTGAGGCAACACCGCTGGATCGAGTACTTACAGGGGTTCGACTTTGACATTGTCTATACCCCAGGCAAGGGTAATGTGGTGGCCGACGCTTTGAGCAGAAGAGTTCCAGTGCAGGATTTGAGGAAGTCTAGTGATGAGTGGACATTGATGGGGATCTTTTCTCAAATGCATGTGGAGGCTAGGGAACACAGTGGAGGGGCATTCTTGGCAAGTGTCCAGTTGACTCCTTCTCTATTAGAGTTGATTCAGCAGGAACAGCCCAGTGATGATCTTTTTCAGCGGTCTAAGCAGTTTCTTCATGGTGAGGAGACATCCTCTGATTGGTCGTCATCTCCCGAGGGCATCTTGTGCTTCAAGGGCCGTTCAGTAGTACCGTTATCTCTACAGAAGGCAGTGATGCATGATAGCCACCAGTCTCAGTGGGCTGTCCATCCAGGTGCCACTAAGATGTATTATGATGTCCGTCGGCATTTTTGGTGGCCTGGTATGAGACGAGACATAGCAGACTTTGTTTCGAGATGCTACACATGCCAGCAGGTGAAAGCAGAGCACCAAAGGCCCTCCGGTTTGCTCCAGCCATTACCCATTCCTACCTGGAAGTGGGACGAGGTTGCCATGGACTTCATTGTTGGCTTACCTCGTACACCTCGGGGTAAGAATTCCATTTGGGTGGTGATTGATCGTCTGACCAAATCAGCCCACTTCATTCCGATCAGAGATACATCTAAAGTGGATGAGTTGGGCCATTTGTATCTTCAGGAGGTGGTGAGACTCCATGGTGTACCATCAGCTATTATCTCGGATAGAGACCCCCGCTTCACTTCTCGATTTTGGGAAGGCCTTCAGAAGGCCTTGGGCTCTCAGATTAAGATGAGCACGTCGTACCACCCTCAGACGGATGGTCAGACAGAGCGGGCGAATCAGATTTTGGAGGACATGCTTCGTGCATGTGTCTTGGACTTTGGAGGTTCTTGGGATAGCCATTTGGGATTGGTTGAGTTTTCTTATAATAATAGTTACCAATCCTCAATTCGAATGGCCCCTTTTGAGGCGCTCTATGGTCGGCCATGTCGGTCCCCCCTATGTTGGGCTGAGGTAGGAAAGACTTCACTATTGGGGCCGAGCCTTGTGCAGGAGACTTCTGAGAAGGTCAAATTGATCAGGAAGTGCTTATTGACAGCTCAGAGTCGTCATAAATCTTATGCTGATCGGAGGCGTCGAGACCTAGAGTTTACTGTGGGTGATAGGGTATTCTTAAAAGTGGCCCCTCGTCTGGGCCATCGTCGATTGGGGAAGCAAGGTAAGCTGATGCCACGGTATGTCGGACCCTTTGAGATCACCGAGCGTATTGGTAAGGTGGCATACAGGTTGGCCTTACCTTCTCAGTTGACATCTATCCATGATGTCTTCCACGTCTCCCAGTTGAAGAAATACAATCCAGATCCATCCCATGTGTTGAGTTGGGAAGAACTAGAGATAGAGCCTGACTTGTCTATCGTTGAGAGGCCGGTGAAAATAGTGGACTCCCAGGAGAAGATACTTAGAGGAAAGTCTATTCATTTAGTCCGGGTTTTATGGCAGCATGGGAATGATACACATGAGACTTGGGAGCGAAAGTCATGGGTTGAGGAAGAGTACCCATTCTTGTTTACCAACCAAGAATCATGTTGACTTTCCGGGGCGGAAAGTCCTTCATGGTGGGGAGAATTGTCACATACAAGACATATTTTAAAGGTATTTTTCATTTAATTTACATCCTTTGCTTTTTTTGGGGGTTTTCAATGCATTTTTGAAGAAAATGGCGGGTTTCCATAATTTGGGTCAACTCGAGAGCCCATTTCCAGTTTTGACAATAAATTTTGTTTGTTTAATAACTCCCTCGTTTTTCAACATTTTTAACTCATTCAACTTCCAAAACGACCTTCATTTAACTATTAAAACCACCAATGAATTTTGGCCCCCTTAAAAATTCATTTGCATCTTGGATTTGGGTTATCAAGTTGGGTATTGGGCCAACCCGAAAGCCCATTTCCAGTTTTAAAATTGTTTTGTAATTATTTCATAAAATATTCAATTTTTATTCTTTTTCGGTGATTCCACCTCTCACCTTCTCCCACTGTACCTGGCCGCACCCCCAGCTTCGTTTCCCCCTCTTTGGAGATCGCATCTGTTGTGAATTAGGGCCTAACTTCTCTGGTTTCTAAAAACGTCCAGTTTTCTCAAGTAAGTGACTATCCTTCTAGTTCTCTCCTTTTCCTTGAGATTTATCTTTTTTTTTTCTTGAATCCCCAAATGTCCAGAAGCTAGGGCTTCGTACCTAGGGTTTCATTTTGGGTTTCATGGTTCAATCCTCTGGTTTTAGGTTTGATATCACTTCCTTGTGGCGCGGTGGTCGTGCGGTTGAAGTTCCACACTAGGATTTGCGGTTCTTGAATCTTTTGGTAGGTGATTCCATTGTGTGTGCAATTTTTTGGGAATTTGCTTGCTGTGTTGAGGGTGAATTAATGATTATTGAATTTTAATGTTTCTGTAAAAATTTGTTTTAGTTTCATTTACAATGCAAATGAATTGTATGTTACAATTTTTGGTGAAATTGAGGGTTTTTCATGCAAGTCTTTTATTGGTTCATTTTGGGATGAACTCTAATCACATAGTTGATTTTATTGAACTGTATTAGGAATTAAAATAATGTTTTAAATATTTATTCTCTTTGGTTGTGGCTGCAAAAGTTTGTTTAAATTGTGTTTGAGAAGCAAATGGGCATTAAGTGCCATGTTGGTGTGAAAATGGTGGTTTTTAAAATATATAATTTCTTGGTTCACATTGGGCTGCCCCATAACTGAATTTTTGGTTTTATTAAATTGTGTTGAACTGAATTTTGTTTTGATGACTTACAAGTGTTCACATACTGTGAAAAGTGGATATTTTAAAGAGTTTTGGGTGCAAAACAATGTGAAGTTTTGAGAGGTTGTTTTATTGAAGATCAAAATATTTTATTGACTGTTTCAAATGATATAAAATGTGTGTAGATACTGTACTATTTGTTTGTGACCAGTAGTGATACTTTACATGAAAAAGTATGTGTGTTGTTTGCTGAAATTGTTTTAGCACAAAAGGGGGAATCCCGGGTACTTAGGTGGGCGGATATGTACTAGTACGGCTAGTGGACCGGATGGGTTGTGTCCCTGTTTCACTGAGCAAATGGATAACAACAACACTAACTGAACTATGTGGATGTTATTTGGGGACCACTAGGTTATGGGTTTGTTCCCTACTAGTGGCTCGTGCACGGGAAAGGATTGTGACTTGGATACTTTACACCGAGGTACGAGGTACATAGGGCCCGAGACTATCTAGTTGCCTAGGGGTGTTCCCAATTTTTGTGCTCATTAGAATTGTAGTATTTACCCTTGTTGTGGGATCTTTTGGCAGTACTTTACAGTAGCTCACATGTTTATTTAATGTGTTATCATTCTGAAATTCTTGGATTGAAAACTGTTTTCATTTGAAAGTTGCTTTTCTTGAAATTTTTAACATTGTTTCACCTTGTGTGTTAAAATTGCTAGTTTTGTTCCCATTGTATTGCATCCTCTTTGGAATCTTCTGGTGGTATCCTATTGGGCTTAGGCTCACACCCTACTTACACCCCTTGGGTGTAAGTAGAACTTCTTATGCTTGACTCAGGTAAAGGGAAGGCTAAGGGTGATGGCGCTTCAGGGTGTTAGTCCCCATCGTTGGGGCAGAGTTGTGGAGAAGGCTTGCGGGTGATGACACCCTTGTTGTGTGAAGTGATTGGGGATGTCTTGATGTTGTCATTATTTGTATGTGGACCACTTGTAGTGTCTTTAAACATATGTATTCAGATCTGGTTTTGTTATGAATGGTTTAGCATGGAAATTTCAGATTCTTATTATTGATTGTTTTATTTGTTTTATGCTTTCATACTCGGGTAAATCGTTCCCAAATCATATTGTTTTATACCCGGGCACTTGTGCCAACCCGTGGGGATAGGGAATGCCCTTCGGGCCTTGCCACGGGCCAGGTTTGGTGCCGTTAATGGTGGCGACCAGATCCGGTTCGTGACACTTAGGATAATTACTAAGCCATTACAATTGTGACACTAAAATATTTCTCATACAATTCATGCCTTATCAATAATTTTATCTTTATCAATTGATAGATCATCTATCAGGAATCTCATTATTTCAATATGATATTGTTTATTCTAGAAGGAGATTCAATTTCATGAAATTAGAGGATTGGAAGTGAGTAAAATCCATAGTTCATTCTATTTCTCACACAATTCTAAACCATTTGAACCCTATTAATTGATCACTTGAACATTGAACTTTCAACCTAGTGGAGAAATCGAAGAGAATCGATGAAGTTGATTCAAGAAGTTCAATGAATACAAATTACATAGGTATTATACAGTGAATTATTCATGGTAAATTATTAAATTTTGTCTAGTTCTATTTCATGGTGATTTTACTAAATAAAGTCTCGTGTTTTTAAGGATGTTTGTTTGTGTTTGATGAAAATAAAACAAATATTTTCTTTATGTTTTAAAGTTTTATGAGAATACTCGGCTCAGGTTTTTCTCAAAATGAGGATATTTTCATCTCTAAAGTGTAGTAAATTTCATATTGAGTTGGCTGAAATTTTCTACCAACCACATGAAGGGAGATTAATGTTAATCTCTAATAATTAATACATGTTTTTAAAACTATCAATCAATTATAGAATTTAAATTAAAGGATTAAGCATAGGGAACTGACCACAACCTGAAGGCACGCTGATTTTGACAACAACAACTCAGATCTTCCTTTTTCTTCTTGCATGCATATTCACCATCACATATATATATATATATATACAGACATGAATCCCCTATGTACATATTTTCATGTCCAAATATGTATAAGGGGATCCTTATATATATGATTATAATTTCATATACCTCTTTTCACTTACACATGTATGTATTTTCCAAATATATATAAGCACACCTAGCCCCAATATACATATTCATACATCCATTATTTAATATATATAAAGGGTTAACATATATATGTATATTCCTACCTATGCATTCACATGAATGTCACCTTCTCCAACTACTGCTCTAATCCACCTCAACGAGACCCAAAACACACTTCAAAAATGCAGGGAACCTAAAAATCACAAAAACCCTAATTAAAATTGGTCCCAATAATTAAAATAGAAGAAACCATACCTGAATCTGATGTTGAACTCACAACCTTTGATGGAAGTGGATATACCAAACCTCATCATAAGAAACCTCCTGTAAGTATATAATAGGTAATAAAGTGAGATATAGAATCTTCTTATATATATGGGATCAGTGTGACATTTTTACATGATAAATGATACATCAATCCATTACCAACAATGAACAAAGATTTTTTTCATTGATATTTACATCGTAATACTTCCACTCTGCACACCCCATGGGCACCCCTTGAACCCCCTATACATTGAACCCCCCTGCACCCTCCATCGGCACCCCTACCCCCCCCCACACACATTTCACCCCCATACACCATCCCTCTTACCCTTTCACCCCACTGCCCCCTCCCCACTACACTCCCCATGCCTCTTCCCTTTCCCCTTACTTACACACCACCCTCCCCCTTCCCCCACCCTGCACACTGATCGTACCACGATTCACTGTGTCATTTTCACCCTTACACCATTGTATTAAACTGAATTTGTATTGTAAATTAAAAAAATAATAACAAATTGAATTCCATGTTTGAATCATTTATTATGTATTTATTGATATTAAAAAGGCCAATGTTACTTGTCTTGAAAATTTCATTTAAGGTAAAGGTGATTTGGAGGGCTCATGATGATGTCCAAGAAAAATGGGCCAAACTGCGCAGGATCCAAGAAAACCAGCGGGTTAACCTGCACATTTCTACTATACTTTGCATCATATTGGGATCCAATTTTTGTGGTCTAGTCTGAAACTCATTGGGATACATTTCTTATGAAGAAACACAAGACTCATTCGGCCATCTGATGGCCTTTCTGACCTGATCTGTCCAGCACACCAAATCTGTACGGATTCAAAAGTGGTGTGCTGTGATATGTCCATATCTCGGGCTATAGGTGTACAAATTGTTCAGAACATTCGGTGGATATAGCCAAGAGGTGGGGATACAACTTCTTTATTTTATCCAAATCGATATAATTCTATCTAGAGTCCAAAACACCTGTGGAAATTGGTTTTAAAAATTCTGTGTGCTCAAAACCACCTTCCAATTTTCCTATAAAATGGCACCTTGGGCTCCTCATTGGAAAGTTCGACCAGGAGGAAAAACTCTAGTATTTGTGAGACCCAAATGAGTTCTATCCTCATACTTGAAGTTCTAAAGTCCCCTATCATCATAAGGGGGTCATCAATGAAGAAGGATTTCCACCCGAGCCTTCTCCTCCTCTCGATGGCGAGCTAAACGGTGGACGATCAATTCGAGGGAGCTACACATACTTGGGAGGGAGTTTCAGCACTTGATACTCTACTGGTTTTGTGTAATTTGTGTGTGGATTATTTCACTTATGTTTTATCTAATCATGCTTCTCCTCTGAGTTCATTTCTTGGGTTTAATTTAGTGAACCACTTTTCATTTCAACACCGATTGGGTTGAAATTTCAAGTGGGAAACTTGAGTTGTTCTGATTGGGAAACACAAGAATCCTCTTTCTATCACACATAAAAAAGATATTATTATTATTTGGTATCCTTTAATATGTTCTTGAAGTCCCAACCTTGAAAATATGATTGTGGTGTTAAGGTTTGGTACTTTACGCAATGTTTAGGAGGCAAGAGGGGAATCAAGATCTTGACAACCCTCAACCAAAAAATTAAAAAAAAACCATGTGAAATTTTCAGAACAATGAACTATCCAAAATGTGTAGTGAACTTGAAGTGATATCCTTATCTCATAATCTTAATCCTCCACCTTATTTTATCAACTATTAAACTCTTTAAGTTAAGTTATTTTCTTAAAACTGTTTTCAAAATCACCCCCCTCTTTTAGTAATATTTATTAAAAATACATACTTAAAACCTATCAACGCTCCTCGAGAGATGACCTAGGGTCTACCCTAGACTATAAATAAATCCTTAAATCATAATAAATTTGACGTGTCATGACAACACGATCAAATTTTGGCGCCGTTGCCGGGGAGTGCTCTGGTTTTTAGTGCGTTTTTTCTAATTTTTGTGAATATTTATTTGTTTTCTCTTATACATTTTCAATCCATTTTTTTATGATCTATTTGTTGTGTAGGTTTGGTGCATGACACATTATACTTAGAGAGATTTAGCACCTTTTAAACCCAAATGGGAGAGGACCCTACGTCAAGGACACCGAGACACACAAGACAACACTTTGAAGGAGGGCACACCACATATTGAAACTCTTCTTCACCCTTCATCATCTTCTGGAACTAACATCAAAACTGAAATTAACGGGAATAACATGGATGAAAACAATCGAAAACTAAAATAACTAACCTCACCTGATGTTGATATTTATCCCACATACATTCAATTACAAGGTGAGGCACACAATTTTGAACTAAAATCTGGTTTAATTCATCTATTACCAAAATTCCATGGACTTCCTGGAGAGGATCCACACAAGAACTTAAAAGAATTTCATATTGTTTCTTCAACGTTAAAACCTAATAATGTGGAGGAGGAACAAGTAAATCTTAGAGAATTACCATTTTCTTTGTAAGACACTGCAAAAGATTGGTTATATTATGTTAATTCCCCAATAAGATGCTGGGCAGACATGAAATGCCTTTTTCTTGAAAAATATTTCCCAGCCTCTCAAACTGCAACAATAAGGGAAGAAATTTGTGGGATAAGACAATCTCAAGGGGAAACACTTCATGAATATTGGGAACACTTTAAAAGATTATGTTCAAGCTGCCCACACCACCAAATAAGTGACCACCTTTTTATACAATATTTTTATGAAGGTTAAACCCTATTGATAGAAATATGATTGAAGCTGGTGTAGGTGGTGCACTGGTAGATAAGACCCCAATAGTTGTAAGAACCTTAATCGAGAACACATCACAAAACACTCAACAATTCGGTACAAGGTCTAGCATACCCATTTGAGGTGTTCATGAGGTACAAAGTACTGAATTCGAGAAGGTGGACACAAAGTTCGAAGAGGTAAGTACCCTTCTTCAACAACTTGCTCTTTGCCAAGGGAAATCCCAATATCCTCCTCCCATCCATTGTGGTATATGTTCTTCTAACACCCACTACTCTAACCAATGTTCTCAATTGAGGGAAACATCTGAGAGTTGTGAGGCAATATTTCTAGGACGTCCCAATAACCAACCATTTAGGCAAGAACCTTACTATCCATCCAACCCTAGGTGGAAGGAGAACCAAGCCTATAGGCAAGGGGGTATTCAAACCAACCTCAACAACAATGGAACCAACTAGGGTAGAGTATTTATCCACCACCACCACCCAGAAATCCTCAACCACCCCAAAGCCCTTTCCAACAAACCCCTCCAAAACCCGAACCTAGCCTAGAAGATATGATGAAACAAATGGCTGCCAACAATATTCAATTACAAAAAACCACTCAAGCATCCATACAAGACCTAAAAACCCAATTAGGCCAACTAGCTAACTTAGTGGGTGAAATTCAAAGTCACGGATCAGGTAAACTTCCCTCTCAACCAATATTTAACCCTAGGGATAAAGGAAATGTTAGTGCCATCACCCTTAGGAGTGGAAAACAACTAGAAAGTAAGATTAATCCTCCATTAGATTCATCCCCTCCTGAGTAAACTTACACCCCAACCATTAAAAATGTTCCAAATGTTGAAGAACCTTGTCATGAGAGAAGCCCTTCCAAAGGAAAAAGTGTGTACATTGATGAGTCAACTAGCCCAACCATTCCTCTTATATTTCCACAAAGGTCCACCCAACCAAGAAAACAAAAGGAAACTAATCTTGATAAGGAAATAGTGGATATTTTCAAGAAATTTCAGGTTAACATCCCATTGATTGACGCTATGAAGCAAATTCCACGATACACCAAGTTTCTAAAGGAGATGTGCACACCCCGAAGGTGACTTCGTGGAGATGAGAAGGTGAGTTTGGGGAGGAATGTTTCAGCATTGATAGATCCATCACTTCCCACCAAGTTCAATGATCCTGGAACATTCTCAATACCATGCACCATAGGGGAGTATTCTTTATCTAATGCTATTCTTGATTTAGGTGCCTCTATTAATGTGATGCATCACTCTATTTACACTATATTGCAGGTCAGGGAACTGAATCCCACTGGAATTATTGTTCAACTAGCTAACCGAAGTACTGCACACCCCTATAATGTGTTAGAGGATGTTCTTGTGAGGGTCCAAAATTTAATTTTTCCTGCTGACTTTTATGTGCTTAAAATGGAGGATGATAGGATGAATGGACATGCCCCGATTATATTGGGGAGACCTTTCTTGAAAACCACAAAAACCATAATTAATGTCCACAATGGTACATTAGCTATGGAATTTGGTGGTGACATAGTCCATTTCAACATCCTTGATTCCATGAAGCACCCCTCAGAAGAACATTCATCTCTCTCTATTAATTCTATAGATGTACTCCCTTCCCCTGAAAAAACAACATTTCTTTCCTTTAATCCCCTTTCTGAGTTTTCTTCACTGATAGAAATGCTAGGAAATGATTCATGCATTGATTATTGTAGTGGTTTAGAAAAGTGTCATACATGTTCGTTGATTGATGATTTCTTGAACACTGATGATCCAATGACCATCGATGATACTTCTAAGCTTGTAAAAGCTCATTCCTCATCAGAGGATGATACCATTGAGCAGATAGATGAGATCAGTGACCTCTCACTTTCACACACACCCCCATAAATCCAAAATATACTTGAATTGGAACTGAAATAATTGCCTCAAGATTTAAAATATTCATATCTTGAGAAAGGAAACATGTTTTCTGTCATCATTTCTAGTTCACTCCCTCCTGAGCATGAATTGTGACTACTTGAACTTTTGAGGGAGTATAAACAATCTTTGGGGTGGAAACTTGCTGACATTCCTAGTATTATCCCATCAATTTGTACACATCATATTTTGTTAAATGATGAGGCTAAACCAGTGAGGCAGACACAACGTCGACTGAACCCAAACCTCCTAGAAGTTGTGAAAAGTGAGGTAACAAAATTATTGGCTACTAGAATCATTTAACCCATATCTGATAGCCAATGGGTCATTCCCATTCAAGTGGTTCCTAAAAATACTGGCCTTGCAGTAATTAAAAATGAAAACAATGAATTAGTTCCAACTTGTGTACAGAACAGTTGGCGTGTCTGTATAGACTAACGCTGACTAAACTAACACATGAGGAAGGACCATTTCCCTTTGCCATTCATTGACCAAATTCTAGAGAGGCTAGAAGGTAAGTCCCACTACTGTTTCCTTGATGGGTATTCTGGATTCTTTCAGATCCAAATTGCCCCTGAGGATCAGGAAAAGTCAACGTTCACTTGCCCCTTCGACACATTTTCCTATATAAGGATGCCATTTTGTCTGTGCAATGCTCCGGGTACTTTCCAATGATGCATGGTTAGTATTTTTTCAGATTACCTAGAGAATTTCATGGAAGTATTCATGGATGATTTCACTGTTTATGGCTCTTCTTTTGATGAATGTTTGAGTAGTCTTGGTTCAGTCCTACGTCATTGTATTGAAAATAATCTTGTATTAAATTTTGATAAATTCCATTTCATGGTGCGATAAGGTATTGTTTTGGGGCATGTCATTTATGGGGATGGTATCCAAGTAGATAAATAAAAATTTGATGTCATTTATTCCCTTCCATTCCCCAAAAATAATCGGGTTATGCGATCTTTCCTAGGTCATGCTGGATTTTATCGTCGTTTCATTCGTGACTTTAGTAAAATTGCACTCCCCCTCTCCTGATTACTCCAAAAAGAAAAAGAATTTGTTTTTGATAAAGAATATGAGGATGCTTTTAATATGTTAAAATGGAGCCTTGCCTCACCCCCGGTAATCCAACCACCTCGGTGGGATTTACCATTTGAGCTCATGTGTGACGCCTCTAACTATGTAGTTGGGACAGTTTTGTCAAAAAGGGTCGACCAAGCTCCACATGTCATAGTTTATGCCTCATGTACTTTGGACCCTTCCCAAGTAAACTACACCACAACTGAAAAATAATTCCTTGCCATTGTGTTTCCCTTGGACAAATTCTGGTCATATCTTTTGGCGTCCAAATTCATTGTGTTCTCAGACCATGCAGCCCTCTAGTACCTCCTTAAGAAACCAGAAGCTAAACCACATCTCATTCGTTGGATGATCCTCCTTCAAGAATTCAATATGGAAATCAGAGATAAAAAAGGAGCAGAGAATGTGGTGGATGACCATATCAGTAGGATTCAACCATCTGCAGACATTGACTCATACCCATGTATTCCCATAAATGAAATGTTTCCTGATGAGCAATTGTACCGAGTGCTAGATGATATTCCTTGGTATGCTAAAATTGTAAATTATTTTGTAGCATATTTCATTCCTACTGATTTCAAAAAAAACCAAGCCAATCGTCTAAAACATGAGTTCCGTTAGTATATTTGGGATGACCCCTACCTTTGTCGCACCTGTAGTGATCAAGTCTATAGGCGTTGTGTTCCTGATAGTGAGTTTCAGTCCATCCTTAGATTCTGCTATACTCTTGCTTGTGGGGGCCACTTTGGTCCCCAACGGATTGCTCGTAAGGTCCTTGATTCTAGCCTTTTTTGGACAATAATTTTTTGAGATGCCCATGTTTTTTGAAAATATTGTCCTCGCTGTCAAAGAATGGGGAATGTATCTAAAAGAAATGATATGCCACAACAACCATTTCTCTTTCATGACATTTTTGATGTTTGGGGAATTTACTTTATGGGTCCATTTCCCAATTCCTTTGGCAACTTGTACATTCTTCTGGCAGTTGATTACGTGTCAAAATGGGTAAAGGCACGAGCTACAAGGACTGATGATTTCAAGGTAGTTGTAGAATTTTTGAGAACCCAAATCTTCTGTAGGTTTGGCTTACCTAGGTTCATCATCAGTGACCAGGGTTCTCATTTCTGCAACTGAACAATGTAATCACTTTTACATAGGTATGGGGTCGGTCATTGAGTTTTTACTGCATATCATCCACAAACAAATGGTCAAGCTGAGGTGTCAATTATAGAGGTAAATCAAATTCTTTAAAAAATGGTTCAACACAATAGAAAAGATTGGAGTCTTCGACTTGATGATTCATTATGGGCCTACCGTAATGCTTTCAAAACTCCCATTGGAATGTCACCCTTTCGTCTTGTGTTTGGAAAGAGTTGTCACCTCCCTGTTGAGATTGAACACCGAGCCTACTGGGCCATCAAAAAATGCAATTCTAATCATTCTGGTGCAGGTGCTCAAAGGAAGTTGCATATTCAAGAGCAAGAGGAAATGAGAAGAGATGCATATGAAAACTCTATGATTTATAAGAAGAGAACCAAGTTTGACCACGACCATCTTATCCTTCATTATCAGTTCCATATTGGGAAGAAGGTCCTACTTTATAATGCAAGGTTGAAGTTACATCCAGGTAAGCTTCGTTCCCATTGGTTTGGACCATACACTGTTACTAACGTCTCTCCATTTGGTGTTGTCTAGGTTCAAAATGAAGAAACCAAGAAAACATTCACTATCAATGGGAAGCGACTTAAACACTTCTATGAGTATTTTCCAAAGAATCTGGTGGAGGAAATCCACCTTCTCGACGCATCATACCAATATAAATCACCAGGTTTTATCCTTATCACATTATGAATTATTTCAGTGAGGACACTGCACATTCTAAGTGTGGGGGGTAGATACATTCCTGGGTTAGTTAGTAATTTTCATCGTTTTCTCCTATTTTTCTCTTTTTGACCTTCTTTAGGGTATTTTTATTTTTCCCCATCAACAATTTCAAAGTTCCATGATTTGGAGACCATAAAGGGGGGAAATTAAAAATACCATAACAAAGGCCAAAAAGAATATTTGTTTGAATTTAACATCAAGGAGTGATTTTTAGTGAATTGGTTTTCTGTCAATGATATAAATGGTTGTATCACTGTGAAACATTTGAGATGATTGATGCCCCTTGTGTGAGTTGTTTTGGGAAAATTATGTCACTAATATCTCTATAAATTTTTACACCAAACCATGAAGTATGAATATTTCTTACTTAATATAAGGTAAATATATGTTATGTTAATATTTTTCATCTTTAAATGATATTTTCATACGTTCGTTCCTTATCTGATCTGTTTCATTACTATACCAGATTGACCTATGTGTGTGTACCTAATGTCCGACTATTGTACTCCCTTAAAAAAAATTGTGTCTTGGGTAGGTCAAAAACCACTCCTCCTCAACCTTTGATCTTCTTATAACTATTTCAATTAGAGTCGTGAGGAGATCAAACAAGGGTTGAGATATGAGTGTGAGATTTGTTCCAAATGCAACTTTAAAAAAAATATAATAAATGATGGGAGTGATGAAATGTGAAACATATGGGTATATATAGGTCAGGAGCTTATGGTTTGACTTCTCATAATACTTAAGTGAGTGGTTCTTGAAATATTATTGCAAAGGATGTAGGATGGGTTTGGTGAAAAATCATTTAAAGCTGAATAATGTTAAAATAACCTATATTTATTTGATGGAAAGTGGGAAGAATAAAAAGGAATGGATTTCACACACACACATGGAGAGTTACTGGAATGGTTGACTTTTTAATTCCTTGCTCATGTTGGTGTCATGAATCTCTTTGAATTTTATTGTGATATGATTTATGAGACATATTTTTCCATTTTCACTAGAAAGAACTCCTTGGTGTGGTTCATGCATTGATCACGTTACTTTAGTGAATTAAAATTTCCTCAAATGTTAAATTTTCATGATTTTGGGAATATATATATATATATATGCATCATATTATTTGGACATGTGACTTTGCCCAGAAGTTCAAATGTTTAGGTGTGGGGGTGTGATCGTACCACGATTCACTGTGTCATTTTCACCCTTACACCATTATATTAAACTGAATTTGTATTGTAAATTAAAAAAATAATAACAAATTGAATTCCATGTTTGAATCATTTATTTTGTGTTTATTGATATTAAAAAGTCCAATGTTACTTGTCTTGAAAATTTCATTGAAGGTGATGGTGATTTGGAGGGCCCATGATGATGTCCAAGAAAAATGGGCCAAACTGCTTAGAATCCAAGCACACCAGTGGGTTAATCCGCACACTGCTACTAGACCGTGCATCCAATTGAGCTCAAATTTTTTGTTCTAGTCCGAAACTCATTGGGATACATTTCATATGAATAAACTCAAGACTCATTCGGACATTTGATGGCCTTGCTGACCTGATCTGTCCAGCACACCAAATATGAACGGATTCAAAAGTGGTGTGATGTGATCTGTCTATATCTCAGGATATAGGTGTCCAAATTGTGCCAAACTTTCTGTGGAGACAGACACGAGGTGGGGATACAACTTTTTTATTTTCTAAAAATCGAGATAATTCTTTATGGAGGCCGAAACACTTATGAAAAGTGGTTTTAATAATTCTGTGTGCTCAAAACCACCTTCTCATTTTCCTATAAAATGGAACCTTGGGCTCCTCATTTGTAAGTTCGACAAAGAGGCAAAGATCTGGTATTTTGGAGACCCAAAGGAGTTATCTCCTCATACTTGAAGTTATGAAGGCCTCTATCATCATAGGGGGATCATTAATGAAGAAGTAGTTCCACCTGAGCCTTCTCCTCCTCTCGATGGCGAGCTAATTGGTGGACGATCACTTCGAGGGAGCTACACATACTTGGGAGGGAGTTCCAACACTTGATACTCTAATGGTTTTGTGTAATTTGTGTGTGTATTATTTCACTTATGTTTTATCTAATCATGATTCTCTTCTGAGTTCATTTATTGGGTTTAATTTTGTGAACCGCTTTTCATTTCAACACCAATTGGGTTGGAATTTCAAGTGGGAAACTTGAGTTGTTCCGATTGGGCAACACAAGAATCCTCTTTCTCTTACACATAAAAAAGATATTAGTATGCTTTGGTATCCTTTAATCTGTTCTTGAATTCCAAACCTTGACAACACAATTCTTGTGTTAAGGGTTGGTACTTTGCGCAACGTTTAGAGAGGCAAGAGGGGAATCAAGATCTTGACAACCCTCAACCAAATAATTAAACAAAACCATGTGAAATTTTCAGAATAATGAACTATCCAAGATGTGTAGTGAAATTGAATTGATATCCTTATCTCATAATTCTTAATCCTCCACCTTATTCTATCAACTATTAAACTCTTTAAGTTAAGTTATTTTCTTAAAACTGTTTTCAAAATCACCCCCCTCTTTTAGTAATCTTTATTAAAAATACATACTCAAAACCTATCAAAGCTCCTTGAGAGATGACTTAGGGTCCTCCCTAGACTTTAAATAAATCCTTAAATCATAATAAATTTGACGTGTCATGATAACGCGGTCACACACCCCCTGCCTCAGCACACCCCCCCTGCACACCCGACACACCCCCACCCCTAGAACACTACCTCTCTATATTTAATCTATAACCATCCTAGTTGAGGTAAAACTAATCACAAAATTATAAATGATGTTAAATTTTCTCTTCTTCCTCAATACTCAAATTCATATTAAATTCTTCCTAGAGACCCTCACACTTTTTTAGAAACTAGGTAATACGATAATGAGTCATTCATAATTAAATTATAAAAAAACATGAAATTTAATAAGGAAAATAAAATTGAAACATGATTAAAACACCACCTTCATCTAATTCCACAACAGATATGTAACCTAGCCACTTTTAATAGTTTGAGAAACTCTAAAATAACATTTATTTTTAGAAAAAGAAATATAAAACATTGTTCAGTAAAGACAAAAAACATACATTTATTGATTATGAAAATTGAAAATGTTTTCCACTTTTATAAAAAACAAAGAATATAAAAAAACATAAACAATGTGTGAATCTTTGAAAATCACATTAAACATATCTGGGCATATATGAGTCTCACCGCTGTCTTCTTGAGTGATTATTGATGCTCCCTATCAATCAAAATATCATACAATAAATAAGCCTTCCAGCCATTTTTTATCATCAAAACATCACAACATCAAATATTGAAAAGAACATTAAACATAGCTTGTGAAAATTGAAGATCACTTTTAATTCACACACATGATAAACATGAAAAAAATAACTCATTTAGATCAACACTATTAACTTTATTATGTTTTAGACAGAAAATGTCACACTGCAAAAATAGTCGTTTAGTATCTCAACCTTGTGGTGGATAATTTTTTGGATCTCGAGTTCATTGTCATCCAATTCTATGCACATGAAAAAAACATTCCCGCCTATCTAAAAATCCATAACAATAAATTCTTCTATGATGCATGAAAAAAATTATAGAAAGTGATTAGGAATTGGAAAATGGAAAATCATGTTGTACCTTTTATAAAAGGCTTTGTATAAAAATCTTGGGACTGCGTGTAGATGTGCATGCCTAGCAACCCAAACAATCTTAGTAACATGGAATTCCATAAAAAAGGTACTTTAATTATTTTAATGGGTTAAATATTAATTATTATATATCATACATCATGTATAATCTAAATATCAACTATTCCAATAGCTCTACGTAATCACAAGAATTTATTAAAAAGAGTAAAAATAACACACTAGGTGTAATGAGCTTGCACAATGATACAAAAAACTGAAAATGAAAAAACAAAGATACAATATACAAACCGTTGTAACACTGAAGTTGTCTATTCTGATGTAGCCCATATAGACTTATGCACTAGAAATATTAAGCATCCTAGAGCCCATTTATGATGATCTAACAACTCTATTACACCATCATGCAGAAACACCACAAAGCAGATTGTGCAGAATTGCTCCAACACTACAGACATAGATCTTATTACCATAATTATGTTTAAGAAACTCTACAGACATGTAATTAGTACTCCCCACAAATTGAATAATATTAATAGGATACTGCAATGAGGATTCCCTCCCCAATGAGATAAACTCATCATATTTCAATTAGCGTTTGAATGAAATATGTCAGTAACTATGGTGTCCATGGAAATATTAAAGATGATGTAAAATTATGGAGTACACCTATTTGATTTTTGTTACATGTAAATTGATATTCGTGGATAGACTATCCACATTATTCCAATTAAGGATTCATAATCGTCTCTTAATTATTCCCTATAATGGGGTTTTTCCACTTTTAGAAATAGCCAGGCATCCATATCTTTGATTTCTCTCTTTGCTGCTTGGAATCATTCCCTCACTCTCATAATATTTTGTTTAGAAATCTCCCCAACTTAAATAAAACATTTAATGATACCTTCCTCATTCACATGAATAAGTCAATAAATCCTTAAACACATTGAATTTTCAATTTATATAAATCCATTCATCTTTAATTATTGTTCCTTGATCTCCTTGAGTTCATTGAGTATATTCATATATCCTAAATCAAATTTTTAGATGAGGAATCAAGATTTCATTATGCTCACTGGTTATTCCATTTTTTATAACCTGAATACTATTGACCTTGGTAGTCTATTAGTACACTATTGTTGAAATTTATTTTCTCTTTCATGTTGAGTTTGGTTGATAATTCCATCCTATGTTAAATATATTTGAATATGATCATTCTATTATGTGTTTCCTCCTAATGTTACCCTTGTATCTTGCTTCCTCAATTATATCTTCTAAGGAATCAAGTGGTTGAATGTAAACATTTGTACAATGTATGAAATTTTAGAAAAACATAAAATAGTATATAAACATTTTTTCTTTAGTTCCTTGAGAATAAATTCTCTATCTATGATTATGTCTACAATATAGAAATTTACATCATCTTTCATTATCATAGCATTCACAATATACCTTCATCCTTTGATTTCCTTCTTAGAGTGTTAACAGCTAACATGTTGCATATTTTTTTGATCCCATTAGATTTTTGACCCCATAGTGTACTCCTAATATAGTATAAAATAATGTCTTCCCTCATCACATTCATTTATTAATTGAATAATTACATTATAATAGAATTATATAATTAATTATGGGGAAACATTTGGTTTTAATCCATGAATCAATCCATTTCCTAATGAATATATTCATGAAAATTATGTATAAAATTGTAGAATGTGTTAATAAAAAAAGGTTAGTTATTTATGGTAAAATATTCTAATAAAATCATTGTAGATATACTCCAATGTTATGAAATAATTTTATTTTTATTATATATGTCATGTTCAAGTGTGTCCATTCACAAATTAATGTAGCACCACATTATTTGTTCATCCTCAATTACTATGTTTACTGGAAAATAGTAAAATGTAGTAAATATATTTACAACTAAATATAGGGAAACTTATGAAGGAAACCTATTAAATGTATTCATATACTAAAGGTAGTGATGTTTTAGCTCATAATTCCTAACATTTGGGGTTGATGTGATACACTACTAGTTTCTAAATACTCTTGAAACATTCAAGTCCCTCAATATAATTAAAGTGTTTTTAATTTGTCCCAATTTTATAAATAAAATATTACTCTTCCTTAATCTATATATTTGTAACATGCTTTAATTTTTCTAAATACATTGTAGTTCTAGCTCTTCTTTTTTAGAAGTAATTCTCTCTTTTGAATGAGAGGTAGTATATTTTCACTAAAGGACTTAAGATGGATACATAAGAAAAAATAATCATTATCCACAATTTTGTAATAATAAATGGGTGATAAATAATGTAGATTGGTATAACACTAATGTTAACTTTTCACTATTCCACTAATCAATGTAGTGATAGAAATAGAATGAAGATGTTTTCTGTGAACTAATATAGCCTTATTTTCTAATTTACAATTTTTTCTTGATGTAACATATGTATCATTGAGATGTTATATATTTTTAGAATATCAAACACCAATGTGACTTATTCTAGGAGTCCCAACAATGGATCATATTCTTCCATGAAACTATACTAGGGATTGCAGTACCTCACACATTAATGCAGTGTATTTTCTCATGATAATGTTATCACACACAAAAACCCCACATGTTGCCGATTCCTCAACATAGTTTCATATTCGACTTTATCATTCATTTTTCTTATCAATACATATTTTATTGTTAGAATCATATTCAAAACCTTGACCACACATGAAAATCATCTATTTATCATCATATAGAGAGGATTTCATTGAATGGTCATATAGATTATTTGATAGTTTTAAAAAACATATCCCCTTCGCATAGAGGAGCCATTAAAATGTGACAACCAGAGATTGAAAAATGGCTCTCAACGTGAAACCCCACTCCCAGAACCCTGGATCGCTGAAAATCGATGAGGATTAGCTTCCCTTCTCTGAAATCATCATTATATTGCCTCGTTTGATTCAAGTTGGGATCTTACCATCGATCTCACGAGAAAGCATATGAAGGAGGTGATGAATTGGGAGAAAACTGAGTCGTTACAAGAAACAAATATGAGGTTCAAAGGGATTTCTTTCCTCGAAGAATTGACGAGTATAGATCACTCTAAAACTCCATCGATGAAGCTGTCAAAGATAAAGAAAAAGAAGGATAAAGGTTTTTCTATTGAGGCTGACCCAGATGCTCTACAACAGCATACACTGCTCTCTATGTTTTCAATTAGGGGTTGTATTTCTTATCTCAAAGGTGACAAACCCTAGTCTTATTCTGAATTAAAGCATCAAATTACATTATGTTGGGGTTTTAGAAACTATAAAATGGTATCGCTTGGTATGGGGTACTTCCATATTCTCTTTCCATGGAAAAATGATCTTGATAGAGTTTGGAAATTAGGCAATCATCAACTGAAACCTGGTTTCCTTTGTATCTCTAAATGGGATTTTCTTTCAATCCTAACAATCATAGGAACACCACGACTCTGGTATGGGTTAGACTACACAAACCTAATTGGTTTTTTTTGGCACCCTCTAATTATTAAAGACCTATCATCCTGCATTGGTACACCACTGAAAATTGATCAAAAAACTTTAAATGGGGACCTAGGTCTTTTTTCTCTGGTTATGATTGAAGTAAATCTTGAAAGTAAATTACCATTTTCCATTGTTTATAATGCTAATGAGTATAGGACTGTGCCAAAAATTGAATATGAATGGATTCCCCCCTAATATGAATACTAAAAAATCATTGGACACTCAGTCCTCAATTGTTGGATTGTGCACAAACAATCCTCTCATTCTAGTCACTCAGAGTGGAAACAAATCAAAAAACATAAGAAAGATAATGAACATGTACTTGAAAAACCTAAATCATATAAGAAGAAAGAGGAGAAATGGGTTGTCAAACCCAAAACCATAGGCCAGTCGGTAGTTGGAAATGTGAAAACATGGGCAGTCCTAGCTGAGGAATAGGCCAGTGAATCTATTGAACATTTTATTAGGAAGGACATTGAAATTGAATTCTTGGGAATCCTAAAGCACTCCCATTATTATTTTGCTTCTTCATATAACACTTCAAAGGACCCTGATCCTACTTTGAACCCTTATAATGATCTGATCACATCCCATTTGAATAATTTTGGAGGGATGAATGATCAATCACACCTTTCAATGAAAGAGGACCAATCTTTCATTGAAAACAACTCCCAACTCACCCCTACTGCCTCTAAAAATACTACCCTTAATGCTCAGATTACAAGCACTGAACCTAAAATTCTAACCCCATATGAGCATAGGGTTTACACTACCCATGTTGAACATTGATAACCTACCCTCCTGGTCAGCATGGGTAATCAACAGGAAAGCACTTTTGTCCTCCCAAATGGTTCTTTGCAACCTGGGAGGATAGACAATACTGTTGTCCCCCTTCATTCTTCCAATTATCCTCATATTTTGGATAGGAAATATTCTCTTAAGCAGGTATCTAAAACACCTGAACATACTGATTCTAATTCAAATTTGGGAGATATTAATGACCTACCCTTGACTACCCCATGTAAGCAGCTTGTCTCGGCTTCAATCCCTCAAGGAGATGTTGACTCTCATCTTATTGCTAGTGCAGGTGCTACTAACAACTATTTGGTTTCCCCCTTTTCCTACACATGTGAAGCAAGGTAGAACTAATCATTCCAATTCCTCTCGAATAATAACCCTATAAAATACCTCTATAAGAAAAAATTAAAGGGGACAGTCCCCCAAAAAATAGGTCCAAATGAATTTGATTTTATGGAATTTTCAGGGCATTGCGAACCCTGACACCTTTAATGTCTTAAAGAGATTTATTAGCACTAATCTCCCTATTTTTTTGCTATTGCTGAACCAAAAATTAATTATGCTTCTAGATTATTGCATCTATGTACTGTTGGTTATTCTTTTCTAGAAGCTTGTAATAATGGTACGACAGTTGAAACTCTCCAGATGTTTGGTCATTCTTCCATGAAAAATGCGAACATTCATAATATTATGAATCAAAGCTTTACTAGTGATTTTACATTTGAGAATACTCATATTTTTATTAATTTTGTTTATGTGAATAATACATATCATGATAAGAGGCCCCTTCGGAATGAAATCACTGTACTTAGTATCACTATTCAAAATCCTTGGTTTATAGTTGGGGACTTCAATGCCATTTTAGCCCCAAGTAAAAAAATGGGCCCTTCACACTCCACTATTTCCTATAGGGAATTTAAAATATTCATTGAAATTAATAATCATATTGAGGTAAATTTAACTGGTGAAAAATTTACCTGGTATAGACATCATTATAATAGTGTAGTGGCCAGCAAGCTTGATAGGGCTTTCACTAATAATCAATCCCTGGATAAATGGGATAACATTTATTGCATCACCCTTCCGAAAGTTTCTTCTGATCACCACCCTATATTGGTTAATTCATCAAACCTAGGCTTCCTTTCAGATTTAACACTTCCTAGTCCTCTGACCTTGACTGTGTGAATATTATCAAAAACTCCTTGGGTAATATGTATGAACATAGGGACTCATTTTCCTATCCTTTGAAATTGTAAATTCTCAAGCAAGTCCTCAAGAATTGGTGTAAAACTAAATCAAAAGAAATATACAATGATATTACCCTTCTGGAGAATGAGCTCATGCAAATTCAAAATTATAATACCTCATATAACTTCACTAACAACTCCCATCATGAAATCAACATTTCTTGTAAGTTGTTCACGGTACTTAACTTTAAGGATAACCTCAAAAAACATATTTTTAAAACCAAATGGCTAAATGATGGGGATAGGAACACTAAGTTCTACAACTCACTATATAGAATTAGAAAATATTATAGGACTCTTGCCTATCTTAGAGATGAGGGGCATCTTATCGACACTGATGAAGGTATTACTAATTTAGTGGTATCCAATTTCTGTGATATATTCAATGGTACTAGCATTGATAAAGATCTTCTCCCTGATGTCATTCTAGATATGGTGTTTGGAGATGACAATTAATTGCTTAATATCATTCCTTTGGATCAGGAAATTAAACACACTATCTTTTTCCTCAATTCGTACAGTGCTCCTGGACCTGATGGTTTTAATAATGGGTTTTACCAAAAGCATTGGGATATCATTCATGACGATGTCTATCACATGGTTAAATATTTATTTTCTATAAGCATTATTCCTTATGTATTAAACACCCAATTTCATACCCTTATTCCTAAAATGGAGAATGCGAATGAAATACATCTATTTAGACCCATTGCTCACATAAATTCTCTTTTCAAAATTACCACTAAATTACTTGCTAATAGAATCTCTTCCATCAGCAATAGAATTATCTCCTAGAATCAATTCGGTTTTACAAAAGGAAGATCTATACAAGATAACATTTTCCTTTCCACTGAATCCACCAATCATTTAAATAGGAAAAATCAATGTTGGAATGTTTCCATTAAACATGACATTACAAAGGCCTTTAATACCATAGATTGGAACTTTATTTTTAAGGTCCTTATGCACTTCAGTCTCAATGACACATATATAAACATAGTTAAAACTCTTTTTAACTCAGCCAATATTTCCATTATCATAAATGGTTCACCTAGAGGTTATTTCAAATGTTATTAGGGGATTAGGCAAGGAGACCCTCTCTCTGATATTCTCTTATCTATTTTTGATGACTATTTAAGAAGACTACTCACTCCCTCTATGGAAAACGGTAAGATGAAACTGATCCCTGCCACCAGGAACATGAATGCCCCCTCGCATTTTCTTTATGTTGATGACATTATTTTGTTTCTACAAGGGGACAAAAGAAATATGAATAATCTTAAATCCATTCTCACTCACTATGAAGAGGTGTCTAGTAAGCATGTCAGCTTGCATAAATCATTTATTTACTTTGGAAAAGGATATCCCCCTAGTAGGAAAAGCAACATTATCAGTTCTTTAGGGATCAAGGAGGGTTTTCTACCCTTCACTTATCTGGGTGTCCCTATCTTTTGGGGTAGACCTAAAGCTACCTTTTTCTCACCCATCATTGACTAAACCCTTCGACATCTCTCCTCTTGGAAATGTAAAAACCTCTCCATGGCTGGAATAATTTTCCTTGTCAAATCCACTATTGTCTCCAAACTTGTCTATTCTATGATGATTTATAAATGGCCAGCTAATCTCCCGAAACACATTAATATTTCCATTAAATTTTTTTTCTATAATAGGAGCACACTTGAGGGAAAACTATTTATTGTTCCTTGGTCTACATGTTGCAAACCTATTGAAAAAGGAGGTATTGTCATAAAAACCATAATAATTTTAATGAAGCCCATAAAGCTAGGCTCACATGGAACCTCATTCACAATAAATCCTCTTCCATAGACTTTATCAGGACTCGATTCCTCGATAAATTATGGAATAGAAATTTTAATTATTTGACCTCCTCAATCTGGCCTTCTATTAAGAATAAATTCATCTCTATTATGAAAAAAACTTGATGGATGGCTAGAAAAGACTCTAATTCAAATTTTTGGCTTGATAACTACACGGGTACACCCCTTATCTCTTTGGTGTATAACACTCAACTTACTGAGCATACTAATGATACTATCAAGGGAATATTACAAACGAAAAACCCTTGCTTACCTGATAATATAAATCATGTTGTGTACAATTATCCTTTCACTATTACTGATGATCTTCTAATTTGGGAACCTACTCATAATCGTATGCTTGATTCAAAAAGCTACTATAACCATTTATTCAACAATGATGATAGTAATTTAAGCTGGTTAATTTTTTTTAATAAATATTGGATAAATCCATTGAGGCTCACTATCAATTGGCGTATTTCTCATGGTAGGCTTCCCACTGATATATATTATCAATCTTTTAGGATTAGTCTTTGTTCCAAATGTCGTATGTGTAATCATCATCGAGAGGAAATTAATCTCCTCTCCCTTTATTGTAATATGGAAACTACCCTATGACATTATATTCTTGATATTATTGAGTGCAGATGGTTTCCGTGTAGCTCTATAACCTCTCAGTTGCAGCGATGTGTGGATTTATCTAACCCCCAACAAATCAAGAATATTTTTATTTCAACTGCAGCATAGCTTCTACGTGTGATCTGGTATGCTATAAATGACTATATTTATAACAATAACACATTCATGCTTAATGCAGGTAAAATGATAATTCTTATTGCTATACGGGAGGCTGTTTTTTCCTCAGAAGGATCATTGTAGTAACTCGGTTAGAGATCTTGGAATTCTTAGGCGCATCGGAATTGATGGGAGGTAACCTCGCCATAAATACACCATGGAAGTCTTTTGGAAAGCTCCACCTCCATGTAGGATTAAAATCAACATTGATGGAGCTTCTAAAGGCATCCCAGGTCCTATAGACTGTGGTGCCATCTTCAGAAACCACCTGGACTAGGATCTTGGATGCTTCTTTGGATCATGAGGCTTCACCTCCTCCCTGTAAGCTGAGATGATGAATGTGATTCACGCTACTTCTTTTTACAAGATTCACAACTAGAACAACATTTGAATCAAGAGAGACTCAACTACTATTGTACATTCCATTTGGAATGGTGTCGTTCACCTAGCTTGGGCTCTTACTCCTCGCTGGATAAACTATTTGCACTCTCTATCAGAAGTCAACTTCATTATCACCCATACCTATCGGGAAGCTAACAAGCTCACTGATGGACTTTCCAACATGGGAGTTGATCATGAGGTCTCCTAGAGGGATAACCTTCCTCCTGGGTTACTCCCTCTTTATGTCAGGGATGTTAAAAAATTCCTTACTTTAGACTCATGTAATATTTTCTTGTTTCTTTTTTTAATAAATTTTGTGTTTTGGTCTTTGACCAGAACACCACCCCATTTTAAAAAATATCCCCTCCATATGGAACACATGAAATCCATGGTGACCATATTGGGAAACTCCCACTCATGTTTCCTAAGTAAAATTGGTAATTACACAAATAGAATACCACATGGAATGATATATCGAAGAGAGGTAAATAGTAAATATCATAAATTTTTTTATTTCAATCAAGTATTATCTAGGAAGAAATAAAACTACTAATATGGTAGTGATCCATACATCCTTTTACAAATTTCATGATAACATAAATTTGTTTGAAAATGAAATTTTGAAAAAATAATATGTACGGAAGAATGAAACAAAAGGGAGATAAATCCTTAGAGGTCAAGGTGAATACATGGAAGAATAAAAATATTGAGTAGAGGCTAGGTAGAGATATAATAAAAAGTTAAATCCATAAGGGGAATTTTCATCATTGGTAAGAGGAGTGAATATCTATTTTCAAGAGTTTTCTATACCCATTAATTTAGAACTTATTTTATTTTATAATATTTTGGTGTCATATACTATTTGAAATATATAAATTTAAAATTTATTTTAGATAATATAATTTGATCACACAACTATTAATTCATTGGATGATTGAATCATTATTTTTATATTAATTCCTAATTAGAGTGATTTAGTGGATGACTATGTAAGAGATTCAATAATTGGATCTAAGATTCAAATTATCACTTGTTGCCTAATTGATATCATTATGCGTGGGACTAGGAGTATAAAAATATGTTGAATGTTTAGGATTAACTTATGTACTAATGATAGATGATTTATTATTTTGGAATGCATAGTTCAGGGAGTGGCACCCACACCCAGTGATTGAAAACCACAACATTGAGGGCTTGACACACCCAAACAAGATATACTAGATAAGAGAGGTCTCAGAGCACATACATGACTGATTGAGTTCATAGTGAGTCTAGTTTTAGATAGGAAACATCAATGGTAAATATATTTATTTTTAAAATGAATATAGATATTTTAAAGGATCATTTAATGTTATCCAATGGTGATTTTTTACAGTAATTGTTTGGGAAATTGTAAGACTTGTGTAGATTAGATAATTTACGTCAAATTACCGGTGTTTTCCACTTTGTATGGATTTAAATCCCTATTTTTTAACCTAGATTAGTTGTTCTTCAATGTTACTTTTTCTATATACTCTAAAAATACATTCTCACCATTTTCTACTTATTTTCTATTTAAAAAAGAGATTTATTTCAGGGTTGTATTCTAGTATTCAATTTTTTTATTTTTATTTACTTAATTATCAATCCCTATATTTCTCTATTTTTTTGAATATTATTTATAGATTATGAACCAACTATTAGGGGGTATTTTGAGTAATCTTAGGATTTAAGTGTGACTAATACACTTGAAATATTTTTATCTATCATTATCTTAGAGAAAACATTTACCTAAACACTTTAAAATCATTGAATGAACTAGAGTAATGGAGTATAAAAGTGTATAAATTAGGTGAATATAATAGAACCAAAATACCTATAGATTACCATGTTGAGAAGGTTGACATTGGAAAATGACCTTAGTGAGGGTGAAATCCAAAGGAATCAATACAGTGAGGAGACCATGGTAGAATGATATTTATGGAACCCTATAGTATCAAGTCGGTATCTAGAGAAGAGTTTGGCATGAGTGGGATGACATGTATAGATGATCCGGATGTGGGGCGGCTGGAGGTAGGCGACCGAAGGGGGAGTGGCCAGAGAAGGAGGCATAACACCTGGATGATGAGGTAGAGCCGCCATAGAAGAGGAGGGAGAGGGATGATAGACTGTGGGAGAAGGTTTTGAGAGAAATATCATGGGTAAGGGAGTAAAGCTGCGAGGGAGGGGTAGAAGTTTTTGAGAGAAGGTATTACGGTATGGGGAGTAAAGCTGAGAATTGAGGATCTATTAACAATATTTTAAAATAAGTGTGGCTATTTTTCTATGGATATATGTCATTTTTTAGTTGTGGACCACTATTCATCATTAATAATTTTTAATAACCATAACATAAGTAAAGTATATATCATTTTTATTTGATCTCAAAAATAAAATAAAGAACATTTATTCCTTTCATAAAGTGATTAACCTATGGAAAATATGGGTTCCCTGAAAATATATTTGAAAAAATAATAATCCATTAAGTGAAATAATGTTCATGGTATCAATAAAATATTTCCCTCATTGGATAATAAGAAAAATTAAGGTTTATTGAGTTTGATGAATGGAAATACTATTAAAATATCATTAATGTCATTCTAGAAGAAAATTAACAATTGAAATTGAAAATCACATTTACAAAATAAAATTTATTAAATTTATTTTAAATTTATTTACATAGAAAATATACATAGAAACCTATAAATAATTCTTAAAAAAATAATGGTCATGGATAAAGGAAAATTTTTTCATGTTGAATTGTTAAAAATAAAAAAAATTAGGAAATTTCTAATCATAGTCTAAGGATAACCATTTTGAAAAAAAATTAACAAATTTAAATTTTAAAACATTTTTATAAATGATCAAGGATCATTTTAAATATCAATAGTAAATCATTTATGTTTATAAAATAATATTTTTGAATCATTTAATATTTCATAGATATGGAAGATAATGAATCTCGATCTTAATGATGATACAATATTGATACCACATAGAAATAAATTTCTTCGGATAATGAAAAAAATGAAAATTAAAAATGTAAAAAAAATCATAAAATTAGAAGAATTAATGAGATTTAGTTTAAAAATGATATTGTACTATTTCACCCCAATTAACCTTGAATATA
Organism: Viscum album; assembly: GCA_963277665.1. Taxonomy (NCBI): domain Eukaryota; kingdom Viridiplantae; phylum Streptophyta; class Magnoliopsida; order Santalales; family Viscaceae; genus Viscum; species Viscum album. Next base: position 881,567,192 of record OY728143.1, on the reverse strand, counting down.
ATCAATATTGAAATAAAAAGATATTTTAAAGTAATACTCGTCCAATATTGATAACTATTAAATTGTAAGCCTTGTGAAATAATAACATAAAATAAAAATATATTATGAAAAATATATGATTCATGATATTACATTTCAGCGGGGTATCATATAAAACTCATAAATATAATTATGTGGATATATGTCCCAAAAAAATTATTTTGAGATGAATAACCCTAAAAAAGAACATATGAGTGAATGGTGAATTAATAAATTGATATATTGTATGTAACACATTTAAATCAATAAAAAAAATTATAAATACATAATAAAATAGTTTATTGATCAATTTACCCATAATCATGTCATTATAAGTCCGGTGAAGAAGAGTTATAAACCAACGAAAAGAAAATTGAGTTAATAAACCCTTTTCCACTTGGTGAAATTCAAGCCAAATAAAATTGGATTAAGTAAGTCATATTTCATCATAAAATATCCTTAATAATGATTTATTAAATATATAACATGTAAAATTTCATTATATTCATCATATAAATTAAATTATTTGCACAAAATTAAAATAAGATTCAATGAATGTAAAATGAAACGAAATCCCATACCTCGAGTCCAGTCCATCAATATATTTCTTCTAACACATATATAATAATATTATATAAATTATTTTATTTATTATTATAATTTCATAGGGTTAATATATTATCCATAGTAAATTTATTTATTTTATTTTAATGAAAAATTTATTTACTTATTTAATAAAGTCCATGTCATGTTGTTTTGAGGATGGTAAGTTAGTAATTTGAAAACAATGTTTATGTGTTGACCATAGTCATAAGGATAATTTTTCCATCATATAAATAATAATAATCATGTAATAATTATACTATTTATACATAAATGTTACTTTTATAACCACTCACGAAATATGTTTATGAAAAATTAACTATGTTACAATCATGGAGACTATATGTCATACATACGCCTGAGTAACATTTCCATTTTTCCACGATCATTATGTAAATAAGGTATGTATTATTTTATAAATATATAATTATAATAATATTATAAATAACCTATTATATCTATAAATATACTTTCATATATAATCCATTTGTGGTGGTGATGAGGAACATACCACATCGCTTTTTGGTGGTGGTGGTCCACACATACACACAAATGTTGTTATCATTTTTCAGTGCATGAAATATTAAAAAATAGATGATATATCATTAATAAATAATTAAAACTAATAATTAATAAAACATATATTCATTAAATTCATAATTATAACAATATATGAGAGGTGGTGATGGGAAACAAATTATATCGTTCTGTGAGGCGGTAGTTCATCGTACAAATGAACAACGAATTCATTTCCCAATTTATAGTAATTACATATTGATATAGGTTATTATACTATCATCATAAAATATTATTATGTTTGAGATAATTATTTTATTTTCTCAGTGTGTTTGGATAATATTTTAAAATTTTGGAAGGATAAATAAAATGAAAATGCTTGGCTAAGAATTATACCTATTCATCGGTCAAGATCCATTACTTTTCTACATAAGACCTATAAAGTTGATACTCCTTCAAAAATTATGACACTAGAACATGAATATGTATTTTAGGAGGATATTGAGGTAGTTCCATGTTGAAATTTATTTTAGGAGTGAATAAATTAGGAGATGATCCCTTATATAAGAGAGGGGAGGGTCACATTTTGAATTTCATAAAATATTAAATTAATATTAATTAATTTCTTTGTCCAAATGAATCATAAATTGAAATATTAAAAAGTATGATGAATATAAGTCTCAATAAAATCTTCCATTAAAATTTTGATATTTTTGGATCACATTTCTACCCCTAATTTTTTTGTTTCAACCATTCATTAACCCTTTAGACAATTATAGTAATATCAATATTTTTTTTACTCATAATTGGTTAATATAGTTACAATAATTGGTAAAGAGTAAAATAAATGGATCATGGATTATTTATTAAACCATATTACATTAAATTTCTTTAATATAATATTTTTTGGAATTTAAAATAATTAAAAATACATTATTTCTAATAATTTATCATTAATGTCAATTTAAGAACTATTCATTTACGTTGATTTTTTAAAAAAAACACATTAATAGAAATTATATCCAATGAATCCCTACCACTCTAATATTAATAATTTATCTAAAAATTCATGTAACAAAAATTATCTCTCCAATATTAATATTTTTCACTTTTTTTAAATCAGGTATTTCATTTTTTATTAATTAACTAATTACTGTATAAGTTTTGCCCAAGATTTTACAGTATTTATTTCTTCAATAAAAAAATAAATTAAAATTATGAACATAAATAATTTATAGTAGAAATTAATATTTATAAGTTAAAATATTTTTATCTATTTTACATATTTTAAAATATTATATTTATTAAAAGGAAGTCTGCAACATTTTTTAACATTATATTCACTTAGATAATATAAATGTCAAAATCACATGAAAATGTATAAAAATGATATATATTATCATTTTGGAATATTATGGATGATATATAATCATCTAATAAAATTAACTCAAGTTTTATGCTAATTTTAACGTCCTTGTAATTGTGGTTTTAAATTATATCACTTGATTTACCCTATATGATGGTAACAAAAATTATAACAGTTTTAATTCCAAATGTCCAAAAATAAAAGGGGTCTATTTTTTTAATATTAAAACACTGGATCGAAATATATAAAATATTTTTTTGATATAAAAAACATAAATTGGTGATTTTAATTTATAATTAAATTGGAAACACACGATGAAAAACTGTTTTTGGGAGAAATTTGTTTTTTTATATAATCTATTTTAATGATAAATTAAAGGATCAAATTAATTTTATAAATAATTATTGGAAACTTTTTCATCAAAATTAACTTTCTAAAATTTCATATGTAATAGAAAATAAATTTTTCATTAAAAACACATTAAAAGAAAACATTGTTTTCGATAAAAATCATTATTTTTTAGTATTCATTGAAAACCCATACTTTTCAGAAAAATATAAAATTTTCACCATAGGGTAATTTTTATACCCATATTTAAAAAACAATATTTATTTTATGCGATAAAAATTAAAAAATAAATGAAATTACTTTTCATTCACATGCAATTAGAAATAAAACAATTTCTAAATAAATCATATATTTGATGAATAAAACTTCATTACTAAAAAATTAAAGACATATTTTCAAAGAAATAATTAATACAATTTAATAGATTAAATTATTTATCTATACAATAAAAATTATTTAATATTATTCATAAGAACCAATTTAATGGCTAGATTATAACATTAATATTCAAACAATAAAATGTTGTATTTCACTTATGCTTGTTGAGGTGGGTCATACCATTCATTATACAAAATGTCTTTATATTGAAATATTGGGATATTATATCCCACCAATTAATAAATTGTGTCCTTACCATTTGATCATATCCTTAGTAACAAAGGTTTTGAATTTTCAAAAATACATTTTTTGAAATCCCGTATCATTAAATGGTTCAATAAAAAATATATTTGAAAACATGGGAAGCGGACGTACAATAATCATTTATAATAACAAATAACTATGTTTTAATATAAGAAAAATTAGTGGGAAGTGAAAATATGTACATAGAATTAAAAAACTAACACCAAATAACTGATAGAAAATGATATAAATAAGGTGAGTAAAATGTTAATGGACAATGAAATATTAAGCATTTCTTTGGTGAAGAGATGTGTAACATCCAAACCTAGTATCCACATAACATGTGCCATGAGCTGGTAAATCACATGACCTCAAGAGCACATCCTTGTATACAAGAGGATATCGATTAGTAGCGATGTTGTAATGGTGGTAGAGTGGGTATACTATTCCATCATGTTAGAGTAACACAATGGATAAAGTCATATACAACCAACAATGTAAGCATAATTTAAAGAGTCAAAATAAATAGATAATCAACCATAAAATCATAAATAGATCACTGGATAACTAATAATAATATGAAAAGTTTATAAGGTAGTGTATGATATATGTATTCATGGCATGTTGTAATATAGAAAGAAAATATGTAGATTCAGGCATGCTATATAATATTAAACAAGACAAAATTAAAAAAAGTTTCTCTATAATATGCATGAGGTAAATCCTAGTACTATGTAGTATTCTATATATATGTTAAATCATATCAACAACCTATAGTAGGGTTCTTCCCTTATCAATACCTGTAAACATATGATCTTTTCACGTACCAAATGAATCCCAATAATTTAGTGAGATAAAAATATTAGTAGTGTAACACCCTAAGATTTTATGAGATATATTATTTTTAATTTCTTTGATGTATTATATTATACACTACACCAAGATTAGCTTGTAATATATGCAACAATGCATTAGCTTGCAGTATACGCAACACTATTCTTGGCTCGTGTTACACAAAATTTCAAGTTTGTTTTGTGGAAACTATTCTATGAAACATTAAGTATAGATTTTTTTAAATGTATAAATGAAATAAGTTTTGATTATGTTATACGCAACACCAAACTAAGTTTTCACTACATGCAGCCCTGACTTGGCTTTCATTACACGCAATCACGACCTTCCTCGATAGCATTTGTAGTACGCAATACCGGGTTTCACTAAACAACGATATATTGTTATAATATTATTATAGGCTAGCCGTTATGAATAGTATTAACTAAATTTTGAATTTTATAACATTATTATTCATCTTACATATTTTCTAGAACATGGTATGAAAACTAAATAATTTTTTCGAGTAAAATAAGTATTTTTCAAAAAATGCAGTTTTGCCGCCTTTTGATGGTGCACCCACTTTAAATCTAGTTTTTGACATGTTTATAAGTTCAATTTTACAAAATAAAATTATTACTTGGAATCAGGATATAAAAATTTAATTTGGATAAATTTTTTCATATTATTCTAATAACTTCCATATTTTAATGAATAGTAAAAACACGCTATATTTTAATTAAAAACAACTTTTTTCATCGCAATAATTTATATGGTTAGATTATCTTTTTAATTAGTTTGAAAGTGTAATTAGAATATATTTTTACCATTTAATCCAATGTTGGTCATTGGAATTAATTTCACTTTGAATTTGGATATAAACAAGTGTCGATCTTTTGATAGTTATTGTTTCTTAAAACATGCTATTTGTTTTGATAATGAGAATTAATTTTAAAATTAATTAATTCCACTTATATGTTTTGAATTTGGAAAAATAGACATCATTTTTGAATTCAGAATATCAAATATATCTTAGGCTGAATTTTTTGTATTTTTCTGAAAAACTTCAATTTTTGATGAATAGTGAAACCACTTAGTGGTAGTTAAAAAACCGACTCTTCATTTAAATGAAATTTTACCACTTATGTGAATTGAATTTCAAAAATCCAACATACATGGTTGTTATCAAGAAGTAAAATGTGGTTCAATAAGATGAAAATAATTTTTGGTGAATAGTAACTTTTGACTTTTATTTACTGCGGTTAAAGATAAATAGGGTAATTTAAGGTTAAAAGAATATTATAATAATTCAAAATTACCTTAACATTTGTCCTAAAATTATTGGATGAGTAGTGGCCGACCATGGGAAACCTTGGGTCGATTTTGGGACCCCATTGAGCCACTTGGTAGTGATAATGACAATTTGGATTAATTTATTTAATGTAAAGACAAAATTGACATTAACTAAAATCATTTAGTAATTAATTTTTATAAGGGGTTATATAAATTATCTTTTCAACTATAAATATTAATTGGAAATCTAAAATTATTTCCTACATGGTGGTGTTTTTTTTATAATTTTTAGACATCAAATAAATTAAATTATTTATGACACAATAATGATGTAGTATTTACCTCATTAATAAATGATTTAAATAAATAAGATTATAATGATTAAAATATTATACAAAACATGTCCAATTCTGATTGGATGATTTTATTTAGACCATGAGTCATATTATCTTCATCTTTAATGATTTTTTGACCTTTTGAAACTGAAGATAAGTTTATAATAAAATAATATTTTCACACTTTCCAAAGGTGCCCCTCTCCTCCCTTATAAAAGGGAACCTCCTCCCTCTTATCTTCACCCCCTTTTGAGCCTTGAATCTCATCCAAACCCTGTAAATTCCTCTTCTCAACCTCTCTAGTTATATCATAGAGGTTTTGGTCTTCTAAAAAGACCAACTCTACTGCCCTAAGAAGGAGTTTAAAGGAGGTGCGTCGAGGAAAAAGTAATCTCTTCTACCGACTCTTTCAAGTTTCTTTATTCTTCTACTTCCTCTTCTTTAGTTGTTTAATTATAAATTAATAACATAAGTATTAATTATATACTGATATGTTATTATAAATATGAAACAACCCTATTTCACCTTCTATCCATCCTACGGAAAATGAAATCACCGCGCGTGCGTATGTACGGAATATCGTATCCACGCCGTGGTGTAATCATTTTTTCCACCACCACCTTACTTGGATGGGTATAATGGTGTAAATAATAACTACATATGATTATTATAACATCATACTGATTATAAGATATTATATCATCCATTCCAATTCCATTCAACAAATATGGGAATGATATCATCGCTCGTGCGTACACACGGATTACCGTCTCCACGACGCGATGAGATTCATTTTCCATGTTAAAAATTCAAGAATGATTATAAAGTATATATAATAAGTAATAATGAAATATATGACATAATAATGCTACTGTATTTATTTATATATATATATATATGTATTTCCTCTACTTAATTCCATTCAATTCAATAAGGAAACAAAAAACAGCGTTCATGCGTACGTACGACCTACCTTCTCCATGAACGGTGTATTTCTTTCAATTTATAGATCTATTATATATATGTATATTATAAATATTTATTATATATAAATCATGTTTTATATTCTTTAATTAAGTAATCATGATATAAGTAATCATATTAATAATTACAAGTCAAAACACGGATGATAAATGAAACGATTTTACCCAAAATGCTGCTTTAACATGGAATTGACAAATAAACAGATAATATAAAGTCGTAAGTGAATCATATATGATATAATAAATATTATTATGGTTCTTTTACAAGTTAATAATATGTTTAAACCCACTATACAGGAGTCTCAGACACATACAAAAGAAATTGGACATAAGGTAAGGGATAATTATTCCAACCTCATTCTTATCCGAGATTGTTTATTCGTAAGTATTTACTGGGGTTATGTTTATTATCCATGCCCATATGTTCTCAAAATTTTTTCATAAAATGTTTAATTTTCTTCCATGTATGTTTAAATTCATTTTTACCCTTTTTTACTTTTACCACATCGTATAGAAGAAATCTTTCTTTTGTTTACCATAGGAGGTTCTTTTTGACTTTTCCGACAAAAGTGAAAGGAGAATGTTTTTTTAACTTATACGGCAGGAACAGATTATTACTGTTTCATAAAGCCTTATTTCCATGAATATTCCTTTAAAATATTTCATGATTATTTTCAAAAAAATCCTTTCTTTTAAAATTGCATGTCATTTTGTGAAAATAAAATGATTTTGAAGAAGAAAGGATATTTTACTCAAGAATTCATTTCAAGTGTTTTGTCAAAACTATTTTACATCTAAGATGAAATTATTTCATATGTGTATAATGTCTCTATGATTTACATGGTTTCATTTTTCTTATAATGAAATGATATTCAGTTGTTTTATATGGATTATGTTATGATGGGATGACATTTATGAAACCCATTTTATTCTTTGGGTTATGATGAATGATTTATGTTTATTTTGTGGCACAAGTAAGAATGATTTAATTATGAGATGGGTGGGACCTATATCTTCCTCCAATGCATTGGGTAAAGATTTATATCTCATGAGATAGACATGGCTGGAATGGAAAGTTAATCAGGTTCAGTGATACAGGACTGGAACGAGGAGTGAACTCGGTTCAGTAAGGAACTTTGTCCACTAAGATGGTCTTGACAGAAATTCCTTGGATACTATGGAAATAATATCATGTGATTAATGTTTTTCCACAATTATAAGTTTTATTTACAAGCTATTTTATCATGATTGATGTTCCATTATGATCTATGCCTTACGTACTGCCATGTTTTATGTCATTGCTCAAGATTTTGATGTTTAAACATTATGTTCATGTTTCTATGTTCAAATGTATATGGTTTGTTTTATTTTCTCCATGCTTACCCATACTGAGAATTTGAGCTCACCCTTTATATGTTTTCTTTTCCCCAGGATATAAAGAAAGGTTTTGGGTAAGAAAAAAAGGGAATATCTTTATGGGAGATGTTGAAGATCTTTCACCATGATTAGAAGATTATGTTCCGAGTTTCCAAAGACACTAAACTATTACAATCCTTTGGTGTCTGTTTTTGTTATGTATTAAGTATTCCACAAAAGTAATGTAATGTCCATGTACGTCAAGCTTTGGGTCTCTATAGTTTGTATTAGAGGAAAGGTTTAGTTAACCTTTGGAAACTAGGATGTAAAAACTTTAGTGAAATCCCTAGAGATATTTATATGGTATGTCTAGGGATGTACCTAAGGTTAAGTATAAGTATAGGTTATAGTTCTAGAATTATGGTAAAGATATTATAATTAAACCTAAGATGTTGGATATTGAAGGCACTCCCCCTTTATTATGTTGTTTTCCCTAGCATAATTTTTGTCTCTCACACTATTCTTTTTGGGTTTTAGACGATGGCTGGAACCCGAAGGAACCGTGTTGATCAATGTAATGGACAATGCAATGATTTTCCTCCTGAACAATCCAATGTTATGGGATATGGAGTGAAAAATATTATTACTATACTTACACAAGCTATGAATCATTCTGTACTTCCAAATGAGCAGAGAAGGGAACAATATTATATTGAGTCCTTCATGAGGCAACGCCCACCTTCTTTCAGTGGGTCTTATGATCCACTTGTTGCTAAACAATGGATCAGTACCGATGAAAATATATTTTCCATACTTCTCTGTTCGGAAAATGAAAAATTCATTCTGGATATTTATTATTTATAAGGTGAAGCGGATAAATGGTGGACTCTAATTAAGAATACGAGGCCCCGAGATGAAATTGAATCCATGGAATGAGATGAGTTCAAGAACTTATTTTTCAATAACTACTTCCCTCATATTCTTTGAACACAGATGGAAAAGTATTTCCTTGAGCTTAAATAAAAGGATGATGAATCTGTTGGTATATACGAAGCGAATTTTACAAGGCTTACAAGGTATGCATCTGGATTTATCATCCAACCTGAAAGTAAAGTTGATCGATTCTTCAGTGGCTTAAAACCAAGTCTTCGAATGGCATTAGCTATAAGAGACTTTAGTAGCTATGAAGAAATTGTGCATTTTTCTATCAAGGTAGAAATGGAAGTTGGTTTTGCAAATCCATCTCATGGTTTTGAAAAGAAACGAAAGATAAAGTTCAAGGAGAAATCTGAGAATAATGGTGAAAAGAAGATGAATGTTTATTTATGCTCAAAGTGTGGAAAGAAGCATGGTGGAGATTGTCTTAAAGGGACTAGAAAATGTTTTAAGTGTGGAAAAGAAGGTCATCGAGTAGTTGAGTGTCAAAGTAATGGAAAAAGGGTCACTAATGATGTGAATAAAGAAAAGACTGTAGAGAACGCACCACCAACACTTCAATGCTTCAAGTGCAAGGAAATGGGGCATATGCTAATCAATTCCCTAATCCAAGGGTAAATGATGATCAACGTGATAAACCTCTTAAGAAAAAGGATAAAGGGAAGTCACATGTGATCACTATTTTTGATGTTGAGTATGACAATGATGTTGTGTAATGATTAAGTGTTTATGTAATGGGATTTCAAAATAGTATCATGGAATCTCATTTATGGTATCATGGAATTTTGGAATATCTATGTATTGGTTTTCAATAATTATATGGTACCGGTAACCATGAAAAGTGATTGAAATATTTTTTGGAAAGTAGATGATATGCGCATAATGAAGGGATAAGGAGAAAATAATATTAATGAGCTCATGAATGATATAAGGACAAAGTGATATCATAGTTTGAGTATATTGAAATTTTGGGATTTTGGTATGTGGAAAGAGTTACCTTTTAACAGTATTCATGTTTTCACTATGGTTCTATGGTAATTAATGTTGTAATAAAATACAAGATTAAGGTATTAACATGTTTGGAATGTGATCAATAAGATATATCTTATGATATATGAGGGATAAATGATGGCATTCACATGCTTGGTTAATGACATTTCTAGTAATCGTTTTCTTTATACTATGAGATTGGATAGATGTATTTTGGATAAGTCTAAAGACTGGAATGGATTATGTCAGACATCAGATAGTATTGTTTAAGTCTAGAACTTTTTGATATTATTTTTGGAATGTTATAATAGTATAGTTTTAAAAAAAAGACAACCCGTAGGATGGGTGACAACCCGTTAGTCGGACAAGGTTGTGGGAATCGAACCCACAACCGAAGTGCGACAGGACTTTATCACCTACCATTGGCCTACAAGAAGTCCCTGGTTAGTAGGAACTAGTTTTATTTTATTAAGTGGTATGATAGATGAAGTATAAGTCCATTGTTGGAATCATATACGATTAATCTCACCATAGATGGACTTATGTATATTTAATAACTTATGCTAACCTTTTTGTGATAGAAAAATATGGGATGACTTATCATTCTATCTCATGATCTACTAACACTTCATGAATCAAAAATTAAGCTTCATTTCTTTAAATAGAGATGAAGTGGAAATTGTTCATGGAATGACCAACGATGATATTACACTAAAATCAAGTAAGTATTTCTCCTTATGTAAAAGTTCATCAATGTTAGGGAAATGATCTTGGAAACCAAAAATCTTGTCCTAGTACTCTCATATCTAATGAATCAGGTGGTACCTTAGATCATCACAAATTTATGGCTTTGTGATTGTTGGCTTTTTCATAGCCATGTTCTCTACCACTCTCCATCAGAACTTGACGGTTATATTTCTCTTCCATATCCATATTTTCACCTATATACTCCTATGTGGGAACCCAAGTGATGAGTTAGTTTGGGTATCCATTTTTTTTCTAAATTTACTTTTTAAAATGATGATTTAGTATTCCTTTTTATGATGTGGCTTTCTATGAATGAAACTTTCAAGTAGTAAATGATTTATAACCCCGATGAATTTCGAGGGCGAAATTTATTTTAAGGGGGGTAGAATATAACACCTCGAGATTTTATGAGATATATTATTTTTAATTTCTTTGATGTCTTCTATTATACACTACACCAAAATTATCTTGTACTATACACAACACTGTATTAGCTTGCAGTATACACAACACTATTCTTGGCTTGTGTTACACACAATTTCAAGTTCGTTTTGTGGAAATTATTCTACGCAACATTAAGTATAGATTTTGTTTAATGTATAAATTAAATAAGTTTTGATTATGTTATACGCAACACCAAATGGATTTTTCACTACACGTAGCCCTGACTTGGCTTGCATTACACGCAAATCACGACCTTCCTCGATAGCGTGTGTAGTACGCAATACCGGGTTTCACTAAACAACGATATATTGTTATAATATTATTATGGACTAGCCGTTATGAATAGTATTAACTAAATTTTTAATTTTATAACATTATTATTCATCTTACATATTTTCTAGAACATGGTATGAGAACTAAATAAATTTTTCAGGTAAAATAAGTATTTTTCAAAAAATGCAGTTTTTTCACCTTTTGATGGCGCACCCACTTTAAATCTAGTTTTTGACATGTTTATAAGTTCAATTTGACAAAATAAAATTCTTCCTTGGAATCAAGATATAAAAATTTAATTTGGATAAAATTTTCATATTATTCTGATAACTTTCATATTTTAATGAATAGTAAAAACACGCTATATTTTAATTAAAAACAACTTTAATCATCGCAATAATTTATATGGTTATATCATCTTTTTAATTGGTTTTAAAGTTTAATTAGAATATATTTTTACCATTTAATCCAATGTTGGTCATTGTAATTAATTTCACTTTGAATTTGGACATAAACAAGTGTCGATCTTTTGATAGTTATTGTTTCTTAAAAACACGCTATTTATTTTGATAACGGGAATTAATTTTAAAATTAATTAATGCCAATTATATGTTTTGAATTTGAAAAAATAGACATCATTTTTGAATTCAGAATATCAAATATAGCTTAGGCTTAATTTTTGGTATTTTTCTGAAAAACTTGAATTTTTGATGAATAGTGAAACCACTTAGTGGTAGTTAAAAAACTGACTCTTTCATTTAAGTGAAATTTTACCACTTTTATGAATTGAATTTTAAAAATACAATAGAAATGGTTGTTATCAAAAAGAAAAATTTGTTTCAATAAGATGAAAATAATTTTTTGTGAATAGTAACTTTTGACTTTTATTTACTGCGGTTAAAGGTAAATAGGGCAATTCAAGGTTAAAAGAATATTATAATAATTTAAAATTACCTTAACACTTGTCCTAAACTTATTGGATGAGTAGTGTCTGACCATGGGAATACTTGTGTCTATTTTGGGACCCCATTGATCCACTTGGTAGTGATAATGACAATTTGGATTAATTAATTTAATGTAAAGACAAAATTGACATTAACAAAAATCTTTTAGTAATTAATTTTTATAAGGGGTTATATAAATTATCTTTTAGACTATAAATATTCATTGGAAAGATATAAAATATTTCCCACATGGTGGTGTTTTTTGTATAATTTTTATACATCAAATAAATTAAATTATTTATGACACAATAATGATGCAGTATTTACCTCATTAATAAATGATTTAAATAAATAAGATTATAATGATTAAAATATTATCCAAAACATGTAAAATTAAGATTGGATGGTTTTATTTAGACCATGAGTCATCTTATCTTCATCTTTAATGATTTTTGGACCTTTTGAAACTGAATATAAGTTTATAATAAAATAATATTTTCACACTTTCCAAAGGTGCCCCTCTCCTCCCTTATAAAAGGGCACCTCCTACCTCTTCTCTTCACACCCTTTTGAGCCTTGAAGCTCGGCCAAACCCTGAAAATTACTCTTCTCAACATCTCTAGTTATATTATAGAGGTTATAGTCTTCTCAAAAGACCAACTCTAGTGCCCTAAGAAGGAGTTTAAAGGAGGTGCGTCGAGGAAGAGGTAATCTCTTCTACCGACTCTTTCAAGTTTCTTTCTTCTTCTACTTCATATTTTTTAGTTGTTTCATTATAAAGTAATAACATAAGTATTACTTATATACTTATATGTTATTATAAATATTAAACAACCCTATTTCACCTTCTATCCATCCTATGGAAAACGAAATCACCGCGCGTGCGTACGTACGGAATACCGTCTCCACGTCGTGGTGTAATCAGTGTTTCCACCACCACCTTTCTTGGATGGGTATAATGGTGTAAAGAATAAATATATATGATTATTATAACATCATACTGATTCTAATATATTATATCATCCACTCCAATTTCATTCAATAGATATGAGAACGATATCATCGCTCGTGCGTACGTACAGATTACCGTCTCCACGACGCGATGAGATTCATTTTCCATGTTAACAATTCAAGAATGATTATAAAGTATATATAATAAGTAATCATGAAATATATGACATAATAATGCTACTATATTTATTTATATATATATGTATGTCGTCTACTTAATTCCATTTAATTCAATAAGGAAATGAAAAACAACGTTCATGCATACGTACTGCCAACCGTCTCCATGAACGGTGTATTTCTTTCCATTTATCAATCTGTTATATATATGTATATTATGAATATATATTATATATAAATCATGTTTTATATTCTTTAATTAATTAATCATGATCTAAGTAATCATATTAATAATTACAAGTCAAAACACGGACGATAAATGAAACGATTATACCCAAAACGCTTATTTAACATGGAATTGACAAATGAACGGATAATATAAAGTTGTAAGTGAATCATATATGATATCATAAATATTATTATGGTTCTGTTACAAGTTAATAATATGTTTAAACCCAATATACAGGAGTCTCGGAAATATACGGAAGAAATTGGACATAAGGTAAGGGATAATTATTTCAATCTCATTCTTATCTGAGATTGTTTATTCGTAAGTATTTATTGGGGTTATGTTTATTATACATGTCCATATGTTCTAAAAATGTTTTCATAAAATTTTTACTTTTCTTCCATGTATGTTTAAATCCATTTTTACTCTTTTTTTACTTTTACTAGATCGTATGGAAGGAATCTTTCTTTTGTTTACCATACGAGGTACTTTTTGACTTTTCCGAAAAAAGTACAAGGAGAATGTTTTTTTAACTTATACGGAATGAATGGATTCTTACGGTTTCATAACGCCTTATTTCCATGAATATTCCTGTACAAGATTTCATTATTATTTTCAACAAAATCCTTTCTTTTAAAATTTCATGTCATTTTGTGAAAAGAAAATGATTTTGAAGAAGAAAGGATATTTTCCTCAAGAAATAATTTCAAGTGTTTTGTCAAAACTATTTTACATCTAAGATGAAATTATTTCATATGTGTATAATGTCTCTATGATTTACATGGTTTCACTTTTCTTATGATGAAGTTATATTCATTTGTTTTATATGGATTATGTTATGATGGGATAATGTTTATGAAACCCATTTTATTCTTTAGGTTATGATGAATGATTTATGTTTATTTTGTGGCACAAGTAAGAATGATTTCATTATGAGATGGGTGGGACATATATCTCCCTCCAATGCATTGGGTAAAGATTTATATCTCATGAGATAGGCATGGCTGGAATGACAAGTTAATCCAGTTCAGTGATACAGGACTGGAACGAGGAGTGAACTCGGTTCAGTAAGGGACTTTGTCCACTAAGATGGTCTTGGCAGCAATGCCTTGGCTACTATGAAAATCATATCATGTGCTTAATGTTTTGACACAATTAAAAGTTTTATTTCCAAGCTATTTAAACATGATTTATGTTCCATTATGATCTATGCCTTACGTACTGCCATGTTTTATGTCATTGCTTATGATTTTGATGTTTAAACATTATGTTCATGTTTTTATGTTCAAATGTATATGGTTTGTTTTATTTTCTCCATGCTTACCCATACTGAGCATTTGAGCTGACCCTTTATATGTTTTCTTTTCCCCAGGATATAAATAAAGGTTTTAGGTAAGGAAAAAAATGGAAGATCTTTATGGGAGATGTTGAAGATCTTTCACCATGATTAGAAGATTATGTTCTGAGTTTCCAAAGACACTAAACTATTACAATCCTTTGGTGTCTGTTTTTGTTATGTATTATGTATTCTGTAAAAGTAATGTAATGTCCATGTACATCAAGCTTTGGGTCTCTACAAGTAGACCATCACCAATAGTGTCTACATATAAACTAAGTCATGCTCATAACTAAACAGTGTGCTAGTATCATTACAATAGTAAAACAAACCTGAAAAAAATAACATAACCACTCTAGTTCAAATAGGAAACCTTGAGGTTCTACATTCTTCATTCCATGGAAATAATTTTTTTCAAATAATTTCACTAAATTTATAGTGTTTATAATATATATTTATATATATTAATTTAATATTTCAAACACCCGTATGAACCAAGTACGTGGGGCTTTAAGTGTCTATATAGCTGGAATACTAGTACAGGATAGACCCGGGCATAACTCAGACATACATGACCGGTCTACAGATCCTATATGCTTATGAAATTGGTTACATACCTTACATCTCAATAGATTGAGATACATCTTGCTATAATACTCAAGCTTGATAGTGAGATTCCATTGAAACACTCGAGTCATGAAATGTGGAACCTCATCCCAACACCTATATAGTGTCAGCATTTTGAGATTCCATACTCGACATTAAATGTTAGGGATAGTGATTATCCATCATGTTCAACACCACTTACCATCATACACAACCCATATAAAGGCCTTTTAAATTATAATATAATGAATGGGATTAAACATCTAATGAAACTTATGATATAACCTACCTATATATAAAAATGAATATCCATGTTCATGGAATAACATATGTGGTAATACATCTCATATGTCCCTTGGGTCATATTCAATTTCATTGAAAATTTTACAATTAATCATGAGAATTTTATAAATCATAAACTATGTCATGGTCTCACTATCCCTAATGATCCATTGATATTATCCATTTAGTTCAGTTAAAGAAGGTAACCCCATCATACATTTTCCATTTCATTTAAATCAACCCATTCAACATTCGATTAGATGAAAAATTCACTAATACGACTGAAGTGTCAATTTGATGGCGTCTTGGTGAATAAATTTAAAGGATTCAAAAATCTTCAATAATCCATCCAATTAAATCCATTCACCATAGCTAATTAATTAAATTAATTAGGAAATTAAAATAAATTTATAATATCAAATGGGTCACTAAGAGGATGACTTGGGAAACAAGCCAATTTTCTACTTTGGAAATTCTAATAATAAAAGTGTCTCACATCTTATAAGGGATTTTTGTTATATTTAACACTCATATATTATGGTAAAATTAATTTAAAATTTAATCCAGAAGCTATTTATGAGTTTTATGCATTTGATCCAATTTACTAAAATGATCATTTTTACTCTATACACCCATGTGGTATCCATATAAGGTATGTACAACCTATAAACCACCAAAAAAATCAATAGATTTGTATTAAAGACTTGGGGTTAATTAAACATAATGGAATCAATATAATCTACATGCTCAGAATATGTCTTCATGAAATAGAACAACATAATTAAGAAATGAAAAAACTCAAAGGAAGATTGACTTGACCACCTACCCTAATGTTGTATATGACACCTTACTCAAAATTGGTATCAGATTCAGATTAGGTTGGAAGATATATGATAAATAGTCCAATGCACTAAAAATAGGCCAATTGATCCTGCCCCTAAATAGAATACTGGATTCTAAGATTAACATTGATAATAATTGAGAGACTATTTAAAAAAACAGAGTTTGATCCAACACATATAATAGGTCGAGGAATGGAAAAAAGCAAGAATAGTTACATTAATACCAAGATTTGGTTTTCTTGAGCTCAAAAGATAAGATGTAGAGGTGATGTTCTAGTTGATTAAGAAATAGAAAAGGTAATAATTTTTAATTTCAAATGAGGGAAAAATTGTAATTTCACCACAAAATACCATGGCACATGGTTTGGTCGAACAGTATGGCCAAACCATGCTGAAACCATGTTCATATCATAGATACATTAGAAAAAATACATGGTTACATGAACATATTGACTAACTATGCGCAAAAAATGCATAATAGATCTATCCCATGTCTTAAAGTAGCTACATGGCTGTTCTCCTAGGGTTGTAGGGTTGTAGACAAACCATTTGGCCTACTCTATTTTCTCCTTCTGGAACATCGGACTCTAAATGATCCCCAGCCGCACCCAGACCTTGGTTACCTGATTATACATTATTATTGGGGTTATATAAGATCTTTACATTGAAATAAAAGAGTTATTACCTTCATTGAAAAGAAAAATCATTACAACCGCCCCTCCTTAAAGCAAATCACCAACAAGTGGTCCTTCTAAGGGTAATGAGTTATCATAAACAAAGAGTTCCAGGCACTGAGAATGTATATCAGATTCTTATTCCTAGATCTCTTTTTATACTCATTCACGCTACCGTAGCACTCATACTAGAGGAAATGACCTCCCTCAGAGTGTCCTTACACTATAATCAATAATACACATTGGATACTTATCAAAGGAAGAATCTGCATCCAATTCAACCTATTCATGATAAAATACATGTGTCGGGTATGGATAGTATCTGTGAAGATAAGATACATGAAATATATAATGAATTTACTAGTATCAATGAAGAAGTACCCACATGTATGAAACTGGTTCAATCCATTTCAAAACCTATAAGGGTCCATAAAACCTCGGGGGAATCATACTATTCTTCTGAAGACATATATTCCCAAAACTAGGTGAAATGAATATATACAATTTGGTCTCTGTCCTCAATATTGATAGTTCATTAGAACATTTTGTCAGACAACTACTATCTAGACTAAGCTATCAGCATACACTCATTGATCAACTATACCTATTGGAACTAAGGCCGGTTTTTCATTAAATAGTGTACGGTTTGTGTTTGTTGCCAATCCACTTTGGGTTAGTCTAGGTTCTTTCAAGGAATTTAGTATTATTATTGAGGTTGAATGATGTGTTGAAGGTGGACTAATTTCCCATTGCCTACCAAATTTTGGGCCTCACAATCAAGAAGTTCTTTTCACAAAGGAAGAATTTCTAAAAATGAGTGAACAAGATGAGGAATGATGAGGGAATTCAGAAAACAAAGGAAACCATGTAGATCATATCACGAACCACCCACCATGTACTTGGAATGGTTCATAGAAGTTTAAGGGCACTATGTAGACTGGAAAAATATGGTTTGTGAAATAAAAATCGGTTTGCAGTGAAGGTTTTCTATTCACGGTGAGGTTTGCATTTTGTGAGAGGAAAATAGTTCGTGAGATGGTATGTAATTAAAATAAATGAGAACATGTTTTGAGGATCCATGAAAGGTGTCATCAATTGAAAAAAGGTTGTGATTTGTGTCGAGGCATAGAGAGAATGGAGGCATGCAGTCTAAGTAGGGGATATGGTTTGTGGGATAAGTCATAAGCGATGAAGGCTGTGATGCAATGAAGATTTGGAAAATTTGGGATTAGCATAATATGTGGATATATTTGATACTATAATGAAGAGTAATCACATAATTTAGTTTGTGGGAAGATGATTAATAATTAGAGTGTCGTTTCACAGGGTGAAAACTCTACAAAGGAAATTCTGTTTAGAATTTTGGGGGAATTTGGTGAATGAGAGAATTGGTTTTTGGGAAGACATGTCCATATAGATAGTCTGCAGAGTGTAGAGAGTCCGTGGAGTGTAGATGGTTCATAGAGGAAAAATAGTAAATTACATTTCAGGTAGTACATAGATCATAGGTTATTCATAAAAGGTAGATTACGAAGGCAGAATGTGAAGGTAGATCATATAGGATGTTTGCGAAGGTAAGATACATTGTTGGTACAAGGTTCACACATAGTATGTGTGGTAGTAAAGTACAGGAAGGAAGAAGATCAGTTCGTAGAGGAGTAGTTCACGAACTATCAGAATGTGGAAAAGTGGACTTCATCTATAGGTAAAAATATAACTACAACAAAGAATCTATCAAAAGTTGAAGATTTATGATTTAATTCCAACCCATTGAAGTGGCATTCAATTCGATCAACTGAGTTTGGATTCTTCCTAACACAGTGAGCACAGAGAGTCAATGGAAGTGATCTAAGGGATGTAGTGTGCCATCCATAAACCTTGTAAAGGCAGTGAGACTAGAATAGAGTTATTGTGCTGAACTTTTGTACTCCAAAACTATAGAAGATTAGTGAATTTTTTTATGACCAATGACATGTTGGCATATGGTCCTGGGATGTAGCCCATAGCGGTTCCCCATGTAAAATTATTGTGTCATCACTTTCCATGAGTTAGATTGTTTTCTGTTCTTTCTCACCAGACATGTTTAAATGGTTCCTCCCAGCATGGGAAGAAGATCCATCAGTTTTAAATAAAAATTTGACATCCCGATTCACCCCTCCCCTCTAAAGGTGTTCTGGTGTCCTTCAGTACATACACTATAGTCTCCTAAATGAGACTTGGTCAAATCTTAGCATCCTACCCTACCACAATACAACAAAAAGGTGAGCATAAATTCCTACCATACAAGGCTTCATAGGGATACATCTTAATGGAATATTGAATACTGTTATTATAAGAGAACACTAAAATGTGAATAGGTTTCTTCCAAGAACCCCCAAAGTCAAGGATTTGTGTACAAAGCTTGTACACTAGCCCAAAAATCATATGATCTGTCTAGATATCATTCAATGGGTGTTTTATTGTGCTCAAAATTACTTATGTATGCAAGGAATTTTGCAACATCTTCTTGAATCTGTTGTGGAGATAGAATCTCTATTTGAAATGTTTGAATGAGGAGCACCATGAAGATGTATAGACTCACTAGAATACTATCTTCCCAGTTGTTTTACCATGATGTTCTCTCACAACATACAATGTGTGTGAACATCGTATAACTATCAATGACAACCAACATTATATCATTGCCTCTATCTGATCTGGTTAAACTAACTACAAAATCCATCAAACCATCAGCTTTTTAAACTTGGGAATGGAAGGCACATATAGAATAATTTTAGGTTGTTGATGTTATACCCTCACCATCTAAGAGGTGGAACATAGAGTGATGAAACTGACAGTCTCATGTTTCATACCAGGCCACCAACACTGGAATCATAGATCTTGATACATTTTGGTGAGGTCAGGGTGGACTGACCTTATGGAGGCATGAAATTCCCACATATTATCCTCTATGATGTTTGTTGGGATCCATAAACACCCACAGAACCATAAGGTATCATCCCTATCCATATTCCAACCTAAAGATATATCACCCTCAAGAATTATTTCCCATAGTAAAAGGCCTTCAAGATCAGAAAACTATCTCATTCTCACCCTTTCTGGATGATTAGATTTCATTTCTGAGGCTAGGAAGGTACTATAAAAATGGTTCTCCTAAACCTCAACAAGAATCTCAAAGAATAAGTCCATAAACAACATTTACCACTGGATTCTAGAAATTCAGGTGTTCATTCTTTTTTCATTGAGCAATGGATACTGATTTTCCTATACCAGGCATGCAAGCATGATTGAAAACAAATGACTATAGGGACTCCACCCACCTTTGTTTCTAGATATTGAGATCCCACTATGTGTAGATTCATTTGAGGATATTATAGTTTTTGAATACCAAAAATCACTCTTGCAGTATATCGTTTCTCTAATAACATAATTTATTCACAACTGCAGTGAGCTCATGATCATGCGTTGGGTAATTCCTCTCGGGATTCCCCAATTGGTGAGACATTTAACCAATGACTCACTAATAAAGCACCATAAAATCACAAAAATCAATTAATAATGTATCATAATATATTTTATACCTCCTCCCATGGTCTCTTAGAATTAGTATCGTCATAGATGTCAACCAACCCTTCAACTCCTAAAAGGCTTCGTGACAAGATTTTAACCATACAAATTTCACACGCTTCATTATCATACCCATAAGTGGTGTTGAAACACATGAAAATTCCTAGATTAATCATATTTAATATCGGGATTTCCAAAATAAACTCATAATGTCAATTAAATTCTTTGGATTCCCCTAGGAAATTATAGTTCTCAAATTCTCTTGGTATTTTGTTACTCCTAATTCCAAGATAATGTGAACCATAACATGTAATTTGTTAATATGTAAGTATAATTTACTAATCCTAGCACAGGGAAGATTCAATATTAGTGTATTCTAAATGATATCAAGATTAGGTGCATTGTATTTTATTGGGTGTGAATACACCATGATATCATTGAAAAATACTACCAAAAATAAACTACATACATGTGGAAAACCCGATTCATGAGATCCATAATGACTGGAGGTATGTTCATGATTCCAAAAAGCATAACCAGGACATAGTAAAGACCATAACTACATTTGAAATATATTTGAGGAATTTATGGAGTCTTGACACATGGATGGTGATAGTCTGGCCTCAGAAATACCATTTAAAACACTTTCTCTCCTTGGATATGATCAAAGAGGCTTTCTATTCTAAGTAGTGGATACCAATTCGTTACTGTGAGTTGATTAAAATGATGGTAGTCTATACAGATATTTATGGTTCTATATTCCATCTTGGAAAACATTTACAATGGCCCCCAACGAGAAGTGTTGGGTTATATAAAGCCTTTAGACAAACGGACCTCCAGTTTCTTCTAAAGTACCATAAGTTCCAACAGTTCCATTCTATAAGGAGGAATGGTGACTGGTGCTTCTCATGGAACAAAAATAGTAGTAAACTATAACTCTCCCACCAAAGGTAGACTAGATAAGTCATAAAGAAAGAACCCTTTGAAATTATTCCCAATGATACCAAAAACAGTTGTTCATAACCCCTGAAAATATTAGAAAATATAGAAAATCATATCTATCACTCTACCTAGACTCTAATGATCGGATCTTTCTCATGTCACACTGACATCTCGTGCTCTCTTATGCACATTATTAACACCTTATGGTGATGTAAACATCACCCTCCAATGATAGCTATCAATTTGTGAAATATAGGGAATTGAACATTCCATCCCGATGATTAATTCAATTCCTGTCATGTTGGGGATAAAAAAAATTCCAAATGAAAAGTTAACAACCTATATTAGAAGGAAATTTTTTACCATGGTTAAATCCCTTATAAAGAATACCTAATAGGGTGTCTAGAATCATAATTCCATATTATTACTTGATCTCAAGGACCATTATCTCAATGATTAACTCAAATATAAAAGAGTGAGACACAACTTTTTCTAATAATGTAGAAACTAAAGTGGACTTTAAAAGAAAAATTCATAATATAGTAGAATTTCATGAACTTTAATCCTTAGAAGTATGCACCACTATATGCAAATAGAATGTATTATGGCCCTGAGTCATTTCCTGAATGCCTTGAGAAATATCACTCTTATGGAAATAAGAATTATAATACTAACTGCCTCTACCATGACCACCACCTTGGCCTGATAAAACATTGGTATTCTAGCTACCTACTTATTATGATCCTTCTGTGTCATCAACCCAGTCAGGTTTCCAGTCAATTGACACCCGACTGGTCTATAGAATTACCCTAAGGGAATTCTCAATGCCCAAGGGGTGGTACATGTTTCTAGGTATCATAAATAAAATTTGGGAATGATTAACTCGAAATAATAAACACAAAACAGCTAACAATATAAATAAATTAAACTAAAAACAAACAACCAAACATGACCTTAAACTATGTTTCGATTTAATGTTCACAAATCAACTAAAAACCAAAAGAAAACTGCTACAAGGAAAAACCAAAAACCTTAACACAACCATCAAAGCAAGATGAGAAGACACATCCCCAAACTACCAATGACAACCTGCATGAGAAGACCATCAACAACCCAGACCACACTCACTAAGCTAGATGCCTCTACCATGTATTAATAAAGAACACGGTCTACATATCCACAAAGTTGTATATAGGGTGTGATCCAAAATCAAAGTAGGAATCCACCCAATAAAAATATTCTATGCCACAACATCAATGAGATAATTTAACATGATTATTCAAATTTATGCTTTAAAACACTTTTAAGGAAAAAAATTACAATCTAAAAGGTAAAAAGTAATACATTAAGAAAAACCATTTCACAAACACTATATTAAAGTGGAAAAATAAATTCATAATTAACACAAACACACCCATGTGGTCCTTCATATGTCGATGGAAGGCACAAAATCCTGAATAGTAGAGCAACGCGGGTAAATCCCCTAAGTTATATAGAAAAATGAGACCCTACAGAAATCATATCTCAATGTAAATGTGGAATATGAACCACAACAGTATAAATTCTCATGCACAATCCACTAGTAGGAAACACACCCAAAACCTGTTGGTCTCTAATAAAAATAGCTTTTTAGTTAGTGTTGTAGCGTCAATCCTGCTAGAAAAAACATGGAAAACCACTTCCATATCATCCAGTGAACAAGTCCTAGTATGCCCACCTAGACACTTAGTGTTTCCCTGGATCTCTATTTAATGTTCACATGGACACACACCACACCACTACATTCACAAAAGGCCAACATTTTAATGAAACCACCCCTCTTTACAAAAAATCACATTTTTTAATATACATACACAATAAAAAATCCACTTTTAAAATACCTTTTCCATCACTTATATAGCTTCTAAATTCCACTTTTTATAACACTCGAAAACATCCTATTAAGACTAACCAAAACCACGGGCCAAGCCCCATCATAAAACCTCTCACACATTAAACTATTTTTAAAAAAATATATTCAAAATTTCAAAAACATCACAAATTAAACACAAAAAAAACAACAAGGAAAACATGGATAAAGTGATTCATTTTCATTTGAAAATCTCCATTAAAATACACACACACCTCAAAGACCTTGAAAAATCTTTTCGCACCATCCAAACAACCCCTAAAGCCAATCTTAAAAACATGAAATTATATAACACACAAAAAATATCCATTTTCATTACCCAAAGCCATTTCTAACATATAAACACACCAACCATTACCAAAATACCAGTCACACCACATCATGAAACCAAATAATACTTTCATAAAAACAAACAAGCATAATTAAATTCATTTAGTGATTATAGGGAATAAAAACACCTACCTAGAGTATCAAAAACTCCAACACTCGATGAAAAACTTCAATTGCTCACTAACTGAGCCATAATAAACTAAAAATAAACCCAAAATAAAATGTTCAGAAAAAACCATGACAATTGAGCCCCAAACAAAATGAAACATAACTGAAAACCCTAAGTGGGATGATGGAAGGTTACTTGGTTGGTTCGCACATGTGGCATAGGATTAGGAAAGATAAGGGGGTCTAAGAGGATGATGTGTGAGGAGGGGCCACTGGAAAATATCTACACTAGAAAATTGTCATGTCAGCAGGGGGTTTTGCGCAAGTTGAGGCTTCTACGAAAGGGAGAGGGTTGTGTTACCTAGGTATGAGTGCTAGGGTGTGACAGTGGCCGGAAAATAGAAGCAGAAGAGGCTAAGGTAAGGTATTTTTGTCACACAGTGGTGGTGTGCACTACAAGGGTCGGTCGTGACTAGGGAGGAGTTGGCAAAAATAGGTCTCACATGATGGGCTGTTCACTTGAAGGAGTAGGATGCTTGTGGTAGGTTCATTGGGTGGAGCTAGGTCGCATAACATTGAGAGGAGAATTGAGTGATGGTCGCGACAAGGGTATGGATAAAGAGGGAGGGGTGAGGTGCAAAAGTGAGGAAGGCCAACCCAAAAATAATAATAATAATAAAATAAAATGAAATAAAATAAATATTAAAATAATAATTTCTGATAATAATAATAACAAAATCAAAAACAATAGTACTTAATAAAATGTTAATAATAAATATAATAATAATAAACCATATATAAATAAACATGATGAAAATAATAATAATAACAATAATAACGAAAATAATGAGAATAATAATAATTATAATAAAAGAGCTAATTATATTAATCTTAAATGAAAATAATATTAACAACATTAATAATTTAATGATAATATTAATGGTAATAATATTAATAATAATCTTAATTAAAAATATTAAACAAGATAATAATAATACAAATATTATTCTCACATAGAAGCATGATCAATAATAATGATATTCGTGATATTAATGATAATAACACAATTAAAACATAAATAATAATAAAAATAATATTAATTAAAATTATTAGTATCATTAAAATAATTTATAAACTTCATTTTATTTCTATAATTTTACTTTTTCTACTTATATTATTCATTTCAAATTTATATTTATTTGACATGAACATTAGGCATGCCACACGGTGACCCAGGTGAAGCCGCGTGGCATCGACGACATATTTCCCTTGTGTTGGATGATGCTAAAGCCACAATATTCATTTATCATCAAAAACAGAAAAATTTCAATTGGGCTTGGCCCACACCTCAAAAAAAATTCAAATTCAGATAAAATAACAAAATAACATTATTTCAAAAGTCTGGATGTGATAATTCTCCCCACCATAAAACATTCTACCCCTAAAAATCCACAATGATACATAAAATAAAGAATCAGTACCCACCATCCCATCTCATAGAGGTTCATGAAAACCACACCAAAGTTAATCTAAAACGATGATAAAAAATAGTAAATACCTATAAAATAAACTCGGGAGTCCCAAAATGGACTCCATTCCAAATGATTCCCTCCCCAAAAGTTAAAACATCTCCAGTGGATTGATCAATTAAAGGATCTTTTACATCAACACAATGCAACCTCTCACATCAAAAACCCTCAATAACTATAAATGGACACCACAATAATTATCAAAAATTAACAAGTAATATCATACCACACCCAAAGAACACTCCCATAACCTACCATAGAGTCATCACTAGAAATAGAACCAAAATAATAATAGGGGAGGCCCAAATGGACTCCCAACCATTAAGAATATGCTAACATCTGTTTAATCTAGGGGAATTTCAATGAGACCCACAATGGGCCACACCATTATTAGAGACAAAAAAATCACATGACTCGGAGACTTCACGGTACAGACTAAACACCCCACCACAAGGGGCAGGGAGGGAAGGTCCCAAGAATTTGTCCATTAAAACCATATCTTAATACAAACCAACATCTCTACATCCCTGGATGAGCACTAACCAAAATTGAGACTGATTTTCCAAAACACTCCCCATACAGACCACTAAAAGAGATTGCATATTGTGGGACAAACCACTATGACATTAAGGTAATGAGACAACCATGCCTCCTCATATTTACAAGAAACCTGAATCATCCAAATAGGTCATTTAGAATGAAACAACTATAAGAAATTTTTTAAAATTCCTTTACCATTATAACTGATGGAAGAAATTATGTCGGGGTATCATACACTCCTGTGTTTCCAGACCACACCCCAACTTTATTCTATGACCTATGGCGAGAGCCCTGATGTTTGAAGAATCTACTACCTCACATTCAGGCATTGAAGAATCTCGAATAGAGCTTCTCATTTTGGTGAAACATGCAATAACACCACAACTGATACAACACCAACAAACACAACACACCCAGACATCCAACTACTCCCATTAAAAACATCCACCAAAACATTGGTTTAGATAATGCACATACATCACCACATTACTTTCACCAAGAATCTTCAGAAGGAAAGTTTAATGGAAAAGAATCCTTTTTGAACAAAAAAATTATAGCTACCCAAGAGGAGGGAAAAACTCCTATGAAAATAGAGATTCCTGGAGGATTCAACGAAATCAACCATTACACTTCAACAATATCACACGCTACATGACATCACCAAACATGACCTTCACAGCTGATAAAAGCACAAAAAATCCTTTCAAGACACCAGTCAGCACTGATAACCCTCAACTGACTTCCCCGTTGCCCACTGGATTTCCTTTCACCACTTCGAGATATGACCTACAAACCTAATGATTTCAACCTTCAAACATGACCATCAAATGACCCAAGGAAAACAATTTTCACTCAACCCCTCTCGCATATGCTCTCCCACTGTGAGAGGATCTATATAGTAGAGAAGGAAAAGGGTAACACAGTTCTAACACTCAAAAGGGGATGTCCATTGATCGACTGGAGGGCCATCCAATGGTGAATCACCAAGGCCACATCTCAAAATCCTATTCACTCATGATGGGGAATACACTAACCATGATGAAGAATCACAAACCCAAAATAATTCGATCATTGGTTAAGCATACCATGAGAAAACACCTGATGTATGGGAAAAAACAAAATAGAGACCTCTTGAAACACATATAAAAGAATACCACTAAACAAA
This sequence comes from Viscum album, assembly GCA_963277665.1. NCBI lineage: Eukaryota > Viridiplantae > Streptophyta > Magnoliopsida > Santalales > Viscaceae > Viscum > Viscum album. The sequence continues at coordinate 881,539,401 of OY728143.1, read as the reverse complement.
AGCTTAAATCAAATTCCGGAAGAGACACAAACATGGAACATCATCCAAACAAGATCATTTTCCAAAACTCAAAACACCCCTCTACAAGGTTAAAACCCATTTAAATTTTTCACAAAACATGTTTTAGAAAAGCATTGACCCAACAAATAAAACCCACATCATGTCTCTCAAAAAATTTAGAAAATCAACAATTATCCAAATACAAATCCATTTTCAATCCTTGAACATTGATTTCAAACAATTCATTCCATTCAAAACACCATTCCTTGTTCTAAAAAATTCCATTGAAAAAAGAGTATCAAAACCCGCCTTAAAATCATCCATGCTTCTTAAACCCTCCGGATAGTTAATCCAAAAGCTTCAATTCTATATATCTAATATCATTTTATGAGAAAATATTTCATGAAAATCCACATTTTCTATCATTTTGAATGTCCAGCCATTTCCTCTATAAAATCAAGACGTCATATTTTTTTATAAAACAATGGTTTTTAAAATTAATTTTTAGAACCCAAGAAGATGAAATACAATTCATGCAAAAACTAGTTCAAGCAGGTGACTCAGAAATATTGATGGAGACCATACACCCATCACTCCACCACCACAGAGAGCGTATGAGGGAAATGTACCTTGTTCTATATGGCTTTCCATGTCCTGTGAGATCGATGAGACCATTAAACCTATTTCCTTTTCATTTCCCCAAAACTAGATTAACCACAAACACCAATGACTCAGACAAACCTAATCTTCCCTTGGTAAATCGATTCTCTCTACCTGATGTTCTATCCAAGAACCATACACATAATTACAATGTAATTTTTTGAAAATCCTTACTCTGGTCAACACTAACTATTTCCCAACAAACAAGACCCAAAATAGAGATCATCGCCTCTGATACTATTTTGTCCCAATCTAGGTTGGATCACCATCTAATTGATGCCCGACCCATTCTGCAGAAAGGAACGAGGGGAGTTCCTGATCTCCAAGGGATGGAACAAGTACCCATGTATCAAAAATAATTTGTGAGAACAATTTTCCCTAAATAATAAAATGAAATAAACTAGAATGATAAATATATTAATGTAAAAACAGACAACCAAAATGGTCCATTAAATATCTTTAGTTATAATGTTCACAACTTGACTCAAAATCCAAAGGAAACTATTACCAATAAAAAACAAAAACTCCAACACCAACCTCAATGAAACATGAGAATCAACATCCCCAAGATACCAACACAAACCCCCATGTGAAGACCATAAAAAACTTGAACCGCTATCACTATGCATGATGCCTCAACCTAGGATACCTAAAGAACAGGGTCTACATACACTCAAGGTTGTATGTAGGGTGTGAGACAAAAGCCTAGTAGGATGCCACCAAATAAAAGGATTCCATGCAACAACATCAAATAGATAATTTCACATGATTTTTCAAATTTATGCCTTCAAACACTTTTATGGAAATCATTTACAAGATAATATTTAAAAAGGAATACATTAAGAAAAAATATTTCACAAACACTATATTAATGTGGAAGAGGAAAATCATAAAGAACACACACACCACAAAGTCATCCTCTGTATGCTAGTATAAGGAACCATGTCATGGATTGTATATTACCCTAGGTAAATCCCATAAAGTACCTAGTATAATAGAACCCTGAAGACATCATATCTAGGTGAAAATGTGGCACATGAATCACAACAATATATGTTCTCATGCATGATACACTAGTAGGGAACACAACCATAACCTAGTGTTCTCCAATCACCACAACTGTTTAGTTAGTGTTGTATCTTCAATCCTTCTAGAAGAAACCACAACGAACCACTTCTGTATCATCTAGAATACCAGTCCTAGTCTGCTCACCTAGATACATGGAGTTTCCCATATGCTCGAGTTAAAGTTCACATGCACACACACCACACCACTACATTCATACAATGGCCGAAATTTTAATGAAAACATCCTTCATTACAAAACATAACCTTTATCAATTTACATACACCATTGAAAATACTATTTTCAATTAACTTTTCCATCACTTAAAATGTTCCCAATTTCATCTTTTTATAACACAAGAAAACACCCAATTAAGACAATCCAAAAAATGGGAAACTCCCCTTCATAAATAATTTAAACTATTTTTAAAAGCAGATTTTTACCTTTTCAAATGCTTCAAAAATTATACTAAAAATGCAATACATGGAAAAAACACCTAACATGATTCATTTTCCATTAAAATAGTCATTAAAATATACACACTCCTCAAAGACCATAAAAACACAATTTTCACTATCCAAAAACCCATAAAGCCCATCTTAAAAACATTACATTAAATTACAAACAAAACATCACCATTTCCTTTATAAAAAATTTATTTCTATCTTATCGGCACACCAGCAATTCTAAAAATATCATTCTCACCAAATAATCAAACCAAATAATTCATTTATAAACTGAAACAATTATTATTAAATTTGTCTAGTGTTTCTAGGAAATGGAACCACCTACCTTGGGTGTTGAAAACTAAAACAATTAGTGTAAAAAAATTCTTTCCAATAAGTCCTAAAAAACTCAAAATAAACCCTAAATCAAGAATTCAGAAAAAAAACATGAGAATAGAACCCCAAGAAGGTGATACCAAACAAAAATCCCAAAGGATGAGGAAGGAAGGATACTTGTTTGGTCCACACTTGCGTCGAAGGATAATGAGCGGTAAGGGTGGTCCGGGAGGCTGCCACATGACGATGATGCCACTGGAATAGATATGTGCTGGATCAAAGTCACGAAATAAGGGGTTACATGTTGGTTTTGGATTCACCAAAAGGAAGGGGGAGGTGTGACCTGGGTAGGAGGGTTGGGGCACGATGGTGGCTGAACAAGATGAGCAGGAGTAACCACTGTAATGGTTGTTCATCACGCCATGGAGTTGTGAACATACAAGGGTGGGTAGTTTCTAGGGAGGCACAGGTAGTAACAGGTTGTGCCTGAGGGGGGGTGTTGCTGGATGGAACAGTAGGTTGGTGGGAGGTTTTTTGGGCAGAGATGGGTCATGTAGTAGTGGGAGGGTGAGGGAGAGATGGTCGCGACGGGGGTAGGGTTATAGTGGGAGGGGTGAGCCTTAAAATGGGGGAAGGCCAACCAAAACAATATTAAACTAATAGAATAAAATATAATAAAATAACTTATAATAACATTTTATGATAATAATAATAATAGTATCCACAAAAAAATACTCAATAAAAGGTAATAATAAAAATAATTATAATAAATATTATATTAATAAACATGATGAAAATAAACATCATAATAATAATAATAATAAGGTTAATAAAGATAATAATAATAAATATAATAAAAATAAAAATATAATAATCATAAATGATAATAAATATAAAGACATTAATAATTTAATCATGATAGTAATGGAAATAATAATAATTATATTATTATTCAAAATATTAACTATGATAATAATAATAATAATAATATCTGATTGAAACATCATCAATAACAATGATATTCATGATATTCATGATAATAACTTAATTAAAACATTAATAATAATAATAATAATTAAAATTATTATTATTAAAATAGTTTATTAAACATCATTTAATTACTTTTATTTAACTTTGTCAAGATTTTATTATTCATTTCATTTTTTGAATTTGTCTCAAACATTGAGCAGTTGAAAGAGTGAATTGGGAATAGTCATGTGGATTTGATCACACCCTGCATGTAACAACCCAAAAAATCATTAATGAATATTCCTATTGGTATATTTAAATGTCATCTTATGGTTATGTAAAATGTATGGACCTATTTTGTTTTATATTTTGTATTTTAAAATATTGTTAAGAATTGTGACCGTTTATAATATAGTCATTGAACACTGATCACATGATCATTATAAATATATGACTTTAACAATTCCAATTTACTCAGATAAAGGAAGTGATGGCCTCATCGAATAGACTTGTTTCGTATAAATCCCATTTCTCAGAGCTTGGAAAGGATGTGGCATCATTGGGATTCACTCTTGACCAAGCTCATGCCAAGCTTGAATACGTTAAGTTTGAGCAAAACCACCTATGGGAGAAGTGGAAGTTGATAGAGATTACCACCCGTGCGATGTTATCTGAGACACCCCAAGAGTATGTCACCATCACACACATTACCCTAAGGTATTATGTAGGTTTTATAAGGGGCTATGTAACATGACCCTCACATGAGGATTATGGGAATTATTTTTGTATATAATAATGAATATATAATCATTTTATTATTTTAACTCTATAAATATTTTTTAAAGCACAAATAGTATTTTTAGTTAATTTTCAAATAAGGAATCTATTTTGATAAATTAATGTATTTTTTGAATTAAATAATATTTTATTAAAATATTATTATTACTAAATTACTTTTATTATGCATAAATGATCATATAATTTTTATGAATGCAATTGTAATTTTTTATTAAGGTTTGAAAGCTGCCTTGGTCAAAACCCATGAATTTTCGCAAAATGTCGGTTTTTATTTTAAAAGTGAAAATTCATATATATAGAAAATTAATTAGATAAAATAAATACTATATTTTCAGTCAGGATGTCAAAATAATCCAGCAGTGAATTTTTCATAATTTTCTGAGACAATAGAATTTTTGGGTAAAAATTAAATATTGTTTAATTATATAATGTATTTTATGACATCATAATGACCCAATAGTGATGTAATAAAAACACTATACATTATGTTCAAGAATTATATTTTTTACCATTAAACTAATGTGATTTTAGTTTTGGTGGATTTATTTTACAATGCTTTAGTGGACCCTTCAAGACTTTTAAAACATTTTAGATTTTTTAATTGATTTCCTTGAGAGTACGACTCATATCCATATAAGAAACCCTATTATTATAAGTAGATAAGAAATTGGCCTTATATAATATTTTTTTCCACTCCCATTTTGAAAAATCCATGGGAAAAACCCTGGGATTGTTTTTGGTTTTGAAAAGTTTAAAATATGGTGTCCCAAACATAAATAATAAAGAATTCCCTCTCCTTTCCTATATTAACCCACCCAAACTCCCACTTCCTCCTCACTCAATGACTTTGGAGTTATACCAACCCTTTTCCTCCTCTCTATAGAATCCTCCCAAGCCGCCCCATTCTTCCTAGGGGACTCTCCAAATCCTCTCCCAAGCTTTTGGGATCACACATCCTCGTAAGGGATTTTTTCTCTTCTCATTTTTGTCCAATTTTCATTAAGTTATTATGACCATTTTATTTCAATTTAAAAAGTTGGGGTATGATTTCAAACCTCCCACATACTACCCTCTTTATTTTTGGATGATGGTATACCTCATTCTCTCTCATTAACACCTCCCATGTACACTCGTTTCCATGCCTAAATTCCTTGTGGGATTTCTCTCTTCTCTTTTACATCCAAGTAATTATTTTTTATTATGAATATAAATTCCATTACATTTGTTGAAACATGTATCTATATGACCCCCTTACTATACATTTCAAATAAATTTTATGAGACACCCTTTCTCTCTCATCAACCATTTTTTATGAGTTCTTATTTCACGTCGTTATGCTGCCAAAATTACACTACGATTTTCCAAGCCAATGTCATTGTGTAGTGAATACCATGACCATTTCTTTATCATGTGTATTCAGAATTATGAACAATTACTTATTTATTATAAATCTTAATTCATGTATTACTCATCCATTTATCGTGGAATAAATGATTTTGATTGATTCAATGTTTTATGATCCATGTGGCACACTTATGAATGAAATGAAATGTTTAAGAAAGGTGCGCCCTGATAGCACTGCAATGCATTAGGTAAAGTATATTATCAGGATACGTCAAGTGCAATGAGTGTAGACTCATGCTAATTCAAGTGTAATGAGGATTTACTTATTTCTCCTATACAATGTGGGTTTACTCATGCTCCATGTGCTGTGAGCATTGGCTCATGCTAATTCCATGTTAAGTGTTGTTGCCACATCTCCATGTTATGAATATCATTATTTATCAAGACTTTATGTTTGTGTTTCTCTTATGCTCCATTTATATGCATAATGACTAACATGTATAGTAATTTTCAGATTATGCATTATTTGCTCCCTTAATAGGATTTATATCTCACCTTTTTCTTATGCATGTCCTCTAGTTATCCCATGGAATGCTAAGTATGAGGGAAAGTAGTGGTCATGAAAAGGAATTAATCAATAAGATGTTGTGTTTTACATTTTAAGTTATTATGTAATGTTCCTAAACCACAAAGACACTAGAAGTCTCAATCTTCCATGTTGTATCAAGTGAAGAGTTTATGTAATAATCATGTTTAAGTGTGTAATAAAAAGAAGGGTTTTCATTGTTGGTATCATAGTATAGGTTTAGTTATTTTTGGGAATAGGATTATAAAACCCTGGTGAAATCCTTAGGGATAATACTAAGTATGAAAAGAATTTCCAAAAATTTTGTGGGTATTGAGTAGGTGGTTTATCTAGAAAATACATCTCTATCTAGATATGAGTAAGTAGAGGCGGCTCTAGCACAGATGTACCTAGGAGTGAAAACCCAGACAAGGAGTTTCATGCATGCCCTCGGATATCCTAGTACACAACAACGAGTCTTGTTTCACTCTTGGTTACGACACTACTGGGGGGTATGCTTTGGTAAATTCACAAGCTTAGTATGAACCATTATTAAGGGAATTAAAAAAATGCCCCTAAGAATATCTGTTGGGAAGTAGATCATGGATAACATAGAATGAAGCCTATAAATACATATGTTAAGGAAATAAATGTAATATATTAGTTATCACTTTTTATCTTTACACTCCACATTTACATGTTCAATAGTTTAAAAGTACAAATAATTATGTCAATTTTGGATAGAGTAGAACCAGAATCAAAAAGTGAAAGTTATGTTTATCATCCATTGTTCTACACATTATTTTATATCCTGGATGTTTAGTAGAACAATCCCAACACCGCCAAAAATCATGGAAGTAAAGATGTTGGTGAGTACAAAAAAGGGGCAATCATTTCATCCCATGAATATAACTCCTCCCTTGTTCAAATTTGTGGATTGAGTTTCCTATAAAACCTCATAATACTCTCTCTGGTAGAAATTGATGCAATTATCGGCATGGTTTGGCTTTCCATAAATAGATCCCATATAAATTTTCATGAGAGGGAAATCACTCTCCATGTGGAGAATCAACCCCCGATTATGTAAAAGTGAAAGAAGCAGGATGAATCTTATTTAGTTCCATCATCTCAAGAATAGATATTACTACCCTATGAGAATGAATATTTGACTCATATGCTTGAGTCTATGGATGCAACCATCCTTGATGATATGTCTATTGTGAAGGAATTTGCTGAAGTGTTTCCCGAGGAATTGCATTGTCTTCCGCCTAGAAGAGATGTTGAATTCTCAATTTACCTTATACTTGGGGAATTTCCAATATCCAAGACACCATATAGAATGACTGCTATAGAGCTTGAGGAGCTAAAGAAATAACTACATGTGTATCTGGATAAAGGGTTTTTATGCCAAAGTGCTTCACCATGGGGTGCACCTGTAACGTCCCAGTTCTGGAAGCCACCCAAAGGTACCCCGTACCCAGTTGGTCACATGGACTCAAGAACATTTACCCGAATGCCAGAGGCTACTGACTAGCAGTGAGGGTCTTGGGTGTGATAGTGGGGAAACTAAGCCCTCATCAGCCGAGTACCCAGCAGAAGTAAAAAAATACATACAAGAGCAGAATCAGTAATAATGACATACAACAGAAAAGTGAAAGTATAAACTAGAGAACATATATAAAATGATGCATGATACATATGTCTAGGAAAATAGCCAAACAAGTCACAATATTGGAATATAATAGTGCTAAACCAAACTGCAAAAAAAAAAAACAGATAAACTCCTCAGCATCACAAGCCATAGCTTGGTCCCATGCTCTCCAGCTCCATAGTAAATAAAGTACCTGAAGTAAAAGGGCGCTTTCCCTTATCTATACCTACAACAATATAATCTGTTTGGGCCCAAAAGAATGACCCAAATAGGGTGTGAGACTAAATTCTTGTAGGAAACCACCCGAAGATCTATGAATAACAGTCAGTGAATATATGACAGATAAAAGTACAGAAAAAAGCAAACAGGAAGGTGCTCAGCAGTAAAAAGTTTGACAATTCAAACAATCAATCATGCACATTAACCCTCTAGGAATTGCACACAACCAATCCCCTCTAGTTTAGTATATTAAGACTCTCTGAGGAAGCACTCACAGTCAATTCCCCTTATAGTCTATGGTAGTCAGGAACTCTCTAAGGAAGCTCACGCGGTCAATTACCCTAATATCCCCAAAGTCAAGGACTCTCTGACGAAGCTCACTCAGTAAATTCCCCTTATAGCCCAGGTCGTTCATAGAATCTCTGAGGAAACACTCACCATCAATTCCCTTTATTGTCTAAACAGTTCATGAATAAAATCAAAGACTCTCTGAGGAAGCTCACTCAGTCAATTCCCCTTATAGTCTAAAGCAGACAAGGACTCTCTAAGGAAGCTTGCTCGATCAATTCCCTTTATAGCCCCAAGTGGTTCTTGGCTCTCTGAGGATTCTCACTCGGTCAATCCCCTTACAGTAAAAAGTGCTCAAAGACTCTCTGAGGAATCTCACACGGTCAATTCCCCTCATAGTATACTACACCAGGTTCTAAAGGCCCTGTGTAGGTCAATGAGTATAGTAGTGTAACATGGCCATGTAAACCTACAGAACTACTTGGCTAAACATTCAACTACATAACAAGCATGTTAGAATACAAACTCTCCATCCTACAACAATAGGCATGGAAAACAAGCAAGGCAGCCAAACTGGATAAACAGGACCAAATAGTTGTAAACAGAACATGCAAGGTAAAAACATCCAAATCATATCAATCATCCCTATTCATATCCAAATTACCTTTACACAAGCATACAAACATGGCAGGAAAAAAACAGGGGTAAAATGGTAATCACGCAATACCCCGTTCAAGGGTATTGTTGGAATTTTCACATAATACTCAAAGACTTTGAACAGAAAGGAACAAATCACTTACCTCGGGGTTAGGAGATTTCTATATGTGAACCTTGAGGTTTTAATCTCTATATAATGTTGAATATCTACAAAAACATCTAAAACGTTCACCCCATGATATCCCATGAGAGAGGAGATATCAGACGACGATGTTGTAGGTGAAGAGAGAACTCACCGATGTAATTCCAATGCAACCAATGGTGTTCGATTCAGAGGATAGATGGAGGCTCGGGGGTTCATCAAAGATCTGCGGTCATACGACGCTCCTGGATGAGATGAATAAAGAAGGGGGTGTTTCTGTCGATTAGACTCATCCCCGGTGTGTTTAATGAAAAAAAAGTACATGGCATGTAATTTTTAAGTACACGGCGTGTATTCTCCTTTTCCATACTCCTCTTTAAGAGGCCTCCAAGTCACTCCCACACAGCCATGTGTGTGGCTACTACACAACCAACACACAACCACCAACTACAAGGCAGTAAATGGCATGTAGTCAAAAAGTACACAGTGTGTACTTAGAAAATTTCTAAAATTTCCTCTTTTCTCCAAAAAATGACTAAAAAAGGAAAAAATACATGAAATTAAGATCCGGGTTCTTACAAACATCCCCCCTTAAAGAAATTCTTACTCAAATTTCACTAGCGCAACATAGAAGAAGAAACCCCGAACAACTCTTTCCACTTCGATCATACATCAGCCTCCCTCTCCCATGTCTCATCCTGCACCCGCCCGTACTGGCATAGTACTCGTACCAGTGGAACAGACCGGCCACGGAGAACCTTTGTACTACGATACACAATCTAGATTGGATGCTCCTCAAATGATGCATCCCCTTCGAGATCAACCTCCTCTGGTTGAAAGACATGAGAGGAGTTTGAAAAGTAATGTCGAAGTTGAGAAACGTGGAAGACATCGTGCATAGCCTGGTACCTCTAAGGTAAATGCAACCGATAGGAAACCAGCCCAACTTTCTCTAACACCTCAAACAGCCTGATGTACCTCGCGAAATCATACCCTATCTCATAATCCTCTTGTGTCCCAACCTCGGTGTGACATGAAAGAAAACTTGATCCCCAACCTCGAACTCTAGAGGTCATCTTCACTGATCATCATAAGACTTCTGTCGAGATTGTGCTCTAGCCATCCTCTTTTGAATCAACTCTATCTGCTCTGTGGTCTCATGAACAAGACGGGGTCCTAGAAAAGTTGTCTCTCCTACCTCCAGCCAACATAAGGGTGACCAACATGGCTTACTGTACAAAGCCTCATAAGGTTCCATCTGAATAGTCTCTTGAAAACTATTGGTGTAGGAAAACTCCACAAGAGGTATATGCTTCTCCCAAGAACCTCCAAAATCCAGAACGCATGCTTAGAGCATATCCTCATGCACCTGAATTGTACGCTCAGACTAGCCATCTGTCTGAGGATGGTAAGTTGTACTCAAAAGTACCTGTGTACCCAAAGCCTTCTGAATCCCCTTCCAGATCCGAGAAGTAAAATGTGCATCCCGATGTGAAATGATGGAGTGTGGAACTCCATGTTGACGTACAATCTTTAGGATGTACAACCATCATATCTCATCAACACTGAATGTCTTCTTGATTGGCACGAAGTGAGAACCCTTCATGATTTTTTCAATGACAATCCAAACAAAATCATTTTCTCGAGGGGACCTCAGCAAACCGGTCACGAAGTCCATCACGACATCATTCCACTTCCACTTGGGAATGGGTAACTGCTGTAAAAGCCATGTTGGTCGCTGATGTTCCTCCTTCACCTACTGATAGGTGGAACACCTCATGACGAAATCAGCAACTTCCCTATTTTTACCTTGACACCAATACTGATGGTGTAGATCAGGATACATCTTGGTGAAACCAGGATGAACTGCCCAAACTGAGGAATGAAAATCCTGCATCAGCTCCTCGCGTATATCTGCTGGCACCCATACACACCCCTAGAAACACAAGATCTCATCCTCACCTATGGTACATCTAGGAATATGGTCCTCTCCTAACACACTCTACCTTAGGACTAGGCCTTCAAAATCTGATAGCTGACTCATTCGAATGTGATTCAGAAGAGTAGAGACTACAGCTACAGATGAAAGAAATGTCTGCCACTGACTATCGTGCACCTCCAAATGCATCTCAGAGAACATAGTAATAAGCTGCCACTCACTGCTGTCCTCTTGAACTACCTGTATCTGAGTCCTTTTTCTCAACGCATCAGCCACTGCATTGCCTTTCCCAAGTATATAGGCAAGCTCAATGTCAAAGGACTTAAGATACTCAACCCACCTTCACTGTCTCAAATTCAGATCACGCTGAGTGAAGATGTACTTGAGGCTCTTGTGGTCGGTGAAAACCATAATGTGTTCTCCCAGAAGATAATGTCTCCAATAGTGTTGGGCATGAACAATAGTTGCAAACTCCAGATCATGCGTCGGGTAATTCATCTCATGTGGCCTCAACTGCCGAGACCCATATACAACGACTCCATCTCCCTACATAAGAACAACTCCCAGCCTGATACCTGATGCATCACAATAAATAGTATATCTCTTTCCCAGCTCTGGAAATACTAGTATCAGTGCTGAATTCAACCTCCCTTTCAGCTCCTGAAAGGCTGACTAACAAGAATCTGAACACAATAACATTGCACCATTCTTAGTTAGACACGTCATTGGTGCTGATAAGTGTGAAAATACCTATACAAAACTTCTGTAGTATCTAGCCAGCCCTAGAAAGCTCCACACCTCAAATATGTTCTTCGAATGCTCCCATGAAACTAGATATCTCAATTTATCTGGGTCTACTGATACTCCTTCCCTTGAGATAACATGACCCAGGAAGTGAATATGATCCATCCAAAAGTTTCACTTTGAGAGCTCAACATATAACAGATGCTCTCTCAGTGTACTCAAACCGATCTCAAGATGGGTAGCCTGGTCATGTCGAGTGTGATAGTACACCAAGATTTCTTCCATGAAAACAACCATGATGGAATCCAAGTATGGATGGAACACTTGGTTCATTAGTTACATGAAAACTTCCGGTGTGTTCGTGAGACCAAACAACATAACCATATACTCATATAGACCATACCTTCTCTGAAAGGCTATAATAGGTATATCTGATGGTTTAATGTGAAAATGATGGTAACCAGATCTCAAGTCAATCTTCGAGAACACCTGGGATCCTCGAAGTTGATCAAAGAGATCACCAATCCTCGACAAGGGATACCAGTTCATGACCGTCAACTGGTTCAACTTCTGATAGTCAACATAAAGCCTGAGGGTGTCGTCTGCCTTCTTCACAAACAAGACAGAAGAACCCCAAGGAGAAGTAATGGGTCAGATGAAACCCTTTTCCTGAAACTCCTCCAACTGCTTTTTGAGATCCTACAACTTAGGTGTAGCCATCCTATAAGGAGGAAAGGACATAGGTTCTCCTCCTGGTACATGGTCAATAGAGAATTCTACCTCACACTCCAGAGGTAAAACTAAAAAGTCTTCTGGAAAGAAATATCTAAAATGGTCCACCACTAGAGGAAAGTATAACTGTGAAGTCTCTTGGCCATCTAGATATAGACTAGCACTCTGGTTTGTAACTCCTCCCAACACATTATGCTCAGGACCCGCTCTGCTCTCCTGGACATCCCATTCGCCCATTTGAAGAAAAGATCCTCCCTCTGGTGATATGAGACTCACCCTACCGTGATAACAATCGAAAAATTCCTGGAAGGGAACTAGCCAGTCCATTCTGAGAATGAAATTATAGCCTGTCATCTCTAGGACATAGAGGTTTGATAAGAAGTGACACCCACCAACCTCTAGAGGGAAATCCTTGCACTGACATACATTAGTTGTTCTAGTCCCCAACGGTGTATCTAGGGTCAAGATATCAGCAGAGGAAAAGATGCAGAGCCTAAGCCTCTCCACAACAGAAAAATATATATTGCTTTGGGAATCCCCTATATCGAAAAGAGCAGAAGCTAAAACTGAGGCAACTAAGATTGTACCTTGAACTGTAGAAGGTCCAAGATCATGCTCCCACTGGGTCTGCTCCACTACAGAATTCTGGCCTATGCCATAACCCTATGACCCTACCTGACCGCTCTAAGATGATCCACCCTGCTGTCACTGAAGAACGAGCGACTGACTACCATGGCCATGACCTCCACCTCGGCCCGAATGGCTAGAAGAACTCCAGTTCCCAGACTGGTGAGAAATTGGTGGTGCTACTTCTGAACGAGGAGTCATAGAAGAACCCATGTCACCAGTTTCTGGTGAGAAGAACTGACCGAAGCACTGAAGGTGACCCATCTTACTGCAAGATCGACACTCCACTGGGTCTCTCGAGAAACATGGCCTCATATGCCTGCCTCTCCCACACTGGTAGCACACCACCTGGCTACCATAAGATGCATCCCACCTGCTCTGATCTCCTTGTGCAGCCTCCCTGCAGTGTTTCCTGCTATCAGCTGGCGGAGCACTAACAATGGATGCCGAACCACCCTGGCTCACAGCTCTAGAATCCCTCAGATTATGCTCTGTGATCACTACCTGGTTGACGATAGAAGATATCTAAGTCAACCTAAAGATGTTCACCTGAGATCAGTTGTCGTGCCTGAGACCATCCTCAAACTTCCATGCAAGGAACAAATCATCACCTCCTAGAATAGGTGTGAAACTCTTCAGATCTTTGAAGTGATAGGAATACTCCATTATAGTAAGAGTACCCTGCTCCAGACTCATGAACTCTCAGGCTCGATCGGCCCTCAAGGTCTCCAGATATAAGTAATCATAGAAGATACACCAAAACTCGTGCCAAGTCATGTTCTGCTAGTGGCCCACCTATGAGATCACGTCCCACCACCTCTTGGTGGAGTCTCGAAGCATGTAGGTAGTGAGCTTCACCCTCTTCTCTGGAGGTATCTTCAGATGCTTGAAAATCTTCATCATGGATTCTAACCATGATTCTGAAGCCTGTAGTCCTCCATCCCCTGAGAAATTATGAGGATATTGCTGCTGGAAGACCTGCATCAAATTATCCATTGACGAGGCAGGAGGCGGTGCTCTCTGAAAGTTCTGCATCATCCTTAGAAAGCCCTCCCTAAACTGTACATCATCACCTATGTCAGGTACAATGGATGGTGCCAAGGTGGGATCAACTGGAGGATATGTAGGTATTCCTTGATCATCCATGTCTGGTGTCTAATCACAGTCAGGCAACTGGATCACAACCAGAGGATTCCTTGGTGGCATGACTCTAAAAGGTCAAGCACACACCTTAGATCAAGATTATCAAGGACTGAAAAATATAAGTGTAAGAAGGGAACTAGGGGATGAAAGCACTAATGTTTTACAAAACATTACTACACGACATGTTCCCTGAAGTCATTTACATGGGCATGTACTCCTGCCTAAACTGGTCATGTAACACCCTAGACACACGGCATGTTGTCTTAACACATGACATGTACTTGAGTCCCCTTTCCCTTCCCGAGTCCTTCAACACAGTTAAGAAACATGAATTTCCTAAGACTAGACTACACAGCGTGTGCAACAAAGACACGACGTGTACTAGACAAGCTTCACCTGGCCCGTGTTGTTAGTGACACAGCCTGACACACAGCTCACACTACACAACATGTTCTGAACGGACACAGTGTGTTTGTGAAGGGGTAACATCGACCCATGTTGTTCACGACACGTCCAGGTACCTGGGTCAGACTACACGACGTGTTCAACACAGACACGGTGTGTATAGCTTAATGTCTTATTCGTCTATGTTGTTGGTTACACGGGCAGACACCATGTCGACACTACATGATGTGTTCGTCTGGTACACGGCGTGTTCCCACCAGACTTTCCCCATCCCGTGCCTCTACCCACATGGCCTATGAAATGGTAAGAGATTGCATGACATGTACATAAAGTACACATCTTGTACTTAAAAAAATAGTTTCTTCTCGAATAAAAGAACACATGGTGTGTTTTTAACACTACACGATGTGTATTCTAGATTTTTTTGGACAACAAGCCTCAAAAAATAATTCAGAACCTAGAAAACACTAAAACGAACTCTAAAAGTTCCAAATTCTGATCCGTGAGGGTCCATACTCCCCACAAATCAAATTCTTGCATCTTATATATGTTATAACAAGGAAAACAGAGCAATGATCCACCAAATTCTAGTCCATGAGGGAAAATAACACCTCAAGAACCAAATCTTGGCATCTAATTAAGAAAAACATTACACAACACAATACCCTATCAAACAATAGGTATTTTATCAAGGCAACTATCACAACAGCATGCATATTTTACACAATATCTATCACAACAACATGAAATCACTAATGCATCCTAGATGGCATGGCAAAAATGCATGACATGTGATTTCTAGAAAGTGCCTATATGATGCATGAGATGACATACCCTCATCTCATTGGGTTGAAACAGAAATAGAAACTCAATAATATCAATAACAACAGCACAAATCATGTGAATCACTCAAGGTGAAATCAAATCAATGTAATAATTGCAAAAATAGAAAAATTGAAATTAACAAGGTAGATTGTCTTTTCCTTTTACATGGGTTAGCTACTCTCGGGCACAACTTATTAACAAGTACCTATTCCTTCCTATCCTTGGATAAAGGCTCTGAACAATAAATCAAGAAAAAATAATTCCTCTGATACCACAATGTAACGTCCCGGTTCCAGAAGCCACCCAGAGGCGCCCCATACCCGATTGGTTACATGGCCTCAAGATCATTTCCCTGAATGCCATAGGTTTCCAACTAGCAGCGAGGGTCTTGGGTGTTATAGTGGGGAAACTAGTCCCTCATTGGAAGATTACACAGTGGAAGTAAACAAATATATACAAGAGCGAAAGAAGTAATAATGACATACAATATAAAAATGAAATTATAAACTTGAGAAAATATATATAATGATGCATGATACATATGTCTAGGAAAACAGACTAACAAGTCACAATATTGGAATACAACAGTGCTAAACCAAAGTGCAAAAGAAAGAAGATAAACTTCTCAACATCGCAAGCCATATCCTGGTCCCATGCTCTCCAGCTCCACAGTAAATCAAGTACCTGAAGTAGAAGGGTACTTGCCCTTATCTATACCTACAACAATATAATCTGTTTGGGCCCAAAATCATGACCCAAACAAGGTGTGAGACTAAATCCCAATAGGGAACCACCCAAATATTTGTGCCTAACAGTCAGTGAATATATTGCAAGTAAAAGTACAGAAAATAGTAAACAGGAAGGTGCTCAGTAGTAAACAGTTCCACAATTCAAACAATAAATCAAGCATAGTAACCCTATAGGATGTGCACACAGCCTATCCTCTCTGGTTCAGTATATGAATACTTTCTGAGGAAGCACTCACAGTCAATTCCCCTTATAGTCTAAGGTAGTCAGGAACTCTCTGAGGAAGCTCACGCAATCAATTCCCCTTATAGCCCCAAGGTCAATGACTCTCTGAGGAAGATCACTCAGTCAATTCCCCTTATATCCTAGGTCATTCATAGACTCTCAGAGGAAGCACTTACCGTCAATTCCCCTTATAGTCTAAATAGTTCCGGAATAAAATCAAAGACTATCCGAGGAGGCTCACTCTGTCAATTCCCCTTATAGTCTAAAGAAGACAAGGACTCTCTGAGGATACTCAATCGGTCAATTCCCCTTATAGCCCCAAGTGGTTCTAGGCTCTTTGAGGATGCTCACTCGGTCAATCCCCTTATAGTCAAAAGTGCTCAAAGACTCTCTGAGGAAGCTCACCCGGTCAATTCCCCTCATAGTCTACTACATCAGGTTCTCACGGCCCTATGTAGGTCAACAAGCATAGATGTGTAATATGGACACGTAAACCTACAGAACTACTTGGCTAAATAGTCTACAACCTAACGATCATGTCAGAATACAAACTCTCAATCCTACAACAATAAGCATGGAAAACAGGCCAGGCAGCCAAATTGGCTAAACATAACCAAACGGCCGTAAAAAGCACATGCAAGGGAAAAACATCCAAAACATAGAAATCATCCCTATTCATATGAAAATTACCTCTACACAAGCATACAAGCATGTCAGGAAAATAATAGGGGTAAAACAGTAAACACGCAATACCCCGTTCAAGGGTATTGGTGGAATTTTCACATAATACTCAAAGACATTGAACGGAAAGGAACAAACCACCTACCTCGTGGTTAGGAGATCTAAATATGTGAACCTTGAGGCTTTAATCTCCTTAGAACTTCTAATATCTACCAAAAAATCTAAAACGTTAAACCCATGATATCTCACGAGAGAGGATAAATCAGAAGACGATGCTCTAGGAGAAGAGACAACTTACTGATGTGATTCCAACGCAACCAACATTGTTCGATTAGGAGGACAGATGGAGGCTCGGGGTTTTGTCAAAGATTCTTGGTCGTACGCTGCTCCTGGACAAGGCGAACAAAGAAGGGGGCGTTTCTATCTATTAGATGATACCCCGGTGTGTTTAATGAAAAAAATGAAAGTACAGGGCGTGTAATTTTGAAGTACACAACGTGTATTCACCTTTTCCGTACTCTACTTTAAGCGGCCTCCAAGTCACTCCCACACGGCCGTGTGTGTGGCTACTACACAGCCATCTCACGGCCTCCTGTGGCAAGGTATCACATGGCATGTACTCATAAAGTACATGGTGTGTACTTAGAAAATTTCTAGAATTTTCTCTTTTCTCCAAAAATGACCTAAAAAGGAAAAATATACCTGAAAAAAAGATTCGGGTTCTTACAGCACCAGTCCTATTCATCAAGAAGATGGATGGGTAAATGTGCCTTTTTCATTTATTATTGTGAACTCAACAAAATCACAATAAAAAACATGTATCCTCTTCCATGAACTAATGACTTGTTCGATCAACTGTGTGGATCACAATACCTCTCCAAGGTGGATTTGCAATCAGGATATTTTCATGTAAGGGTCAAGAAGGAATACATCCCCAAGATTTCTTTTTGTACAAGGTATGTGCACTATGAATTCATAGTAATTCTTTTCAGACTCATAAATTCTCCAAAAATAATCATGGACTAGATGAATATAGTCTTTATAGATTACCTCAACAAATTTGTGGTAGTCTTCATAGATGATATTATAATATACTCTAAAACCAAGTAGGATCACAAGGAGTATCTAAGAACAATACTAAATAACTTAAAGAAGGAGAAGCTCAATGAAAATTACAACAATTTTGAGTTCTATTTGATGGAGGTCTTATCCGTTGGCCATATCATCAAAAGTAATGGGATATATGTGGATCCCTCGAAGACAACTACAATAGAAGGATGGCTGAGGCCAACATCGATAACGGATAACCATATCTTCTTGGTGATGGCTGGATTTTATTAATGATTTGTAAGAAATTTCTCATGATTGTAAAAACATCTTACCATGATAACTCAGAATGGACTGTAGATTTCATGTAGTAATTAATGAAAAGAGAGCATCATGGAGTTGAAAATGAGGCTTATCACTGCGCATGTGCTCACATTACCCACAAGTGGAAAACTTTTTGTGGTATTCAGTGATTCATTGAAGATGGGTCTGGGCTATGTGTTGATGAAAAAATGATAGTCATTGCCTATGCTTCAAGGCAATTGAATTTTCATGAGCAGAACTATCCAACACATGATCTGGAGTTTGATGTAGTGGTCTTCGTTTTAAAAATTTGGAGGCATTATCTCTTTGGGGAGAAGTGTGAAATATATACAAACCACAAAATCATCCAGTATATATTCATATAGAAATATTTGAATATTTTCCAAAAAATATGGATAGAGATGATCAAAGACTATGACTGCTCAATCCATTACCACCCTGGGAAAGAGAACAAGGTGGCTGATGCTCTAAGTAGAAAGGATCCAACAATTTTGTCATTGATGAGAAGTGATAAGGATCTAATCATCATATATTTCTAGAGGACGAATATGGGAATCATTAAAAGAGGAACATCATCAATCCTTTCTCAAGTGATTACTCAACCATCAATCATGGAGAAAATAAAGGATGCTCAAATAATGGATGTGGAAATTCTAAAAACGGTGTACTCTATCAGAAATGGGAAATCCGCAGAGTTCATGGTGGAAAAGGATGGAATTGTGAGATTTGGGTCACAATTATGTGTACCATCCAATCTAGAGATAAATAAGAGGATTTTGAATGATTCACATAGCTTAACCTTCTCTATTCACCCAAGGATCACAAATATGTATCAAGATCCCTAAGAAAACTTTTGTTGGGACAATATGAAAAGGGAGATTGTCGAATATACATCAAAGTGCCTGGTATGTTAGAAAGTGAAGGCTATGTGGAAAGAGTCTAAGGGGATGATGCAACCACAACTCATACCAACATGATAGTGGGACAACATTACCATGGACTTTGTCACTGGACATCCAATGAAATCAATAGGAAACAATGCTACATGAGTCATTGTGGATCATCTTACAAAGACAACTCACTTTATCGTTATTCGAGAGGAATTATCATTGGATCAAATTTCATAGATTTACATTAATTATGTGGTAAGGCTTCATGGAGTACCACTATCTATTGTATTTGATCATGATCAGAGATTCGCCTCGATGTTCTGGAAAAGTCACAAAAAATCTCTAAGCACTGAACTGAACTTTAGTACGGCCTATCATTCTCAAAATGATGTCCAAGTAGAGCAAAATATTAATACATTGGAAGATATTTTATGATCATGTTCTATGGACTTTAAAGGAGGATGAGATCAATATCTTCCTCTAGTTTAATTCTCTAATAATAACATTTTTCACTTGAGCATCCAAATGGCACCTCATGAAGCCCTATATAAGAAAAGGTGATGAACACTGGCATGTTGGGATGAAGTCGGTGAGAGTAAACTTCTGGGACTAGAAATGGTCAAACAAATAGTGGATAAGATTAAAACCATTCAGCAGCATATCAAGGAAGACCAAAGTCAACAGAAGAGTTATGCAGATAACTATCAACGAGACCATGAGTTTAAAGTTGGAGACATGGTGTTTCTATGCATATCTCTATAAATGATTGTCATGAGGTTTGGAATGAAGGGGAAGTTAAGTTCAAGGTACATTATCCCCTTCGATATTCTTGATCGTGTCAGGGATGTGGCATATCGACTAGCACATCCACCTAATATGGATAATGTACATGATGTCTTTCATGTATCTCTCTTAAGGAAGTACATATCAGACCCTTCAAATGTAATCTCTTCAAAGGTAGTACAACTAAAGGATGATCTTTCTTATGAGGAGCAACCAGTGAAGATCTTAGATCGTAGAGAAAAATTTCTACAAATTAAGACAATTCCCCTCATCAAGGTGTTGTAGAAAACCACAAGTATGAAAGCAACATTGGAATCAGAAGATGTGATGAAGTAGAGTTACCCACATCTATTTTAGTTTGGGAAAAAGAAATTTTCAGGTTGAAAATTCGTAAGGGGGGAAGATTGTAACGACCCAAAAATTCATTAATGAAAATATCTCTTGGTCTATTCAAATTATATCTAATGGTTATGTAAAAAATATACACTTATTTGGTTTTTATGTTTTGAATTTCAAAATACCATTAAAAATTGTGACCATGGATAATATTGTAGGATCAAAATAGTGATTTAGATGCTCAAAATACAAGAGGGGGGGTGAATTGTATACTTTAAAAATTCCTTTGGAACCTTTAAAGTTAGTTATGAACAACTATGTTTTCCTTGAGCAAAGGAAAAGACTAAGTTTAAAAAAGTTAAACTAAGCAAATTCACAACACCTCTAACACCGAATGCAACCTTGGAAAGAGATTCCGAAAGTAGGTTCCAGAAATGTGGTTCCGGAAATTGAAACTTAATAAAAGATTACAATATGAGATTCTACCTTAAAGCGTATAGAATCTAAATGAAACAGAGTACAAGTAAGGAAGTATAAGAAAGTTATACTTTCCTTACAATACAAAATGCAGCGGAAATTAAACAAGTAGTTAAACTACAAGTAATAAGATATAAGTCTTTTAACCCAAAGAGAAGGGTATCCAACAAAACTTGGATAAATGTCCCTTGATTTATACTTTCAAGAAAGTCTATCTTACCCACACTAGGGTAAGCCCTCGATACGAAGATCGGAGTGTCTCTATCTTGCTATCCCCGCAAGCCCTCAACTTCAAGGTAGTTGGAAACCTCTGTCTTCCTCAACAAGGAAGCCCTTGAACTTCAAGGTAGCTGGAACCTCTGTCTTCCTATCCCCAGAAGCCCTCGAATGTAATCACCAACATTCGGAGTCGCACGAAGCTTTGAGAGTTAATAAGAGCCTCTCTCTCTAGAAATCACTTCAAGCATGTAATCACATGAGTCGAAGATTAGTCAACTTTTCAGCACTGAGCTCTTTCAAATGAGCTTCTATTTATAGGTAAGGTCGGCCTCCTTCCCAACGGTCATATCTTCCTTAAAAATCGAAGGGACCTGTACACGTGTCACTTAGCCAACGGTTAGTTTAAAACAGAATGGACAACATCGTTTTATAACAAAACAAATGTAACAGAATGTACGACACCATTTTAAATATTAACTAAAAAGTTTCGAAGTTAAGGTTCGGAGTGTAAGGAAAATAATAACGAGTAGACAAAATATAAAGGCATAAGTAAAATGAAAGTTCGGAGTGAAAATTCGGAGTCTGAATAAATTCAGAGTGTATAAAACAGAGATGATCAGATTCTGTTTAATAGATGAATTTGGAATGAGAATTTGGAATGAGAATTCGTCATTAGAATTTGTAGTGAGAATTCCTCATCAGAATTCGTAATGGGAATTCATCATCAGAATTCGTAATGAGATTTCATCTTAAGAATTCATGATGAGAATTCGTATCCAGAATTTGGAATGAGAATTCATCATTAGAATTCGTAATGAGAATTCATCATCATAAATCTTAATGAAAATTCATTGTCAGAATTCGTAATGAGAATTCATCATTAGAATTCGTAATGAGAATTCAATATCGAACTTCATAAGAATTCGTATCCTAAATCTGGAATAGAACTTAGTCAGAGTTCGTATCCGGAATTCAGAATGATACTTTATTACATTTCTCATCTGTAATTCGGAGTGAAACTTCCTTACAGTTCTTATCCAGAATTCAGATCCTCAAACAGAATACTTTATATCAAAGTTTCAAACAAATCCGAGGAAACAGAAATGAATCCAAATTTTATACTTAAGAAAAATATGGATGAAAATATGATAAGGATAATTTTCCTTATAAAAGCAATTTTCCTTAAAGATAAGGTGTTTGTGATTTTCAAAACAAGAAGGAATGGAAAATTCATAAGGAAAACCTTATTGACTCAACAATCTCCCCCTTTTTGGAAAGCACAAACATCCTTATGAAAAATAAATTCTAAGAAGAAAGAAAAACATTAAGGCTTATCTCTCTTTTCTTTAAGGATATTGATGAATACGACTAACTCCCCCTTAGGCTTTGAAACTCTAAGGATTGTATTCTAGATATCCGGAGTTATACTTCATTAAGAATAAGAAGGTCTTTTTTAATGACAAACTCCCCCTTAGATAAACTCTTTAGTAGAGTTCTTTTTCCTTAAGGATCTTTTCCTTCTCCCCCTTTGTGATTTTTAAAAAGAATTCGAGGGAATGGAAAAAAAACAAAGTACCTGAAAAATCAGTAACAAAAACAAAAGAAACGACAAGCACAATTTTCATTAAGTTTGAAATGTCGGAAACAAAGAAAACTAGATACAACAAAAAGATTGGATTGAGCTATTTCGGATCTTTTTCCTTCGAAATGAGCCCCTTAAGAATAGTCTTGATCTTTTTCAGGTCTTTATGATCTTCTTCATCTTGCTTCTCTAAGACCACTATTCTTGCAGATTGAGCTTAAATCTTTTCTTCCTGAGCTTTTAGATTTTCTTCCTGAGCCTTGAACTTTTCTTCCCGAGCCTTCAACTTCTATTCAAACTCGATCCGATGATCCCTTTCAAACTTCCAGTTTTGAGAAATGGAATTCAGTTTCCCATTCAGATCTCTGACTTCTTGGATCCGGAAGTTCTTTTCTTCTGTCAGCTTCTCTTCAAAGGAAGAAGTCAACTCATTTATCTTCCTATCCTCAGTATCAAAGGCATCTTTAACATTGTCTTGAAACTAATCAAATAACCTAATCTCTTCAACAGTATTCTTCGACCAGTTTGTCATCCTCTTGCAAGATCTTCTATGAGATTCGTAGCCAACAAAAAACGTTTTGAACTGAGCCTCTATTTCAACACACTTGTTCATAACCATAGATACAGAGTCTGTTTTCTGATTTAAAGCATGTTGGAGCATCTGGCATCTTGAGTCAATACTTGAGAAGGTCGGAATGGTTCCCACCAACTTCTTTAAAGACTTAACAACAAAGTCATGCCCCAACGAGGATGACTCCGAATCTGAAACTTTGCTTGGAGAAATTTCTTCCTCAATAAGCTCCAACTTCCTTTTAAACGAATCACCATATTCTCTTTTCTTGTTAGCCACTGATTTCGGAGTCTCAACAAGGAGTTTCTTTCCCTTGTTTTTTTCGGAATCGATTCTTGATCAGAAGTTTTCTGCTCGCCAGTAGACACTTGAATAATATCATCAACAACTTTTTGAACAATATCTTCCTCATTCTTATCCTTCTCTGGAGTTACTAACTTAGAGGATTCAGCCTCTGAAGTTCGGAGTGACAGGTGTTCTGAAGGCGATCCCTTATAGTCATCTACTTCTTTAAATAAATCTCTTGTTTCACCACTTCCTTCAGCAACTACTTCTTCCTCTTCCACTTGTTGAATCTGCTCGAGTTGCTCAACATGTTCAGTTGTAATCTCTTCCGGAAAATCAAGGTTTCTTCTTGGAGTCTCAGGTAGAGATTCCAAGGAGAAAGATCTCGGAACTGGAATGCTTCCGGATACTATTTCATTAAATTTTAACAAAGCTTGGACTGCCTCAGCTTCTGACATCTTCTTCTTGAGCTTCTTTTCCTTCACTTGTTTTTCAAGTTCATCAGCAGTTCTCTCCTTCAAGGCCTTAGCCTCTACAGGGTCCAATCCGAACTGCGGATCCCCTTCTTTCCTTTTCTCTTTATCTGCTCTCCACTTCACAACAACCTCATCAGGATAGGCCTTCTTCTTCTTTGGTTTGGGAGGTGCGGTTTGAACTTCCTTAGATTTAGGATCCTGTACTTCAGCTGCAACTTCTTTCAACTTTCTTTTCTTTACCGGCTTAGATGATTCTGGTTCAGCAGCCTTCGGAGCTGCTTCTTCTTGATTAGGTAAATCGAAGAACTCACGAGTCTCCTTGTTGAAAGCCACATCCATCCTCTTAAGGGTATCATCACTGACCAACAAAATTTTACAAACCCTTGGCTTAGATCTTCAAGCTTCCTTGAAAGACTCAAGGCACCGAACTATGAACCTCGATAAAATTGCTGGGTACATTACGATCTGGGCTCTGAGATTTCCTTTATTAAGATTCTCAATGGTTATAAGAATGTGCCTCATGAAGTTAAACTTCCTTAGATTTATCAAGAAATCTAAGATATAGATCTCACTCTTCTTCAAACTGTCTTTATCACCTTTCCTCGGTATGATAAGACCTTGTACCCACAACTCTAGAATCCGGAAATTCGTAGGCAAACTAGCAATCTTCGAAGCTTTGTCATCTGAGAGTCCGAGAGTTTTCAAGGCCTTTTCCTTGTCGAAGCTACCCTTAGAATCTGGCAACACATGAGATATGAACTCTGCTTCTCCTTCATAGGTCAGCCCTACCAAGCTTGTTGCCTTGGTATAATAAAGCTTATAAGTCTTTCCATAAGACTTAAAAGAAAATTTCTCCCTATTATCTTCCTGAAAGAAGGAAATTTTTTCATAGAACTCAACAAGTGACTCCGAAAAAACATCGTCTTGATTCTCCGGTTTGGACACAGCAATATCTTCCCACCCATTCAACTTAATGTTCTTAGAAATAAGAGAATCATAGTTGTTGAAGAAATCTGGATGGACTAGCCTTTCTCTGTAAACTAACCATTGTGAAATAGGCTTAGAGGATGACATTTCTTGAGAAGCTAACTCCACAGACATTCGGATCTGATGACCTCTAAGAAGTTCGGAACGGAGAAATCTGAAGTTCAGAATGACCTTAAAACAGAGAGGCAGAGCTTCGAGATCCTGGAGCTTGAAATCGATGTGGGACAAGTATTTGGGTCCCCTTTATATAGGCGATGAAACGACAGTTCAACTTCCTCGGTTGATCGAACGGTTGTGATAAGATGAGATCAGATCTGACGGTTGAAAACGAAATCTCAAGAAAACTTGAATCCGATCTTTTTGAGGTTTTTATTAAAACAAAGAATTAAGAAAACTATAATCTGAAAACAAAATACAAGAAAATGCCAGCAAGTAAAATAAGACTACGAAAACTTGAGTAAGGTAATCATACCTTTCAGATTGGCTTAGGAGAATTATTCGTAATTGGTAACATTTTTATGAAAACAAAGAAAAATTTACTACGAAATAGTTCGCAAAACTCATTATGAAAAATAAACTTAGTAAGGAAAAACTTAGTACGAAAATTTCATTCCATAATTTAATAAAAACTCATTATGAAGGATTCGGTACAAAAATACCGTTATGAAAATACCAGTACTAAATTTTCATTCCGGATGTTTTCAATACGAACACTTTCATTCCAGAAGTATTCTTGTACGAAAGTATCTATTCTGAAAAATTTTAGTTCCGGAAATTCCATTCCGGACTTGTAGTTCCGAAAAGTTTGAAAACAAGCTTTGAAAAACTTTGTTAAACTATCAATGAAATATACTCCCCCTATAAAAAGGAGTTTATTGTTGTTAGGAGACTTTTTCAACAGAAAGTTAATTAAGAAGGATTACCTTACAGTTATCATTCCTAACTTCTATTTAATGTATTCAAATCTATCATAAGGTAAAGATTTTGTGAAAATATCAGCAAGTTGATCTTACGTTCTGATAAACTGAAGAATAATATCTCCTTTGAGTGTGTGATCCCTAAGAAAGTGATGCCTAATATCTATGTGTTTTTCACGGGAGTGATGTGCAGGGTTCTTAATAAGGGCAATGGCACTTGTGTTATCACACAAAATTTTAGTTTTAGTAAAACTCAATCCATAGTCTGTGAGTGTGTGTTGCATCCACAACACTTGAGCACAACAACTTCCAGCTGCTACATATTCAGCTTTAGCTGTGGAAAGTGCTACAGAATGTTGCTTCTTGTAGGACCAAGAAACTAACGAATCTCCTAAGAAATGACAAGTTCCAGATGTACTTTTTCTATCCATTCTACACCCACCAAAATCAGCATCAGAAAAGCTTTTTAGAACAAAATCATTTCCAGAAGTATAAAATAATCCTAGATCCATGGTTCCCTTAAGGTAGCGAAAAATTCTTTTTACTGCCTTTAAGTGAGATTCCTTAGGATTGGATTGATATCTTACACATAAGCATACTGAGAACATTAAGTCTGGTTGACTAGCTGTTAAGTAAAGTAAACTTCCTATCATACCTCTGAAAGATGTTTGATCTACTGGTTTCCCAGCTTCATCAAGATCTAAAGGGTTTGAGGTACCAATGGGAGTACTTATACTCTTAGTATTGTCATAACCATATTTTTTAAGAAGATCTTTAATATACTTATGTTGAGATATGTAGGTTCCTTCTGGTTTTTGAGAAATTTGAAAACCAAGGAAAAATGTTAACTCACCCATCATACTCATTTCAAACTCATATTTTATTAGAATTGCAAAAGATTCGGTCAAAGATTGCTGAGTTGAACCAAATATGATGTCATCAACATAAATTTGAACAATCAAAACATTTTTCTTATATTTCTTTATAAAAAGAGTTGGATCTGCATTTCCCTTAACATAGTTATTTTGAAGCAAAAATCCAGTGAGTCTATCATACCATGCTCGTGGGGCTTGTTTAAGGCCATACAAAGCTTTGGTAAGTCTAAAAACATGATCAGGATGTTTTGTATCTTCAAATCCAGGAGGTTGTTCAACAAAGACTTCCTCTTGAACATAACCGTTAAGAAAAGCACATTTCACATCCATTTGAAAAAGTTTGAAATTAAAGAATGCTGCAAAGTCAAGTAGAATACGGATAGATTCAAGTCTAGATACTGGAGCATAGGTTTCTTCATAGTCTATTCCCTCTTGCTGATTATAGCCTTTATCAACAAGTCTAGATTTATTTCTAACTATGACTCCATTTTCATCACATTTATTTATGAAAACCCATTTTACTCCAATAACAGAAGTTTCCTTAGGTCTTTCAACCAAGGTCCAGACTTTATTCCTTTCAAATTCATTTAGTTCATCTTGCATGGCTTTGATCCAATCATCATCACCTAAAGATTCATCAATGTTTTTTGGTTCTAATTGGGAAAGAAATGCTAGATGTTCTACTTCATTTCTTAAGGAACTTCTAGTCCTTACAGGTTGATTTACATCACCAATGATACTATCACTGGGATGATTCTTAAGAAACACTTGATTTGGGTTTTGTAAAACCTGTTCATCAACATAGGGTAGAAAGTCTTCTGGGGTAAATGTTTCAGAAGTATCTTCTAGAACTTCATCCTTATCAGAAGGTTCTTCTATCAAAGGTTGATAATCAGTTTTTGAAAATACATCCGAAGATGTAGGTTGAGGTGGTTTAAAAACCAAAGGATCTGACTCATCAAATTTCACATGTACTGTTTCTTCAACAGTGCAAGTATTTTTATTAAAAACTCTATAAGCCTTAGAGGTTGTGGAATATCCTAAGAAAATCCCTTTATCAGATTTTGGTGCAAATTTATATAGGTTATCTTTAGTATTCAAAATAAATACCTTGTAACCAAAAACCTTGAAGTAGGATAGTCTTGGTTTTCTACCATTCCATAACTCATAAGGAGTTTTATTAAGAAAAGGTCTAATCAAAACTCGATTTATAGTATAGCAAGCAGTACTTATAGCTTCATCCCAGAAATGTCTAGCAATAGAATATTCACTCAACATGGTTCTAGTTATCTCTTGAAGAATTCTATTTCTTATTTCAACTACACAATTCTGTTGAGGAGTTCTAGGTGCTGAAAAATTGTGAGTAATACCTTTCTTACTACAAAAAGTTTCAAAATCAGAATTTTGAAATTCTCCTCCATGATCACTGTGAATAGTTTTCAATGGAAGGTTTTTCTCATTTTTAACTTGAGATCTAAAAATTTTGAAATAGGAAAAAGCTTCAGACTTCTTTGCTAGAAAATAGACCCAAGTAAACCTAGTGTAATCATCAACTAGAACAAACACATAGTATTTGCCTCTAATACTTCCAGTTTGTGTTGGACCAAAAAGATCCATGTGCACTAACTGTAATGCATCGGTTGTTGAGACTTCACCAATTGATTTAAAACTAGATTTATGTTGCTTTCCATATTGACAAGGATAAAAAACTTTAGAAAAATAAAATCTAAGCTCCGATATATCCTTAACTAGTTTCTTCTTAGAGAGTTTACATAGGTTCCTAAGATTACAGTGACCTAGTCTTCTATGCCATAACCAGGAGTGATCTTTCATTGCACTTAGGCAAGGTAAATCTTGGCTTCTGAGGTCTTCTAAGTTCAGAGTGTAAACATTCTCTTGCCTATTGGCTGAGAGAATAAATTCTTCCTTGGAATTGTGAACTAAGCACTTATCATTCCTAAAATTTACAAGGTAACCTTCATCACATAACTGACTTATGCTAATGAGGTTGTGCTTAAGACCTTTAACAAAAAGAACATTTTAAATCAAGGTTTTACCAAGAAGAACAATATTACCAATACCAACAATCTCTCCCTTAGCATTATCTCTGAAAGTTACCTTTCCTCCTTTTGTTTTGATAATCTTTTCAAAATATCTTTTGTTACCAGTCATGTGCTGGGAACATCCACTATCCATGTACCATGTATTGTTGCTGGTACTCTCTTTATTTTCCTGAAATCAAGAAGAAAATTAGACTTTTGGAATCCAAACTTGTTTGGATCTGAGATTTCCTGATAATAAAATTTTAGGAACCCACATCTTCTTAGAAAAGTAAGCTTTGTGAAATCCTAAAAACTGGGTTTTGTTTAAGGAACAATTCTTTGCCCAGTGACCACCACATTGACACTTAGTACAAAATGGGACACTTTGAGGAACAAAATAATTGTTACTAAAAATTGGTTTTGCATGGGTATAACCAAATCCGGATTTATTTCTTAAAGGTCGTATTTGGGAATACATTTTACCAAAATTTTCCTTACCATGGGTAAAGTTTGATAAACACTTCTTTAAGGAAAAAATTTCAGACTTGAGTTTTATAACCAATTTTTTATCCTCAAAATCATTAGTTTTAGAACTAGAGCTAGGCTCGAAAACATTTTTATTAGAAATTAATTTTTCTAATTCTTTAGAAAGTTTGTTCTTCTCAGAACTTACTTCCTCAAGATTTTTTGAAATACTTTCAAAATCAACATTTTTCTTATCAAGATCTTTAGAAAGATCTGATATCTCTTTCGTAAGAATAGAATTCCTAGAGTTTTCCTTATCAAGTTTTTTATTGAGTTTAGAATTCTCAATTTCAAGAAGTTCAGCAAACCTAGAGACTTCTTCATAAGTAGGTAAAGTATTTTCTTCATCAAAAGAAGATTCTTCATCAGAAGAATTATAATACTTACTATTATTAGAATTTAAAGAAACATTGGTCAATGATTCATTATTTCATACCTTAGCCATAAAATAATGATTATCAATAGGTAATCTGGCTATAAGACCAAGATTCCTCTGTCCTGAAGATTCATAATCAGAAGATTCATCTGAAGAGTCACCACCACTGGCACTCCAGGTGTCATTAGCTTTCAGAACTTTCTTAGCTTTTGCTTTATAATACTTCTTCCTGTTCCTGTCTGAATGCCTTTATTTCCTTTCTTTCTTTTTGAGAATAGGGCAATCTGGTCTTATATGTCTAGCTCTCTTACATTCATAACAAGTAACTTCTCCAACTTTCTTATCTTTCCTTTCCTTTTTCTTATACTTATATTGGAAATTCCTCTGGCTAGCTATCTTGTTCATCCTTCGAGCAAGATTTGCTAGTTCATTTTCTGAGACTTCACTCTCACTAGATTCGGATTGGAAAATAACTTTCTTTGACTTGGATCTGGTTACTCTCTCAGGAGTCTTGGATTTCATCTGATTTGATGTTGTAGTAAAAGCAACAGTACCATTTCCATTCTTCTTCTTGATGTTGTCAGCATCTCTATTCATTCTGGTTTCATGTTGTAGAAGAGTTCCAAAAAGCTCATCAAGAGAGATCTGAGTGACCTTCCTGTTCTCATCTATAGCTGTTCTTTTGGATTCCCACTCATTGGGCATAATATCAATTATTTTATCCACAAGAGCTTCATCATCTAAACCTTTCTCTCCCATATATTGTAGGCTGTTGACTATAGTCATGAATCTCTGTTTCACTTTACAGATTGGTTCACCATAAGGAAAATTGAAGCCATGATATTCAGCTCTAAGCAAAGCTCTTCTAGTCTCAATCACTTTAGAAGTCCCAAAGTGTGTAACTTCTAACTTCTTCTAGATACATTTAGCTGCTTCACAAGAAGAAATTTGGCTATATATATTTCTAGTCATTGAACACAGTAGAGTATTGCATACCTTATAGTTGAGTTGATATTCTTGCTTTTCCTGGTTAGTGAAAGTTCTAACTTCCTTGTCAGGAATTTTATAATCACTAGTAAGCATAACAAAATTGTCTACTCCAGTATTGATAACAAAAGTCTTCATGCGATCTCTCCAGTATTCATAATCATTACCATCAAAGATTGGTGGTCTTGTAGGATTTATATTATCAATCGAACCAACATTAATTCCTGCCATACTAGAACAACTTTTGGCACACAAATTTATTAGTAGCAAAAGTTTGGAATCACAAAGTTCGGACTGGGAATTTTCAGAATGGGAAAGTTTGGAATAGAAATATTCGGAATGGGAAAGTGAGCAAGAAAAACTTATATGTAAGTACAAGTATTTCAGAGACATGCTCTGATACCAATTGTAGGATCGAAATAGTGATGTAGATGCTCAAAATACAAGAGGGGGTGAATTGTATACTTTAAAAATTCCTTTGGAACCTTTAAAGTTAGTTACGAACAACTATGTTTTCCTTGAGAAAAGGAAAGGACTAAGTTTAAAAAAGTTAAACTAAGAAAATTCACAAAACCTCTAACACCGAATGCAACCTTGGAAAGAGATTCTGAAAGTAGGTTCTAGAAATGTGGTTCTGAAAATTGAAACTTAATAAAAGATTACAATATGAGATTCTACCTTAAAGCTTATAGAATCTAAATGAAACAGAGTACAAGTAAGGAAGTATAAGAAAGTTATACTTTCCTTACAATACAAAATGCAGCGGAAATTAAACAAGTAGTTAAACTACAAGTAACAAGATATAAGCCTTTTAACCCAAAGAGAAGGGTATCCAACAACCTTGGATAAAGGTCCCTTGGTTTATACTTTCAAGCAAGTATATATTACCTACACCAGGGTAAGCCCTCGATACGAAGATCGGAGTGTCTCTGTCTTGCTATCCCCGCAAGCCCTCAACTTCAAGGTAGTTGGCAACCTCTGTCTTCCTCAGCAAGGAATCCCTCAAACTTCAAGGTAGTCGGCACCTCTGTCTTCCTATCCCCGGAATCCCTCAAATGTAATCACCAACATTCGGAGTCGCACGAATCTTTGAGAGTTAATAAGAGACTCTCTCTCTCTAGAAATCACTTCAAGCATGTAATCACATGAGTCGAAGATCAGTCAGCTTTTCAGCACTGAGCTCTTTCAAATGAGATCCTATTTATAGGTAAGGTCGGCCTCCTTCCCAACGGTCATATCTTCCTTAAAAATCAGAGGGACCTGTACACGTGTCACTTAGCCAACGGTTAGTTTAAAATAGAATGGACGACATCGTTTTATAACAAAACAAATGTAACAGAATGTACGACACCGTTTTAAATCTTAACTAAAAAGTTTCGGAGTTAAGGTTCGGAGTGTAAGGAAAATAATAACGAGTAGAAAAAATATAAAGGCATAAGTAAAATGAAAGTTCAGAGTGAAAATTCGGAGTCTGAATAAATTCAGAGTGTATAAAACAGAGATGATCAGATTCTGTTTAATAGATGAATTCGGAATGAGAATTCAGAATGAGAATTCATCATCAGAATTTGTAGTGAGAATTCCTCATCAGAATTTGTAATGGGAATTCATCATCAGAATTCGTAATGAGATTTAATCTTAAGAATTCGTGATGAGAATTCGTATCCAGAATTCGGAATGAGAATTTATCATCAGAATTCGTAATGAGAATTCGTCATCATAAATCTTAATGAAAATTCATTGTCAGAATTTGTAATGATAATTCGTCATTAGAATTCGTAATGAGAATTCAATGTCGAACTTCATAATAATTCGTATCCTAAATCTGGAATAGAACTTAGTCAGAGTTCGTATCCGGAATTTGGAATGATACTTTATTACAGTTCTCATCTGGAATTCGGAGTGAAACTTCCTTACAATTCTTATCCAGAATTCGGATCCTCAAAAAGAATACTTTATATCAAAGTTTCAAACAAATCCGAGGAAACAGAAATGAATCCGAATTTTATACTTAGGAAAAATATGGATGAAAATATGATAAGGATAATTTTCCTTATAAAATCAATTTTCCTTATAAAATCAATTTTCCTTAAAGATAAGGTGTTTGTGATTTTCAAAACAAGAAGGAATGGAAAAGTCATAAGGAAAACCTTATTGAATCAACAAATATAGTCATTGAACAATGATAACATGATTAGTTTAAATATAGGGCTTTAAGAAATCCAATTAACTCAGACAAAGGAAGAGATGGACTCATCCAGTATACTTTCCCCATATGAAGCCAATTTTTCGGAGCTTGGAAAGGAGGTGGTATCTTTGGGATTCGCTCCTAACCAAGCCCAAG
Source organism: Viscum album (assembly GCA_963277665.1). Lineage (NCBI taxonomy): Eukaryota > Viridiplantae > Streptophyta > Magnoliopsida > Santalales > Viscaceae > Viscum > Viscum album. The sequence continues at coordinate 881,506,150 of OY728143.1, read as the reverse complement.
CCGAACTGGAATACATTAAGCTTGAGCAGAACCACCTACAGGATAAGTGGAAGTTGATAGAGATTTCCACTCAAGTGATGTTTTCCGAGCCATCTCAAGAGTCTATCACCATCCCCCACCTTACCCAAAGGCCTTATTCAAGTGTTATAAGGGGTTATGTAACAGGACCCTAGTACTATGATTATGTGCATTATTTTTTTATATAAAAATTAATATACATTCATTTTATTATTGTAAATCTGTAAATAGTTTTTAAAGAAAAAATAGTATTTTTTGTTAATTTTCAACTAAGGAATCCATTATGATAAATTAATGAATTTTTGAATTAAATAACATTTTAATAAAATATTATTATTATTAAATAACTTTTATTTTTTATAAATGATAATATAATTTTTCTGAATGCAATTGTAAATTTTTATTAATGTTTGAAAGCTGTCTTGGTCAAAACCCATGAATTTTCGATAAATGTCAGTTTTTTTAAAGTATAAATTCATATATTCGGAAAATTATTTAGATAAAATGTATACTATTTTTTGAATCAGGATGTTGAAATTATCCAATGGTTAATTTTTCATAATTTTTTGAGAGAGTCGAATTTTGGGGTAAAAATAAAATATTGTTTAGATATATAATATGTTTTATAAAATCATAATGACCCATTAGTGATGAAATAAAATACTCTAAACAGAATGTTCGGCCAATATATGTTTTAACATAAAAAAATGTGATTTTAGTTTTGTTTGATTTATTTTACAATGCATTAGTGGACCCTTCAAGACTTATAAAATGTTAATCTTTTAAAAATTGATTACCTTGAGAGTGTGACTCATCACCACATAAGCAAACCTATTATATTAAGAAGTTAAGGCATTGGGCTTATAATTTTTTTTCTTCCACTCCATTTTGGAAAAAAAAACATGTGAAAAAACCAAGAGATGGTTTGTGGTTTTGATTAGTTTAATATGTGGTGTCACAAACCTAAATAATAAATAATTATCTCTCATTTCTTATATAATCCCAACCAAGATCCCACATCCTCTACACTCAAAGCCTTTGTAGTTCAACCACCCCCTATACTCCACTCTCTATAATTCCCCCATGGTACCCGATGCTCCCAAGAAGCCTCTCTAAAGCCTCTCCCAAGCTTTTGGGATCACACTTCCAAGTAAGGGATTTATTCCTTTATCATTTTTGTCCAATTTTCTTTAAGTTGTGATGCCCGTTTTTTTTCAATTAAAAATGTTGGGGTGTGATTTTTCACCTCCCCCATACTTCCCTTTTTATGTTTGGATGTTGGGTGACCCCTTTATCTCTCATTAATGCATCCCATGTACACCCTTTACATGCTGAAATTCCGTGAGAGATTTATCTCTCCTCTTTTACATCTAAGTAATTATTTTGTATTATGCATCTAAATTCCATTACATTTGTTGGGACATGTATCTATATAACCCCATTACATTCCATTTCATGTAAATATTATAAGACACCCATTTCTCTCTCATCAATAATTTTTTATGAGTTCTTATTTCACACCGTTATGCTACCGAAATTGCACTATGACTTTCCAAGCCAATGTCATTGTATAGTGAATACCACTCCCATTTCTCAATCAAGGCTATTCACCTTTATTCACATTTACTTATTGATTATAAAGCTTAATGTTTGTATTCCACATCCCTTTATCATGGAATAAATGATGATGATTGATTCGGTGTTGTATGATCTTTGTGGCACACTTATGCATGAAATAAAATGTTTAATAAGGGTGTGTATTGATAGCGATCCAATGCATTGGGTAAAGTATAGTATCATTATACATCAAGTGAAATGAGTGTTGAATCATGCCAATTCATGTGCAATGTGGGTTTACTCGTTCTTCCTATGCAATGAGGTTTTACTCATGCTCCATGTGCAATGATCTTTGGCTCATGCTAATTCCATGTTATGTATTGTTGCCACATATCCATGTTATGATTAGCATGATTTATCATGCCTTTATGTTTATGTTTCTCTTGATCTCCATTGATATTTTAGTTTAATAACATGTATTGTAATCTTTATGTTATGTTTTGTTTACTCCCTTACTAGGATTTATAGCTTACCCTTTTTTATGCATGTCCTCAGGTTATCCCATGAAATAACATGTTCGAGTGAATATAGTGGTCATGTAAAAGATGTTGTTTTTTAAATTTTATGTTGTTGTGTAATGTTCCTTACCCCCAAAACACTAGACCTATCGATCAAACATGTTGTATCAAGTGAATAGTTTATGTAATAAATCATATTTATGTGTGTAATAAAAAGTAATATTGTCATACTTCACTTGTATTGAATGATTCTAAGGATAAAGTATTCCTTTACCAGTAGAAACACAAAAAATTCAATCGAGCTTGGCCCACACCTTGACATAAAATTTCAAATTTAGAGAAAACTACAAAATAATGTTAATTCAAAAGTTCAGGTGTGGAATTTTGGACCCACTCTAGATTGAACAAATGTTTCAGATCCTCGCTTACTAGTAACTCTGGAAAATTCCTAAAAAAATACTGGATATGACCCATCCTACCACAACCCCTATACTCCAATGGGTCCTGAAATCACAGAGGCTTTGTGTGTCCCAAATTTATACAATAGTGAAAAATAAAGAATCCATCAACCTAAGGATCATGGCTTTGACTATCCCCTTGAGAAACCTCAAAGTGATGCTCATTCCAAAAAGATGATCCAATTAATGCTTTAGGGGTTGATACTCCCAAGCTCAAACTATCATCTTACCTCATATTCCATTCTATAATTAGGGATTGATTGAGGATTTAATAGGTATTCATCATCCTAAACACATTGACCTATTACTGAACGACATAAACATACCCATCATTGTATAACCAATTGATCAAAAGATCATCAACAACTAGAGTAAGAGTGAATCATTATAGCTCTATGAAATTAGAAGAGTGTTCCCTGACATCCAAGATCCCCTATTGTAGTTAAATGAATTACTTAGCATGTTTAGACCTAAAATCAAGGAGAATAAAGTCATTATATAAGATCATATGGATGTGTTCCAAAAACATATCATGATGTGGATCTGCCTAGCTTATAACATCCCACCACCGCATGGTTGAATCTCATACCATATTATCTTCCAGCATGACTCTCTGTTATAGAGGAACATCTATATGCTCTAATATAGATTGGATTTCCATAGTCCTATAATATGCAGTATGTGTTCCAATATTCCCTGATAAAGTAATAGGATCATACTACTAAAACTTATGAGTAACTATTGAATACTTGGGGTAGGTCAAACTACACCTTTCATATATTAAAACATATGAAAGGAACCCTCCCAAAACTAGGCATCTACACCCATATCAAATATAGGAATAGGTTTATGGGTGGATCTACCAAAGGAATCAATGGAATCATAGGTCCCACTACCTCATGAGCTTGGACATCACTACCTTTAGGGTTTATGATTAGAGTATGTCATGGTGGAAGGGAATTAAAATAATAAACTCACTCCACATAAGGGATTTAATAATTTTATTAGATTGTCTTAATGAAAATAGTATATGAGTAAATAAGTACTATTGAAAAAAAAAACCATGATTCTTTTCCTCATTAAAAAGCATATTCTAGAAGGTAGATAGACCATAAAATTCAATAATAATGTAAAATGATACCACACTACCCACCACTAATGATGGGTTTGGGTCTATGTCTCTACGATGGATATACAAGATGGTTTCCTTCCCATTATAAGTCATATTCATTTTGAAATTGTGCTTGTTTAAACATATTTAAAGATATTTAAATAGTTGAATTTAGTGTATTAACATTTTTAAAAATATTGTCCCATACTCTTTATGAACCAAAATATAAAATCCACTTAACCCACACCAAAAAAACATTCCATCTCATGTTGTCAATGGTCCATTAATCAACATGAAATAATTTATTACTTAGGTGTATTTATTAAATTATTTAGTAAAACAATATTATGATAATGATTTAATATTAAGTATAAAATATGTTTTCCAAACCTTGAATGAATTTTCAAGTGAATTTAATATATATATATATATGTCACTAAAAATATATAATAGGAAAATTCATGATGAAAATAGATGTGATAGGGAAATAATTCATGGAATATTATCCTAGATTGTGTAATGATGATGCATATAGAAATGATACATTCTCTAATATCATCATTCCGAGGATGAAATAAATTATTAATTAGAATAATAATAATACCCACAACACATCAAGTTCCACATCCAATAGTGAAGTAACATCACATGTAAAAGGAAAATGCAAAACAACAACTATAATTTAGGAAACATGGCCATCACCCTGAACATGGGTTCTCGACGTCCAATTATGGCTTATGACCAATTAAAAAGAATTATTAAATCTCTGATCTATTGAATTTGAATAGTATATAAAGAAATTAAACTCCTCTAATACCACTTTGTCACCTCCCTGCCCGGGATCCACTTAACATGTGCCCTGATATGGTAGGTCACATGGCCTCAAGTGCGCCTCCTTACATGTGAGAGGCTACCGACTATATGTGAGGGAGTAAAGATAGTATAGTGGGAAGGCTATACCCATATTTGATTGTATAATGTCAGATACAATCAGTTAAAACACACATTATAAGTATAAATTTAACAGAAAAAATAAATTGATCAACAACTGCGGGAGCATAAATAGATAAACGAACAACTGGAAATAATATCAAAAGGATCGAAGGAATTTTCTAAAACATGTTTTCACAGAATAATGTAATTCATAAATGGAAATGAAAGATACCAGAATAATAAACAATAGTACAAAACACAAAAATAAAGAATAGATACTCTATAAGAATATTGAGATAAATCTTAGTGCTCTAATTTCTGCTCCTTTTAAGCACAATCATACCTACAACATTAAGCAGGGAACTTGACATGACCAACACATATATATAGATGCTCTTTTTAGCTACCAAAAGAAGATCATGTAGTGTGTGGGATAAAAATATCAGTATTCCACCACTAATTGTGTCTATTTTTAAACTGCGTAATGCTCATAACTAAACAATGTGTGGGTATAATGAAAATATAAAAACAAAGTAAAAATAAATAATTATCCCACCCAGGTTTATATAGGACACCTAGAGGGTCTACCTGCTTCAGCTCACAGTTGTAATGTGTGTTTTATCATGTAACTATTTTTATAGTATTTATAATATATATAGTTTAATTGTATATTTCATATACTTATATGAACCTAGTGCATGTAGAAGTAAGTATCCATATACCTGGAATACTAGTGGTAGTGGGACCAGGGAATAATTCAGATATCCATGAACTGTATAACGAGAATATAAGATTAAGAAATAGGTTACTTTTCTTACATACCAATAGAGTGAAAGATTTCATGCTATATCACTCAAGATAGAGATTGAGACACCATAGAAACTCTATAATCATGTAACATGGAACCTTAACCGAAAACTCATAATGTTTAACTATAATGAGATTCCATACTCAATAGTCGATATAAGGTAGTGTGATTATCTCTCATGATCAACACACATTACCATCATACAAATCCCATATAAAGGACTATTAATTTATAATATAATGAATGATACAAAACCTCTCTTGAAACATATAATCATTCCTGTATATATATATATAAGTCATATTTATGTTTATATCATATCAGATGAGGCAATACTTCTCATATCACCCTTATGCCTTGTTCAATTTCATTTAAAAATTTTAATTCAAAATTAAAATGTTATAAAGTGTAAATAAATGGATGGTCTCATTATCCTCAATGATCCATTAATTTAATCAATTAAGTTGATTAAAATAAAGGGAAACCATCATGAATTAGCCATTTCACTAATATACATTCATTTTACTTACCATTAAATGAATAATTCACTTATAATTCACAAGTCTTAATTGGAATGTGTCTTGGTCAACTCATTTAATGGATTCCACCATCTTTCAAAAGCAATCGCATAAAACTCATTCACCATAATCAATTAATTAAATTCATTATGACATAGAAACTCCAATTATATTATCAAATGTGTGACTTAGTGGGTGACATTGGAAACATGCTGAAGGCATACTTTTGAAATTCAAATTATAAAAGGGAAAAAACCTTGTTAGTTCCACTATGATAAATACCAAGAGAGGGGATGAATTAGAGTATGAGGGATTAAAACTAATACCCCTTTTTTGTTCTTTATTTTTTAATTAAATCACACATCACACTTCCTCCCATAGAAATATATGAACAAAAATTAAATCTTTCATGGGATACAATGATTCTACATGGTTCACACTCACTGGGATAAGTCCAATGAGCATACAAGGATAATGTGTTAATGTACCCAATCCACTAAAAGCTCATTGTTGTTTAAAAGGTTCATGATAGATTACTTTTATGCCTAGACTCATGCTCTTTACAACATTTATTGTCTGCTCACTACATTCCCAATGGTCACTCCATCCCCAAGGGTAACTCACTAGGTCTCTTTATTTGGATCACTACCGGTGGAAAGGATTACATTCATCCTCTTTATTCATTCCCTAAACATGGAAGGGATTTAGATAGAGTTTATGGTCTTGTAGGTCCCTTCATCATCACTAATGAATGCATCCTCCACTATATGTATATTCCATGTTGATGTCCTAATTTTATTCACTAATGGTATCCTCTTTACCATATATTTAATGGGAGATTTCAAACCATTCACACAACATTAGGTTGACATGTTCTCCTAATTAAGATGGAAAACAATTTTTACCTATTTTATAGAAAACCAATTTTCATGCTACTACCAAAATGCATGAAATAACCTTCTTATACACAAAACATGCATGAAACATATACTTTTATGACCAAATCACTAGTGGTACAAAACTACCATCTTGCATGCTACATCTGTATAACTCACTACATGTGTGACCTTACCACTTGTGTTGAAAGTGATCAAATTTTATCTATGTGTTGAGAATCAGTAGAGAAAGGTGGGTATCAATTAATTTTTTTGTAATTTTGGAGACCCTACGCACAGAGATCAAAACATTCCCCGAGACGAGCTAGTCTATTTTCCCAATCCTCTATTGCGTAACTCACCTTGTGCGCCACTCCCTAACTTTTTCTCCCTTATTTAAATTTATATACTATAATATTATTATTTTGAAACATTCATAGTGAAAACATTTCCATGGTTCCCTAACATTGGTGCACAACTCCCATTTCCAAATATACTTTTCCATATTCTCTAATTTTTAACCCAAAAAATTTGGTAAACACAGGAAATCACCCCCACATTATAAACATTATTTTTATACTACCTCTAGATCATAAATTACATTGTCACAGATCATTTTGATCTAATTTTGTCAAAAATATCTATAGAATTCCACAATAGGCCATGGAAACACTCTTTGTCAATAGTCAAAATCATCCCATAAAAACATCAATGTTTCCATGAAATATTTCTATCAAAAAATCACACCCTTTGGTTTTGTTGAAAACTCCTTAATATATTGATACCTCTTTATAGCTTCATACATATTCTACCACCATTACCTTTAGGAAATTCAGATATAAATTAAATAGTTAATAAACACATACTCTACCCCCCACGACTCTTGATCACCGTGAGAAATAAGAGTATAATTCAAAGTTCATCAATGAACCACTTCATTCATGAAACCATTCAACTTATTTTATAATGAACTCCATCTATTGTGATATATATAATTTGTTTGAACACTTACAACATCATCATATTTAATTCTCCCTTTGTCTCGCTACTCCCCCTTACATCTTAATCTCCCCCTATTTTGCTACTCCACCTAGAAACATCTCCCCATGTCTTGACAATGAAATTTTCACCCTTATATAGCCTACATTTCTCCCCCTTTTTCAAAGAACCCAAAGGCAATTCCTTTTAGGTTTAAAACATGGCTAAGAAAAAATATTCGAACATTAGAGGAAAACATACCATACCTCAGGGAGAGGGGGGTTCCCACATCCACACTTTTCACAAGTTAGGAGTTGATTGGACTTCTGATGTCAGCCTATGCCTCTCAAATGATTTTTTGGGTAAATACATTGTCCTAATTTCTACAACCTATAGTTATATAGGCACATACTCTATATTTACAATACCTTTCTCCATATTCTCTATGATAAAATTATATTTTATTTCAAGGTTATTTTTCAATGAGTGATGTATAAGATTTTTATTGAGATTTAAATAAATTGAGTTATGGATATTGAACGGAGACATCAATTCAACTCCAATGTCATTGAGTTGTTGTTTCAACCACAATAAGTGAGTTAATGCTTGATTCGTCACAATTTATTCGGATTTTATTGCACAAAATGTAATATTCTTCTTCCAGAGCCCTATTCAGAGATGTCGACATGATGTCCATCTAGAAAACATTGAACTTTATTTTCACTACTATGGACAAGAATAATCGAATTGAATTTATCATTGAAATTGGTGCAAATTTTTCATCAACATTGATACCCTCTATTGAGGATTACCCTTAGCAAAATATTCATTCTTTGTTTTGAATCACAACACCATATTCATTCTTTTTTTTGAGAGACCCATTTTCTCCCAATGACATTCCTATCTATTGAACTAGAAACAATCTCTCGTGTAGAATTCTTCTCAATTTGGTCAATATCTTCATCTATATATTAAAATAAATTTCCATATATAGCTTCTTCACTAAAACATTTAGGCTCAACATATATATGTATGATGCTTGTTTTAGAGTCTTTATCCTTCTTGTCTACAGTGGAACTGTCTGATCTCCAATTATGTTTTTTCTATCAAGTTTAGATCTTCTCACTGGTCTCTGATCATATATTGATTTATCCTCAACCATATCAGCATCTGAGTCTTCTTCACAGTCATCCACTAGAACTGGATCATCCCTTAATTTCTTTATCTTATAGTCATTGTCATCGGTAAATTGGTATTGTATTTGGTGAATATTCGTCTTATTATCCACTATAAATACATCTTATCTTTAAAAAATATTTCCTAGACACATATTGAATCATTTATATGATTTTAGTTCCTTAATGTAGCCAATAAATATTCTTTCATCTACACAGGATTAGAACTTTCTATGTTTCTCTTTATTAAAAATTTAACACTTACTTTTGAAGACTTAAAAGTACATAAATGATGACTTCTTCCCATACCATAGCACAAATGGAGTATTCTATTCTTTAGGACATAGTAATTCACAATTTTAATTATAAACTACTATCATCACTACTTCATTCCATAATTTTTCTACAAGGACTTTCTCAATGAAAATTGTTCTGGACATGTTGTTGACAATCTGATTTTTTCTCTCAACTACTCCATTTTACTTCAAAATTATTACCACTAAAATTTGATACATTATCCCATGTTTCTTAAGATAATACTCTGCTTGGATATTTGGGAACTCAGTTCTATTATCTCTTTATATTTTCTATTTTTTTATAAACTAGCATCTTTCCAACATCATATCGATATATTGTAATTATAAGAAACACATCATTATTGTGAGAAATTATTAACACACACACCATTAAACTAAAATAATCAATTAAGAGAACTTAATATCTCCTCACATCAATAGATCTAGGTGAAATTGGTCAACATACATTAATATTCTCTAACTCAAGTAATAAAGTTGTCCTTTTCTATTTTGGATTATATGTTTTTTGAATCATCTTTCATTTCGGACCAGAATTGAACATATGTGTATTATAACAAGATAATATAGGGAGATCTCGAGTAGCATCATATTTTAGAAAATCATCTCTGGAAATTTGGATGATGTGGCTAATATGTTTATGGAACAACTTATTTTCTTTTTCCTTGGACAAAAAGCACATATATTCTTCTCCATTTACGAGGTAGAGATTCCCTTTTGTAATCTTTCCCTAAAAATAAACAAAACCATCATTTTCCTTGATAACACATAATTTAATTGAAAAAAATATGGATTGTCCTGAGTCACATAGTTGAATGGAACTATGAAAGATGTGAATGAGACCTTAAATAACTAAGGCATCATCATTTATCATGTATTTTTTTCCCAAGCATGGATTTTAGTGAGCCAACAATAACTAGGCCATCATCATTACCAAATATTATGATACCCTCTTTATAATACATGATTTTAGTAACAAAATCCTTATTTCCTATCATATTCTATGTACATTTACTTTCAATGATCCATATTCTAGTGATATCTGATGCTTTAAAAGAAATACCTACTATAACTTATTGGTAAATATTCTTCTTTTTTATCCAAATATTTTTACGTCGTATCTAACATGTAATGATAAACTTGATGGTTATCAGCATATAATGGACCAAACATAATCTAGAAACACTATAAAGTAATTTTTCGTTTTCATCTTTCTAGATGGTCCACTGAATTTATTTTAGTCATAAATTTGGTTCTACTTCTACACATTCCTCTACATGGTGGATCTATAGTATTTGGACATGTTTTCAAATCCTTATCATCTATAACAATGGCCCTCAAAAGATGTTATAAATTATTTATCACTATTTGGATACCTTTTTGTTCTTTTTCCTTTCAATATCTATTTTCTATAGAACATTCATTCTATTAGTGTCCCATCATTCTATAAAAAACATATAATGTTAGGTACATTCCTATATTTTACTATTACACTTCTTATCATACCTTGGGTACTCTGAATATTATGCATCTTATTCATACCCAAATCAACCATCAATCTCAGAGATGGTGCTTATGGTCTAAATTCCACCATTACAGCTTTTTTGTTTATGATCAAATGACATACTAGCCTTATTATTAAGATATGATTGTTTCTTCAGTTGTTTTGAATGACTATGATTAACTCTTATCTCCTCTATTTCTTATATTATCTTCATTCCTAATGTCATATCTATATTCAATAGTTTTTCTTATTGTTTGAATCTTCTTCGCAGATTGAAAAAAATTTCTTCATGAGCTTTGATATGTTTGATTTAATCTTTTCTAGTTTCAGTCAAACTATCGATTTTTATTTTAGGTTCTTTAATTTTGAGCTTGTTCTCAACAACCACTTCTGAAATCTCTGGCATTAAAGACTTTAGTATTTTCAATTTTTTATTCATCTCAATATTCTGTTATTCCCACTGTAGTGTATAAATTTTGGCATCATGAACCAAATTCTTGGATTTCTTTGTTTTTTCTCTCAAAACATCTATTTCCTCAATATCATCTTCATGTTTGACCTAAAGGTCTACTCTTCCTTCAACGTCAACTTATTCATTGTTTTGTTCTACATTTATTATGTAATTTCTGTGAATTACCACCATAACATTAGCTTTATGATCCTCATAGTTCCCCAATTCTTTTGCCTCAGATTATTATGAACTATTATCCTCTCATAAAATTAGAGTCTTATTTTTGAAGAATGTTTTGTTAATCTATTTTACCATTCATGTGAGATGAATAATTCTTCATGGGAATTTCAACATTATCCTCATTATATTATTTAAACTTATTAGGGAATAATGCTACATGATTTCTATCTTTTTGACATTGAAATCATGCTAGTGGAAGTTTCTCTTTGAACATTACTTTCTATCTTTTATGATTTGAGGAAAGGAAAAACATCACCTCTTCTGTTTCATTATATTCATGTACATATTTCATAGAGATCTTCTCATGTAATTGAATTCCACCTCTTTGGATTTCCCATTTCTATAGTATCGTTGTTACCATTTCTCATTTCATATGTTACTAGGGTACTGTGCATGTTATCCAATAATAGCTCCTTTGGATCTTTATCTTCTAAAACTGAACCATCCAAAATGAATCGAGGTTGAAATTTACTCAAGATACAGTTTACAATATTTATATTTTCAACTAATTCTCCAATATCGTGCATGTAATCCACAATAACATTCATCCTGTCAAATAATACATCAATAGATTCATTTGGGTTCAATATTAAGTCTTCATTCTTGTTACAAAAAACCTATATCTTTTCTTATCTGACCCTTGAATCTCCTTCATAGATATTCATTAGATTTCCCCATATAACATGTGTTGTATTACATGGAATCACCTTAGTATATATTTCATTGGATAGGGATCCCCCTAAAGCATTCATTCATTTAGCATCGGTATCCATTTCACTTCACTCAACTTTAGATAATGCAACATTATCAATGTTGGCTGAAATAACATGCATCACTACTATAAACACATCCATTCCCAAATATAGAAAGTATTGCTGCATCTGATTCTTCTAAAACTAAAAATTATTCCCAAAAAATATTAGAATCCATTTGTGGTTGAAAATCACCATTGAAACCCTTGAAAGAGAAATAATTAAATTAACCATTCCCTATGATACCAAATGTTAAGTACACCAGGTTAAATTATATGAGAGGGGTGATGAATCAGGGTAAGATAGATTAAAACTAATTCCCCTTTTAATATTGTTTCTTCATTAAAGAAAGAAAAATTCTCTCATTCTCCCATAGAAATAGAAGAACTTAAATTAAACCATTCATATGACACAATGATTTTACTTGGTCCACCCTCATTGGGATACATCTATAGAGCATACAATGATAATGTGTAGATAAACCAAATCCACTAAAAATGCACTACTATTTACAAGGTTCAAGCTAGATCACTTCTATGTCTCGGATCACCACGTTTACTAAGATTAGTGTCTACTCACTGCATTCTCAAGGGTTGATCCCTATGTCACTTTCTCTGGATCACTATCAGTGGAAAGGATCATTGTCTTCCCCTTTCCTAACTCACTACTCTTGGAAGGAACCAACACACAGTTTATGGACTTTTAGTTCCCTTCATCATCATTGATGAATGCATCCTATACTATATGTATATGATCTCTGGAAGTCCGACTTCAATCCAATAATTAATATAGATTTTCCACATATTTATTAAGAAATTTCAAACCATTTGGAAAACTATAGGTTGAATATCACACATTTTTAAGAATAGAGAAAAATAGATAGATTTTTTATAGAAAATCAACTTGCATGCTACTCCAAAAATGCATGCAACACCCTTCTTATACTCACAACTTGCGTGACACACACCCTTTTAGACCCAACTCACTATTGGCACACAACTATCTTATGGAGTGAAACTTCTGAATAATTCAATACTTGGGGACCTCACCACTTGTGTGACCATAGCTCAATTTTTTTCAAAATGTTATGCTTATATATATTAAGGGGGTAGATATCAATTTATAGGCATTTTGATGACCCAATGCACAAGGGGAACTACTTTCCCCCATACATGCTATTCCATTCTACAAAGCCTATGTCATGTAACTAACCTTGTGTGTTTCTCCATAAATTGATCGCCCATCTTTCCATTTCCATATTATGATGTTCTGATTTTAAAATATTCATGGAATAAGAGTTTCCAAGAATCTGTGACACTAGATTGCTACTCCATTTTCCAAAAATAATTTTCTATATTTCAAACCAATGAATTTTGGAAACACTATAAAATAGGTTCATCTTATATATCATCTTTTTTTACCACCTCCAAATCATCCATTCCATTATCACTGATCTTTCTCAACATTTTTTACAAAAATATCTCTAGAAATCCACAACATACCATAGAAACCCTATTTATGAATAAACAAAATCAACCCAAAAATGCTTCAATTTTACCTGAAGATATATTTTACAATCAAACCTAATATGTGAATTGTGATCCATTAGACCCTCACATATTAAAGGAATATTAATTTAAAATTTATTTGATATATTTTTTTGAGAGTTCAGAAGATTTGAGAAAATCAACCAAAATGGTCATTTTCACATAGCACACACATTAGGTGTCCATATAAGGTAATAAAAACCTATAAAACTCCAAAAAAAAGTTCAACATACATATATTAATGTGATAGGTTTAATTAGACATAAAGGAGTCAATATAATTGAGATGATCAACAAAATCAGTGTGCAACACAATGGTTTAATTACAAATAGACAAAAATCAAAGAGGAAATGATGTGACAACCAACTCAAGGTCCTAGAGGATACCTCACTCAATATCAGTCTAAAATTCAGAGTTGGTTATAAGGGATTTAGGTAATGATCAAATTCCCTGAAAATAGGGAAAATGATCCTCACCTGAATAGATCAGTGGATTTGATGATTAACTAATTTGGAATTGAAAGACTAGAGGAGGTTTTAGAGGAAGCTCCAACACATCGAATGGATCAAGGAATGGACACTATAGGAAATAGTTACTTCAGTGCCTACATTAGGGTGTTCTTGAGCTCAAAATTAAATAAGAATATATGAAGGTCCTCTAAAGGAAGAAAAGTAAAAGGAAATAATATTTTATATTAGATGAGGTGGACAATTAGAATTTCACCCCAAAATATCATAGAACATGGTTTGGCTGCATGGTTTGGAAAAATTGTCTGCAAACACTAATCAGTTCACTACTACATGGGGTATACTTCCTGGTTAGGCAGATTGTTTGATTAACCATGCACAAACCACATAGAATTTCTATGTTTCATGTCTACAACTAGATGCAAAGTCATTAACCCTGAGTCGTACGGTGGAAAAATAAACATGTGATCGAGGTAAATTTCCCCTTAAGGAGCTCTTAGATCTAAACATGACATGGTTGATCCTATATCCTCCATGAATTGATTATACGTAATTATTCTAGACTTTTTAGATATTAAAATTGAAAAAAATGATACATACGTTCATTTAATAGACGGGTTGTTACAAGATCAATGATTCGTTATAAATGAATTTAATAGGATAAGATCTTAATTTGAAGATATTTTTCATATATTTATGGATTTAATCAATATATATATAATAAAAAATTATGTAATTATACATACATTACATGTATAGTTTAATCCATTAATCAATTTCCACCACAATCTCATCTTTTTATCCAAACAATTAGCATTGTTGTTTAATTTTCTAGGCCTTAAGCACTATAATAAAATCTTAATGGATCATATAATCTGTTAGAGGATAATAATATATTCTTCCTGTATTTATACATTAACCAAAACTAAATTGTTTGGACATGGTAAGGGAAATATCGAAATAAATACATATTTATATGATGAAATGCAACATTAATCCCAAAAAAATCAAAAATAGCTCCCAAAGTTCATAATAGATCATTAAATTATTAACTAATCTTAAAATTATTATATATATTGAAAAAATGATTGGAATCCAATATTAATGGTTATTTGATCAAATATTCTACAAAGATAAATTTAATATTTTTCTCCAAATAACCTCACGCGCTCTTAAAGTCTTAGACCAAAAAAGTATATTTCATAATCATATAATCTCCATTAAATGATTATAATTTAAATCAATCATATGAATCACCATAAATATAAATTATGTTCACATATTATTCCAAAAGATGTTTCAACCTTGAATCCTCAAAAAATCCAATAATTTCAAATTATGTCCCCTAATATTATAGTGCTCCTCGTCTAAAATATCATTGATCACTGAATCATGAAATCACTCTTCAATCCTATGGTTATATATATGAAAAATAATATTTTTTGAAAATTTTAATAACACAAAATTATCTCAATAAAAATGATTCTATAAACACTAAAAGTTTTAAATAACATTATAATTTATGTCAATGCAATGTAAACACATTAATCCTAAATAAATAATTCCTGTCAAACTGAGGTTTTATATATTCCATGACCTTATAAAATTTATCCCAAAATATCATTAATCACCTAAAAATAAATCACATAAAACCTCAAAAATAGTTTCCATGACATTTAACATATGATCAACAGCAATCTTATAAACTCATGATGGTATCCATAATTCTTAATACAACCTTACTTGAAAACACCCATGTCACAAACCGAATCTAGACTGCATCATTTCTGGAACCAAACATGGCCCATGGAAAGGCCTGAAGGGAATTCCCTATCCCCATAGGATGGTTCAAGTGTTTGGGTACTATTTATTATGATTTGTTAATGATTTACCTGAGTTTAGAATCATTTGACATAAAAAAACAATCAATAACCCAAATATGAAAATTTATGTCAAAAATGACCTAAATAAAATAAGAAACTGAAAACAGAGGTTTAAACATGACACAAGATGTCAAAATATACTTAAATGTATCATAAAAACATCCCAAGGGACTCCAAATGACAAGTGGTTATCACCCACAATCCATCTCAACAACACCTCACCAAGGGAAGAAACTAACAACCCAAACTGCCATCACCTAAGGCCTTGTACTTACCTTTTTCAATCATGATAAATTATACATAAACCCAAGGGGTGTAAGTAGGGTTTTAGATTATTCTCAACAGGATACCACCCAAATTATTCTATATAGTAAGCAATAAAATATGAAAATCATGCAAGTTTTTTATAAACAGGAAATGGTGGCAATAAAGTCTAAAGAATGCAACTTTTAAAGGTAAAAAATTTTCATTGGTAAATTACAAAAGTTAAACAAATATAATTAATACAAGTAAGATACAACATTTTTCATCCAAACACACCATATTTCAATGATAAATAAAAAATATTCAACAATCACTAATCACAGGAACACCCCTAGGCACTGGTTAGTTTCAGGGCCCATGTACCTTGTATCTTGGTCTAATGTAACCAAAGTAATATTCTTTCTAGTATATGAGACACTAGTATGGAACCTAAATATAACCTAGTGGTCCCAAAAAATCATCAATATAATTTTTTAATGTTTTAAATGGCCACATTTCTAAGGGAAATACGGACAAAACCACTCTCGATCACTATCATACTAGTACACGTCCACCCACCTAGATACCCCAGTTTCCCCCTTTATGATCAAACAAATTAAACATGGTACCAAAATCCAATTTCACATAAAATCATCATTTCTTGTCACCCACATTCAATATAGTAGCTACACATTTCTTGCACCACATATATAACTCAATAAAACATTTAGAATTTACATGAAACAACATCACAAAATATAACAATGTGTTGAACATAAAATCCATGGAAAACCCCACTTTGAACACCATGTGAATACCAATATTTCACCAAAATAGAATTTTCAGCACTAAAACATTTTAATAAAACCATTTAATCAATAACAAAACAAACCCAAATGATCCAAAAAGGGATATCAATAAAAAACATCCATTTTCACTCAAAAAATGCAATTTAAACACCATTTTCTTAACAAATTCCACAAAAAATAGTTTTCTCACAAATTAAAAAAGAATATAAACATGAAAAAATGATAAATTCATAAATGATAAATCATTAAATAGTTATTAAGCATGGAATCACCTACCACAAGTGTCAAAAAACAAAATCCTTGTGTGAAAATTTACCTACACCCCCACCACACCACAAAAACCTAAACCCACAATATTAGACAAAAAATCCCCCAAAAAAACCCCTAGGATCGAATCCTTAATTTCTATATAATAGGAACATCAAGAATAAATGTATGAAACCCTAATAAAATTGAATAAACCCTAATCAAATTGGAGGAGTAAGGAAGGAAACCAACTTACTTGAAAGATCTTGAAGAAATCACTCCAAATACACCAAAATTTGAAACTACAAGCAATAAAAATGATAAGGATGATATAGTGAGGATAATGAGGTTAATAGGGAACTATAATGGGGTAAAATAGTGAAAATTTAATGATTTATAGAGGAAAAAAATTACCTTCTCAAATCTAGACGATTCGAGAAACCCTAAGAATATTCCCCCAAATCCGCAATGAAAATGAGATCCAATGATGTGCAATAGATAATGTGGGTGAGCCTAGGGTTATTATCTTCTATTGGGAGGATAAATAACCCAAAAAATATTAATATTTAATGATCTATTAAAATGTTTATTTTTTAAAGCAGGAAATGGGCTCATGGGTAAGCCCAATGCCTAACTAAATCAACCAAATACAATATGATAATTAGTTCCTAAGTGTTTCAAATGGACATAATAGTTTTAATAGGTTAGGGGAAGCCATGTGGGAAGTTGAATGGGTGAAATATGTTAAAAAATTAAGGATTTATAAATTAAACAATTTTTAAAAAAATTATGAAATGGGCTCATGGTTTGGTCCAAATTATGATGAAACCCACCTTTCTACAAAAATACATGGTAAACCCACACAAAAAAATAAAGAATAGAAATTAAATGAAAAATATATTTAAAATATGTCATTTATGTGACAATTTTTCCCACCATAAAAACTTTCTGCCCTTGTAATGTCATCTTGAATCCTGATAGGATAAGAGAAATGGAAACTTCTCTTCAACCCAAGACTTCTACTCCCATATTTCATTATATTAGTCCCATTCTTCAAGAAGACTCGAACTACAGGAATAGTCTTCCTTAGAATGTTTTTTTCTAAGGATTCCAAAATTTGCACCGGTCGCTCAAACACCAATAAATTGGGCTCTATACCCAGTTCATCGCAATTCAGCACATGGGATGGATCTGGGTTGAACTTTTTCAATTTGGAGATGTGAAAGACTTCATGATTGGATGTCAACTGAGAAGGCAAGGCCAACCTGTAAGCCAGCCTTCTAATACGCTCGATGATATCAAAAGGACCGAAATACCGTTGAGTCATCTTCCATTTATTTCTCAATTGACAAGGGCCCATACGATGGGCCACTTTCATGAATACCTTGTCACCCACAATAAAATCTAGGTCTCAATGTCTATGGTCATCATAAGATTTATGATAATTATTAGCTATAAACATGTGCAGCCTGATCAAATAGACCATCTCAGATATCTCCTACATAAGGCTCAACACATAGGGGGGGGGGGGCGACAAGGCTGACCATTGAGCACCAAAAAATGAGCCATTAAAATCGAGGATTGAAAACTATTAATATAGGAAAATTAAACAAATACCTTATAGCTATCTCACGAACCTCAAAAGTCCAAAACACATTCATAGAGCATGTCCTCTAGGATCTAATTATCCCACTCTGTCTAACCATCTGTTTGATGATTGTATGCTAAGCTCATCTTAATATGCAACCCCAAGGCCCTATAAAGGCATTCAAAAAACCGAGAAATGAAATGTGAAACTCTTTCTAAGTAAAATGATGATGACACACCAATAAGCCTTACCACCTACTGAAGATAAAAATGGACCAAAACATCCACTTTAGTAGTTTATTTGATCTGAATGAAGTGGACTAATTTTGTAAAATGATCAATCACTACCCAAATGGAATTTTTACCATGATGTGTATGAGGTAATCCAATAATGAAGTACATGGAAACCTTGTCTTACTTCTAGTTTGGAATGTATAATGGATAGATCAAATCAGAGGTCATCTGGTGCTCTTCTTTCACCCACTGACATGTGTTGCATCTCGACATGAAGTCAGCTATGTCTCGTCTCATACCTGGCCACCAAAACTATCGCCGCACATCATAATACATCTTGGTGGCACCATGATGGATAGTCCACTGAGACATGTTGCTATCCAGCATCACCACCTTTGAAAGAGATGATGAAACCAATATACGGCCCTTGGGGCACAAGATTCCCTCGGGAGATGATGAACAGTCAGATGAAGTCCCCCCACCCTGAAGAAACAACCTCAACTGCTGAAAAAGCTCATCACTAGGTTGTTCTCTCTGAATCAATTTCAAGAGAGGAGTCAACAAAATTCTCTCTAAGAACAAACATCCAATGTGATCCTTGGTCTTCACATGCATCTGAGAAAAGATCCCCATCCGATTCCACTCATCGCAAGACTTCCTCAATGTAACACCTCAAGCTTCCATGGTACGTTTCCTTTTGAATAATGCAACAGCTTGCATTGTACGCAACTTTGAGATTATAACACACCACGACCAATCAAACTAGCTATTATGAATAGTAATACCCACTTCTTGAAATTTTATAAATTTTATTTTTCTAAATGGACTTCATTTTTGAATTTGAAAAATCAAAATTAGATTATAGTGATTTTTTTGTAATTTTCTCAAAACGTTCAATTTTTTATGAATAGTTAAAAACAATGTGTTATTGGTTAAAACCAATTTTTTATTTAAATAATTTTTTATTTTATTTAAATTTATTTTAGGTAGAAATAGATATATAATACCTATATATGTTCAATGTAATTCATCAGAGTCATTTTATAATAAGTTTAGATATATAAAATGTTTTAGTGAACTTTTTATCGTCTTTTACCCACCTCCTAGGAGCATTTACAAATTTGCATAAAATGTAATTTTATTGCTTTTTGGAGTTGAATTTAAAAAATATGAGAAAAACAGTTGAAATCAGTAAGTGAAATGTGGTTCAAAAAGATCAAAAATAATTTTTGGTGAATAATAACTTTTTACTGTTATTTATCAAGGTTAAAAGATAATGGGGCAATTAAGGGTAAAAATGATATTATAATTACCCTAACATGTGTACTAATTCTATTGAATATGTGTAATTCGACCAAAAACAACCTTAGGAATAAAATATGACCCCCTTTGGTCCACTTGGATTATATTAGGACATTTATTATTAGTTTATTTAAAAAATAGTTAAATGTGTTATATTCAAATGTTAAAAACTAAAGCATTTTTTAATAGAGGGTTATACATGAGATAGATTCGACTATAAATATTCATTATAAAGATAAAAATATTTCCTACATAGTTGTATTTTATTTATAATTTTTAGACATTAAATAATTTAATTTATTTATGAGACAATGATGATTCAGTAATTACCTTATTAATGAAAGATTAAAATAATTAATATTATAAATACCCAAATAAATGTAATTTGAGACTTTTGATGCATTACACTAATTTTCTAGGTTAATATGACATGTTAGTGTTGATTAAATAATTTTTTTTCAAAGTTATCATGCTGTTATAATTTTCACAAAAACCAAATACTGAATAGTGTCAAACATGACATTATTAATTTTCCTAAAAATTGATGCTTCAGACAAAGGACATAGATAAGGTTATATATATTAATAATTAACCACTTGGGGTTCTATTGTATTGTTATAGTAAGTTTATTAATCATATAATATAAAAATACAAAGAGACATGGTAAATGACAAACTATTTAACTAAAAGTTAAATATAAATGATAAGGTTAATATGGTGAATTAACCTATCTAAAACGTATTGGTTGATAATTTTTTGACCCATACCCACCTTATCCACTATATAAATCATTATTTAGCCATTAGAAACCGAAAATGATTTTATTATAAAATAATATTTCAATCTTTTCCTAAAGTGACCCTCACCTCTCTTATAAATGGGTATTTCCCCTTCTCTTAATTTCACACATCCAAATCCATTTGGATCGGCCAAAACCTACCCAAATATCCTCCCAACTTTCCTACATTTATCCTAGAGGTCTTCCTTTGGTCAGAATTCCAACCTAAAGATCCATTTTGATCAAATCAAAAGGAAGAACCCGGAGAAGAGGTAAATGTTTCATCCCCTCTTTCAAGTTATTTGCTTCTTCCACTTCCTATTTTTTGTTATTTCAATTATAAAATAATAACTCCATTATCTTATATTTAATATTATGTTATTATAAATATGGTACAACCATATTCGTTATTCTATCCATCCTATAAATGACAAAGTCACCATACGTGCGTGCGTACGGCTTAACGTCTCCACGTCGTAGTGTAGTTTGTTATTCAAACACTTCATTATTTTGGATGGATATAATAATGAATATAACTAATATAATTAATAAATATAACATGTTAATGATTATGTATATATGATATACCATCCAATTACATACTATTTCACAATCAATATAATGATATTGTCGCTCGTGTGTACGTATGGTTTACCGTCTCCACGAATGTGATGAGATTAATTCCCCATAATAATAATTTAAGAATATTTTTAATTTTATGATTAAAAATAATTTTTATGAACATAATATAATTCTTTATATGAATCAGATACATCCTATCCATAAAAAACATGGCTTACGTAACAAACCATATAATGGAAAATGAATCAGTTAACACCTGAAATGATGATACTACTAAAATATTATTAACAAATAAATATTAGAGGATCATATATGATATCATATTTATGAATATAGTTCTTTTATATTTTAATAACAGTGTTTTAACTATTATATAGGAGGTTAACATACCATCGGATAAGGAAAAGTACAAGGTAAGGGTTAATTTCACAATCTCTTTATTATCCGAGGTTGTTTTTACATAAGAATCTACTAGAACATATTTATTATCCATGTCCATGTTTTATAAAAGAGTATTCAAAGGTATTACTTTTAAGGGAATTTTTACTAAAACATCATTTTAAATTTTTTAAAGATTTATTCTTTTAAACCTTTCTCATTAATGTTCATGTTTTCAAAATGGTTTTAAGGATTTATTTATATGGACATGAATATTTTAAAATTTTAATTCCTTTCAAAAGTTTCAAAGTGGTATGGGACACTTTGATTAAAAAATATCTTTTAAATGACTTCCTTAATATGAATTTTAAATGATTTCATGAAAAATGGTTATTTATCTCAAAGATATTTACTGATCATTTTCAACTATGTCAACATCCTTTACGAGATATTATTATTGATTGAGGTGGATTTATTATGATATAAATATTTCATATTGTATTGAAGGTTTTTGTGATATTTTTTACTGTGGATGTGTTATTTTTATATCATTCATTGTTTATGGATGAAGTATTGACATTTTGTATGTTATTTTTAATACGAATGATTATGTTATGATTAAACCTGTTCATTTAAGGAATGTATTGGACTTAGTAAGTGACAGGGGAGCCCGCTATAGCTCTTTGATGCATCAGTAGGTCTCATGAGACAAACTAGTGTCTTTGTGCAAGTCCTAGAAAAAATATTATTTATATTATTGGAACAAGGACTTGACTATGTGGTTATGTAGTCTAGTATTATGCATTTTATCATTATGAAAGTGGATATTTATATTTCAAGTGATTATTCAATTAGTAGAATATCTATGTGATTATGTAAATTACATTTTTTTGATTTTATCTTTGCTGTATTATGCTTAATTTTAAGTTTAAAAGGCTTTTGTTTTAGTCATATATAGTGCCTTAAATGTGTATTCTTATTTATGAAAGTTTCCCCTATATTGTTATCCTTAATAAGCATCTTAGCTCACCCCTTTCTATGTTTTATTTTTCCCAGGATGTGAAGAAGTATTTTATAGTTGACCTTCAAGGTTTTAATAAGGATATAGGTGTGTGTAAAAATCTAAAAAATGTTTTTGAAGTTTTTATTTCATGATGTAATGTAAAACTTATGAATATATCAAGTACTTTCACGACTATTAAACTGATCAGTCTTTCAAGACATGATTCCTTGTATAATTCCAATGTTATGTAATAATTCACCGACTCTTGGTAACTAGGGTTAGGGAATTATAGCTGGTATAAAAGGATGTTTAGTACAAACCTTGGAATCATTATTTAGAAAAGAAAACTCTAATTAGAGAACATTAACCTAAGATAGACTTTGAGGATTAATATAGAAGAACTTCCTAGAATTTAGTATTATAGATATTTTTTGAGTTTTACAAGCAATACATCCCAGTATGGATATGAGTAGGTAGAGGTGGCTCTGGCATAGATGTACCTAGGGGTAAAACCCAAATACACCTCTTTGAGCTAGACTCAAACGGGAACAGGTGCCCGACAATGGGCCTTGTTGCACTCTTGGTTACGAAACTCCTAGGAGATATGCTTAGGATAATTCTAATTTTCATTAAAAACCATTATGAATGGTTTATGATTATATAAATTCTCAAAGAAAACCTTTTTTGATAATGGATTATATCCATAAACTATTCAATTTATGTTAAGTGTTTTACAAGTTTGGAATTATGTATTGCGATTCATAAACTAATCTAGTTTATTCCATTATTTAGAAATGACACCTAGTGGAAGGAATGGAAACTGTATCAATGCACGTAATCCATGTTGGGATTTCTCTCCTACTCAAGATAATTATAGTGGAACTAGTGAAGCAACTGGTGCTGATTAGCTTATCACCATACTGAGACAACTCACTCAAGTTATTAATAATAACCTTACCCGTATGGAGCAACCAGATCCACAACACGTAGGATCAATGTTATTCTGCTTCAAGATGCCACAAACTCCAACATTCAATGGGAGTACAAATCCATTAGTATCTCAGCAATGGATAAATTCCTTAGAGAAAATATTTCATGATTTGGAGAGAAGTGAAAGGGAAAATGTTGTCATGGTTGTTTATCACCTCACAGGAGATGCAGATCAATGGTGGTCATTAATCCAAAACACAAAGGAAGATAAAGAAGTATCAAACATTGAATAGAAATATTTTAAAGGGATTTTGGTAGAAAAATACTTTCCTCATGACCATCGAGTGGATATGGAAAGGAAATTTCTTAAGCTAAGGAAAAATGAGGTTAATAATGTCACAAAGTATGAGGCTAACTTTACAAGGTTATCATGGAATGCAATAGATTATATAAGTAACCCAATGAGTAAGATTGATCTATTATTTGATGAGTTAAAACCATTTCTCCGTAGAGAATTAGTCTCACAGTACTTCTCATTTTACGAAGATATTGTCTCATGTACAATCAAGACATAAAAGGGATTCTCTATGTCTAACGACTTTAAAGCAAAGAAAGAGAAAAATAGATCTCCTGAACACTCTAGAAATGGAAATAAGGGGAGAAAGGTAAAAGTTGAATATCCAACCTACGGTAAATGTGGGAAGAAACACCCCGGTACTTTCCTAAAGGAAATGGGATTCTGTTACAAGTGTGGTGAAAAAGGCCACCAAGATCGTGGTTGCAAGGGAAAGGAAGAAGCTATCATTGTTGTATTCTATAATTATAGAGAAAAGGGGAATTATGAAAATGAATGTCCTTAGCACCTAGGGAACATACATCAGAAAAGTCCAAGGGAGCAAGGCCAAGCTTTTGAGATCCCTACTGCTGAGGTTGATGCTCTAAGAGACATGGTGGCAAGTAATTTAATGGTTTCATCATGTTTAGACAAAGATTTATTTGATTCTATATCATCACATTGTTTCATATCTTCCCAGATTTATAAGAAAATAAGATATTTTCAATTTGAATTAACATGGTAGTTGTTAGTTAAAATAACTAATGTAATTATCATCATAATAATGTTTTGTGAATCCATTCCCATTAGGGAATATAAATGTTCTTTATCTACTGATCTCATCTTCATACCCATGATTGAATTTGATACAATCCTCAGAATGGAATGGATTTAGGACCATGATGCGAAAATTTATTCTAAGAAGGAGGTTAAAATTTTCGATGATGATAAGGAGTACCTTATCTTTGGAGCAGAAACGTCACCATATGATTCTTATCTAGATCCACCCCAAGTAGCTCTACTAAATTCAATTATTAGTGAGGAACAGAATGAATTAACTATGGGTGGGGAAAATAATGTTTGAATAGAGGATATACTTATTGTGAAATAATATATTGACATGTTTCCTATGGATTTACTTGTACATCCTTAAGAACGAGAAATTGAGTTTTCCATAGATTTAATTCTTAGTTTAAGGCACATATCGATGACCCCTTATAGAATAACCACTGTGGAATTAGTGGAACTAAAGAAAAAACTAGAGTAATTGAGTAACAAAGGATTTATTCAACGTAGTGTTTCTCTATGGGGAGCCCCTGTCGTTTTTGTTAATAAGAAAGATGGATCTATGAGGTTGTGCATTGACTAAATGGAGATCAATGATATAAAAATAAAGAAAAAGTATCCCTTACCTCACATTGATGATTTATTCAACCAACTTCATGGAGCTCAATATTTTTCAAATATTGACCGTCGATCTAGATATCATCAATTGTGTGTGAAGAAGGAAGACATTCTGAAAATATCATTTCGAACAAGGTACGAGCATTAAAAGTTAACAGTAATGCCTTTTGGATTGACCAACACACCCTCTATTTTCATGGATCTAATGAATAGAGTTTTCAAGGAATATCTTGATGACTTTGTAATGGTATTTATTGATGATATCTTCGTATACTTTAAAAGCTATGAAGATCATGAAAATCACTTGCGCATTATTCTAATGACTCTTAGAAAAAATAATTATATGGGAAATTTAGAAAGTGTGAATTTAGGTTTCAAGAGATTTCTTTTCTTGGCCATATTATCTCTATGTATGAAATCTCTGTTGATCCTTGAAAGTCCAAGGCAATCTGAGAATGGCCAGCACTAATGAGTATAACTGGGGTACGCAGTATTATTAGTTTAGCAAGTTATTATTGATGTTTTGTCCAGAATTTTGCTCTATTGGAAAACCCATTAACCAAGCTCACATGTAAAGGGGTTAAATTGGTTTTGAAAAAGGAGTTTGAATAGTGTTTTGAATAACTGAAGAGAATATTATCCAATTCTCTTATCTTGACTCTACCATCAGGGAATGATGGGTTTGTTATTTATAGTGATACTTCAAAGAAAGGACTTGGTTGTGTCCTTATTCAGAATGATAGAGTTATTGACTATGAATCACGATAGCTAAAAATTCATGAACAAAACTATCCCACTCATGATCTTGAGTTAGCAGCTATAATATTTTCTTTGAAGATATGAAGACACTATCTCTATGGTTAAAAATGTGAGATTTATAATGATCACAAGGGTTTGATGTATATTTTCTCACAAAAAGAACTCAATGTGAGGTAAGGGAGATGGCTTGAACTACTCAAGGATTATGATTTCAATATACACTACCTCCCAGGGATGGAAAATAAGGAGGAAGATGCTTTGAGCGGAAAGGATCGTGGAGTATTGAATAATATGAGTGCTGAAAAGGATCCAATTTTCATGGATCAAGTAAAGATGGATATGGGAATAACCATGGAAGGTGAAACCTCAATTCTTTTTCAAATGTCTTCCAAACCATCTTTACTAGAAAGGATAGAATGTTATCAAACTGATGATAGGGAACTTCAAAAGAAAATTAAAGCTCTGAACAATGGTGGATTGATCATCATTGTATATAAAGATGGAATTTTGATATTTGGGAAGAGTATTTGTGTTCCTGATATACCTGATCTAAAAAGGAAATTTTTGGATGATGCTCATAGCTCCAATTTCACTATACACCATGGTAGCACCGAGATGTAAAAAGATTTGAAGGAACATTTTTGATGGGACAACATGAAGAGAGAGATTGCTGATTTTGTGTCAAGATGTATGGTTTGTCAACAATTGAAGGATGGATAGAAATAGCCTGGAGGATTCATGCATCCTCTTCCCATACCTGAGTGGAAATGGGACAATATTACGATGGACTTTTTCATGGGGCTACCAAAGACTCTTAGAAGGAATGATTCAATATGTATCATTTTTGATCATCTTACCAAGTTAGCACATTTTCTTACTATAAGAGAAGATTAACAACTTGAACATATGGAAATACTATATATTAATGATGTTGTAAGACTTCATGGAGTACCTCTATCGATTGTTTCTGATCATGATCCCCATATTACATCAAGATTTTGGAAAAGTCTTGGGAAGGCCTGAGATATTGATCTTTATTTAAGCACCGCCTACCACTCTCAAACTGATCAGCAATTGGAACGGACTATTCAAACATTACTAGACATGTTGAGATCTGGGTCACTTGAGTTTAATGGTATGTGGGATCAATATTTACCTTTGGTAGAATTTTTCTATAATAATAGCTTCCATTAAAGTATTCAGATGGAACCATATGAAGCATTATACGGAAAGATATGTCACTCACTAACTAGTTGGGATGATGTTAGTGAAAGAAAACTCATAGGCTTAGAACTTGTTTAGGAAACAATGGAAAAGGTGAAGGTTTTCCAAACCCACATCAAAGCAGCCTAAAGTAGGAAAAAGATCTATGCCGGTAACCGAAGGAAGGATTAGAAATTTCAAGTAGGAGACCATGTTATCATGAAGGTATCTCCAGGGAAGGGTGTTATACGTTTCGATAAAAAGGGTAAATTGAGTCACAGGTATATCAGACCTTTTGAAATTATAGAACAAATTGGAGTTGTAGCTTATCGTTTGGCAATGCCTCCAAGTCTCTCCAAATTTCATGATGTGTTCCACGTATCACTGTTGAAAAATACATGCCAGACCCAATGCATGTACTGTAACAGCCCGAGATTTTATGAAAAATATTCTTTTTAATTTTATTAATGTATTGTGTTGTACGATACACCAAAAGGATCTTTCACAACACGCATCCTTGACTTTCCTTCCATTACACGCAAACGCGACCTTCCAGGATAGCGTGTGTTGTACGCAACACCAAGTTTCGCTAAACAACGATATGCTATTAAGATATTATTAAAACTAGCCGTTATGAATAGTAATAACCACTTTTTAAATTTTAGAAATTTTAGCTCTCAAAATGGACTTCATTTTTGGATTCGGAGTATCGAATTTAGCCTAAGGTGAAATTTTGGTACATTTCGGATAATTTACATATTCTGATGAATAGTGAAAATTACTAAATTATAATTAAAAACAACTTTTTTAATCGAAATAATTAATAGAGATAAATTATTAATTTGAGTGGTTTTAAAGTATATTTAGAATATATTTTTACAATTTAATATAATATTGGTCATTGGTTGTAATTTCACATTTAAACCAGACATAATCAAGTGTCAATCTTTTGATATATTTTGTTTCCTAAAAACACGCTATTTATTTTAACACCGGGATTTAATTATAAAATTAATTAATGCAACTTCTATGTTATGAATTTGGTAAAATAGATTTCATTTTTGAATTCGGAATATGAAATATTGCTTAGGATGAAATTTTGGCATTGTTCTGAAAAACATCAATTTTTGATGAATAGTGAAACTACTAAGTGGTAGTTAAAAAAACTGAATTTTTCATAAAACTTAATTTTACCGCTTCTGTGAATGGAATTTCAAAAATCCGAGAGACACGGTTGATGTCAGTAAGTAAAATGTGGTTCAATGAGATGAAAATAATTTTTGGTGAATAGGGTAACTAAGGGTAAATATGGTATTACTATTACCCTAACACATGTCCTAATTCTATTGGATAAGTGTAATTCGACCAAAAACAACCTTATGAATATAATATGACCATTTAGGTCCACTTGGATTAGATTATGACATTTAATATTATTTTATTTAATGAATAGTTAAAATAGTTAAAATCAAAGTTTAATAACTAAAACATTTTTAATATGGGGTTATACATAAGATAAATTCGACTATAAATATTCATTAGAAAGATAAAAAGATTTCCTACATAATGATATTTTATTTATAATTTTTAGACTTTAAATAAATTAATTTATGTATGACACAACGATGATGCAGTAATTACCCTTTTAAGGAAATATTACATTAATTGATGTTATAAATTCTCAAATGAATGTAATTTGAGACTTTTTATGAATTCCACTAATTTTATAGGTTACTATGATATATTAGTGTTGATTTAATCAACTTTGTTCGAACATATAATTCTGTTATGACTTTCACAAAAAATCATATATCAAATAGTGTCAAAATTGACACAAAATAGTTTTTAAATCAAATATTATATTATTAATTGTTATTTTATTCCTAAAAATCTAAGGTTCGTCCAAATGACTTAGATAAGGATATATATATTAATAATAAACAATTTGGGGTTCGTTTGGCATGTTATAGTAAGTGTATTAACCATATAGTGAAAGAAAACAAAAAGACACGGTAAAAGTTAAATTATTTAACTTAGAGTTAAATCTAATTGATAAGGTTAAAATAATACCCTAAACTTGTCTAAATCCTATTAGATGATATGATTTCGACCCATCCCCACTTTAGCTTCGAAATAAGACCCTTTGGAACCATTATAAACCGATTTTTACTTTAATATAAAATAATATTTTGAGATATTCCTAAGGTGCCCCTCTCCTCCCTTATAAAAGGACACCTCCTCCCCCTCCTCCTCACACCAAATTGAGCACTCAAGCTCGGCCAACCCCTGCCAAAATCCCTTCTCCAATTCCCTAGAATAATCCTAGAGTTCCTGGTCTTCTTCAAAGACCAATCTTAGTTCCCTAAGTGGAGGATTCAAAGAGGCGTTCCAAAGAAGAGGTAATATCCATTACCGATCTTTTCAATTTCTTTCTTCTTCAACTTCTTCTTCTTTAGTTGTTTAATTATAAAGTAATAACATCAGTATTACTTACATACTTATATGTTATTATAAATATGAAACAACTCTAATTCACCTTCTATCCATCCTACGGAAAAATGAAATCACCGCGCGTGCGTACGTACGGAATACCGTCTCCACGCCGTGGTGTAATCTATTTTCCACCACCACCTTAATAGGATGGGTATAATGGTGTAATGAGTAACTATATATGATTATTATAAAGTGATATTGATACTGAAATAGTCTACATACACTTCAATACAATTCCACGACCCTGGGAACGATATCATCGCTCGTGCGTACGTACGGACTACCGTCTCCACGACGCGATGAGATTCATTATCAATGATTAACCATTCATGAATGATTATAAAGTATACATAATAAGTACTAATGAAATATATGACATAATAATGATACTGGATTTATGTAAATTTATATGTATGTCATCTACTTAATTCCATTCACTTCAATAGGGAAACGAAAACAGCGTTCATGCGTACGTACGGACTACCGTCTCCATGAACGGTGTTTTTCATTTCATTTATCTATCTATTATATATATATATATACTGAATATATATGATATATAAATCATATTTTATATTCTGTAAGTAAGTAAATCATGATATAAGTAATAATAATGTCAAGAACAACAAGTCAAAACACTTACGATAAATGAAACGATTTTACCCAAAACGCTTCTTTAACACGGAATTTACAAAAGAACGGGTAATATAATGTCATAAGTGAACCATATATGATATCATTTCAATGAATATTATTCTGTAATAAGTCAATAACATGATTTAAATCATTATACAGGAGGTTCGGACACTTACAAAGCAAGTCGGACCTAAGGTAAGGGAAATATCACAATCTCATTTTTATCCGAGATTGTTTATACTTTGGTATTTACTGGGGTGTATTTTATCATCCACATCCATGTTTCCTCAACATGTAATATTTATAAAATAGTTTATATCCAATTTTACCCTTTGGTGAGTTTTAAGTAAAAGATATGAAAGGAATATTTTGTCATTTTTCGTACGAGGTACTTTTTGACTTTTTCGACAAAAGTACGAAGAATGTTTTTAACTTATACGGCACGAACGGATTTTTACGGTTTTATAAAGCCTTATTTTCATGAAGCTTCCTCCAAAATATTTCATGACTATTTTAAATAAAATATATTTCTTTTAAAATTGCATGATGTTTTGTGAAAAGAAATTGATTTTGAAGAAGAAAGGATATTTTCCTCAAGAATTCAATTCAAGTGTTTTATCAAAATTACTTTCCATCTAAGATAATAAAGGGTTCTGTTTCTATCCATATTTTTACATTGATTTGACTATGTTGTGATGGAATTATGTTTATGAATTCCTTTATCTTATATGAATGGTTTTATGATGTCATGTTGTTTAAGAATCCCATTTTTATTACATGGGTTATGCAATGATGTATGATTTATGATTTTGTGGCACACATAAGAATGGTATCATTATGAGATGGGTGGGACCTATATCTCCCTCCAATGCATTGGGTAAAGATTTTAAATCTCATGAGATAGACAGGGCTGGAACGGTAGGTTATACCGGTTCAGTGAAACAGGACTGAAACGAGGGTTACTCGATTCAGAAAGGGACTTTGTCCACTATGATAGTCTTGGCAATGAGTCTTGACTAACAAGAAATGATTCTCTATGATTATGTGTGAATGGCACAAAGTTTCATGTTTTAAGTTATGATTATTGTGATTACATTTCACTGCCATGATTTACCCCATGTTATGAAATTATGCTCTCTTTTGCAGGTTAAGATTTCCAAAAGTTATGTGCTTATGTATATGATGTGATTGATATTTCTTTTGTTTACCATTACTGAGCATTTGAGCTCACCCTTTTATGTTTTCTTTTCCCCAGGATATAAAGAAAGGTTTTAGGTAAAAAAAGGGGGAAGATCTTTATGGGAGATGTTGAAGATCTTTCACCAGGATTAGAAGATTATATTCCGAGTTTCCAAAGACACTAAACTATTACGATCCTTGTGTGTGTGTTTTTGTTATGTACTAAGTATTCCGCAAAAGTAATGTAAAGTCCATGTAAGTCAGGCTTCGGGTCTCTACAGTTGGTATCAGAGGAAAGGTTTAGTCAACCTTTGGAAACTAGGATGCGTAAACGTTAGTGAGATCCCTAGAGATATTTCTACGGTATGTCTAGGGATGTCCCTAAGGTTAAGTATACGTATAGGTTATAGTACTAGAATTACGCTAACGATCATAGAATTAAACCTAAGATGTTAGATATTGAAGTTACTCCCCCTTTATTATGTTGATTTCCCTAGCATGATTTTTGCCTCTCACACTATTCTTTTTGGGTTTTAGACGATGGCTGGAACCCGAAGGAACCGTGTTGATCAATGCAATGGACAATGCAATGATTGTCCTCCTGAACAAGAAAATGTTATGGGAGATGGAGTGCAAAATCTTATTGCTATACTTACACAAGCTATGAATCATTCTGGACTTCCAAATGAGCAGAGAAGGGAACAATATTCTATTGAGTCCTTCATGAGGCAACGTCCACCTTCTTTCAGTGGGTCTTCTGATCCACTTGTTGCTGAACAATGGATCAGTACCACTGAAAAGATATTTTCAGTTCTTCAATGTTATGAACATGATAAAGTCATCTTAGCAGTATATCGTTTGGAAGGTGAAGCTGATCAATGGTGGAATCTTATCAAGAATACGAGGCAAAGAGATGAAATTGATTCCATGGAATGGGACGAGTTCAAGAACTTGTTTTTCAGTAAGTACTTCCCTCGTATTCTTCGAACGAAGGTGGAAAAGGAGTTTCTTGAGCTGAAACAGAAGGATGATGAATCTGTTGGTATATACGAAGCAAATTTTACAAGACTTGCAAGGTACGCTTCTGGTATTATCATCCAACCAGAAAGTAAAGTTGATCGATTTTTCAGTGGCTTAAAACCAAGTCTTCGAAGGGCATTAGCTATACGAGACTTCAGTAGCTATGAAGAAATTGTGCGTTGTGCTATGAAGGTAGAAATGGAAGTTGGTGTTACATATCCATCTCATGGTTTTGACAAGAAACGAAAGATGGAGTTTAAGGAAAAATATCAGAATAATGGTGAAAAGAATATGAATGTTTCCTTATGCACAAAGTGTGGAAAGAAGCATGGTGGAGATTGTCTTAAAGGGACTAGAAAATGTTTTAAGTGTGGAAAAGAAGGTCATCGAGCAGCTGAGTGTCGAAGTAATGGAAAAAGGGTTTCTAATGATGTGAACAAAGCAAACACTGCAGAGAACGCACCACCAACACTTCAATGTTTCAAGTGCAAGGAGATGGGACATTATGCCAATAAATGCCCTAATCCAAGGGTTAGTGATGATCAACATGAGCAACCACTGAAGGCAAAGGACAAAGGGAAGTCACATGCGATCACTATTAGCGATGTTGAATATGACAATGATGTGGTGGAATGATTAAGTGTTTATGTAATGGGATTCCAAAATAGTGTTGTGGAATATTGGAATATTTATGTATTGGTCTATTGTGGTTTTCCATAATTTTATGGTATCAGTAACCATGTAAAGTGATTGAGATATTTTTTTTTGGAAAAAGAATGATATGCGCATAATAAAGGGAAAACGAGAAAATTAAATATTTGACAGTATTCATGAGCTCATGATTGATATAAGGACTAAGTGATATCATGGTTTGAGTATATAGAATTCTGAGGATTTTGGTATGTGGAAAGAGTTAACTTTTAACTGCATTCATGTTTTCACTAAGGTTCAATGGGTATTCAAGAGAATACATGATTAAGGCCTTTGAATGTTTGGAATGTAACCAACAAGACATATCTTATGATATATGGGGATCAACGATGGTATTAAATCTCTGGTAATCGTTTTCACTATATTATGAGAGTGGACTGCAGTATTATGGATAAGCCTAAAGATTAGAATTGATTATGTTGGACATAAGTGAGTATAGTTTAAGGATAGAAGTTTTTTTTATGCGATATTATTGATGGGATGTTATAGTAATGTAGTTTTAGAAAAAGGACAACCTGCAGGACGGGCGACAGCCCATCGCGTCGGACAAGGCTGTGGGAATCGAACCCACAACCGAAGTGCGACTGGCGTTTATCGCCTACCACTGGCCTACAGGAAGTCCCTGTTTAGTAGAAACTAGTTTTATTATATTAAGCATTATGATATATGAAGTATAAGTCCATTTTAGGAACCATATATGATTAATCTCACTATAGACCGACTTATGTATATAATTTTTATCCCTTTGTTTGAGACAGATGGAATGACCCGTCATTCTATCACATAATCTGCTAACACTTCACGAATAAAAAAATTCAACTTCATTTATTTAAGAGATGAAGTGGAAATTGTTCAAGTCATGAACAACATTGAGATTGTACCAAAATAATGAAAGTATTTATTCTAATTTTCAACTTTAGGGAAATGATCTTGAAAACCAAAAATGTTGTCCTAGTGATCTTATACCTGATGAATCGGATGGTACCTTAGATCATCACAAATTTATGGATTTGTGATTTTTGGATTTTCTATAGCCATGTTCTCTACCACTCTCCATCAAAACATGATGGTTAGATTTCTCTTCCATATCCATATTTTCACCTATGTGGAAACCCAGTGATTAGTTTATTTGGGTAATCGTTACATTTCATACTTTAGTTTTTAAAGCCATGTTTTGGTATTCCTTTTTACGATGTGGGTTTCTATTAAAGAAACTTTCGAATAGTAAACCATTTATAACCACGACGAATTTCGAGGGCGAAATTCATTTTAAGGGGGGTAGAATGTAACAGCCCGAGATTTTATGAAAAATATTCTTTTTAATTTTATTAATGTATTGTGTTGTACGCTACACCAAAAGGATCTTTCACAACACGCATCCTTGACTTTCCTTCCATTACACGCAATCACGACCTTCCACGATAGCGTGTGTTGTACGCAACACCAAGTTTCGCTAAACAACGATATGCTATTAAGATATTATTAAAACTAGCCGTTATGAATAGTAATAACCACTTTTTAAATTTTAGAAATTTTATCTCTCAAAATGGACTTCATTTTTGGATTCGTAGTATCGAATTTAGCCTAAGGTGAAATTTTGGTACATTTCGGATAATTTACATATTCTGATGAATAGTGAAAATTACTAAATTATAATTAAAAACAACTTTTTTAATCGAAATAATTAATAGAGATAAATTATTAATTTGAGTGGTTTTAAAGTATATTTAGAATATATTTTTACAATTTAATACAATATTGGTCATTGGTTGTAATTTCACATTTAAACCAGACATAATCAAGTGTCAATCTTTTGATATATTTTGTTTCCTAAAAACACGCTATTTATTTTAACAGCGGGATTTAATTATAAAATTAATTAATGCAACTTCTATGTTATGAATTTGGTAAAATAGATTTCATTTTTGAATTCGGAATATGAAATATTTCTTAGGATGAAATTTTGGCATTGTTCTGAAAAACATCAATTTTTAATATGGGGTTATACATAAGATAAATTCGACTATAAATATTCATTAGAAATCTAAAAAGATTTCCTACATAATGATATTTTATTTATAATTTTTAGACTTTAAATAAATTAATTTATGCATGACACAACGATGATGCAGTAATTACCCTTTTAAGGAAATATTACATTAATTGATGTTATAAATTCTCAAATGAATGTAATTTGAGACTTTTTATGAATTCCACTAATTTTATAGGTTACTATGATATATTAGTGTTGATTTAATCAACTTTTTTCGAACATATAATTCTGTTATGACTTTCACAAAAAATCATATATCAAATAGTGTCAAAATTGACACAAAATAGTTTTTAAATCAAATATTATATTATTAATTGTTATTTTATTCCTAAAAATCTAAGGTTCGGCCAAATGACTTAGATAAGGATATATATATTAATAATAAACAATTTGGGGTTCTTTTGGCATGTTATAGTAAGTGTATTAACCATATAGTGAAAGAAAACAAAAAGACACGGTAAAAGTTAAATTATTTAACTTAGAGTTAAATCTAATTGATAAGGTTAAAATAATACCCTAAACTTGTCTAAATCCTATTGGATGATAGGATTTCGACCCATCCCCACTTTAGCTTCGAAATAAGACCCTTTGGAACCATTATAAACCGATTTTGACTTTAATATAAAATAATATTTTGAGATATTCCTAAGGTGCCCCTCTCCTCCCTTATAAAAGGACACCTCCTCCCCCTCCTCCTCACACCAAATTGAGCACTCAAGCTCGGACAACCCCTGCCAAAATCCCTTCTCCAATTCCCTAGAATAATCCTAGAGTTCCTGGTCTTCTTCAAAGACCAATCTTAGTTCCCTAAGTGGAGGATTCAAAGAGGCGTTCCAAAGAAGAGGTAATATCCATTACCGATCTTTTCAATTTCTTTCTTCTTCAACTTCTTCTTCTTTAGTTGTTTAATTATAAAGTAATAACATCAGTATTACTTACATACTTATATGTTATTATAAATATGAAACAACTCTAATTCACCTTCTATCCATCCTACGGAAAAATGAAATCACCGCGCGTGCGTACGTACGGAATACCGTCTCCACGCCGTGGTGTAATCTATTTTCCACCACCACCTTAATAGGATGGGTATAATGGTGTAATGAGTAACTATATATGATTATTATAAAGTTATATTGATACTGAAATAGTCTACATACACTTCAACACAATTCCACGACCCTGGGAACGATATCATCGCTCGTGCGTACGTACGGACTACCGTCTCCATGACGCGATGAGATTAATTCTCAATGATTAACCATTCATGAATGATTATAAAGTATACATAATAAGTACTAATGAAATATATGACATAATAATGATACTGGATTTATGTAAATTTATATGTATGTCATCTACTTAATTCCATTCACTTCAATAAGGAAACGAAAACAGCGTTCATGCGTACGTACGGACTACCGTCTCCATGAACGGTGTTTTTCATTTCATTTATCTATCTATTATATATATATATATATACTGAATATATATGATATATAAATCATATTTTATATTCTGTAAGTAAGTAAATCATGATATAAGTAATAATAATGTCAAGAACAACAAGTCAAAACACTTACGATAAATGAAACGATTTTACCCAAAACGCTTCTTTAACATGGAATTTACAAAAGAACGGGTAATATAATGTCATAAGTGAACCATATATGATATCATTTCAATGAATATGATTCTGTAATAAGTCAATAACATGATTTAAATCATTATACAGGAGGTTCGGACACTTACAAAGCAAGTCGGACCTAAGGTAAGGGAAATATCACAATCTCATTTTTATCCGAGATTGTTTATACTTTGGTATTTACTAGGGTGTATTTTATCATCCACATCCATGTTTCCTCAACATGTAATATTTATAAAATAGTTTATATCCAATTTTACCCTTTGGTGAGTTTTAAGTAAAAGATATGAAAGGAATATTTTGTCATTTTTCGTACGAGGTACTTTTTGACTTTTTCGACAAAAGTACGAAGAATGTTTTTAACTTATACGGCACGAACGGATTTTTACGGTTTTATAAAGCCTTATTTTCATGAATCTTCCTCCAAAAGATTTCATGACTATTTTCAATAAAATATATTTCTTTTAAAATTGCATGATGTTTTGTGAAAAGAAATTGATTTTGAAAAAGAAAGGATATTTTCCTCAAGAATTCAATTCAAGTGTTTTATCAAAATTACTTTCCATCTAAGATAATAAAGGGTTCTGTTTCTATCCATATTTTTACATTGATTTGACTATGTTGTGATGGAATTATGTTTATGAATTCCTTTATCTTATATGAATGGTTTTATGATGTCATGTTGTTTAAGAATCCCATTTTTATTACATGGGTTATGCAATGATGTATGATTTATGATTTTGTGGCACACATAAGAATGGTATCATTATGAGATGGGTGGGACCTATATCTCCCTCCAATGCATTGGGTAAAGATTTTAAATCTCATGAGATAGACAGGGCTGGAACGGTAGGTTATACCGGTTCAGTGAAACAGGACTGAAACGAGGGTTACTCGATTCAGAAAGGGACTTTGTCCACTATGATAGTCTTGGCAATGAGTCTTGACTAACAAGAAATGATTCTCTATGATTATGTGTGAATGCCACAAAGTTTCATGTTTTAAGTTATGATTATTGTGATTACATTTCACTGCCATGATTTACCCCATGTTATGAAATTATGCTCTCTTTTGCAGTTTAAGATTTCCAAAAGTTATGTGCTTATGTATATGATGTGATTGATATTTCTTTTGTTTACCCTTACTGAGCATTTGAGCTCACACTTTTATGTTTTCTTTTCCCCAGGATATAAAGAAAGGTTTTAGGTAAAAAAAAAGGGGGAAGATCTTTATGGGAGATGTTGAAGATCTTTCACCAGGATTAGAAGATTATATTCCGAGTTTCCAAAGACACTAAACTATTACGATCCTTGTGTGTGTGTTTTTGTTATGTACTAAGTATTCCGCAAAAGTAATGTAAAGTCCATGTAATTCAGGATTCGGGTCTCTACATGTACTCACCTATAAAGAATAAGAACTGGAACCTGATCTATCTTATTGTGAAGATCCTATCATAATTCTTGATACCAGAGAACAAGTGTTGAAAAACCGGACGACTCGTCTAGTGAAAGTTCTATGGAGAAATCCTAAGATGGAAGAGTCCATTTGGAAACTTGAGGAACTTATGATAAAGAACCACCCGAATCTTTTTATGTAGTAATATTCATAAAATTTTGAGGACAAATTTATTTTAAGGCGGGGAGAATGTAACACCCCAAGCTTCCACAGTATGTTTCCCTTCAAATAATGCAATAACATGCATTGTACGCAACATCGAGATTCTAACACACAACGACCAATCTATCTAGATGTTATGAATATTAATACCCACTATTTGAAATTTTATAAATTTTATTTTTCAAAATGGACTTCATTTTTTGAATTCAGAATATCGAAATTATCTTAGGGTGAATTTTTGGTATTTTCTAAAAAAATCAACTTTTTAATGAATAGTGAAAACACTGCGTTATTGGTTAAAACCATGTTTTTTATTTAAATAATTTTTTATTTTATTTAAATTTATTTTAGTTAAAAATAGATACATAATAACTATATATGTTCAATGTAATTCATTGGAGTCATTTTATAATAAGTTTAGATATATAAAAAAATTTATTGAACTTTTTACTGTCTTTTACCCACCTCCTAGGAGCATTTTCAAATTTGCATAACACATACTTTTACTGCTTCTATGAGTTGAAATTCAAAAATCCAAGAGAAATGGTTCACGCCAGTTTGAAAAATTTGGTTCAATAAGATGAAAATAATTTTTGGTGAATAGTAACTTTTTACTTTTATTTACCACGATTAAAAGTAAATAGGGAAATTAAGGGTAAAAATGATATTATAATTACCCTAAAACATGTCCTAGTTTAATTGGATAAGTGTAATTCGACCAAAAACAACCTTAGGAATAAAATATGATCCCCTTTGGTCCACTTCGATTAGATTAGGACATTTATTATTATTTTATTTAAAGAAGAGTTAAAAGAGATAAATTCAAAGTTTAATAACAAAACCATGTTTTAATATAGGGTTATACCTAAGATAAATTCGACTATAAATATTCATTATAAATATAAAAATATTTCTTACATAATGGTATTTTATTTATAATTTTTAGACATTAAATAATTTAATTTATTTTTGACACAATGATGATGGAGTAATTACCTTATTCGTGAATGATTAAAATAATTGATATTATAGATATCAAAATAAATGTAATTTGAGACTTTTGATGAATTAAAATAATTTTCTAAGTTAAAATTTCTTGTTAGGATAGATTAAATAATTTTTTTTCTAAGTAATCATGTTTTTATTATTTTCACAAAAACCAAATACTAAATAGTGTCAAACATGACCTAATTATGTTTTTTAAAACAAATACAATATTATTAATTGATATAATATTACTAAAATATAAGGATCATCCAAAGAACTTAGATAAGGTTATATATATTAATAATGAACCACATGGTTTTCTCTTGGCTTGTTATAGTATGTTTATTGATCATATAATATAAAAAAACAAAGAGACATGGTAAATGACAAACTATTTAATTAAGAGTTAATTATAAATGATAAGGTTAATATAGTGACTTGAACCTATATAAAACCTATTGGTTGAGAGTTTTTAGACCCATCCCCACCATATCCTCTAAATAAATCATTTTGGAGCCATTAGAAACTGAAAATGACTTTATTACAAAATAATATTTCATGTTATTCCTAAAGTGACCCTCACCTCTCTTATAAAAGGGTACTTCCCCTTCTATAAATTTCACACCACCAAAGAGATTTGGGTCAGCCAAACCCCGCCCAAATATCCTCCCAGTATTCCTCCCTTAATCCTAGATGCCTTACTTTGGTCATAAATCTATACTAAGTATCCATTTTGATCAAATCATAAGGAATAACCCGACGAAGAGGTAAATATTTCATCACCTCTTTCAAGTTATTTTCTTTTCCACTTCCTCTTTCTTTGTTGTTTACATTATAAAATAATAAATATAGTATCTTATATATAATTTTATGTTATTATAAATATGGTACAACCATATTCATTATTCTATCCATCCTATAAATGAAAAAGTCCCCATATGTGTGTACGTACGACTTATAGTCTCCAGGTCGTGGTGTAGTTTGTTATCCAGACACTTCATTATTTTGGATGGATATAATAATTAATATAACTGATGGAAATAATAAATTTAACATGTTACTGATTATTTATATATTATATACCATCCAATTACATACGATTTCACCATCAATAAAATGATATTGTCGCTCGTGCATACGTATGGATTACCGTCTCCACGAACGCGATGTGATCCATTCCCCATCATTATCATTCAAGAATAATTTTCATTTTATGAATAAAAATAATTTTTATGAATATAATATAATTTTTTAAATGAATCAAATAAATTCTATCCATAAAAAACATGCCTTATGTAACCAACCATATAAAAGAAAATTAATCAGTTAACACCTGAAATGATGATACTAGTAAAATATTATTAACAAAACAATATTATAGGATCAAATATGATATCATATTTATGTATATGGTTCTTATATAATTTAATAACAATGTTTTAACTATTATACAATAGGTTGACATACCATCGACTAAGGAAAATTACAAGGTAAGGGTTAATTTTACAATCTCAATATTATCTGAGGTTGTTTTTATGTAAGAATCTATTGGGACATATTTATTATCCATGTCTATGTTTTATAAAAGAGTTTTAGAATGGATTATTTTTAAGGGAATTTTTACTAAAACGTCATTTTAAATGTTTTAATGAGTTAATCTTTTAAACCTTTCTCATTAATGTCCATGTTTTCAAAATGCTTTTAAAGATTTATTTATATGGACATGAATTTTTTAAAATGTTAATTCCATTCAAAAGTTTCAAAGTGGTATGGGACACTTTTATTCAAAAATATATTTTAAATGACTTCCTTTATATGACTTTTAAATGATTTCATGAAAAATGGATATTTCTCTCAAATATTTTTGCTGATCATTTTCAACTATTTCAACATTCTTTGTGAGATATTATTATTGATTGAGGTTAATTTATTATGATAAAAATATTTCATATTGTATTGAATGCTTTGTGATATATTTGATTGGGGATGTTTTATTCTTATACCATTCATGGATTATGGATAAAGTATTTAAATTTCTTATTCTAGTTTTAATACGAATGTTTATGTTATGTTTAAACCTTTTCATATGAGGAATTCATTGGACTTAGTAAGTGATGGGTGGAGCCCGCTATAGCTACTTGATGCATATGTATGTCTCATGTGACAAACTAGTGTCTTGGAAAAATTCCTTGACAAAATTATATTTGTAGTATTGGAATATGGCCTTGACTATGTGGTTATTAAGTATGGAATTATGGATTCTATCATTATGAAATTGGATATTGATATTGCATTTGATTATTCGACTAGTAGAATATCCATGTGATTAAGTAAATTGCATTATTTGATTTTATCTTTTCCATATTATGATGAATATTATGTTTAAAATCATTTTGTTTTAGTCTTATACATTGCATTATATGTTTATGTTTATTTATGAAAGTTTCTGCAATATTGTTATCCTTACTGAGCATCTGTGCTCACCCCTTTCTATGTTTTTTACCGAGGATGTGAATTAGTATTTTATGGTTGACCTGCATGGATTGAATAAGGATATAAGTGTGTTTAAAAGGGGGAAAATTTATTGATGTTTTTATTTCATGATATAATGTAAAACTTATGAATGTATCTAGTAATTCCATGACTACTAAACTGATCGGTCTTTTGAGACATGATTCATTATGTCATGCCAATGTTATGTAATAATGCATCGACTCTGGGTAACTAGGGTCAAGGAGTTACACTTAAGTCTTTCACTGCTACATTTATACTCAAATCATCCACTGACACATTACCCTTTCTTGGGGTATAGAAAAATGTCATAGTCAATCCCCTATAAGTACTCTATCCAACGACGCGTCCTTAGATTGAGGCCCTTCTATGAAAGAAGTGGGAAAATATTTTTTGATCAAAATAGACTATACAATTCTCCCAAAAGAGGTAATGATTCCAAGTAATCAATGCATGCATCACAGTTGTTAATTCCATGTCATGGGTCAGATAATTCTTTTCGTGTTGTTGGAGTTAGAGAGAACCATATGCCACCATATGATCACCCTGAATAAGAACAAACCCAAGACCCAATCATGAAGCATCACAATACACCACATACACCTTTACAGCCTCTAAAATAATCTACACAGGGGTCGTAGTCCACCAAATATTTTGTTCTTGTATATATTCTTAACACTCAAGTCCACATACAAACATCACCCCTTTCTGGGTGAGCGTGGTCATGGGTGAAGCAAGCCAAGAGAAATCCAAAATAACCTACCTATAGTAACCATCCAGGATGAGGAACCTACTAATATAAAACACTTTATTTGGTTACTCCAAATACATAAAAACATTGATATTCTCATGGACCACTGAAACCCCCATCTCTGATATCACATGCCCCAGAAACGTCTCCTCCCTGATCCAGAATGATCACCTTGACAACTTTTCATAGAGGTGGTGATCCCATAGAGGGACCAACATGATTTTCATATGATTCACTTGTTCCTATTTTGATTAAATGTAAAAATGTATATCATCCATGAACACTGTGATGAAGGAATTGAGATACTGGTGGAAGAACCTGCTCATTAGTGCCATAAAGATCACTTGATAATTGGTCAATCTGAAGGGCATGACCATAAACTCAATATGTTCATACCTGCTTTGGAAGGATGTATTTGGGATATCATTCTCTTTAACCCTGATTTGATGTTAACTCGAGTGTAATTCTATTTCAAAGAACCACTTTTCCCTATTCAACTGATCAAAAAAATCATCTATTCAGGGAAAAGGATATTTGTTCTTGATGGTTACTTTATTTAGGTTCTGGTAGTCAATGAAAAAATAGAGGGACCTATTTCCCTTCTTTGAAAATAGAATTGGAGAAGCCCAAGAAGATATGCTTGGGTGAATGAATCCTTTGGATTCTAAGTCGTCTAGCTGAATATTTAATTAGCTTAATTTGTTTGGGGTCATACGATATGAGGGAGGAAAGATCAACCTTGTTCCTGACACCAAATCAATCGAAATATCTACATCTCTCTTAGAAGGATAGCATGGAAATCATTTGGGAATACCTCGAGAAACTCATACACTACATGTGTTAGTCCACCTTCAATAGCATGAACATCTTCTTCAATCACGAGCGGCGATAACTATAAGATATGATTCCTCAACTCTTAGAGTAGAGGTCCTATGTGACCTGAAAGAGGATCCTACTCCCCAAGAAAAACCTGACGACTCCCATCAGGTGCCATGAAACACACCCTCTACCTGTATTAATCAATGTGATATTGAAAGAGAACTAGACAATATATTCTATGTATCACATCAAAAAGATCCATATCTATGACCAAGAGGTTTCACTCTATCTCAAACCGTAACACAGAAAGTGTAGATGATGGGAACCTGATGCCATGTTCCTTCATATTTCCCAACAGCGTCACCAACCCCATAACAAAATAAAAAATATCGACTAGAAAATTAAGCATGTTCATAGTACATGAAGGTATTAATTAAATAGAATCACTTATATCAAAAAGAAAAGAATATAAAGAAGAGGCAATCATAACAATACCTATAACAGTTGACAGTCCCATCTCTAATCCCATTGGTACCTGATACACCACATGAATATTTCTAATATTTTTCTGAGAATGGCCACTCTCCGCTGGCCCTATCCTAAACTAGATTTTCCCAAAATATGATCTGGCCTGGCCGTCATGGC
The DNA here is from genome assembly GCA_963277665.1 of Viscum album. Taxonomy (NCBI): domain Eukaryota; kingdom Viridiplantae; phylum Streptophyta; class Magnoliopsida; order Santalales; family Viscaceae; genus Viscum; species Viscum album. Next base: position 881,461,184 of record OY728143.1, on the reverse strand, counting down.
CACAAAACCGAGATCCCCCTATCCTCGATGGGTCCGACTGAGCTGGTACTCCCCTAGAAGTCACTGATCTTGCCACACTTTGTAGTGGATGTTCCATCCTACAAAAGTGATTCAATTTTCCCATACCAGCACACTATTAAAAAGGATTCATCGTAAAAGTTCATTTTGGTCGAATTTGCCTTGTCCTCCAACACTGGTGGCACACACCAGACCTCACATCTGAAGCCACTGATGAAAATTATCGGGAAGGTTGTACTGAGCTAACACCCCCTTCTTTCCCTACTCCCCCACTTCCTTTTCTTCAGAGTAGAGATTCCACTACCCAGACCTGATATCATCCTAGAAAAACCATCCCTCCCCTTGTATTTGGTTTCCACTATACATTCCATATCAACCACTGGTGCATAGATTTTCATATTGAGCAGGAAGACCTAGGAATGGATCTTTGGCCACAGACCCCTCTCGAACATTTGGGCCTTCATCTCTTCATTGGAGACCATTATTGGATTATACCAGACCAACTAAAAAACTATTGGCATACTCAATCAAAAGAATATCCCCATGAACATGCTCAATAAATTACTAAGATCGAGCATACACTAAAACACTTGGGTATTACTAGTCATTAAAGATAACATTGAAGTTATTCCATCTCATCTTCGTGTGATTCCCAGCTTGAAGCACTGATTTCCACCACCTATAGCTAGGAACCTATAACAGGAAATAGGAACACTTCACCCTATCATCCTCATGCCTATCCATGAACTAAAATAGGTGCTCGATCTTTTCGATCCACTCCTCTGCCTAATGCGGTTCTACGCTACCTCAAAAAGTATGAGAATTGTTTTCTAGAAACTCATGGTCTTTGTCCTTCCTGTGACTAGTCTCATATTATCTTACTGAAGCAAGAACCATATTTGTTCCCTATCCCAGAGTAGGTACATCCCAAACCATATCCTTTACTAGCCTCTGATCAAGCAGTGAGTGAGAACTCTCTCCGGCTTCCACCTGTGGGTTCATGAGAGCATTCCAGTAAGGAATGTTACTACAAAATACATCAGTTAGAAGAAAAAAAATAAGTAAAAAACTATAAAATTTTTATCAATAATATAAAATAAAAATAATCCAAACACATTATAATAATAAAATCAAACAACTACTCTACCCCCACCTGATGTCCATGTGTAGTCTTCAGCCCACACGTCTCACCTAGAAGTGAAGTCAAACAAACAATTCCAATGTCCCATGCTGACTTGAGGTCATCCATAAGAGTTGTAGGCTAGGAACCCAAATTGTGACCAGAACACCATGTTATGATATTATTAGATCTTTTATAGCCCAACTCATCTGAAAATAATAATACAACCCAAAAAACATTAACCTTCCGATGATATCATTTTGTCACAAAACAAATCAGGTCTCTCTCAATACCAGTACCAAACCTGGCCCATGGAAAGGACCTAAGGGAATTACCTATTCCCATGGGATGGTAGAAGTTTTCGTGTATCATTTATTATGTTTTTGGAATGATTTACCCAATTTTAGAATCATTTAATAACCAAAAACAATCAATAAACCAAATATGAAAATTTATGCAAAACATGACTTAAATAAAATCATGAATAGAACACATAGGTATAAATATTATTCAAGAGGTAAAAACATACATAAAATTAGCATCAAAACATCCCATGTCACACCACACAAAAAGGATTTATCACTTACAATCCGTCTCCACAACACCGCTCCAAGGGAAGAAACAAGAAAACTGAATCGCTATCACCAAAAACCTTACATTTTTCTGCGTTAAACATGATCAACTATACATACACCCAAGGTGTGTATGTCAGGTGTGAACCTAAAAACTAAAAGAAACCACCAAAATTATTCTATATAGTATGAAATACATGATGAAAACAATGCAAGTTTTTGATAAATAATAAATGATGGCAATAAATTCTTAAGAATGAAACATTTAAAGGTAAATAATTTTCAAAGAAAAATTACTATGAGTGAACATATTTAATTAAAATATATATGATACATAATTTTTACATCTAATAAAACCCAATTTTAATGAAAAATAAAATTGATCCAATGATCACTAATCTCGGGAACACCCCTAAGAACTAGATAGTTTTAGGCCCCATTTACATCGTACCTCAGAGTAATATAACTATAGTAATATTTCTTCGTGTTCACGAGCCACTAGTAGGGAACATAAATATAATCTATATGTCTCCAAACATAATCAATGTAGTTTTTTAGTGTTGTAATTGTCCATCATTCTAAGTGAAATAGGGACAAAACCACTTCGGATCTTTAGCGTATTAGTACACGTCCGCCCACCTAGATACTAGGGTTTCCCCCATTGTGCTCAAATGAATTCCACATTTTACAAAAAAAAAATTGAATATAAAATCATTATATCTGGTGAAAAACATTAAAAATATTAGTGACACATGATTTTCACCACTTATATCACTCAGTAAAACATTTAGAATATACATGAAACAACATCTCCAAATATAACACTATTTTCCACATAAAATCCATTGAAAACCCCAAGTTGAACACCATGTTCATACAAATATTTCACCAAAATATAATTGACCACACTAAAAGATTTTAATAAATCAATTTCATCAATTATAAAACAAACCCAAATCATCCATCATGGGATATCCATGAAAACACACATTTTCACATAAAAAAGCAACTTTAGCACCATTCACTTAACAAACACTACCGAAAATAGTTTTCTCCCGAATGAACACAAAAGATAAACATTCAAAAATTATAAATATAGAAATGATAAATCATCCAATAGTGATAACACATAGAATCACCCACCACAAGTTTCAAAACACCAAATCCTTGGGCAAAACATCACTCACATGACCGTCGCACCACAATAGAGTTCAATCAAACCTAAAACCACAATATTAGACTAAGAAATCCAAGGATAAACTCTATGTTCTTATAATTTTTTTGGAAAATATGAACATCATGAAGAAATGGAATAAACTTTATGAAAATGGATGAAACCCTATCTAAATGGGTGGAGGAAGGAAATAAGTCCACTTACTTGAGAGTTCTTGAAGAAATATCCCCAAATCCCCAAAAACATGAATCTAAAACTAACCAAAGCATATAGGGAGGATCTAATGGTGATTAAAAGGTCCATTGGAGACTAACGGGAAAATTGTGAAAATTGAATGATTAATGGATGAAACAAATTATCTTTTAAATCTGTATGATTTGAGAAACCATGAGAAATTTCTACCTAATACATGATGAAATTGATATACAATGTGAAAAAATAGATAATGGGGGTGAGATTAGGGGTTTTTCTTCATGTGGGATGTGTAATCGCCAAAAATTATTATACAATTAATGAGATATTAATGAATTGATTTTTTTAAGTAGGAAATGTGCTCACGAGTTGACTCAATGTCTAACAAAATCACATAATCCTAAAATGATATGGGGTTCCTAAAGGGAAAAATAGACATAGTGCTTTGAATAGGTCAGTGGAGGCCAAGTGGTATGTTTAATGAGTTAAAAATATTAAAAAATGATGGATTTATAAAAGAAATGATTTTTTTTTTAAATTTGGAAATGGGCTCATGGTTTGGCCCAAATCATGATGAAACCCACCAATCTTCAAAAATACATATGAAACCCCTACAAACAAAGAATGAATAGAAATTAAAGGAAAAAATACCTTTAAAATAAGTCATGTATGCAACAACCCAAACATCCAAAGTTATCCAAAATCTATTTTAATGCCAATTATAAGTACATTGAACTCACACTCCATAATCTGGTTCTAAAAACATGAAAATTAAATTTACCTCTTTGATACTGATAAATAATCCCCTATTTTTCTTTCCAAAAACTATGACATAAAAAGGATATAGTGGATCAAATATATATCCAATTACCTTTTAGGATTATATTTTTATAAAATTAGTGAAAACTCTTAAAAATAATACCCATGACTTCAATGGAGTGTCTTTCCACAAAACCCATCTTTTCATATTGCATGTAAAGTATTCAACTTCTCCGATAATATTCATCATGTATGAATCCTTTATTCTATAAAATAATTTTACATCATTTTTAATAACCTTGGAAAATAGAAAACATAAGAATAGTGAACTAAAATACTCTGTACTGGTAAACATAAGCATTATAAATTGAAAGTCATCAGTGAGAATAAAATGACCATAAGGGTATGATGTCATAATCAAAGTATATGAGCATAACATAATATAATTCACACTCATCAATACACGAATCATCAATCATGAAACAGAGAATAATTTTTTAATAAAGTAAATATTTATTAGAATCATGAATAATGATATATTTGATTCTAATCTTAATCAACTAAATTAGTAAAAACTAATAACTTTTAAACTGTAAGAAGTATAAAATATATTTTCTTGAATATAAACTAATTATACTTCCATTAAAATTTATAAAATTTCTATAAAAACCTATATAAGGTATAGGTAATACCTGTTCGTAACTTAATTCATTGTTTGAATATCACTATTATGATCCATCACACAAATGGAATAAATATACAGTCAACATCCATAACAAATTCATTGGTGGGATATCACAGACCCAAACAAATTTGGATAAGGTATCCACATTCCCTTAGTTTATAATGGAACCACTCATCCTATATTTACAATATAATTACCTATCATCATAAATATTTCCCAATAACCATAACACAAATAATGTACGTATAGCTTTAATTTCATCATAAAACCCATAAAAACATCCATATTCTATTCATAACATGATTATCCAATTGAAATAGAATGGTAACATTGATAATCTCATTATAATAAAAATAATCCATATATAGAATGAATGATAATGGTTCTATTAAAATTGGTCCCAAGTGGTGGATAAGTAACATCAAGGTTTGTTGATGTTGATGAATTAAAATAAAATTTAAATTTCAAGAAAATAATTCTTATGGAAAATACCCATTTAAAATTAAAAATTGCATCTAAAGAAGAAACATTGATAAAATACCAAGAATGTAATTTTATTTAAATGTAGCCATTGAAAATTATTACGGTTTATTTAAATAAAATAATGTCCAAGAAAGTGGGAAAATAAGTTCATGATTTAAACATTAAAAATAAACATTCTTTTAAAACATTTTGTAAAAAGATTCTATAATGACCTATTTAGAAAAAAGATAAGAAATTTCAATTTTAAAAAAATTTAAGTGAAGGTCAAAGGCCATATGAATTAGTTTTTGGGAAAAATTTTATTATTATAAAATATCATTTTTGAAAACATTTTGAAAAACATAGAAATGTAAGAGAAACATTCTAAATCTAAAATAAGATACATGTTCTGTATCACATTATAATGAATTAATTGTTGTAAATTTAATCAATAAGAGAGAAAATGGAAATTAAACTTTTTATCCACAATCATAAAAAGATTAAATTAAAATATATATAGTTCATGAATATAATATCAAATTCTTTCCCCTATATAATTTGAACATAAAAAATCGTAAATATAAATGATATTGTAACATAAAGCTCTTGCCATATTGGTAACTCTTAAATAATAATACACACAAAAGGAAAAACTAAAATGAAACATTAAATATCATTGAAAAAAATAATATTAATGATATAAAATTTAAATGTGTGATTATATAAGCCTCATACAATAATTTAGTTGTGTAACATCTATATATGTAAAAAAGAAAGAAAATTTGAGATGAATAACTGTTAAAATTATCATATCATTGAATTAAGAATTAATAAATTGAGAAATTATGTATAAAAAATTAAAATATAATAAATTTTATATAAATAATAAACCATTTTGATTTCAATTAAAATATAATCAATACATAATAAAAATCAATGAGGAATAGTTACAATACAACAAATGAAAATTAAGTTAAAAAACCCTTTACCAATTGGTAACATTCAATTAAAATATCCTTCAATGAAATAATTAGATATTCAAATTAAAATAATATGATAAATGAATAATTAATGGTATAATATTTAAATTTTCATTATATTTACCATATATAATAAATTGGGTTCATAAAAATAAAATATTCCTTGATAAATTTAAATTTCGATGAAATCTGTTTCCTCGAGTCCATACACTCTACAAATTCCCCTTAATGGATGTATAATAAATAATATTGAATTATTTTATTTAATAAGAACATTTTATAGTTATAATATCTTATCTATAATCTAGTTATATTATTTATTTTAACAAAATATTTTATAATATAATTAATTAAGTCTAAATGAGGTGTTTTTGAGGATGTCGGTTTATAGTTTCAAAACAACATTGGTGTGTTGAACACTGTCTAACCAGTTATTGTTCTATAATCTGCATAATAGGAAACATGAATGAAATATAATTTTTATAAAATTATTATATTTTTAAAAAATATCAATAACTATGGTTATGAAAAATTAACAACGTTACAATCATTGAGACAGTTAAACGTATGTATGCAAGAGTAACGTCACCATTTTTCAATGATCATTAGGAAAAGAAAGTAAGAATTACTTTTTCCATTATAGGATGATCATAATTTTATAAATACTTTATAATTTCAAAAATATTCTTTTATATATAATCCATTTGATGTGGCGTGGATGAATGAATCACATCACTTTGTTGAGGTGGTTACCCACACATATGCATGAACGATGTCATTATTTTTAGTGTATTAGAATTTAAGAAAATAAATGATAAATAATTTATAAGTATTGAAAAATTAATCATGAATACCATATATATATATATGTATATATATATATATTAAATCCATCATTTTTTCTAGCAATCATAGGTGGTTATGGAAAATGAATTGCATCGGTCCGCGCAGTTGTAGTCCTCCGTACTCATGAATGATGAATTCAATTCCCAATTGTGGAAGGTTGGAGATGGATATTTATTATGACACTAAAAAATAACATCTTATTATATGGGACATTATAATTTTTTTATCTCACTATTGTTTTATAATATTTGAAGGACATGGAAGAAAATATAAAATTGAAATGCTCATTTAACAACTATACTTATTCTTCAAACAAATTTCTTTTCCTTTTGCTTTATGACCTCTAATATTTATATTATTTCCAATATAATGTTGTTCAAACCTAGGTATCTATTTTATAGATGGATTTGGGCATGTATAGGTCCAAAATGGTTTATCAATTGTGAAAAAATGAAAATATGAGGTTCCCACTTAAATTAGAGTGGAGGGCCACTTTTGATATTTCATAAAGTATTAAATGAATATAAATTTATTTTTCTGCCCAAATGGTTAAAATTTGAGATTATGTAATTATAATATGAGGAAGATTCTATTTCATATCATTCAATTAAATTTATATAAGTTTTTATCGCATTGTTACGTTTATTATTTTGTTTTAATCATTCGTTAACCCTTCGATCAATTACAAGGATGTCAATGTTTGTTACACTTAAAGGATTAAAATCTCAAATCATATTATTTTTTAATATTTTCTAAAATAATTTATTTTAACATTCTATTTATTGAGTAATTATGGTATCAGTGTTACATAAGCTCTTAAATTAATTATTCATTAACAAAAAATTAAAAATAAATTTCCATGAAAAAATGAATTACTTATAATTCAAAGAAATATATATAAATAAACATACATTTAGTTTATATGAATGATAAAAAAATTATAGCTATTCAAAGAAATTGTGACACATTTTTTGCTTCATATTGACTTAATTAATATAAAGGGGGAAAATATTTTCCAAAAAGAAAAAATTAATATATTTTAAATTTTAATTATTATGAATGATAAAAATGCATACAATAAAATTAAATCAAGTATTATGTGCATTTTTTAGTCCTTAAAAATTTACTTTAAACCTATATTACATTATTTTCCTTATACCATGTTTACAAAAATATTTATTATTACTATTCATAATATCTATAAATAAAAGGTACCTCTTTACCAAATTTGGATTCATTGATTCCAAATATAGAACCCACATTTTATTATTTAAAACACCTTAGTGGTAGAATTTAATTAAAATTAAATAGGGTAATGGTGATGAAAAATGATTTTTTAGAAAAATATCCCCTTTATGTATAAAATACTTTATACTAAATTAAAGTATAAAATTAATTTAAATAATCATAATTAGAATATTTCAAATAAAAAGTACCATATAATATTTTAAACAAAATAAAAAATATTCTTTTACTTTTAATATAATTTAAACTAAATCATATTTTTCAATAAAAATCTATATTATTTCCAATTCATTAAAAAATAAAAAATTTAAAAAATATATATAAATTCCACAATATGATAGTTTTGATATTCTAATTTTAAAAAATTTATTTATTTTATCAGAAAATGTTTCTAAAATTTCCTTAAATTATATATATTAATCATTCAAAAAAAAGAAATAAAACTCATTTGTGAATATAATATATCATTGATGAATAATATAATTTTACTAAAAATATTTGACTACTTATTTCCCAATCAGTATTAAATACATATGTATTTATTAGAACATTTATAGATATTTCAAAAAAACATTTAACGTTATTTATACCCTTTAAATTATTCACTTTTTTATAAGATCCATACTTAAAAAATAATATTTTTATATTTATTTGACCTTGATATTGCATATCATACACATTATTAAAGATAATTTAATTTTAAAATCATTCGATATTATTAATATATGTTTTAATTGTTTTTTCAGAGATTTTATATGTCATGAACCAGGTCGGGTCGTCATCCAACCCGGCGCCCGACCCGGTCCGCGACATGGCCCGAAGGGCGTTCCCGATCCCCACGGGATGGAAACTAGTGCCGAGCATCAAAACAAACCAGTTGGGAATGGTTTGGCCCATGACAAAGATAAGTAAACATAAACTGAACAAGCACATAAATAAAGAAGAATAGACTGAACAACGTGGCATCAGAAAAAGGAATAAACAAAGAAACGTGACATACCTCAGGTGACCCCGTGGATCACCACAGTACGACAACCACACTCGCTCCCAAAAGCGATCCAAGACTGAAACCTACAACTGAAAAGTAAACTAGGCATGAGCACCGAGATGCTCAGTAGGAAATCCAAAATATAACCACGTCCTATGCCTCCGCCTTTATTAAGAAATCCAACCATGCCAGTTTAAAAAAAATAAGATATAATAAAATATTGTTTCTCCTTTTCAAATTCAAGTAACGAGTTTTCATTTTCAGGTAAAGCATTTTACTCCCACTACATTTTTAAAATAGGTTTCAAGCATGCATTTACATTTCAAAATGAAAAGAAACCAGTTTGGATTAAAATATGGTTTTCACAAAAAAGACATCAAGTATGAAACAGCTGAAAAGAAAGTTACATCGTTAGCAGCATGACACAAATGAGCACCATGGGTAATCCCTATAGGCATCTAGAACAAGTGGGAACCTAAAGACCTCGTACCTCAGTGAAACGTGGCTTAGAAGACCACGAACCTCAGAAAACGTGGCTTAGAAGGCCACGAACCTCAGAAATTCATATGTTTAGTTAGTGTTGTTGCGTCAATCCTGCTAGACAAACCAGGACGAACCCCTACCGTGTCATCTAGCGTAATAGTCCTGGTCACCCACCTAGATACCCGGGTTTCCCATTGTGCTCTATTTCAAATGGTGGTGAGTTTTCTTTATCAAGCAATCAAGCAAGTACATTACACTTTCTTTATCTAAAACTCATTCAAACTTTCACCACCGCACTCCCTACTTAAGTGCATTCCCCCTCTTTACATCACACAATCACGCACAAGCTTTTACACTAGGCACATATCACAAACCACTCATTAACACTTGCATCACATTTTATTTTCAAATTTAGGGGAATGACTCAAAAGGGGTTTTCTATTTTCACAAACCAAATCTTAAAGTGACAAACGGGCCTCAATAGAGGTTTTTTTCTATTTCATAAAACATTCTTAAGATACCAAACATGCGTAATTACATAAAGGGAACACTTTTTTACAATCAACCGGCCAAAAGGCCAAACACCTTTGGAAATACACCTTACCAATTCAAAACCACTTAAGAAATCAATTTTTCTAGAAAAGTCACTTAAGACCAATGGCTATGAAATACATTTCAATTTTTCTAATACAAGGCATAATAGTTTCTAGCAACCACAATCAGATTCCATAGCATGTGTATATAGAATAGTGTAAAACATATTTTTTTTAAAAACAATCAAGCAATTATGAATTTCAAATTAAAAGCTTAGGCATAGGGGACCCACCTCAACATGTCGCTGCTTGAAGACGAACATTCAAACTGATCCTTGGCACATACACGCACATGCATTTATACATATATATATACACCCCTAGGTGCATTGCACATATTCCCTGCGCCATGAGGGAATATGCACAATGAGGGAATATCTATATATATGTCTTACCGTATGCATGTATATGCAGGGATCCTCGATACCCGCGACCCAAAATCATCGCAGCGAGGTACAACACACTACACATATAATTTAATGAAATAATTCAAACACATAATCAAACATTTGACCAATTTATAAAACATTTCAGCATGCTCAAAGTGGTATATTTTCCATCAAAAATTCTTTTCCAGCACCCACGCACATCAAGTACCCACAAAAACACATTTCGCACTACACAAACAATTAATTGAACACTTACAATGATTGTCACAACAATATCCGCACACATATACCCTTATATGTATGATAAAACCCACTTTTTGAAAACATACACACACCAAAACAATATACAAACATGTTTCACACACTTTAAAAGATTTAATAAACCACTTAAAAATTTTATAAAACAACTCCAAGCGGTACTACAAGACATTGAACATAAAAACCCACCCCAAAACCTCTTCTAAGGCGAAACACACACCACTCAATTGTCAAAACAGAAAACACATCCCGTGCACAACATAATGAACTAAATGCACAGTTTGAAAAGACATTCTTTTTTTATAATAAAAAAAATTCTAAGAAAATTTATTAAAGAGCTTTCAAACATGTCACAAACTTTGAATATATAAAGAAAAGAAAACTCATCCAAAACCATTTTCAAGACTAAACACACTTTTGACCCCACACCAAAATGTCCACTGTATCAACTGCACTATCAAATACACAAACTGCACAATTTATCGGCGATGATAAACAGCCCAAAGTGGGTTTTGAAAATAAAATACACTAACACCACTTAAACATGATACTCACAATTTAAATGCACATTGAAACCAAATCAACAACAATTTCATGGCATGAAAAATAATTAAAAACAGTGCTGAGTTAATTAAATAAGCAAGTGAAATCATCATATAAAAATTGTGAGCGGAACCAGCTACCTCGGGGAAGAACACCTCAAAACTTCAGTACGAAACTTCCACTACATGACCATCGTGCCACCAACAAAATCAAATAAAACCTAAAATAATAAATTGAACCAAACTCAAGATCAAACCAACTACACCATAATAAAACTAAACCCCATGCTAAACCCAAATTTAAAACCATAATTGATGAAAACCTAAAAACCCCAAATTGAATGAACCAAAACCCTAGATCAGAGAAAGGTCTTACCCAAGGGAAGTCGCGCGAGAGAAAAGGGGGTCACCAGAGGGAGACGACGTTGGCGGCTAGTTGGGTCGAAAAACAAGGGGGCGCCGGTTGAAGGGTGCGTGCGATCCGCTGGTCGAGAGGGAGGCACGGTGCGAGGTAGGTCCGCCGGAGGAGGAGGCCGTGACGGCTGCATAGTGGGAGGCCAGGAGGTAGGGCGACGCACCATGGGAGAGGGAGGTCGGGTCGGTGAGATGTGAGCCAGAATGTAGGTTTGGCACAAGGCAGGGGCGTCGCGGGTCGCCGGGGGGGGGGAAGAGGGCAGCAGCGGCGTAGGGAGGGGATGGCCGCCGGTGGTTCGGTGTGCTGGAGGAGTGCGGCGGCGGCGCGGGTAGAGGAAGAAGGAGAGCTGTCGTCGCTTAGGATTAAGCAAGGAGGCATGCTATGCAAAATAGAAGGGGGAGGGAGGGGCGCTGTTCGCGACGCACAGGGAGGGAGACAGCAAGGAAAAAAAGGAAAAACAAGAAAAGGAAGGAAAGAAAAAAATAAAAGAAAAGAAAGAAATAACATAAGAAATAAAATAAAAGAAAAAAACAATAAAACAAATAAAAATTTAATAAATTATGATAATAATAAACTTAATATACTTAACAAAATTAATGGAGAGTTAATAATAATAACTTAATTATAATTACGCTATATTAATAAACTTGGTGAGCACAATAATAATAATAATAATAATAATAATTACCATAATTACGATTATTAAAATACATCATTAAAATCATTTTATTTATCCATATTAAACATGAGGCAGGCCTCACGGTGACCAGGGCAAAGCCGCACAACTTTGAAAATGCTCTGCCCATGCACTGGATGTGTCAAGGGCAAAGCATTCATTCGTCAACAAAATGCAAAAATTTAAAATAGGCTTGATCCGTAGTTTGATGGAAAATTTCAAAGTCTGATAAAATAATAAAATAATATTAATTTAAAAGTTCGGGTGTGACAATTCTCCCCACCACAAAAACTTTCTACCCCCAGAAAGTCGCCCAGTCGAACGAGGAATCAAACTCGAGTTAGGAATAGGACTAGCCACACAAAAACACGAACTCGGTGTGACTTTTCACTCCACCAGTCACACCCAACCAACTCAGAGGGAAACTGAAAAGAGAAGAACCATCAGGAATGAGGAGGGTTCTCTCCACCACAAGAACTCGACTAGCACAACCAACATTGAGACTCTTAGTATGGGCTAACTCCGGAACTGCTAACTTGATCCAAGAGGAAACTGCCGCACAGACCAAACCTCGACGAAGGGACGACAAGATTCGTGGTGGGTCTCCCCACCATTTAAGAACTGACCAACTTAAACCAACCAGTATAGACCGACACGAGAACTTCCAACCCAAACCAGAAACCACTAACACATGAGAAAACCCACAGAAGAATTCTAACAAAAGACAAAATTAACCATGACTCCTCATTTCCACAAGAGGGGAGAATCTCCAAAACGATCATGTACTAAAGCAAAAAGGGTCACATTTGAGGAGGCGCAACTACTAGAATTTCAAAAAGACGATATCACCACTCCTTCTTACAACCACAGTGGGGTGATCAAAGAACAAAGACTACAATGATGAAAAGAGACCATTACGCCTATTACAGCAAAATAGAACCTTAAAAGATGGGAGAGTTACAACAGGGAAATTCAGACCGTCCTCATTTCAGCATTGGAGACAAAAAAAATTAGACCAAGGTGCCCCACACCCAACAATTCCTGACTGCGTGAAAGGATTCACTCCGAGACCTGTGGCTGGAGTTCTGATGTCTTGAAGCATCTGCTGCCCCGCAGTCAGGAGCTGGCATTCTCCTATTGAGATTCCTCCTGATGAAGCCGCTAGCAGAACCACTATAAGTTTCCCAAATAGCCACACCGACAGTAACTCTTCAATGGATGATGATGAGGCGACTTAAAGTACCCAAACCATCCACAAAAGAAGAAAACAAGAGAGTGGCCCAACTAATAGAAGATAGAATTGATGAAAAAACTTTTTTGAGATGGGTTCCTCCAGCTCGCTCTCACAGAATTGGGAACTATCCCAAACACCAAAGGGAATCGGTCCTTGAACAATAGATGAAGACCCCACACAAGAGAAACTTTAACTGATTCTGCAATGTTATCTTTAGAGAAAAGGAAACCAACATCTTGAGATGCCCAACGTAGGCCTTCACTATTCGTTGGCCTTACTCGACACCCACTGGCTCTGCCACTTCCCTCGCTTTCACCTCCTCAGGTATAAACCATCATATGGAAGTGGTCTTAAACACCTTTCAAGACATCTCATCAGGCAACAACATTAGGATTTTCTCTTACACCAATCCAAAGTTGAACCATCAAATGAACTCAAACCAACACAGACTCTCATATCTTTGGGAGTTTCCAATAATATGGATACACCAACGATTTCACCAATCCAGTCTGCTACCTTTTATAGATCATGATCACCACAGGATATGAACAACAACCAAAATGAATTCAATTCCACCACCCCGCTAAGAGTCTGGGTAGAACCAACAACTAGAAGAGGCTCACTAGAAACTTCTGGGACTTTTCTGGGCCACATACTCAAAAACAAGAGGCACAAATCTGAATCAAAACTCATCATAAATCAAAATTCCACACCTTAATCACAAGCTAAAACTCAAACTCAAATCACTATTCCAACCACAATTCAGTATGTCCAAACCAAGAACCCACGAAAAAAGAACACCCAACACGAAAAGAGAATGCTAAAAAATTGCTCACTCACTTTTCAAAACATTAAAATTACCTTTTATAAAACCCTTTTTTTCAGCAAAAAAATCAACTTAAATATCCACCATTGGTATCCCATGAAGTCTCACACATACATATCCCTATGCTAGCTCAAGCACCCATCCACTCACATCACCAATTTCTCCACTTGCCACATGCGCACCTCAATGTATGTGATCACTCATAGGAATACCAAGGGTCAATTCAAGACACTTCTCATTTCCAAAACATACCATTAAGCACGAAGCACAAATTCCCGACCAATTTAAGAAATTCACTTATCATTAAAGAAACACATTTCAAAATTCCAAAATGTTTTCCATTTCAAAAACCATTTTCCACTCTAACAACCATATTCCCTTTTGAAAACACCTTCACAAAAATCCATTTTCATTTCTAAGATCTACTCACACCAACCAAAATGAAGGTCAAACATAACTCACATCAAAATCTCCAAAAATAAGGGACTAGTGGCTATGCCAACCCGATAACATGGCTTAGCAGACCATGCTCCGAGCGGGCATCAACCACAGGAAGTATCTTGAACCGTGCACTCGGGCCGTACATGGGTCGCTACTCCATGCAGGCTCGTCGCGTAACATCGGATCACTTCCCTTGTCATCCCTCACCCACACAGACCAAGCAAAACAAAAACTCAAACCCCATACTACCCCTGGAAACTCGAGTCTCGGGACGGGCAAGGGTTCATGACGTCCTTCCCATACCTACCTCTGGAGTCCCGACGTACATAATCACCAAGCTACTTGACAACCCAAATAACAAGGTCTCCTCTGATACCATTTTGTCATGAACCAGGTCGGGTCGTCATCCGACCCGGGGCCTGACCCGGTCCGTGAAATGGCTCAAAGGGCGTTCCCGATCCCCATGGGCTGGAAACTAGTGTCAGGCATCAAAACAAACCAGTTGGGAATGGTTTGGCCCATGACAAAGATAAGTAAACATAAACTGAACAAGAAGATAAATAAAGGGGAATAGACTGAAAAATGTGGTAGCAGAAAAAGGAATAAACAAAGAAATGTGACATACCTTAGGTGACCCCGTGGATCACCACAGTACGACAACCACACTCGCTCCCAAAAGCAATCCAAGACTGAAACCTGCAACTGAAAATTAAAGTAGTCGTGAGCACCGAGATGCTCAGTAGGAAAGCCAAAATATAACCACGTCCTATGCCTCTGCCTTTATTAAGAAATCCAACCATGCCAGTTTGAAAAAAATAAGATATAATAAAATAGTGTTTCTCCTTTTCAAATTCAAGTAACGAGTTTTCATTTTCAGGTAAATAATTTACTCCCACTACATTTTCAAAATAGGTTTCAAGCATGCATTTACATTTCAAAATGAAAAGAAACCAGTTTGGATTAAAATATGGTTTTCACAAACAAGACATCAAGTATGAAACAGCTGAAAAGAAAGTTACATCGTTAGAAGCATGACACAAATGAGCACCATGGGTAATCCCTATAGGTAGCTAGAACAAGTGGGAATCTAAAGACCTCGTAACTCAGTGAAATGTGGCTTAGAAGACCACGACCCTCAGAAAATGTGGCTTAGAAGGCCACGACCCTCAGAAATTCATATGTTTAGTTAGTGTTGTTGCGTCAATCCTGCTAGACAAACCGGGACAAACCCCTGTTGTGTCATCTAGCGTACTAGTCCTGGTCACCCACCTAGATACCCGGGTTTCCCATTATGCTCTATTTCAAATGGTGGTGAGTTTTCTTTATCAAGCAATCAAGCAAGTACATTACACTTTCTTTATCTAAAACTCATTCAACCTTTCACCACCGCACTCCCTACTTAAGTGCATTCCCCCTCTTTACATCACACAATCACTCACAAGCCTTTACACTAGGCACATATCACAAACCACTCATTAACACTTGCATCACATTTTATTTTCAAATTTAGGGGAATGACTCAAAAGGGGTTTTCTATTTTCACAAACCAAATCTTAAAGTTCCAAACATGCCTCAATAGAGGTTTTTTTCTATTTCATAAAACATTCTTAAGATACCAAACATGCGTAATTACATAAAGGGAACACTTTTTTACAATCAACCGGCCAAAAGGCCAAACACCTTTGGAAATACACCTTACCAATTCAAAACCACTTAAGAAATCAATTTTTCAAGAAAATTCACTTAAGACCAATGGCTATGAAATACATTTAAATTTTTCTAATACAAGGAATAATAGTTTCTAGCAACCACAATCAGATTCCATAGCATGTGTATATAGCATAGTGTAAAACATATTTTTTTTAAAAACAATCAAGCAATTATGAATTTCAAATTAAAAGCTTAGGCATAGGGGACCCACCTCAACATGTCGCTGCTTGAAGACGAACATTCAAAATGATCCTTGGCACATACACGCACATGCATTTATACATATATATATACACCCCTAGGTGCATTGCACATATTCCCTGCGCCATGAGGGAATATGCACAATGAGGGAATATCTATATATATGTCTTACCGTATGCATGTATATGTAGGGATCCTCGATACCCGCGACCCAAAATCATCGCAGCGAGGTACAACACACTACACATATAATTTAATGAAATAATTCAAACACATAATCAAACATTTGACCAATTTATAAAACATTTCAGCATGCTCAAAGTGGTACATTTTCCATCAAAAATTCTTTTCCAGCACCCACGCACATCAAGTACCCCCAAAAACACATTTCGCACTACACAAACAATTAATTGAACACTTACAATGATTGTCACAACAATATCCGCACACATATACCCTTATATGTATGATAAAACCCACTTTTTGAAAACATACACACACCAAAACAATATACAAACATGTTTCACACACTTTACAAGATTTAATAAACCACTTAAAAATTTTATAAAACAACTCCAAGCGGTACTACAAGACATTGAACACAAAAACCCACCCCAAAACCTCTTCTAAGGTGAAACGCACACCACTCAATTGTCAAAACAGAAAACACAGCCCGTGCGCAACATAATGAACTAAATGCAAAGTTTGAAAAGGCATTTTTTTATATAATAAAAAAAATGCTAAGAAAATTTATTAAAGATCTTTCAAACATGTCACAAACTTTGAATATATAAAGAAAAGAAAACTCATCCAAAACCATTTTCAAGACTAAGCGCACTTTTGACCCCACACCAAAATGTCCACTGCATCAACTGAACTTTCAAATATGCAAACTGCACAATTTATCGATGCTGATAAACAGCCCAAAGTGGGTTTTGAAAATAAAATACACTAACACCACTTAAACATGATACTCACAATTTAAATTCACATTGAAACCAAATCAACAACAGTTTAACGGCATGAAAAATAATTAAAAATAGTGCTGAGTTAATTAAATAATCAAGTGAAATCATCATATAAAAATTGTGAGCGGAACCACCTACCTCGGGGAAGAACGCCTCAAAACTTCGGTGCAAAACTTCCACTACATGACCATCGTGTCACCAACAAAATCAAATAAACCCTAAAATAAGAAATTGAACCAAACTCAAGATCGAACCAACTACACCATAATAAAACTAAACCCCATGCTAAACCCTAATTTAAAACCATAAATGATGAAAACCTAAAAACCCCAAATTGAATGAACCAAAACCCTAGATTAGAGAAAGGTCTTACCCAAGGGAAGTCGCGCGAGAGCAAATGGGGTTATCAGAGGGAGACGACGTTGGCGGCTAGTTGGGTCACAAAACAAGGGGGCCGCTGGTTGACGGGTGTGTGCGAGCCGCTGGTCAAGAGGGAGGCGCGGCGCGAGTTAGGTCCGTCGGAGGAGGAGGCCGCGAAGGCTTCATTGTAACAGCCCGAGATTTTATGAAAAATATTCTTTTAATTTTTTTAATGTCTTGTGTTGTACACTACACCAAAAGAATCTTGCACAACACAAATCCTTGACTTTCCTTGCATTACACGCAATCGCGACCTTCCTCGATAGCGTGTGTAGTACGCAATACCGAGTTTCACTAAACAACGATATTCTATTAAAATATTATTAAAACTAGCCGTTATGAATAGTAATAACCACTTTTTGAAATTCTGTAAATCTTATCTTTCAAAATGGACTTCATTTTTGGATTCGGAGTATCGAATTTAGCCTAAGGTGAAATTTTGGTACTTTTCGGATAACTTTCATATTCTGATGAATAGTGAAAATTACTAAATTATAATTAAAAACAACTTTTTTAATCGAAATAATTAATAGTGATAAATTATTAATTTGAGTGGTTTTAAATTATATTTGGAATATATTTTTACAATCTAATACAATGTTGGTCATTGGTTGTAATTTCACATTTAAACCAGACATAATCAAGTGTTAATCTTTTGATAGATATTGTTTCTTAAAAACACGCTATTTGCGGGATTTAATTATAAAATTAATTAATGAAACTTCTATGTTATGAATTTGGTAAAATAGACTGCATTTTTGAATTCGGAATATGAAATATATCTTAGGATGAAATTTTGGCATTTTTCTGAAAAACATCAATTTTTGATGAATAGTGAAACTACTAAGTGGTAGTTAAAAAAAACTGAATTTTTCATAGAACTTAATTTTACCGCTTTTGTGAATGGAATTTCAAAAATCCAAGAGACACGGTTGATGTCAGTAAGTAAAATGTGGTTCAATGAGATGAAAATAATTTTTGGTGAATAGTAACTTTTTACTTTTATTTACCACGGTTAAAAGTAAATAGGGTAATTAAGGGTAAGAATGATATTAATATTACCCTAACACATTTCATAATTCTATTGGACAAGTGTATCTCGACCAAAAACAACCTTAAGTGTAAAATATTATCATTTAGGCCCACTTGGATTAGATTAGAACATTTATTATTAATTTATTTAAAGAAGGGTTAAAATAGTTAAAATCAAAGTTTAATAAGTAAATCATTTTTAATATAGGGTTATACATAAGATAAATTCGATTGTAAATATTCATTAGAAAGATAAAATGATTTCCTACATGATGGTATTTTATTTGTAATTTTTAGACATCAAATAATTTAATTTATTTATGACACAAAGATGATGCAGTAATTATCTTATTAATGAAATATTGACATAATTGATATTATAAATACCAAAATAAATGTAATTTAAGAATTTTTATGAATTCCACTAATTTTCTAGGTTAATATGATATATTATTGTTGATTAATCAACTTGGTTCGAACATATAATTCTGTTATGACTTTCACAAAAAATCATATATCAAATAGTGTCAAAATTGACACAAAATAGTTTTTAAAGAAAATATTATATTATTAATTGTTATTTTATTCCTAAAAATATAAGGTTCGGCCAAATGACTTAGATAAGGATATATATATTAATAATAAACAATTTGGGGTTCGTTTGGCATGTTATAGTAAGTGTATTAACCATATAGTGAAAGAAAACAAAAAGACACGGTAAAAGTTAAATTATTTAACTTAGAGTTAAATCTAATTGATAAGGTTAAAATAATAACCTAAACTTGTCTAAATCCTATTGGATGATAGGATTTAGACCCATCCCCACTTTATCTTCGAAATAAGACCATTTTGAACCATTATAAACCGAATTTGACCTTAATATAAAATAATATTTTGGGATATTCCTAAGGTGCCCCTCTCCTCCCTTATAAAAGGGCACCTCCTCCCCCTCCTCCTCACACCAAATTTAGCACTCAAGCTCGGCCAACCCCTACCAAAATCCCTTCTCCACTTCCCTAGAATAATCCTAGAGGTCCTGGTCTTCTTCAAAGACCAATCTTAGTTCCCTAAGTGGAGGATTCAAAGAGGCGTTTCAAAGAACAGGTAATATCCATTACCGATCTTTTCAATTTCTTTCTTCTTCAACTTCTTCTTCTTTAGTTGTTTCATGATAAAGTAATAACATCAGTATTACTTACATAATGATATGTTATTATAAATATGAAACAAACCTAATTCACCTTCTATCCATCCTACGGAAAAATGAAATCACCGCGCGTGCGTACGTACGGAATACCGTCTCCACGCCGTGGTGAAATCTATTTTCCACCACCACCTTACTTGGATCAGTATAATGGTGTAAATAATGACCATATATTACTATTATAAAGTTATATTGATTCTAATATATTGTATCATCCACTCTAATTCAATTCAATAATTATGGAAATGATATCATCGCTCGTGCGTACGTACGGACTACCGTCTCCACGACGCGATGAGATTCATTCTCAATGATTAACCATTCATGAATGATTATAAAGTATATATAATAAGTACTAATGAAATATATGACATAATAATGATATTGGAATTATTTATATTTATATGTATGTCATCTACTTAATTCCATTCAATTCAATAAGGAAACGAAAACAGCGTTCATGCGTACGTACGGACTACCGTCTCCATGAACGGTGTATTTCTTTCCATTTACTGATTTATTATATATTTATATTCTGAATATATATATATAAATCATGTTTTATATTCTGGAATTAATTAATCATGATCTAAGTAATCATATGAATAATTACAAGTTAAAAACACAAACGACAAATGAGACGATTTTACCCAAAACGCTACTTTAACATGAATTTACAAAAGAATGGGTAATATAAAGTCATAAGTGGACCATATATGATATAATAACAATGAATATGATTCTGGAATAAGTCAATAACATGATTTAAATAATTATACAGGAGTTTGGGATACTTACAAAGCAAGTCAGACCTAAGGTAAGGGAAATATCACAATCTCATTTTTATCCGAGATTGCTTATACGTTGGTATTTACTGGGGTGTATTTTATCATCCACATACATGTTCCCTTAATATGTAATATTATTTCCATCCACCTACAATTGTTTAAAACCTATTTTACCCTTTGGTGAGTTTTTAGTAAAAGATATGAAAGGAATCGTTTTTTCGTTTTTCGTACGAGGTACTTTTTGAATTTTTCCGACAAAAGTACGAAGAATGTTTTTTTAACTTATACGGCATGAATGGATTTTTAAAACATTATTTCCAAGAAGCTTCCTTTACAAGTTTTCAAGTTTATTTTTAATCAACTTCTTTTAATTTAGAATTTTATGACATTTTAAGAAAGGAAAAGTGTTTTTAAAGTAGAAAGGATATTTTCCTCAAGAATGGAGTTGAAATGTTTTATCAAAATTATTTTCCATCTAAGATAATATAGGGTTATATTTTTATCCTTATTATTACATTGATTTGATTATGTTGTGATGGAATTATATTTATGAATTGCTTTATCTTATATGAATTCTTTTATGATGTCACGATGTTTAAGATTCCCATTTTTATTACATGGGTTATGCAATGATGTATGATTTATGATTTTTGTGGAACACATAAGAATGGTTTCATTATGAGATGGGTGGGACCTATATCTACCTCCAATGCATTGGGTAAAGATTTTATATCTCATGAGATAGACATGGCTGGAACGGTAGGTTATACCGGTTCAGTGAAACAGGACTGGAACGAGGGTAACTCGATTCAGAAAGGGACTTTGTCCACTAAGATAGTCTTGGCAATGAGTCTTGACTAACAAGAAATGATTCTCTATGATTATGTGTGTATGCCACAAAGTTTCATGTTTTAAGTTATGATTATTGGGATTTCATTTCACTACTATGATTTATCCCATGATATGAAATTATGCTCTCTTTTGCAGGTTAAGATTTCCAAAAGTTACGTTCTTATGAATATGATGTGATTGATTTTTATTTTTCTTACCCTTACTGAGCATTTGAGCTCACCCTTTTATGTTTTCTTTTCCCCAGGATATAAAGAAAGGTTTTAGGTAGAAAAAAAAAGGGAAGATCTTTATGGGAGATATTGAAGATCTTTCACCACGATTAGAAGATTACGTTCCAAGTTTCCAAAGACACTAAACTATTACGATCCTTGTGTGTGTGTTTTTGTTATGTACTAAGTATTCCACAAAAGTATTGTAATGTCCATGTACGTCCGGCTTCGGGTCTCTACATTCATAGTGGGAGGCCGGGAGGCAGGGTGGTGTACCATGGGAGAGGGAGGCCGGGAGGCAAGGCGGCGCACCATGGGAGAGGGAGGCCGGGTCGGTGCGATGCGATCCAGTATGTAGGTTTGGCACGAGGCAGCGGCGTCGCGGGTCGCCGGGGGGGAAGAGGGCAGCAGTGGCGCAGGGAGGGGATGGCCGCCAGTGGTTCGGTGTGCCGGAGGAGTGCGGCGACGGCGCGGGTAGAGGAAGAAGGAGAGTCGTCAGCGCTTAGGGTTAAGCAAGGAGGCATGCTGCGCAAAACAGGAGGGGGGAGGGGCGCTGTGCACGATGCACAGGGAGGGAGACAGTAAGGGAAAAAAAGAAAAACAAGAAAAGGAAGGAAAAGAAAAAAAAAGAAAAAAAAGAAAGAAATAAGATAAGAAATAAAATAAAAGAAAAAAAACAATTAAACAAATAAAAATTTAATAAATAATGATAATAATAAACTTAATATACTTAACAAAATTAATGGAGAGTTAATAATATTTACTTAATTATAATTACGCAATATTAATAAACTTGGTGAGCATAATAATAATAACAATAATAATAATAATAATAATAATAATTACCATAATTATGATTATTAAAATACATCATTAAAATCATTTTATTTATCCATATTAAACATGAGGCAGGCCGCACGGTGACCAGGGCAAAGTCGCACAGCTTTGAAAATGCTCTGCCCATGCACTGGATGTGTTAAGGGCAAAGCATTCATTCGTCAACAAAATGCAAAAATTTAAAACAGGCTTGATCCGTAGTTTGATGGAAAATTTCAAAGTCTGATAAAATAATAAAATAATATTAATTTAAAAGTTCGGGTGTGACAATTCTCCCCGCCACAAAAACTCTCTCTCCTAGAAAGTCGCACAATCAAACGAGGAATCAAACTCGAGTTAGAAATAGGACTAGCCCCACAAAAACACGAACTCGGTGTGACTTTTCACTCCACCAGTCACACCTGACCAACTCAGAGGGAAACTGAAAAGAGAAGAACCATCAGGAACGAGGAGGGTTCTCTCCACCACAAGAACTTGACTAGCACAACCAACATTGAGACTCTTAGTATGGGCTAACTCTGGAACTGCTAACTTGATCCAAGAGGAAACCGCTGCACAGACCAAACCTCGATGAAGGGATGACAAGAGTCGTGGTGGGTCTCCCCACCATTTAAGAATTGACCAGCTTAAACCAACCAGTATAGACCGACATGAGAACTTCCAACCCAAACCAGAAACCACTAACACATGAGAAAACCCACAGAAGAATTCTACCAAAAGACAAAATTAACCACGACTCCTCATTTCCACAAGAGGGGAGCATCTCCAAAAAGATCATGTACTAAAACAAAAAGGGTCACATTTGAGGAGGCGCAACTACTGGAATTTCAAAAAGACGACATCACCACTCCTTCTTACAACCATAGTGGGGTGATCAAAGAACAAAGACTACAATGAGGAAAAGAGACCATTACGCCTCTTACAGTAAAATAGAACCTTCAAAGATGGGAGAGCTACAACAGGGAAATTCAGATCGTCCCCATTTCAGCATTAGAGACAAAAAAAATTAGACCAAGGTGCCCCACACCCAACAATTCCTCACTGCGTGAAAGGCTTCACTCTGAGACCTGTGGCTGGAGTTCTGATGTCTTGAAGCATCTACTGCCCCACAGTCAGGAGCTGACATTATCCTGTTGAGACTCCTTCTGATGAAGCCGCTAGCGGAACCTCTCTAAGTTTCCCAAACAGCCACACTGACATCAAGTCTTCAATGGATGATGATGAGGCGACTTAAAGTACCCAAACCGGCCACAAAAGAAGCAAACAAGAGAGTGGCTCGAATAATAGAAGATGGAATTGACAAAAAAACTTGTCTGAGATGGGTTCCTCCAGCTCGCTCTCACAGAATGGAAAACCATCCCAAACACCAAAGGGAATTGGTCCTTGAACAATAGACGAAGACCCCACACAAGATAAACTTTAACTGATTCCGCAATGTTATCTTTAGAGAAAAGGAAACCAACATCTTGAGATGCCAAACGTAGGCCTTCACTATTCATTGGCCTTACTCGACACCCACTAGCTCTGCCACTTCCCTCGCTTTCACCTCCTCAGGTATAAACCATCAGACGGAAGTGGTCTTAAACACCTTTCAAGACATCTCATTAGGCAACAACGTTAGGATTTTCTCTTACACCAATCCAAAGTTGAACCATCAAATGAACTCAAATGAGCACAGACTCTCATAGCTTTGGGAGTTTCCAATAATATGGAAACACCAACGATTTCACCAATCCAGTCCGCTACCTTTTATAGATCATGATCACCACGGGATATGAACAACAACCGAAAATAATTCAATTCCACCACCCCGCTAAGAGTCTGGGTAGAACCAACAACTAGAAGAGGCTCACTAGAAACTTCTGGGACTTTTTTGGGCCGCATACTCAAAAACAAGAGGCACAAATCCGAATCAAAACTAATCATAAAACAAAATTCCACACCTCAATCACAGGCTAAAACTCAAACTCAAATCACTATTCCAACCACAATTCAGTATGTCAAAACCAAGAACACACGAAAAAAGAACACCCAAGACGAAAAGAGAATGCTAAAAAATTACTCACTCACTTTTCAAAACATTTAAATCACCTTTTATAAAACCCTTTTTTCAGAAAACAAATCAACTTAAATATCCACCATTGGTATCCCATGAAGTCTCACACATACATATCCCTGTGCTATCTCAAGAACCCATCCACTCACATCACCAATTTCTCCACTTGCCACATGCGCACCTCAATGTATGTGATCACTCATAGGAATACCAAGGGTCAATTCAAGACAATTCTCATTTCCAAAACATACCATTAATCACAAAGCACAAATTCCTGACCAATTTAAGAAAGTCACTTATCATTAAAGAAACACATTTCAAAATTCCAAAACGTTTTCCATTTCAAAAACCATTTTCCACTCTAACAACCATATTCCATTTTGAAAACACCTTCACAAAAATCCATTTTCATTTCTAATATCTACTCACACCAACCAAAACGAAGGTCAAACATAACTCACATCAAAATATCCAAAAATAAGGGACTAGTGGCTATGCCAACCCGGTAACATAGCTTAGCAGACCATGCTCCGAGAGGGCATCAACCACAGGAAGTATCTTGAACCGTGCACTCAGGCCGTACATGGGTCGCTACTCCATGCAGGCTCGTCGCATAACATCTGATCACTTCCCTTGTCATCCCTCATCCACACAGACCAAGAAAAATAAAAACTCAAATCCCATACTACCCCTAGAAACTCGAGTCTCGGGATGGGCAAGGGTTCATGATGTCCTTCCCGTACCTACCTCTGGAGTCCCGACGTACCTAATCACCAAGCTACTTGACAACCCAAATAACAATGGATCCTCTGATACCATTTTGTCACGAACCAGGCCGGGTCGTCATCCGACCCGACACCCGACCCGGTCCGCGACACGGCCCGAAGGGCATTCCCGATCCCCACGGGCTGGCAACTAGTGCCGGGCATCAAAACAAACTAGTTGGGAACGGTTTGGCCCATGACAAAGATAAGTAAACATAAACTGAACAAGTAGATAAATAAAGGATAATAGACTGAACAACATGGCAGCAGAAAAAGGAATAAACAAAGAAACGTGACATACCTCAGGTGACCCCGTGGATCACCACGGTACAACAACCACCCTCGCTCCCAAAAGCGATCCAAGACTGAAACCTGCAACTGAAAAGTAAAGTAGGCGTGATCACTGAGATGCTCAGTAGGAAAGCCAAAATATAACCACGTCCTATGCCTCCGCCTTTATTAAGAAATCCAACCATGCCAGTTTGAAAAAAAATAATATATAATAAAATATTGTTTCTCCTTTTCAAATTCAAGTAACGGGTTTGCATTTTCAGGTAAAGCATTTTACTCCCACTACATTTTAAAAATAGGTTTCAAGAATGCATTTACATTTCAAAATGAAAAGAAACTAGTTTGGATTAAAATATGGTTTTCACAAACAAGACATCAAGTATGAAACAGCTGAAAAGAAAGTTACATCGTTAGCAGCATGACACAAATGAGCACCATGGGTAATCCCTATAGGTAGCTAGAACAAGTGGGAACCTAAAGACCTCGTACCTCAATGAAACGTGGCTTTGAAGACCACGACCCTCAGAAAACGTGGCTTAGAAGGCCACGACCCTCAGAAATTCATATGTTTAGTTAGTGTTGTTGCGTCAATCCGGCTAGACAAACCGGGATGAACCCCTGCCGTGTCATCTAGCGTACTAGTCCGGGTCACCCACCTAGATACCCGGGTTTCCCATTGTGCTCTATTTCAAATGGTGGTGAGTTTTCTTTATCAAGAAATCAAGCAAGTACATTACACTTTCTTTATCTAAAACTCATTCAACCTTTCACCACCGCACTCCCTACTTAATTGCATTCCCCCTCTTTACATCACACAATCATGCACAAGACTTTACACTAGGCACATATCACAAACCACTCATTAACACTTGCATCACATTTTATTTTCAAATTTAGGGGAATGACTCAAAAGGGGTTTTCTATTTTCACAAACCAAATCTTAAAGTGCCAAACGGGCCTCAATAGAGGTTTGTTTCTATTTCATAAAACATTCTTAAGATGCCAAACATGCGTAATTACATAAAGGGAACACTTTTTTACAATCAACCGGCCAAAAGGCTAGACACCTTTGGAAATACACCTTACCAATTCAAAACCAATTAAGAAATCAATTTTTCAAGAAAATTCACTTAAGACCAACGGCTTTGAAATACATTTCAATTTTTCCAATACAAGGCATAATAGTTTCTAGCAACCGCAATCAGATTTCATAGCATGTGTATATAGCATAGTGTAAAACATATTTTTTTTAAACAATCAAGCAATTATGAATTTCAAATTAAAAGCTTAGGCATAGGGGACCTACATCAACATGTCGCTGCTTGAAGACGAACATTCAAACTGATCCTTGGCACATACATGCACATTCATTTATACATATATATATACACCCCTAGGTGCATTGCACATATTCTCTGCGCCATGAGGGAATATGCACAATGAGGGAATCTCTATATATATGTCTTACCGTATGCATGTACATGCAGGGATCCTCGATACCCGTGACCCAAAATCATTGCAGCGAGGTACAACACACTACACATATAATTTAATGAAATAATTCAAACACATAATCAAACATTTTACCAATTTATAAAACATTTCAGCATGCTCAAAGTGGTACATTTTCCATCAAAAATTCTTTTCCAGCACCCACGCACCTCAAGTACCCACAAAAACACATTTTGCACTACACAAACAATTAATTGAACACTTACAATGATTGTCACAACAATATCCGTACACATATACCCTTATATGTATGCTCAAACCCACTTTTTGTAAACATACACACACCAAAACAATATACAAACATGTTTCACACACTTTACAAGATTTAATAAACCACTTAAAAATTTTATAAAACAACTCCAAGCGGTACTACAAGACATTGAACACAAAAACCCACCCCAAAACCTCTTCTAAGGAGAAACGCACACCACTCAATTGTCAAAACAGAAAATGCAGCCCATGCGCAACATAATGAACTAAATGCACAGTTTGAAAAGACGTTCTTTTTTTATAATAAAAAAAATGCTACGAAAATTTATTAAAGAGATTTCAAACATGTCACAAACTTTGAATATATAAAGAAAAGAAAACTCATCCAAAACCATTTTCAAGACTAAACACACTTTTGACCCCACACCAAAATGTCCACTTCATAAACTGCACTTTCAAATACGCAAACTGCACAATTTATCGGCGCTGATAAACAGCCCAAAGTGGGTTTTGAAAATAAAATAAACTAACACCACTTAAACATGATACTCAAAATTTAAATGCACATTGAAACCAAATCAACAACAATTTCACAGCATGAAAAATAATTAAAAACAGTGCTGATTTAATTAAATAAGAAAGTGAAATCATCATATAAAAATTGTGAGCGGAACCACCTACCTCGGGGAAGAACGCCTCAAAACTCTGTGTGAAACTTCCACTACATGACCATCTTGCCACCAACAAAATCAAATAAACCCTAAAATAAGAAATTGAACCAAACTCAAGATCAAACCAAATACACCATAATAAAACTAAACCCCATGATAAACCCTAATTTAAAACCATAATTGATGAAAACCTAAAAACCCCAAATTAAATGAACCAAAACCCTAGATCGGAGAAAGGTCTTACCCAAGGGAAGTCACGTGAAAGCAAAGGGGGTCATCGGAGGGAGACGACATTGGCGGCTAGTTGGGTCGCAAAACAAGGGGGCCGCCGGTTGATGGGTGCGTGCGAGCCGCTGGTTGAGAGGGAGGCGCGGCGCGAGTTAAGTCCGCCGGAGGAGGAGGCTGCGATGGCTGCATAGCGGGAGGCCGGGAGGCAGGGCGGCGCACCATGGGAGAGGGAGGCCGGGAGGCAGGGTGGCGCACCATGGGAGAGGGAGGCTGGGTCAGTGCGATGCGATCTGAAATGTAGGTTTGGCACGAGGCAACGGCGTCGCGGGTCGCCAGGGGGGGAGAGGGCAGCAGCGGCGCAGGGAGGGGATAGCCGCCGGTGGTTCGGTGTGCTGGAGGAGTGCGGCGGCGGCGCGAGTAGTGGAAGAAGGAGATCCGTCGGCGCTTAGTGTTAGGCAAGGAGGCATGCTGCGCAAAACAAGAGGGGGGAGGGGCGTTGTGCGCGACGCACAGGGAGGGATACAGTAAGGAAAAAAAATAAAAACAAGAAAAGGAAGGAAAGAAAAAAAATAAAAGAAAAGAAAGAAATAAGATAAGAAATAAATTAAAAGAAAGAAAACAATAAAACAAATAAAAATTTAATAAATGGTGATAATAATAAACTTAATATACTTAACAAAATTAATGGAGAGTTAATAATAATAACTTAATTATAATTATGCTATATTAATAAACTTGGTGAGCATAATAATAATAATAATAATAATAATAATAATAATAATTACCATAATTATGATTATTAAAATACATCATTAAAATAATTTTATTTATCCATATTAAACATGAGGCAGGCCGCACGGTGACCAGGGCAAAGCCGCACAGCTTTGAAAATGCTCTACCCATGCACTGGATGTGTCAAGGGAAAAACATTCATTCGTCAACAAAATGAAAAAATTTAAAACAGGCTTGATCCGTAGTTTGATGGAAAATTTAAGTCTGATAAAATAATGAAATAATATTAATTTAAAAGTTCGGGTGTGACATTATATTATTTTCGAAATAGTTTGAGGTCTGTAAAATTATATTTGATTTTTTAATTGTCAAAAAAGGAGATACTGTTGACTAGATCCTCCCAATGTTATTTATGTTTTTATTATTTATACCCCTTACAGTATTACATTTAATATCTGTTTTGAAAATATACACAATAGTTTATTTATTTAATATTATACATGTTGTAGAAGAATATAATGTTGTTGAATTTTTGTATTAGATATTGTTAATTTGGGTATTATTTTTTTATAAGGAATTTTCATAAGTCTAGGATTTATTTAAGGTATGAATCATTATTTTTATGAATCGATTCATATTATATATCAGGTTACAAAAACATTGAATGTATTTATATGTTATGAATGAACTAACTTGTTACTCAGTATATGTTTTTGAATTTCTCTATCTATTTCTTCTAACATATAATGCAATTTTTTTATGTATTATTCACAAATCTTATGCATTGAATACTTTAAACGTAAAAATTCTTCATAGAAAAAATACTTTTATTAAATTTTAACATATAAAATATGTTTCAATGTGCATAGAACTTTTTAATTTGTTTTTTATCAATTGAAATAGAATTATTTAATCTTTTTTATTATTTTTTCTAATTATAATTATATATGTTTAAAAAATTATTCACGTTTTTTGGTTTTTTTTAAATAATTTTTGAGAAAATAATCATCAATATGATTTGAGGAATGAAACATTCACTAAATCGAGTAAGCTAAATTAATTTATGTGTCAGATTATCTTAAAATAAGTTGAAATGATATTTATGTTTTTTAGAATATTAACTTTACATAATTTGATAATAAAACATAGATGTTTAAGAATGATCACTATATAAACTATAAATTTACCCATATTAAGATATGAATAATACCTATATAGAATGAATCTTGCACAAATCATCCTTATGAAAATAATGTAGTGTATAAAAACAATACTTATGAAAATATTTCTTACAAATATTTATGTTTACATAGAATATAAAATGATACACACATAATTTTAAATTTATTCTTAAAAAAATAGGATTACAACACATTATATGATATTTATTGTTTCTACTCTGTATATTTAGGGAAAATAATTTTTAAATCTATTATTTTGTTTATTTAATTTTTATTAATTACTAATTATCAGAATATGTAACTAAAATTCAATATTTTTTAATATTTCAAGGAGATTAACCATCCAACAGCTAGAAAGCCTTCATTTTTTTATTTTGATAAACCCCCATTTATGGGAAAAGGGGGAAACCCGCACAGACATCATGGAAATAATACAAATCACACCTGAAAGACAAGAAAATAAAACCAGTATAAAAACATGAAGCTCTTGTATCCCAGCACATGAATATGATGAAGCTCTCCATTATAGCAAGGATATTCACCAAGCAAGTGTCTTGTGTCAAAGAATAGGCGTGATCCAATGGAAAAAAGACATAACCTCTCAAACAACCAAATCCATAATTATTTGCAAAGATGAGATGCATGCTATGAATCCTCCTTTAAATCCTATTCCATGTGGTAAATATGGTTGCACTATCTTCCCACCATTGAGATCATTGGAATGATCACAAAACAAATATTCTCCAACCCTTTCACCATTCAATGGAGAACCAACATCATGGCATGATGAACCCTTTCACACACCACAAGACTCATGACACCACTACAGTAACCCAAAAGGACGGAAGACAATCCCAGTAATGCAAAGCCAATCCATCATCACCTGGGATTGATGGATCAACACCACACCAAAGGAACATTTCCAATGAGGGGGTTTGGGTGGTTCTTTACAAGAAAATCCACTCGGGGAATTAATCCTCTCTAATTAGAATTGAAAACAAACCCTCATCATATTCCAAAATTGTGCCTCTACTAGAAAAGGATATTGTAATTTGGTTGTAACTTCCCTTAAGAAGTCATCATTTAAGTGGGTATAATTTCTATAAATGATAGAGAAGAGTTATTAGTTGAAATATGACAACTTTCATTTAAATTATAATAAAAACATTTATGGTAATATATATAATTTAATGATGATTTAATATTTAATCTCTACTTAATCATAAAACATAATTAGATGTTAATTTCACCCCCTCATGACCATTCATCCATATTTCTATCTATGAAAAATATTGGTGTAGAATTGGTGAGTTCTATTAGAGTTTTAGGGGTCACTAAGATTCCCCATCATTAAACTAGGAATGTTTTATGGCTAAAATTCTAATGTGGTAGTATAATTAATTGAAAATAGTTAATATTTACATTTATTTACAACATGGAAAATATAATTATGGGTTACACAATTTATATATCATAAAATATGAAAAATAGGTATTCTATTGATTATATATATCATAAGGGGTGTGACTCAAGGAAACTCACTGTGTAAGGAAGGATATGTAACTCGACTATGTCCAAATTATACACGATGACTAATTAGATAGCAAAAAAATTAAAATAAGCTATTATATATTTCATGTATAATAGATTATAATCATTTTCATATACTTTATTTACACACTATCTAACCAAGGTGATAATATACAACATGTGATCCTAAGTGACACATCTTGTGCTTCAGAGACATAACTCATTTTTTTTGGGCAATACACATCGAAGTAGACAATAAACCATATATACATTGAGTAAAATAATGGTATGCATGAACCCTATACAATCGTCTCATGTAAAGAACAAATTATATGTAACTGAAAGATACTGTGTACCCGAGAATTTTAGTCCAATATGTACCAATAGTATATTTGAAAATGGAGTAATGAATCTCATATTTTATACACCCTATACACAATACATGTACATTAATTCCACATGGCCTTCATAATAATTATTTTTAGTAATAAATATATGTTATATACATGAAATTTATTAAATAGAACATAATATGTGGTAATCCATTCATAGTTTTTTATCATATCTTCTCACCTAGGTGACAGATTTTGACAAATATGATATCCATTCCTAGTGTTTTTACACGTAGATTAGAATGGCCTATGTTTTATCAATTGTAGGGATAATTTATCATGGTTTGGGGTAGATAGTGGTCAACATATTTGAGGATTCATTATAGAAGAATGATTTTTGGTTTAATCAATAGTGTTAGTAAACCAAAGGATGTTGTTGTGAGGATTGGAAGTAGGACCCCTATATGTATTATTATTTTGAGAACATATTAATGGATAAAGGGATGTAAGACAACCAATTTTATAGTGTGGTTATGCCATTAAATCATGGTTTCAATACCCTCCCATCCATATCTATGATCTATGAGTCCACTATAATAAAACTATAGTTAGTAATCATCCTTATGAAAGGTAATATGTCATCTACCTATATAGGTTGGTGTATTTTCTCACAATATGTGGCATAGTTTCTCTTTTATATAGGGATTGGCACCCACATGGATAATATATATAATATGGGAGTCAGAATTCAACTATTAGGATTACAAAGAGGTAGTAGGGATGTCTTGGAGTCTAGGTCGTTGTGATATTTAGTGATTTAGATATTCTGGGACTCGAAATAACATAGAAATATTGTGTTTCCATTTTTATATGATATATATTTGGTATATATACATTATTATTTACAAATCATTCAATACATTAATTATCACTAGCTACATATGAGATATGATCCTTCATAGAGATGATCAATGAGGTTTGGCGTCCCACCGTAATTTATGATGGTTATGAATTTGGAACTTATAGGATAATTATGGGTTTCATTCAATTATCATAGATTAAGGGGTTGAGCTGACATGTTGTTTAAATTTTTTTTTGTTTTCTGTGTGTTTTATTATATATGTCCATACTCACCATTGAAAATTCATTGGTCCCAAATGTGCTATGTCTATTTAAACATTTCATAACATATAAAATTTATTTAGTGTACATACATATTGATTTTCTATTAATTTCAATGCATGGTGTCATGCAATAATTTTTTTTAACAATGGATTTTATTGAAGCTCATTCTTGATGATTATTTAGTTATGAGATGTATTCTTTTTCTTAGAGTCGGTTGAACCTGGTGAGTTTTTATTTGTGTATTTTTATAGCCTGATGATTATTTTTCTTGTTTTGTTTTATTATATAGTTCTTTTTTCACACATTCATGTGTTATATATAAACACCCATAATTTTATGAAATTAATATTTTTTGAAATAAATTTTATCTTTTATATATTTTTTGTGACACACAACACTAATATTATATTTTGTTACATGTAACAATGATTATACCATACATTACATAAAAAACTATTTATTTCTTACGTTATACATAATACAGAGTATAGCTTTTTTTTAAACTCAACACAGATTTTAAATGAATCCTGATATTCTATTAGAATATTATTATATAATAGTGATCACCTAGACATTAGAATGGTGGGTATGAGTAGTATTAAAAAACTAAAAAATATATTTTGTTTAAAAATTTATATATAAAGAATTATTTTTTGATCAATAAGTTATAAATGAAAATAAAATCCACTTTGAAAATTAAGGAAATCGTTTTCTGAAAAAAAAAACAATTTTTGTTCAGATAAATGCAATTTATGTTAATTAATTATGCCAATCACTTTTGTGTATGATTTTAATTAAATTAATATATAATATATTATATCAACTAATTTAACTTTACTCTAACATGTTTCTTAATAAGACATAATAATCAATACAATTTTAATCATTAAAATGGGATTTTTCTACAAAATAGTTTTCTCACCATTTTAAAGTATACATGTTTCAAAAGTAAATATTTACAATTTTCTAAAAAAAATTAATAAATTAAAATTAATTTCTAAAATAATCATATATAATTAGATTATGGATAATTTTCATCATTTTTCTGAAAAGTTTCATTTTTTGGAATATTCAAAATTACTGAATTTTTATTTAAAACTTACTTTTTTTTTATATATTTGTAAAGTTAAGTTATAATTTAAATTGGTTTCCAAGAATAATTTGTTCAATTAAAAATATATTAATCTAATTTTTTTCATTGGAATCAATTTTATAGTGATATTAGATAGAAAAACTTTGTTGACTTTTGATACTTTTTTATTTGAAAACCAACTTTCTCATCACATCACTAGGATTTATTATAAATAAAAACTCATCCACATATTTGAATGAAATTTGGGAAAATGTATTTCATAATTGGAATATGAATAATTTCTAATTTATAATATGGTGAACATTAATTTTTACCAAAATTAATAATTTCTGTAATCGAAATCGATTACCTAGGTTAATGTGAAAATGGGTTTATAAGAGGATAAACAAAAAATATAAGGATAAAAATAACTTATAAATATGTATAAAAATTATTTTATAGAAATATTTATACAATTTAACCTATATGAATTTAATATGGTCAATTTTTTAACCTTTAATCTATGAAAAAATATGGGATCACTCAATTCTTTTCAAAAATACCATGTGTGTCCCCCCCACTTATAAAATTACACCCTTCTCTTCTATTTATCACACTTTAAACAATTTAAGTTTGGGTAATAACATAAAAAATAAATTAAAAACATACTTTCTATAATTTTATAAGACTAATATTGAAAATAAATCCAACAATGTAAGAATTTTAGTTAATACATAAGGAGGATAACCGAATATTGGTTTACAGTCATCAACAAGAATTTTTGTTTTATTTCTCCCTCCACCAACATAAATTTATATTATACCAATATTATATAATAATATCATTAAATTCTAAATAATGATATTTTTTATGATAATTAAATTAGCTAAAATCATCTCTGTATCGATCAAATGTGTTATGAAATCATTGTTCCTATGTACGATGGACTACCGGATCCTGAGCCAATGTCATTCATTTTTTACATCACCACCTGTAACAGATGGACATAATAATAGATTTATTGTTTTTATATGATATATATATTATATTATTATTATTTTATAATTTTTATATCAAACATACCTTCATGATTTCAATTTTGTGGAATTTGATAACGTCACTCGGGTGTACGGTGGACTACAGCCTCACGAAGAGATGTGATTCATTCACGCTTCACATGGAATGTTATAAGGAAGGGTTTAGAATTTTTTTTGAAAATATAACTTAAAAATTATTATATAATTATAATATTAATATCACTTTATTTTATTTCTTTGAATTTGAAAATAAAATGGAAACTATGTTCACGCATATGCATGGAAAGTTGTCTCCCTGAATGCGGTATTTAATTTTCTATCAATAAATTTAATAGATTACATTGAATAAATATATAAGATAGTTTAATAAAGGATGAACTTATAGAGATTATGGAACCATGTTCATTGTAATATGACCAAAAATAATAGAAAAACATATATCAAAAATAAAATGGTTATTACAAGAAACTTGACATTAACATGGGATTATTAATAAATGGTTAATAGAAAGATATAATTAAATTATATATGGTATTATATATGACATTATGGTTCTATAATATATTTATAATATAATTATATTTATTATACATGAGTTATGATTAATAATGACCGAATTCGATACTTATGTTAAGGGGATTTCTTGTCTCACTTTTATTTCTAAGATACTTTTTCCATATTCACCACTCATTTGTTTTGGATAGTTCATATACTTCCCTATGAAATTATATATCATGAATCTACCTCAGTTCATGATAATTAATTTTTATATTCATTTTGTTTTCTCATGGGTATTAAAATTCATGTCTTACTCAATAATAAAATATTTTCATCTCAATTTTACTTTATGAGAATAAATGCCTTATCCACCACATGATTATTTTTAATGGTGTGTATAATTCCCACGATTATATTTTTTGATTATTATATATAAAATTATATGTATTTACATTTCCTTTTTAGGATCTATCTATATTGGAGATTATGTTTCCAAATATTTCAAATGAGTGTGGGGGTTTTATCTCATTTTTCATTGTTTTAGATGTATGTTATGTTATGAATGAGAGGTGTATATAAAGCCCTATTGGCATGTAATATCATGAATTTAGTCATTATTATTATAGTTTGTTCTTTACTTTAAAATATTCTATCAATTGAATTAATATTCAATTATACCATTGTGGTAAATATTTCATTCTTGCAGCTCATCGTTTATCGGGCTTTATAATGAATATTATTCAAATGATAAAATCTTATGATCCATATCTCATGAAATCATGAATTTTATTATCCTATAGTTATTAATGATATTTTAAATTAAAAGTTCCATTTTACCACTCTTTTATACATTAAATAATCAATAAATTATTTTAATAAAATATGTCTTTATTTCTCCATTCCATTAAAAATTTGATTACATTCAAATCCATTATTTGAAGAAAATGTTTTCAATTTTTTTTATTATTCTCATATACATTGTAAAATATATTTTTACCCATATTTGACATTTAAAAAAAATTAAATGAATCCTCAATCATTTTTTTAAAAATACCTTGTTGGATTTTGCTAAAAAATTGAATGCATGCATCATTTTAACATGTACGGAATAGATGTAATTCTCAGACTCATGACCAATCATTGAATTATAGTATCCTTTATAAGCTTTCAAGGATAATTTAAAATAAATAGATTTCAAAAAAATATATGTTTTAAAACATTAATGTTGAAAGGATATTTTCCTCATATAAATTTTCAAATTATTTGTATCTGATTCCTTTAAAATAATTCATTGTTATTTTCAATGAAATTTATTTTCAAATGGTTTTATGTTTTTTTTAAATAATCTTCATAAAAACATTATTTTCTCAGGAAATATTTTAAATAATATTTCAAAATTATTTTCCATTTATAATGAAATTTGTTAATGTACCTACTTTTTACATGGGATATGAACTAAGTATATCATCTATACTCTTTCTCATATATTTTTTATGAAAAGATGTTTATGAAACTGAATTCCTTTACATGGGTTATACCATGACACAATTATTTTGAGACCCAATTCTAAAAAATAGAAAATAGAGATATACCAATGGTTTTATTACAATGTATTAAAATACTATTGGTATAAGTCCCTCTGTAGTAATAGTTTAGACAAACCATTGGTGTATGGTTTTTATGCCATAGGTAGAGAATTAGTTATTGTAAAACTGTTGGTATACATAAGTTTATACAATGGTTTTTTTGAAAAAATTTGTATAGTGTATGGGTTTGCCAATGGTTTTAAAACAATATTGGTATATACATTCCTTCTTTAACATTCCACACGTCCTCCCTCCTCACATTTTATTACCACCCAGATCAAACCCTATGTCCGAGTGGTCTTCGATTTTATTCCCCAACAACATCAATATATCATTAATTCATATTTTAATTTAATTTTTCTTCAACATCAAATTCATGAGTTATAAATACTTAACATATTTAAATAACTATTATTTTTATCTTGGTCTAAAACATTAAAAAATATTTATTTTGGGTTTTTTTGTTGTGGATATGCAGATAATTTCCCATTTATTGAATCTCTCCCTTTATTTTAATAGTAATGACAGTAGGGAGAATATTAATTCTATTATAAACTAATAGATCATATCTACATAGACTCTCTTCTTACAAATTTTATTAGATTATTTTTATTTTACTGTTGCTGAGGAAGATTTTTTATTTGGATCTTCCTTTTAAAAACCCGAATAACCTCAAACAATTTTAGATTTGACCATTTTGAATGGATTTAAATGAATAATTTTTATTTTTGTGTGACTGTACATTTCATGTATTGATTTCATTAACGGGACAAAACCTATGAAGTATTTCATTAGATTGAATAATTTTATTGTATGTATTGAATGTCCTGCCATGAATTTTTGTAATATTCATCAAGAATTTCAGTTGAATAGGGGAGCAAGAAAATTCCATTTGTGATAATGTATACATTACATGGTGGATATGTAGAAGATATTCCCATAAACATTAATCATCTGTATTAATGTACTTGTTTTGAATGGATTGTATGTTAATCTTAGTTGAAGTATATTTTCAAAATACTATGGATTCCAACTGAAATTTTTGTATAGTATTTCATTCTTCATCAACACATATTGGTGAAAACATGTTTCACCCCATTTTTTTAATTTACAATTTTATTTGTAATTAAAATTTTTAGGGGATATGATTTGGTCTTATAACTCATATCTCACAGTTCCACTGTATATATATATATATTCATCATTAATATCCCACAAGAGATACCATGTTTATCATTTATTTAGTGAATAACAAATTGATGTGTTTTGAAAATATAGTTACAAGCATTATAGTCTCTTCTTTTTAGTCTTGACCCAAAAGAGATGATGTTTATGAGTTTCATGGTTCTTTATAGTCTATCATAAATTTTTACAATAAATCATTATTATAGGAGCACTGAAAAAAAAATAATTTATGTTTTTGGATTATGTAATAGTAAAATATCTCAACATATTTTTTTAATGGTACATGTTTTATATTTTTAGAATGACTAAAATATTATATATTCAATTACATAATATATATATATTTCATGATATGAGATTTTTTATGAATGTGAGGCTACATTTTCTAGAAATTATATGGTTGGATTTTAAATAATATACAACCATTTTTAATAGAAAAAAATTTAGATATATACCTCGAACTATTTGAAATTAATTATTTATATAATTTGAATATTTGAATTTTAATAATTAATCACACTAATATAACATTTATAAATGCTAATTTGAGACACTATTTGAGGGTAATAGTCATATAATAAATTTATCACCAAATTTTTGATTTTATTTTTTTGAAAACATTGTGTATTAAAGGTCACCCTGTCTGAATAAAATGATATAGTTTGAGTGTTAGTATGAGAAATGTTTTTGAAAATCATAGTATACCATTGAGTTAGTGTAAATATCAGAAACCACACTTCTAGATTCATCACGAGAACATGATATGTATTTTGTTTTATAAAATATAATAGAAAAAAATACTTAGTAGAATATATAATCGAGGAACTTTTTAGGTCTAGGTTTTAAAGGATTAGACAAATTATACATTAAATCAGAGTTTACGAAAATAATTAAAAAATAACTAATTAGATTCATGTACACTATAATATTAATTTTACTTTTAAATTTTAAGGAATTTTGTTAATAAAATTTTAGAAACATGGGATGATTGAAAAAATCATAGTAAGGTACATAAAGAAACAAAAATATTTAGTCCAGTGAATACATGAAATCCATTAAAACCAATTTTTCTTGAAAATTGATAACAATATATAGAAATATCAATTTGTAACCTTGATACATCATTACCATATCAATCATACTCTCGCACATATAAATTAGATTACCTTACAGTTGCATTTTATATCTGTAGTACCCAATTTATTTCATATCTATAATTGGGCTCACCCATCTTATCTTGAGGTATAATGGACTCAACCCAACATACCCTGAACTATAATGGGTCTAAACCCATAATATCTTGAGATATAATTTACTAAACCCAATATATATTGAGCTATAATGGGCTCATGACATAGTTAAATTTTCGATGTAATAAATCATTAATAAAAATTTTGATTACTCATTAAACCCATAAGCAAAATAGATTAAGGTTTCAAAGTACACAATTTCGTAATAACCACACTAAAAATATAAAATCCATGCATTGGAAATCATATTATTCATAAATAAAATTTACAAAATCTAATAAAAATATTATACTAATAAATTTTTAAAAAAGTAGAAAAGACCTCAAATTCCATATATAAAAAAATATTTTTGAATTTTTTAAAAGATACATATAAAAAGATTTTAAACAGAATGTCCCTTAGATAACAAATGGAAAAGATCAATTTTCAAAACACATAAAAGAAATTAAATTATTAATACACATATATATACACTCGTAAAAATATTTTTGGTGAAATGAACATAAAATATAAATATTTAGAAGAATAAATCTTCAAAACATTTAGATCAATGTTTTAGTTAAATACTCCCTTTCC
This sequence comes from Viscum album, assembly GCA_963277665.1. Taxonomy (NCBI): domain Eukaryota; kingdom Viridiplantae; phylum Streptophyta; class Magnoliopsida; order Santalales; family Viscaceae; genus Viscum; species Viscum album. The sequence continues at coordinate 881,420,229 of OY728143.1, read as the reverse complement.
TCAGGTTAGAAATCAATAAAAAAAATTCAAAACTCTTGTATAATGGTTTTATTACTGTGATTGATTTATTATAGAACAAAAATTAGGTTTATAATTCTTTACATTATCATCTTAAAAAATTTTCCATCCATTTATTAATAATAATTTTTTATTGTCATTGTTTCCGATATGTTCTTTACATGGGTTCCATGGTCGAGTTTTTATGGGAATCATTAAAAAAAGAAATAATACTCCACTTGTGAGATGATATCTATTAATTTCATTTTAAACTATTAATATTGAATATAAAACTTCTTTTGATTGTGATAAATGTGAGATGAAAAATCATCATCCACGAAGGTAATAAATTGACGCACCATGAATGAAGATTTTATTATTTGTGAATAATATGAGAAAATAAGAGATTTTATGATGAATACATCATCAAAACAACCAAACTCTAGTACATATATATATATATATATATATATATATATATTATACTATAGTTTTAAAAAATCATTTCATAGGAGGTGAGGATATGGTAGAATTGAAAACATATTTAAATGAGAAGAAAAATGAATCTTACTTCTCAGAAATTTCTTCTTGAGAACCTCCTCAAGGATCTTGGATGTTGCATTTTTGTGAGACCAAGAGAAATATAATGTGTAAAGGGTTTATAATAAGGTATATGGGTAGATAATATTCAAGAAATAAGGCTCATGGTGATGAATATTTGTGAAGGAAGGATCTCGCTTTTATATGTGATGTGAGGGGTGGCTTATGAATTACTTAAATTACTAAAATACAATAACATTATTATTTGTTTTAAGACATAAAAATTGTCTCAAAATAATAGGATATCCCATTTTAGATGGAATCATTTATTTTTTTCCTTTTTGATGTATTTTTAAATAAATTAATAAAATATTTTAATCATGGAAAAATAATTTTTTTAAATTAAGAATATTCACACTCTTGACATTAAGGACAAAAAATGATTACAATTTGAATTATAGTTTTTATTAAATATTATACATATAATATGTACCTATAAAATCATTAATTAACTCAAAAAATAAGAAATTATATTTATTGTTTATTTTTAAATCGTCCATTTGTTTTATTCATTAATTAAATATTACTTACAACATAATTTTTCAATCCATTAATGTAAATAGTTATTACATAAAATCTTAAATTAAAATATAATGAGAAATATAATTCTAATATAATTCCAAATATTTTTCTGGTTTGAATTTTTTTTTGGAAAACCTCATAATAAAATATTATAATAATTGAAAATTGTAGTTTGAACAAGTTATATTTCTTTTTAATAAAATAATATAAAGGGACTAATGTGACATATCTAGGTCCATAATATCACCAATTCAAAAAGTAGATATTGGAAAAATTTTACACATCTATTTAAATATATACAGTTTATGGGTCAATTATGTTTTATTATAAATTTAATTAAAAGAATTTATTAAATTTTTTCTCCAGTATGCACAAGCATTTCATAGGAGTTAATGTAAAATTTTAATATATAAAAAATTAAAATTAATTACTATCATAAAAATAAAATAATTAGGTTAAAAATAAATATCTGTATTATTTCATTATTTGTATTCACTCATATACATTTCAAAACAACATATTAACTTTGTTATTTTGTCTATTTATTCCCTCCACAAAAAATTCACATGAATTTGGATAAGATTAATGTTATAAAAATATAAATTTATAAATTAATATAAAAAACATTAATAATACATAATAACTAATAAATTAGTCTTTAAAATAATTTTAATCACTTATTTATTATTTAAAATGATAAAAAATTTGACATTTTTAATACGACACAGGTGATGCATCGGCATTGAAAATAATTTCCATACATATCATGAATGGAATATAATTTTCATGTTATAAGTTATTTATGTGCAATATTCATCTTATAAAATCATTATTTAATTATTAAATAAATTTAATAAATTTATATCACAATTATGTCTTCAAGATGCCATAGAAAAAATTACCGTATTTAAAAATATTTTTTTTTACTAATCACCAAAAATTAAACATTTTCAAAAAAATTAATAATATTCATAAAAATATAATTTTAACAATATAAATTCAAAAATTATATTTTTATTCAAATTAAATTTTAATTATTTCAAAATTAATTTTATAAAAAATAACGGTACAATAAATTATTTATTTTAATAATTACTTAACACAATGAATATAACTATATATTTTTAATAACACTAATGAATATGATTATATAAATAATTAGTTTCTAACATTCTCCACCCAACCCCCCTTAAATGGATTGTCCCTTCACAATTCATTCATTATACTTATAATTCTGAATTTATATATTGATAACTAAGATGAACAATTTTCGTATGTGTTCTAAATTAAATAGATCCTTAAAAGTAAATTAAACCACTAATTTGTTTAAATGACAACGTCTAATCTCTAAATTTTTCTAGACCATTCCTGTAATACAAAATGTTAATTTGTAAACCTACACTTATGGATTTAGGAATAAAAATTCTATGTATTTTTTAAATGATAATTGCAAAAATACACAGTACATTAAACAATTAAGGGCCTCTTCCGGTTTAGGATTTGGATGATGATATAAACCATACCTTAAATGAGAGTTTATAAAAATAAAAAAAACTATTAGATTCATCTACACTAGAAGCTTAACATTCCTTTTCTCTTCTATGAGATCACGTGAAAATCATTTTAAAAGCATGGGATGAGCACAAAAAATATTTTAAGGGACATAAATAATGAAAATAATTAGACCATGGAATACATGAAAATATATTAAAACCCAATTTTAAAAAACACATAATAATACATAGAAATTCATAAAGTAATAATGGTAAATAATTTCCATATCAATCTTATATTCACAGTTAAGAATAAAAAACCATACGGAAAAATTTTATATCTAGAGTACTCAATGCATTGAAACCCTATAATGGGGTTTACCCTATGTATCTTGAGGTATAATTAGCTCAACTGATAAAATATTGAGATATAATAGAGCTGAACCCATCATATCATGAGCTATAATCATCTCAAACCAACATATCCTGAGCTATAATGGGATCAACCCATAACTAACAATTTCCAAGGAACATATCCTGAATAAAACTTATGATAAATCATTTAAAACCTTGAGGATAGAACAATATGTTTAGAAAATAATTTTTTTCATAAAAATCACATTAAAAATAAAAAATCCAGGAAAATTAAATAATATTATTCAAAAATAACATTGAAAAAATAATAAAAAACAATATAATAATAAATATTCTTAAAAGAAATAGAAATCTCCCATGCCGTATATAAAAACAATATTATTGAATTTCAAAAAAGAGACATTTAGGTGGAATTTAAAAGAAAGTATTGTTACATAATAGATGAAAAAGCTCTATTTTTAAAAACTATAATATAAATTAAAACAATAATACCCATATAGATATATTCAGAAAAAAAATTAATAGATGGACAAAAGAAGAAAGATTTATAAGAATAAATCTTTAAAACATTTAAATTAATGTTTTAGTTAAAGGGTCCCCTATATCAGGTTTTTTTCCTTAAAATGTGTTCAAACCTCCCTTATAATTGTTTTAATAATGTTATTAATTTATTAAAAAACAAATTTCATGTTTATAATTTCATATATTGTCTATTTATAATGTTTTCAATTGGGTTATTTTCAGGGATTATAGAATTATATTATTATGGAAATCATTATCAAAAAGAAATAATACACCCTAATTGAGAATATATATATATATATAGCTATGTTTAAACCATTTCAACAGAATATAAAACTTTTGATTATTGAGGTAAAAGGGAAATAGTAAATCATCATCCTAGATGGCAGTGAATTGACATACAATGGGTATAAATTTCTTCATATAAGAAAAAAGAAGAAAATTAAAAAAAATTATGCATATACTATAAAAAACAAAATTAATGTATATATATGATACTATATTTATCATGAATCATTGGATAGGAGGTGAGGATATGGTAGAAGTGAAAATGAATTTAAAAGTGAAAAAAAAAAGTAATCTTACTTCATGGAAATTTCCCTTTGAGAACCTTTTCATGGTTCATGGAGGTTGTATTTTTGTGAGACTATGAGAAATATAATGTGTAAGAAGATGAGTAAAATTTACAGTTTTAGAGTATATTTGATAAATAAATCTCAAGGTGATGATTAGTTGTAAAGGAAGGTGCATCCTTTTATAAGTGAGGTGAGGGTCAACATATGAATTGCTCAAAATTTTGAAAAATAATAAATTTATTGTATGAATAAGGACTTCTAATATGAATAAATTTCTTCAAATATCCCATTTTAGAAGGTATATTATCCTATTATTCTTTTTTTTTTGTTTTTTTTAAATAATTTCTTAAAATATTTTATTCATTGAAAAATAATTTATTCAAATTAAAATATACTCACAATCATGACATAAAGAACATCAAAAAACGTTTTCAATTAAAATTAAATTTTTTATTATATCATATGCATATTATAATTACCTACATAAATCTTTTATTGACTTAAAAATATTTTATTATATTTATTTTAGTATTTTTAAAATCATAAATTTGATTTATTCATTAATTAAACATTTACAACATCAAAATTGTTCAATCCATTAATATAATTATGTATTATGTAAAAATTTTAAATAAAAATATGTGATAATTGAAATTATATTATATTTAGAAATATTATTATTTTTCAAAAAAAACATATGAACCAAATTTATATTAAAATATTAAACTAATTGAAAATTATAGTGTGAACAAGCTGTCTTTCTTTTTAATAAAACAATATAAAGGGACTATTGTGATCCATGTGGGTCCAAAATGTCCCTAATTAAAATAAAAATATATATATTAGACGAAATAAACATATAAAAGTAAATTTATATAGTTTATAGGTCAATTATGTATTCTTATAACTTAAAATAATTTAATTTTTTTCTTCAACTTACATGAGAATTGCATTAGAATTACAGGACCGTTAATGTTAATTTTTAAATACAAAAAAATTAAAAATAAAATACTATCATAAATATAAGTTAATTATGTTTAAAATAAAATTATAGACTCGTTAATTATTTATATTCACTCACATACATGTTAAAACAACATCTTAAATTTATTATTTGGTCCTTTATTTCCATTCACAAGCATTGCACATACATTTGGATAAGATTAATGTCATATAACTATAAAATTTTTAATTAATATCCAAAAAAGAAATAATACATACAATTTAATAAATTAGTATTGAAAAATATCTTTCTCGCTCAATTATTATTTAAAAAGAACCAAATTTGACATTGTCAATGCTACACATACACTACATCAGTACTCACGATAATTTTTAAACTTATCATGAATAAAATATAATATTCATGTTATAAGTCATTTATATAAAATATTACTCTTTTAATATAATTATTTAATTATTCAGTAAATTTAATAAATTTTATATCAAAATTATTTAATAATGACGTCGCAAAAAATAATGTATATAAAAAACTCTTTTTTGATACAATTCACCAATTATTTTTAAAATTTTAAAAAATTCGTAACATGATAATTTATACATTCTTAATAAAAAATGAAATTAATTTATTGAAATTAAAATTATATAATTAAAAAATTAATTTTTTTTAAATAAATAACAATTTAAAAAAATATTAAATAATTACATTACATAATAAATATAACTATCTAATTTCAAGAATAATAATAAATATGATTCTATAAATAACTAGGTTGTTGTAGTTAAAAAGAATAAATTGTAGAATATAATCCTTTAGGCTTTAACAAAGTGATTAATAAATTAATAGATGAGTGAATTAAATTAAATATACTATATGGGATTTCCAAAATAGTGAGATTGAAATAGTTTGGGAATCCTAGAAGTCTAACCCCTCTAGTTCATCACTTAGACTATATAGTGTTATTATAGATAGATGTCTTGGATTCCCATTTAAAAATTATAGATTAAGAAATCATATATAAAACATGTTATTTCATAAATAATTTATTTTTGAAGTTGAATCAGGTATGATAAATGGTACATGATATTTTTTATCTATCTTCTCAATCACTATTACAAACATAGATAATACCATAGTTGAAATGAGAAAGATTAATTTCTATAATTGATCGAGTGAGACTTATTTCTCAGGTTATATATGTATTATGTGGTTTTGTTTTCAATTGTTATTTTAATATAGATTCAAATTACACATAATGATTTTTTATTTTTTTTCTTGTATAATTTTATCTAAAATTTAATTAATCATCATAAAAGAAAATATTGTTTGGGGAAGAAGCGCCTTCAAATACATATTTGGTACCATAAGGGGAAAAGTAACAATGATATCTTATGAGGAAAATAATAGATTTCTTGAATGTGATTATCCATCAAAAAATAAAATCATTATGGAAATACACAATAGATGAAAAATATTAATAGGAATGGATTAAACTCCTTTGAAATATAGAAACCCCACGCCATATTTCATCCAATCCAAATATTTTAAAGGAATTATATTTTGATAAAGTAATTGTTTTCATTCCTAAATTAAAACCCTATAGAATAGTGTTCGGGATATGTACCTTGAATTAAATTTCTGATCAATGAATAGATACATTCAATAATGAATATAATAATTTTCCTAGTACGAGAATGAATTACAAAAATAAACATGTTGGGATATTTCACTTGGAGAATACCACCTTCATTGGTGTACAAAAATTTGGAATACATTTTCCCATTATTTCATACATTAATAAGACCCAGTATATAATAATGATAATCATGAAAGATCCATTAGAGTTATTTTTAGGTTAGATTCTAGAGGGAACGAATAGAACCAGTGATAATTTCAACTCTCTGTGGATGAAAAGATAACATTGATACTAATGAAACAGTTCTATTTTAAAGAATTATTGGAAATAATGTCTATTTTCTAAATCAAAATATTTTTCATTTGAGTAATTTATAAAAAAAATAATTATTTACATGTATAATAAAATGATCTTGATGATATAAAAGAGCATACAAGACTACACTAGGCTTCACTTTATTGATAGATCCACGCTCAAATTAAATAGCTACTCACTAAAACCAACCAGAAATAAATAAAAAGGAGAAATTTTTAAAGGATTTAACACCTATATGATGTCAGAGAAATAAATTATGGGAATTATAATACTAAATATTCTTTATGGTTTGTTTATATTTAACTCATGAGAGACTGAGGGATGTTCTCAATCCTCTGAGTGTATTTATTGTTTTGAGTTATTTTCAATGATCGACCTTATAGAAGGCATGTCTAAGGTCACTTTGCACCACTTTCATTAATAACTATCCATCCCAGTTAAGATAGGGTTTTTTCTCAATATTTAAAAATTAAACTTATCCACTATGTGATTGACCCACCCAAATGGTTTCAATTTACAATGAAAAGAATTGATCATTGTACATTTCTCATTATATGAAATTACAAGTAATGGGAAAATTCAAGGGTTTCAATATTGAATGATCTTCATACCTTTCATGGGTAAAATGGATTGATTATAGTTTTGATGTATATTTCAAGACTTCCTCACATATTTACATAATTAATATTAACTATTCAAAGACATGTGTAACCTAAATAGTGAAAACTGTTAATTTAGCCTAGTGAATGACTTTATAGAAATGTTATATTGTTTCCATTGAGTTCACCTTAAACTATTTACATTTATTTTGAGTTTTGTTATTTTTCCAATCTTGTATTATTAAAATAAAAATATAATTTTTTTTTAATGTATACATATCCCATAGGATAATAATCAAATATAAAAAATAGTATGTTGTCATTGAATTATGAAACTATAAATATTTCAAGAATGATCTGATTTCCACGAATATTTATAAACATTATACTCAGGTGACATGTTATGCTTTCTAGTATAGTTTTGTTCATAATTATAGCAAGAATGATTGGATATTAATATTTTCCAAACATTTTAATTGATCATTAATTATTCATTTTATTGAATGTATTAGATTTTTAAGATATATAAATTTTATTGTAGTTTATTTTTTGGTGTGGTATTAGATTTTTAAAATATTTATATTGTATTTTATAGTTTTTGTAGGTGTTTTTTATTTGGTAAAATGAGGGGAGGCTGTTGTATAGAATGTTGGAGGTGATTTAGGAAAAAGTAGGGGGGTCTACTATCTAGAATTGTCGATTAACCTATACCAATGGATTTTGTACTTTTTTTATAGTTTAAGGTTTTATGATCTATATAGTTGATTAAAAAATTGTTGGTATAGATATATACTAATAGATATCAATAATCTGTTGGTATAGTATAATTTCATGTGCCCTGTACCAATAGTTTTGGGAAAACTCATTTTATAGGCCTATACCCATTCCATAACTCCCAACAGTTTGTAAAACTGTTGCTATAGGCTATACCAATGGTTTTCTAGCCTATTCCAGTGGTATTAAAAAAGTGTTATAGATTAAGTATCCTTTATTTTCTTCTTGATTAGTCATTATTTTATGAAATTGTTATGAAACCTATATCTTTTCCATAGGTTAATATATGGTGAAATGTTTGTGAAACCCAATTTAATTTCATGGTAAATGATGTGCTAAACGTTTTATGATTTCATGGAATACATATTTATGAGTTTCAATATATGGATGGTGGGACCAATGACTCCCACCAATTTGCTAAGAAATTATTTATATCTCCTGAGATAAAATTGGGAAAAAGATTATGTGTTAGATCCACTTTGGGAAATAGGTGTGTCCATGTCCACTATAGGAAACTTATGTGTCCTGATCTACTCATGGAAATAGTATTCTCCTAATCCAATATGAAAAACAGGTGTATCCTAATCCACTATTAGAAATAGGTGTGTCTGGATCCACTATGTTGACAATATTGGTATAAACCATAGAAATTTTAAATGGTTTAAAATATTTTTTATGGGGACACCCATTTATGACACAAGACTTAGTTACTTATTTATTTATTTTGATTTTTTGCCCTTATAGGCCATGTTTTCAGGAATTATAAAGTTTTATTCCATGAATCAGGTTTAATATATATGATTGGTGGGTTATGATCTTCGTAATTTTTGTTCCTGATAACATACCATTATAGTTATCTAATAATTTCATATTATCATCTATTAATATCAATTATGCTTAACATTACTTAGAATTTGAGATCACCATTTGTGAAGATTCCTTTCCCCATGTTAAAAAGAATGGTTTTATATGGGGTATTTCCATGAAGATTAATAAATGATATGATATTTTTGGGAAACCAATGAAGATCATTCAAAAAATTAAGATATCGTGGTCTATGGTTCCAAATGCACTAAACTATTATGATCCTTAGGCATGTTTATTGGTAATATAACTAATATTCATCTAAAAAGATGTAATATCCAGGTTTTAGAAGCCTATGTCATTATAATTGGTATATATGAAATTGTGAAGTCAGCCATGGAAACTACTATGAGAAAAATATAGTGGGATCCCTAGGCATATTTCTGAGGTTTTTTCTTATGATGTATATAAGGATATCTCTATGTAATATTCCAAGAATATCGAAATTTCTTTGAATTTTGGTAAATGATAGAGTAAGTGGTTTTTATAAAAATAAAAACCAGTATGGATACTATATGTTGATGTGGCTATTTCATAGAGGTACCTAGGTATAATATCTTTGAAATTTGAGAATTAATATAGACTTGATCCTCACCTATTTCACAAAAATGGGCCTTGTCACACACATAGTTTGATACACCTTTGTGATATTCTTTTTAAATTCATAAGCTATTGACACATAATCATGAAGGGTTTTAAATGATTATTACTATTAATATACTAGGACAAACCCAAGGTTTCATTGTATAAAAATGTGTTCTCATTATTTATGCATCATATAATTGAATTTTCATGATGATTTGGTTTTAAACTATAATTAGTTTTTCTCATACTATGATTTATAGTGTTAGTTAATGGAGGGAACTAGGAGGAACATAGATAGAATTTAATGTGATGGATGATTTGATGATTAAAAGAAAAATTTGATGAAGACTGGAGTAAATGATTTCATGATTAAGGCTATTTTTTCCATTCAACGTGATTAACAACATGTACCTTAACAAACTCTAAGACTCACCAAAAAAGATAAGTAATTATTTCACCGAGAGATTGACTGAAGTTATCCATGGAGGAAAGAAGATTAATTTTCCTAAATTTCAATAATGGGGAATGAAGAACTCAAATAAATTTCTTAGGGGAACATAAATATGTGTTTTCTATGAAGAAGAAGGAAAAAATAAATTAAAATCACATGTAAAATTAATATTTTAGTTAAAGTAATGGATGAAAATAATGGTCTCCCTAATATATCATGATATTTTGAATGCGTTAAAAGAGGATAGTTTGGAATTATGAAAATCGATGTTCTAAGTGGAAATCTATTGAATAAAATCAGAAATTTTTTATGAGTACTAGTTTTTTTTATTATATCTAGGATACTATAAAAAATATTAATGTAAATACATGTTATATATTAAGATGAAAAACAATAGTTAATTTTATAATAAGGAATTTGAATGATTGAATTTTTTATGTATTGTAATTCAGAAATTATGCTATATAAATCATGAAATATATAATAATTTTTTAAATTAAGTTTTTTTTTATGGATTTCAAAGAATATTCTGAAAGATGTTGACGAAATAGAAAATTGATTCAATGGAAAGTTTATATTAAAGGAAAACAAATCATTAATGGAAATATTAACCTAAATATATTCTTAATGTTTAAATAATGATGTTGGGATATAGGGGTAGTTGATATAGATAAATTATATTAAAAATTACTGATGAAATAAACACTAATTAATGGTTTTTAGAAAGCTTTTTTTATGTTACCATTGATGGAGTTTAAACAAAATTGGATCTATGGAATATATTCAATAATTTTGGTTCATCATCATGAAATGAGGAATCAATCAGGTTTTCATTGAGGTTTTATGGTAATAAAGGTTATTTACATGATTAAAAATAATACATGATGAAGGTATTCACATGTTATATATATTCTAATTAATATCTACATTATGTTTTATGGGGGATTAATGAAATGTTTTTTTAATATTTTAGGACCTTCTTTCTAATGTTTTGGATTTTAATCATTTTGAAGGGTAATAAGGATAACCATTTATGAAATGGATTTAGTTGAACATTAAATGTATCTTATAATATTAATATAATATTTCACTATTTGAAAATTTATGGACAACATGTACTATCCCTTTTTTCAGTGATAATAACTATAGAAATTTAGAATGACTTGTCATTTTATTTATAGATCTTATGACATGTTATTACATCAGGAATAAAATATCCACCTTCATTTCCTTGAGTAAGTGATGAAGAGGAAATTGATAAGGGAAAAAACTAAGGGTGATATAGGGTTTATGAAATTGAATCAAATCATGTAATTATATCATCCCATAAAAATTACTCAGTATTAGGAAAATAAACATTAAATAAATTTTTTTCCTATTATCATCATTTTTTATGATATCAATTAATGTTGTCACACCTCTTTGGTTTAGGGTTTTCCAGATGTCAAATTTATTTGGATTACCCACTTACTTATTACCATGTATCTATATCACCCTCTATAATTTTTTTTTTCTTTTTTTACATATCCAAATATTTACTTCCTACATATGTTCTGCTACTTGGAAACTGAGTTATGAGTTAATTTATGTAAACTTGATATTTCTAGCTATCCATTTTTTGGGATGATTTATTATTAATTTGTATTGTGTGAAGTGATATGAAGAAATATTTAAATTTTAAAACATTGATGATTAATATGAATTTCACTGGTGAAATTCATTTTAAAGATATAGAATGTAACACCCTGATATTTAATAAAATTATATTTTTAAAATAAATTTTAACTTTTCTATATTTTTTGTGCACACACAAAACTAATTTTGGATTTATTTATTATTAACATGATGTTTATATTGAATTTAAATTTTAAAAAAGTTTCAATTATATTACACAATACTAAGTTTATCTTTCATTACATACAGCACCTACATCAAAAAAATACGACATATGATTAAAATGTTATTATATGATAGTTATCACAAAGCCATTGGAATGCAGAGTATTAGTAGTATTAACAAAATTATAAAAATATATGGTTTAGAAAAGTATATATAATGAACAATTTTTTACCAATTAGTTATAAATTAAAATGAAAACCTTTTAAAATAATAAAGTAAATTATTTCCAAAAAACTCTATTTACCCACATAAATGTAGTTGACCTTACTAATTAAAAAAATAAATTTTTGTGTATAATTTAATAAAAATTTATATATATTATATTCAAGAAAAACATTAACATTAGTATTTTTTAGAACATATAAATGAATAAATCCAATTTTACTATTAAAATAGCATTTTTTAGAGAAAGTAGTTTTTCACCTTTTTATAAAGAACTTATTTTAAAACTCATTTTTAAAACATTTATAACATTTATTTTACAAAATAATCTCAATTTTTAAAGTCTTGTTATCAAAATTATCATATGTGTATGTTGTAATATTTGTAAAAATTTCAATTTTTTATAAATATTGAGAAATTCTGCATTTTAGTTGAAAATTTCCTTTCGATTTAATTTATTTATAATGATAAATTATATTATAAATTGTTTTTTAATTAAAATTAGTTTAATTTTATATATATTAATACAATTTATTTCATTGAAATAAATATAATTTTCATAATTGGATATAAAAACTTCATAATGTTTTGACTATTTTCTTTTTAAAAACCTTCTTTCCCCTCAAATGTGTGGGATTACTTTTAAATTAAAATTTCTAGATTCAATGAATTGAATTTTGTAAAATATATTTCATAATTGGAATTATAATAATTTTTTCCAATAGTTTCATATTATTTTTTTACCACAATAAATCATGAATGCTGTAAAAATAAATTACTACAATTTAGGTAAAAATTTGGTTTACTCGGGTGGTTAAATTAAAAGGATATAGTTAAACATAACCAGTAAACTGGGAATTAAATGATTTCAAAGACATATGTCTACCATTAAACCTCTAAGGTTATATAATGGACCATTTTGGACCTTATGACATATTAAAACTATGGGATCACTCAATACTCTTCAAAAATAAGAATAGTGTCGTCTCCCCCACTTATAAAAGGGAAACCCCTCTCTTATCTTCCTCAAATCTTAAAACCATTTTGTTTTAAAATATACCTACCCAAATAACTTACCAAATTCCCTCATTTCATCTTGAACACTTATTATAGATATAAAGACTACCAAATTAAAAATTTTAGTGAAAACCTAAGGAGGATTCCCAAAGAAAAGGTAATGTTCATCAACAAGTATTTTTGTTTTATTTCTCCCTCTACCCATTTAAATTATTTTTATACCATGATTATATACTAAATTATTATCATACATATAATTATATGTTTTTATGTTAAATGAATTACCTAAAACCATCTATAATTCCAGAAACATGGGTTATGAAATCATAGTTTGTGTGTATAGTAGACTAACACCTCACGAACCAATGTCATTAGTTTTTCCATTACATCCTATAATGGTTAGACATAATGATGGATTTATTTAATATTTTATATTTATAGTATTATTATGACACTTAAATTTTAATTTCAATCATACCTTCATGATTTTGATTTTGTGGGAATTTGATTACATCCTCATGTATGCAACGGACTACCACCCCACGAAGTGATATGATTCGGTTATGCTTTACAAAGAATATATGAAGGAAAATATTAATAAAAATATGTGATAAATATTAAATAAAAATTATTCTATAATATAATATATATATATACATATATATCATTTAATTTTATATTATTTATTCAGACATGGTAATGGAAACAATGTTAAAACGTATGTATGACCTACTGTCTCCATGAATGATGTATTTCATTTTCTATCAATAAATTTTATTGATTAATATAGAGAATTATACTTGTAATATATAATATATTTATATATGGTTTCAAATTATGTAGTTTATGGAACCATGATCAATGTAATAGAATAGAAAAATACTAAAAACATAGTTGTTATTACACAAAAAACTATTCTTTAACATGGATTTGTTACTAAACAGGTAATAAAATGACATAAGTAATTCATATATGGTATGATCTTTGTAATTGTGGTTTTTTAATATATTTATAATAAAATTATATTTATTATGTAGGAGGAATTAATGATTGCGATGGAATTTGAGACTTACGATGAGGGTATTTCTATTCTCACATTTATTTATGAGTGACTAATTCATTATAACTACTTATATATTTTGTGTGATTTATATATTGAACTATGATATGATATATCATGAATATACCTATATTCAAGACAATAAAATTTTCTATATTTGTTATTCTCTCAAGGGTTTTTTAATTCAAATGTTATTCACATAGTAAGGGATTTTCATCTCACTTTTACTTTTTGTGAGGAAAATTCCATATTCACCAGATGTTTCTTTTATATTGTGTATAAAAATCTCATGAATTTATTTTATGATTATTATATATAAAATTATTTTTATTCACATTTCTATTTTAGTATATCTCATTAATAGAGTTTATATTTCTAAAGATACCAAATTGGTATGAGATTTTTATCTGAATTTTCATTATTTTCAATGTACATTATGTTATAAACCTTTATTCTTTCATGAGATGTATATAAAACCCATTTTAAATATAATATCATGGATTTATTCATGCTTATAATATTCTAAGTTTCATTTTTTATTTCATTCAGTGTTTTAGGATTTAATGTTAGGAAAGTGTTAATGATTTCATATTTCCATCCCATCAATTATCTATATTTTTTATAATTAAATATCGAATGATAAAATATTATTATACATGTCTAAATAATCTCATGTATTTTATTATAATTTTTTTATTCATGAGATTTTCATTTAATGTACCTTTTTTACACTTTTTGGTATGTTCAATAATTGATGTAATGTTTTTTTTAATTCATCTTTATTTCCCTCTTCGTTCGGGAATCTGTTTTCTATCAAAATCTAGATTTCTAAAAATGTTTTAAATTTTTTTATTATTCAATGATAGTTTTTTAAAATAAATATTTACCCATGTTTTACTTTAATAAAATGAAAGTAATCTTCCAAACATTTTGTAAACAATTTCTGTTTGGATTTTACTGAAAATCATAATGAAAAATTATTTTTATCATGTACACCTTGAACATAATTTTATGAAGTTGAAAACAATAATTTATTTTTTCTACCTTTAAAATATTTCATGTATTTTCTAAAATAAATGAAATTTTAATATTATTGTGTTTTAAAAATATTTTTTTTATGTAGAAATAATATTTTCCAGGATAATTTTTTAATATTATTTTTATAGCCTTCCATTATTTTATTTTAAGGTTATATTCTATGAAATTGATTTTCTAAAGGTTTCCTATTTTTTTTAAATAATTTTGAATGAAAATTTATTTTCTAATGAAATGTTTTAAATGATCATTTAAAATAATTTTCCATCAAAATGACATTTATTGATGTTACCTATGATTTACTAGGGATATGATCCAATGATACCATTCATATTATTTATATAATTGTTTATATGAAATGATGATTATGAAACCCATTTCTATTCCATGGATTGTACCATGATATAAAACATATAAAACATGCTAATTTTTTAATGGGCTATGATTTCATGAAATGATGAAATGATTAAGAAACTAGTTTATTTTCAATATGTTATGATATAAGGAGTTGTCTATTAAAACCATTTAATTTAGTTGTTTATGATATGGTAAATAATTTATGATCACATGGAGTACATGTATATGAGTTTCCTTATGTGATGATTAGGACCAATATTTACATCTAATTCATTAGGTATATTTTTATATCTCATGAGATAAAAATGGGAAATATGTTTACAGGCTTGATCCACTATGTGAAATCGGTGTGTATTGATCCACTAAGGGAAATAGTTGTGTCTCAATCCAGTATAGAAAATAGGTGTATCCAGACCCACTATGTGATAGAGTTGTGTCATGATTCATAGTTTTGATGGTATTCATAGTTATCCTTGACATATGAAATGGTTTTCAATTTTTTTTACGGTTCCACACCCTTAAGACATGGGATTCTCATTAATGATTGATTTATGATGATTTATCACCATTATGGGAAACTTTTCATACATTATAATGTTTTAGCACAAGCTTATTATTTATGATCTTTGAATGACTAGGTATTGAATTCATAAGTTATTTTCTTGGTCACACTACCTTATTCTTATAGTAATCTTTCATGTGATTGTATATTGATATCTATGTTTTTTACCCTTACTAAGCATAAGAGCTTAACAATTATTATGTTTAATTTCATTATGTTATGAAAAATGATTTTATATAGGGTTTTTCTATGAGGTGTACTAAATGACAAGATATTTTTAGAAAACATTAAAGATCATTAACCAGATTAGAAGTTTTTATTCCATATTTTTAGAGGTTATAAATTTTATAGTCCTTAAGTGTGTGTTTATATAATGTAATGAATATTCATCTAAAAATATTTAATATCCATCTAAGAGATTCTAGGGTCACTATATATACAATTTAGTTTTGTAATATACATTTATCATGGATTCTATATATATCTTATGTGAATAATTTTCATTTTAATTATAGGATGTTTTAGGAAAAAGTTTACAATAGATGTTTACCCCATCTTAGTGAAATTAAGAAAGACAACTCCTATTGGAGGAAGTCTTGGTGTAGCACACTCGACTAATTATAGGACATATTGAAGTCTTATTGAGTTGTTTCTTATAAAAATGTTATAAGAGATGATCAAGTGTTAAGGACCATGTCTGGAGTTGGTTTTTATGTGAGGAATTTTATGTTTAAAATTAGAGAATCACTATTATGTTGTGTTAGTTTGTTCATCCAATAGTGGAAACCATTGATTGTTTTGTATCCAATGTATTCTTTCATCAAGACTTTGATAAACAATAGTTTGACCAAAAACTCCAAATACTCAGTAATTTGGTGTACTAACGATGTTAAATGAATCATGAAAAGTTGATTTATAGTTTTCAAGTCATTAATATGAAAATTTTCCCATATATACTCATGTAAAAATTGGAACAACTCACTAAAATAGGATTCCACCAATTTATTTTGATATTAGTTTCATAGATAGGTTTTTGATTTTCTCATGGTAGTGATTATGCCTCTCTACAATAATATGTATAAAAAGGAGGAATTGGTGTGGGGATCTGATTAGGTGATAACCATTCCCCACACATTTAAACATTTTTTTAGAATACCTTAATTTATAAAAGTTAGTAATTACAAAAAAATGAGTCTTCACATAAAGTGGATATGTTTCATGCATTCTACTAACAAAGTACTGCATGATTTCAAGGTGAAAATCATTCTTAGGTGATGGAGAATTTTTTCTAGTACGAGGATTGTATATTCTATATATTTCTTAGAATAACATACTCTATATTGGTTCCAACATTATATTTTTTAAACAAAATTATGGGATATTGGATGATCTTAATTGCAAATACTTCCCAGATTAAAACTTCTCTTTGGTTTCGGTTTGTGTTGATATATATGTAGAAATATAAATATATATATTTTAAATAGTTTTACTCTTGAATATATTAGACACTCAGTATGGAATCATGAATGTGACATTGTTGATGAAAAGATATTCTAATGAGGTATACCATGGCCATGAATCAGAGTAAATTAATTTATACTCAAGAGTATGATTAGGGAATCCTGATGGAGGTTCAATCAGGGGTTCTAACATAATTAATTTCCCATCCAACACTATATTCATTATGAATATCCAAGTAGTTAAGATTTTTTACTGGTGATTCAACCTAGTTTTGATATCTGGGGATTATTTACCAAATATAATGAGATTTACGACATGGAAAAACCATTACAATTTTTGGGGACATTAAATTATAAAATTTATACATTTGACTCAATGTACTTCTAGTACATGGTGTTAATAGGGATGATAGTGGTTTTGGGGCCTCTATAATGTATAATGTTTTTATCCATTATTACCAGCAAATCCTCCAATGGGGCTTGTCTACCATGGAGTGCTAAAAATCATGACCCAATATTTTTTCATATGATCAATGTGTCTAATCAAGTGGTTACCATCAGGGATTAACATATGGTTTTTTTCTTCTTCTTTGTCACTCATACTCATAGATAATATAGTGACCCCTTTATTTCTACAAGATTTTTTTTTGAATTTGATATTTTATTTAAGTTTTTATCTAGAAATTTTTTTGTTGAGGTTATCAATACATAATGAAATAAATTTTATCTCAGTGGTTCAAAGGGTGATATTTAAATCATGGGAAGGATCAATAAAAAATTAATGTTAAATTAGAATTCAATCATGTCTGGATAAGAAACTATGTCATTAATCCTAGTGTGGAACTGATATTATAATGTTTTTTCACATCATGTGGAGTTAAATATATGAATTGAGATCCACCAGTAGTTGGGATATTTCACTTGAATGTTACAGATATTATAGAGTACCAGTTTACCATAGTGGTGATGAGGCATGTGAATGTTTTTCTTATTGATATTACAAGGTTTCACTAATAATATTATTGATATTTTTATAAATTTTATCAATAGGAGGTTCTAAAATCCATTTAAATTTCTCATATATAAAATTAAATATTAGGGTTATAATGTTTTATTAGTGAAATTGTTAGAGAGATATTATATTCATCATCATAAGATTGATTAACATGACTAGTGTAATGGATCAATATTTTTTCTAAAGATTGAGTAATCTATGTTCAGTATCACTATAACTTTTGAAGGAAACACATTCCATGGGTGGTTTCTGTGAATAATTATGACTAAATTGAAATCGTTTTTATTATTTTTTGAGTAAAAAAAATTTTATGACCTAAACCATGATTTTTTGGTAAACCTCAATGATGCCACACTAATTTGAGCTCAAATAGAGGGTGAGTATACCTATTATTTATAGACTATTATTATCTTACATTTAGAACAAAAAATGTGTAGTAGGATCATATTATTCCTATTTAGGGTAAAAATTATCCAACCATATTAATAATAATATTTATATGGTTAAGTATAGTTATCTAATATAAAAACTAAATAATTTTTGTATTAAGTAATTATAAAGACCGAATACAGGTTTGTTAATTGATATGATTAGTATGAATTTAATGCTTATTTGGGGGTGGAGATGTTTTAACCAAAAGGAATTGTTCAATATTTTTCAAAACTAATTGAAGGATTAGGTGTGAATATTAATCATATATTTATATAATGAATTTGAATATTAAATGGTACCAAACATAGTTTTTGAAATTCAATTTTTTTAATACTGAAAAATGGGAAATGTTTCATCACTAGAGATATAATGTTTAATAATTTTCTCTAGAAACCTACACCTTATTAAAATATTCATCACATTTTTAGTGAAAATACCATAGTTTTTAGATTTCTATCTTTATCCCTAGCTCTCCTGATAGTTGGTCCATAATTGATAGATTTCATTTATTTTCTAATAATTCATCCAACCATATCTCTACCCACCTTTTTTTATATTAATGTATCCAAATGTAAAAGGGTCCTTCCACTAAAGGTTCAATTTACTATAAGATAATTTACCTTAAATTAATATATACCTCCATATCTATCTATAAAATAAGTATTTTATATAAATTTTTCTCCGCCACATTAATTCTTATTATCGCTAATTACAAAAATCTCCCCAATAATGAAGGATTAAGAATCAAGGGAAACAATTGTGACTCTGTATCTTACTATATTTTTCCATTAAATTGATTTATAATACACTAAATGTTCTGAAATAATGAAATTTGGGTTTTTTATTCCTCACTTACTGATTTTCACTCAATTAATTGATTCAAGGGTTCTTTTTACATTGATTTTTTATTTTATTTTGATCTTAAAATCATATTTCATTAATATTTTCTCAGAGGTGGATTTAATCAGGGATTGGAAAAGGGATGGAAACATATATGTTTATCAGATATTCCTTCTAATTTGGTGTCCTCTAAATGTCTATAGTGGTAATGAATCATATTCAGTAGTGATTTTTCTTCATCTTATTGGAATTCCCCTTCCATTATAAAACTGTAATGTTATCAGATCCAATGGGAATGCACTTATCTATATCCTATATGATGAAGATCCTAATATTTTGATGGAAAACACTATGGTATCTCACATAAATGATTATATTGATATAGATTCTCTCATCCCTGAAAGATTCCTCTTATGCATGGGGAATGATATATCATTCTAGAAAATAATATTATACTCAAAATATCCTAGTTGTTGTTCTTATTTCTCTCTTTAAGTATGCATAGAGACTGTGTATAGGAATCGTGATGGTAAAACCTCTTACTCTTCTCTTGTTCTAGTTCCATCATTGAAGACACATTTTAGGGTTCTATTACTTGATCCTACTCAAAGGTACTTATGGTATGATACTGGGGATTCCATTGAACAAAAGTATGATGGTTTTAATTTCAATGAGGTATTGTATAATAATACTAAATCCTTCACCCATCATTTATTAATCTAGGTTCATCCACTCATTTGAAGGTGGAGGATCATGTGATTGAAATGGGTCCTCCTCTAAAAAATCATACCCCTGAGAAGAAGTCCATAAAATTTGAGATGATTAAATATGTTTGAATCTTAACAAATTGAATCGTCGTAAACCTAGTGATTAATTGACATATGGCCCCCTCCTAATGTGGTTATTAATCCATGTCATATAGATGGTCAATTTATCTCTTTATCCAGATACCTTGTGCCTAGGGTTCATGTCAACTAATAGAATCTTAATTCCCTAATTATGAATATTCAATTCAATGAACAAGGTCCATCATTAAAAGGGGTTTCATCTTTTAGTTTGGTGGAGGTTATGAATGAGTCTCCAAATTATGTTATCATACTATAAGATTTTTTTGATGATCAATATCAATCTCCCCTACATAAAGTGAGAAAAAGTGGAAAATCCATTTCTTATACTCATTTTAGTATGGTCAATGGATCAAATATTTATAAAAATTGTAGTATATATTCTATCCAAACTAAAGGAGACTAAATACACTCAGCTTATCTCCTATCATATTCTTAATCTATTAAATGATTTAGAATATTAGTGTGTATTGGATCCCAAATGAAAATTAAATAAATTCTCCATGTAATCTGAAGTAGAAACATTAATCTTCTAGAAATATTGAATCCTAAAAATATATCCTAGAACATTAAAGTTTATTCTCTTATAATCCACATAAAAATACTATGCATTAAAATTTCATTAACACCCATATATTGACCACACAATAGAAATAGATGAATTTTGTTATATTTATACCTTATTCTTAGAAAATTTCCCTCATGATTACTAAGAATAAAATTTCATACATAATTTTAGTTTTGTGGTCAAATACATATATCCTCTAGACAACCCCATCGAATATGAAACCTATTCAATAAAATTATATCCTCCACTATCAAAAAATATCATTCTATGTATTTGGGATCTCATATTTCTCATGAGAATCACATCTTAATCAAAGGTTGGAAAATCCAAGGTCTTTTTGGGATGTCATGGGAAACGATATATGATTTTCATATATTGGATTTGGTTTTCAATATCATAATTATAGTTTATATGAATGAGGAATATGATATTATGTAATAGAGATTCATCATCATGGTCTTGTGTTAATATGTCTCTTTCGAGTTAATCTACAACCTCATTTTCAATTATTGTCCAATCAAATTTATACCATATCACTAATGGAAATGAAATTTGGTTTTTCAATATTATATAGGGGTGATAAATGTATTATAATGAGATATTATAAGTAAATACTATGTTTGATAGCATACATTAGATGCAACACTGAGTGTAAATAAATCATGAAATACTTTTATTTAACTATTATAACAAATCCACTAAATTGGGGGGTATGAATCAAATTGACAAAATTTTGAAATATAAATATATATATAAAGGTTCTAATTGAGATTTTTTTTATAATTTCTTTGTAAATGGAAATCATTTTTAGTAAATCCATGTTATTCTAAAAAGGTATAATTTCATCAAAAAATTTCTTTATTTAATTATGAGAAAAAATAATTACTGTCTAGATAAATTATAAATTCTATTTGAATAAAATGTTATCATTTTTATGTCATTATATCAACATTATCCTATGGTGAAATTTTGATATTTTTCTCAAAAGATTAAATTTTTATTGAATAGTGGAAAATATAGAATTTTTAAACATGTGATTTCTTTTAAATAAATTAAGTAATTTATAAGTCCCATTATGTTTTTATTATGATTTAAAGTAAAAATAATAATTATTTATTTATATTTAATTGACTTAGTTATTTTTATTCAACTTTATACCATATTTTGGTATAAGTGCATTTTTGTTCTTAAAACACACTTTTTAGGAAAACAATTTTTCACTGTATCTTTTTAGTTTAATATTTAAATAAAATTATGTAAATTATGTAAATTCAATATTGAAAAATTTATTACATATTTCTTATTAGTATGTCTATATTTATTAAATATTATTTTTTTTATTTTGAGACATTATGGATGGTACTTTACTAACTGTTGTTACCAAAATAAAGGGTAGACCATATAATTAAGGGTAAATATACATTGATAAGGACTATAATATTACCCTAAAAAGGTCAAAAAATTGAAATAGTAAATTTAATCTATAATCATTGATTTTTTGTTTATATTTCCATTTATATTAGTTTAGACTTGATTGTGACAGTTATCATATTTTATTCTATGAAAATTTAAACATGTCACACTCTATGTTTTAATAACAATAATACTTTTAATATGTGGTTATCTAGTAGATATGTTTGACGGTAAACAGGTTTTTGAATGATAAAATATTTAAATTCATCATGGAAATTTATTTTTAATATTTATTAAATAGATAATTATCTTATATTTCTATAAACATTGATGTAGTAATTATTCATTTAATGGAAATATAAAATAAATGATATTAAAAACATTAGAAGTATTAAATTTTTAGTTAATTTAAGTGATACATTAATTTTAGAGAATAAAATTACATGTTTTTAATATATTAAAATATATTTTTATAATTTTTATTCTCGTCATGATGATTTTAATATGAATGTAATTGATACTAACAAAATTGATAATAATGATATTTTATCAAAGCATTATTTTTTTAAATTATTTAAATCAGTAAAAAATAATAAATAATGAATAATGGGATAATATATCATTTATAATTTCATCCTCTATATATTTTTTTCTTATTTATATGCATCTATATAAATAATATTTTTATTTTAATTTAATCTTTTATGTAATTCCATTAGTGACCCACACATCTATTATAAAGGTGCCCCTTCTCCCTCAATTATTCATACTACATTGATCATTATAACAAGACCATACAAAACCAAATTTTATTATAAAATTAATTATCTATATTCTAGATTTTATTTTCTTCTCAAATGTAAAGCCCTAGTTCACGAAAGAGGGGATATAACATATTCATCTCACTATATAGGAAATATCTCTAACCGATCACTTTATTTTTATACCCTTCGTTACCTTCACAATATTTATTATAATCATTAGAATATAGTAACTCTAGTATCATAAATATACTAAAATGTTATTATTTCTGTTAAATAATCAATATAATCCATCATCCATATCAAACACAAATTGAAACTATCGCTCGTATGTAAGTACGACTTACCATCTCCGCATAGTGATACAATTTATTTTTCACACCATCTTTCATGGATGTTTACTATGATGGGATTAGATTTTATATATGATATTTTTTTCCTATTTATGTTTCTGTAATGGAAATATAATATATAACTTCTTACCTTAAAAATCATTGAAAACTGATAACATTTCTCGTGCATGTAAGTGGACTACCACAAGCACGAAGTGATGTGATTCATTATTCATTTGTATTTTCCATGGATGGTAAGTAAGATGGATGTGATGATTATATATAATATATATGATATGAAATTAATTTTTTTAAATTCTAATTGTAATTTATATGTCTTTTGATCCATCTTTCGTAATGTGAAGACAACAATAATGCATACATATTGACTACCATCTCCATAAACAGTGTAATTCATTTTTATATCTCTTATTTCATCAATGTTTAAGGACTGGAACATCTGAACTGAGACATACATAGAAAACAAAAACTTTCTCACCTCAAAAAGAGATTTTGATAAAAAATTATTAGTAAATGGTTGATAATATGTTATAAATAAATGATACAAGGTGTGAATGATATAATTATAGATATTTAATACATTTATAAAAAAATCCATATCTATTATTCAATAGTTTGGAACATGAATTTTTATTATAAAGACATCATGTAATGTATTTTCATCTCACTTTTACTTCTATGCAACACATTCCATGTTCAGCACTTTAAATTTTTAGAGGTTCATTTACTTTCCATGAAATACTTTTATGATACATATTATTAATGTTATGGGGATTTACATATCCATTTATTTTTATTTATTTCATGGGATTATATAACCAAATTTTCCAATGTAATAACAATGTATTTCACAATATCATCATTATTTGTGATTTTTTTTGTTTAAGACTCCACATCCAAATATTTAGAATCAAAGAAAATTAATACTAAAAATTATTTTATAATGGGTTTTAATACAATTTAAAATAACTTTTACCCATGTTTGAATTTTAAAAAACATTATTTTGAATTATTTTATTTTAATTTTATAAACAACGTAACTATTGAATTTTTCCACTAAAATTATGAAAGGCGTGTTTTTTTATCTTTTTTTGCATGAGAAGCTTCTTCTACCAGTATGATGTCTTAATTTTATGAATCTTAATTTTCACTTATAATCATTTCATTAAAATTAAAAATCTATCCTTTATAATTTTTTGATTCTTAATAAAAATATTCTAAATGAAAATGATATTGTCATCAAGAATTATTTTGATTAATCCTTTAAAAAATTTCCTATATAATAAAACATTATTTTTGGTTATTTATAAATTATTGGGGATATGATCCTAAGATAACATATAAAATATTTAACAGGTTTTTTTATATTTATAATAGAATGATGTTTACAAAGATCATTTCTTTTCCAAGGGTTATGTTATTTAGAAATTTTTAAGCAACCCATTTCCTTTCATGGGTTATAATTTGTTGAATATTTTATAATCTAGTAGCACAAACATATATATATATATGTGTGATTTTCATAATATCATCGTGGTTATGATATAATAATTGATGGTGGTTATGTTATAACCAATGACGGGTTGGACTTATATCTCTTTCTAATGCATTGAGAAACTAATTATATCTATTGAGATAAACAGGTTTGGATTGGGGAGTAAACATAATATAATAAGGTAAATTTTACATTATGATAGTCATAAGAGTGAACCATGAATACAAATATAGTCTATGGAGTGATCCCATTCAACTATGATCGTATTGGCATTGAAATATTACTACTATGATATTCTGGGGGTAAACCCATTCTACTATGATAGTCATGGGAGTGAACACTAACTACTCTGATGTTTTGGGTAGTGAACCCATTCCAATAAGATAGTCTTATATAAGATACATTACCTCTAAGGAAAAAATTTGATATTCATATGTGTACACCAAAACTCCATTCATTTTACCAATTTTATGCTCCCATGGCTCATCTTTATTTATGATTATTGTCTTATGAACTACAAAGACGTATTCCATGACTCGGGATTATGATCATTGATATGCAGGGTATAATTAGCAAATTCTATGTTTATGTTATTATTCCATTATGATAGTGTTATGTAATCATTAATATCTCTATTTTATACACTTGCTATGAATTTTATCTCATAATTTTCATAAGTTTTCTTTCTGCTAGTAATAATGAATGTTTTCAACTAGGGTGTGTCTAACAAGGGTGATACAAGTGAAAAAATCTTAGGATATGATAAAGATATTTTATAAGAAATTTGAATATTTTTTGATGATATATAATATTATTTCCTAATTTTAAAAAACTAAAAACCCAAAAGATCCTTTATTATGAATGTTATACAATATTTTCATTTGTTTTTTTAAGATTTGGATGGTCAAAATTACTTCATGATTATTGTCATCAAGAATAGAAATATAATGACTATGTTCTCTGAATTAGATCATGGATTGTGGGTCCCATGATAATATAGTTGGTATAAAATGAGGGTTTAGATAACATTGGATATTAGGTTGTTTTCATGTGATGTTTTTTTATGCGTATTATATATCATAATGGATATATAGATTTGTGGCTGAAAATAAAATAGGTATCTTAGACACCACCTTTTTAGGATTAATGTGATTTAATTATAAGGTGTATAATAATATTTTATGATATTTTATTAGCTTAAGGATTTTAAACCCTTAAGTATAGCATGAATTATTATATTGAGGATGAATATGTTTACAATTTTAGTAAAAATGTTATAATGATATTTAAAAACATTAGGGATTATATAATCTTGGATTTCGAGGTAAATATATGTTATTACGTTTTTGGGATGAAAAATGAATGGTATTTCGTAACAATTAAGTTTAAAAATGTATAGAAATTCTATATGGATTATGTTTTTAGAAATAGGGAAACTGGTAATTCGGGTGACCACGCATCCGTTAAGGACTCAAGGTTTAAACTCACAACTAAATGGTGAAAAGGAAGGATTGACTACCATTATACTATATGGAGTCCTTGTTAGTATAAAATATTTTCTATACATAAATCATGTCAATAATAAATATTTATTTTATTTTCATAACATATGTTTAATCATATAGAATACCACGGCATTGTAAATTGATTTATTGTTTGGTGATTAATTTTATTTTAGAAGACGTTCACTGTTTTGGGAAACCTATATGATTAAGTAAAAAAGAATATTCTAGAAATTTATTTAATTAATGGTTAAATTTTACTTTTTAGACATATATTATTTTATTGTAGATTTATTGTGATTCAAGTTATTCTTGGAAATGGTTAGTGTGTCTTAGAGATAATATGTTTAGGGAATGAACATTTTGGGAGATAAATATTAAATTTATCATTAATGATGATGTGATAAAATCCTTTTTTTTTTGTTTCAATCATCTTATGCATTATTTTAATGAATTTAAATATCTATTTACTGAATGATCTAAGTTTATTATTGGGTCGTAATGTTAAATTGTATATATTAATATATATTGCTAATTATCTTTATGGAATCATGCCTTTTATACATAATTGTTCATTACATTTTACAATTAGAGGGTCTTTGATGTCTAGTGTCTTGGACATCTAGAACAATATACATGAGAACATTAAACATTATTATAATAAAATTTTAAGGCTTTATAAAAGGTTCATCCTAAGTACAATTACTTCATCCCATAACCTAGATATATACATTGAAGGAAATTGTTAGTAGAAGGCCTAGTAAGGAAATCAAGGGAATCAGTTTACTTGTGACATCAATAAGAATTTGATGAAAAACATAAAGACATGAGCATTGGAAGTATTGGAATAAAATAATGAAAAGAATTGGAATCCTAAAATGAATATATAGTTACAAAATTTAATTTATACATTCATGAACATATCACCATGGTTCATCCCCAAGGTGTTATAAAAATATCCAAAGTTATTCCACAAGGTATCGTGAAACTTGTCATCTCTAGAGATTAAATTCATTACCCAATGTATTGGGGCACTATTAGGGTGAACCTTTAATAAATATTTATTTTCATGTGATATGAATTTATTATAAAAAATCATTTCATAAATAACCCCAAAATAATATAATAAATGGGTTTCATTTCAAAATCATGATGTTTTAAAAGTGCTTAAAAAACAAGATTGTTTGTCATTTATAAAAAATGGAAAATGAATGAGGGATTCATGTATGTAAATTATAGAATCAAATATATCATTTTGATGACTTTATAAATACTCCTATAAAAGAAATTAGATTTGGGTATTCATATAAATAATATAAGCTCTAATGAGCCCATACCCAAGTGGTAAAAGCTCCTTCTTGGCATCCAAAAGACCCGGAATCAAATCCAGGAAAGGATGAATTTCCAGGGGTATGGTAGTAGAACTGTAGCATGTTATTGTAGCATGGAACTATAGAAATGACGAAATAGTAGAGTCATAGGCACTGTAGTAGGAAATGCATCAGTGGCTGTACTGTAGCAGTAACTGTAGCAGTACTGTTTACTAAGGTGTCCTTTGGGCCAAAAAATGGGCTTTGAAGCCTTGTATTCAGGCCACTTGGTCTTGGGCCTTTGGGAAATGTAATGGGTCTCCCTCTACCCGTCCATAAATAGGTCTTTGGTATAAATAATAAATTGAGTATTCAGCCTAAAAAATATAAATAAAATAAGATAATTTCTTGAGAAAGAGAGAGAGAGATTTTGAGACGAAATTTCTGCAGCATAATGGCTATATAACAATGTTTTAGAAAACATCAAAAAGAGATGGTACTGGGGTAACCCACTCTTAAATAACTCATAATAAAATATAGTGACAGAAGAAAATTTAAATAATATCATTGTATGGATGTTTTAATGGCATACGACATGATAAGGAAACGTGAAAGAAAAGAGAATATTCAGATTCTTTTACTAAAATTCGGCATCCTAACAGTGTCAATTAAAAATTTAGAAAATCAATTGATGAGATAATAAAGGGTCTCTCATCAATTGGACAAAAAATGGAAGGTAATAAGGATAAAGGAGAACATACCCCAACCTAATAAGATGAAAACTAGAAGACAAAACATAAAGGAAGTCATGACATAAAATAGGAGGGTGAAAGATTCACTTATCATGAAGAGTGACATCAAAAGATCGAAGGTTGGGACCTTGGGGGGGTTGAGGGAACCTTGGGAAGAATCCTTGGGAGGTAAAGGACTAGAGATTAATTGAGGAAAAAATTGGAATGAAATTAATGAAGGAATGGGTTGGTAATAATAGAAAAAAATGAGGGAATATTTAATTAATTTCCATTGGACACCTCATTGGTGGATATGAAAAACCATGGTATCTTCCCATGGTATTTTGCACCTGGTACACCTCATAACATATATTACTATTAACAACTTGGCCCTAATTTTTACATTATGATTACATCTCTAATGATTTCATTAAAAATATTGAAACTTAAAAATTTGTTTTTTACTATTCACTGAAAAATGAAACATTTTATAAAAATCTCATAAATTTACCCTAACCTAAATTTGATTAATTGAATTCAGAAATGATCTCAATTTTATGAAAATAATTTTCTAATAATGAGTTACTTAATTTTTATGTAAAAATAATATTTACCCAAAAAATAATAATGCATTACTAATAATATCAGAAATAGTTATTTACTTATTCTATTATATGACATTACCATTCAAGATTCCTAAATTATATTAATAATTTTATAAGTGAGGTTACTATTCTATTGGTCACATTACTACTCATAAGTGTAATATTACTATTCATACTTTACTATTCACTAAAAATTATGTGGATCTTATTAAACTCTAAATTTCATACAGATCACAACTATAGAAGACAATTTTTTGAAAATAATTTAACATTATTGATTATTTAATGTATACCATTTTTTTAAAATACCCTTTTTCCTAAATTCACAAATAATATAGAACATCTATAAATTCATCCTATATTTATCTAGACATCTGAAATTCAAAAAAATTACCATAATAATAAATAACAATTTTAGTTATAAAAAAAGGATTAAAAATAGTAATTAAGGCCTCGTTACGTATCCCATTATAACACATGCATAGGACCTAAGTGTAAGATGTGCTATAGTGATAGAATATTGGGGCGCCTCAGACAACATTTCCCGAGTGGTGATTTCTATCAGCTTGAACTTCTCTCGTAGGAGATTCCATTCAAGCTTCACATGTTAGAGTTTGGATTGGGCTTGGTCTAGAGAAAATACCAGTGATGCAACCTCATTTCCATGCTCTAGAAGATGGGCTTCATATGGCCCGAGTCTACTAAATGAGGCCATCAACACTTCTTTCTATATTAATTATCCATGATCATTTGTATTTATAAACAATAATCATAAATTTATAGCTTCCAACGGTCATATTGACCAACAGTCATATTGACCAACGGTCATATGACAGTCAAAAACCAGTGGTCTCATTTAAATTATACTCACTTCATTAATTAATGGATATATTTTTGTTGAGTATAACATAAAATAACCCACAAATTTAGGAAACTAATATTATTCAAAATTTTAGGTCGTTACATTCTTCACCCTTTAAGGAATTTTGTCCCCAAAATTTCAACTCGTACCCTCAAAAGAGAAAATGTGTGGGTACTTCTACCTCATAGAGTCCTCTGGTTTCCATGTGGCTTCTTTATATTTGTGGTTCTTGCACAACACCTTAACAATGTGGGTAGTCTTGTTGCATGGAACCTTGTCTCTATGATCCAAGATCTTTACTGGCTACTCCTCGTAAGAGAGGCCATATTCCATTTATACCACCTCTGGATTTAGTTCATGTGAAGGATCAGGTATATACTTCCTCAAGAGGCATCATAAAATTTTTCTAGATTTGGATGAAGTGAAAGCTGATAGGACACTATTCATAAGTGATCAAGGATTTCATATAAGCCAATGTACCTAGGGCTGAGGTTCCCTTTCTTCCCAAGCCCCATGACTCTCTTCCATGGTGAAATTTGAAGAAATACTTCTCCACTAACATCAAACTTCAAGTACCTTCAACGGTTGTCGGTATAGATATTTTGCTGACTCTAAGAAGCCTTAATGTGTTGCTGGATGGCATGGACCATTTCTGTCATCTCTTCCACAAAATCAGGCCCATGATGATTTCTCTCTCCAGATACATCCCAACATGTAGGAGTTCTATATTTCTTCCCATGTAGAGCTTCATTGGGTGATATTTTAATGCTCGAGTAGACTATATTGTTGTAAAAGAACTCAACTAAATGGAGATGTGGATCCCATCCACCTTTAAATTCCATTCATCATATTCTCAACACGTCCTTGAGTGTTTGAATAGTCCTTTTAGATTGGCCATGTGTTTGGGGGTGATAGGTCAAACTGAAGTTCAATTCAGTGCTTATATCATATTGTAGACTTCTCCACAATTTTTATGTGGACCTTGGATCACTATCAGATATGATAGAAAGTAGAGCTCCATATAGCCTTACCACTACCTTCACATAAATCCTGGGAATTTGATCAAGAGTGAAGTATTCTCGAATATAGATAAAATGGACAGTCTTATTGAGATGTTCCACAATAACCCATAACCCATTGTTTCCTTTGTAAGATCTCAGGAGACCAGTGATGTAGTCCATAGTGATATATTACCTCATACATGTTTTTATGGGTAGTGGTTACAATACACCTTTAAGAAGTTGTCACCCTGCCTTCACTTACTGACACACAAGGCACCTTGATGTGTAGTGTGCTATCTTCCCTTTCATATGATCCCACCAATAATTATCACGAAGGTCCATATTCATTTTCTTGCTTCTAGGATGTATATATAATGTGGATTTGTGAGTTTCATCCATCATCTCCTTTGTTATTTTCCAGAACAGATGGAACACATAGTATTGTATTAAATTTTCATACAGCTTCTTGATCAATATTGAACTTAGGAAAATTCCCATCCATCACAGCCTCAAACTTCTTCTACTACAAAAGGTCTTCCTTCTAAGCTTTCCTAATATTTTCTAGTAATTATGTTTGAGAAATCATTTGGGTTAGGTTTTATGATGGATCTTCTCTTATAATTCCTTTTTCCATATTTACTAGGTCATTGATCAGAGGATCACTTTGAATACTCATTATGGATAGAACAACTAGGTCATTCTTTCTTAATGCATCAGCGACTTTGTTTGCTCTTCCAGGATGATAATGAATTGAAAAATCATAGTCTTTAAGAATTTCAAACCATCTCCTTTGTCTCATGTTCAATTCCTTTTGTGTGAAAATATACTTCAATCATTGACAGTCTATTTATATATTACATTTTTCCCATAAAGATAGCGCATCCCTATCTTCAGATAAAAAATGACCACATCCAACTCTTGATCATGTGTAGGATAGTTCTGATCATGAGTCTTCAACTGTCAAGATACATAAGAAATGACTTTTTCATTTTTCATGAGGATAAACCCAAACCCTTTTAGAGATGCATCACTAAAAATAATTAATCCTTCTCCACATGTGGGAAAAGTTAGCATGGGTGCAGTAACTAATCTATTCTTCAGCTCTTGGATACATTCATCACACTCCTTTTTCAAGATGAACATGATCCCTTTTTGAGTAAGCATGGTTAATGGATTAGAATGCCATGAAAAGTTTTTCACAAACCTCCTATAATATCCTTATAATCTAAGGAAACTACGAATCTAAGTTATTTTTGTAGGTTGAGGCCACTCCTCTATAACTATTGTCTTTGTAGGGTCAACTATGATTACTTCATTGGTTACAATGTTCCCCAAGGATGCAAATTTTCGTAACCAAAATTCACATTTTATAAACTTTCAAAAATCCTCTCATTCTTTAGGGTTTTTAAAATAACCCTTAGATGATCCTCATGCTCCTCACAATTTAGGAATATATCAGAATATCATCAATAAAGCTACCACAATGTTATCAAGGTAGTCCTTAAAGACTCTATTCATCTAATCCATAATAATAGCAAGTTAATTAGACAGTCTGAAGAGAATAACAAAAAACTCATAATTCCCATATCGTGATCTAAAGACAGTTTTTAGAATATTAGCTTTCTTCACCCTTAGTGGATGGTAACAAAATTGAATATAAATCTTAGAGAATAATTGAGTCCCATGAATTTGGTCAAATAAGTCATATATTCTTGGAAGAGGGTATTTTTCTTCATTGTTAT
This sequence comes from Viscum album, assembly GCA_963277665.1. Classification (NCBI taxonomy): domain Eukaryota; kingdom Viridiplantae; phylum Streptophyta; class Magnoliopsida; order Santalales; family Viscaceae; genus Viscum; species Viscum album. The sequence goes on along the minus strand of OY728143.1, from coordinate 881,386,933 downwards.
ACCATTCAGTTCTCTAAAATCAACGCAATATCGCATTGATCCATCCTTCTTATTCTCCATAAAGAGAATAGGTGATCCCCAAGGATACACCCTCGATCAGATAAACCCCTTCTCCAAAAGATCTTGGAGTTGTTTCTTTAATTCCTCTAGATCCATGTTTTCCATCATATATAGGGTCTTTGATATCATATGAGATCAAGGTATTCGATCAAAGGAGAACTTAACCTCTCTTTATGGGGGAGGTTTGGGTAACTCCTCAAGAAATACGTCAGTGTATTTTTGGATGATGGGGACATTTTCAATCCTTATACACTCATTTCCTTATTCTTCTTCACTAATCAAAACCATAAAGATGGATATAGAAGGTTATTCTAGATATAGATCTGGTTGAGATATCTCTCCTTGTAAGATAATAGTTGGTTTTCTATTCATGACGACTAAGATCTCTTTGTGACTTTGTTTGATCTTGGCATTATACATTGAGAGTCAGTCCATCCCTAGTATAATGTCAAATTCTAACATGGGAATGACTACTAGATTTGCGACAAGATTGTGCTCACGAATGTAAATACTAGAGTTTCTAAATACTGACGATGCTTAGATAATCCCACCAGGAGTCTTGAATGATAACTCTATTATTAGCAAATTGAGTACTAATTCAATATTATTTGAAACTTGGTGGAAATAAAGCAATGCTTAGAAAAATAATAAAATAATGTACTTTCTAGTTTTGAGAGAACAACAATAGTACCTTCCACCACATAATTTAGTGCTTAAAATTCATCCGTAGGAATCGAAAAAGTACGACCATGCTCCCATTGCCTTTGATGAGGCTGATAGTGATTCCCCTCCATTGCCCTTAGATTTGGAAAGTGATTGAAAAGTTCCTAAGTTGTCCACACTTATATCATCGGACATTAGGTGGGTTATGCACTATCATCCCCTTGTCGTTTGGGTTGGGACGTTTATGCTTCTCCTCACTATGACAATTCTGTGTAATATAGAAATCTCTACCACACTTGTAGACTTCCATCTCTAGAGTAGGTAGTTCCCATAATGCTTCTTCCCACATTTATTACACATTGGACATTTCACATTCTTGCCTCCACATACCTGATCAAAGTTCCTCACTTAACTGGGCTCCATCGATCTCTTCTTGTCATTGGATTTGAGAGACCATTGTATCTCACCGAACTCTAGTTTGACATTCATTACACTCTGTTCGATATCCTCATAGATTTCATAGTCTCAGTTGGATAGATTCTTCCAAAGATGAGTTCTTAGTCCATATAAGAATCTATTAACCTTCCCATTTGGATCCATGACAAAGCTATAGTTGTAACGCAAAAGGCTTGTGAATTTAATCTCGTAACTTCCCACATATTAATTCTCCTTATACTTCAGCTCAAGAAACTCATTCTCCATTCTTTTTCTTGTAGAACAAGGGAAATACTTATTGAAGAAGATCCCTCTAAACAATTCCCACTCCATAAATTCAACCTATACTCTTGGGATCATGTTTTTAATTAGTTCCCACAACTGATTAGCTTCTTCCTCTAAGTGATATATAGAATGGGCGACCTTCTCTTGCTCTGAATAGCAGATCACATAAAAGATCTTCTATATAGTGTAGATCCATTGTTCAGAAATAAATGGTTTTTTCGATCCACCGATGGTTGGTGGTCATTCACTCATAAAGGACTCAACAGAATGTTGTTCCCATTGAGGTGAGATTGGTATCTCCGATTGATTCATGTTATTTCCCGTAACTTGAGTCAGTTGGTTCATCATTGTCAGGAAACATTCCATTCCAGCTTCCATCGGAGGTCCGTCAGTGTATGGTCCATTGTGGTCGCCATTTTCACCATTCCTCATATTTCCCGCTATTTTCTAAAAGAATGAAACCTCATTGAGAAGCTTATTTCATTTATGAATCTTTTAACTATAAAGTATTTTATGTCTTAAAACATCATGCTTAAACAATTACATTTATCTATAAATCCTTCATAATGATTCATAAAAAATTATTATTAACCAAACATATCCCCCGGGAGTGTCAAACCAAGAGTGCAGCAAGGCCAGTTGTCATGTACCAGGATACCCCGGGTCAAGACCGAAACTCCTTGTCAGAGTTTTCACTCCTAGGTACATCTGTTCCAGATCCCCATCCACTTGTTTATATCCAGACATGGATTTATTTGTTCGGAAACCACTTACATAATATTTCACCAAAATACCAATAAGTATTCATATATTTAAAATTTTATATAGGGTTCTTCCTAAAGTTATTATTTTATAATTTCCATAAATAACTAAATAGTCCTTTGATATTAACTATTTAATCTAGCATTTTATTACATAACTTTTCATTACATTTTACAAACAGAGGATCTTTAAATCTAGTGTCGTGGAAATCAGGAACAATATACATGAAAACATTAAAAATTCTTCTATTCCACTTATGAGGCTTAATAAATTGATCCTCCTATGTACAGTTACTTCATTTCATAACATGGAGACATACATCAATAAAAAGGGTGATCAAAGGGCCCAGTAAGGAAAGAAAGGGAATCAATTTACTGGTGATATCAATAAGAAGTTGATGAAAAACATAAAGATATGATCACTGGAAGTAGAGGCATATAATAATGAAAATAACATTAATCATAATTTGAATATATGGCTATAACATTTAATTTATACATTCATGAATATATCACCAAGGTTCATCCCCAAGGTGTCATAAAAATTACCAAGGTTATTCACCAAGTTATTGTAAAACTTATCATCTCTAGAGATTAAATTCATAACCCAATGAATTAGAGGGATATCAGGGAGCACCCTTAATATGTCTTTATATTAATGTGATCCACATATATTATAAAAAATAATTTCATAAATAACCTAAAAAGAATAGAACAAATGGGTTTCATTTCAAAATAGTGACATTTTAAAAGTGCTTATAAAAACATGATCATAATATCATTTATAACCCATGGAAAAAGAATGAGGGTTTCATGATTGTTAATTCCAGAATTGAATATATAATTTTTATGACTTAATAAATACCAATAGAAACGAAATGTGTTTGGGTATTCATATAAATAAAAGAAGATAATTTATTAAAAAAGAGAGAAAGAGATTTTGAGACGAAATTTCTACAGCATAACGGCTATATAACATGGTTTTAGAAAACATTAAAAAGAGAGTGGAAAAGGGTCACCCACTCATAAATAACTCATAAAACAGTATAGGGATAGAATAAAATTTCAATAAGATCATGGTATGGATGTTTTAATGACATCCCACATGAAATGGAATCTTGAAAGAAAAGAGAAGGTGTGATTTCTTTTACGAAAATTCTACAGCCTAACGACATCAATTAAATATTCAGAAAATTATTTTATGGGAGGAGAAAGGGTCTCTCATCAATTATAAATCAAATGGAAAGTAATAAGGATATAGAAGAACATACCCCCACATAAGAAGATGGAATCTAGAAGACATAACATAAAAAAAAGTCATGACTTAAAAGAGGAGGGTTAAAGGTTCCCTTACATTGAGAATTGACATTCAAAGCTCGATGGTTGGGACCATGTGGGGATTGAGGGTAACTTGGGATGACTAATAGGGATTTAAAAGTCCATATAATTGTTGAAGAGTAAATTGGAATGAAATTAATGAAGGAATGGGTTGGTATTTATAGAAAAAGTGAGGGAATATTTAATTAATTTCTAAGGGACACCTCATCGATGGTATTTTCAAAACCATGGGCTTGACCATGGTATTTTCCCTTGGTATTGGCTGAATGGTACACCTCATAACATACATTACTATTCAAAAGTCATCTATAATTATTACATAGTGATTACATCACTAATGATGTCATTAAAAAAATAGAAACATAAAATTGTATTTTTACTATTCACCGAAATATAAACTATTTTATAAAAATATCATAAATTCACCTTAACATAATATAGTTTATTTGAATTTAAATTGAGATCCATTTTATTAAAATAATTTTCTAATTATGAGATATTTAATTTTTATGTAGAAACACTATTTACCCAAAAAATACAGATGCTTAACTAATAATTTCTGAAACAGTTATATTTTTATGCTATTATATAACATTACCATTCATGATTACTAAATTTTATTTATAATTTCATAAGTGAGGATACTATTACATTGGTCACATTACTATTCATAAGGTTAATATAACAATTCAATCCTTACTATTCACTCAAAAATATGTTGATCATATTAGACTCTAAATTTTTTACTGATCACAACTGTAGAAGATCATTTAGAAAAAATAATTTCAAAATATTGATTTTTTAATGTATAAAAAAAATTAAAATACCCTTTTTCCATAATTCACCAATAACATGGAACTTATATAAATTCATCCAATATTTTTTTGGACATTTGAAATTCATGACATTTACCGTATTATGAAATAACAATTTTATTTATACAAAAAGGATTACACAAAGTAATTATGGCCTCGTTACACAACCCCTTATAACACCTGCATAGGACCTAAGTGTAATATGTGCTATGGTGATAGAATCTTGGGGGGGCTCGGACAACATTCACATGTGGTGATTTTAATCAGCTTGAAATTCTCCCACAAGAGATTTCGTTCAAGCTTCACATGTTGGAGTTCGGCTTGGGCTTGGTCTATAGCAAATCCCACTAATGAAACATCCTTTCCAAGATCTAATAGATAGGTTTCGTATGGCCCGATTCTACTGAATGAAGTCACTGTATCTTCTTTCTGTATTAATTAATAATGATCATTTGAATTTAAAAACAATAATCATAACATTATAGCTTCCAACGGTCATATTAAAAAATGGTCATATTTACCAATGGTCGTATAACAATCAAAACCAAATGTTCTCATTTTAATTATACTCACTTAATTAATTAACAGATATAGTTTTGTTGAGTATACAAAAATAACACACAAATTTAGGAAACTAATATTATTCAAAAGTTCGGGTCGTTACAATCTTAACTTGAGATAAACATTAATGTTTTTATTTCATAAATATATTAGGAATATATATATATATATATATATATATATTCAATTTTAGATTATATAATCAGTATAAGATTATATTTCTACTTTATTCAGGAAAATTTCATCTTGAGAACTCATTATTTGGAGAAAAAGATGATATTATGATGAGAATTGAATAAAATATGAAATTATAAACATCATGTATATATTTCCTTTTAAATTTATGAATTTTTCAACAATAGAAAATATACAAGAAATCAAAATTTAGTTTTTTTACCTTTCCTATTGATAAATTATTATCCTCTGAACCCATCACAGATTTATAGTTTTGTGATGGTTGAATTTCTTATGACCTTTTCACTAATAATATCTACATGATATTCAGATTTTATTTTATTTCATTCATATCCATGTTTTCACATACCATTAATTTTTTCCTATAGGGAAATATACTAATGTGTTGTTTCAGATTATCTTAGTACGTCCCATTTTTTATTTTAAAGAGTAATTTGTTTTGAGAATTTTTAAGATGGGGGATTTAAATAATGGTACATTGAATTATCAAACCTCTGGCTACTGAGATCATGATAAAATTGTGAGGATGAAATTTATTAAAAGGTGAATAATTTGATATCACAATACCACAAAAGTAAATACTATGTTCAAATAGTGTATAATATATTCAATACCGAGCATAAACGAACCATGAAATATTACTATAAAACTATTATGGTATATCTATTAAGTTGCAAGGTATGAGTATAAATGAATATTTTTTAAAATATATATATATATATTCTATAATTAATATAAATTTATTAATAAATTATTTCTAAATAATTAATTGTTTTTAGAAAATCCATTTTACTCTTCAAAGTTATCTTTTCTTCAAAAATGTTATTAGTTGCTTTTTGCGAATAAGTAATTAATTTAGTAATAATTTAAAAAATTTATGTCACAAAAATGATATCATTTTTAATTCATATTATTATTATTATCCTATTTTATATTTTATATATTTTAGTAAATGATAAATTATTTTGTGAATAGTGTATAATAATGATATTTTGAAAAAAACATCTTTTTAATAAATTAAGTGATTTAAACATCCCATTTTGTTTTGATCGTGATTTTAATTCAAATAAGTATTATTTATTTATATTTAATGTAATTAATTAAATTTTAATCATATTTATATGATAATTTTTTATAAGTACATTTTAGGGCATAAAAATGGACTTTTCAATAAGATGGGTTTTCATTGCGTTTTATTGGTTTAATTTTTAATTTAATTCAACCTAAGTATTGAATTTAATTTTTGAGAAATGGATAATATATTTTTAATTATGAGTAAAAAATTATTAAATATTATCCAATTAATTTTTAGATGTTATAAATAGTATGTTGTGTATTATTTTTTACCATGATAAAGGGTAAATCATGTAATTATTGGTAAAAATAAAATTATAATGATGGTAAAAATACAATGATTGTAAAATTACAATACCACATATCATAATTTTATTTAAAGATTAAATATCATTGATAATAATTATATTTTTGGTTATATGAACATTTATTTCAATTTGGATTTATAATATTTTATTCCCATAATAGTCAAACATGTCACACGCAATGTTAAAATAACAATACTATTTTTAATATGTGTTTATTTAGAGGATATATTTCACTATATTTAATATTTGGAATTATAAAAGTTATATATTTACCTTTTTAATTTATATTTAATTTTTTGGGAAGAATTAATTATCTTGAATTATTATGCTACGTTAACACGATAATTATTCAATTAATGGAATAATCAAATAAATGATATCAAAAATATAAAAAGTATTATAATTTTAGATATTTTATGTCATAAATTAATTTTATATATGAAAAATGAATTTAGGTGATGTATTAATTGATATGTTCATAATTTATGTAATATTATTTATGTTATTAACTCCTAGGAAATGAATAGTGTCAAAATTGAGAATAATGGTATTTTGTGAAAATAATATATGTTCAAATTAATTAAAAATAATTAAAATATTAAATAAGGATAGAGGATATAATATATGGTCTAAAAATCATATTTTGTGCAATTTTAGTCCATTTGGAACAATTTGATTCTAAAATATTATTCTTATAATATAATCATTTATAAAATTTCAAAAGGGACCCTCATCTTAATTATAAAAGGGACTGTCATCCCTAACTTATTTACACCGCATTTAGACTTCTATCTTGACCATGCCAAAAAAATATCTTATAAAATTTATTATCCTCATTTTATATGTTTCAGTCTTCTAAAAAAACCCACCCTAGATCACTTAAGATGACATCTAATGGAGTCATCTCAAATAATATGTAATCTCCCTAACTGATCACTTCCTTTTTATACACTTATTTAACTGCATAAAATATTTGATATAAAAAATAAAAAAAATTATTATTAATATGGTGAAATGATATTATGATCATCAAAGTATCACTATCCACCCTTTATCTAATCAAACATGAAGTGTATGTATCACTCGTGCATACTTATGCCATACGATCTCCAAGTAACGATACAATTCATTTTCTATCACCATATTTCATGAATTGTAAATATTAAGGGATTGATGTATATATATTATATTTCTGAAATAATTATTCTTATTTAATGAAAATAAAATTTCTATGTTCTTTCCATCCAATCTGTTAGGAAACGATAACATCGCTCATACGTACGTGTGGACTGCCACCTCAACGAAACGATGAAAATTTTTCATTTCTATTTTAATTGGATGATAAATGGGATGGATATGATTCATATATATGATATAAATTATATAATAATTATTTCATAATTTTTAATTTTCAATTTACCAATATTTTATTAAATCCTTTAAAAGTTGAACTTACTATTCATTCTTACGCACAACCAACCATCTCCTTGAATAATGTAATACCTTTTTCTATATATTATATTTACGATTTATTATACATATTTATATTATTAATTTATATTATTTTTATATCATGATTAAAATTATATAAATTATTTTATCATGATCAATGTATAACAACTAGTACTACCGCACCAAAACATGCTTGGAAAACGAATCCTTTATCATGAAAAACAATGATTTTGATAAAAAATTGTTAATAAATGGGTGATAATATGTTTCAAAAAAATCACAAATGGTATGATATAAAAAAAATCATTATTTAATACATGTATACTAAATAAATAATTATTATACATGAGGTTTTAATGTGAATGAGTTATGGTAATACATGAGGTAATGGATTTTCATCTCAATTTTATTTTTGTGGGACACATGCCATATTCACCACATGATTCTTATGTATTATTTATATACTAACCATGAATGAATTTTATGATACATATTTTTCATGGTATGGTTATTTAATTACCCATTTCTAATTATTTCCTTGATGGTTTTGTGATCCAAATGATACAAAAGTAGAAATGGATTATTTAGAAATCTCATCATTATCTAGGATTATTTATTTTTAAGTATCCAATGAGAAGTATTTCTTTTACATGCCCATGATTTCTAAAAATGGTTGAAATTTTATTAATATTTTTTTAAACCTTCCTAATCCATATTTTACTATTTATGAAATGAATTGAATATAATTTTGTTGAAAATTTCTAAATGAGGTTCTTTGTGAATTATCCAAAATAAAATATGGTAGGAAGGTTATTTTAACTTATATTAAATGAGAAAATTTTCCCACCATCATGACACCTCAATGTTTTTGTGATTCCTTTAATGTCTTATAAGGTTTTATCCAAATAACTTCTTTCATTTATAATTGCACATCTTAAAAAAAATTATTAAAAAATTGAAAATATATTTTCCTAAATAATTAATTGAAGATATATTTTAAATCAATTTTCATTTTAATATAACATTGTTTAATTTTACTTTTGTATTATTAAGTATTTTATCCCATGATACCATCCTTATTTTTCCTTTAGTTATTTTTTGTTTATTATGGAATAATATTTTTGAGACATGTTTCATTTCCATGGGTTATGTTGAGTTTAAATATATATGAACATCATTTAATTTCATGTGTTTAGATTTTGATGAATTTTTTATAATCTATTGGAATAAATATGAATGTTTTCCATTCTGCGGCGGTTTTTATGTTATAACAGAGAATGGTGATTATGTTATAACCAATTATGTGTGTTATATATATCTCTCTAAAATTCATTGGGTAAATAATGTTATCTCATGAGATAAACAGGACTAGAATAGGTAGTTAAACCATTTTAGTAAGAGACATTATCCTATATGGTAATCTTGGGTGTGATCCTTTACTTAAACAATGATATGGTGAGTGAACCCATTTTACAATGATAGACATGAGAGTTAACCCATACTATTATGAATGTCTATGGAGTGAACCCATTCCACTATGACATTCCTAGAAAATAGCCTTGACAACTAAGGGAATGAGTTTGTGTGATTTTTTGTGTGACAACATTCCATGACTGACACCAATTTTATTTTCTCATAGCTCATGTTCAATCGGGATTCATGACTTATGAATTAAATATAATTATTCCATGACTCAATATTATGATCATTGATATGCAAGGTATAATTATTAAATATTATTTTTTGGTTTGTATTCCATTATTATCATGTTATTTGACCATTGATATCTTTGTTGCTTACCCTTAATGACCATCTGATATCACCCTTTTATTATGTTTTCCTTGGTTATGAATTTGGTATTTATGTATGGTTTTTCTAAGAACAGTTATAGATGTGATGAAATTTTGGGACATGATATAGTTTTTTAATGAGCCAGTTTTTTATTTTTCTATGATTTGTTTGAGTTTTCCCTAATTCAATAAAACTCTAAACCTAAATGGTATTTTAGTATGAAGGTGATCCAATGTTTTCATTTATAATAATATGTTTTGGTTGGTTCAAATTGTGACATTTTTATGGGTATCAAATATTGAAATGAAAGTATTATGTTCATAGCATCATTTTCGATAGTACGGGTCTCAGGATGTTTCATTTGTTAGGGTTATCTTATTTTAACAATAATTTTCTTTCTTATTCAAGTGATTATTAGAAGAAACCAAAATTATAGAGTTTATTATGTCTTCATGAATCCATATCAAGGTCAGTATATGTTTTGATTCATATCTCATCTCTTATTTATAAATACTACAGTCTTATTAATAAAAAAACTATATTGTTCATAAAATCTACCTGATGATAAACTCTAATGGTAGTAGGAGATGAAAAAATTCCAATACAAGTAAAAGTAAAATCTGGATTCCTAAAATCAATTTTTGTATATGCACCATGATCATTTAGGAAAATATGATCACAACCAAAATATTGTTCTTAACGGAACAATAGTGGAATGACTCTCCCACACAGGGCCAATAGAGAATGGTATGTGATATCATGTATTCCTCACCATACACAATAGGTTCCATCTTGTAGTGATGTTGTAAGGAATTTAGTTGGGACACTAAAAAATCTTATAAAAATATTCAATAACTATGTAAAAAATGAATATATTAAAAATTTATAAAAATAAGAATAAAGGAAAAAATTTGAAAAAATAAAAATGATAATAAAAACTATATAATGATGTACTGAATGTAACAAAATGATGTACTAATATTCAAACAATTACAAGAGAAAATAAACTCAATAAAATACTCTAAAGGATCTTGTATTAAACCACATGTTGGTCTTATATATAAGCTCTATCCCATATCGAATGTGATCAATCAGTGCATGACCCTTATCCCTCATCCAGAGTTCCCACAATGAAAATTTATCGAGAACCAAACAAAGGCCTGAATAGGGTGGGAGTAATGTTCAGTAGTCTAGCACCCATAATTTATACACAATCCATACTGAATATATTAATTTCATAAAATTTTATTATATATAGGTTATCAATTAAAATATTCATATAGAAAATCAAATAACCCTCAATCTATATGTCGACATCTAGGGTTATCAAAACCTACTTCGGATCCATGCTGGATACCTCTATCTAATGATGGATAATCATTCATCAATACATATCACAAATACCATGGAATTTTCTCTTATTAATGACGATTAACTTGAATCATTTTTGGCGTAACTAAGAAACACTTGACTCTATGATAATTGTCCCTAGTAGAGTTACTTTCATCTTCTGAAATCACACTTCCAAAACAAAGGGAATGTCAAAAATATTATACAAAGTTCCACATAAATTATCCAGGCTATATTTTATTATGTGTTATTATATGGAACTTCAAAATGAAGGTAAATTTCAGTAATACTATACTGGGAACCATGGGAAATACCCATACTATAGTCACATATCTATTCATAATTTCATTACCATGCCAAGGGAAAAATAACTATAAAAATTGGTGGATTCTCCTACACTAGGATGAATCATCTGGGTCATTTCTCATAAGATAATGAATTAAGTCCCCAGTTATCTAGTCTGTAATGATAATGTTTAAAAATACAATTGAATTACTCATTCTCTTTTGGATTCCCCTATCTAGGATGAATCATTGATTGTATACATCAAAGCAACAATAATGTCACAATATATCATAAGCCATATTGGTCAATTAATACAATTTAAAATTAACCAACAATATATTCTCACATTATGAATGCTCCTATCAAGGACGAATCATCGATCTTACATAAATAAATTTTACCTTTTATCTCATTTCACATATAATTCTATGTGTTCATAGTTAACCCAAATCTCATTTATTTCATCTTATCATGGCTCAATAAACCACTAAGGTAGTTGTAAATCCGAGTCACAATTATAAGAGAAATAGAGAGTTCTTAAGAGGTTTAAGAATATTCATTATCATCAAATATATGGATTATGAATTTATTTATGTTGTGTGGTTACTATTATGATTCAATTTGACTTTTTTCACATATATGAGAACAATAATACAATCATTTGAGAGTTTTTATAGAACACGATACTCAAAGGAAATGTAGGAATAGGTAATAACCCATGTCCAAGGAATATATCATACTCCCCATTCTTTTGTTATTTAGGTCTTGAAAATGTATACAAACAATTCCTTGCTTTTGGTTTGAAGAAGAATTCCCAAAAACCACATTTTTAAGGACTATTATCTATGAAATTGATATCAATCATCAAAATTTATGATACATGAGTTTATAACCACTAGGAAGGACATATTTTTGAAATGAAGTAGGGGATTAATGTTATGAATGATATGGTTTTTACATACACTAAGAACTATGAAACCCTAGATAACAATAAAGAAATAAATTCTTTCTCTTCAGGAATCCAATTCACACAATGATTTAGGGTTTTATGAGATACCAAGAACCTTCCATACCATGTATGGGTTTCATGGGTTCTACATATAAAATCAATTTTATTACTAGAAGATTCAAATTGTGAATTTGTTCTTTATCTAGCATATATTCTACTTTTCAACATCCTCCCAGTACTAACCTAATTAGTTTACATACATGATTTTCAAGGATTAAACTAGAAGTTAACATACCAACTGAAGGTTAACTAGAAACATAAATAAGAATGTACCTAGAAAATATGGGATATTATAACAACCCAACTATATAATATTGCATCCCTGATAGGTGCTATAAGTATATAGGTGGGAATAAATGAATAAATTTGTACATAGTGCACACAAATCAGATTACCTCTCCTAGATCCCTACATGAACTTGCCTATACTTCCAATGTACTCTCACTAGTGGCATGGGTTTTTCCAACATATTATTATAAATATGCTACATGAAACTTATAAAATTATCTCCAAATGATGCACCAAAATATATCTCAATGACATTAATTACTATCATAAGGGAAGGTTCAATATTATATTTATGATGTTGTGAAATATGAAACACATCATTCTTGGCGATGTTACATTGTGGGGGTTCCAAATCCCATTACAAAATCAATATGTGAAATTAGGATATTAATCAGAAATAATACTCCTTAGAACACAGTGTACTAAAATTATATATCACATGTAAAGACTATCTAGATCATCAACATTAAGTTCTAATCTAGAATTCAATAAGATCTATACCTTCCTCGGTCAATCTATAGTCACCCATACATTATAATTCTTATAATGAGTCCTAGGTAATATTATTATGAAATCTATTTTGATATTACCCCACTTCTATTATGGATCGAGAAATGGATGAAATATCCCACTAGGCCTCATATTCTTCACTATCACCTATAGATTGGTGGAATAAATCACTAGGAAGCCTATTTAATCCTTCTTTATCCCTGTACACCAGAACATGATATGGAGATCATGATATATCTTTTTCATAACTATATGTATCACCCATTTTGAATCATGAAACTCCCTCATTGAATTCTCATGTAATCCCATAAGAACCCATATAAGGTCATGGATAAGAAGAATATCATTTCTCATAAGAGGCCATCCTAATTCATGTTCAAAAAGAGTCCCATCAGCCACCACTCATCATAGGAATATCTTATTACCACATTTGTTTTCATCAGAATTAAGGAATCAGAAACAATTCCCCTTTCTAATAGTGTCATCCATATCGAATTAGAAGGACTACTGGTACTCAACCGACCTCCTCTTCCAAAGGTATATTTCCCACCAAAGAAATATAGACCTGGAGATCTTGTTGTTTACGTACACCAAAAAAGTATTTCTGAACATATTGTGTATTCAGTAGCTCTTGGTGTGTTCCACCATAGCCAACTAATGATCATGTGTAGGGTAAATACTCACATGTACCCAAAAATATCTGGAGAAATAAGTAAACAAATGATCATCATGTATCATAAAATATATGGGTCTGGCTTTGGATTCATTATAGGAAATGATATATTCATTACCTGACATAGGTGGAGTGAGGATTTGTGTTGAGGCTATCCAATTTTTCATCTCAATAAAATCCTTCATGAAGGAATATAACAAAATAGACTTCACCCCTTTCTTGGTCAGCATAGATATTTTTTCTGCTAAATGGGATAATTATTGTACGTATTGTTAGTAATATCCTTCATTAATATAAATATATGATTATTGAAGGCATTCCTGGGATGTTTACAATATACCATGAATAAAACCTAATCTGGTTTCATTGACTCTCCTACCTCTGAGAAAACTTACCATAGGTATTTCACTATATTAATCCTAATAATGATTTTGTATATCTCAAAATAAAGATGATTAATTGTCTGTGTACTCAAGATGACTTCAAGAATATGGGCATGATCTTCTATGGATCAGAATTACACTAAGACAACATCAATAAATATCATCACTATAAAGGATGAAGGATTTGATTCATCAAGGCCATGGATAATGTTGAGGCATTTTTTTGGCCAAATAAAATCACCGAGAACATGTACAACCCATAATTTCTCCATATTTAGTATAGGGTATGCTAGAATGTATCAACATTAACTTATGTAATCATAACCTAATGTATATCCTAGAAAAAATTTGTTAACATCTATGCATAATGAATAAATGTTCTTTATGTGGAAGGGGATATTATTTCTTGATAGGAATCTATTTTAGTCTATAATAATCCATAAATAATCACATTGTCATGTTATTTCATGGAGGAAATCATATGAGAACCCCCACATTACATACTTCTTTTTATGAATCCCTTATATTCCAAACCTTTAATCCTACATGATTATAAACTTGATATTACATTTTAACATATCTATATTTTAAATGAAGTCTATGTTTGATAGAGTATAAAACACATAACATTATGCATTACAAATAATAGAATGTTATAATTTAAATTTTACCATTATAACCTATCTATTAAATTGGTAGGTATTAATAGGGTCTTCCTTAATATGAAATTTACTCAATATAAATATATTTATTATGTCATTGTAAGTAAGTACTATATTTTTAATAGTCATATTCTACTTCTGAAAAAAATTATTCAAAAAATTATAATACTAATTTTTCAGAGGAAAAATTATAATTAAATTCTAGAACATATAGAAATTTTTGTTGATATAAAGGATATAATTTATATTTCTATATGTAAAAATTATCATCAAATGATGTTTTGGAATTTTAATGAATATATTGATTTATAAATGAATAATAAATAATATCATTTTTATTGAAAAATAAATTTTCAGCATTTACAAAGTTATATTTTCATTTTAAATTATTTAATATAAAAATTAATTCTACTACATTATGGATAATCTAATTATTTTTATTGGAATCAGTATTATAGTAGATTTTGGTATAAAAAAATAACTAAGACATAAAAAAATAATTCCTTATAGTTTTTTAATCAAACAGTATGTCCATATATTAAAAAATTTAATTAGTAAATAATGGTGATTGATTTTAATTAAATTAAAAAATTATATAAATTCAATAAAATGTTTTATAATTTATCTAATATAATTCATGGCATGGGATAATAATGAATCTAGTATTATGCTTGAAAATGTAATTTTCTAAAAACCTAGTTTCCTCTTGTTTTTCACTCATATTTTAAAATTAATTTCATCCAATTATAGAAATTGAATTTAATAATATTTAATTCATATTTCAAATAATGAGGTTCATTTTTTTCAAATGGTCCCATATTATTTCTTATGAATATGAATAGTAACTATTGTAAAATTTATCACGAGGGTAAAGAGTAAATATTGTTAATCTGAGTTAAAAATAAGTGATCTGAACATAATTTTTCATACCAATTCATATTTAATAAATATAATTATAACCTTAACACCATATGATCTAAATTTATTTTTTATTGGACTTGTTTCCTAGAAAACTGGATCAATATAATATTTAAATCAAAGATTGTTACAAAAGGTCATCTGATTACTTTAAATATCACTTTTATGTTCAGGTAATAAAAAACTAGTTTTGAATGAAGATAAATTTAAATTCTATAAATTATGAAATTATATTCAGTATGGTAATTTATTTCTATTTTTTATTACATATATAACATAATTACATGTACAATGCTATGATTGTATTTATTCAGTTAAATGAAAATAATGACATTAAAAATATTAAATGTAATATAATTTGGGTGATTTATAATGTTACATGATTTTATTAGATAAATATAAAATATTATATATTTAAAAATTTAATAAATTTAAAATATTACATTTTATGCATTTTAAGTCAAATTAAATGAATAGTGTCAAAATTGACATTGATAAAGTTTTATCAAAATAATATATGATTTAATTATTTAAAAAGCATAGATATACTGGAAAGAAAAAATGTTGACAATATATGATCTAATATTTTATACATTTTCAATTTGTAAACTAATTTTTTCCATGTAAGTCAATTATAACCCCTTAAGTGAAAAAATACATTACCACATGTAAGGTTAATATATGTTAACTAAGGATTTAAACATAAAGATAATGTTTAAAATTTAAAATAAAACAATAAAAATTTTATTTTTTGATAATATATAAACTATATAATACCTTGTAATCTATTTTATTTCCATTTTGATGTTTTTTTAATGAGAATAATTTCTTTGAAAATTAATACTTTTTTTGAAATTGTAAATGTGCCCCTCACCATTATTATAAAATGAGACCCCTCATTCGACTTCTGTATGACACATAAATTGGTATATCTCGACCATTCCCAAAAAAATATCTTTAAAAATTATATATATACATTTTATATGTGATTTTATTCCCATGACACTGGCCATAGGATCCTTAAGAGGGGATCTAAATGATTTATTTAAATGAAGACACAATCCCCTTAATTGATCACTTTATATTTAATTATTATTTTACAACATCTAAATCTTTTTTTTAATTTAATAATATATTAAGTATACCAAATATAATATAATTATATTATGATTTTTATACCAAAACTATTCAACTTATTTACCACCAAATCTAAAGTGAATGTGTCACTCATTAGTACCTATATTTACCATCTCCACATCGCATTACAATTCATCTTCAATCACCATATTTGATGAATGATTTTTATGATATGTATATAATGATTAAATATAAAATTTATGAAAAAATTATGATTTTAATGGTAATATACTATCTATCATATTTCTTTTCAAACCGTTGGAAAACAATAACATCCTTTGAGCGTAGCTGTGGACTACAACCTCTATGAAGTGATGTGATTCATTTTAAAAATATGATTTACAAGGATGGTAACAAGGTTGGATTGTAGGAATATATATTCTTTATAAGATGTAATAATCATGCTTTAATGTTGAATTATTTTTTACCTTTCAGTTTTAATTCTTTTGAAAAATGAAAAATTGTTCATTCTTACGTACGACATACCGTCTCCATGAACTATGTGATTCATTTTTCTATATATTAATTTTTTATATGATAATATATATATATATATATTTAATTAATTATTAAATTTATTAAATTTATGGAACCATGACCATAATAAAGAGACCAAGACTTCTAAACTAAAATATGTTGTAGAAACGAACCAGTTATCCCCAAAACAATGATTTTAATAACAAATAGTTAATAAAATGGTGTTAAGATGACATAATAATATAATAAATTTCTTGGTATATATAATTATGGTTATATGATACATATATTAAAATTTTATATTTCAAATATAGGGTGATATAAAATGTATGAGTAATGGATAGACTAGAGTTTAAGGTATTTTCGTTTCAGTTTTATTTATATGAGACGCATGTCATATTCACCACTTATTTCATTTATGTAGGTATATACTAAAATTTTATATATTTTATGATTCACCTTCTGAATTTTATGTGTTTTAAATATCTGTATAATATTCCTCCATTCATTGGTCTTATGATTCAAATGTTACCAATTAAGAAAGGGAATTCTGTTTAAATCTTATTTAAATCTGGAATGTTTATGGATTAATTTCCATTGAGGATATTATAAAATTTTTATTCTATAAAACAATTTAATTTTTATTATCCTATGTTGTTTTATTGTGAAAAAAATATTTCCATCTTACCCACCTTAGGTGTTCATGTTACAAAAAATTGTTTTATAATGAAAATAGTCTTTATTTATCCCATCAGTTGAAAAACTTTTTCCTCCAACTTTTAGATTCATAAAAATGTTTTTAAAATTATTAAATGATTTTTTAATTCATTTTTACCAATTTTTTGTGTTTTATAAAAATATTTAAAATGAATATTCTCATCATTTTATAAATGAGGTACTTTTGACTATTTTCCAGCACCCTGAAAGGGGTATTTGTTTTATCTTACATGACATGAACATAAATTCCCACCACCAATAATGATCAATAAATTGATAATTCCATTACATGGTTCCAAGATTATTTTAAAAGAATAGTTTTTTCATAATATTTGGAAGATTTTTATGTTTTAGGAGGGTTATTTCAAGAGAAAAGGATGTTTTCCAGAAGATATTTTCCGATGACTCATAAAATGGATTTTTCATCTATGATAACATCATTTGTTAATACATATGATTTATTAGGTATATGACCTAGTGATACCATCCTTATTCATTATCTTCATGGTTTATGACAATGATGATGATATGTTTATGAATCCCATTTATCATCATCGATTATGCTATATTAAATTATAGAAATGTTTATGAAAACAATTTTATATAAACTGTTAATGATTTGATCAAATGATGAAAGATATTATGATCATTTGGAATACATGTGTATAGTTTTAATTATATTATGGGTTGGAATAGAATTTTATAAACATCAAATTCATTAGGTAATTTTTTATAACTCATGATATTGCAATGATAAATAATTAATTATACTTGATCTATTATGTGAAACAAGTCTATGTGCATAATACATTATAGGAAATTGGAGTTGAGGCATGATCTGTAAGGATTTTATGGTCTCAGTAGTTTACCATGAAATATAAAATGTTTTTTATATCTAGGATGGTTCTACACATTTATGACATTAATATATGATTCATGATTAATTTATGATGATTTCTTACTATAATGAATCATATATTTTGAATGATAAATCATTTCCCCATGAAACATATTTATGATCATTGATATATTGGGAAAGGAATTTTTATGCAAGATCATGATATCATACCCTTAGGAATATCATATGATTTAATATGATTAATGATTGATATGTCCCTTATTTACCAATAATGGGTATTGGATCTCTTTCTTTATTATATTTTATTTCCCCATCTAAGGAATAATGGTTTACCTTGGGTATGTATATAAAGATTTCAATATCGAATGAAATTTTTGGGAGATATTGAATATCTTTCCAGAAATAATACGATTGTGTTTCTAATCCCTGAAATCACTAAACCTTTATAGTCCCTTAGAGTTCATTTTTTAAATATATTGAATATGAATATAAAAATATATTATATTTAAGTATGAATATTTAGATTTTATATTCATTCTTGGGTTGTAATTAAGAGAAATCTTAAAGAATACATCCAAAAATAGTCTACCAGTGGAGGAAAATAATCCCCTCATATTATACTAGTATCTAGAAAAACTAATGTTATATAATCCATGAGATAATAAAATATTTACTGAATTGGTAATACATGACCAGCCAGATGATTCCACATGACCATTTGAAAATATAAACCCCCTTATATTGATAGAATGATAACTCTAATCAGATAATACTTGATATGAGACTGGTATATAAATAACCAATACATATGAAAAAAAAATGAAGTATATCATTTATAAGAAAAAAACTTACAAATGGAATGGTAACCACTAATTTCAATATAATATTACTTATAGAATCTGATATTCTCTAACTGCACTCCAAATGACATGTCGATGGTCACCACTACATTCAAGATCTCCATAACAAAACCCAATAAATTTTTAAATTGATGATATATGAAGTAATATCATGCTTCTATATTAAAAAAGGGAAGGTTATATGTTACAAGAATAATACATCTTATGGTAGGAGGCCCATCATCAAGACCAATTGGAGTATACATCACAACATGAAGCTTATTTTCCCCACTATGCATGACTCTAGTATGACTATCATATTTTTCTCCCTATAAAAGGTACTTTCACCCTTTCATTGAGGTACCACACCCTCTTCTTCATCCTATGAGTTTGGTGGAACTCTTCCACTCATCTACTGGGGGTATATGAGTCATTTATAGACTCATAATTTTCCATATCTCATTCAATTACCTTATAATTCATTCCTCTATAAAACAAATAAATATAGCCCATCCTACCATAAGTGTGACACTCCATAGATGGGTAAGGACATTGATGGTTCATCTGAAAAAAAAATACACAATAAAATCACTACATTGCACCATGATTTTGAAACAGCGTCCCAAATCACTGGATTCCCTTCCCACAACATCCCTAGCTATAACTACTATACTAAAGAAACCCTCCACCATAAGAAGAGCTCCTTGATCTCCCTAACAAGACTTTATAGCCACCATGTAGGGCCTACCTCAAGTTTCCTTCCATGATGAGATCCTGATTCATCACTTTCTCATAGTTTCCTTGGAGGAAATATGTTCACCTATGACATTAAATCATAAATAAGGTTATCCTAAAGTTTCTTTTTACTTTATACCACATCATCTTCCAAGGATGGAAAAAAGTGATATATCTTAGTGAAGTGGCCAAAATTTTCTATTACCGACAATCCTATAAGATTCAGGTTCATGAACTGACATTCCCTCTCATAGATTAATGTATATATGTTTAATTATCCTTGTAGTCGAACCTAGAATTCATTTAAGGTAAGATTTTATTTCTTATTAGTTTTCTCCATAGTGTCCAACCAATTATTAGATGGTACTCATGACATATTTTAAAGAAATATCACCCTTCAGTTGGAGACTATATCATGGTTATTAAAGATCATTTGGACTGATTAAATCTAGAACTCAACAACATAGTTTCCTCCCTCCATAGTGGGCATGAGTGGATATTGTAATTGGAACTCTTTATACAGATCAAACGATGAAGCCACTGTGTGAGTTGTCTGCCTTTAGGTGGATCGTATGACCAATAAGAATCTATTGTGATCTTGATCATTAATTTAGAACCTTATAACTATAAGAACATTCACATTATCTATGTTAAGATGGTTATCCCTCTTGGTGTTCTCATCTAAAATATAACATCAATCTACTTCCACTATAATGATCAACACGCTCATTAGAACACATGTTATAGAACATGGTCAACCTAGAAATATGAAAGCCACAATGAACTATTGAATAACGGTTTAACTTATTTGTAATAACATGAAAATTCATATAACATAATAGCTTATTTCATTCATTTCACTCAAATAAATATGGGTTTACTTTAGGATATTTATTGGATGATATTCTATATGAAGTAAATATTCCCCAACTATAAACAATGCATGTATTCATATATCCCTATGTTCCTATCATGATGTCTACAAAATCATCATTTTCCATAATGGACCCAGACTAAATATTCAATAAAAAATGTTATCATACAACTAGAGAACCAATCAAGGTGAAGTAACATCAAAACTATGACAAGAAAACAACATAAACAAAAATCTTATCCTAAGGAACTCTGGTTATCCCTGACACATGGGTTAGTTATTCTGTTGAACAATCTCATTACTAACCCCCTAATCATCTTAATCTCATGTCTACCCTTTCCAAATAGTAATGAAACCAAAAATAATCCTCCTATGAATCCACTTTTCAACATCCCAAATATGTTTCTCCCTCTTATGACTAGTAAGGGTAGTTTCATTCCCCATAGTGTACCTCCCCATATGCTTTACTATTTTGGATAATGGTAAGGGTGTAAGGAGTATGGTGGAGATACTATACCCTCTGGTATATACATTCAATAAAAATAGAAATAATGTTAAATATAAAAAATGAAACCAAGAATGAAAATAGGAAAAACTTAATGATATATATAATAATAAATAAAACATAATGACAAGTTGAATGTAACTAAATTTAATTTTCAAATTTAGGAAACTACAAGATAAAATATAATCAATAAAACACTACAAAAACTCTAGTTTCAAATCCCATATAGTCTTCGTATCCCATATCCAACTCATACAATAAGTTGTAAATCAATTCAATGACTTATTCCCTTATCTAGACTCATAATCATGAAATTTTCTTGTGTAAAAAATAGAGGATAGAATAGGGTTTCAATATGACTCAGTTTCCCGACACTCATGGTGTAATATAAATCTAGTCTTAATATATATATATATATATATATATATATATATATATATATATATCATTCGTAGTTTGATAAATAAGAAATTAATTAATATATTAATTAAAATCATAAAATTAACATTCTGACACTCGAGTTCTAGGTTAACACCTTTGGTAAGTAAAACTTACTTCAGTACCATTATAGATAACTTTTTCTAGTGTTGGATCCTCCTATGTCAAGTCAGATCACTAATACCTAGGTATATTATCCATTCTAGAATAAATTCTAGGTATTTTGTACCAAGTAATCATGAATCACTAGGATTAAATGGAATTACCAATGATATTGTATCTTATATCCTTCAAGGGGAACTTCTAATCCAAGGGTAAATTCAATAATATCATATTGGGCTCCATGATAATTACCCAATATTGAGTTGATTATGTATTCCTATGTTTCACATACAATCCAAGGGGAATGTAAATAATATCATATTGGTATTTGTGAGGATTACCAATGATAGAGTCACTTACGGATTCACATGATGCTATACCATTCCATGTGGAAAAGTAACTGTAACAATTGGTGGATTCTCCTACATTATGATGAATCACCAATACAATATCTCACAAGGTGGTGAACCAAGACCTCATGAATCATGTTAGTGGACATTAATTATGAAAATCCAAAATAAAAACTCAACCTATTAATGGATTCTGAAGTTAGGATGTATCACCCATAGTATACATCAAAACATGAAGTCCCAAATTATTATATACCATATTTTTCAATTTATTAAATTACCAATTTATAAACCATATATTCTCAACTATTTAATTCTCCTATAATGTTTGAGTCATCGACGATATATCTAACTAATTTACAATTTATATCATTTAACATATAATTATATATGTTTAGAGTAAACCTAAATTTAAATAATTTCACCTTATCAAGTTATATAAATCAACTTAAGTTGTCACATGTCTTGGAAATGATACCAAGAGACACAAAAAAATCTTGGGTGGTCTATGAAATTGAATTCTAATCAAATTAGCTGATTTCCAATTTAGTTAGGTGATGCTCTTGACCTGCTTGTGTGATAAAAATTATTTAAAATAAAAGAGAGATGTAATAAATACATTAGGGAGTTTTTATAGACCATCCACATCAAAGAGAATCTGAAGTAGTAAATTCTTCATATCCAAGGTATATATCAGAAACCAACATCCTTCAATCACTAGGTGTGGATGTTGTGTCCCAACATGGAATTTCTTCTATTTCAAAGAATAATTCAATGATTCTTCTCCTTGATGTTTTCAAACATAGAGAAGGGTAATTATCACTAAAACACATGATACTAGTTTTTAAAATTGTTTTAAATTACACATTCTCAAAATTTATAGGGGATTCATGTTGTGAATGGTGTGTTTTCCACATACACTAAGAAACTCAATGCCTCTCCTTATTATAAAAAATAACAACATTATCATTGTAAAACAAATCAACATTGTGAACATTTTTTTCACAATTTTACTAGAACCATTCACACATTTTATAGGTTTCATGGAGTCTGTTTTGAATATTCACATAAGGAATGGAAACATTAGGGCATGAATATTTCTATAGAAATCATGAATATTCCTTTTAGGCGTCCTCTTAGAATGAACCCAACCAATTTATATCCTTGATTAAAAAGGCATAAAATCGAGGTAAATGAAATCAAGGAAGAATAATTGAGTGATTAATGAATGGATTTTTAGGAAAAGATGGGATATAAAATCTCGAGTCACTGGATCACCACTTATACAAGTAAAATGTTCAAGAGTATGAAAACCTAAAATATATATATTATATATTCCTATAATTAGGGTAACTTATTAGTATATATTAAAATATAAAAATATTTCCAAGTGGTGGTTCTGAACACTCTCTTTAGTTTTGGAACATTTTCTATGGACTGTGTTAATATTATCCAAGGGGATTTCATTAGTCTTCACCATTTTACGAATTCTTAGAGATTTTATCCCCCCCCTCATCCTCCCATTTTCATTAATTTATTAATAATAAAAAATTAAATTTTCAATTAGTTTATATTAACATATATTGAATTGGATTTTTAGTATTTTAATGAATGAGTTTGGATTAACCACCAATTATATTGAGATGAATGGATGGTGTTTGTTTAAGGAAAAACTCTCCAAATTTGTTTGATAGTGGTAATTCCATATTGGGTTAGGGAATAGAGATTTTTAGAATATATGGTGCATTTAAAATTCATCTATATACGGATAAATTTTAGTTTAAAATTAAAAACAATACATAATTTTTTAGATGGTATTTTATAGATGTTGGAATAGATATTATCATAAAAGGCATAAAGAATATGCGATGACATGTAATCCATTTTATGAGGAATTTTTTTGACTATGTTAGTCGAAGGGATATCTAAAATAATGACTTTATTCATGACACACTGAGTAATATGGACTTTTTTCATTGTAAAATCCATTTAGCAAATAGAAATTCCTATAATAAGTGTTTTAGATGTTATTTTGGATATCACATGATAAAATGTAGATAATACAAAAAAAATACTCAAAATATATTATTCTACATGAAGGTTTAAAAAAATAGTGGATGTACTATAAAATAATTGTCGAAATAGAAAAGTACCAGATAACCACACCATGTGACATGTTGATTTATGTATAATTCTTGTAGAACTAATGTGTAAATCTGAAGGAAAGAATGGAGTTGGAAATTTTGATGAAAATTTCTTCTTATGAGATACTACTCTATGGTAACTGGAGTACCACGTCATAGATACTTTGATAAAAACACTGAAATATTCATTTTAAGTAGAGTATTAGTCCTAGAGTTTGTTAATTCAGAGGATACATCATAATTTTTATGATTTTTTAAATTTAATATTTTAGTAGTTATAGGAATAACTTCCTCAGAAAAAATAGAGCTCAATAGTTGATATTTACTTAGAGATGATTCATGTGATGGATCTAATGTAGAGTAAGTAAATTTTATGTGAAATTAATGATATTTAAATTTAATTTTATATATCATGATGTAATATAGAGTGATTAGGATGGATCAGAATAATTTGAGTGTTTTTAATAGAATAAATAATTTATAATATAGAGAAAAAGGAACTGATTGTTCAAGAATAGAATCATAAATTTGAAATACTATGGTTATACATATAGTTTCATTTAATATTCAAATAAAAGTGTATTGTGGTATTTCTATTTATAGTTATATTGAATATTATATTTAAAAAATGTAATTGTTGTATATCATAGGATGATCTATAATTTTAAAAAAGATAATATGAATGAATAATATATGATAGATTATAACTACTATATTAAATTTTTAAAGAGCAGGACATATATTGATGAATTATAAATGATATATGAAGTTATGATTAGTTAAGGAGAGACTTATTAAATATTACTATTATTCTAGAGTTATTATTTTCTTATAATTTTTTTGTTGTATAATGAATATTGTTTGGTGATCAAAAATTAAACAATTCTATTGAGGAGGTGATTATATTTTACATTGAAATTTATTAGTAACACATAGTCAATATTGAAGAATCACATATTTCATAACGATGTAGATTAAAACATTATACACAATTATTTTGGAGTGATAAACATGTCAAGAAACATTTAAGGAACATATATTTATTTAAAAGGATAAGTCATGGAGTAGATAATAAAGAAAGAAATTATAGTGACCCATGGGAGGAACTATGATATTCTATAAACTATAATAAAGTAATTGAGACATTATATGGAGTGTCATAAACTAAATTTTATAGGTCGTGAGCCTTGGTGAAGAGTAAAATTAACATTAATCATGTTTCTAAAAAAACATATATATTATAATGGATTTTCATTACACCATCCAAAAATCATATTGTATTCTCCATTGATATTTTTCTGTTTTGGTGAAAAAATTAGAAACTATGTTTTTTTGGGTATTTTACAATTATATATTCTTACTTTAGATTTTAAGAAATTGTGTATGAAATTAAATAATCAATAGGTTAAACACCATCTTCTACTTATATGAGAATAATATCTAAAAAGTATGTTATCATGTTAAAACTTGTGTAATTTGAAAAATCATTTATTCACCACCCCCTCCCCCAACTTTGGGTGTTTATTGGGTTACAACATTGGGTATCAAAGACAATAGGTTATATTATTGATTTAACCTAACATATTCAATTAATTTTTATAGAAATATTAGGAAATATTTGTATTATATTTTGAAAAGGCCTTTATTTTACTAAATAAATTAATGAAGGATTTCAAAATATATTTAGAGGTACATGTTCAAATCACACATGATATTTTGTTAGTTTTTTTTTCATTCCATTAAAAATTGGAATTTTATTTGATATGAAAAAAAATAAATTTAATGATTGATACATATATCAAGAATACCTTGAATGTGACCTTAGATAATGGTTTCTAAAAAATAAACCCACTATACATCATCAAAGCATATGCAGATAAGATTTAAGGTTTTTATGATTGTGAAAATGTGTTTAGTGTAGAGAGCATGGTTTCCTCAACCTGATTAATATATGAATCCATTGATTATTTTTGTAATATATGTTTTGAGTATGAATAAAGTTTTTCTAAAAGTTTTAATAAGAAGGAAAACAAGAAGGAAAATTAGAAATTAGATTTTCCCATTTTGGTGAACTGAATAGATTTATTCTATATATATAAATATTAATTTGTTGTAAATTTAATTTATAAATATAATGATAAAAATTATATATCATTTGAATAATTTAAGTATTATGTTATAAAAACATTCACCACATTATATGGTAAATATTGAGTTTGATCATGTTTTATTTAAGGGAATCTTCCAACATTATAATTGTAGTGAAATATTTAGAGGTTGAATTTGATAGAAATTTTTCAGTATAACACATTTGTTTGAAGAAAATAAAATGTTAATAAATGAAGGGATGGATCCAAATGATTCATTTTCAATAATGAATGATAAAATTAATGGAAAATGTGATACACTTGAATAAATCATTCATGAGTTGAGTTCAATAATTATAAAATAGAACTCAGTGAATCGTTAATGTATATATTTATAGAGTACTATAAATATCAAGTGAATATTGTTAATAATGGAATATAATTTTACATTTGAGAATTTATTATTATTAATAACGTATAAGTATATGATGATTAAAAATAATGATAAAGATATTCATATTATGATGAATAATCCAAGAACTAAAGAATATAAAATAGAGACAATAGAAGGTAGTAAGAAGAATAAGTATATTTAATTGGTTGAAAATAAAAATTTTAATCTATGATCTATAAATAAAAACTCTTAAAATAAATTATGAGGAATTTCTATTTTTATAAACATTGGACACATAATGTATGTCTTTATTAAGTAATTGGATTTGTTCTATCACAGGAGACCAGTGAATATATCTCATCCATGTAAGTCTATTTAATGGTGTGAAAATTATGGTAGATGTTTCATATGAAATAAATTATTTTCATATATGATGTAAATACACTATAAGTAATGATAAGAAATAATTTTGGAGATCAATTAAGAAATAAGAGTCTTCTATTATGTTTATAAGGAATGATTTGAAGTAAATTCTATCTATTTCTAAGATAAAGAAGTTTGTTCCGATCAAAAAAAGTGGATGGATGTTGAAAATAATATTTTATCATGTTAAGTAAATATTAGTCAGTCTAATGGAAATCCTAGAGGAAACCCATGATTCATGTCTACGTGGTTTCACCAGTACCATAATGAGGTATAAAAACAAAACTAGGTGAGTGTATCTATCATGGTGAAAAATTAATACAAATTTAATTATCCTTAATTGAATAAAATTAATAATAATAAAAAATGGATTATTTAAACATCGAAAAAGGATACCCAATAGAAAAAATTGATTTATTTTCAATCAAATTCTATGAAATAATTTATTATAAGTAGTGAAAATTATTGTACCAACAATTTGAAGCCTTGTATGAAAAAAGGGAATAATGTAATTTTATTTCCATAGATAAATATATTCATCTGCCTGATAATTTATAGAGGTAATCATAATCAGATGCATATTATTATGGATAATTTTTTATGATTTTTTGTGGTATTAAGTGGGGTGAGGAACAATACATGGGGTGAATGCATTAAAGAGAGAATAATCCCTAGAATGTGGGTGAATGTATTATGATTGAATGATTGAATTACGAGTTGGTAAAATGAAATATCTAGTTTTGGAATGAGACACTATATAATCCATATAAAATTGTGAGACAAAAAGTGGTGTGATATATATTTATAGGAGAACCATTATAAATATATTGATATATACATTGCTATTTTAATTTACATGGTTTCTATTTTATTGATGTAGAAATGTGATATCAAGTGGAAAAAATGAAAAAAAAATGTGGTTATTCATGCTAAGGTTATGAAATACAAGTTCACGAAGAATGACGTTGAGTGAAATCTATGTAAAAACCATATTTGGGATTTGTAAATGATATTAAGACATTAATAAGTGTTGTAAGACCCTAAAGATAAATGTGGTTGTTTTTATATTGGATCTATTTTATTCAAGGATGAATGAATGTTCTTTTTTTATGAGATATAAATATGGTATTCACAGGTTTTTTATGATATTATTAGCAATTAAAAAATGTGTTCTATATCCACCACATTATTTTCCTAAAGTGAATATTATCCCAATATATTCTATTTATATATAAACAAAAAAAAGTGAATTTGGGATAGGAATTAAAATTCTTGTAAGCCTCATCATTGAATTGAGAAGCCAAGTGATGAATTTAAGATCACAAATATGAAATATTGTCACATGTTTATCATCAATAAGTTGTGTCAAATTTCTTATCAAGTTGTACGAATAAAACACATTCTAATTTACTACATAGTCATTTATAGTCTTGAGTATGCATGATTTATATGATAGGATGTATGATATTTATGTAATTTAATTTATTTAGATTTTTTATCTTATAGAAGGATGTTATAGAGATATAATACATTGATATTTTGGAATCGGAATCTTGTTTCATGCACTGATTTTTAACATTATAGTTTCTAAGTATTTATGTATGGTTCAACTCTATGTGTTAAACTCCATTGATGGAATTAATTAACAAGAATGTAGTTGAAAATGAATGTTGGATGAAGTTCATGTTATAAAAATGGATGGGTAAAATAAGATTAAAGAATATACCAATAATCAATAATGATTTGAAATCACGTAATGTTTTGATTGATAAAGAATGTCGATAAAATTATTTTCGGTTTCTGCTATGAAAGGGGAGTTTTTCCACTCTAAATAATGGATTTTTTATTCAAATGGAAAAAATATCTTGAGGTTAATTAAGAGTTAAAAAAATTGTATATGAAGTATCTTTATATTTAGATATTTTAGTATAGTGAATATATAATGATATATTTTCCCAACCCAACCCATGTCGGGGCTCGATCCACAACTACCATAAGCCTACCTCCATAGGACAGGGGTGGTGAAAAGCATCGAAGGCACAAAAACTAAGGGAGTACATTACCTATGAAAATGTACACACACACATCACACTCAAGGAATGACCACCGCACATGGTCCAAGCACCACGTACCCCTAAGCTCCTCTAATGTCATGATCATCTTGTTCATTGTCTGTAAGGTCACACCATGTGTGGGAAAAAACCAAGCAAGGGTGAGTATAAAAATACTCAGTAGGATTACCTAATGGCTCAAGGGAGTAGTAAAAGATATACTAGAGAGGTGAGTAGTAGATATAACATTGTACAGTAAAATATTACACCTCAACACAACATGATAGTGAAGTAAAATCATCCAAAACACAATGAGCTATAAAATTTGAGAAAATGAACTTCTCATGGAGTCTTTGCTACCTATAGTAAGAGAGTAAACTTATCGACCCACGAGAATCTAGAAATAGAATGAAAATTGCATACCCCATGCATCTTCATGTCTCCAAGAATGACTATAACTAAAACCCAAGGAGTGGGTACTCAAATAAGATGTATATATATTTATTTATTTTTGTGTCTGTGTGTGCTCAGTCAAAGAATCCCAAACGAGAGAGTAAGGGTATCTTCATCTCATTGATCTTCCCAAGAAAGTGTTTTCAACTGTTCTAGAAGTAACCCCCAACAATTCACATCATCCCTTATGTCTTCCCAGAACACGAATGTCAAAGGGACTCACTTAACACACCTTGATAGTTTCCGCATTGGGTGGGTATGTCTCACTTGCACTGTTTTTGATCGTGTCACAAGGATGTGACTCGATGGGGAAAGTGTCCCTCTTTCTCACTATTATAAAGGTATTTAAAACCATGTATCATCATTGATCCAATTAGTCACGAGGTTTTACCTCATGTTTGAGGCCTCATGACCATTCCAGTTAGAGGGTTCCACTCAAAAAATGTTGAGGACCCATGACCAATCTAGCTTAAGGGTTCCACTCTAAAAAGGTGAAGGGACAATGCCTATCCGGGATGGAGGGTTCCACTATCAAAAGGTCGAGGACTCATACCTAGCTGGAATGGAGGGTTCCACTCTAGCGTCATCAAGGACCCATAACCAGCTCGTCTGGAGGGTTCTACTCATAAGTCACCAAAAACATATCATGCCTGATGTTGTCATCGAATGTCACCTCAGATAGGCATCACTCCCAGAACATTGAGGGTTTCCTCGAATAGGTTTCATTCACATAACATCACTCATCATATATCGTAATCTAATACAGAGGGCACAATCACATTCTATTTGAAAATAAACTCAGGATAGTCTACTCTCATGCCAAAAATCTGAGATCATAAGAAGGAGATAAGAGAGGTAAGAAATTTAATAAAGTGGTAAACGGTGCGTGTGGGGACCACATGATGTGTGACTCCTTCTCATAACTTTCCCATGTACCTATCCATACTAAGGTACTATATTATTAACAAGTACCCCTTGGCATGCCCATGTACTCTCAAAGAACACAACACCTCTTTCCCAAAAGGGTAGACGAGTGCTCGACACTCACCACAAGTATGAATGGAAATAATTTCATTTACACTATTAGCCTTACTCAAATGGCCTCAGATAAAAACAAGAATGACACCTCCATGATCATTGAGAAAAAATGAACATGATTGATTATTTAATTTCATGAATCATACTCTCAGTGAAGAAATTTCATATTGCAGCATTGCACGTGAATAGTGCTTTAGGGGACTCCACAACACGATCTCAAATCTCATCAAATAGATTTTTCCATTGAGATCCTTTTTTAAAATCTCCTGGGATTGGATATTCATTCATCCAAAATGGAAACATGGTGAAAAAACGGTATTCCACGACAAATTCCCAAACCAGCCCTCATGGGTCCTATACCATGCTTTCACATTAAGCATCCACAATTGGTCTTGAAAAGTCTACCTCAACTCCATGGTTATAACACCTATAAGGACACATCGATAGAATGAAATATTAAAATGTATGTTTTGATAGATGTTTCCTAAAGAATAATAATTATATTATTATTGATCTTTGTTATTTCATGGATCCTAGACATAAAACAAAATCACATGTCCCAAACCATTCTAAAAGAGATCCATCAAGATGTCAGGATCAAAATGTTGTTGACCGCATGTCAATCAGGCATCAGATATAAGATTTATGTCCGATACAAGAATCGAAAAATAATTATTATTATTAAATCATTATATTAGATAAAGGATTCACGGAACCAAGCCTCGATACCAACACAAAATGTACTCAAATTGTCTTTAAAAATTACACCTCTATTCAAGGGTCATGTTTCCGATTACGTCACATGAAATGGACCTCTAAATTACATGTTATGGGGTTTTTAAGGAAATAAAAAACCCCAACCCAAACCACCTAGAATTTCTGATCTTGCTCGATTAGCCAGACTACTATCTAGAACGTTGTACCTGTTGGCTTACAGTCATGCCACCTCCTAGTACACCACATCGTCACCCCATACATGCACTGCCTCACTCCCACTGGCCTCTGTCACACCCACGTGTCTCTCCACTGACATCCTGACTCCACCATGCCACTGACTTACTTAATCCACCATCGCTGGAACCCGCATGTTTCCCGGCTTCCAGAAACCACTGGGAACACTCATGTGGTCCAAAAATAGATATGAGACCTGAACTAGGTTCCTCATATTCTTATCTACACTGTGGTTAACTCTTCTCAAAAAATCTTCGATGTTTTAGCGTAACGTCGAGTTAGAAAATATTCTTCCTTCCATTGTGCCTTCTATGTTGCCTAAAACTAGAATATAATCATAGATTGGGAATTATTAGGTCGATAACATCACAAAAATATGAATCACTCCACTTTTCATCAATGAATTTATTAATCAAAAAGTTGGAGGATGAAAAATTGGAGGAACACAAAGAACAGGCAACCAAAAATTCAATCGGGGCAATGTTTGATGTTATTTTGACAATGGTTAAAGGGTTCCAACATAGTGAAAATAGATAGAAAAAAAATTTAATTACAATTTCTACAATTTGGTATCGTATAATATGAAATTGGAATCCCACGTGGATTTTTTATTCTCCATTATGTTCGTTGCACTCTAATTTACAATGATTAATGTTTCATTGCGATCCAACAAATAATGAACCACGAATCACCATTGAAAGGGAGAGTAGCACTACACCTATTCTTGAATGGAAATGAGCCAAACCCCTTATCATTTCCATAACCTCCTATTTATTGGAAATTGTAAGTAGTTGCAAGATCCGAACCTCCCGCGCCCTCTCACCTGCGGTCTCCCAAAGGTAAAAAATTGTGATATGACTCAACGACACTCTCAGATTTATAATCTAAATATCCATTCATAAGTTATTCAATATGATGTCCAAAAAATTAATTATTTTAATTAATGTATTTATGAAAACACCCTTGATAATATTTTCCATCGGAAGCCCATGCCTATAAAATTTATACACAAAAGGGTAAAACGGCACACTACAGACTCAAATGTATCCTCATATTCCTGATTTGAGATACTCTTTGAGAGTTATTTGTGTTTGATATATTAAATGAATGAATTAATAAATTAATCCATCCATTTAATGTACCACTAATGAGAAATGGTTCTGAACATCCTGCATTGACATATTTTATGTTCACCATGGGTAAACATTGTGTTCCGGACCCAACTATTGTCTCGTGTTTCTAATTTTATCAACCGTTTTAGAGATATCACATTATATCACATGCATAGTATTAAATATACATCATATTTTAGTATAATTTATTCTCGAAACACCGATCTTCAGAATTTAATGTCATCTCAATGCATTGTTCTATAAATATATATATAAATATTTCAAAGTCTAACGAAGAAAAAATCACGTCTTTACATCATTGCCTCTTTCATGGTTTTGTTCCTCGAAAAAAAACATGGGAAAACAAATTTGGATTCCGAACCCTCTCTTAGCTCTCCCACCCTCTGGAACTCTCAATCATGTTCTCATGATACCACGAAATGAAAACAGATGAGATTGTTTTTACTTATAGGGTATCCTCTTATCGATTTTGTTCATAGGTTTGACCACACTTTTCCATAACTATGACTTAAAGAAAACATTATACACCCTCTCCAAATCGAAGGTCAGGAAAGGTGATAGGAATATTCACTAGCCTCTGCATGATCTCAAATGGCCCAAAGGACCCCAGGGGTAACTAGCCTCCTCGACAGAAAACCAACATGCAAGCCCTTAGCATATCCTCTATCACCTGTATAGCATGCTCGGTCTGCCCATCAGTCTGGGGGTTTAATCTTATACTCCTCCATAACTGGATCTTGAATTCCTTCTATAGGAATCTCCACAATTGTAACAGAAATTGTGTATCATGATCGGAGACTAATGTCGAGGGTACCCCATAAAGGCAGACATTCTCTCGCACATACAACTTCTTTTTTCCAAAAACATGGTCATTGGATTCTATCCTTCATAATATCCATAGGGTGCATCAAAAGTGGATATCTAAGTTGAAGAAGTTCTCATAGTAGATGTTTAATAGCTGAAACCCTATCACATGCTCAAGAAGCAAAGGAGTAAACCCCATCAACTAAAGAAGAACAACACCCTCCTGCTTCACTAGGGTTAGTTGTAGGAAAGCTAACACCTATGTATCTTACCACACTATCTAAGAATGGGAAATCCTACTAAGGGAATTTTCTACTATAATTCCCCATCCCGGAGGACCAACTATCTCAAAGTCGTAGTCGTTTAGGAAGTTCCAACTAGCATCATTGTCTTAGGTTCTGGTCTCTTTGAGCGAAGACACAACTGAGATTCTGGTGGTCTGTGCAAACCACAAAATGGTCTCTCAAAATGTTGTGTCTCCCCACTCTTAGAGAGAATAATACTACTTCCCACACTAGGTAGTGATTCACATAGTTCTGTTCATGGGTTATACATCACCTTGACCTGTACCTGACACATTCTATCAAGATTGACATTGGGAACTCAAGGTTCCAAATAATAGGGTAGGTGAGTAAACACATCCGTCCACATGAAGATAGATGTGTAAAGAACATTGAATACCCCACACCTATTTTTTCTATTGGAATGAGTGTGGACGCTACCTAAACACTTTTCCACACCCATAAGTGGCATTCCAATCAAAATAAGGTCATGCATAAAAAATAAAATTACAAATCCAGGACCTACATCGATACTCCACTGAATAACCTAGACATTAACACAGAACTACAAGGGGTTCATCGACCTCACCATGATACAATCCAAATTGGGTGGAACTTACTCTCCCTCATAGTTTTTCTTGCATCAAAAAACATGTCTTAGTGGGGGAAGGATCCCTATTCCTCATTCATTCAAAGTTACGTCGAACAACACCAACATAGGGTTATAGTGTTTCCCCGCATCACCCTGGTAGACCTCAAGCTTGAAACATGGATAAAAGTGTACCTCAAAAATTTTCCAACAAGTTCTACTAAAAAATGTTAGAAAATACATAGAGTGTACTTCCTATAATCTCATGTGCTGCATGATCATAGCTATCTAGGACATAAAGTTGGAGGTCGCCCTAGTATACATCTCCCCTAGACAGATGTGGTCCACTCAGTGGTGGTGGACTGAATTCATAACTTCATACACCAAACACATTTTCTCCTAATCATCTTCCTGAGATGCCTCCTTAGAGACCACCCTATCCCTGCGTGGTAGATCCATGATCAAGACACTGTCTATGGTGTGGCATTGCATCAACCATATATATGGGATGCTCATCACATGTTGTCAGGTAGTCCCATTTCATATGACCTCATTCATCATGGAAATAACATTGGCCCTCCCTAGGCTATCCTAGTGCTCTATGTTGTCCTTGACCATGTTCCTATGCTTAATCATAGAAATCCATCCTCTGTTGAGACCATTCCAACTGATGTATGATAACTATGAAAAATGTCTCAGTGCTTTCATGCACACTGCCAATATTATCCTACTAGAACCCCTTTGATAGAAAACTCTCTATCAATAGTTCTCCCTCTGGCACCTCGATAAAGGTTTCAAGGAAAAAGGGTACTACACTAGAACAAATATCTCTACGAAGACCATGTTAAATCATATGTTCTTGGAAATATCCTATGTTGACCACATCCAAAGAGTATCGAGTAAGGTCTTCGAACCCAGTCGTGTACTCTGTCACTGTCATCCCTCCCTCCTAAAACACAAGATTCTCCCTGAGACTGAATGGAGTGTAAGGAAGGGTAGAACTCATTACAGAATAAATACTTGGAGGTCCTCACTTGAGAGTAATGACTCATAATGCATTTGAGAAACTGAAACATCACCAACACTCTCATACTCCATGAAAAATATGGGTTGTCAACACCACTATCATATATGTTGGTGTCTAAAAAACATGAAGAGGTAGACCACCAACCATATCCAATCATCAACATCACAATGATAACTAGCACAACGTGAAAACTTGGTAGTCCCTAATGCTGGAACTCGCAGAGTGCACTCATCCTAGGAATGTGACCATCATGCTTGAGTGAGACTAACTACCACTTAATTTTTGGAGGTGCTCTTACCTACCCACATGGAAGAAGGAGGATTGTATGATGTATCCTACACAAAGGCCTCATTACACATGAAAACATCATCACAAACTGGGTCTAGTATCCTGGATGGCTATCTTTATATAATCATGTTGAAAATTATCAAGGAATACTGATGTCAAATGAGCCCACACACACACACATATATATATATTTCAAAAATAATAGGGTGATGACTCAAGAAGAATAGTAAAAGACTCAATATTATCTGAAACATGTACCTAAGATCCCTATAAGAAGTGTCTCAACATATATAGTTAACAAGCGGGTTATCATAGTCCTAGTGAATGGTTACACCAACCGTTGCACCATCATTGGAATCCCTGGCCTGGGTGTTTCTCTCATGACATATTGAAATTTTTTCCCTAAACACAACTAAGTAATTTTTAGGGAATGGTCTTAACAGCATCCCATGTTTTGGACCACCTCTGATTCCACATTGTCAAAAACTGACCCATTCTAGGGATCAAGCCACTGCTACCCCAAGCCCACCTTCTTAAGCTAGGGGTGGAGAGAAGCATTGTGGGCCCAAAAAACACAGGGAGGCCATTTTCTAAGAACCTGTACAGACACAGGCATCCCACTCATTGAAAAAGTGTAGGGGAAACGAATACAATGTAACAAATACTATAAAAAGGAAACCATACATTACTCAACCTAAAAATAGTACATGTATAGAAAGTAAACAGAAATAAAGGGGGAAAGAAACATGACCAACCAGAAAAGTGCCACTACCTATAAACATGTAAATAGTAAAATAGATTGAAGTGTCACACTCATAAATCCCAAGCTAAAAACACTACTTTTGGTCCAAGACTCCTATATCCCTAAGCTACTTTGATGTCACGATCAACTGGTATGTCATCCGTAAGGGCACACCATGTGCAGAAAAATCCCAAGTAGTTGTGAGTATAAAAATACTCAGTAGGATTCCCTAAAGGATCAAGGGAGTGTTAAAAGATGTAATGTAGAGGGGAGAAATATATAGAACAAGGTAAAATAAAATAGTAAATCTCAAACCAAAAATATAGTAATGTTACCCCATCCAAAACACTAGGATCCAGAAACAGATAAAATATGGACTTCTCGTCGAGTCTTCGCTACCTATAGTATGAGAGTCAACTCATCCAACCATGAGAATCTAGGCATGGAACGCATGTGGAATACCTTGCACATATTCACTACTCCTGGAGTGAGAGTAAACACCACCCATGAAGTGGGTACAAAAATAGGATACATATATGTTCTTAGTTAAAGAATATCCAATGGTAGAGTAAGGGGATATCCATATCAGAGCTCCGCACCTGAAAGAGTTTCTAATAGTTCAATTTATTACCACCAATGATGCCCAACACCCATCACATCTACCATAAACATGAAACTCAGTTGGATTCAATCACCACAACTTAATACTATACGCTTTGGGTGGGTCTGTCTCACCTGCATTATTTCAGATTGCATCACAAGGATGCATCTTGGTGGGGGAAAGTATCACTCTTTCTCATGAGTCTAAAGGTATGCTAAACCATGTCTCGTCACTCATCTATGTACACAATAGTTCATACCTAATGGTTGAGGACCCATGCCCAACCCTTCTAGAATGTTTCACTAAGAAAAGGTCGAGGACCCATCCCTCACCCAGGTGGAGGGTTCCACTCTAAAAATGTTGAGGAATCATGCCCATCCTAGCTTGAGGGTTTGACTTTGAAAAGAACAAGGACCCATTTCCATTCCAATAGGAGGGTTCCACTGTAGTTTCATTGAGGATGCGTAACCATCCTGTTTGGAGGGATCCACTCAAATGTCAGTGAAAACATAGCATGCCAGCTGCTATCATTGAGCATCTCCTTAGATAGGCATCAAAATTGGAACATATATCATTAACTTAGATATAAGTTGTGCTTATAACACCTTGCATCATATCTCATAAGCCACTATGGAGGAAACTGTCACATTACACAATGAAAAAACACTCAGGATAGGCTACTTGCAAACCAAAATCTGAGTTCAGAAAGATATATAAGAGGAAGGGGATTCATAATGTGGTAAACAACATTAGTGGGGCCCACAAAACCTGTGACCCTGCCTCATCACCTAGATATGTACCGATCCATACTCGTGTAATAAAGTGTGAACAAATTCCCCTAGGAATGCCCATGTACTCCCGGGGTACACAGTATCCCTATCCCAAAAAGGGCAGATGATAACTTGATTCTCACCATTGGTTCAGAGGGAAAAATGTCATTTCCACTTACATTCCTCAAATATCCCTATATAACCAAACGAATCACGCTATCGTGATCCTTGTGAAAAGAATGCACATGATTGACTATTCATTTGCCTGAATCAAACTCCTAGTTAATAAACTACATTTCATAGCATTACGCATGAATGGTGCTTCATGGGACCCATTCCATGATCTAGAAACACATCATCGTGACATGGCCGGCGGGGGTTCTGGTCAGATCCCCTTCTAGCGGCGCCAACGTGCGCTACTGTTTCCTCTGTGGTTAGTCGGGTGTCAGCCTCCCTCCAAGCACGCAGTTGCGGCTCGGCAGCCACGACCTCCAACACCGGCAGCACGGACGCACGCTGCCCCGGCTTCCACACGGCCGGCCGGCATGCCGGTCGTCACCCACCTCCACTACGGCCAATGTTCTGCAGCCTCCTTCGGTGGCACTATTGCGCCGCCACCGCCATCATGGTTGGACAGTGTGTTGACCGCCACCTGTACCCTACCGACGTCAATCGCCGGCAGACTTATGTGGGTTACCAAGTGAGCTCCGGTGACCCGTTCTTCAATCCGAAGGAATCATTGTGTGTCCCGATACATATACTTTGCATCTATCCTATAAAGGTCAAGTTTTTTCCACAAAGAACACGTCAAACAACGTAGTAACAGAGGGATTGGGTTGTATTTGTTTGGCCTGCACCCTCCGCGTTAAACCGATAGCATGTGGCTCAAGAAGATTGAATCAATGTAAATTAACAAAGAACAATCACAAACAAACCCTACCTCGATCATTTGTTGGAGATGGCATGAGGAAGAAGATGAAGACAATGAAGGAGATGACAACGTTTGTCGCTCCCGTAATACGCTTCTGATCTGTGCTCCAACGTTGGTTCAATGTTCTTGATCTGGAGATTCGTTCTTCATTGGAGGAGGTTCTTCATTAGAGGATGTTCTTCTACCAAGAGTTCTCCACCAAACAAGTTTACCAAAAATTCCCAACCATAATAGGTGAGGATCTAATCCCCCAAATTAAGTTTAAGAATTCATTAATTGTTCAATTAATGATGGATCATTAATTAGGGGAGGGTTTCCAAGAGTTGCACCACATTAAAAGAGGGGTTTAAAGGTTGGGTGGTCCCCACCACCAAATTCAAAAAGTGGTGGAGAGATTTCAAATAAAAATAAAACTATTGTTTTATTTTTATTCCTCTACAAAAACTGAGATTTCCATCTTCCACCCTCATCCCAATGCGGTCGAGGTAAAGGCCTCCTTAAGCGAAAATTAGTGTTGTCAGTTCAATGGTTTCCTTGGATTTCAATTCTGAGCACCAGTTCAAAATTTATGAATTACCACCGGCACGTTTACTAAACGCACCTTAAAGAAAGTTCGGAGACTCATTTCGGGCACTCCAGGCCTCAAAATCATTAGCCTTCAATTTTCTCAGACTCATAATATTTCCATATAAT
Organism: Viscum album; assembly: GCA_963277665.1. Taxonomy (NCBI): domain Eukaryota; kingdom Viridiplantae; phylum Streptophyta; class Magnoliopsida; order Santalales; family Viscaceae; genus Viscum; species Viscum album. Next base: position 881,346,684 of record OY728143.1, on the reverse strand, counting down.
CAAAAAAAATACATGGAAAATTCCGAGTCTTTACATAATCTCAATCTAAAGTTTATTTTTTAAAAATACATTTTCTTGTACTTTTTGTATCATTTGGTGTCACCTTTTGTTTGATAATGGGGGATGATGTTGTGAATAATTAAGAATTATGTTTTAATGGAAGAGTATTTTGGGAAATTCTAAATATTATTGCTATGAAATAGTGGTGTTTCTCATTACTTGACTTTTTCTCATAGATTCAGTTCTCATTAGGACTCAATATTTAATTCCATATTGGGAAATTAGTGTTTGGATATAGTCCTAAAATGGTTGGGAGACCATCGTAGAAATATCACATGGAGAATTTGGTCTTCAAGCCTCCTTGATGGGGTAATTATTTATCCCATCTCACCCAAACCCGATGAGTTACTTTGGTGATTTCAATGTTAGGATTTGGGGTGTTCCTTGTTTTGGGTTTGTGTTTAGAAATACGAGTCTATATTCTCATGTTTTCATTTGATGGTTCAAGTTCTTTGGTCTCATTATTTGACTCAGATGTTTGGTTCAATTTTTTAGAATGATCTTTCATTTGGGTTTTGAATTTTTAGGTTTTGGAGAGGGTAGTAATTGTTGATCCTTCGGTTCTTGGGTTTTGGGAGTTTCATTTTGAGTAGTAGTTTTTCTTTGTTGTGTGTATTGACCAACCCAATATTTTTGGACTTTCTAGGGGGAAATTATAATGTTAGGGAGAATTGTTACACCCTAACCCAATGATACTATAATATTTTATTTATTTTAGATCCCCTATTTATTTCCTTTTCCTCCCAGGTAATTTTTCTCAAAAATTTAAAGTTTTTGGGCATGAAGTACATGTCACGCGGTTAAGGTTCATGGTTTTCCAAACCATGCAGCAACCATATAATATATTCTATAATTTTATAGATCCAACTACATGGTCAGTTCATGGTTTTACAAACCATGTGTAATGCTAGTGATATGTTCTCTAGGAGCCCAGTAGAGGGTGCATAGTTTGTCTAATCATGAGGTTAAACCATGTTCAATGTCCAAATGGGTTAAAATTTCAAAATTCTCATTTTTTCCTTAAGGAATTAAAACCCCTAAATGGGTTTCTCTCCCCCTCACATTTAATCAATTCACACACAAGGGGATCCCAACCACTTGACCTATCTCTTCTCCTCCCTCAATTATGGGTCGATTTCCTCTCTGATTTTTGGTATGATCATCTTCAGTTAGCTTCTCTTATTCTCCTCTTTATTTTTCTTCTTAACTTTAGGTTTCTTTTCCTTCCTCATAGTGAACGTAGTATATGGTAATCCCTAACCATGTTTGGGTGTTTTTTGATTGATTCTTGGTTCCTAGGGTTCATGAGGGTTGATTTGAGGTCTTTTCATGCGATGTCCATCAAACGCGATGGATTCCAATCTGATTGAGGTAGGTTACCCTATGTCTAAGCCTTTAAATCGAAAAATGTTATTTCTTATTGATTTTAAAGTATTATTTATTTGTTATATAAATTTTATATGCTATGTAAAATGGTTATGGTTCTTGGAAATGGTTTCTCACTTGTTTTCTATATTTTTTCTTAAGATTCTAACATGGGTTTCTCTTATTAAAGCATGTTTACAAGATGGTTTTCAAATGTAAAGAATATTAAATGTTTTATTGGTTTGATAGATAATTTCTACCATGTAAAATGAAAATTACCAAAGGTTTTTTATACTTTTGACTAGTTTTCATAAAGGCCTAATGGCATGGTTTCGTTTTCTAGGAATCCTTGAGGGGATTTATAATTAATTATCTCATTGAATGTGAATTACACACACACACACACACATATATATATATATATATGGGTTCCCTCATTGTGCATATTCACTCATGGTGAGGGTAATATGTGAATTGGGATAAGGCACTATTGTAAACTGGCTGTAAGCCAATAGTTCTATACCCACGTTTTAAACCATGGGTATAGACCATTTTTTTGCACGCCTATCATGGGGCGTGGAAAAAATATTTTTATATTCCCTAAGTGTAGTATAGTAATTAACCCTATGAGTTCCCCCTAAGAGGAGTGCACACAAAATAGTTTGTCACTTTTAAACGAGGGTAAAAATGGTATCTTTTTAGAATAAATCAATAAGAAAATTATTGAAAGGAAATTTGAAATTCAAAATATTAAAAACTATGATATAAAAAGGATGATTAGATCAAGGTAGGTTTCCCAATTGTAATGTTATCCTTGTTCAATTTAATTCAAACCTCTTCTTCTGAGTTGATTAAAGTGATTTTCCATAATCATTTCCTCTCACTTCCTTGGTGAAATTATGATGGTGAGAGAAAACCTTACCAAGATCTCAATTTGGTTAACTCTCTTTCCATGTGCAAAAGAGTTGTATCGAATATCCTCAATTAACTTGGGAAATACTCGATCAGGTCTTGTTTATCCCAAAAAATCAAGAACATTCACTACCCCTTTTACACATACTGATGATCATCAAGTACTTAACCACTAATCCCTGGTATATTCCATCGTATATAAACTAGAAATAAGTTGAGAGAGATCATGATTATTTACCAAGGAAAAAATAAATAATAAAATTAAAATTCTAGAACAATAACACTTGATAATTATATCCTCTATATGAAATTGAAAAAAACTTTGAAGAAGAAAGAAATTTCATTCAATTATATCCAAGAACTCAAGCATAAAAAATAGAAAACCAACTCTTCCCCAATCACTCAAAATGTTTACCCCACCATGGTAAGGGTAATAGAGATTAATGAGGAAGGATAAGGAATTAAAAATATATGTAAAATAAAATAAATAAAATAGAGAAAGCTAAAAAATTATCCTCTTTTGTGTCCTGGAAGGAATGAGATGGAATGAGATATTTTGAGAGGGAGGAGCTCCCCTCCTTTAATAGCCATAATTTTTCCCCTGAAATTTGATGTGTTGTATCCCCATTAAATTACCTCTTAACGCATTTAACCCTTCTTAAATGTTGTTCATAAATATATTGGTCTTATCTCCTCAAAATTTTAGCATATTTGGACAAGTATTCCAAGAGTTGTGTCTGTTTTACTTTGACAATTTATTTTGCCCAGTCATACTCTTCACATCACAAACCTCCGAATTAAGATGATTTAATAAACATTAAAACGGTCAATTAACTTGTATAAGACTTAATGAAAGATTTTCCAAAACTCCTTGAGAATCCACCCATAGAATTTCACAGAAATTGATCCCACCATGAACGAGGTATGGACCCCACCCCAAAATTAGATAGATTTGTAAATAGTTTTCATTGTCCAACTTGTGAGCTTCTTTTGAGCTTCCATATGGTCGATTCAGATTTTTTTCAAGAAGGATGAAATGAAGCCATGGATGTGTAGAATCCTGAAACGAAAAAAAAAATTCAATTTGTATTAATGTAGTAAATGTTATGGAAAAAATACATAAATAATTTAAAACTATTAAAAATCCAACATGGTCCATTTTTACGATTAAGCTCAAAATACCACCAATATCATAAAATGTGACAATTTATCTTAAAGTAACACTTTGGTGGGATTTAAAATAATTAAATTCAATGTAAATTTATTTAAAATATTTTCTATATCACTTACCCTCATTATCCAATACATTTTTGGATACATCATTGAAAAATGAAAATATAAAATATTTTCATGAGCCAGATACAACCAAAGATTTTCAAATAGATGGGAAAAAATATACCAATAACTGGATAAATAACATAATAAGTGAACAAGGGTTCTCAAAAACATAAACTTAACACTAATAATTTTTTCATCTTTGAAAATACTGACAAATAATAACCCTACAACACATAAAGGAAAGATGAGTTATCCACAACTATCTTATAACATAATGAGAAAAATAATAATCTCTTCAAAATAGAATCATATACCACACATGTATTTATTAAACTTGGATGGTGGTATAACTTCTTGCATGTACTGTTGAGTGGGCAACTTCAAAAGGGGGATGGGTGTGTTGGAACCCATCATTCAGCCATCTACCCTCGTGTAGGGTGGATGGGTACCCTATTTTTTATTTTGTACAGTGTTTTCTATATAGTTTTTTGTTGCATCAGGTTGACAGTGTAGTGAGTTTCTCACACATATTTTCATATGGGTAGCTTGAAAGATAGATAGTTGTACTAACACCTATCGTCTGGTCTTCCTTCCACATGTTTATGTGGGTGGGAGAGTGCTCTTCCATGTTGTGTTTGTCCAGTATGGCGCAACTTGTTAGCAGGGGTGATGCAGCATCATTGATGGATTATACTGTTGCATTGTCTTGTAGGGGAAATAGGGTTTTATCTGATTTTTGTCTTGATGTTTTCATCCCATTGGAGACTCAATACCATTAATTCCTTCTGGTCATGCTTCTTTAAGGATTTTTACCTCATTGTTTGTAATGGGTTTCCTCTTTTCCCATTTTTCAAAAGAGGATTTATTTTTTGTGTTCAATAAAGAGGGATTAACACTCAACCTATTAAAAAAACTCATATACCACACATACATATTCACTTTATTTATACTTTAATGGAAAATAAAAATTAATAAAAAGGTGTTAATCATTAATGTAAAAAATGGTTCTCACACATAATATTGTTTCCTAGGTAACCAAATAAATAATAAGTGTTTTTAGCAAGCACACCATTGTTTAAGTTCATTATATAAAATACTAAAGAGGGATTTCTATTCATAATTTTTAATGAATGTGTGGTGAAATTGTCCTAGGTGTGTTAATATCAAGGTATAAAATTATATATTCCAAATGATGAAAATAATCCTTAACACTGGATTAATGGTTTCTAGAATCATATAACTACATGCCTGAACAAAGCAATTTAAAGCATATAGAGCTCTTGTTTTAAACTATTTAATAAATAAAGCCTCTACTTATAGTATAATATAAATACTATGTATGTATCAAATTTATCTTTAATTATAAACATTGAAGGTGACATTTAGTTTTCAAGTGAACAACTATTTTAGATAAAATATTTTTTTCATATGGAAAATAAGTTAAATATATACATCACTTTAACCAAATAAACCTTCCATTATTCTAAAAATGATGATGGATGTAGAATTAGGCCTAATGGATCCTCTAAAAAATATACACATAGAGCTAAAATTTGAAAAAAAAATCATAATATCATGTGATGATGTCAACTAAAAAGAATTTCATGTAACATCCCAGGTAAATAAAGAATATTACTTTTTCATATTTATTAATATTTGTGAATAAAATATTAATTTTACTTTAAGGGGTTTCTATGTTCGATGGCGTACTCGATACGCAACAATGGGTTTCTTTGAAATCTTACATTGCACACTAATAATATAATAATATTATTTTAAATAGTAGTTAACGCCGAGCTGTTGTATTGGCGGGAATGAATAGAAATAACTAAAATATGATTATATTTGTTTTTTAAATGTTTTTACATTTATCCAATAAAATATAAAGGCTTAAAATAAGAAAATAATTCAATTTTAGGCATAAATACTCTAATATTCACTAAAAGGTCGATTTATTGCCTTTTGATGGCAAACCCTATTTAAAAATAGTTTTGGTCACTCTTATACATTCTATTGGACCAAATAAAATCCTTATTTAGAATCAGGACATCAAAATTTACTTTGTGTATTTTTTTGTTATTTTTCTGATAAAGTTCAATTTTTAATGAATAATGAATAATGTTGTATTTTAATTCAAAACCTCCTTTTAATATAATTTATTTATATGGTTATATTATATTTTTAATTGGTTTTAAAGTGTAATTGGAATATATTTTTACCATTTAATCCAATGGCGGTCATTGGAATTAATTTCACTTTGAAATTGGACATAAACAATTGTCAATCTTTTGATAGATATTGTTTCTTAAAAACACGCTATTTGTTTTGACAACGGGATTTAATTATAAAATTAATTAATGAAACTTATATGTTTTGAATTTTGTAAAATATACATCATTTTTTAATTCTAAATATCAAATATATCTTAGGGTAAATTTTTTGTATTTTTCTGAAAAACTTCATTTTTTGATGAATAGTGAAACCACTAAGTGGTAGTTAAAAAACTGAATTTTTCGTTAAACGAAACTTTACCGCTTTTGTGAATTGAATTTCAAAAATCTGATATACATGGTTGTCATTATTAAGTAAAATGTGGTTCAATGGGATGAAAATAATTTTTTATGAATAGTAACTTTTAAGTTTTATTAATCGCGATTAAAGGTAATTAGTGTAATTTAAGGTAAATATAATGTTATAATAATATGAAATAACTTTTACACTTTTCCTACCCTTATTGGATGAGTCATGGACGACTAAGACAATACATGGGTCAATTTTTGGGACCCCATGGAGCCACTTGGGTAAGATAATGACATTAATACCTTTTATTTAAAGTAAAAATAAAAATGTCACAAACATGTATTGTTTTACTAAAACAATTTTTACAAGGGGTTATACATGTTATATTTTAGACTATAAATATTCATTAGAAATATAAAAATATTTCCTAAAACATGGTAATTTTTTTATAATTTTTAGACATCAAATAAATAAAATTATTTATGATACAATGATGATGCAGTGTTTGCATCATTAATGAATAAATTAAATAAATAAGAATATAAAGTTTAAAAAAATATCCAACACTTTTCCAATTCTTATTGGGTGATTTTATTTCGAACATGGGACACCTTATCTTCTACTTTATGTATTTTTAGATCTTTAGAAACCTAATTTCATTTTATAATAAAATAATAGTTTCAATATTTCCAAAAGAGCCTCTCCTCTCTCTTATAAAAGACCCCACTTCCTACCCATTTCTCACACTTCTTAATCCCTTTGGCTCGTCCAAAATATACTCAAATAATCTCTCAATATCCCTCCCTTCATCCTAGAAGCCTTACCTTAGTAATAAAGCTCTTCAAGAAACCCTTTTGGTTCAAACCAAGAGGAGTTACCCGATTTAAAGGTAATGTCTTCTCTTATGTTCTTTTGTTTTATTTTGCTTCTACAACCCCCTAAACTCTTTTTATTCCTTTTTTTTGTAACAAAAACAGTATCTTAAATATACTAGAATTATTTTATAAGAAGTATTAGAGCTATACTTACACACACCTCTATCTAATGGGTAAAGAACATACTATTTCTGTGGATGGTGAATTACTGCCTCACGAAACGATGATTGTTCAATCTTCTACTACCACCTATCATGGTGGCCATTATGATGGAAATATATTTATATATGATATATATTATATATATTTCCTATCTATGCTTCTTTATTTTATATTTAAAACATACCTTTATGATTTTCATGTTGTGCAAATGCGATAATTTCATTTGAGGAAGTGTGGACTACCGCCCCCTCAAGTGATGTGACTCGTTCATGCAATACATGGAATGTATAAAGAATGAAATTAATGAAATTATGTGACCTATATAACATATATATTATACTATAATTATAATATATATATATATATATATCTCATTTAGTTTTAATTTCATTAATATGACAAAGAAATGAAAGTAGCGTTCATGCGTACGTACAGCCTACCGTCTCCATGAATGGTGCATTTCATTTTTTATCTCCAAATGTTATGGAATAGTATAAAATGAATATATACTGGATATATATGATATTTAAATAATTAATACTACTCTGTAGATTATGTACTTATAACTACATGGACAATTCTTTATAAACAAGTTCATTTTTTTGATTCATGTACCGAACATCGACAAAAACGTCTGATATGAACTCACATAATTAACTAATTATTATAAAATTATAATATGTGATATGAATTGAATAATAAACTTTAAAGGATTTCCTTAATCAATTATAAGTTGACCAAAGTTTATTATTCAGTAATATAAAGAAATGAACAAGACAAGTCAGACTTGAGGTAAGGGATCTTACCTCTCTCTTTCTTTTTAAGTACTCTTTTTTATGTCATTTCTTTTAAGATCCTCTTTCTTATGTTGGGGGATGTTATTTTATATTAATATTACTGTAATTTTTATTTTCATATGATGATATACCCTATTTTATCTCATCAATCCATTTTTTTTGAAGTTTTAAGTGGCATCGTTAGGCTGTCGAAATTTCGTAAGGGATTTCTTATCTCACTTTTAATTCCGTGAGATTTTCATTGTTCACCACTTATTTATTGCATGTGGTGTATTGTGTACTTCCCTTTCATATATATTATCATGATTATATTTATATTCATGGTATTATTTGATTCATTTGGTGTTTATTATCTTTTTTTATATGACTCGATTGATCACAACGAGGTTAGGGGTTTTTATCTCACTTTGTGTTCCCGTGAGATTCATGCTACATTTGCCACTATTTTCTTTTGTGTGGTGTATGTACTACCAATTATTGTATTCTTTGTGTAATATAATTTAATTTATGGGTATTTACATCTTCATTATATGACCCTTCTTTCATGGGGTGTACTTTTCAAAAGTTACCCAAATCGGTAAGGGAACCTTTCACCCTCCTCTTTTTAAAAGAATTCTTTTGTTATGTCTTTTAATTTACATCTTATTATGTTGGGATATTTTATTCTATATCCTTATTGATTTAAATTTTATGTCCAAGTGATGAGATACCATTTTCTATCTCATCAGCTCATTTTCTGAATTTTAAAGTGACGTCATTAGGCTGTCGAATTTTTGCAAGGGAACTTCTGAACTCAATTTCAATTCTTTGGGTTAAACTTGTACTCCTTGAATATGTCATTCTATGAATATGTGTGAATGACTGTGATTATTTTACACTAAATATCCACTTATATTGGGTGTATTTTTATTTTTCATACATAAGTATGTAATTGATTTATCCTTAATCTAAGGACACCGTTTTTTGTAAGGGACTTCGTCTCAATCTCCTTTCGTTGAGGCATACTTCAATTTATATATGTAAGAACTCGGTTCTTATTTTTGAGGTACGGGCTTCTTATTTTTTCTTTTCCTTAAGTGTTTTTGAGAAAATATGGAAAATGGGGGAAAATCCTAAATTTTGGAACTACACGTCGTGTACTTTTCCACACGTCGTGTACTTTTGGCCATGTGGGATGGGTACACGGGGCGTGTAGCCATGTCGATGACGAGGGGTGTAGGAACCGACTACACGCCGTGTAGTGGTACTTTACACGCCGTGTAGTCATTCGGCAGGCTTAAACAGTAAGGCGGTGGAGTAGCCACCAGCTAGTTGACAGTATACGCCATGTACTCGGGAGTACATGCCGTGTACTCATGTAGATGGATGAACAGTGTGGCGGTGCCGCCAGAGGAACAGTTAAATAAAAGGAGTACACGTCGTGTACTTGGAAGTACACGTCGTGTACTTTGTTTTTTCAGCTTAAAATAGGCAGTAGCCTCCCCATTTGGCAGAGGAGGAATTTGAGCCGTTTTGGAGCCAAGGAGGACGACCGAACCTTTGAAGATCCACCGGGTGTTCATATGGAATCTGTTTTGGCTTCAGAAGAACTCATTGGAACCACACGGGTAAGCCCTTTCTCCTCCTTAAGAAATTCTTACCAATTCTTTCTCGAGGGAAAGTTATTTATGCTTGAATGGGTTTTGTTCTTCATCAGATCTACGCCATTCTTGGGCGTTTATGGAGTCGGCGTTCGGGTATAACGTTTGTTGGTGTATAAGGTAGGTGGCTTGGTGTAAATTTCCAACTATCATGCGTTTTTTTTTTTTTTGCGTTTTTATGCCATGAACCCATGTTGGGGTGTCGTGTGGCTGAGGCCTTTTCTATATTTAATGCCTAGAATTGCATAGGTGATTAAATTGTGATAATAAAATTCTGGTTGGGATTGTTGCTTGGATCCAGAACCACCCCGGGGGTGTGTTTCACTGTTTAGTCATCTGGCCAGGATACCCAAGGGTATGCCTTTAAAGTAGTAATAGTAGAATTGCCTTCAGTGGAATTGCTTGTTTACTGCATTTGACATGTTGGGCATGGCCCGGTTACCTATTTAGCCTGAGGGCATTGTTGTGATTAGCCTGTGGGCACTGCACTATTTAGCCTGTGGGCCGTAGTTATTTTGGCCTGAGGGAAACTTCTTCCGTGCCTGTGGGCAGCTGACTCTGTGCATGTGGGAAACACTACCTACACCTGAGGGAAAACTCTGTTATGCCTGAGGGAAGATTCTTGTGTTGGATACTCGTTACCCGAGGGTAGGAGTTTACGTGTCTGAGGACACTAGTTGTTTACTTAGAAATGTACTGTGGTGATTTCTTATATAAAATGGATTAAATGAATAATTAAATGGCAATTTAACCGTTAAGTTAGTTACTTTGTAGTACTTCTTACTTTATTGCATTTTACTACTGCACACTATTGTTGCATGTGAGCACGCAGTTGGGCACGGGCCTTTGGTGGGTGCCTACTGAGATATATTTCTCACACCCTGTTTGGGTCACACTTTTCGGCCCAAACAGATTACGTTTCTGCAGGTGTAGATAGGGGAAAGAGTCCCTATACAGGTACTTGACTGTTGCTGAGGAGTAGGAGGGAATGGGACCGAGCCTAGGCTCGCGATGCCACTGCCAGCTATTTTTCTTATTTTTTTGTACTCTGTATTTGTTTGTACTGTATCGATGTATAACATGTTCTGGCTGTTTTCTTAGTACTTGAGACATGTAGCATCACTATGTATATACTGTTGATTATTTCAGTTGTGTATGGTTTACTGCTTCTGCTGTTTTTTGTATGTTTTATTTAAATTTCGTTGCACTACACTTTGACAAATGAGGGCATAGTTTCCCCACTATCAGACCTGGGCCCTCGCTACTAGTCGGCAGCCTCTGGCATTTGGGGAAATGCGCTTGAGGTCACGTGGTGAACCAGGTTCGGGGCACCCGTTGCGTGGCACCCAGGTCTGGGATGTTACAAAGTGGTATCAGAGGGGTTATTTTCTTTGACTTACTATTTGGAACCATAGTCAGAGATAGAACGAATGGTAGTTGGTAATAAGTTGTGCCCGGGCATAGCTAACCCGTGTATAGGGAAAAGCTAGTCTACCTTGTATTTTGAAATTCTTTTGATTTTTCAAATTTTACAGTTGATTTGATTTTACCATTGGGTGACGCACCTTGAGATTGTGCATTTTATATTTTATATGTGGGTTCTAGTTAGTTGCAACCCGATGAGATGAGGGTATGTCGTCTCATGCATCATATAGGCACATACTATATATCACATGTCATGTGTAGTTTCCATGCCATGTAGGTGCATTAGAAAATGCATGTTGTTGTGATAGTTGTTGTGCTAGAAAATCATGTTGTTGTGATAGCTGCTCTGATAAAATACCTACTATTTGATAGGGTAATTTTATGTGAGCTTGTTTATATAATGGACGCCAAACTTTGGTTTTTGGGGAGTATGGGCCCCCATTGACCGGAATTTGGTGGATCATTGACTGTTTATTGGTTATAACACATATGAGATGTCAAACTTTGATTCGTGTGGAGTATGGGCCCCCACGGGTTGGAATTTGACACTTAGGTGTTGTTTTTCGGTATTTTCTGGGTTCCGAGGAAGTTTCTGAGGCATACTGTCTGGAAACCCAGTATACACGTCGTGTAGTATTTTTATACACACCGTGTATGTTCTTCTATTCGGGAATAAAAATAAACTTTTTGAGTACACGTCGTGTACTCTGAGTACACGCCGTGTAGTCTCTTATCGTGTCAAAAACCGTGTGGGCGGCGACACGGGGTAGGGAAAGGCTTGGGTAAAACACGCCGTGTAGCTTGAGTACACGCTGTGTAGTGTTGACCCGGAGTCCGGCCGTGTAACTAACAACACAGGTCGGTGAACTCTTGTACAAAGCACGTCGTGTCAATGATGAACACGCCGTGTAGTGTTGACCCGGAGTCCGAACGTGTAACTAAAAACACGGGTCGGTGAAATCCTTGACAGAACACGCCGTGTAAATGGTGGACACGCCGTGTAGTGTGACCTGGGGACTCGGCCGTGTAACTAACAACACGGGCCGATGTCACCTCTCCCCAAACACGTCGTGTGCCTTTGGGACACACCGTGTAATCTTGTCTGAGGACAGACCATGTGGTGTTAGCCGTGTGGCTGGGAAACAGGGTGTTGTACAAGCCGTGTACAGGTGTAACACACCGTGTGGTGTTAAGCCGAGTATTCGGCCGTGTTACAGACGACACGGGCAGTTGGAAAATAACACTATATATGTCGTGTAGATTATTTACACGCCGTAAAGTTTTTTTTTTTAACGGAAGTCGTGTGTCTTAGCCGTGTAGAAGGACCCGGGTAGGGGAAAGGAAGTCAAGTACACGCCATGTAGTCATTGTACACGCCGTGTAGTCTTGTTTTGCAATTTTGAAATGCCTCCTTCCTCTTGTTTCCTTTGTGGTTCCTTCACTTTTTGGTCTTAATAATCTTGAATCTGAGGCATGCTTTTGACCTTGTAGTGTCATGCCGCCTAGACGACCACGCGTTGTTTTCCAGGAGAGCGGAGACAACTATACTCCGAAGATGGTGGGTCATGGGCTACCAGTTGATCCTCTAGCAGAGCCAGATGCGGCGCCAGCTGCTATACTGGACACAGGCGCCGAAGCGCAGTTCCGTGAAGGCTTTATGCGGTTCATACAGACCTTTCAGGGAGCACCGCAGGCTGCTACATCTATGGCTACGTTTTTAGGGGATGGCGGACCACAGGCTGAGGAGTCTTGGTTAGGGTCGATGCAGACTATTTTTGAGCATCTTGAGATGCCTCCAGGGCAGAGGGTCAAGATCGTGACTTACATGCTGCGTGATTCTGCCAAGAGGTGTTGGGATGTTACCACCCAGTCAGAGCATCACAGATACATGGCATGGGACTATTTTTTGGCAGTCTTCTATGACTTCTTCTTTCCCAAGACACTGGGGGAAGATAGAGCTCGAGAGTTCATGAATCTGCAGCAGGACGCTCTGTTGGTGATGGACTATTCTGCTCATTTTATGGATCTTCAGCGTTTTGCACCCGTGCTGGTGGGTGATGAGACGTTGAGAGCTAGATGTTTTGAGGATGGTCTTCAGTATGACATCCGAGCGCCGGTGAATGTTTTCAGGTTGCCTTCAGTACACGCTATTGTGAACCAGGCGCTGATTACTAAGAGGAACCTACGAGAATCGAGTGGTGTGGGCCAGGGCAGTTTAGTACCAGTTACTGGTATTATTTCTGTTGGCAAGAGGAAGAGACAAATGGACTTCTCTCAGGGTGGTAGTACCAGTTAGAAAAATGCTTCAGGTGGCTAGGTTGTGTGCTACCAGTGTGGTAGAGTGGGGCACAAGAGTCCACAGTGTCCACGAGACCCAGTGGAGTGCCGAGCTTGCGGCAAGTTGGGGAATATGCAGCGCTTTTGTAGGGTGTTTCCATCAGTGGATAGTGAGAGGGGTTCTGTGCAGACTCCACGTACGGGAGCAGGACCAGTGGCTTCTTACCAGTCGGGGAACTGGAATACATCAGGGCGTGCAGGAAGAGATGGTGGTCGTGGCCATGGTATCCAGACACCAGGATCTCAGAGGTAGCAGGGCGGGACAGCTCAGGGTATCCAGGTTGTGTCGTAGGGCCGCGGCACTGGGCAGGCATATGCAGTGCAACAGACCCAGCAGGAGCAGGATCCCAGACCTTCTACAATCAGAGGTACTATTTTAGTAGCTTCTATATTATCTTCAGTACTTTTTGATATGGGTTCTACGCATAGTTTCATATCTGTACCCATTGTGGAGAGCCTTGGGCTCTATGTTTCTACTTCTTCTGATATCATGATGTTAGAAACTCCGTTGGGGACTAGAATAGTTGGTGTGTGTCAGTGAAAGGAGTTCCCCCTTGAGGTTGGAGGGTGTCACTTCCTTTGGTACCTCTATTTCTTGGAGATTATGAGCTATGATTTCATTCTCGGGATGGACTGGTTGGTTCCCTTTCGAGCCTTTGTAGACTGCTATCGTCGTAGGGTGCATTTCACATCACCAGAGGGCGGAGAGTTTCTATACAAGGGAGAATAGGATGTTCAGGAGAGTCGAGCTGGACCAGAGCATCATGGGAGAGGTGGAGTCACATCCCAGATTGCAAGTTTATATCTGGATAACCAGGGGACTTGTCAGGCAGTTTTCCCTCCAGTTGTTGATCGTTTTAGGGATGTCTTCCTGGACGACTTTTCAGATCTCCCTCCAGAGCGTAAGGTGGAATTCTCTATCGATCTTGTGCTAGGAGCAGCACCGGTGTCCATTCCTCCTTATAGGATGGCTACACCTGAGTTACGGGAGCTCAAGAAGCAGTTAGAGGAGTTACAGGCGAAGGGTTTCATCCAACCCAGTACTTCTCCTTGGGGTTCGCCGGTCCTTTTCGTGAAGAAGACGGATGGTACCCTCAAACTCTATGTGTATTATCGTAAACTGAACCAGTTGACGGTTAAGAACCGATATCCTTTTCCAAGTATTGATGATCTTTTTGATCAACTTCATGGATCACGCGTGTTATCAAAGATTGACTTGAGGTCAGGATATCATCAGCTGCGCGTGAGACCATCAGATATACCACTTACAGCTTTTCGGAGAAGATATGGTCTATATGAGTATTTGGTTATGCCGTTCGGACTCACGAACGCGCCAATAGTTTTCATGGCTCTGATGAATCGTATGTTCCATCCGTATCTTGATTCTTTTGTGGTTGTATTCGTGGACGACGTCTTGGTGTACTCTCACACTCGACATGACCATGCCACCCATCTTGAGATCGTATTGAGTACACTGAGAGAGCATCGGTTGTATGCTAAGCTCTCAAAGTTCCACTTTTGGATGGACCAGATTCACTTCCTGGGTCATATCATCTCAAAGGAAGGAGTTGCAGTAGACCCAGAGAAGGTGAGAGCAGTAGTTTCCTGGGAGCAGCCTAAGAACGTGTTTGAGATACGGAGTTTCTTAGGGCTATCTGGTTACTACAGACGCTTCATACAGGACTTCTCCCGCTTAGCAGCACCGTTGAGGGGACTGACTAAGAAGGGTGTGAAGTTCGTTTGGTCAGAAGCTTGCGAGACAGCTTTTCAAGACCTGAAGGGAAGGTTGACTTCAGCACCAATCCTGATACTCCCAGAGCAGGGGAAGAGCTATACAGTTTACTGTGATGCATCAGGTATTGGGTTGGGAGCAGTGTTGATGTAGGGTGATTGAGTCGTTACATATAGGTCTCGGCAGTTGAGTCCACATGAGAGGAATTAACCGACGCATGATCTCGAGTTGGATGTAGTTGTGCATGCGTTGCGCTATTGGAGGCATTATCTGTTGGGAGAGCATTTGTGGTTTTCACCGACCACAAAAGCCTCAAGTATATCTTTACTCAGTGTGACCTGAATCTGAGGCAGAGAAGGTGGGTCGAGTACCTACAATCCTTCGATTTTGAGCTTGCCTACACACCTGGTAAAGGTAATGCAGTAGATGATGCACTGAGTAGGAAGACTCAGATACAGGTGGTGCAGGAGGCTAGTGGTGAGTGGGAGCTCATGGCCTTGTTCTCTGAGATGCATCTGGAGGTTCACAATAGTCAGGGGCAGACTTATCTTTCATCTTTAGCTGTGACTTCTACCCTCCTGGATAGAGTGAGGATGAGGCAGCTATCGGATCCAGAAGGCATAGTTCTACGGGAGTCGGTGGCAAGTGAGGACCCTCCTCCTGGTTGGACGATCGGCGGTGATGAGGTTTCGTGTTTCCATGGACGAGTGTGGGTTCCACGGGATATACGCGAGGAGCTAATACGAGAGTTTCATGCTTCAGCTTGGGAAGTTCATCCCAGGGTTACCAAGATGTACTGTGACTTGAGGCATCAGTACTGGTGGCCGGGTATGAAGAGAGATGTAACTGGTTTTGTTACGAGGTGTTCCACCTGTCAGCAGGTGAAGGTGGAGCATCAGAGACCAGTTGGGCTATTACAGCAGTTACCCATTCCAGAGTGGAAATGGGATGATGTCGCAATGGATTTCATGGCAGGGTTGCCGAGGTCACCTCGTGGCAATGACATCGTGTGGTTTGTTGTGGACAGACTCACGAAGGTAGCTCACTTCTTGTCGATCAAGGAGACCTTCGGTGTTGACGATCTCGGAAGGCTGTATATCTGAGAGATCGTACGTCTTCATGGGGTCCCTTGTTCTATCATTTCAGATAGGGACGCCCGCTTTACGTCTCATTTCTGGCAGAGTCTTCAGAGGGCACTGGGTACACAGGTGCTTCTGAGCACAGTATACCACCCTCAGACAGATGGCCAGTCAGAGCGTACGATACAGGTACTAGAGGACATGTTGCGCGCATGCGTCCTAGACTTTGAGGGCTATTGGGAGAAGCATATAACCTTAGTCGAGTTTGCCTATAAAAATAGTTTTTAGGTGACTATTGAGATGGCACCATACGAATCTTTATATGGTAGGCCATGTCGATCACCTTTGTGCTAGTTAGAGGCAGGTGAGGCAGCTTTACTGGGACCACAGCTCGTGCAGGAGACTTCTGAGCAGGTCCAGTTGATTCGAAAGCGGATGGCTACCGCGCAGTCTCGACAGAAGTCATATGCTGATCGCCGCAGACGACCTTTGGAGTACGTGGTCGGGGATCAGGTTTTCTTGTGTGTTTCACTGAGGCTGGGACACAAGCGGATCAGGAGACAGGGTAAGCTTTCACTGAGGTATGTGGGGCCATTCGAGATTCTGGAGAGAGTTAGGCTGGTTGCCTATCGGTTTCAGTTACCACAGCGATATCGAGCCATGCACGACTTTTTCCACGTGTCTTAGTTACGCCGCTATCATTCAGACCTGTCCCACGTTTTTTAGCCTGAGGAGGTTGAGCTAAAGGCAGATGCGTCCTTTGAGGATCATCCGATTCATATTGTTGATAGAAGCACGAAGGTTCTCTGAGGCCGGTCAGTTCCCCTCGTACGGGTGCTATGGTAGCATGGGAGAGTGCAGGACGAGACCTGGGAGCGGGAGGCTTACGTACGTGCTCAATGGCCAGAGCTGTTCTGAGCTTTATCTTCACCACCCTGGGAAGGGAAATTCGGGGACGAATTTCTATAAGGGGGGAAGTTTGTAAGAACCCGGTTCTTATTTTTGAGGTACGAGCTTCTTCTTTTTCCTTTTCCTTAAGTGTTTTTGAGAAAATATGGAAAATGGGGGAAAATCCTAAATTTTGGAACTACACGCCGTGTACTTTTCCACACATCATGTACTTTTGGCCGTGTGGAATGGGTACACGAGGCGTGTATCCATGTTAGCGATGAGGGGTGTAGGAACCGACTACACGCCGTGTAGTGGTACCTTACACATCGTGTAGTCAGTCGGCAGGATTAAACATTAAGGTGGTGGAGTAGCCGCCAGCTGGGCGACAATACACGCCGTGTACTTGGGAGTACATGCCATGTACTCATGTCGATGGATGAATAGTGTGGTGGTGCCGCCAGAGGAACAGTTAAATGAAAGGAGTACACGCCGTGTACTTGGAAGTACACGCCGTGTACTTTGTTTTTTCTGCTTAAAACAGGCAGTAGACTCCTCATTTGGCAGAGGCATTTGAGCCATTTTGGAGCCAAGGAGGACGACCGAACCTTTTAAGATCCGTTGGGTGTTCGTCTGAAATATGTTTCGGCTTCGGACGAACTCTTTGGAACCGCACAGGTAAGCCCTTTCTCCTCCTTAATCCATTCTTACCAATTCTTTCCCGAGGGAAAGTTATTTACATTTTAATGGATTTTGTTCTTCATCAGATCTACGCCGTTCTTGGTCATTTCTAGAGTCGGCGTTCGGGTATAACGTTCGTTGGCATATAAGGTAGGTGGCTTGGTGTAAATTTCCAACTGTCGTGCATTTTTGTGTGTTTTCGTGCCACGAACCCATGTTGGGGTGTCATGTGGATGAGTCTGTTGCTATATTTAATGCCTAGAATTGCATAGGTGATTAAATTGTGATAATAAAATGCTGGTTGGGATCGTTGCTTGGATCTGGAACCACCCCGGGGGTGTGTTTCACTGTTTAGCCATTTGGCCAGGATACCCGAGGGTATGCCTTTAAAGTAGTAATCATAGAATTTCCTTGAGAGGAATTTCTTGTTTACTGCATTTGTCATGTTGGTCATGTCCTGGTTACATGTTTATCCTGAGGGCGTTGTTGTGATTAGCCTGTGGGCACTGCACTATTTAGCCTGTGGGCCGTAGTTATTTCGGCCTAAGGGCAACTTCTTCCGTGCTTGTAGGCAGCTGACTCTGTGCCTGTGGGTGACACTACCTATGCCTGAGGGCAAACTCTATTATGCCTGAGGGCAGATTCTTGTGTTGGATACTCGTTACCTGAGGGTAGAAGTTTACGTGTCTGAGGACACTAGTTGTTTACTTAGAAATGCACTATAGTGATTTCTTATATAAAATGGATTAAATGAATAATTAAATGTCAATTTAACTGTTAAGTTAGTTACCTTGTAGTACTGATTACTTTATTTCATTTTACCACTACACACTATTGTTGCATGTGAGCACGCAGTTGGGCACGGGCCTTTGGTGGGTGCCTACTGAGATATATTTCTCACACCCTGTTTGGGTCATGCTTTTCGGCCCAAACAGATTACGTTTCTGCAGGTGTAGATAGGGGCAAGAGTCCCTATACAAGTACTTGACTGTTGCTGAGGATTAGGAGGGCATGGGACCGAGCCTAGGCTCGTGATGCCACTACCATCTATTTTGCTTGTTTTGTTGTACTCCGTATTTGTTTGTACTGTAACGATGTATAACATGTTCTGGATGTTTTCTTAGTACTTGAGACATGTAGCATCACTATGTATATACTGTTGATTATTTCAATTGTGTATGGTTTACTGCTTCTGCTGTTTGTTGTATGTTTTATTTAAATTCCGCTGCGCTACACTTTGACAAATGAGGGAATAGTTTCCCCACTATCAGACCTGGGCCCTCGCTGCTAGTCGGCAGCCTCTGGCATTTGGGTAAATGCGCTTGAGGTCACGTGGCGAACCGGGTTCGGGGCACCCGTTGCATGGCACCCGGGTCCGGGACGTTACAATATATGACCTTCTTTTATTAGTGGTATAATAAACCCTTTTGACTTTTTCATTCAAAATGAATATTTTTACATGAAGTGTTTTACTAAACGACAAAAGGAATGTTTTTGCCTTACGTATGCGACGACAATGACTTCTCCGCCGCCGTGTCCATTATTTGAGTTTCAGCTTCCTCTACAAGCCATAACTTTTTTTTAAATGAAAAATAAATACCATGTTTTACTTTTCTTTTCTTTTGGTATTGAAAATTGTTTGGATAATGTTTTGATTATATCAATGTGTTGTATTTATATCTTGTGATTGAAATGAGGAAATTTTATGTTTCCTTTATGCATGTTTTATGTGATACGATTATGTTATGGTTCTTGGATATTGTTTATGAAATCGGGTGGTTCCGTGATAAACTAAGGGCGGGTGAGCCCGAGATAGCTCTCCAATGCATTGGGTAACGTGAAGGAGTTAAACGCTAATGTTTCTCCAAAGAGATTTAGGAGATATACTATGATGGGTATTCCAAACGTAACCATGAGGGTTGATCCCTATGTAAGAATGTTATGAATGTCTCAAGTTACCATTACGTCTTATGATTTCTATGAGTTATTCATAAATTTTATGATTTCATGAGGTATGTTAAAGTGATTATGTTTTATGAGTAAAGTATAATTTCATTGATTCTTATGTATACATGGACTAATGTTTTCTTTCTGTATTTTTATATCCCTTACTGAGCTTTTTATGCTCATCCCAAGTTTTTGAAATGTTTTCCACAGGACTTAAAGATGAATAGGGTCAAGGATGGGATCAAGTAAAGACATGCTATCTAAAACATGGAACTAGACATGTTTATTTTTAAGAGTTTTTATTTTAGGAAAAAAATAGAAACTGAGTAGAAGTGTCTACTTTGTAATCTTGTGAGATGTAATAGTTATGTCCTAATTCTCTAAAACTCTAAACCTGAAAATATCCTCAATGTGAATTATTCATTTAATTTAATATTATGTAATTCTTTAAGGTCGGGGCCTTATATTTCATACCTCTTACTTTTAGGATAGGATTATTAGAAGCAACATACATTAGAATCGCATAAGTATCTAACAAGATATCTGAATAAAGATAGGAAAAGGGGTAGGTATGATGTAAAAATATGTATGACCAGTTGCATCATCAATAAAAATGTTTCATGGAGTATAAGAGAACTTAGACAAGATAAATAAAAACAATAAATATAGCAAGTATAGTACACATTTCCACCTCTATTCATACTTGAATGTAAATAAAGACTATCAAATAAAATGAAATACCAGTGAAAATTATTTTTGAGACTTTTCTTCCAATCAAAAGTTGAGATCAACTAAAAAAATAAAGATAATATCATATTACCTGAACATGGAAAATTTGTGAATGCTTTAACTTTAATCTCACATTATGTGATAGGTAAAAAATAGAAAACTAAGGCCAGTGGTAACACATATTAAAATAAAATTCAAAGTGAGATAATTGGATTGGAAATCTCATTGTACTGCAGTAATCTAGAGTATTTACTGTCAAACATGGCCCTAAGTTTTCCAACATAATGTTGTATATGTTTTGTTTTATATGACCATTGATTCACACTACTATAAAACTAGCCTTTAGTAGACCTGTTATTTATCAGCGACAGAAGAAAACACTGATAAATGGAATATTTATCAGTACTAAAGAAAGCACTGATAAATTTAACTTTTTATCAATGCTTTTATTGTAGCACTCATAAAGAAAACTTTTATCAGCACTTTAATTTTAGTGCTGATAAAGGGTATCCTTTATCAATGCTTTATTTTTAGCATTGATAAAAGGTATCCTTTATCAGCGCTTTGTTTTTAGCGATGATAAAGGGTATGCTTTATCAGCGCTTCATGTTTAGCGCTCATAAATATTTCTTTTATAAATGCATTTTTAGCGCTGATAAATTGAAATAATTAAATAAATAAAAAAAAAAAATGTGTTTATTAAAAAATTATAAAAAAAAAATATTAATTAAATAATTATTGATAAAAATGAATTGATTGATTATACATTATTAAATACTAAACATTTTATTAACTAGATAATTATGATAATTAATGTTATTAAATTATATATATTAAATATATAGATATATATTAATGTATATAAATATGATTATATATTACAAAATATTTATGCACTTTACATTAAATTGTCATATATATATTTAATAATGGTATATGATTAAAAATTAATATGAATTAAAAATATTGACTAATTGCATATTACTCGACATATAATTAAATGTTGTTTGATTTTTCAATTTAATATAGTTCAAATTTTTGTTATATTGATTTCACATATACATATAATTAATGCATTTTTATATACAATAAGCACACACATATAACTTATCCATTTTTTCAATATTGTTAAAGTGTACCTATATTCTTAATTTATTCAATTTCGCTCATTTTGTACATATATTCATGCACTCAAAATTAGATATTCATTAATAATGTTAAAAAAATATTTGTAAAAAAATATTTATAAATAAATATATTTATAAATGTACATTTACTATATTTATACAATTATATATTTATAATTATAAATAAATAAATATTTTTTAAAAGTATTTATATAATTATAAATAAATAATTATGTATATTTAAATAATTATTAAATTTATAATAAATTTATTTAAATAATAAATATATTTACTATATTTATATTTATATATATTTATTAAATATATATGTATAATTATATAAATATATATAGTGATATAAATAATATTTTTTAAAAATATTTCTGTAATTATAAATAAATAATTATAAAATTATAATAAATATATTTACTATATTTATATTTATATATATTTATTAAGTATTTATAAATATTTACATTTTTTTATTTATAATTATAATTATAAATTCATTAACAGTGCTTCAGTAATAAGCACTGATAAAAGAATATTTATCAGCGTTTTTTTCACGCTGATAAAGATGAGGATTTATCAGCGCTTACATAATAAGCACTGATATAAGGTCTCTTTATCATCACTTATTGGTAAGTGGTGATAAAAGTGTCCCAATGTTTTTTAAAAATCATAACCATTTGCGAACTCTTCATGATATAGAAGCTTTCTGTGGAAGCCACCCACTGTCGGCGCTCCTCCTCGATTAATCGAAGCTCGAATCACACCACTCGACTGCCTCTGAACATCTCATTTGACATCTAAATAGGTTCTTGGATTTTCTTTAACCTAGTGAGGTAGACCTTATGATTTTCTTTATGTATTTTTTGTTTCATTTTTGATTTCTTCTTCTACAATTTTTTTATGATCTGTTGTTTAGGATTCATTGTTTACGGTTTGTTTGTGATTTGTTGTTTAGGGAATGATTTGTGGCCCATTATTTGTATTGACTACTGATGTATGATCCATTGTTTAGTGAATGATTTGTGGTTCATTTTTTGTATTGACTACCAATGTATGATCTGTTTTTTATATCTGACACTGAACCTTGGATTTATTCATTTTTATTTTACTACTATGCTTTATATCTTCTTACGAGATAATTTTTTCCTCTATTGGTTATATGTATCGTTGGATCTAGTTCCCCTTATAATTCACTATAGTCCTTAGTTTTCTTATGGAGCATATTCAAAGGGGTCAACCCCAGTTAAGTATGTGAGGATTTATCACATCAAGCCTTCACTTTTTGAATCACTATGGTGTCTTTAGTTCACATTATGTTTGAATGTCAGGTTTTTATCTATTTGATATTTCTTATAGACTATAAGTGAGTGAGTTTTTATATTGGTGTAACATATATGTGTGTTTATATAGCTATTGCATCATTTATTTCTATAGTTTTTTTTCTAACAGGATTGTCTATATCGGGTAATGATGATTTTGGGTCTGCATTTCCATTGACCCTAAGGGTCATGCTAAAATTTTGTTCAACCTATGGTACTAATTGTTTCTATTTGGGGGGGGGGTACCACCTCCCATTTATGTTTTTTTACACCCAAAGTTTAAACCATCCATTAGTTACTTTGAGTTGTATTATAGGTCATAAGATGATCTGACCTAGTGTTGTTTGGGTAATTCAGGCTAGGGTCATTGATCGCATAGCGACTCACTATTCAATTACACCCTTACACCGGTGTTTTAAACTAGTTTTGTAATGAATATTCCAAAGAAAATAATAAATTTTGATTCATGTTTTATTCAATGAATTAATTTTTATCACTATTAAAAGGGGAAATTATACTTGTTTTGAAATTTTCATTGAAGGTAGAGGTGATTTGGAGACCTGGAGATCATCGAGAAGAAAAATTGGTCAAACTGCATGGCATCCCATGGACATCTGTCCACTATTTTGAGAAGTACGAGAATTATGTGAATCCAAATGGGCTAAAATTTTGTGGTCAAATCCAAAAAATCATGGCATATAACTCTTATCAAGTAACTGAAGCCCAATTATTCCATTTGGTGTCCCATATGAACCATTATGTCCAGGATATAGAATCTGCCCAAATTCAAAAAAGTGCAGGTTAGTATCCCCTTGATTGATGCCGTGAAGCAAATTCCACAATACTCCAAGTTTATAAAGGAGATGTGTACACACCGAAGGTGAATTCAAGGTAATGAGAAGGTGAGCTTGGGGAAGAATGTTTAAGCATTGATAGATCCATCACTTACCACCAAGTGCAATGATCCTAGAATATTCTCAATTCCATGCACCATAGGGGAGTATTCTTTTTCTAATTCTATTCTTGATTTAGGTACTTCTATAAATGTGATGTCTCACTCCATTTACTCTACATTGCAAGTCGGGGAATTGAATCCCACTGGAAATGTTATTCAACTGGCTAACTAAAGTACTGCGCACCCATCTAGTGTGTTAGAGGATGTTCTTGTGAGGGTTCAAATTTTAATTTTTCTTGCTGATTTTTATGTGATTAAAATGGAGGATGATGGGAATAATGGACATGACCCAATTATATTGGGGATACCCTTCTTGAAAACCACCAAAACCATAATAAATGTCCACAATGGTACATTATCTATGGAGTTTGGTGGTGACATTGTCCACTTCACTATCCTTGATGCCATGAAGCACCCCTCATAAGAGCATTCCTCTCTCTCTATTAATTCTATAAATGTACTCCCTTCCCTTGAAAAAACTTAATTTTATTCCCCTGATCCCATTTATAAGTTTTCTTTATTGATAGAAATTCTATGAAATTATTCATGCATTGATTGTTGTAGTGGTCTAGAAAAGTGTCATGTATATTTATTATTTGATAATTTATTGAACACTGAGGATCCAATGATCATCGATGATACTACTAAGCTTGTAAAATCTTATTCCTTATCTAAGGATGATACCATTGAGTAGTTAGATGAGATCAGTGACCTCTCACTTTCACACACACTCCCATCAATCCAAAATCCACCTAAATTTGAACTGAAACAACTGCCTCAAGATTTAAAACATTATCTTGATAATGGAAACAAGTTGCTCGTCATCATTGCTAGTTTACTCCATTCTGAGCATGAATTACGACTGATTGAATTTTTGAGGGAGTATAAACAAGCTTTGGGATGGAGAATTTCTAAAAATTTTGGTATTATCCCATCAATTTGTACACATCATATTTTATTAAATGATGAGGCTAAACCAGTGAGGTAGGTACAACATTGACTAAACCCAAACCTCCTAGAAGTTGTGAAAAAGGAGGTAACAAAATTATTGGTTGTTGGAATCATTTACCCCATCTCTAACAGCCAATGGGTTAGTCCCTTTAAGTAGTTCCTAAGAAAACTGGCCTTATAATAATCAAAAATGAAAACAATGAATTGGTTCCAACTCGTGTGTAGAATAGTTGGCGTGTCTGTATAGACTATCGCCGACTAAACCAACACACTAGGAAGGACCATTTCCCTTTGTAATTTATTGACCAAATGCTAGAGAGGCAGTAGGTAAATCCCACTACTGTTTCCTTGATGGGTATTCTGGATACTTTAAAATCCATATTTCCCCTGAGGATCAAGAAAAAAAGACCTTCACTTGCCCCTTTGGAAATAGGAGGATTCCATTTGGTCTGTGCAATGCTCTAGGTACTTTCCAGCGATGCATGGTTAGTATTTTTTTAGATTACCTAGATAATTGCATGGAAGTTTTCATGAATGATTTCACTATTTATGGATCCTTGTTTGATGAATGTTTAAGTAGTCTTGGTTCAGTCCTACGTCGCTATATTTAAAATAATCTTGTATTAAATTTTGAGAAATGCCATTTCATGGTGCGACAAGGTATAGTTTTGGGGCATGTCATTTCTAGGGATGGTATCCAAGTAGATAAGTCAAAATTGGATGTCATTTATTCCTTACCATTCTCTAAAAATGTATGGGATGTGCGGTATTTCCTAGGTCATGATGAATTTTACTGTCATTTCATTTGTGACTTTAGTAAAATTGCACTCCCCCGCTCCTTATTACTCCAAAAAGAAAATGAGTTTGTTTTTGTAAAAGAATATTAGGAATCTTTTAATGAGTTAAAATGGAGTCTCACATCACCCCTGGTAATCCAACCACCTCGGTGGGATTTACCATTTGAGATCATGTGTGATGCCTCTAACTATGCAGTTGGGGAAGTCTTGTCACAAAGGGTCGATCGATCTCCACATGTCATTACCTATGCCTTATGTACTTTGGACCCTGCCTAAGTAAACTACACCACAAATGAAAAATAATTCCTTATCATTGTGTTTTCCTTGGACAAATTTAGGTCATACCTTTTGGGGTCCAAATTCATTGTGTTCTAAGACCATACAACCCTCCAGTATCTCCTTAAGAAATTGGAAGCCAAGCCATGTCTCATTCACTGGATTCTCCTCCTTCAATAATTTAATCTAGAAATTAGAGATAAAAATGAGTATAGAATTTGGTGGATGACCATATCAGTATGATTCCATCATCCATAGACTTTGACTCATCCCCCTTTATTCCTATAAATGATATGTTTCCCGATGAGTAATTGTACCGAGTCTAAGATGTTATTCCTTGGTATGCTAAAATTGTAAATTATTTGGTAGCATCTTGTATTTCTACTGATTTCAATAAAAACCAAGCCAGTCATCTAAAACATGAGTCTCGTTGGTACATTTAGGATGACCCCTACCTCTAGTGCACCTATAGTGATCAATTTCTTAAGCATTGTGTTTCTGATAGCGAGTTTCAGTCTGTCCTTAGATTCTACCACACTCTTGCTTGTGGTGTCCACTTTGGTCCCCAATGGACTGCTCGCAAGGTCCTTGATTTTGGCCTCTTTTAGAAAACACTTTTTCGGTATGCCCATGATTTTTGTAAATCTTTTCCTCGTTTTCGAAGAATGGGAAATGTCTCTAAAAGAAATGAAATGACACAACAACCATTGCTCTTTCAAGACATTTTTTATGTTTGGGGCATTGACTGTATGGGTCCATTTCCCAATTCCTTTGGCAACTTTTACATTCTTCTGGAGGCCGATTATGTGTCAAAATGGGTAGAGGCCTGATCCACAAGGATAGATGATTCCAAAACATTTGTGGAATTTTTAAGAACTTGGATCTTTTGTAGGTTTGGATTACCTAGGTTAATCATTAGTGACCAGGGTTCTCATTTCTTCAACTGAACAATGCAATCACTTTTGCATCGATATGGGGTCAGTCATAGAGTGTATACTGCATATCACCCATAGACCAATGGTCAAGACGAGGTGTCAAATAGAGAGGTAAAACAGATTTTTGAAAAAATGGTTTAACCCAATAGAAAATATTGAAGTCTTAGACTTGATGATTCATTATGGGCCTACCATACTGCTTTCAAAACTCCCATTGGAATGTCACCCTATTGTCTTTTGTTTGGAAAGAGTTGTCACCTACCTGTTGAGATTGAGCACCGGGCCTACTAGGCCATCAAACAATGAAATTCTAGTCTTTCTGGTGTAGGTGTTCAAATGAAGTTGAGGATTCAGGAGCTGGAGAAAATGAGAAGATATGCATATAAAAACTCCAGGATTTATAAGGAGAGAACCAAGGTTGCCCATGACTGTCTTATACTTCATCGTTAGTTCCACATTGGGCAGAAGGTCCTCCTTTCTAATGCAAGGATGAAGTTTCATCCAGGTAAGCTTCATTCCTGCTGGTTTGGCCCATACAATATTATTAATGTATCTCCATTTGGTGTTGTTTAGGTTCAAAATGAAGAAACCAAGAAAACCTTCACTATCAATGGGTAGTGGCTAAAGCACTTCCATGAAGCCCTTCTAGAGTTCCCGATGGAGGAACTCTATGTTCAAGAATCAATGTACTAGTGAAACACATCAAGTTTTATCCTTCCTTCTCACATTCTCAATTATTATAGTGAGAACACTGCAAATTCTAGGTGTGGGAGTGTGGATGCATTCCTAGGTTCATTAGGATTTTCATTTTCTTTCTTCTTTATTCTTTTTTCTTTTTTCACCTTCTTTATGGTATTTTCACTTTTCCCCATCTTTCTAGGTTTATTAGGATTTTCATTATCTTTATTATTTATTCTCTTTTTTGCATTCTTTATGGTATTTTCACTTTTCCCCATATTTCTGGGTTCATTAGGATTTTCATTGTCATTCTTCTATTTTTCACCTTCTTTATGGTATTTTTACTCCCCCCACCCTTATGGTCACCAAATTATGGAACTTACTGAAAATGCATGTTGAAATTTTTTATTCCATATTGATTTAACATTTGATGAAACACCTATCTCTATTATAGATTGAATGTTTGTATGAATTTAACATTAGGGAGTGATTTTTAGTGAATTGGTTTTCTATCAATGATATAAATTACTATATCACTGTGAAACCTTTGAGATCTGTCCACTGTTTTGAGAAGTAAGAGAATTATGTGAATCCAAATGGGCTGAAATTTTGTGGTCAAATCCAAAACATCATGGCATATAACTCTTATCAAGTAACTGAAGCCCAACTATTCCATTTGGTGTCCCATATGAACCATTATGTCCAGAAGATAGAATCTGCCCAAATTCAAAAAAGTGCAGGTTAACATCCCCTTGATTGATGTCGCGAAGCAAATTCCACAATACGCCAAGTTTATAAAGGAGATGTGTACACACCGAAGGTGACTTCAAGATGATGAGAAGGTGAGCTTGGGGAAGAATGTTTCAGCATTGATAGAGCCATCACTTACAACCAAGTGAATGATCCTAAAACATTATCAATTCCATGCACCATAGGGGAGTATTCTTTTTCTAATTCTATTCTTGATTTAGGTACTTCTATAAATGTGATGTCTCACTCCATTTACTCTACATTGAAAGTTGGGGAATTGAAGCCCACTATAATTGTTATTCAACTGGATAACTAAAGTTATGCACACCCATCTAGTGTGTTAGAGGATGTTCTTGTGAGGGTTCAAATTTTAATTTTTCTTGCTGATTTTTATGTGCTTAAAATGGAGGATGATAGGAAGAATGGACATGCCCCAATTATATTGGGGAGACCCTTCTTGAAAACCACCAAAACCATAATTAATGTCCACAACGGTACATTATCTATGGAGTTTGGTGGTGACATTGTCCACTTCACTATCCTTGATGCCATGAAGCACCCCTCAGAAGAGAATTCCTCTCTCTATGTTAATTCTATAGATGGACTCCCTTCCCTTGAAAAAACTTCATTTTATCCCCCTGATCCCATTTATAAGTTTTATTTATTGATAGAAATTCTATGAAATTATTCGTGCATTGATTGTTGTAGTGGTCTAGAAAAGTGTCATGTATATTTATTATTTGATAATTTCTTGAACACTGAGGATCCAATGATCATCGATGATACTGCTAAGCTTGTAAAATCTCATTCCTCATCTAAGGATGATACCATTGAGCAGTTAGATGAGATTAGTGACCTCTCACTTTCACACACACTCCCATCAATCCAAAATCCACCTAAATTTGAACTTAAATAACTGCCTCAAGATTTAAAACATTATCTTGAGAATGGAAACAAGTTGCTCGTCATCATTGCTAGTTTACTCCCTCCTGAGCATGAATTGCGACTGCTTGAATTTTTGAGGCAGTATAAACAAGCTTTGGGATGGAGACTTTCTGAAATTCTTGGTATTATCCCATCAATTTGTACACATCATATTTTATTAAATGATGAGGCTAAACCAGTGAGGTAGGTACAACATCGACTAAACCCAAACCTCCTAGAAGTTGTGAAAAAGGAGGTAACAAAATTATTGGTTGTTGGAATCATTTACCCCATCTATAACATCCAATGGGTTAGTCCCTTTTAATTAGTTCCTAAGAAAACTGGCCTTATAATAATAAAAAATGAAAACAATGAATTGGTTCCAACTCATGTGTAGAATAGTTGGTGTGTCTGTATAGACTATCGCCGACTAAACCAACACACTAGGAAGGACCATTTCCCTTTTTCATTTATTGACCAAACGCTAGAGAGGCAGCAGGTAAATCACACTACTGTTTCCTTGATGGGTATTCTGGATACTTTCATATCCATATTTCCCCTGAGGATCAAGAAAAAAAAACCTTCACTTGCCCCTTTGGCAATAGGAGGATTCCATTTGGTCTGTGCAACGCTCTAGGTACTTTCCAGCGATGCATGGTTAGTATTTTTTTAGATTACCTAGAGAATTGCATGGAAGTTTTCATGAATTATTTCATTGTTTATGGATCCTTGTTTGATGAATTTTTAAGTAGTCCTGGTTCAGTCCAACGTCTCTATATTGAAAATAATCTTGTATTAAATTATGAGAAATGCCATTTCATGGTGCAACAAGGTATAGTTTTGGGGCATGTCATTTCTAGGGATGGTATCCAAGTAGATAAGTCAAAATTTTATGTCATTTATTCATTACCATTCCCTAAAAATGTATGGGATGTGCGGTATTTCCTAGGTCATGATGGATTTTACTGTCATTTCATTTGTGACTTTAGTAAAATTGCACTCCCCCACTCCCTATTACTCCAAAAAGAAAATGAGTTTGTTTTTGTTAAAGAATATTAAGAATCTTTTAATGAGTTAAAATGGAGTCTCACGTCACCCCCGGTAATCCAACCACCTCGGTGGGATTTACCATTTGAGATCATGTGTGATGCCTCTAACTATGCAGTTGGGGAAGTCTTGTCACAAAGGTTCGATCGATCTCCACATGTCATTACCTATGCCTTATGTACTTTGGACCCTGCCTAAGTAAACTACCCCAAAAATGAAAAATAATTCCTTATCATTTTGTTTGCCTTGGAAAAATTTAGTTCATACCTTTTGGGGTCCAAATTCATTGTGTTCTCAGACCATACAACCCTCCAGTATCTCCTTAAGAAATTGGAAGCCAAGCCATGTCTCATTCACTGGATGCTCCTCCTTCAAGAATTTAATCTATAAATTAGAGATAAAAAAGAGTATAGAATGTGGTGGCTGACCATATCAGTATGATTACATCATCCTTAGACATTGACTCATCCCCCTTTATTCCTATAAATGATATGTTTCCCAATGAGTAATTGTACCGAGTGCAAGATGTTATTCCTTGGTATGCTAAAATTGTAAATTATTTGGTAGCATCTTGTATTTCTACTGATTTCAATAAAAACCAAGCCATTCATCTAAAACATGAGTCTCGTTGGTACATTTAGGATGACCCCTACCTATGGCGCACCTATAGTGATCAATTTCTTAAGCATTGTGTTTCTGATAGCGAGTTTTAGTCTGTCCTTAGATTCTACCACACTCTTGCTTGTGGTGTCCACTTTGGTCCCCAATGGACTGCTCACAAGGTCCTTGATTTTGGTCTCTTTTGGACAACACTTTTTCAGTATGCCCATGATTTTTGTAAATCTTTTCCTCGTTGTCGAAGAATGGGAAATGTCTCTAAAAGAAATGAAATGACACAACAACCATTGCTCTTTCAGGACATTTTTTATGTTTGGGGCATTGACTGTATGGGTCCATTTCCCAATTCCTTTGGAAACTTGTACATTCTTCTGAAGGTTGATTATGTGTCAAAATGGGTAGAGTCCTGATCCACAAGGATAGATGATTCCAAAACATTTGTGGAATTTTTGAGAACTCGAATCTTTTGTAGGTTTGGATTACCTAGGTTAATCATTAGTGACCAGGGTTCTCATTTCTGCAACCGAACAATGCAATCACTTTTGCATCGATATGGGGTCAGTCATAGAGTGTATACTGCATATCACCCACAGACCAATGGTCAAGTCGAGGTGTCAAATAGAGAGGTAAAACAGATTTTTGAAAAAATGGTTTAACCCAATAGAAAATATTGAAGTCTTAGACTTTATGATTCATTTTGGGCCTACCGTACTGCTTTCAAAACTCCCATTGGAATGTCACCCTATCGTCTTGTGTTTGGAAATATTTGTCACCTGCCTGTTGAGATTGAGCATCGGGCCTACTAGGACATTAAACAATGCAATTCTAGTCTTTCTGGTGTAGGTGTTCAAATGAAGTTGCGGATTCAGAAGCTAGAGAAAATGAGAAGAGATGCATATAAAAACTCCAGAATTTATAAGGAGAGAACCAAGGTTTCCCATGACTGTCTTATACTTCATCATTAGTTCCACATTGGGCAGAAGGTCCTCCTTTATAATGCAAGGATGAAGTTGTATCCAGGTAAGCTTAATTCATGCTGGTTTGGACCATACACTATTATTAATGTATCTCCATTTGGTTTTGTTTAGGTTCAAAATGAAGAAACCAAGCAAACCTTCACTATCAATGGGTAGCGGCTGAAGCACTTCCACGAAGCCCTTCCAGAGTTCCTGATGGAGGAACTCTATGTTCAAGAAGCAATGTACTAGTGAAACGCACCAAGTTTTATCCTTCCTTCTCACATTATCAATTATTATAGTGAGAACACTGCAAATTCTAGGTGTGGGAGTGTGGCTACATTCCTAAGTTTATTAGGATTTTCATTTTCTTTCTTCTTTATTCTTTTTTCACCTTCTTTATGTTATTTTCACTTTTCCCCATCTTTCTGGGTTTATTAGGATTTTCATTATCTTTATTATTTCTTCTCTTTTTCGCATTCTTTATGGTATTTTCACTTTTCCCCATCTTTTTGGGTTCATTAGGATTTTCATTGTCTTTCTTCTATTTTTCACCTTCTTTATGGTATTTTTACTCCCCCCCCCCCTTATGGTCACCAAATTATGGAACTTACTAAAAATTCATGTTGAAATTTTTTATTCCATATTGATTTAACATTTGATGAAAAACCTATCTCTGTTATAGATTGAATGTTTGTATGAATTTAACATTAGGGAGTGATTTTTAGTGAATTGGTTTTCTGTCAGTGATATAAATTATTGTATCACTGTGAAACCTTTGAGATGATTGATTCCCCTAGTGTGAGTAGTTTTTGGGAAAGATATGTCCCCAATATCTCCAAAAAAAATTGCACCAAACCACAAAGTGTGAATATTTCTTACTTAATAAAAGGTAAATATATGTTAGGCTAATATTTTTTAGCTTTAAATGATATTTCCATGCATTCGTTCCTTATCCAATTTGTTTCATTACTGTACCGAATTGACCTATTTGTGTGTACCTAATGTCTGACTGTTGTATGCCCTAAAAAAATGAGTTGTGTCTTGGTTAGGTAAAAAACTACTCCTCCTAAACCTTTTATCTTAATATAACTATTACAATTAGTGTCGTGAGGAGATCAAACAAGGTTTGAGATATGAGTGTGAGATATGTTCCAAATGAAAATTCTAAAAAAACAAAAATAATAAATGAGGGGAGTGATGAAATGTGAAACATATGGTGATATCTGGGTTGGGAGCTTATGGTTTGACTTATGTAAATTCTTAAGTGATTGGTTCTTGAAATATGATTGCAAAGGATGTAGGGCAGGTTCGGTGAAAAAAAATCATTTAAAGCTGAATAATGTTAAAATAACCTATATTTATTGGATAGAAAGTGGAAAGAATAGCATGGAATGGTTTTCATGCACACACATGAAGATTTAGTGGTATGTTTGACTTCTTAATTCCTTTATCAATTTTTTATCATTAATCTTTTTGAATTTCACTGTGATATGATTTATGAGACACCTTTTTCCATTTTCACTAGGAAGAACTCCTTGGTGTGCTTTGTGCATTGATCACATTACTTCAATGCATTAAAATTTCCTCAAATGTTAAATCTTTGTGATGTTAGTAATATCTAAATGCATAATTTCTGAAAATGTGAATTTTCCCAGGGGTGCAAATGTTTAGGTGTAGGGGTGTGATCGCATAGCGACTCACTATTCAATTCCACCCTTACACTATTGTTTTAAACTAGTTTTGTAATGAATATTCCAAACATAAAAATAAATTGCACTTCATTTTTTATTCAATGAATTAATTTTTATCTCTGTTAAAAAGGGCAATTATACTTGTTTTGAAATTTTCATTGAAGGTAGAGGTGATTTGGAGACCCGGAGATCATCCAGAAGAAAAATGGGTCAAACTGCATGACATCCCATGGACATCTGTCCACTATTTTGAGAAGTACGAGAATTATGTGAATCCAAATGGGATAAAATTTTGTGGTCAGATCCAAAAAATCATGGTATATAACTCTTATCAAAGAACTGAAGCCCAATTATTCCATTTGGTGGACCATATGAACCATTCTGTCCAGGAGATAGAATCTGCCCAAATTCAAAAGTTTGTTTCATTCTTTTGACCATATCTCCCAATACAGTTGTCTAATGGCTTCCAAATTCGACAGGGAGACATTCAAGAGGCCTTCCAAAAAATATTCTCTTTTTCTCAAGTCATGATATGGCTTTCTACTATTCCAAAACTGAGACACAAGTGGTATCTCAAAAATAGGGTGCTCAAAAACATGTCCCATTTTGGCTATAAAAAGGCACCATGGGTACCTCATTTGTAAGTTCGGCCAAGAAGAAAAGATCTTCCATTTTGGAGTCCTATAAGAGTCTCATCCTCATCCTAGAAGTTCTAGATTCCCCTATCCTCATAGGGGGATCAAGAATGAAAAAGGGGTTCCACCCGAGTTTCCTCCTTCTGCCGATGTCGAGCTAAGTGGTGGGTGATCATTGCGATGGAGCTACACAATTGAAGAGGGAGTTCTGGAACATAATTATCTACTATTTTGGTGTATATTATGGTTTGGAATTGTTATTTTATATGTATCTTAACTTGTTTTGATGCATTTAATTGAAACACTTCTTATTTCATAACCGATCAGTGTGTAATTTTAAGTGTGCGACTTATGTTGTTCCAATCGGACAACATAGGACTTCTGTTAATTCCCAAAAATTTGAGATTTCAATGTTCCTTAACAAAAATTAATTCATACTGTTGGTCGGAGTGGATACTCAAGAGGGGGGGTGAATTGAGTACCAATTAAAACTTTCTGTTAAAAACAATGTTTATTAAAATCCCCCTATTTCAAAAACAGATTAAACTGTAGTGAATTTATACAGATTATAAAGGTTCATTTAGTTTCTCAAAGATTGATTAGTTCTCAGTTAACTTAATCTTATAATTAAATTAACTTTTGAAACTAACTTACTGGTTTATAATAAATATAAACACTTGCGAGTTTAACTATCAAAGTAGCTTTGAAAATAAATTATACTTCAAAGTAATAGCAGCGGAATATGAAATAATTATGTAGTATGGATATAGTATGTAGCTACAAACACAGAGAATTAACCAAGAGGTTCAGTCTCAAGTCGAGACTTAGTCCTCTAAAAAGTTTATATAAAAATGATCCACACCCTGGATCGGGGTTAAAAACAGTTAACACACTGTCCAGGTCACAAGACCACTACCACAGTTCTGCGTGGGAAAACAAACAACAGCTTAGAGTTTTCCAGGTCTCATACGACCTCTACCACTATCCACAGTGGGAAATGAAGTGTAAAAAGGTTTGCTGAGGATTTACAGATCCTCCAGTGAAAGTACAGGAGTCAGTGTGTGTGTTTAATACAGTAGATAACACACACTGCTCAAAAATTTAAAACAAATGTATCACAGAGTAGAGATGTAGAGTTTAGAAATGTCTCTGATGATTTCAGTGTAGCTCTGGACTCTTTTGTATTTGGTCAGAATTTATTCTGAGTCCTCTTCTCGTTTTTGTTTGAGAAGAAGAGTGTCGTATGCTTCTTGTTCATAGGCAGTGATATGTAGTCGATGAAGTCCTTCAATCGTTCTTTTGTATGCATAGAACTCTTCTTGAGTAGGCTTGATTGTGTATGAGGTTATGTCTTGCTCGGTTCTTCCTCCTCTTTCTTTCCTCTATATTCTTCTTGTGCTCTACTGTCAACCGAAAAACTCTCGTCCTCTTTTCTTCAGCAGAGTCTTCTTGTATTTATGTCTCATGCTTTAGAAGACAGAAAAAGTTTCCTTTCTGCAGGTACGAGGTACGGTTTCCTGACATCCGACAACCTTTATTAATTAATTTTCAGAGCATTAAAATATACCTAATATGACCGTTGGTTAGATTAAATAAAGATAAAGATTAAGAAATTCAAACTGTTGTTTATGACTATTGAAGAATCAAGTGATCGGTAGGTCATCATCATTAGTGAGTAATGATCGGTGACTCAGATAGATCAGCATCGGTGAGTCATTAGATCGGTGAGTCAGTTTGATCAGCATCGGTGAGTCAGACTGCATCGGTGAGTCATTTCGATCAGCATCGGTGAGTCATTTGCATCGGTGAGTCAGATTGCATCGGTGAGACATTTCGATCAGCATCGGTGAGTCAGACTTCATCGGTGAGTCATTTCGATCAGCATCGGTGAGTCATTTGCATCGGTGAGTCAGATTGCATCGGTGAGACATTTCGATCAGCATCGGTGAGTCATTTGCATCGGTGAGTCAGATTGCATCGGTGAGTCAGATTGCATCGGTGAGTCATTTTGATCGGTGAGTCAGTTTGATCAGCGTCGGTGAGTCAGATGCATCGGTGAGTCATTTTGATCAGCATCGGTGACTCATTTGCATCGGTGAGTCAGATTGATCAGCATCAGTGACTCATTTGCATCGGTGAGTCAGATTGATCAGTGAGTCATTTTGATCAGCATCGGATCAGTGCGACCATTGTCCTTTGATATTGGATCAGTGCTTCCAATGTCTGTTGAATGGATCGGTGCTTCCGATGTCTGTTGAATGGATCGGTGCTTCTGATGTCTGTTGATACCATAAGACTTCCAACATACTTTGTAAGTCAATAAGCATAGACAAAAACATGATAACAGATTCATTTACAGATTGTAATTAAGTTTATGAGAAATCAAACCAGATTAAGCATTAATGGTATGTGATGATTTGTGATTATTAAAACATCAATCATAGACATGAAATCAACAATCTTCCAGAGGGATCAACACATACTTAGGGTATTGAACTCAACTATAAGATTTTTATGTCATGTTTTAGCCCTATTTACATCGTTTTAGGGGTTGTGGGTACCCAAGATCTTGGTTAACCCTCAATCAAAATATTACACCAAAAACCTAATAATAAATTAAGAACAAGGAACTTTTCAAGTGGTATAGTAACTTATAAATGATCACATAATTATCATATATTTTCAAAATCTATTTCTTTATCAACTATTAAACTCTTTAAATTAATTTAGTTTCATAAAACTGTTTTCAAAATCACCCCCCCCCCCCTCTTAGTACTTCTTATTAAAAATGCACACTCTAAACCCACCAATGATCTTTGATAGATGAACTAGGGTCTACCATAGACTATAAATCAACCTTAAAATCATAATAAATTTGTTTTGTCATGACAATGCATTCAGTCATTACACTATCCATATTTCGGTTTACGCCTATAAAGTTTAATGATAATATCATTTATTATCTGCCTTTATCACCCTCTATTTTTTTCAAATTCCAACAAACCTTATTATTTGATTTGGAGTATCTATATTCTTAGATATTCTAGTATAAATTATCCATATTTCCCTTATTATAATTGTCTATAACTTTCACTTTTGATAATGAATATCATATGTGTATTTATTTATATATTATATAAAATTAATCTTTTATGAATCCAATAGGATGGATATGAACCAAAAATGGATGAATGATAATTTTTTGACAAAATAATATGAATATGGAGTTAAATTGTTTATCAAGTTTGCAAGAGAGTATGCAGACGACCCTTCTAAAATCCTCTGTCTGTGTTTACATTGTTGTTATTTAAGACAAATTAGTCTGGAAGAGTTTGATTTGTCACTGAATATATCAAATCTACAAATTTTGGACTAAACATGGGGAAAAACTAAATGTGGACATCTATTGGGATGATACTATTGTTTATGAATCATTTTATATGAATACCTTTGTAAAAGATGATGGAGACCGCATGGAATAAATGATAATGATAATTGAATATGACCTTTGTGATTATCCAAAGTTGTTTGAGGATTTAAATAGTTGTTTCAAGAAACCATTGTATATCAGTTGTACTAAATACACAACATTGTCAGTTGTATTGAAGTTATATAATTTGAAAGCTGGCAATGGATGGAGTGACACCATCTTTATAGAACTACTTGGTCTTCTGAAAGATATGATACTAAAAGAAAATGAACTATCACAATGAACATATGATGCTAAACAAATGTTACGTTAAATGGGAATGATATCTAAAAATAAATGCTTGTACAAATGATTTCATATTGTTTCGTAAGGACCATGAATCACTCATCAAATTCCCTAAGTGTGGTGTAGATCGATACAAGAAAAATGAATCAAGTCCTTTAAAATCTTTATGGTACTTTCCTATAATTCCATAGTTTATAAGACTATATGAATGTCAGGAAAACACAAGACAATTAACATGGCATGAAAATACTAGAATTAAATATGGGAACCTATATCATCTATCAGATTCTCCTCAGTGGAAGAAAATTGATTGTGAGTTTCCTAAATTTGGAGATGAGTTGAGAAACTTTCGTATTACGTTATCTATAGATGGAATCAATCCTTTTGGTGTATAGAGTAGTAATTATAGTACATGGACCATCATGTTGGTAAATTATAACATTCAACCATGGTTATGTATGAAGCCCAAATACATTATGTTTTCTCTACTTATATATAAACCAAAGCAACCCGGTAATGATATTGATGTCTATTTGGATCCATTGATCAAAGATCTGAAATTGATGTGAGATACATGTGTTACAATTTATGATGCTCGTAAAAGTGAAGAATTCACATTGAGGTTCATATTGTACAGAATGATAAATGACTTCCCTACTTATGGAAATTTATCAGGCTATAGCGTCAAAGGCATGTTGGGATGTCCCATTTGTGAAAAACACACATACTCATTTCGGTTGAAACATTCCTCTAAGACTGTGTTTTTAGGGCATCGAAATTTTTTACCTCAATGACATAAATACTAATCTTGGATGACAATATTAGATAGAAATATCGAACAAGGTACAACACCATATCCAACAATGGGCAATCAACTGGACAAAAAATTAAAAAATATTGACACTTTTTTGGTAAACCATTTTCGAAAAACCTTACAAAATCATGTTGGAAGAAGAGATCAATTTTCTTTGAATTATCGCATTGGAATTTTTTGTATGTCAGATATTTTTTTAATATCATGCATGTAGAAAAAAAAATTATTTGATGGTGTTATTGGAACGTTACTAAATATTTTTGGAAAAATAAAATATAGAATCAAGGCTAGGTTGGACTTCATTGAAATGGGGATAAGGGGAGAGTTGGCACCTATGAAGGTTAAAAGGTGAAATTTTCTTTTTCCAGTAGCTTATAATCTATCTAGATAGGAAAAATTGCAATTTTTCCTTTTCCTTAAGAGTGTAAAAGTTTCATAGTGGTATTCATCAAATATCAAGAATGTCGTGTCAATGACTAATTTTAAGTTACAAAGACTAAAATCACACAACTATCGTGTTTTTATGCAAGATTTAATGCATGTTTTTTTCCATTGCATTCTTCCACAAAATGTATGACATACATTAACCAGACTCTACTTCTTTTTCAAATCCATATGCAGTAATTTTGTAGATTCGATGAAGTTTACCACCATGAATAAGGATATTTCAATCATATTATGTGAATTAGAAATGTTCTTCCCACCATCATTTTTTGATATAATGTTCCACCTGATGGTTTCAATTGGTTAGAGAGGTTCAACTATGTGGTTCTATCCATTACAGATGAATATACCCCATTGAATGGTATATGAAAATTTTGAAAGGGCATGTCAAGAATCAAAGTTGGACAGAAGGTTGCATTGCAGAATGATATATTTTTGAAGAAGATATTGAATTCTATACTAATTACATATCATATGTTGAAATCATCAGTCTCCCAAAGTCTATTCATAGTGAACACCTTATAGGAGAAGGGATTTCTAGAAGAGATGTTTTTACAATTACCTTAACAGGTCAGGAGTAATAACATCTTTACATATTACATAATAGTGAATATTTTGATCCATAAATTAAATCCCACAAAGAAGTTATTAGATATTTGAATCCATTAAGGGATGAAATATGGATATCAAATACACATAATCAACAGTTTATAGGATGGTTTAGAGATCAAATTTATAAAGAGTTATCTGAAAATATGAATTCAATTGTCGAACGACTTCAATGGCTAGCCAGAGGACCGAATTCAAATGTTATATCTTACACTGGGTTTGTAATCAATGGTTGTATGTTCTATACAAAAGAACATGATGAATTTATTACGATGCAAAATAGTGGTTTTACGCTTGTGGTTGAAGCGATGAACATATATGGTTCCAATGATAGAAATCAAATTTATGAAAATATGTCATATTTTGGCATTATCGAACAAATATATGATTTGGATTATACAAAATTTCAAGTGTTTCTTTTCTGTTGCAAATGGGTTTACAATATCAATGGAGTGAAAGTTGATGGAACGGGCTTTGTAAAGGTGAATTTCAGTATAGAAGGGGGGAAATACGAGCCATTCATAATGGAATCACAAGCAGTGAAAGTATTTTATGTCTCTAATACAACAAACAATAATTGGTCGATTGTCTTTATAGAAACTAACACTACTGGAATTTAGAGTTTTCCCAATGGTAGTATACCAACAGTTTAAAGAAATTGTTGGTATAGTGTACCTTTGCCAACGGTTTGTTCAAACCGTTGGAAATGTGTAAACTAATTTCAGATTTACCAATGGTTTTGCAAAACCGTTGGGAAATCATGAATTTATTTAACATATACCAATGGTTTTGTTAAACCGTTGGTAAAGATAGTCTTTCCCAATGGTTTTTAATAACCGTTGGGAAAGATTTCCCCCAAATACAGAACACCTGAGCCCCCACTTCGCCCGATTGTAGACAGACCCTAATCGATCTCCTCCAGAATTCTTCTCGGCCGCAAGACTCCTTCCATCCAAGATCCATTTTCAATCAAACAAAATTTTATTTCACACTTCAAATTAGTAAGTGTTACCTTAGTTTTAGCGTTATTCCTCTTTTTTTTTGTGTTTGATGTTTTGATTTAGCCTAAATTAGGGTTACTATCTACGAAACCCTTGGATTTGTTTTCTGTTTTTTATTCTATACTTCAAACATGGTAAAGGGTTTGTTTAGTGGGGTGATATGGTACTTTTGGTGGAATTTAGTTTAGTTGAAAATTGGATTTTTATTTGGATGAATTTCTGTTTCAATTTGGGGTGGGGGAGGGTGTGCAGATGGGGTGGGGGAGGATGTCGAGGGCTATCCAAGTGGGGTGGGGGAGGGGCTATCTGGGTAGGGTGGGGGAGGGGGTTGGGTTGTCCAAATGGGGTGGGGGTAGGGTTGTTTGGGGTGGGGGAGGGTGTGAAGGTGGGGTGGGGGAGGGGCTGTCTAGGTAGGGTGTGGGATGGGTTGTCCAAGTGGGGTGACGGTATGGTTGTCCAGGTGGGGTGGGGGGGCTGGGTTTTCCAAGTGGGGTGGGGGGGTAGGGGTGTCCAGGTGGGTTGGGGGTGCTGGGTTTTCTAAGTGGGGTGGGGGTAGGGTTGTTCAAGTGGGGTGGGGGGGGGGGTTGTTCAAGTGGGGTGTGGGTAGGGTTGTCCAAGTGGGGTGGGGGGGGGATGGGTTGTCCAAGTGGGGTGGGGGTAGGGCTGTCCAAGTGGGGTGGGTGGGGTGGGGGTAGGGTTGTCCAAGTGGGGTGGGGTAGGGCTGTCCAAGTGGGGTGGGGGTAGGGATGTCTAAGTGGGGTGGGGGGAGGTTGGGTTGTCCAAGTGGGGTGGGGGTAGGGCTGCCCAAGTGGGGTTGGGGGGGGGGGGGCTGGGTTGTCCAAGTGGGGTGGGGGTAGGGCTGTCCAAGTGGGGTGGGGGCTGGGATGTCCAAGTGGGGTGGGGGTAAGGTTGTCCAAGTGGGGTGGGGGGGGGGGCTGGGTTGTCCAAATGGGGTGAGGTTAGGGGTGTCCAAGTGGGGTGGGGGGGGCTAGGTTGTCCAAGTGGAGTGGGGGTAGGGTTGTCCAAGTGGGGTGGGGGTAGGGCTGTCCAAGTGGGGTGGGGGGCTGGGTTGTCCAAGTGGGGTGGGGGTAGGGTTGTCCAAGTGGGGTGGGGAGGGTGTGAAGGTGGATGAAGCTCATAACTATAAACTCTCTATAAACTCTGGAAGTATGAAAATGTATAGGGACATTCGTGATCATTTTTTGGTGGGATAACATAAAAAGTGTTTTATGTTTTTAGTCCTTTTTTATTTGGAGTTTCTTTTGATGCTGATGTTTCTTATTAATACCTATGATGGAATTTATTTTAGTTTCTAAATCGGTTGAGACTCCCCCACCATGCACAGTGTATTCAACCTCTACCCTTATTTAACCATTCTGTTTACACAGCCTATGCAACCTCTACCCTCATTTAATCAGTGAACTCAAGTCATTAATTAAAGCCTTTATTCTCACTAGAATGTAAGAAATTGAATGATGTATACCCATCCTCACATGATTTCTTACCTTAGATAGTGTCCAACATATGGAATACGAGCTTTTGAATTCATCAGTTAACTAGGATCATATATTCCATTTCCCCCAAGATGACTATACTAATATAACTTTAGGGTCAATTAAATATGGTTCTCATTGTACGTTGTATATTATGTGTCCTTCTTGGCCAATACTCACTTTTATGAGGGTGGGTGCTTTTCACTAGCCATGCTAAATTACCAATGAATCCCCATATTCCCTCATATATTTAGTTTTTTGGGTTACACATTAGTTTCCTTTTTCTAATTAATTACATATTTGTTTTCAAAAGAAGTAAATGCATCCAATTGAAGAGAGGCAAAGGAAAAAAATGATGGGGAACAATCGCCGAATGGTGGAGATGGGCGTTCCACCATTAGTGCCTATAGTGAGTAATTTATTTCAAATATATATATTTAAAGAATATATAATGTCATGTGATTATTTTTTTTGTAAACATTTTTGTAGGATCCACCTATACGTCGACAGTTATTTGACGAGGATCCTAGTACTGGTCCTAGTACTCAGGCTAGTGGTACGAGGAGGGTTCATACCAGAGGTGGACGAGCAGCTTCACGTACCCGACTAGACCCTGCCCCTCCCACTGATATGTCATCCTTCCCACATTCTGATCCCGGTGTGTCATTAGGGACACACGGGATATTTAGGCCTCCCATGTTTTTTCCACCTTTTGCATCTTCTGGCCCATCTTTTTCATATCCCATGACGATTCTCACTCCCCAATCAGAATCCGGTCATACAGCTGTCCCATCTTCTTTTTCTTCTACTTTTGTCTCTCTGAGCTTCTATATTCCATCATCTTCGACTCTTGTTCCACCACAGGGTGTTCCATCAGTTTCTGTGGATCCAGCGGCGCTCAGCGATCAGACTGGTGCAGGTATATTTATAGAACCCTAACAAATTTTTATAGCAATATTTATTTTCATTATAACATGTTTTGATAAAATATTTGTTTTTCTTTCATGACAAATACATCTACTGATATGAGGTGGGGGCGGGGGCGTAAACACATGCGTGCGGTGTGGAACCGTCGCACACAGGTTATGGTGGATTACAATGAAGACAACCAAATGGTTGAGAAAATAGGGCAGCAATGTCGAAGTTTTTTGGCGACGCTTTCCAAATACTCCGACATCATTCTCGTCAGCCCACTATTGTTGAGACATTTTCCACATGAGGTCAAGGATAGATCTTGGGCAGAGATATGGGTAAAAAAAACTATTTTATTTAATTCCATGAATTATTTTTGTATTTATATGAATTAATATTTTGATGTCAACTTTGATTTAATTTTCCCGATGGTGAGGGTGCACGATCGGAACATCTAAAGGATTTAGGTGATCTTTGGAGAGCCTACAAGCATGAGTTGTATATTGGCTGGCGTGCTAGAGTTGGCACTGAGTTAGAGGCAGTACCAGTCGTGGATGATTGTCCTATAGAGCAGTATCGTCAGATGATTACTCATTGGACGACTACCCAGTTTAAGGTATTAATTACATTTGAGGTATTTAAATAATAACTTTCATGTTTTGAATTAATACTATCTTTTTCATTATATAATTTTATTTAGGAATCATCTGGAAAAAATAAAAAAAACATTGATGCAAAAAAGTACCTCCACACACTGGGGCGTACTACGATGCCAAATCATGAGAGGAAGCAGGTATGACAACTGTTTATAAGTTTTCTTTATGACTTACACTTTCTTTTGTATCCTCAATTAATTAATAGTTTTCTAAAGTTTTCATATAACTTTAGTTTTCAATGTCATTGTAGAGGAAAATACATAATATTGAAGGGCGTGTGCCTCGAGCAAAACTGTTTTGCTAGAGTAGACGGAAAAACGATGGAAGTGTCGTCAACGAAGCAACTCAGCAGCAGATTGTAAGTTTTAAGATGTTGATTTTATAATTTAATATCTATTTTTTAACTTAATAATATATTTATATTTGTAACAGGCTGTTTTAGAGGACCTCGATGCCCAAGAACCAGACAATTTTGGGCCAACTGATCACTTACATCAGGTGTTGGGAGAGGAGCATCCTGGTAGAGTACATTGTTGACCTAGGATAGCCCCGAATAGGTATTGACCCTCCTCAGGTATGAGTTTTAG
This sequence comes from Viscum album, assembly GCA_963277665.1. Taxonomy (NCBI): domain Eukaryota; kingdom Viridiplantae; phylum Streptophyta; class Magnoliopsida; order Santalales; family Viscaceae; genus Viscum; species Viscum album. Next base: position 881,302,352 of record OY728143.1, on the reverse strand, counting down.
TGCCACCAAGCTGCGGCAAGTTAGGGTATAAGCAAAACAGGCTGACAAAAGGGCCACAGAGACGGCAGAACAATCTTCTAGGGCAAACAGTGCATTTATGAAATTTATTGAAGTTCTACATCCAACACTTCCACCAGAGGCCAGCCCAAATTTTGATGAATATATGTCGTCAATATGTTCTATATATGGTGCTCCAGGTGGCAGTTCTAGTAGTGTTCAAGATGATGTTCAGCTTGACGATGATGATATCAAGGAGTCTGATGCGGAAGAGGAGGGAGAGGAGGAGGGCGAGGCGGATGGCGAGGGCGAGGAGGAGGGTGAGGAGGGCGTTGAGGAGGGCGAGGACGAGGAAGAGGGTGATGGTGATGGTGATGATGGTGATGGTGATGTGGGAAAAGTTGACTCGTTACATTTTTTACTAATATTACCAAGATTTGATGTTTAATCTATTCTAGTTGTTGGTTTTATCTACACCCGTAGTATAGTATTGGAGTTGAGTTATTTTTATATATTGTCTATTTTCATGGATGTTGATGTCTTTTAGTGGTTGTGGTGTATCTTGAGCATGTTTATAGAGTTTTTTGTGTTTGGGAACTCCCCGGACAGTCCCCCGGACAGCCCCCCAGACAGCCCCCGAACAGCCCCCCCACCCTCCTCCCTGAACCCCGGACAGCCCTCCCACCCTCCTCCCTAGACCCCCAGACATCCCCCCCCCACCCTCCTCCTTGATTTCACATGCCTTTTTTTATTTCTCTGATCATGAAATGTTATTTAGGATTATTCCATTTTTGTATGTCTTGAATTATATGAATGTTTTGGTAATCTTATTATCTCATTCTCATCAAATGCATGTGATGATATGCTTTATATTGAATAAAAAGTCTTGTTGTACATTCTCCATGTTATGTGAATTATGCCTTGTTTGATTTGGTTTACTTGTCAATTGTTAGGATAAGACATGGGTTACATGTTAAGGACTCATGGACGGACTCGTCATGCTCAGGGAATTTAGACTTAAAATTCCAGGATGAATGCTTTGGTTTCTAGGTGAGGGCTACCAGGATGGTTTTTATTACTCGTGAGTGATATTGGTTCCTTTAAGATAAACCGAGGACATGTCTGTTTTGCAAGATGGTAATACCATGCATCAGGTGATAATCGGTCCCCTATGTGAGATACTTGGCAAGAAATGCCGCCTAAATCCGAGGCATGGTGTGGCCGACACCACTCAAAGTGACGTGTACAAGTCAACCCCGTCTAAATCTGAGGCGCGATGTGGCCGAGATTTTAAGTGAAAAGAACAAATGGCATACGTAAAACTAACCAAACGCATTCGAATTGTGTTGATACTTTAGGATAATGATCCATGGGTCATTTTGATATGTGTACGAGTCAACCCTGTCTAAATCTGAGGCGTGGTGTGGCTGGTACCACTCTAAATGTGTCTCTTTTGTTTAAAATGGGCAGGATTATAAGTAAAAAAGAAAAAATGGCATACGAAAAACTGACCAAACGCATTCGGATTCTGTTGATAATTTATCACAACGATCCATGGGTCATATGTGATGTGTACGAGCCAACCCGGGCTCAATCCGAGTCGCAGTGTGGCCGAGATCACTCTAAGTATCTCTCTTTTGTTTAAAATAGACAACATTTTAAGTACATATGGAAAACCGACCAAACGCATTTGGTTTCTGTTGAAACTTTAGGAGAATTATCCATGGGTCATATGTGATGTTTACGAGTGAACCTCACCTCAATCTGAGGCGCGGTGTGGCCGACACCACTCAAAGTGTCTCTCTTTTATTTAAAAAGCACTTCATTTTAAGTGAAAACAACAACTGACATGCGGAAAACCAACCAAACGAATTCTGATTATGTTAATACTTTAGCACAATGATCCATGGGTAATATGTGACGTTTACGAGTCAACTCCACCTCAATCTGAGGCACGGTGTGTCCGACACCACTCAAAGTGTCTCTCTTTTATTTAAAAAGGACATCATTTTAAGTGAAAACAACAACTGACATACGAAAAACTTACCAAACACATTTGGAATGTGTTTATTCTTTAGGAAAATGATCCATGGGTCATATTTGATGTGTAAGAGTCAACCCTACCTCAATCCGAGGCACGGTGTGGCCGGCACCACTCAAAGTGTCTCTCTTTTGTTTAAAATGGACAACATTTTAAGTACATACGGAAAACTGACCAAACAGATTCTGATTGTGTTGATATTTTAGAATAATGATCGATGGGTCATATGTGACGTGTAAAAATCAACCCCACCTCAATATAAGGCTTGGTGTGGCCGACACCACTCAAAGTGTCTCTCTTTTGTTTCAAAAGGACATCATTTTAAGTGAAAACATCAACTGGCATACGGAAAACTGACCAAACGCATTCGCTTTGTGTTGATACTTTAGGAAAATGATCCATGGGTCATTTGAGACATGTACGAGTCAACTGAGTCTAAATCTGAGGCACGGTGTCACCGGTACCACTCTAAATGTGTCTCTTTTGTTTAAAATGGACAGGATTATAAGTGAAAAGAATAACTGGCATACAAAAAACTGACCAAACGCATTCTGAATCTGTTTAAACTTTAGTAAAACGATCCATGGGTCATATGTGACATGTACAAGTCAAATTTATCTCAATCCGAGTCATGGTGTGGCCGGCACCACTCAAAGTGTCTCTCTTATGTTTAAAATGGACAACATTTTAAGTACATATGGAAAACCGACCAAATTCATTCTGTTTCTGTTGATACTTTAGAACAATGATCCATGGGTCATTTGTGACGTGTACGAGTCAACCCCGCCTCAATCCGAGGCACGGTGTGGCCGGCACCACTCAAAGTGTCTCTCTTTTATTTAAAAAGCACTTCATTTTAAGTGAAAACAACAACTGACATACAGAAATCCAAACAAATGGATTATTATTGTGTTTATACTTTAGAAAAACGATCCATGGGTCATATGTGACGTATACGAGTCAACCCCGCCTCAATCCGAGGCACGGTGTGGCCGACACCACTCAAAGTGTCTCTCTTTTATTTAAAAAGCACTTCATTTTAAGTGAAAACAACAACTGACATACGGAAAACTGACCAAACAGATTTTGATTGTGTTGATACTTTAGAAAAACGATACATGGGTCATATGTGATGTGTACGAGTCAAACCCGCCTAAATCTGAGGCGCGGTGTGGCCAACACCACTCAAAGTGTCTCTCTTTAATTTTGAAAGGACATCATTTTAAGTGAAAACAACAACTGACATACGAAAAACTGACCAAATGCATTCGGAATGTGTTGATGCTTTAGGAAAATGATCCATGGGTCATATTTGACATGTACGAGTCAACTCTGCCTCAATCCGAGGCATGGTGTGGCCAGAACCACTCAAAGCGTCTCTCTTTTTTTTAAAATGGACAACATTTTAAGTACATACGGAAAACTGACCAAACTAATTCTGATTGTGTTGATACTTTAGAAAAATTATCCATGGGTCATATGTGACATGTATGAATCAATACTACCTCAATCTAAGGTGCGGTGTAGCCGGAACCACTCAAAGTGTCTCTCTTTTGTTTCAAAAGGACATCATTTTAAGTGAAAACATCAACTGGCATACGAAAAACTGACCAAATGCATTTGGATTGTGTTAATACTTTAGTAAAATGATCCATGGGTCATTTGAGACATGTACGATTCAACTAATTCTAAATCTGAGGTGTGATGTGGCCAGTACCACTCTAATTGTGCCTCTTTTGTTTAAAATGGACATAATTATAATTGAAAAGAACAACTGGCATACAAAAAACCAAAAAAACACATTAGGAATATATTTAAACTTTAATAAAATGATCCATGGGTCATATGTGATGTGTACGAGTCAAACACTCCTCAATCCGAGTCGTGGTGTGGCCGGCACCACCCAAAGTGTCTCTCTTATGTTTAAAATGGACAACATTTTAAGTACATACGGAAAACTGACCAAACGCATTAGGTTTATGTTGATACTTTAGAACAAAAATACATGGGTCATTTTTGACGTGTAAGAGTCAACTCTGCCTCAATCTGAGGTGCAGTGTGGTCGGCACTACTCAAAGTGTCTCTCTTTTATTTAAAAAGCACTTCATTTTAAGTGAAAACAACAACTAACATACGGAAATCTGACCAAACGGATTATGATTGTGTTAATACTTTATCACAATGATCCATGGGTCATATTTTATGTTTATGATTCAACTCTACCTCAATCTGAGGCGCGGTGTGGCCGACACCACTCAAAGTGACTCTCTTTTATTTAAAAAGCACTTCATTTTAAGTGAAAACAACAACTGACATACGGAAAACTAACCAAATGCATTAGGAATGTGTTTATGCTTTAGTAAAAAGATACATGGGTCATATTTGATGTGTACGAGTCAACCCCACCACAATCTGAGGCACGGTGTGGTCGGTACCACTCAAAGTGTATCTCTTTTGTTTAAAAAGCACTTCATTTTAAGTGAAAACAACAACTGACATACGGAAAACCGACCAAACAGATTCTGATTGTGTTGATACTTTAGCACAATGATCCATGATTCATATTTTATGTGTAAAAGTTAACCCCTCCTCAATCCGAGGTGCGGTGTGGCTGGCACCACTCAAAGTGTCTCTCTTTTATTTAAAATGAACAATATTTTAAGTACATACAGAAAACTAACCAAACGGATTCTGATTGTGTTAATACTTTAGCACAACAATCCATGGGTAATATGTGACGTTTATGAATCAACCCCTCCTCAATCTGAGGCATAGTGTGTCCAGCACCACTCAAAGTGTTTCTCTTTTGTTTCAAAAGGACATCATTTTAAGTGAAAACATCAACTGTCATACGAAAAACCGACCAAACGCATTCAGATTGTGTTGATACTTTAGGAAAATGATCCATGGGTCATTTGAGACATTTATGAGTCAACCCTATCTAAATATGAAGCATGGTGTGTCCGGTACCACTCTAACTGTGTCTCTTTTGTTTAAAATGGACTTGATTATAAGTGAAAAGAACAACTGGCATACGAAAAACCGACCAAATACATTCGGAATCTATTGAAACTTTAGGAAAATGATTAATGGGCCATATGTGACATGTACAAGTCAACCGCACCTCAATACAAGTCGTGGTGTGGCTGGCACCACCCAAAGTATCTCTCTTATGTTTAAAATGGACAAGATTTTAAGTACATACGAAAAATAGACCAAACACATTTCGTTTATGTTTATACTTTAGAACAACGATCCATGGGTCATTTGTGACGTGTACAAGTCAAAACCACCTCAATCCGAGGTGTTGTGTGGCCGGCACCACTCAAAGTGTCTCTCTTTTATTTAAAAAGCACTTTATTTTAAGTGAAAACAACAACTGACATACGGAAATCTGACCAAATGGATTCTGATTGTGTTGATACTTTAGAAAAATGATACATGGGTCATATGTGACATGTAAAAGTAAACCCTGCCTCAATTAGAGGTGGGGTGTGGCTGAAACCACTCAAAGTGTCTTTCTTTTATTTAAAAAGCACTTCATTTTAAGTGAAAACAACAACTGACATACGAAAAACTGACCAAAAGCATTCAGAATGTGTTGGTTCTTTAGGACAATGATCCATGGGTCATATTTGACGTGTACGAGTCAACCCTGCCTCAATCTAAGGCATGGTGTGGTCGGCACCACTCAAAGTGTCTCTCTTTTGTTTAAAATGGACAACATTTTAAGTACATACGGAAAACTGACCAAATGGATTATGATTGTGTTGATACTTTAGAAAAATGATCCATGGGTCATATGTGATGTGTACGAATCAACCCTGCCTCAATCCGAGGTGTGCTATGGCCGACACTACTCAAAGTGTCTCTCTTTTGTTTCAAAAGGACATCATTTTAAGTGAAAACATCAACTGGCATACAGAAAACTGACCAAATGCATTTGGATTGTGTTGATACTTTAGGAAAATGATCCATGGGTCATTTGAGACGTGTAAAAGTCAACCCTATCTAAATCTGAGGCGCGTTGTGGCCGGTACCACTCTAACTGTGTCTCTTTTGTTTAAAATGGACAGGATTATAAGTGAAAAGAATAACTGGCATACGAAAAACTGACCAAACGCATTCGGAATATGTTGAAACTTTAGGAAAACGATACATGAGTCATATTTGACGTGTAAGAGTCAATCACGCCTCAATCTGAGTCACGGTGTGGCTGTCACCACCCAAAGTGTCTCTCTTATGTTTAAACTAGATAACATTTTAAGTACATACGGAAAATCGACCAAACGGATTCTGATTGTGTTTATACTTTATCACAATGATCCATGGATCATTTGTGACGTGTATGAGTCAACCCCACCTCAATCCGGGGCGCAGTGTGGCCGGAAACACTCAAAGTGTCTCTCTTTTATTTAAAAAGCACTTCATTTTAAGTGAAAACAACAACTGACATATGGAAATCCGACCAAACGCTTTCGAAATATGTTGATACTTTAGGAAAACGATCCATGGGTCATTTGTGACATGTACGAGTTAGCCTCACCTCAATATGAGGCATGGTGTGGCCGGTATCACTCCATGTGTATGTATTTTTTTTAAAATGAACATCATTTCTAGTTAAAAATCTGGTATACGAAAAACCGATCAAATTATGAATTGAATTCAGGATTCCACATATAATTTTCATCTAAATTTTAAATTGAATTCTAAATTAATTATGTATATTTATAATTACGTTATAAATTCTGATTTAATTCTGGATGTGTATAGTTCCAGGATTCATTATATGTTAAATATTTAATTATTTGTTCTGTATATGTATGTGTTAGTTGGTTATTGCAGGTACAGTAATTGTATATGTATGTGTTAGTTGATTAGTGTAGGTACAATAATTGTAAATGAGAGGGAATTGGAATCTGCTGTGGAAATTGCAGCCTGCTGTGCAAATTGCAGGCTGCTGTGCAATTTGCACAGCATAGGCTATGCCAACAGTTTCAAACCCTTGGCATGGGATTCTGAGTATTGTTTTTACCAACGGTTCATAGATAATCGTTGGTATAAAACCTTTTCCAATAGTTTAGAAACTGTTGGGTAAGCAGTCATGTCGTTGGTTTTCCCAACAGTTCAAGCCAAACCATTGGGATAGTTTTTTCCAACGGTTTGGTACAACCGTTGGGATAGCTTCATTTTTCTAAGCTATCCCAACAGTTCTGTGTAAACCATTGGGAAAATATTTCCCAATGGATTACTTCCCTATGGTTTGCAGAACTGTTGGTATAAGATATACCAACGGTTTGTAGAACCGTTGGTATAAGATATACCAATGGTTCTGCAGGCTTTCCCAACGGTTTTGAACCGTTGGGAAAATGTCCATTTCCAGTAGTGTAAAAAAAATGTTGAGTCAGATGAAAATTCAATCGAGGATGACCCTTTCATTGGGACATCATAATCAGCTCATGTTAGTCCCACTATAGACAATGTCTTGTACATTAAAGGGGACCACAAAGAGGGGATTTGGATTCTTGAAATAGGAACCAAATCCTTGAAACCTTTAAAAAAATAAAAATAATTCAATGAGAAGGTAAAAGTTTTTTTTAATATATTATTTTTTTTATCATAATATTATATATTCTCTACTTTATTAACATAATCTAAATTAAATGTTTTCTACTCATGAAAACAATTTCTTTTGCACATGATGATGTTATAAATCCCTCAGAAGAACAAACTATATTGAAGTAAACCCTTTGGATAGATGAAAAGGTAATGTTATGATATACTTTCTCTATTTTACTGAAAAATTATATAATGGAACGTTGATTTAATTTTCATTATTCCTTGTAGAGTTCGTTTATTTTAGAATATTTCTATCCATGTGTCACGCCTTTGTAAGAAGAGAAACAATGTTGTCTCGGCTCGATCACAGAGGTAATTTTGATATTTTCATAGTAAAATCATTATCCATAGAATTAATGTATTGTTTCGTATTTATGTTTAATTTATTTCTTTTTAGTATTACCCACATAATAATTTATTTCTTATACGGGTGGATTCTTTTGTTCGAGTTGGGGGTGCTCTGTCCAACTTTCATGCTCCTTCTCCCTTAAAACATTTTCATCCCTATAATGGTGCATTTATCACTTTTTTTAAAGTTACCTCCACTGCCTTTGTAGGAAGAGAAAAAATGCTACATCTGCTCAATTATAGTGGTAATCTTTATGTTTTCATAGTAAAATCATTATCCATAGAATTAATGTATTTTTTCATATGTATGTTTAATTTATTTCTTTTTAGTATTACTCACATAATAATTGTTTTCTTATACAGGTGGATTCTTTTGTTCGAGTTGGGGGTGCTCTGTTCAACTTTCATGCTCCTTCTCCCTAAAACCTTTTCACCCCTACAGTGGTGCATTTATCACTTTCTTTCAAGTTATCTCCATTACCTTTGCAGTAAGAGAAACGATGTTGCATCTGCTCAATTATAGAGGTAATCTTGATGTTTTCACAGTAAAATAATTGTCCATGGAATTAATTTATTATTTCATATGTATATTTAATTTATTTTTTTATTATTACTCACATAATAATTGTTCTCTTATATAGGTGGATTCTTTTGTTCAATTTGGGGGTGCTATGTCCAACTTTCATGCTCCTTATCCCTTTAAATCTTTTCACCCCTACAGTGGTGCATTTATCACTTTCTTTCAAGTTACCTCCACTACCTTTGTAGGAAGAGCAACGACGTTGCCTCTGCTCAATTATAGAGGTAATTTTGATGTTTTCACAATAAAATCATTATTCATATAATTAATATATTATTTCATATATACATTTAATTTATTTATTTTTAGTATTACTCACATAATAATTATTTTCTTATATAGGTGGATTCTTTTGTTTGAGTTTGGGTGCTCTGTCCATATTTCATCCCTTTCTACACCAAAACTTCCACAAACTTCTTATCTCACAAGACCTTTCACTCCTATAGTATTGACATTTATCACTTTCTTTCAAGTTCCCTCCACTACTCAATTATAGAGGTAATCTTGATATTTGCACAGTAAAATCATTGTTCATAGGATTAATTTATTATTTCATATTTATGTTTAATTTATTTCTTTTTAGTATTACTCATAATAATTGTTTTTTTATACAGGTGGATTATTTTTTTCAAGTTTAAGGTGGTTTGTTGAAAACTACTCATGTAATTTTGGCAGTTCGAAAAAGAAAGTCAATGGAAATTATGGTAACATTGACAGTTAAGATTATTTTTTAATGTATGTAATAATTTTTATTTATGTAATAGTATAAAATGATGTTTAAAATTTCTATAATATAGTTTTTTTTTGTATTTGTGTTGTAAATTTCATTTAATTTAAATTATGCATCAACACTTGTTTTTGTTGGTATATGATGTATTTCTGGTGTGTTTTTGGTGTTGTAGTGTGATGTTACAATACATTGTAGTGGTGTTACAGTGTGCTATAACAACATACTATAGTATAGCCCTTTATTAGTGCTTTTAAAAGTGATGATAAATAGGACCTTTATCAGTGTTGATAAAGTTATCCTTTAGTGGCACTAAATTAAAGCACTAATAAATGGGTCTTTTATCAGTGCTTTTAAAAGCACTGATAAAGGTCCGATTTATCAATGATTTTTTTAGCACTGATAAACGACCCCTTTATTAGTAATTTTTCAGTGCTGATAAAAGTCCTAGTCTTTTAACACCGATCACGTTGTCAGTGTTTTTCTAGCACTGATAAAGTTCATTTCTAGCGTTGTTAAAAGAAAGTTTTGTAGTAGTTTCAAATACAAAACAGCTATGATCATAAAATCACAACACATCTGAATGGACAAAGAAAATCATATCTAATTACTCATTTTAATCATATATTTATATTAGCAACAAAATCATTCACAGATCCAAAAAAAATTGAATGAGATTGAATTGAATACATGATTCTTTGGTAGACCCATTTCGATGATCTATGTGCCCCTTTCCCATCATAATCTACTTCCCTCACAAGGGAATTAAAGATTGATAGACTGTTTCTTCAAGAGTAAATGAAAAAAGGACGACTTTAGAAGGAAATGATTTTCTTTGGGAGGAAATAAAAAATGCATTCCTTCATGAGTAAACAATGATTAAGTATTTTGGATGAAATGTAGGAGCAGCTCCCAAAATACATGCATAATAAATGTCTTGGGCCTAGAGATGAAATGAAATCAGTTTTTCAAATTAGTTGTTTCGATATCATAGAAAATAAAATTGATATTGACTAGATACCAATGGGGATCAAAGCTTGGTAGATAGGGAGTCAATGGGGAGGTGGAGAATCTCGGGCAGAGGTGAGGAGATAAGGGAGATGGGATGAAAGTGGAGGCAGAAGAGGAGGTTGAGGCGGGGAGTTATGGTCGGGGAGGTGGAGGTGGAGGTGGTGAGGCAGAGGCTGGTAGATGGGGAGGCCAATTCTAGTAGATGGGGAGGCAGGGACTAACAATCATTGAGGTGATGGGTGGCCAGATCTGGGAGAAATTCATAAGATATGAGGAGTTTGGAATATCAGGGAGTGAGGGGAGGAAAGGATGGTGTGTTAAGGAGGGTGATATAGAGCGGTATATTTTGATTGGATGAGAAAATTAGAGAGAAAATATATGATAAGGGAGTGACACATGTAAAAGGAAAACCCAAGTTTAGTAGATATAGTAGATATTAGAAACATGATTATTATTTGGTTTTATTAATGAGTCATTTGAAGTTATTAAACTAACCTGTGTGTTCCATAGTTTGAATTAATAGTTAATTTTCTACATCAATCAATGTTACTGTAATTTAAAGTGTTGTGTATTTGGAAATATTCATGAAGATGGTAAATATTTGAATTTTCTAAAATAAAAATTTTATGCAGACATACTTGTACATTATGAAATGAGTTATATCATACCATTTGTTATTACATGTGTTCCTGACGCTATATAGTTCATTGAAGATTAAACATGTGATAATTGGCTAAAATATACAGATGTAGTAGAAGTTCATCCTGAGTAAATAATAAATTATACTATAAAATACATATATGTATAAGTATGCTATTTGGATTTCATTTTTGTATCATACCTGATGTATAGAATTAATTGAAATTTCCACTAACATTATCAGTGAAATGATTCCTATTAAAAGAGGAATTGATAAGTGATATTATTGAATAGAAAGTGAAGATAGTGTGTACTGAAATGAGTTGTACTTAGTGTGATGATGATGGAAGTTTTGAATCATTAACAATATTTTCACCATTCCTTGAAGATAGTGTGAGTAATAAAGAAACATTCAGTGAGTGCATACAAGTAAGTCTTATATATACACTAAAGTTTTCATTGTAGTACAATAACATATGTAACAAATTGGAACTTTTGACCCATTACTTTTTGGGGAATCTAGTGATTGAGGTGTCCGAGGAAGTTCATGGGTGTTTGGAGGAGGAATGGAGGAGTTTTTTGAGAAGTTTTTGGAGGAAAAAGGGGTGTTTTGGAGGTTGGTAGTAGCACCTGATGATAGCACTATGACAACCCTGCTTTTTATTACAACTTAAACATGATTTATTACATAAAACTTCACTTGATACAACAAAGAAGATCGATAGGTTTAGTGTATTTGGGGCTTAGGATCATTACATAAAAACTTAAAACATGAAATACAACATCTTTATTGAAAACTTCCTTTACATGACCACTACATTCCTTCGTACTTAGTATTGCATGAGATAACCTGAGGACATGCATAAGAAAAGGGTGAGTTATAAAGCCCAGTAATGAAGTACACATGGAATAACATGAGGAGTACAATACATGTTAGACAATAGGAATATCAATAGAGCATAAAATAAACATGAACATAAAGGCATGATAAAGCATGATAATCATAACATGGAAATGTGGCAACATCACTTAACATGGAATTAGCATGAGCCAAGGCTCATTGCACATAAAGCATGAGTAAACCCTCATTGCACATGAAGCACGAGTAAACCCTCGTCGCACTTGAATTAGCATGAGTCAACACTCATTACACATGAAGTATCATGATAATATACTTTACCCAATGCATTGGAGTGCTATAAGGGAGCACCCTTATTAAACATTTCATTTCATGCATAAGTGTGCCACATGGATCATAAAACATGGATTCATAAAACATAATCATTTATTCCATGATAAAGGAATGTGGAATTCATACATGATACTTTTTAATCAATAAGTAAATGTGCATAAAGGTGGATACCCTTGATGGAGAAATGAGCATGGTATCCACTACACAATGGCATTGGCTTAGAAAATCAGTGCGATTTCGGCAGCGTAACGGCGTGACATAAGAATTAATAAAAAAGGTTGATGAGAGATAAATGGGTTCCTCATAATATTTAAATGTAATGTAAAGTAAGGAGGTCATATAGATACATGTCCCAACAATTGTAATGGAATTTAGATTCATGATACAAAAGTATTGCTTGAATGTAAAAGAGGAGAGAGAAGTTCCTTTCGGAATTTCGGCATAGTAACGGGTGTAAATGGGAGGCATTTAATGAGAGAGAAAGGGGTCTCCCATCATTAAAAAAATAAGAGGGCAGTATGGTGGAGGTGAGAAACCATACCCCAACATTCATAATTGAAATTAAAAGGGCACTACAACTTAAAGAAAATTGACAAAAATGAGAAAGGAAGAAAAAACCCTTACTTGGAAGTGTGCTTCCAAAGGCTAGAGAGAGGCTTGTGAGAGGCTTCTTAGGAGCTTGGGGCACCTTGGGAGGATTATAGAGAGATTAGGGCAGAGGTTGTATGAACTCCAAGGGATTTTAGTGAGGAGGAAGTGGGAGCTTGGGTGGGTTTATATAGAAAAGGTGAGGGAATTCTTTATTATTTAGGTTTGGGTCCCCTTACATTAAATTAATCCAAACCACAAACCATCCCATGGTTTTTGCCCATGGTTTTTGGAAAGGGGAAGAGGAAAAAAATATTTTATAAGGCCCAAGTCCTAACTTCTTAAAATATTAGGGTTGCTTATGTGGAGGTGAGTCACACTCCCATGGAAATTAATTTAAAAAGGCAAAGTGTTGAATAAGTCTTGAGGGGTCCATTAATGCTTTGAAAAATAAGTCAAACAAACCCAAAATCAATTTATTTTAATTATAAAACATATATTGTACTAACATAAGGATTATAGTATTTTATTACATCACCATTGTGTCATTATGATGTCATAAAACACATTATATATTTAAACGGTATTTAATTTTTACCCAAAAATTTGACGGTCTCAGAAAATTATAAAAAATTCACCGTTGGATAATTTCAATGTCCTTATTCCATAAATAACATTTATTTTATCTAAATAATTTTATAAATATGTTAATTTTCACTTTTAAAATAAAAACCGACATTTATTGAAAATTCACGGGTTTTGACAAAAATGGCTTTCAAACCTTAATAAAAAAATTTAATTGCATTCATAAAATTATAAGATCATTTATATTTAATAAAAAATTAATTTAATAAAAATATTATTATTTTATTAAAATATTATTTAATTCGAAAATCCCTTAATTTAATAAAATATATTTCTTAATTAAATAATAACTAAAAACACCATTTGTACTTTAAAAACTATTTACAATGTATCAAAAATGACTAGAAATTATATTCATTATTATATACAAAAATAACTTACATGAACATAGTACTACTTATTTGTTACATAACCCCTTAAAACAGTTGCATAAGACCTAAGGGTAAGGTGTGCGATGGTGACAGACTCTTGGGGTGGCTCGGATAACATCGCTCGAGTGGTAATTTCAATCAACTTCCACTTTTCCCGTAGACGGTCACGTTCGAGCTTGACAAGATGAAGCTAAGCTTGGGCTTGGTCAAGGGCGAAGCCCAAAGACACCACCTCTTTTCCGAGCTCTGACAAATGGGCTTCGTACGGAGCAATTCTACTGGACGAGGCCATCGCTTCTTTTGTCTAAGTAAAATTGGATGTGTTAAAGCCCTATATTTATACTAATCATGTGATCACTATTCAACAGCTATATTAGCAACGGTCAAAATTCTTAACATAAAACTAATGAAGTTGATATTTTATATAAACATAAAGAGACATTTAATTAGATCAAGAGGGATTTCCATTAATGAAACTTTGGGTCGTTACAAGCACTATGACAGTATCACCCTAGCGGTAACTCCTGATGGTAGCACCCTATTACAGAACCCTAGTGGTAGAACCTAATGGTAGCACCCTGAAGGTAACACCTGTTGGTAGCAACCTGACGGTAACACATTGGCGGTAGCACCTGATAGTAGCACACTGGTAGTAGCACCTGACAGTATCACCCTGGCGGTAGCACCCTAGCAGTACCACCTAACGGTAGCTCATGATGGTAGCACTCTGGTAGTAGCACCTGATGGCAGCACACTGGAGATAACACCTAACAGGAGCACGCTGACGGTAGCACACTAGCGGTAGCACTTGATGACAACTTTTAACGGTAACACCCAACGATAGTATGTTCAAAATTTTCCAAAACTTCCAATTTTTTCCTTTTGATGTCTTTTTTTTATGAAAATTTATTTCAAATCCTTAATTAATGGAATAAAAACCCATTTTAAAGGAGGATAATTATATCTTCCATTTTTTTAAAAGTCCAGGGCCTTTTTAAATGGTTACACCATGTGAGTTTTATGAGATCCTCCTTTAATGTTCCATTAAAACCATGTCAAATCTCACTAGTTTTAGATTTTTTTCATCTAAAACAAAGATATTTCCTTCGTTATTTTCAGCTTTCTTTCTCTCAAGACCAGTGGTTCTGAAGCTTTCCCCTTGGATTTGTGGAACCCTGTTGCTGCATTTGGTTCGAGTTCCCTGTATGTAGTTTCCTCTTATGTGTGTGCCCCTTATTTTTGGTGCATCAAATTTTATAAAGTTTCTTTTTTATAGGTAGGGGTTCTTTCTCTTCTCATATAGTGTATCATGCAGGATGGGTTTATTCTTGTTATCTCTTGGGAAGATGGTTGTATCCAACTCAACTAAGATAAATGAATTGGTTTAATTGAAATTGGAAGGGGAGGGGAATGAAATCACATGTTTTTACCATTATTTTTATTATTGATGTTATGAAATCTACATACTAATGCCCCGTTGAAAATCATGGTTATTGGGAGCCTTTGTTTGTGCTTTAACTGTGGTGTTATGGAACCCATGTTTTTTTGATTGTTTGTTATCACCCCAAATAAACTTGGCTAAACACTTATACTCAGCTAAATAAATGGTTTCCCCTATAAAATTCAGCTTCTGTGAGAATACCCTTAAAAGTAAAGTTGAACATGATAAATCCCCTTGAATAAATATGATTTTTTTATGTGTTTTGTGAGCAATATGTTGATAAAAGTAGATGTGTGGTGTGTTTATACTGTTTTAGTGTGTTTCACGGGTAGTGGTTTTATTGTGGTGGATATGATGGGATGATCTGAGGAGATGTGGTTGTTGTGATGGGATGTGGTATGTGGTGGAAAGTGGTGGAATGTGGTTGTTTTGGAGGAAAGTGGTTATGGTTGTGAGATGATGGTGTTATGTGGGCTCATTAACTAGAGGTTGAGGATGATGGTGTTATTGAGATTTTGGTGTATGCTTGTTTTTGTGTGTTGTGATAGTTTCCCAAGTAGTATTGAGATTAACATGGTTTGGTTAATGTGATGGAAATAGTAAAATTGAATTGGCTAATAGAGGAATAAATTGTAACATGTTGTGTGGTTTAAATGGTGGGCTGTTAAATATAAATTAATGGGATGGAAAATGAGTGATGAACTGGCTATTTTAATTAAAATGGGTTAGTAACAAAAATATAGAAATTGGCTTGGGTTATAATGAGAAGATGAAAAGTAGTTGGTGCTTTGTGGGTTGTGATATTGTGTGGTGCATGTAGAAGTGGCGGCAAAAGTGGTGTTTTTGTGAGTTGGTTGTTGTCTTTATAGTGAAACCATAAGTTGGGTTGTGCACGACTTTATACACACACACACATTGTATTCTTTTGTGATTTATTTATGCAACCACCCATGTCAAGTACCTAATATCGATAACCAACGGTTTTAGGGGTGTTTTTCCCAGTATCCTGGTGGTGAGGGTGGATGGTTGGTCACCCACTCTTCCCCACTCCCTCTTCCAGGTGACGATGACATGCACAAGTTGTGATATGCATAAGTCAAAAGTGCTACTATTGAGATTTATTATGATGTGGTGTGATGGCGCAGGTGTCTTCGAGCAGGATATGGTGAGATGGGGTGAGATGGCTTGTGGTGGGGATCGTGCATGGTTGGAAGAGGGCACAAGGTTGATGTCCTTCATGTTCACGATACCATACTACTCTGGTTATATGATGAGATGTGATATGATGGTTCAGGTGTAGAGACCCCGACCCCAGATAACCATAGGAGTCGGTGCCTTCTGAACATGATGTGTTATTTTTAAGATAAATACACTTTGTTAACAACACATCATGTACCATACAGAGGATCGTGTACGGTTCGGGTTCTGGGAAACCAGAAACTTCTGAAACCATCCTTCTTTAAAAAGCTGATACCTGAAAATTTTAAATCAAAACGTAGGGTGAGCATTGAAATACTCAGTAAGGGGGTTTTAAAAAGGAATTGAAAATACTGTAACATTTGAAAACATTCTTTTAAAAGAATTTGAGCTAAGGAAGATTTTAACATACCAAACATAACAATGCTTTAATCAAAGTTTCCAAGAAAAACATGAAACGAATACATCAATTCTTGAAGGAGTGATAATGGTTGTTATAAGCAAGTACTACATGTGATTTACTTAAGCATAAATTTAAACAGTTAAAAGTAATGCAAAAATCAGAGTTGCGCACAAGGAAACAACTAAATGTTCATATGCTGGTTACTATTCTATTAAGTGATAACACTAGGCATGCTTCAAGCTTAAAACTAGGGAATTATGAACTTTATACAAACATTAAAGGCATCAGTCATGAATGAACTTTATCCTGGAAAAACTTGTTACATGACTTGAATTATGTGGCATCAACATTTAATATTGACAATCGTTTCGTTTCACCAAGGTCCATCCCCAAGGTGTCATTTGAAAATTACCAAGGTTATTCACCAAGGTATTGTGAAAATTTTAATCTATAGTGGTTACATCATTACCCAATGCATTGGAGCGCTATCAGGGCGCACCCTTAAATTTGCCTTTATTATCATGTGAGCCACATCGTTCATGCTTTATTGAAATGGTACGTAATTCAAGATGTCCCATACCATCTTGAACATCTCATTCATTTTAATTTTTACCCAAGGTGTCCCATACCCCATTGGGTAATCCAATTTCTTAGTCCATTTAGTGATATGTCATAAAAATGCATTATGTACATAATAACTAACATAATTAATAAATCATTACACACTTTACATGATGTGACAGTTCTCACTAAGAAAAAGGCAAGGACAAATTAATGACATACATAGTTTAATAAAACATCCTTTTCACTAAGGCATATAAACAGAATTATACTAAATGATAAATCTTTGTCATTATAAATCTTTGGAAAAGGGAAAAATCTTAAGAAAAACACATGAAATCAATTACGGTGGTAAATGGGCCCTTGGATCAAAATACAAGTTTTATCATAAAACTCATCAGGGAATTGTTAGATAATACTTTTTGGTAAAACATGTCCATTTGTGTGTATTTTAAAACATGTTGGTTTAGAAATCACACAATTCATATAAAATCATCCCAGCATCCAAGAACAGTTTAAGTCCTTCTATGTATAAAAGAAAATAATCTTATAAACATATACACACGTGCACATATATATACCCGAAGTGCATATATGGGTTTTACACAATTCAAGGCAAAGTTTATTAAATCCCTTAAGTAACTCAAAGTTTCCAATCATAATTCAATTACATGGTTGAAACTAAATCCATATAAGTTATATAAATGTAACCATGTGTAAGAAGATTAAGGTTTTACAAACATATCTTCACTTAAACCAAAAGGGCATAGTTTACAAATATATCTAAAAATTTCATCTAAATATTGATGCCCAAAATAGATCGGGTTAAGTAGGGAAAACACATTCACTAACTAGATATACATATACACACCATATACATAAAAAAAACGGGGTTGAGATATGTATATATATACATATATATACATTTTTTTTTTGAAAACCAAAATATAAAATCGTAAAATAGACAACCTGGAGAAATTGCAAACGTGCGTATACACGGTGAATATACCATTCACATATATATGAAATCATATATGCACAATATATATAATAACCGATGAACTTGTATAAATATATGTGAGCAGTATATACTGGTTTCAAAAAAAAAGAAACTAGAACGAGGTATGTACGCACCCGCACGTATACAACCACTGGAAGTGTGAAGGCCAACCCTCTGAAGACAGAACCGAGGGGTATGTATACCAAGTGTATATATATATATATATAAAAGAGTTGGGTATATACTGAATGTTTCTTTGAAGAGGACAAGTATGCAGGAACCCTTACCGCGTTTGAGGAGGAAGCTTGGACAGGTGCACCGCTGGGTTGCTGGGAGTCCGTGGAAAAGAAGGAAGAGGAGGGGAAGGGGCCGCCTCGGGCTTCAATGAGGCAGGGGGTTTATATAGGCCTCGGTGCCTCGTTGGTGGCCCGACCTAGGCGTAGACTGATGTGGGGAAGACGGACGAACATGAACCTAGGAGGGGGAGCGTTCGGAGGTCAGCGGTGCAGTGCGAAGGGAGGGCCTGGCGTCCTTCAGGCCTACTGGTGAGGGACCCCGACTCGAGGAAGAAGACGACAGGGGTGTCGGTATGGTAAGAAATGGATGGCCAGGATTAGAAGAGGGGAGATCCTGTGGCTGGAGGAGGCGCGGGAAACAGGTTAAATGTTTTAAAGGGATGGAGGGCTGAGATTAAATCGCTGAAGAGATCGGACGGCGACAGAGGTACCGCGGAAGAGATTCAGATCGACGGATCAATGACCAGGATTAGATCTCTGGGAGATCGAACGATCACGGAAGCGGCCGGGGGCGATCGCGCGGTTAAAAGAGTTGGGCGGCTGAGATCGACGCGGATGTCGATCGGACGGTCCCGGTTGCAGGGAGCTCGTCCCACATCGAAACTAAAGAGCTTTGAGGCGCGGTATAAAAACAAAAGCGTGCGGGTAGTAGTGCAATAGCACAACACACACTCACACGGGGCCTTATACACGGGTCCCCCCCCCCACCCCCGCGGGCCTTGGCCCACCCTCACGCACCACGAGCCGCGGCCTTATACACGGGCCCGCTCGCGATACCTCGGTAACCTATGCGGCCGACCCTGCCCGAGCTCCAGCCTGGCTGGGTCTTGAAACGCGCACGCACACATGTGGGTGCCCGATGGCGGTACCTCGGGTCCCTATGTGGGGTCTCGGCCTTGGCCTGAGGGCTTGTCCCTTGTGGGATGCCCTTGGCTGGCCGGGACTCAAGTCAGTTTTTTTTTTTTTTTTTTTTTTTAAAAAAAAAAATTATTATATACTTAGCTCAAATATAGTGAAAAGTAGGAATTTAGAAAAAAAACAAACTGTTTGAACTCAAAATGTTAGAACAAATTTCAAATTTAGATAAAATATTTTAACTCTTGATCTAAATCTTTAAAAGATATACCTCTTATACAATACTATTAAAATCATTAGTATTTTTAAAACACTCTACTATTTGTTTTATAAAATTCCTTTAAAGACCACAAGTTTTCCCAAAATTTTCATCATTTGAGAGATAAAAAGGTATAATTATTACGAATTCACTCTAAACATATAAAAATAATACCAAGTTTCCAACTACCTAGGTATTCTTCGGGATTTTGTAAAACGAGCAAATTTACTTTTAAAAAAACGAATAATCTTCTATGAATGAATGTTTTTAAGAATGAGGGAATAAAACTTAGTTCTCTTTTTAAAGTAAATTATAGTGGGAACACAACGGTCGTTTTTTTTTTGAAAACCCAACGGATATATATAAACATAACGGTCATAACTCAAAGAACTAAAATAAATACAGGGATGTGGGGTACCCTTTAAAACAGAACACTTGAACAAGAAGGATGGCTCTCCTCATACCATTGGTGTTGAGCATGTGTGCCGTGGCCCTGGCGATTATAATTTTCACGCTGATGGACCCTGAAGATGATGACTATTCGATTGCCCGCGTTGTGGTTCTTTGTAGTCTTGCGGTGGCCGTGTTAGGTCTTGTGCATGGTACACTCAACTAGTTGGGTCTCGATGTAAAGTAATGTTTTAATAAATGTCAGTTTACCTTATTCTCTATATTTTATTTCATTTCTAATTCCTCATTAGCAAAAATAAACAAGACAAGATACATTACTAAAGGCATAACACTTCTTACATAAACCAGTTCATAAAACCTGGGGCGTCACATTATCCCCCCCTTTAGAAAATTGCGTCCTCGCAATTTATTTCACGACACTACAAGGTTCAGAAATGTTCCTACCACCTCCACCAACGAAAAGGGTCAATAGGTGTATTTAGAGGGATCCCCGTAGCGAAGCTCACTTCTTCCAGCTCTCTAATCCACACACACCTAAGACAGGAGGGGTAGCACTTATGTTCCGGGCTTTCAGGCCTCCAAAGGGAAGCTCGAACCGTACAAAGTTCTGAAATGTCTTTGCAGACCAACGTTCGAAGAACTTTCCGAATTATGTCTCGGTCGAGGATATCGATGCCATAGATATGGTCAAACAGGCTAAAGCTGAGAAGTTGGAGCATATAAGCTGCATAAAGATTTCCCTCTAACGTAGCCTCCTGGAATTTCACTCTGGCCGTGAAGTTTCGGCCTAGGGTGAAACAAAGAAAGAGCCCTTCGTGGTAACTTCCTCGTCGTTTACGTCCGGCTAGCTGAGCAGAGCCGATGCGGTAATAGATGGAGGCATTCCCCTGGCAGGTGCGTAGAATCTCCGGACCGTTTGTTATCTCAAACCATTGCTTGCACGTTCTTCGCAAATTTGCGAAGGGGTCATACTCGTCCTCACACGTTTTGATCGCAATGATTTCCAAAATCTCGGTGGGAAGAGATAACAGGTGGGTTTGTCCTTCCATCTGAAAGTTTTAAGACAGGAGTTCCATTACTTGAAAATCATACAAGGGCAAAAACAAGGTAAGGACAAGGAAAGGAGAAAGATAACATTTCAATAAACATACGTTCATTATTATTAGTGCTTGAGTTTCCCTTACTCGTTGACTAAACGAACTCCACACAGAAAAGCAAAACTACCTAACTCCTCGAACCAAACACAGGCCGAGCATTCAGGGAAAAACTCATGAGGACACCTATGACGTCTTATGAGTCTAGCATGGGGGACGTGAAGTTGAGAGACATCTTCATACACTTGTCGTCTGTAAGACAATCGGGTGGACTCATCTTCTAACCTTCCGAAGTCCAACAACTGACCCCAGAAGCCATAGTTTAAAATCTGAAAAAGGTAGCCCGCTCGAAGGTCTCCGTCAGCAGCAGCTTCTTGAAAGGGATTATCAAGCATAGTGCCAAAGTTCTCACCCGCCGTGAAAATCCGGAAAATTCCATCGTAGTACCTTCCTCGACGTACATAGGAGGGAAATTGGGTTATTATCATAAGGAGGTAATCCAATCACAACCCTTGGTGCAGACTAAGCACTCGAGGTGAGTTGGATACATCGTAAAGGTATTTGCATGTCATACGGATATGGGCATAGTTTAGAAAGTCCTCGCGGCTTGCTAAAGACACAATAGTCTCTAGGGCCTCGGTGGGGAGAGATAAGAGATTTGTGCCTTCATTTTCCATCTGAAAATTAAGAAAACCCAGTTTTTAATAAAATTGAAATACATATACATATATATTTTTGTTTCAGTTTCTGGCTTTCCAGAGTTATCCAAACCGAACCTCTGATACCAACTGTAGAGACCCCGACCCCAGATAACCATAGGAGTTGGTGCCTTCTGAACATGATGTGTTATTTTTAAGATAAATACACTTTGTTAACAACACATCATGTCCCATACAGAGGATCGTGTACGGTTCGGGTTCTGGGAAACCGGAAACTTCTGAAACCATCCTTCTTTAAAAAGCTGATACCTGAAAATTTTAAATCAAAACGTAGGGTGAGCATTGAAATACTCAGTAAGGGGGTTTTAAAAAGGAATTGAAAATACTGTAACATTTGAAAACATTCTTTTAAAAGAATTTGAGCTAAGGAAGATTTTAACATACCAAACATAACAATGCTTTAATCAAAGTTTCCAAGAAAAACATGAAACGAATACATCAATTCTTGAAGGAGTGATAATGGTTGTTATAAGCAAGTACTACATGTGATTTACTTAAGCATAAATTTAAACAGTTAAAAGTAATGCAAAAATCAGAGTTGCGCACAAGGAAACAACTAAATGTTCATATGCTGGTTACTATTCTATTAAGTGATAACACTAGGCATGCTTCAAGCTTAAAACTAGGGAATTATGAACTTTATACAAACATTAAAGGCATCAGTCATGAATGAACTTTATCCTGGAAAAACTTGTTACATGACTTGAATTATGTGGCATCAACATTTAATATTGACAATCGTTTCGTTTCACCAAGGTCCATCCCCAAGGTGTCATTTGAAAATTACCAAGGTTATTCACCAAGGTATCGTGAAAATTGTAATCTCTAGTGGTTACATCATTACCCAATGCATTGGAGCGCTATCAGGGCGCACCCTTAAATTTGCCTTTATTATCATGTGAGCCACATCGTTCATGCTTTATTGAAATGGTACGTAATTCAAGATGTCCCATACCATCTTGAACATCTCATTCATTTTAATTTTTACCCAAGGTGTCCCATACCCCATTGGGTAATCCAATTTCTTAGTCCATTTAGTGATATGTCATAAAAATGCATTATGTACATAATAACTAACATAATTAATAAATCATTACACACTTTACATGATGTGACAGTTCTCACTAAGAAAAAGGCAAGGACAAATTAATGACATACATAGTTTAATAAAACATCCTTTTCACTAAGGCATATAAACAGAATTATACTAAATGATAAATCTTTGTCATTATAAATCTTTGGAAAAGGGAAAAATCTTAAGAAAAACACATGAAATCAATTACGGTGGTAAATGGGCCCTTGGATCAAAATACAAGTTTTATCATAAAACTCATCAGGGAATTGTTAGATAATACTTTTTGGTAAAACATGTCCATTTGTGTGTATTTTAAAACATGTTGGTTTAGAAATCACACAATTCATATAAAATCATCCCAGCATCCAAGAACAGTTTAAGTCCTTCTATGTATAAAAGAAAATAATCTTATAAACATATACACACGTGCACATATATATACCCGAAGTGCATATATGGGTTTTACACAATTCAAGGCAAAGTTTATTAAATCCCTTAAGTAACTCAAAGTTTCCAATCATAATTCAATTACATGGTTGAAACTAAATCCATATAAGTTATATAAATGTAACCATGTGTAAGAAGATTAAGGTTTTACAAACATATCTTCACTTAAACCAAAAGGGCATAGTTTACAAATATATCTAAAAATTTCATCTAAATATTGATGCCCAAAACAGATCGGGTTAAATAGGGAGAACACATTCACTAACTAGATATATATATACACACCATATACATAAAAAAAACGGGGTTGAGATATGTATATATATACATATATATACATTTTTTTTGAAAACCAAAATATAAAATCGTAAAATAGACAACCTGGAGAAATTGCAAACGTGCGTATACACGGTGAATATACCATTCACATATATATGAAATCATATATGCACAATATATATAATAACCGATGAACTTGTATAAATATATGTGAGCAGTATATACTGGTTTCAAAAAAAAGAAACTAGAACGAGGTATGTATGCACCCGCACGTATACAACCACTGGAAGTGTGAAGGCCAACCCTCTGAAGACAGAACCTAGGGGTATGTATACCAAGTGTATATATATATATATATATAAAAGAGTTGGGTATATACTGAATGTTTCTTTGAAGAGGACAAGTATGCAGGAACCCTTACCGCGTTTGAGGAGGAAGCTTGGACAGGTGCACCGCTGGGTTGCTGGGAGTCCGTGGAAAAGAAGGAAGAGGAGGGGAAGGGGCCGCCTCGGGCTTCAATGAGGCAGGGGGTTTATATAGGCCTCGGTGCCTCGTTGGTGGCCCGACCTAGGCGTAGACTGACGTGGGGAAGACGGACGAACAGGAACCTAGGAGGGGGAGCGTTCGGAGGTCAGCGGTGCAGTGCGAAGGGAGGGCCTGACGTCCTTCAGGCCTACTGGTGAGGGACCCCGACTCGAGGAAGAAGACGACAGGGGTGTCGGTATGGTAAGAAATGGATGGCCAGGATTAGAAGAGGGGAGATCCTGTGGCTGGAGGAGGCGCAGGAAACAGGTTAAATGTTTTAAAGGGATGGAGGGCTGAGATTAAATCGCTGAAGAGATCGGACGGCGACAGAGGTACCGCGGAAGAGATTCAAATCGACGGATCAACGACCAGGATTAGATCTCTGGGAGATCGAACGGTCACGGAAGCGGCCGGGGGCGATCGCGCGGTTAAAAGAGTTGGGCGGCTGAGATCGACGCGGATGTCGATCGGACGGTCCCGGTTGCAGGGAGCTCGTCCCACATCGAAACTAAAGAGCTTTGAGGCGCGGTATAAAAACAAAAGCGTGCAGGTAGCGGTGCAATAGCACAACACACACTCACACGGGGCCTTATACACGGGTCCCCCCCCCCACCCCCGCGGGCCTTGGCCCACCCTCACGCACCACGAGCCGCGACCTTATACACAGGCCCGCTCGCGATACCTCGGTAACCTATGCGGCCGGCCCTGCCCGAGCTCTAGCCTGGCTGGGTCCTGAAACGCGCACGCACACATGTGGGTGCCCGATGGCGGTACCTCGGGTCCCTATGTGGGGTCTCGGCCTTGGCCTGAGGGCTTGTCCCTTGTGGGATGCCCTTGGCTGGCCGGGACTCAAGTCAGTTTTTTTTTTTTTTTTTTTTTTTAAAAAAAAAAAAAAATTATTATATACTTAGCTCAAATATAGTGAAAAGTAGGAATTTAGAAAAAAAACAAACTGTTTTAACTCAAAATGTTAGAACAAATTTCAAATTTAGATAAAATATTTTAACTCTTGATCTAAATCTTTAAAAGATATACCTCTTATACAATACTATTAAAATCATTAGTATTTTTAAAACACTCTACTATTTGTTTTATAAAATTCCTTTAAAGACCACAAGTTTTCCCAAAATTTTCATCATTTGAGAGATAAAAAGGTATAATTATTACGAATTCACTCTAAACATATAAAAATAATACCAAGTTTCCAACTACCTAGGTATTCTTCGGGATTTTGTAAAACGAGCAAATTTACTTTTAAAAAAACGAATAATCTTCTATGAATGAATGCTTTTAAGAATGAGGGAATAAAACTTAGTTCTCTTTTTAAAGTAAATTATAGTGGGAACACAACGGTCGTTTTTTTTTTGAAAACCCAACGGATATATATAAACATAACGGTCATAACTCAAAGAACTAAAATAAATACAGGGATGTGGGGTACCCTTTAAAACAGAACACTTGAACAAGAAGGATGGCTCTCCTCATACCATTGGTGTTGAGCATGTGTGCCGTGGCCCTGGCGATTATAATTTTCACGCTGATGGACCCTGAAGATGATGACTATTCGATTGCCCGCGTTGTGGTTCTTTGTAGTCTTGCGGTGGCCGTGTTAGGTCTTGTGCATGGTACACTCAACTAGTTGGGTCTCGATGTAAAGTAATGTTTTAATAAATGTCAGTTTACCTTATTCTCTATATTTTATTTCATTTCTAATTCCTCATTAGCAAAAATAAACAAGACAAGATACATTACTAAAGGCATAACACTTCTTACATAAACCAGTTCATAAAACCTGGGGCGTCACATCAGGTGCCTGTGGGCAGGATGTGATGTGATGTATTGTGATACAGAAGAGGTGGGAATGTCAAGACGTACGTCATTAGGGTGTGGGAGCGGCTAATTAGTGGGAAAGTGGTGTGGGGTACCTTTTATCGATATGCTTCATATTATGTTATTATACATGGATGTGTTACTTGGTGAGCGGGCTTTGGTGAAGTTGGGTTTGGGTAGATTACCTATTTAAGTGTTGTTGGTTTTGTTGGTTTCTCATGGGCGCATTAGTATGCTCTTTTCACAAGTGCATGAGATACTTTGGTATGTCCCTACTGAGTATACTTGTATGCTCACCCTACGTATATAAATTGTTTTCAAGTTATTAAGAGGACTGTGTGGACCATGATGGACATTACTAGCTCAGACCTTTAGACCATTGTTGTGTCACCACCTCAACTTTTATTTTGGTGCTTTTTTTGAGACGTTTATATGTATCTTCTTTATTTACTCGTGCATTGTGGGATGATTTCAGGTTTATTTATATTATTTCATGGAGTTTCTTGTGGTTGATTCATCCCATCTCCCGATCTTGTTTTCTTATAGAGGGTAATGTCTGTCATATCATGAGATTTTTTATACCATCAGTGATAGTCGCCAGCCTGGGGCCTACTAGAGGCGGGACTCAGGATCATTATCTCTCTTTTTTCATTGTCAGCCCGGGATGAGTACCTTTGGAGGGAGGGGGTCGTGACAGATCATACTCACAGATTGAAAAACCATGTTGTAACATGGTATATGTCCTTTGTTTTTGCTTGTTTGATCCAACAGATATGGTTGACAAGTTATCACATTGTCTAATCACTATCAATTAGGGGGGGTACAATTTTAGCATTTTATGTTAATTGGGATTACTTGATAAATGCAAAAAAATGTATCGACAAACTTAAAATAAACTAACCATTGCAAGATATAGTTGATAACGACATGCATGTTCCTCTCTACGTGTCGTCATTGGGTGACAATGTTTCATGTATAGTAGTAGGTGACATTCCATTATATGTAATCAAAGAATTTGTAAGAAAGGTTGAACCTGTATTTTTTGAGATAAAATAAATCCATATAGCGAATAAATCATAATTTACGAAACAATTTCAAGAAAAGATAAATACCCATCTAACAACTCGATTGTATATTTATGTTGTTTATCTTTGTAATGTTTTTTCAAGGAGTTCAACAAAATCATGGTATGTAGCTTTATGTGAATACAACATTTAATATAATTTGTAACGACAAACATAAATTACATCACGCATGTACTGCAACACCTTTATACTAATCATTAATCAAGAGTACATACAATTTGCAAGAGATAAAGCAGTTGGAGTGAAATAAAGAAATCAATAAGTCAATAAAATGAACATTTTGTGGTTAACCAGTTGAGGACTAAATGGATAAACTCAAATAAAAAACAGTTTGTATATATTCATTAGTTAATAATTTTAGTTAGGGTTGCCTAAACTACAACAGGTTTTGGTGTGTTGGAACAATGATGCGTCGATCCTGAAAAACGAACAGGTAAACCGTTGACTGATCGAAAGTAGTAAATGTTGTAATTGTTGAATGACAAAGGGACTTGTACTTTGTTAACATAAGAAAAACGTGTAATATAAGAAAAAATAAGAAAAATATCACAACATAGGTGAAATTAGTATAAAAGGTATAGAGGAGAATGGATCGTAGGGGGATTGATGGAGATGTCCTCGATTTGCGCAAATGCAGTCTGAAAGATGACGATTGCGGAAGGCATACAAAAGTAGGAACTAGTCCATTAAATCTTTCGTGATCGGATGAGGTAAATTGAAAAACGACAGTTACATAATGCATTGACCAAAGCATAAATATCTTCAATGAATATTTCGTAGCTGAATTAAGGAAGCTGATGAACATTCCGTAAGGGAATCGATTGAGGTGCCATGGAGTTTCGCAAAGGAAGATGGAGATATAGCCTTTTCGTTTGAAGTAATCGACGCAGGAGGATTGTAGACTTTGATAGCCGTAATGAATCAGTAGAGACAAAATTTGCAGGAAGCTTTAGGTAGAATTGTCGATCCAGATTGGAGAGAGACACTTGAGTGGGAGGTCGGGTAGAGAAGAGTGGTAATGCAGAAATCGCATGGTAGAAGTCAGGATCATGAGAAGAGGGAGACGCGGGAGTGAAACATCGAGCAGAGAAGAGCGATAATGCCGAAATCCTAGAGTAGAAGTTGGGACCCTAAGAGGAGGGGACACGTGAGTGGAATGTCGGGAATGAAGGAGAGTAGTGATGGTGAAATATTTTGGAGGGAAAACAATGCGTGTGATGACACATGTGGAAATGAAAACCCAATTTTAGTAGATAGAGTGGATTTTTTATTTTTTCAGGAGAAGCAAGCTCTATTTACACATTTTTGATGGGTTTTTTTTTTATATGCATTTTTTCAAAAACAAAATTTTGAAAATACATCTAGGTTAAAAAAAAATATTTTTTTACCCCCCAAAGGCGGCACCTGGTGTGCCGCCTTTGGGGAATTTTCCGGCCAGGGCAAGGCGGCACCGGGTGTGCCGCCTTTGCCCCAAAAATAACTGCAAAGGCGGCACACCATGTGCCACCTTTGCTTAAATATTTTTTTTTTAAATTTTTATTTTTTGTTTTGTTTTGTTTTATATATATATATATAACAAAACTTTTCAGCAGAATTTTTCTGCTATTTAATATCCAGCGGTTCTGCCATTACAGCAGTCTGGATTCTGACTAATACCCTCACCCAGGACTCCCTTTTATAAGGGGGTTTGCCCTGAAAACAATACTGCATTTCCGATGTGGGATTCTGGTTCTCCTTTTCCTGCACAGTACATTCTGCGTTTCTGATGTGTGATTCTGTTTCAAGTACGCGACTTTGAAAGACTATAAAAGTTAAACTATAAGACCAATACAAATGAAACTTTAAACACTGATTAAACATATAAGAAATAGTTGAAAACAAAAATAATTTGATAAAAAATGTTGATACGGATTAATTTATAAGCTTTCAAAACCACCTACTTGAAACTTAAACATATTTGAAGTACGTGACTTTGAAAGCTTATAAAAGATAAATTACAAGACCAATACAAATGAAACTTTAAACATTGATTAAACATATAATAAATAGTTGAAAACAAAAATAATTTCATAAAAAATGTTCACCAAAAAAAATTTATAAGCTTTCAAAACCATCAACATGAAACTTAAAAATGTTTCAAATTCCCGACTTTGAAAGACTATAAAACATAAACTATAAGACCAATAGAAATGAAACATTAACCATTGATTAAAAATATAAGAAATAGTTGAAAACAACAAAAACTTCCTAAAAAATTTCCGTAAAAATTAATTTATAATATTTCAAAACAATCTACTTGAAACTTAAAAAAATTCATGTACATGATATGAGTATGATGGGTGGCCTTAAATTATATTCCACTTCATAAAAATGGGTAATGTTTTTACCTCATGAGAAATCACTTACAGTGCATGGGAGGTTATCCTAAGCACTCTATGTTATATTTTTTTAGTGGTTATCCTTGACTTAGAATTGTGATTCCATGTTTTATTTTTTATTGCATTCCAATGTTGCCTTGATATTATTATATTATATAATAATTTGAGGTTTATTTTTACGAATCACATCAATTTTATATCACCTTGTTATGTCTCTCTACTCACATGTATTAATTTCATAATTTTATTCTTTGATTATTTCTTTACAAGGATTTATAATTCACCCCTTTCTTATGTACATCCCCAGGTTATCCTATGCAGTATTATAAGATCAGTGGATTTTAAGGGCATGTTATGGAGTTTTAAATAATTTTTTTGTATTCTTATTTTAGGTTATTATTCTATGTAACTAATTACCTAAGGACACATGGAATAATTTTATTTTGTGATTATATTAAGTGTATATTTTTTGAAAGAAATCATGAAATAGGGGGCATTAAATATATGGGTTGTCATTTTTTCCTGGGTCTCATACCAATGAAAACTATTGTACTCAATTACTATCTTCCATGGATATACAACACATTGAAGGTACCCTCACCACTATATTTTTATGATTAGGGTAATTCCAATTACATGGATGGTAACACAAGTCTTCCAAGTTCAATAAGGGTTTTTCGAGAAGAAATTTACATTATTATAAGGAATGAGAAGTATTTTATGTATACATTTATCAATATATGGATACCCATGATTAATTCAGCAATAGGTTTCATAGGTAACTTTTACAAAGGTCATTATGACTCGTAGAGTGAATTGATTAGTCTTAATCAGGTGATGGGTCTGGCATATAACTATATTTCCCATCAATTCATCAGTAGATATCATATGAAAAAA
Organism: Viscum album; assembly: GCA_963277665.1. NCBI lineage: Eukaryota > Viridiplantae > Streptophyta > Magnoliopsida > Santalales > Viscaceae > Viscum > Viscum album. The sequence goes on along the minus strand of OY728143.1, from coordinate 881,271,842 downwards.
TATGTTGGTATTTGGTGTATTCTTCTTCTAATAATAATAATGTGGCCTAGCGTTAAGCCTTAACAACAAGAATTTCATTTCTAGAAATATACATTCCATCAGTATGAGATAATTGATTATTTTATTCCATGTTATCGTTTATAATCATGACCATATAATTCCCTCAATTTTAGCATATTATGACTTCATTTTTTAATTTATACTTTACATATCACTTATTCTATGTTTATGTTATGTAAGGTTCCCATATATGCTACTCTGTAATGAGCTTTTGATCACACATGTAATTTTTTCCTTTCTCAGGTTTCATTGAGGAGGAATATGTGATATTTTCTGGGATATGATTGAAGGGATTTTCATGATCTCATAATATGTTCATTTTGTATCTTCTATTTTAATATGTATTGTATATCTATATATGGTCTTCCCAGACTACTAAATTGTTCTTTCCATTGGGGACTCTTTTACTTTATACCAATAATGTAATATAACTATTGACTATAGGTTTATGGATTATAAGATGTTATAGTTGGTATTTGAGTAACATTATTAGTAACATTTAGAAATTGATTTAGAGGAACCAATATAGATATAAATATTTCAATGAAAAACACTCAAGATTTCTAGAAAACACTCTATAATTCATAATTAGAATTATATTTTACATTTATATTTTATTAGCTAATAATATATATGTCATTATAAAAATATGGATACCAAGTGGAGGAATGGGAACCATATAAACATTCTTAATCAATGTAGGGATATTCCCCATAAACAATTTAACAAATATATTTTGCAGAAAAACCTATTCATAACTATATTAGGGATTTTAACCCTTGTTATGAAAAATAAACCCACCTATATAGAGAGACCTATTGATCTACAACATTGTGTAACTATAATGGATATCTTCATGCAGTAATAACCTCTAACATTCAGTGAAATTTCTAATCCATTTGTAGATGAAAAATGCATAATGTCCCTATAGAAAATAATTTTCAATTTAGGAATTAGTTAAAAGGAAAAAGTCATCATGGTGGTTCACCATATGAATGGATATGTGGAACAATGGAAGTCATTAATTCAAAACAATAAGGAAGATGGTATATAAAGATCCCATTGATATGATTTTTTTTTCAATAAGGATGAATGACTTGTTAGTAGATTATTTTGATATGTGAGGCATAATTGTGATGACTTTTGATGTGATATTATGTTAAAAAAATTGTGGAAATGGTGACACGTTGTTTACAATAATAGAAAAGGAAGTGAAGGAAATATAATATTTTATTATTTCATGAGGGATTAAAATATGTTCATGTGAGATGAATTTATATTTTACATAAATAATAATTTGGGAGATGAAATGGATAACTATTTGTTTGATTTTACTCAAAAAAATTATCCTACCACTAGCTAGCCAAGGGAAGAGTCCACCACTACTTAGGTGGGAAAGTAATTAAACCTTAGCCAGACAATAAGTGGTAAGATGTGCTCCTAGATGAGAAAGGGTGGTTGTGAAAATAGAGACACATGAGAGAATAGTGGATCCATCTTTTATGGTGGAGTGCCTGCAAAGAAAGTTGCAATGGTTTAGTGCTATATTATATTATAGAGAGGACCCTAATACAAACATATTCCAATTCCACATAATGTGTTTACTTATTAAGCAGTGCCAAGATGGTTCAAAATCTGACATGTGATCCTGAATTTTGTGTAATATTCATCCTCATTAAAATTTATGGGTAAAAATTTGAATAAAATTTCTGTATGATCAACATAATTCAATCAATCAAGAAGTATATTCTTATTCCTCTAAAATAAGTATATGGTTTGTTTCATGTGTTAAAGTTCATTGTGCCTTCATTGCCTTCCTGTTGTGATCGAAATGGGTTTGAGTTGGTGATAGGAAGGATCAAATAATATTGTTATATACATGAAATTTTATATTTGTGAAAGAGATATTTTTAATCTAAGGTAAATATATGTGGGTGAGAAAAGAGAATGATTTGTCATTATATTGTAAATAAAAAAGGTGGTGCGCATAGATGAAAGGTGGTGCACATATTAGTTAAGTCGATGGAGTTATGTTAGTAGATTATTCCCTATAAATACCCTACCCACTTTAATTTTTGGTGAGTTCTTAATCAGAGTTTGAGGGAGAGTTTATTAGAGTGAATCTGAGTAATCAGAGTACAAGAATCATAATCATGATAGATTTTATTAATTTAAAAGTTTTGTTATTATCAAAATCATATTAATATGGATAAAATCACAATAAAAATACTAATATGATGTTTTGCATTCAATTATATGTGTGGTGGAAATATAAAAACTTTTTACAAAAAAGAAATACAATTTCATACAAAAAAAATAATGACTTTCAAAGCCATTAAAAGAATAATGTCTTTTAACCTTAAGAGAATCGTATTCTATAACCAAAAAATAAAGGTGTCCCTTATTTTATAATTATAAGAAAGTCTATATTCTCTTAAAAAGAAAATACCTCGATATAATGAATGAAATGAATCTATCTTCCTATCCAAAAAATCCATAGATACAATGATCAGATTATCTATCTACCTAGCCCCGGTATCCCTCAAACTGATGGATCGGATTCCCTATTCAAGTAGACTGTTTTGAAAGATTATAAATTAATTTTTATGAAAATTTTTTAGGAAGTTTTTTTTGTTTTCAACTATTTCTTATATGTTTTATCAATGTTTAATGTTTCATTTCTATTGGTCTTATAGTTTATGTTTTATAGTCTTTCAAAGTCGGGAATTTGAAACATTTTTAAGTTTCATGTTGATGGTTTTGAAAGCTTATAAATTGTTTTTGGTGTACATTTTTTATGAAATTATTTTTGTTTTCAACTATTTCTTATATGTTTAATCAATGTTTAAAGTTTCATTTGTATTGGTCTTATAATTTATCTTTTATAAGCTTTCAAAGTCACGTACTTCAAATATATTTAAGTTTCAAGTAGGTGGTTTTGAAAGCTTATAAATTAATCTGTATCAACATTTTTTATGAAATTATTTTTGTTTTCAACTATTTCTTATATGTTTAATCAGTGTTTAAAGTTTCATTTGTATTGGTCTTATAGTTTAACTTTTATAGTCTTTCAAATTTGCGTACTTGAAACAAAATCACACATCGGAAACGCAGAATGTACTGTGCAGGAAAAGGAGAACCAGAATCCCACATCGGAAATGCAGTATTGTTTTCAGGGCAAACCCCCTTATAAAAGGGAGTCCTGGGTGAGGGTATCAGTCAGAATCCAGACTGCTGTAATGGCAGAACCGCTGGATATTAAATAGCAGAAAAATTCTGCTGAAAAGTTTTGTTATATATATATATATATATATATATATATATATATATATATATATAAAACAAAAAAAAATAAAAATAAAAATAAAAATTTTAAAAAAAATTATTTAGGCAAAGGCGGCACACCAGGTGCCGCCTTTAGGATGTAAAAAAGAAAATATTTTAAACCTCGTTGTATTTTTAAATTTTTTTTTTGAAAAAATGAAAAAAAAAATAACTCCATTTTTGATATATGTAATATATATTTTTTTAACACCGATTATTAAAAAATGATCCCACAGTATTCTCGGTTGACCAGGCTGATTGCGTTAAATTGCAATGGGATCCGATCACGATTTAATTCAATGTGGTTAACTGCAACAAACTCGTTGAACAGCGAACTGAAGCATCCACAACAATAAAATCTTGCGACGGAGTTCCTGAGCGTCATCTCGTTGGCTTTCAGGCGCAGACGAAGCTGCCGCCGCTTGCCGCGTGGCCACAGCTTCTTGGAAGCTCAACTCCTGATGGTCATAGTTGGATTTTTTCGAAGAATCGACCAATTGATTGCTTAAGCGGGACGTCGTTTGTTGGATCGAAATTCGGAAGCGGCGATGATAGTGCGATTTCTGATCACTTCTCGGGATCTGTATTCAATTTATATCGTCTGTGCGATATCCCTGAGCTGTTTTTCGGGTACACATCTTGAAATTCAGGGCTTTCCTTTCTGGACTGTACAAAAGCTCGGTTTAATAAAGCACTGAGAACGGAATCCTTTCTGGCTTAAATTCAAAATTCAAACTCGTCTGTGTGGATCTGAATAGAACCACAGAGGCGATGGTGTCATAAAAGATCACGTCTTTAGCAATTGGTCAGGCGTAGCATTAGATTTGAAGAAGTTCACGTGGGTGACTTTAAGATTTGATGTTTACATGGGCACAGTCAATAGTAACCGGTTATAGATGGAAATAAGAAAATGCATCTGCAACGTTATTTACTGGGCTGAAATACTTGGGTGTATTTTGGTACGCAACTGCAATTGCATTTTTTTGGTTGATAGTTCTGTGTGATAATTTATTATTGATTGTTAATTTTGATGTTGTATATGGCATTGATGTTCGAAACATGACTGAATTTGTTTAGATTTCTGGTTGATCAAGTGATCTGTTGGAGTAATGGGTAAACTCAAGTGATGAGAAATGGAAGAATTGAACAACAAAGATGAAGGGAAACGAGAAGCTAAGAAGTCAAAAGACAGGTGATCAATTAGGATCACAAGGAGACTTACTCCTTAAATCCCTAATTATAAATCCGCTAAAAACAATGATCCGTTCAAGTTTTTTGACTTTCTTTGCACATGCTTATGACTTTAGAGAACAATATTTTCACAATGAACACTTACTTGCTGCCACTAAAGATTTTGAAGATTCTCACCATAACTTTGGAGATAAGTAGCCCATCAAGTTTGACTTTGGGGGATTCCTTTATACAAGCTGGCATGAAATTCACGAGAGCACTTGGATGAGCCATTTAAGTTCACTTTCGGTCTTCAATAAGAGTGATTGTAGGTCCATTTTATCCTTCCATGAAGGCTTGTTCGACCTCCTCTTGTAAATTCATAATTAGGATGTTGAGTTTGTATAAACACTTTTAATGCCGCTGTATCTGGATGCTGGTGGTCTCAAAGACAGGGTGATGTGCTAGGTTTTTTATATTTTTATGTGGACCCTGAAATTAGTAACTTTTGAGGGAGCCATATCTCTTAACAATTTTCCATGGTCCAATACTGTTGACTATCATTCATCTATGTCGAACTTTGATCACTGTATGGTGCTTTTCAGGAATGTTTTTGAAAAGGACCTGCAAGATCAGGGAGACAACGCGTACTGTCAAGGATTTAGTGGGGTTTGTTCTATCATTTCACGGCTGCATCATTGACATCTCATAACCAAAGGCTTCAAACGAGGTTTGAAATGAGCTCGACAAGGCGATTTCTGAAGGGCGGGCTCTTTCTTCTCCAGTCATATCTTTTGTCGTGCCTTTTGTCAAAATAAAATGGGCACAAGTCTTTTTTGTGGCTAGTCAACTTTTGGGGTACTACTTCTATTGGCCATGGTTTGCATTCTCTCACCATTCAATTTTGTGGTGGTCAGTGAGGGTGTCCGTACTAGATCGTCTCGCTCGGTATGGTTTTTTATGGTGTTCCATATGGCGTTCGCTTGCCCGAGCCATCCATCGTTGCTACCTAGACACCTGATTTCCTGAGGTGAGGTGGGTGTATAACTCAACCGGTAGAGCATTGGGCTTTTAATCCGATTGTTCCAGGTTCAACTCCTGCTAAACCCAACCCCCACTTGACGAGTGTCTTGTGCAGATATGAGTCATTTCTTTCTGGTGCACTAGTAATTCATTGAGAGGGGGTGAATCACTGAATTCACCTTTTATGTTTCTTTCAAAACCACATTTGACGCTTGTTAAAGTGAATGACTAGATCGTTGTCACACACACCAATGCGAAAACACAGCAGACACAACCGGTTTTTACAAGGTTCACCCCTCAAAATGAGCAGCTGCATCCTTGACATGATCCAGTAAAATCCGCGATTAGACGATCAACTAAAGCCATCATGTTGGATACAATAAGCAGAGTTTATCCTTGAACTCGTAAACACAGAAATGCCTCCCGATTTGTGTAAAGTGTCCCCGCAAAAACAAAGACAATCAATTTTCAATAGAAACAACAAACCGATTCATTAACCAAAAGATCTCTGAGTTGCTATTTTGCTTTTTCTTTCACACTTATTACACTCACACTGGAATTTAAAAATGGTGAGTGAACCTTTTTCTTCTTCTTCTTCTTCTACCTCTTCTTCATCTTCTTCCTCTCTTCTTTATTATTCTTCTACTTCTCTCCCTCTTTCTTCTTCTTCTTAAAAAAATACACTTGCACAACAACAAAAAATAATTTATAACACACCGATCTTTCCTCTTCAAATTTGAATTTCAAATTCAAAATTCAAACAACTTCCTTCAACTACTTCTCAACTTTTTCTCATTCAAATATGTGCCCTTAGATCATCCCAGTCTTGTTAGCCACCTTTGATTTATTTAAGAGACTTTTCTGAATGAGTTTTTACCCATTCGAGTATTCCATGTTGCAATGTGACAGTTCCAAGCAATTATTTTTCAACTGCTTCTCCAGTCCGTCATACTCAATTTTTTGACAAAGAAACCCCACTCATCAGAGATTTAATCTTACGCATCAAAATTTCAATCTTGTGTATCAAAGTTAATCTTGCGTACATATCAAAGATTTATTATGTATCATAGATTTTAATCTTACGTATAGAAATACTTAATCATTCTTCAGACACGGTCTGCCCACCACCAACCACCTCCATACTATATCCAAACACCTCCAAACTTCTTTCAAACACCCCCATACTTCCAAACAACTTTCACCTCACACGATAAACATTATTTTATGTAAGTTTGAACATGATTTATGCATCAACAACAAAAGCCAATACAAAAACATATCCACTCCATTCTCTTCACATATCTTCTCCCCTTTGACAAATAATCATAATGTAAAGGATTCTTTTTCAACTCCTTATCTCAATATACTCTCCTTGGGTCTCAACAATCTCCTCAAGGTCATAACAATCTTTCCTTTTGGATTTTGTTGTCAACAATTGAACATAAAATCACTTTTCAAACTCAGCACACTTAGCAATGAATCATCATTCAATAACTCTAAGCCAACGTGAGTGAGCTCGGTGTAGGAAACAAGAACATTGAATAATAATGTCATGTTGTCCATTAAAGTGACTTACACCCACTTCTTCACAGCACTTGATACCAACTGAGAACCACATCTTAAAATTGCTCTTCTTCCACCAACAACGACAACATCTCATCCACCTTGAGATCTTTCAATTGAGTCTTCATTAACATCAATTGGGTTATTGCTTGAGTTGCAACAACATACCCCGCTTCAGTACTCAAGGTCACCGAACTTTGTTTCTTTGTGTGCCAACCTACACACCTTTCTCCTAAAAAAAAACTCCATCGGATGTTGATCTCATGTCATCCACATTTCCAGCCCAATCCGTATCTGCATATCCAAAGAGATTGAGCCTCCCTTTGCTGTCATATTTCAAACCATAATTCATTGTGCCTTTAATGCATCTAATAATCCTCTTTGCACCCACAAGATATGTTTCCTTTGGCGCACTTTGCAATGCGGCACAAATTGTAACAACATACACAAGATCCGATCACGAAACAGTTAAGTAGAGTAAACTCCCAATAAGTTTTCTGAACTCTCTTGAATTAAACTTTCTTTCCTTCTTCATCCTTTGAAAGCTTAGTTCCCACTGAAATTGAGGTAGAAACCTGTGTAGAATTCTCTATTCTGAACTTCTTCAAAGTTCTCAAGCACACTTCTCTTGAAAAAGGAAAATATGACCCTTCTCTTAAGAAATTTGCAAACTCAAGAAATACTTCACCTCTCCAAGCGTGGACATCTTAAACATTTTCTTCATCTCCAAAGCAAACTCCTCGCAAACACATTCTTCATTTCCAACAAAGATAATATTTTCTACATAGACAACAACACTTAAAGATACCTCCTCATCTTCTTTAATGTAGAGGTTGATGTCCACTCTTCCCTTGAACTCCAACGACTTCAAGCGTCTAACTTGGAATACCATGCTCTTGGGGCTTGTTTTAACTCGTATAGAGCTTTCTCCAACTTGCAAACATATCATTCATCTTCTCCAAGCAAGAAATCGTTGGGTTGTTCAATTTACACTTCCTCTTCCAACTCTCCATTGAGAAAGATTGACTTGACATCCATTTTGAAGATCTTGTATCGTTTTTGTGTAGCAATAACAAGAAAAATTCTGATGGTCTCAAGTCTAGCAACTGAAGTGGAAGTCTCATCGAAATCAATTAGGCTGATATAAGTAACTAATAAGACAAGAAATAGGAGAGAGAAATCGTAGGGATTTTGACTGTATTCACCGTTCCAGTAGTTACACGAACTTTCGTGAAATAACTCTAGGTGCAAGATGATGACACTCCCCTGGGAATTGCTCCCCGAGGCCAAGGCATGGGCCTCCTTCAACTTAGGTGAAACCAACTGATGAACTGCCTGATTGTCATACTCCGATTCGACACTTCTCTTTTATTTTATTTATTTTTGGTCTTATTTTGTCTGTTGCTTGAGCGAGCATGGGTTTCGGTAGTTAGCGGGCCAGAATTTAAATTTTTAGAGGCTTTTTAGCTGTTGCATGGTTAGTTCGCACGGTTAGGAATAACCGTGCGATGCCCGCGCGGTTAGGGTCTGTCATTTGACAGTGTCGTTTTGCACGGCTTCCGCACGATTTGTCAAATCGTGTGAAGCTCCCTATAGACCGTGTGGGGTCTTGGGTGTGTCAGGGGTAAGGCACACAATTTGTTTAAATCGTGCGGGCTCTTAGGGGAAATTGTGCGAGGGGGTGCCTGACCTAGGCAGTGGTCAGCGCATGGTTGGCGCACGGTTTGGCAAATCGTGCGGGTTGCCTAGTTTATTTTTTTTTTGTTTTTTTTTCTTCCCTCTTATTTTTACCCCTCGTGTCTCGCGCGATGCCAACTTCCTTTCTCCAATTGTGCGCGCCAACCCCCCCTCTCGCCTCCCTCTTCTCCATGGAAAATCCACCGGATTTCTTGAGGGTTCTTGGTCGACTCTCCGAGGTAAGCCCTCCTCTTCTCTCCTCCTTCCTTGGTTTGACGTTTTTCCTCTCGTCACCCCATCAAATTTGGCCAAATCCTAGGTTATGGGTTGACCTGATTTTTGGATTTTTCTTTCGTTGTTTGGACGCGCAGTGGGTCTCTCAGGTCGGCTTTGGGCATGTTTTGGCATCCATCGTCGAAGACGAAGCACATCAGATTTTTTCGGTTCACCCGTCGCCGTTTGAGGTTGGTCTTTTTTCCCCTCCTTGTTTGTCCCAATTTTATTTTTGGGCTTTTGTAATTTTTGGATTCATTGTATTTTTCTACAGTACTTTGGAAGTACTTTGGAACTCGCTGAGGTGGATTTGAGCCGCCGTTGTTAAAGATGACTTACATGTGTATGCATAGGTAGCCATATACATATATAAGTTCCCCCTTTATATAATTTACTCATGACAATTTGAATATATATATTGGGGCTAGGTGTGCTTATATATATATATGTGAAAAATGCATATGTGTGTAAAGGGGTATATGTAAGTGTAGGCATATATGTAAGGCCCCCCTTGTACATATTCATGGCCATGCGAATATATACATAGGGGCTAGGTGTCCTTTTATACATGTGAAGGTGCATATGTGTGTAAGCAGAAAAGGGAAGATTCGAGTTGCCATCGTCAAAGACATCGAGTTCCGATGTGTTTTAGCTTGATTCTCTTCCCGTTGAGGTAGGTTCCCGATGTCCGAGCCTTTAATCCGAATCCCTTAATTGCTTGAATGTTTTAAAAGTATGCTTTAATATTAAGTAGTATGTATATGCTATGCAAAATGGTTGTGGCTCTTAGAAATTGTATTTTCATCTGTTTTACACGATTTCCCTAAGCTTTAAACGTGGACTTCCTTTGTTTAAACATGTTTTCAAGCCTGTTTCTAAATGTGTGGTGCTTTGATTGTTCAATTGGTCTTCAAAATGGTTTTGGAACTCAAAAACATTGGGCACTAGTGTTTTCTAAAGTGAAAATATTCTTTTTTAAATGATGAGGCCTGATTGGTACTTTGAAAATGTTTTATGGAAGTGGAAAACCCCTCTTGAGGCATGCCTTTTGATTTGGAAATGTGGTGTGTGTGATAGATGTGTGGTTTGTGTTATGTGCCTAGCGAGGAGGCTTGTGCTTGGTTTGTGTGTGACTTACGATACCTTGATAAAACTCACCTCCATTTTAATTGTCATAGGTAGCCTTGGGTAGTTAGGTGGAAGCCTAGGTACACTTGCTGCACTAGTTGGGATTACGTTCTAGCTAGTGGCCTTGAGTAGATTACTTGATTGCTTTTGGGATGTGCCCCTCGGTCAAGCCAGTGAGGGTGTCTCTGAGTGTTTGGGCATTGATTATGGATAGCCGGTACCGGTAGAGATTGATTATGTGTTAGTATTATAGCTTTGTCATAGGCTGTCTCGACCAACACCTGAGATTTCATGACACTTGTCTTACACGTACGCTACTTTCCTCCGTTTTCTCGTATCTTTATAAAGTGACACCCCTGCCTTGCATTCCTCATTAAAACACTTGTTTCAGCACTGATTGTCTTTTAAAGAATTTCATTGAAATGTCTTTATGCTTGGAAATTGTTTTGAAAAATGTGATGGAAAAATTGTTTTACTTAAAAATGGAAGCTTGTTACTTGTTTTTGAAAAGAATGAAAAACATTATCTTTATATATCATATTTTCAAACTAGCATGATTTGATTTTCTCTTTAAATTTAAGGCACTGAGAATTGTTTATTCAGGCACGCCTGTTGAGTTTTAATACTCATGCCTATTGTTTTTTTTTAGTTTTTGGTGGTGCTTCTAGCTTGGACTCGGTCGTCGTGGAGCGACATTGGTTCAACGGTTGGTGGTGACCCGCAGGGTCACATGGAGGTACGTGCGGTTTTATTTCTTTCCGCTGCTAGTGTTTATTTTTATTGTTCAGTTTATATTTATTTGTTTGTCGGCTGTTTTCTGGGTTAAATTGTTCCCAATATTTTTATCTTGATGCCTGGCACTAGTTGCCGGCCCGGGATGATCGAAAATGCCTCTCGAGCCTTGTCACGGGCCGACTCGGGTGACCGGTTCAGGGTCGACCTGAGTTGGTTCGTGATAAAATGGTATCAGATGAGCCCTTGTTATTTGGGGTGTTAGGTAGACTGGAGATAGGATTGTCGGGACACGAGAGGTAGGGGCGGGAAGAATGTCGCGAACTCTTACTCGTTCCGATCCTCGAGTTGCCAGGGGTTGTTGGGTTGAGTTTTTAATCTTGATTTTGGATTTATGTTGTTGGTGTCTTGCTTGGCTTTTTGGACTTGTGATTTGAGGAATGACAATGGAAGGGAATTGGTGCTACATAGTGAGCTTGCATGGAGCAGCGACCCATGTAGAGTCCGAGTGCATGGTTCAAGATACTTCTAGTGGTTGGTGCATGCTAGCACATGGTCGACTAAACCATGCGGCTAAGTTATGCATGACCACTAGTTCCCCATTTCAGTTATTTTGGTATGGGTGATGCTTTGGTTTGATTTTGGTTGGTGTGAGTGGATTTCGAAAGGAAAATGATTTTTGAAAATGGTTTTCAGAGACAAAAATGAGTTTTAAAGGGGAAAAGGCTTATTTCTATTGGAATTATGATTTTAAAAGAAAAGGTGAAAGTGGTATTTTGGTTTTAAAGTGGGCGTGTTGAAATGGTTTCAATTTTGAAATGGGGAATTAGTTTTGGAAACGGGTGAATTTAGAAGATGATGGTTTTCGAAAGAGGATTTTTGGTTTGTTTTGTGGTATTTTGGATTACGAGTTTGGTCTTTTGGGTTGAGGTGTTGCTTTGGTTGAGATTTGTTTGACTTTGATCTAGTTTTATGTTTTATGTTATTTAAAGTATGCCGCCTAGAAAGACCCAAAAGGTTTCTAAGGAGCCTCTTCCAGTCTTTGGCCCTGCCCTAACTCCTGGAGGAGTGGTGGAGCCGAACTCATCTCAACCCTTGCCTGTTGTCTATAATCATTGAAGTCCGTTAGAGGGTGTTGAGTGGCTTGAGGAAGTTAAGAGTGTCTTTAGGTTTTTGGGAACTCCAGATCTTGTGAGGGTGCGAGTTGTATTGGGAAAGTTGACCATTTCAATTTACTAAATTCCTTTTCACCAGAGATAGTGTTGAGCGATCAGTTAGAATCTCCTCTTTTCGTGTGGGGTCTCAGTCCAGGGTTCAAGGATCGCGTTCTTTCGTCTGGCCATGCCTCAGAGGGCATCCCGTGGCAGTTGATAGTCTGGTTTCTTTTGGTGCTTATGGAGGTTCCCCATCCGGTGAGTGTGAACCATAGAAACCTGTTCCGGACAAGTCTCCTTGTCAGTTCCTGCCTTTCATTCGTCGGACCACTCGCTTGTTTGCTTTTAGTGTGGTCGGTTTGAGCACTTTAAGCCATCTTGCTGTAATTCCCCGAGGGCTTGTTGACCGTGCGGTCGCTCGTGACATCGGAAGGAGTTTCGATTGGGGATTATCAACCCCTGACTGCGGTGCGACAAATGCTTCAAAACATCAGGGTTCAAGGCATAGGTCTCAAAGTGAAGCTTTTCATGCAGTCGGGGAATTGTCGGGTGTGGGAGGGTTGACCCAACCTCTTGTCTCCGACGTCGGGGAAGTAGCCGTTTGAGTTTTTCCTTTCCTGTGGTTGTCCGTTTTGGAACCCCTTATTGTTTTGGTTGTTGTGGAAGTTTGCTTTTGGAATGGTTTTGGTTTTTGGGATGTGTCTGTTTAGAGATGCTTGTGTCTCATGGAAATTATGAATCTTGGTTCGGTATGGTGTTCAATTTTAGTCTCTTTCTTTAAGGCCCCTTGTGTTGGGGGTTCATCTGCGCTAGTTGGTTTTTAAATGGAGAGACCCACTACGGGTCTCGTTGATATCCTCTTTTAAGCTGATCGAGCGTTGACTCGGGAAATTAAGTGGTCACACCGGTGTGAAGGGTTTAGATTTGTGGGTGTTTGGTATGAGAAACGGTGCTTGACCGAGGTCCCAAAATGGTGGGAAGACCACCATAAAAAGGGTCTCGTAGTGAATTCGACCTTCAGACTTCTTGACGGGGAGCCCTTTGTCATCGTCCCACCAGACCCTGATGAGTTTCTTGGGTGATTCTTATGTTAGGGGTCAAAGTGTTCCTTGTTTGCGGTTTCATCTCGAGATATGAGTCCCTCAATCTTCGTCTCTTCGTTTGCCAACTCCTTTTTGGGATCTTGAATTTTCGGGTTTTGGGTGAGAGCAAGTTCTTGGTTTTTGGTCCTCGGGTGGTAAAGGTTTTGTTTTAAGGGTCGTTGCATTCTTGCCTCGTGCTTTGATCAATTGAGTCTCTTGAGACTTTCTTGGGGGCAAAAAGTGTCATGGTGGGGAGAATTGTCACACCCCGACTCGACACTTCTCTTTTATTTTATTTATTTTTGGTCTTATTTTATCTGGTACTTGAGCGAGCGTGAGTTCCGATAGTTGGCGGGTCGAAATTTAAATTTTTGGAGGTTTTTTAGCTGTTGCACGGTTAGCCCGCACGGTTAGGAATAACTGTGCGGTGCCCGTGTGGTTAGGGTCTGTCATTTGACAGAGCCGTTTCGCACGGCTTCTACGCCGTGCGAAGCTCCCCATAGACCGTGCAGGGTCTTGGGTGTGTCAGGGGTAAGGTGCACGGTTTGTCCAAACCGTGCATCTCTTAAGGGAAACCGCACAAGGGGGTGTCTGGCCTAGGCAGTGGCCAACACACGGTTTGCCAAACCGTGCGGGTTGCCCAGTTAAAAAAAAGGTTTTTCTTTTCTTTTCTTTTCTTTTATTTTCTTCCCTCCCTTTTATTTCCCCCCTTCTTCCCCTTGTGTCTCACGCGATGCCAACACCCCCCTCCTCTCTAGCTGGGCGCACCAACCCCCTCTCTCGTCTCCCTCTTCCTCATGGAAAATCCACCGGTTTTCTTGAGGGTTCTTGGTCAATTCTCTGAGGTAAGCCCTCCTCTTATCTCCTCCTTGGTTTGACGTTTTTCCTCTTCCCGTTGCCCCATAAATTCGACCGAACCCTAGGTTATGGGTTGACCCGATTTTTGGATCTTTCTTCCGTTGTTAGGGCGTGCATGGGTTTCTCGGGTGGGCTTCAGGTGTGTTTCGGCATCCGCCGTCGAAGGCGAAGCATATCGGACTGTTTCGGTTCGCCCGCCGCTGTTTGAGGTTGGTCTCTTTTTCCCTCCTTGTTTGGCCCAATTTTATTTTAGGGCTTTTGTAATTTTTGGATCCCTTGTATTTTTCTAGAGTACTTTGGACCTCGTTGAGGTGGATTCGAGCCGCCATTGTCAAAGGCGACTTACATGTGTATGCATAGGTAGGCATATATATATATATAAGTTCCCGACACTAGTTGCCAACCGGAGAGGATTGGGAACGCCTCTCGGGTCTTCTCGCGGTCTGGCTCAGGTGACCGGTTCGGGGTCGACCCAGATTGGTTCGTGGCACTGATAAATCACCAGAAGAAAATAACAGACAATCGATGAACTACTGTATATCTATGATCTGGTATGTGTGTAAGTTACAACAGAGTTTAGGAGAGAGAGAAAACTGTATGGAACACGAGAGGAGGGATTCTCGTGCTCCTGCCCGAGCACAATGCCGACTCAAACAGAAAAGATTCTCGGTCCAGTTACTTGCCCCCTCCCCCCGCCCCCCTGTGGGCCCCTCCTCTCCCTGTGAGTATATACTTGCCCTCCGCCTGGGTTATCCTGGGCTCTATTACTCGCCCACCTTGAAGACCAGTCTTGTCCGAAAGAAGGAAATTGGTTGCTGGGGATGAATTCATTTTCCCAGGTCGCTTCCTCTGCTGGACATCCCACCCACTGAATGAAGTACTGTGCTTGAGCTGTGCCATCCCTCAAATGGAGTCGGCGGGATAACACTGCCTGAGGTGTTGGATAATCGGACGGATCCCAGTCTATACCTGGTGGGAGGGTTATTTGCACAGGTTGGGAGCTGACAACACGTTTCAATTGGGACGCTTGAAAAACTGGGTGGATTCTAGCCGAGGTAGGTAGATCAAGGTGATTGGCGACTGGGCCAACTTGCTTGAGGATAGTAAAGGGGGCCATAGTAACGCGCAACCAATATCTGATGAAGCTGTTGAGTCACTGATTGCTGTTTATAGGCCTCATCACGCTCCTCTAAAGCCACGACCACTGTTGCAACACGAATTTCCTATGGGAAAAAACTGAGTACTGAGGGCAGTTTTCAGCCATAGACCCCTCAAAGGTAGTGGAATTGATGGAGACATGTCATATAGTGTTGTCGCTCGATTCGGCCCAGAGAATCCAATAAGACCAGGTAGTTGTTTGGTCCCCACAAAGCAGTGTAAATACATTTTGAGACACCGATTATCCACCTCCGTCTGACCATCCGTTTGGGGGTGATATAGTAGAACTAATTTTCAGTTTAGTCCCCTGCGAACGAATTCAGTAAAATAAAATAAGGGCAAAGTTACAGTTGCAGCAGAAGAAGAAAGAGAAAGCAAGATAGAAGAAGAGAACTTTCTCCGGAAAAGACTACTCCCTCATAGAGCGGAGCCATGACCTCCCAAGGTAAGATCTCCCAGCCCGCCAAGCTGGAAAATGCCAAATGAATTAAGCACCCCACTTCCTACCGCTGACCCCCCCCCCCCCCCCCCATTTATTGTCACACCCACTCCTAACCAACCTGCCATCAGCTATCAAATACAGAATGACAACACTGCCCGTGCAACCCCCCATTTATTATCGCACCCACTCCTAACCATCCTGCCAACAGCTATCAAATGCAGAATTACAACACTGCCCGCCCAACCCTTATATGGGCTGTCCACACACTACCAGCCCTGTACACACAACTAACACTAACAGCTAATACTGTCAGCCCAACCAGCCCCCTTATTCCTAACATTACCGCCCTCTTGAAAAACCTCCTTGTCTTCAAGGTGGAACTCCAATAGCACGACTCGACTGCTTTAACACTGGAACGACAACCTCTTCTTTAGCACCGGAACGACAGCCCCCAAGTGGTGGCTTCGTGCGCATTGGACGCGCTCTCGAGCCGCGAATGAGTCACCAATATAATTCCCACCGCACCAGTTGAAGTAGGTGGATAGCGTTTCCAATATGATTCCCCTATGAAACCGTCAACAAAAAAATCTCCCAACTCAACTTCGTAAATGTACACACCTCCTCAAAATCTGGGAAAACCAACAGCACAATCCTGAGCCCTAAGTTGGACGTCAGCTTGAGTTGTGGGCTGAAATAACCTGCCTCTTCAAGCATACATTGCAGTCTAAAAAATCCATGAAGGCTGCGCAATTGGTGGAGGCTTTAGTGGTGGCGTAAACATCAATGCAACAACTAAAACTTTCTCCATATCAACAATGTTTGGAACATGATGAAACACTTTCGGGTGTTCCGGTTTTCGAGCGTACATTGCAGTCTAAAAAATCCATGAAGGCTGCGCAATTGGTGGAGGCTTTAGCGGTGGCGTAAACATCAATGCAACAACTAAAACTTTCTCCATATCAACAATGTTTGGAACATGATGAAACACTTTCGGGTGTTCCGGTTCTCGTGCCTCCATGCCTTCTTTTCGGTCTTTTGCAACCCACGTATCACTAATTAGGCCCAACCTTTGAATCTCACCCTTGTTGTAGCCTGCCTCCATGCGGCGCTCTTCCGGTTTTCGTTTGGCCCATTGAAGAGGTACTTAGACAAACTTTTCCCGCAGTGCTACATCACCAAACTTGTTCATATGTTCAGCAAATTTACGAGACTCGTCATCCAATCCTTTTTTGCTAGCACTGCGGGTGTTACTCCCAACAGGGACCTTGCTACAAACTTCCAAAACATTAGGTCCATCTCCCGTGTTCTGTTCGCAGAGAGCGGAAGGCGAGACATTTTTCTTCAATTCTCGGCAACCTAGTGCAACCGGCGGAAGTCTCATACCCGAGGACTATCAGCTCCTTCTCGGCGTCCTTTTCCAACATATCCACAATAAGATTTTTCACCGTCTTCTACTGTGGACCGCATTCATCCTTTCTCCCCCCTTCTCCACCTTGTTCCGTTCACTACCTTCAGGAAAAGAAAATGTCTTAGTGGGCCTGCTACACATCAGACGTGTGTTCTGGAAATTCCTCCCAGATATCGAATTACTTTTATAAGCAGCTCGTTCTACATTCCTTGTCAAAGATAAGAATCGCGCCTTATCTATTGTTTCATGCGTCATAACAGTGCTCCCAGTCTTCGGTTGTAAGCCGCCCTAGAAAAAACTGATATACCACGATTCTTTGAGATCGGAAATTTGCAGAGCTACCTGTTCAAACTCTGTAATGTATTCATCCAACATCCCAGTCCGACGAATACTTTTCATCTACTTCAACGGATCACATTCTTCCGTAGAACCAAACCGATTAAAGAGTTCAGTCTTCGACTCTGCTCACGACAACTTCGACTGAATCGTCATCAGCAAAATTAGCCAATTTTGTACAAGCCCTTCGATACAAAGGTGCACTATTGGCACTCACTAATCATCGCACGCTTGGTTGATCATAAAATAAGTTTTGGCTCGTGTGATCCAAGCAATTAGATCCTCTCCGGCAAAAGACGACATCTCTACTCGCTTGGCGTAATTCTATAGCTTCCTGTTGGAATTGGTGTAGCCTGATCCCTTTCGGATGTTGTTGGGCTGAATGCTTCCGGCCCATATTGCGCACTAGGCCGCAATCTTTGTGGGTCGAGCTCCGTGGTGAGCTTGTTGGGGGTTGCGGGGGCAATGCGTCCTTGCTCCGGGGGTTCGAGGGCCAAATGTCCTGACCTAAATTTTGGGGTGTTGTAGCATCTCTGACCACTGTAGCAGAGTCGACCGACCGACACCGACAAAGCACTGTAGCATGTCGGACTTTGGAGTCAACAGTACTGTAGCACCTTGGACTTCTAGCCGCCGACCACTGTAGCGATGCAGACTTTCTGTGCGGTTGGTGAAATAGTGCATCGTCTTCCTCTTTTTGTAACCCATTTTCGGGCTAGGGTTTCTGTGTGTTAGAAACACTAATACTCCTTGTAAATTGTGCTTCCGAAACTAGTGAAACTTCTGCCCCTTCGTGGACGTAGAGATTATTTCCCGAACCACATAAATCTCTGTATCCAAGTTCTTTTTTTCCCCTTTTACTCTTGCGAACCGCTTCTCTCTGTTGTTGCGACTCCCGACATTTTCCGTATCACTTCCTCTAAAATGCTTCCGCTCCCCTGCTATCCCCGACACACATAAAGGAGCTTTGCTCATGTGCGAGTTTTTTTCTCTAATTGGAGCTAGGATCAGAACATAACTCATGGTTACGTTTCGGTTGAGAGACTGCTTGTTCTTTCTCTTTCCTTTCCTGACCGTTCATTTGCGTTGGCACAGGTGCTTCTACTCTCGCTTGCACCGTCTTTCCAGAAGAAGGCTGTCAGATCGAAAACTCAGCAGACGCTTGCGTTTGCTTCTCCAAGTCCAATCGGAGCTCCCGCTGCTGTCATATGTGTTCCGACTATCCTTGGACAAGAATGTCCGATGCCGATCATACCTCCACAATTAGCTTGTCATGCCTTTGCGTAGCCGCTGCCTGTGATAGCATCATCTGCTCCAATCCAGCACTGGCAGTTCTATCGACGCTACATGCGATTCCATCCTGGGTGCCATTGAGCAACTTCTTCGAAATGACTCTCAATGAAAGCATCAAGTTGATAGGACAAGAAATAGGAGAACGAGAAATCGCAGGGACTTCGATTGTATTCACCATTTCAGTAATTGCAAGTAAGAACTTTCTAGAAAGAAATCTAGGTACAAGATGATGAGACTCCCTTGGGAATCGTTCCTGACGCCAAGGCATGAGCCTCTTTCAGCTTAGTTGAAACCAACTAACGAACCGCCCCTCTAACAAATACAACAACTATATAAACGCGTCACTTAACACAATGACCACCTACCCCTGAGTCAAATTAACCCGACCTTTCCTCCTGGAATAAGTTTTCAGGGGCTGGTGTGTAAATGTGTCACTGACTTCAGATAACACCCCCACCCTCGTATCAACAATGATTTTGATTTTGAACCGCTGTGCTAATCACTTGCCCCCAAAAAAATCGAAAAGTATCATGCTCTGCCAACTTAGTGCGAACCATTTCCGGAGTTCTTCCGTTTAGCAACACCATTTTGTTGTGGGGTATATGGTACACTGAATTCATGGTGAATACCGTGCTTTTCGAGATATGCCTTGTATTTTCCACTTGTGCATTCAACACCATTGTATGTCCGCAACTTCTTCAAGGAGAAATCACACTCATTTTCTGCATTTCTTTTATAACACTTAAACATCTTCAAGGACTCCAATTTATGTTTAATAAACATAATGCATGTAATACGAGTAAAGTCACCAATAAAAGAAATAAAACACTCATCTCTATTTGTTGATTGCTCCCTCATAGGTTCACAAATATCTGAATGAATGAGCTCCAATGGGTGAGATGTTTGAATCTTTACTTTCTTGTGTGAAGAATTAACAATCTTCCCCTTTTGGCATGCAGAGCACATCCAATTTCTTTCTCTTTTGCATAGGCATATCACAGACACTCTACCCGGGTAAGCTTGCTCATGTTCTTTTGACCAAGATGACCAAATTCGGTGCCACAATTTATTTCCCTCTAAGGCTTAAGAAGCATGAATTTTCAGCATGACCAATTTGAAACAAGTTGCCCCGTTTTCGCTGTCCTCTCTTCAATACACATCCACCTTTCAACTTTTTCTCCAAGCACTCATCTTTCTAAAACACCACTTCATTGCCTTCATCACAGAGCCAAGACACACTTAATAATTTGTGTTTAAACTTGTCAACATACAATGTGTTTTTCGACTTCAATTTATCTTTTCTAATCACTACTGATCCAACTCTGATTTTAAGTGACCCATTATTTTCAAAGTTCATCGAGCCTTGCACTTCTCAACATCCTTCAAGAGCTTTAAATCTCCTGTCACATGTGAAGAACATCCACTATCCAAAATTCATTAATGTTCTTTTTGTGATGCTTTGAAAGCTACTTCATCAACTAATGCCTTCTTTTTTCCTTTGTTTTCCTTATTCTGAGTCTTTTAAGCATTATATTTCATACTCAGTTGGGCAGGTAAAACGGCGAGACATTCTCAGCAAAGTGACTCGATGGACCACACCTTCCACAAACTTTTTTCAATGACTAAAACTTTGTTGGATTGGTGTAGCCTGATCCATTTTGGTTGATGTTGGGCTGAATTGCTTGCAGTCCATACTGCGCATCAGATCGCAACTCTGCGGGTCGAGCTCTGCGGTGAGCTTGTTGGGGGTTGTAGAGGGCAACGCGCTCAAATTTTGGGGCACTGTAGCAACTCTGATCGGACAACACCGACATGACACTGTAGCAGTGCAAACTTTTGGCACAGTTACTGTAGTAGACCGGACTTTGGAAACAACGGTACTGTAGCTCTGTGGACTTCCAACAACCGACCACTGTAGCAGTTTGGACTTGGGTAGCTGCGACACTGTAGCGATGCGAACTACTTCCATCCGTCGTTCAATGTAGCAGTGCAGTTGGTGACACAATTCTTCATCTTCTTTATTAGCCCAATTCGGGGTAGGGTTCCTGTGTGAAAATTTGAGATCTCCTTATATTTTGTGCTCTCGAATCTAGTGAAATTCTGTCTCTTCGTGGACGTAGGGATCATTTCCCGAACCACGTAAATCTCTATGTCCCAAGGTCTTCTCGTTTTTTTTGTTTTTCCATTTTAACTCTTCTGTGAATCATGTGTCGCTTCATTGCGCCCACCGTTTTCCGCAACAAACTCGTTCTCGGTCTTCAATCAAGAATTTTTAGATTATTTCTAAACTTTTCTTCTTTGAGTGGGTTGGCTCCCCCTCAAACTTTGTCTCCCAAATCCTCTAGGCTCGTAGAAATATTGGTGATTAAACCAACATCTTCTTGCCATGTGTCAAAAGCCTCCACAATGATAGGAAATGGCTGTGTGAGGGAGCTATGAGCTTGTCAATGATTGGAAGAAAGAATTGCTTCCCTCAGATCACTCCAAGGGCTAAGGCTCTCGCCTCCCACAATCGAGCTGTACAATCTAAACTGTCCCCCCTCCCCGTAACAAACTCCCAACATATGGTAAAAGAAAAGCAAACATTGACGAAACTACCCCCAAGGGAAATGAACCAGACCCTTCCTCTTAGAGTAAGTCTAAGGCTGAGAAATGAGAACTCCAGTAGCCCCAGCTTCAGTAGATGACTTGGCCCTCTTATCACTGCCGCCCTCCCGAGAAAACACCTTATCCTCAAGGTGAAAATAAGGATAATAGGCCTGGATAAGAGGTGCACTTTCCCAAGTAGCATCCTCCAGAGAGTGCCCACACCAAAGGATCGACCACTGGAGGTCCAGACCAGAACCACAAGCAGTGAGGACAGCTTCCGGAGCAACCTGGTCCTGGTCATCATCAGGAAATAGATCGGGAAAATCATGAGAGTTCGTTCTAGAAGAACGAGGAAGAAGGGATTGCTCCCCTCAGATCACTCCAGGGGCCAAGGCTCTCCCTCCCACAGCCGAGCTGTACAATCGAAACTGTCCCCCCTCCCCATAACAAACTCCCAACATATAGTAAAAGAAAAACAAACAATAACAAAACTACCCCTAAAGCAAATGAGCCCGACCTTTCTGGAGTAGCTCTTCAAAGGCTGAGAAATGAGAACTCCAACAGCCTCAGCTTCAGTAGATGACTCAGCCCTCTTATCACCACCACTATTAATAAAATGCATACTTTCCTCTGAAAATTGCTAGCTGTCCAGATGCTAACACCTGCTCTTCTTCCATCTTTTGGTCATCAGTTTTGACTTCTTTTTGCGAACCAACATTTTGATAGACTCCCAACACTTTCCTCTTCACTCCAGACTTCTTCTTTGAATTTTTCAAGTCACCATTTGTATCGGTTTTTACATTCAAGTTTTTATTCCTAGAATTTTCAGACTCTTGAGAATCGTCTTGTTTTGCCATAAATTTCACTTTCTTCACTTGTGACTTGTCACGAACCAGCCCGGATACCCTGGTAACCCGATAACCGAGCCGGCCCTGACATAGCCCGAAGGGCGTTCCCGATCCCCACGGGTCGGCGACTAACACCTGACATCGTACAACATACAAGTGAGAACGATTTTGCCAAAAGAATGCGGAAGCAAAAGAGAACAAAGCAGTATGCATAACATAAGAAACTCCACTGAGAGTGATGTACCAGAATACAAAGAGGCATAAAAAGCCCACAGTACTACAACCCAAGTACTAAAAATGGGAAAACAGCCCCAAGGTCCCTAAGGACACAATTCATCAAGTGAGGATCAATAACTGAATCCTCCTCCAAGAGATTCCTTCCCTTTGCTCGAGCTTGGAAGGAGGAAATCTACAAACACCCGAAGGCAAAAGTAGGGTGTGAGCCTAAGCCCAGTAGGATACCACCAAGGATTCCGTAACAGATGCCAAAAAATAGATTATCCAAAGAAAAGCTTTCAATTTTCAAATAAACAGGTTTGACAATCCCAAAAACATATTTAAACAAAACATGCTATACATTTTCAAATGATGGAAATAAACATTTTAAGCAATGCTTTAACAAATGATGGAATATTTTTAAAACAATGGTTTAAGCAAAACATTTATATAAAACAGTTTATATAAATTCAGCAGGCATGTAAGACAGTTCAAAAGCATTGGCATACATTTATATTGCACATATAAATAAACAAGCGAGCAACATGGTCATCTGCCAAAAGGTACGATAGTATTAACCAACTGTAGGATTCCGCACTCTATGTGAACTCAGCAAAATGTGTATACACACGTCCCTATGACACTGGCCAAAGGAGACTCGTCACCAATCCGTCGGGGTTGTGACCCGCCGCAAGTATGTTTTAGAACGCTGTCGTAGCGTAGAGTGTATCCAAATAACTCACTAACTACCTAAGGCTTGCATGCACTCTTACACGATGGGCAGACTATTTTAAGAATGCTTAAAATACGATCAATCCCATTCCTCCATTTCAAAAGTACCAATTGCATTTTATTTAAAACCAAAACAGGTTTTATTCAAAACATGCCTTTCCACAAGATAAAACCAATGGGTTTCCATCAAATCATTTTAAGCCATTTTCATAAGTTTGAAATCCATTCAAATCAATTCCATCATTACACAATTCATTTCCACAATTAAATTCAACAATTTAATTGAAATCATTTCCATCAAATTCACAATTTAAATTAAACAATTTAAATTGGCCAATTCCCATAAACACACCCAATTCAATAGAATTGAGGTTTTTCCCAAATTTCTATGCCAAAACCATTTCAAACATCTCAATTCAATGGAATCGAGTTTTTATCAATTTAATTGAAGACAAATTTGAGCAATTGGATTTAAATCAGCAATTGAAGTAAATCAAGCAAATACAATGATAATCAATCTGGCAAGTCGGGACGAAACCACCTACCTCGAAGGTTTTGACCAAAACCACAACGGTCGAGAACGCTCAAGAAAACCGGGTTTCTTCTTCAAGAACCCGCCTTAGATCTCTTCTCCTAGAAAGATCAAGACAAAATCTCATCAAATTTGGTACCACACACTTAGATCTACCCATAACGGGCGTAAATCTAAGAAACTGAGAAAAGAGGAGAAGTAGATCTAAGTATATCTAAGAAACCGATCAAGAACGATGAAGAACGATCACACACCTCAAGAATCCGGCTTCGATTCACCAAGAGGAGCCTTTGGATCGCCTCCGGAACGATGGGGGAACCTTCTCTGACCTTAGGAGAAGACAAATCCCGAGTTAGGGCCGTTTAGGAGGAAAAACGAGAGACTTAGAAGCAAAACCGAGCGAGATCCACAATTTAAGGATCTCATTTAAGTGGCCGCACGGTTTAACAAACCGTGCTCTAATCGTGTGTGAGCTACTGCCTCAGCCACCCTTCTGGCACGGTTTGGCCGTACGGTTAGACAAACCGTGCGCCGCCCGTGCGGAAGCTACTGTCCAGGTTTCAAGGTTGGCACGGTTTGGTCGCACGGTTTGTCAAACCATGCGCAAACCGTGCACAACACACTGGCCTTTATCTTTCCTCAAAAATTCACCCAAACGCTCCCCAAGCCTTTACTCCAAAACGAAGGTACTTAGAAACATAAAAAATACCTGAAAACGTAACGTGATGTTACAACCTCCCTACCATAAGATCTTTCTGCCCCCAGAAAGCCTATGAAGAAGCCTCCACGTCAAAAAGATGAGGCCACTGCTCCCTTATTAGTGCCTCCCTTTCCCACGTCTCATGAGAATCAGAACCATGCTGCCATAGCACACGAACCAGAGGTATCGTTCTCCCACGAAGCACCTTGGTCTCAGAATCAACAACCTTGACTGGTCATTCAATCACAGATAAATCTGGTTCAATCTAAAGATCACTCCAGCTCAAAACATGAGATGGATCCGAGAGATACTTTCGCAGCTGCGATACATGGAATACATTATGTATCGACGTCAGCTGTGGTGGTAGAGCTAGACGGTAAACAACTTTCCCTACAAGACCAACAACCTCGAAAGGTCCCACAAAACGAGGAGCAAATTTCCCTTGCCTCCCAAGCCGTTGATGACCTAATCGGGGTGAAACCTTCAAGAACACCTGGTCACCAACTGAGAACTCTAAAGGTTTACAGCGACGATCAGCATACGACTTGTACCGGCTCTGTGCTGACAACATTCTCTGACGAATCAACTGGATCTTAGCTGTCGTCTCTTGGACCAAACTCGGTCCTACCAAGGAACTTTCACCAATCTCTGACCAACATAAATGAGATTTACAAGGATGACCATATAATGCTTCAAAAGGAGCCATTTTGATCGCAGACTGGTAACTGTTATAAGAAAACTCAACTAGCCCCAGATGATCATCCCAAAACCCACCAAAGTCGAGAACACATGCGCGGAGCATATCCTAAAGGATCTGAATAACTCTCTCTGTCTGGCCATCTGACTATGGATGGTTGGCCGTGCTCAAACGGACCTGAGATCCCAGCGCCTCCTGAAGGCCTCTCCAAAAGCGAGAAGTAAACCGATGATCCCTATCAGAGACTATAGCAGATGGAACTCCGTGCAAACGAACAACTTCTTTCACGTAGATATTTCCCAACTCCTCAACTTTGGTTGTATCTCGAATAGGTATAAAGTGAGCCGACTTGGTCAGTCTGTCGATCACGACCCATATCGTGTTCTTCTTCCTCTGGGTTTGAGGTAACCCAACCACAAAGTCCATAGAGATTTCATCCCACTTCCATGTAGGAACTGGAAGTGGTTGAAGCAAACCCGAAGGTTTCTGGTGCTCGACTTTCACCTGTTGGCATGTATAGCAACGAGATACAAACTCAGCAATGTCTCGTCTCATACCTAGCCACCAGAACTGTCGTCGCATATCATAGAACATCTTCATGGTTCCTGGGTGTACAGCCCACTGAGAGTTATGGCAACCCCCTATCACATCCTTCCTTGCCGCTAACGGCACAACGTAACGGTTTCGATAACACAGAACACCCTCTTTGGAGAACGACCACTGAGTGTCGGTCTCCCCACCATAAAGAGAGTCCCTAATGCTATGAAATTCATCATCCAGTTGCTGTTCCTGAAGAATTAACTCGAGAAGAGCAGATGTCAACTGGACACTGGCTAAAGAAACTTTATTCCCTTTCCATTGAACTCCAATATGCAACTGAGCAAAAAGAGCCATCAAACTCCACTCTTCTGAAGATTTTTTCACAGCCTGAGATGGAAGTTTCCTGCTTAACGCATCTGCAACTACATTCCCTTTCCTCGGGGTATAGGCAATGTCAAAGTCGAAAGATTGCAGGTACTCCACCCAATGCCTTTGGCGGAGGTTCAAATCTTTTTGAGAGAAGATATAACTCAAGCTCTTGTGGTCTGAATACAAAGTAAACCTTTCTCCATAAAGGTAATGTCGTGCATTACAACTGCAAGTTCAAGGTCATGGGTAGGATAGTTCTTCTCATGAGGCTTAAGCTGACGAGACCTATAGGCAACAACATGATTACCCTGCATGAGAACACATCCCAAACCTGAACCCGATGCATCACAGAAGACCACATAACCTATCCCCGCCTCAGGAAACACCGGCGCAGTAGTCAAAAGACGCTTTAGCTTAACAAAAGAACTCTGACATTTATCATTCCAGGAAAACTTCACTCCCTTTCGAGTCAGAGCAGTCATTGGAGAAGCTAACTTTGAGAAGTCTTTAACAAACCGGCGATAATATCCTGCTAAGCCCAAGAAGCTCCGAATCTCGAAAACATTTTGTGGTTGTTCCCAAGTCATAACAGCCCTCACCTTCTCAGGATCAACTGATATTCCTTGTTCTGACACCACATGTCCCAAGAATTTCACTTCCTGAATCCAGAAATCGCACTTCGAAAGCTTGGCATAAAGTCGGTGATTCCTTAGAAGACTCAGAACTGTTCTCAGATGATGCACATGATCCTCCTCAGACTTGGAGTAGACAAGAATGTCTTCCACAAAGACTACCACGAAATTATCTAGATACTCACGAAAAACCTTATTCATCAAAGCCATGAAAACTGCAGGAGCGTTTGTTAGGCCCGAAGGGCATAACAAGGTACTCATAATGGCCATACCTACTCCGAAAAACGGTCTTATAAATGTTAGATTCTTTTATCCTCAATTGATGGTAACCCGATCGAAGATCAATTTTTGAAAACCACTTTGTCCCTTTCAATTGATCAAACAAATCATCAATTCGTGGTAACGGATATTTGTTCTTTATCGTAACTCGATTGAGCTTTCGCTAATCAACACATAAGCGAAGAGAACCATCAGCCTTCTTGGCGAAGAGAACTGGAGTTGCCCAAGGGGACACACTCGGGCGTATAAAACCTTTATCAAGAAGATCGTCTAACTGAAACTTCAGTTCTTTTAGTTCTGCTAGAGCCATTCGGTAAGAGGGAATAGAAACCGGTTGAGTACCAGACATTAAGTCAATAGAGAAATCAACCTCTCTTACAGGTGGCAAACCAGAGAAGTCAGAAGGAAACATGTCGGGAAACTCAGCGACGACTGGAGGGAGATCACTACACATTGAATCTCTCTCCAGATCAAATGCGAACACTGATATAACTTTCCCCAACTCTGGATAAGAGGGTTCGGCTCTGCTTGACCTTGGGTCCCATTCTCCTTGAAAAATGAGAGACACACCACTGGGTGTAGTAAGGTAGACTCGTCGTAGATAACAATCAATCCGGGCTTTATTGGCAATGAGCCAATCCATCCCAAATATGACGTCAAAAGATTTCATGTCAAGAACCAAGAAACTCCAAGCATGATCAACATCTGATAGAGAGAAGCCACAAGCAGGACTACGAAGACCCTTCTCTCTCATTGTACCAAGGGGTGTAGTAATATCCATCGCACAAGGTAGAAGTTCCATAGGTAGATTAAGTAGATTAACAATATGGGTTGAAATAAAAGAGTGAGATGCTCCAGTATCAAAAAGAGCTGTCGCTAAAGATGAAGCTATAGTAATGGTACCTCTCACAGTTGCAGGACCTGCATCAGCTACCTCTGGCGACTCATCCACTGCGTGAAGAAGCTTCGTTCCGGATGCCTGTGGCTGGAACCCTTTTGTACGTGAAGCATTTGATTGCCCCACAGTATTTGGAGGTGCTGATGATCCTGTTCCACTACGTGGAGTAGAGAAGTGATGGAAGAATCTCTGTAAGTGCCTTAAACGTTCGCAGGAGCTACAATTCTTGGGTGCCTCAGTGCAAACCCTCTTAGAATGTCCTGGTTTTCCACACTGATAGCAAGTCAAAGAAGCCCTTTCTGGTGCTATCGGAGGTCTGGAATGACTCTGTTGTCGAGAACTGCTATGAGAAACGTCACGCTTTCGTTTTCCTTTAAAGGAGGAACCAACACTGCCATTAGGAGGGAAAAAAACCTCCTTCAACCCTGACTTTCCTGCCAAGTCCATCTCAACCATCATTGCCCTATCCAACACATCAGCATAAGTGGGTAGCTTCAGTAGGAAAACCTGAGAACGGATATCTGATCGAAGTCCCAACTCGAATCGTCGAACCTTCATCCTCTCATTAGATACGATCTCTGGAGCAAACTGTACCAGCTCAGAAAAACGATTTGAGTACTCAGTCACGGTTTTGTTGGCCTGCTCAAGCTTGAAAAACTCCACAGCCTTGGCCAACACCATTGATTCTGGATGGAACTGGTTAGTGAAAAGAACCCTAAAGTCTTTCCACTCCAAACCCTCATGTTTCCCAGCCGTCACCATTGTGTCCCACTATCTCTTACTTGGTCCCTCAAGCACGAAGGTGACACACTTCACCTTGATCACATCAGGTGTCTCCAAAAACCAAAACAGACGTTCAATCTTACTCAGCCATTCCTCAA
Organism: Viscum album; assembly: GCA_963277665.1. NCBI lineage: Eukaryota > Viridiplantae > Streptophyta > Magnoliopsida > Santalales > Viscaceae > Viscum > Viscum album. Next base: position 881,243,248 of record OY728143.1, on the reverse strand, counting down.
CATGTTGAGGGTCAGTGGAGCCTTTGAAAACTGGTGGCTTCTGGCGTATGAACTCTTGAGAACGACTTCGGAGAACATCACTATGAGGATCTATAGCTGGAGTCTGAACAGGAACTAGAGGTGGTGCATGTCCCAGAGCTTGGACAGTGCGAACAATCACCTCAACCAGACTTGGATCCACAATAGGACTCGCTTGCTGAGATTCAGCAGCAGCCTCTTTTTGGATCTTATTCCCACGTCTTCTCGGAGGCATGTTGCTACACAACACAAAAAGACATTTGATTAACACTCAAACAGAGTAACAAGGAAAACTATTCTTAACGAAGGGATTAACAAGATTTGGATTCCACTCTATCCAAATCAAAACAGGGAAAATACTAGAACTAATCCACAAGTCGTATTTCCCTAACCAACCCTGGTGACTTAAGGTTCATTGTGGTGAGAGCTGACCAGACACTCAATCACAACTACCTCCTAAGTCCCGACAAGAATACTCAAATGCATACTGTCATCAAGGCAAGATGCTGAACCTCCTCTGATACCATTTTGTCACGAACCAGCCCGGATACCCTGGTAACCCGATAACTGAGCCGACCCTGACATAGCCCGAAGGGCGTTCCCGATCCCCACGGGTTGGCGACTAGCACCTGGCATCGTACAACATACAAGTGGGAATGATTTTGCCAAAAGAATGCGGAAGCAAAAGAGAACAAAGCAGTATGCATAACATAAGAAACTCCACTGGGAGTGATGTACCATAATACAAAGAGGCATAAAAAGCCCACAGTACTACAACCCAAGTACTAAAAATGGGAAAACAGCCCCAAGGTCCCTAAGGACACAATTCACCAAGTGAGGATCAACAACTGGATCCTCCTCCAAGAGATTCCTTCCTTTTGCTCGAGCCTGGAAGAAGGAAATCTACAAACACCCGAAGACAAAAGTAGGGTGTGAGCCTAAGTCCAGTAGGATACCACCAAGGATTCCGTAACAGATGCCAAAAAATAGATTATCCAAAGAAAAGCTTTCAATTTTCAAATAAACAGGTTTGTCAATCCCAAAAGCATATTTAAACAAAACATGCTATACATTTTCAAATGATGGAAATAAACATTTTAAGCAATGCTTTAACAAATGATGGAATATTTCTAAAACAATGGCTAAGCAAAACATTTATGTAAAACAGTTTATATAAATTCACCAGGCATGTAAGGCAGTTCAAAAGCATTGACATACATTTATATTGCCCATATAAATAAACAAGCGAGCAATATGGTCATCTGCCAAAAGGTACGATAGTATTAACCAACTATAGGATTCTACACTCTCTATGTGAACTCAGCAAAATGTGTATACACACGTTCCTATGACACTGGCCAAAGGAGACTCGTCACCAACCCGTCGGGGTTGTGACCCGCCGCAAGTATGTTTTAGAACGTTGTCGTAGCGTAGAGTGTATCCAAATAACTCACTAACTACCTAAGGCTTGCATGCACTCTTATATGATGGGCGGACTATTTTAAGAATGCTTAAAATACAATCAATCCCATTCCTTCATTTCAAAAGTACCAATTCCATTTTATTTAAAACCAAAACATGTTTTATTCAAAACATGCCTTTCCACAAGATAAAACTAATGAGTTTCTATCAAATAATTTTAAGCCATTTTCATAAGTTTGAAATCCATTCAAATCAATTCCATCACTACACAATTCATTTCCACAATTAAATTCAACAATTTAATTGAAATCATTTCCATCAAATTCACAATTTAAATTAAACAATTTAAATTGGCCAATTCCCATAAACACACCCAATTCAATGGAATTGAAGTTTTTCCCAAATTTCTATGCCAAAACCATTTCAAATATCTCAATTCAATGGAATCGAGTTTTTATCAATTTAATTGAAAACAAATTTGAGCAATTGGATTTAAATCAACAATTGAAGTAAATCAAGCAAATACAATGATAATCAATCTGGCAAGTCGGGACGGAACCACCTACCTCAAAGGTTTTGACCAAAACCACAACGGTCGAGAACGCTAAAAAAAACCGGGTTTCTTCTTCAAGAACCCGCCTTAGATCTCTTCTTCTAGAAAGATCAAGACGAAATCTCATCAAATTTGGTACCACACACTTAGATCTACCCATAACGGGCGTAGATCTAAGAAACCGAGAGAAGAGGAGAAGTAGATCTAAGTAGATCTAAGAAACCGATCAAGAACGATGAAGAACGATCACATACCTTAAGAATCCGGCTTCGATTCACCAAGAGGAGCCTTTGGATCGCCTCCGGAACGATGAGAGAACCTTCTCTGACCTTAGGAGAAGACAAATCCCGAGTTAGGGCCGATTAGGAGGAAAAACGAGACTTAAAAGCAAAACCGAGCGAGATCCACAATTTAAGGATCTCATTTAAGTGGTCGCACGGTTTGGCAAACCGTGCGCTAATCGTGTGTGAGTTACTGCCTCGGCCACCCTTCTGGCACGGTTTGGCCGCACGGTTAGACAAACCGTGCGCCGCCCGTGCGGAAGCTACTGTCCAGGTTTCAAGGTTGGCACGGTTTGGTCGCACGGTTTGGTCGCACGGTTTGTCAAACCATGCGCAAACCGTGCACAACACACTGACCTTTATCTTTCCTCAAAAATTCACCCAAACGCTCCCCAAGCCTTTACTCCAAAACGAAGGTACTTAGAAACATCAAAAATACCTGAAAACGTAACGTGCTGTTACATGACTGAATCAACCTTTTCACCAACACTTTCAAGACCTTTTTCAACTTTTGAATGCGATATTTGTTAACCTGCCTGATTTTTATCATTCTTTGAAATTTCAACTCTTTCCACAATCTTTTCCTTTGAGTTTTCTCGAACTTTCTGCACAAATTTTTTGAAGTTGAATTTGAATTTGTTCAATTCCTTTTCACCCTCTATCAACTTTTGTTGAACAATTTTAATTCCCTCATTTTCTTTAACCTTCTCTTTCGTATCAACTTTCAAAATCTTCTCTTCAGTGAACAACTTCTTCAAGTTATCAATCTCATTCGTCAGCCTTTACTCCTCTTTCAACATGAATGGGATCATTGTTTTGATGATTGATTGTCTTTAAATTCTTGTCCTCTTTCTCCAATTTTGAGTTCTTTGAAATACATTCTTTGAGTTCTCGCTTTAACATGAACTTTGTTTCTGTTTCTTCCTCACTTTTAACATTGCTGCTTTCATCACTAGTGAATTCTTCCTCATTCACTTCTGCAATCAGCAAATTTTCATCAACTTCACCGGAAGTCTCAACTTCCCCTTCATCCTCACAACTATCCTCACCTTCAAATTTTGATAAAAATTTTCTCTTCTTGGGTTTAGAGAGGTTCTTACCTTTTTCCTTTGAAGAAAACTTTGATTTGTCGAATTTTGAAGCTTTCTTCTTTGAGAATATCTCATCCTTATTCTTGTAATCTTCTTCTTTCAACTTAAGACAATTTGTTGTGAAATGTCCTATAGCTCCCCACTTGAAACACTGAAGTGTTAGCTTTCATTGAAACTTTCCTTTGCCTCTTTTCACACCGCTTGAAACGAATGACGTGTTTATCAAATTTCATTTCGACATCTTCATCTTAATGAGATCCGCTTCTTCTAAAATTGCTTCTTTCCTACTTTTCTCTTGTTTCAAAGCATTAAAGGATATTTCCCTATCAACTTTGCCCATCTTCTTAAAAACACTCTTTTCCTCATTTCATAAGCAATCAAAAAGCTATGCAAGTCATCCAATGGAAGTGTATCTGGATCACAGTCTTCGAGTGACGAAACCTTTGCATCAAATTTATCTAACAAGATACGTAGTATTTTCCAACAACTATAGTCTTTCAGCTTCTCATCAAAACCTCTATTGGTGCTCTCAATTTTATTAACTCGAGTGTAGAAGTCTTTCACTATTTCATCATCATTCATTTTGAGATACCCATATTCAATCTCCAAACTTGTAATTTGGCTTGCTTCAATTTCGCATTACCTTGATAAACGTGTTGGAGTCTGTATTCCACATCGGACTTGTGGTCCGATGTGGTCCTTTTCATTCATTATAAAAGAATGCCTCCGCCTCACTTTGAGGTAAGGAGTCAAGTGGGTTTTCTCAACCTACATGGTATCAGGGGGATCTTAATCCCGACCCCCCTTCCATCTATTTTTTTTTTCTATTCCGCTCTAGGGTTAAATATTTTTTTTTCTCCCCCACGGGGGGCGGCGGCTTCCATGGCCTACGAGCCTGAGTATTTCCCGTCTGTCCCCCTGTGGCGGATCTCTCCCGGCGCCAGGCCCCGCCTTCACTGAGGCTTCCCTCGCGCCGGCCCGACGACCCATCCCGGCGGCTCCCTGTGCTTCGTCCGGCACTGCTCCGCTGCTCCGTCGACGGTGTCCCCTCTCCTGCGCGGATCTCTCCCGCTGTCCGCCCGCGGCCTCTCCAGCGCCCCTCCACGGATCCGCTGCGACACGTCCCGGCGAGTCCCGGCCCCTGCGCACAACCTTCCGCCGACATCCCCCTCCTGGCGGTTTCCCCTCTCCGCTCTTCCCGACTCCCCGCTTCGGCCGGGACCCACTTCCGCAACTCCCGGCGCGCAGAACGGTTTCTCCCGCTTCGCCCGCCCGAACTGCCCGCCTATTCCTCGCACCGGCTCCCGCTTCTCCAGGCGCCTGAACCGGTCAGCTTCACCTCTCCCGCTATGCACAAACCACCCTCTCCGGCGGTCCTGTGCGCGCAGCGCCTCAGGCGGTTCCCCGACGCCCCGCTCCTCCAGCCGCGCCTCCAAGACGCGGCTCCCGGCGCCCTCGCCCCGGCGCCTCCGACAGCCGACCTCCAATTCCTGCCGGCTCTTCCAGCAGCCGACCTCCATCCCTGCCGGTTCCTCCAGAAGCCGGCCCTCTACCTTCGACGCGACACCGTACCGGACCGCTGCTCCTCCTGTGCGAGACTTCCGACGGACCAGGTTCCCCGTCCGCTGCTCTCCCTCCCTGCCGGCCTCCTCCTGCAAGGCAGCCCTCCCTCCGACCGGATTCATCTGCTCCCTTTCGGCACCTCCTGCGGAATCCCCGCCTCGCCGGCATCTTCCGGCATCTTTCCGGCAGCCGCATCTCTGTCCGCCAGCACGCCCATGCGCTGGCGCAGCTGCTCGACCATCTTGGATTCGGGCCCGTTGGCGCCGCCAGATCCCGCAACAATTCTGCGGTATCCCCGCCTCCCGTCGCCGGCCCTGCAAGTGCGGTTTTCCCGGTGCTAGTTTGGATTTCTCGGCGTTTCATCGTCCGACCCCACTAGTGCGGCATTCCTGGCGTTCCGTCAACCGGTCGGTCTGAGTGGTTTTTTCTGCTATGCCCGCAACCTCATCCATCCATCATTCTGAGGGGGAGCTGCGATCGTGAGGGGGAACATCAGTCTTGCAGCCTTTTATTTTTATTTTATTTCGTCTTGTTTTGTCATATGTCCAGCTTGAGGGGGAGTGTTTGCCGCCCGTTGTTTGATTTGTTTTTTCTTTATGTGTCCAAGCTAGGTTCACCTAACTTGAGGGGGAGTGTTGGAGTCTGTATCCCACATCGGACTTGTGGTCCGATGTGGTCCTTTTCATTCATTATAAAAGAATGCCTCCGCCTCGATTTGAGGTAAGGAGGCAAGGGGGTTTCTCAACCTACAAAACGTTTCCCAATTTATCCCAGAGGCCTTTTGATGTCATAATCTTTTTAACTTTGAGAATCTTCTTTTTTGAAAGGGACGCTAGGATGACATTCCGAGCACGTCCATCATGTTCCTAATTCTTCTTATCTAGCTGTTGTCATAGCAACACCTTCATTACGAGGAACAAAACCATCGGTAACAGCCTTCAATATATCTAGACCGACTAATAACAAGTGTGACAACATCCGATCTTTCCATATATAATAATTCTTCCCATCGAAAGTGGGAATCCCCTTGTTATTCATTGGATTAATGCGATCCATGTCTTACACAAAAATTCAGAACTTGAAACTCCAAACACAGAGAAACCTCTTTTCACAAAACTCCAAACAACTGATAGTCTTTGAAGGAAACTTAGGATGTTCTGATACCAATTGAAAAGGACTCACAAGATCATTGAGAATTCACTAGGGGGGGTGAATCAATGAATTCACTTGTGAATTCAGTTTCTTTTTAAGTTTCTTTCAAAACAATCTTCAACACCTGTTAAAGTGAATGACTAGATCGCTTTCACCCACACCAATGCAAAAACACAACAGACACAACAAATTTTTACAAGGTTCACCACTCAAAACAAACAACTCCATCCTTGGCATGATCCGGTAAAACCCGTGATCACACGATCCACTAGAATCATCATGTTGGATACAATGAGCAGAGTTTATCCTTGAACTCATAATATACAAAATGTCTCTCGATTTGTGTAAAGTGCTCCAGCATAAACAAAGATAATCAATTTTCAGTAGAAACAACAAACTGATTCTTCAACCAAATGATCTCCAAGTTGTTGTTGTGCTTTTTCTTTCGCACTTCTCACACTCACACTGGAATTTAAAAATGGTGAGTGAACCTTTTTTTCCCTTTTCTTCTACTTTTCCTCTATTCCTATACTTCTCTTCCTCTTTTGTTCTTAAAAAATACACTTGTACAGTGGCAGCAAAAAATAATCTACTGCACCAACACTGATCGTCATTCTTCAAATTTGAATTTCAAATTCAAAATTCAAACAAGTAACTTCCTTCAACTACTTCTCAACTTCTTATCTTTCAAATTCGAGCCCTCGGATCATCTTTTGATTTATTTAAGAGACTTTTCGGATTGAGTTTTGATCCCCCCTGAGTCATCCATGTTGCAATGAGAGAGTTTCATGCGTTTTTTTTTTTCAACTGCCTCTCCAGTCCGTCATACTCAATTTTGGGAAAAGTAAGTAACCCTGCTTATCATAGATTTAATTTTACGTATTAAAAATTTAATCTTATGCATCAAAAATTTAATCTTACATATCAAAGTAGATTTTACATATTGAAGATTTAATCTTGCGTATCAAAGATTTAATTTAGCTATGTATTATAGATTTAAAACTTGCGTATCGAAATACTGCACCATTTTTCAGACCCTGCCCGCTCACCACCGAACACCTCCAAACTACATCCGAACATTTCCAGAGTTTCTAACAGCCTTCACCTCACATGGTAAACTTTATTTTATGTGATTTTGAACATGATTTATTTATTGATAACAAAAACCAACACAAAAACATATCGAGTCCATTCTCTTCACATCTTTTCTCCCCTTTGACGAACAATCATAATTTAAGGGATTCTTCCTTAATTAGCTCTTGGTCACAACAGTTTTTGTGGTATTTTATTTACAAGTCATTGGTGACAATTGTCTTCATGATAAAGATGAAATATATTTGAAAAAAATCATAATTTCTTCCAATTTATGAGTTAAATATGTACATATTTTTCATTGAAAACTCTTGAAACTCTCAGTTTTGTGATTGCACTTTTTTATTTAATGGATGTGGATTCTGGATTTGTGAAATCACTCAATCATTCTGTATGTTTATCAAATGTCTTCTTGCAGCATCTATATCATCTGCAGTTGTTACACTGGAGTCGATTGAAATTTTTAACATCCATGAGTGGCTTAATACCAAACCTACGGTTTATTTTCTTTGCCAAGGGGAGAACAAGACAATCTTGCCTGATGTTACAGATTCCCATGTCCCGTATAATTTCTCGGGTGAAGAATCTTGGCAGGTTAGCAGTGAATTCAATAGTTGTAAATCTAAAAGTAGCATTATCCTGCTCTCTTGTTCATGGATTCATCTGCAAAGATCATAGATGCATGCATGCCCCCCCCCCCCCCCCCCCCCCAAAAAAAAAAAAAAAAAAAAAATCACAGGATAGGCTAATGCTGTTTTCTTGTCTTGGTTGTTTATTGAAGTCTCCTGCTTGCTTGTCTGCTAGCTAACCAAGTTAGTCGGCGAAATCTAAAGTACTTGCCTGTCTTCATGATTGATGCTGTGTCCATATACTCTTTTTTTGAGGGCATATATGGATGCATGTCTATTTATATGATAGGTATTTTCTTCTGAATCACACTTTCCTCTTACCAAACCATTGTCAGTTTTGTTTTGGCTGATCTGATATCCATGTCTTCGTGTTAAACCTTGTGCCCATCTGTTCTGAAAGGTATTTTGTAACTTTTCAAGGATGCTTTCTGTTTTCTGTTAATGGAAAAAGAAAAAATCCCCTTCAATATATATATTAAATGATTTGAAGTTGAACTCAGTGTGGGATATATTGTAGAGTTGTATTTTTTAAATATTTTTTTTAGAAATACCACGTAATCATCTGTGTTTTGTGGATTTGCATAGCCATGCTGACAGCTGAATTAATTAGAATCAAAATTTTCCTTAGCAATTAACCCGTGTTTATTTATTGTCCCAGCCTTTAACAGAATTCTCAAATAGGAAGTGCAAGAGATGTGGTTTCTATGAGCATGATACCTTTAAACTGGATGATGTATTTGATCAGTGGGAGCTGTGCCCTTTCAATTTTAAAGCCCCCCGTGGGGTTTATACTCGCTTCAAAGCCAAGGAATTCAATGCTACATTTTTGTGCCCGGATTGTCGGACCTTTGAAAATGGTGAGCTGCTTCATGCCCCGTTTTTCGGAATAAATGCTGCCTTCTTTTTTTAACCCATTTTATGCGTCATTTCATACGACACAATAGGTTCGTCATGGATGTCAAATTTGCTGGCTAGTTGTAAGAAGAGCCTGTTTTTTGATACGGGTCAAAATTAAAAAGCCCTGTTCATTTTTCATGCGGGTCGGACAATCCGGTTTTTGTAAAGTTTAATTAAAAAATTACTCTAATTGACCTATTTAATTTAATATCTTGTAGTGTTCAGGTCATGAAATTATGCATTTTTCATGGAAATTTTTAGGTCAAAATCAGGAGAGTGAGTCAGGTGGTGGTGGTGGTGGAAGGGGAATGGTGATTGTGGTGGGTGCTTTTGTTTCATTCATATTGGTTATTGGAGTGGTGGGTGTGTACAAGTACTGGCAACGAAGAAAGCGGGCGCAAGATCAGGCTCGATTCATCAAGCTGTTCGAAGATGGTGATGATATTGAGGATGAATTGGGCTTGGGTCATGTAATCTGACAACATTTAACTTCATTATCACGGTTTTTTGTTTAAAAAAAAAGTGTTGGTGAATTCCAAGCTTCCACTTGTGTATGATTGAAAACAAAATGGTTGCACCAACCAAAACCCTAACATAAAAGCATAACATCTTTCGACACTTGAAAAATCATAATATAGAATCCCAACATCCCTGACCTTAAATCTGTAGAGTATGGTGTTTTTTCTTAAAATCCCTAAAACCCCACAAGTTGTTTTATGTAAATGTGAATCCAGCAACGACTATATAAGTCATATGGGTTTCTTTCTCTCTGTGTTCGTCATTTGCAACCTTTACATGTCTCTTCCATCTTGTGCAATAACCTCCTTTGTGGTGGTGTGCCTTTAGTGGCTCTAAACTTGGTTTTAGAGTTGTAGGTTCAGTCTAAAGCCCTATCCTGTTACGGAATCGTTGGGAGTCACAACGACATAAAAGAGAAAAATGAAAGAAAGAAAGCAACAAGAACATGGCGATTTACGTGGTTTGGGAATAATCCCTATGTCCACGAGAGAGGCAGAATTTCACTATTTGAGAACACAAAATTACAGAGGATTTTTTCAGTAGTAATCGTAGCCCGAAAAAGGGCTATAAAATGGAGAAGACGATCATTGTTCGAAAAGTAAGTCCGCGTTGCTACAGTGAACGACGACCAGCTTTGTCAAAAGCGCTACAATGGCTGCTGGCTGGAGAAGTCAAAAGTGCTACAATCCAGTTGACCCCGAAGTCCGCACTGCTACAGTGCCTGTTGCTCAACATTGCTACAGTGTCAGCATTGCTACAGTTCCAAAAAATTGGACCGGAGCCTTCGGCCCCCGGACCCCTGGAGTAGGGGCGTGTTGCCCCCGCAACCCCCAACGAGCTCACCGCGAAGCTCAACCCATGACAGTTGCAGTCTACAAGCATTCGGTCCAACCGGATCGGGCTGCACCAATCTAACAATCTCCCCACTTGGAGCCTGATCCACTGCATTGCTATGCTTCGATGCAACTGATGAAGACAACTTACTTAATCTGAGTTCTTCATCTTCTTCACTCACCAGTGCGCATGCTTTCCATTCACAGATTCATGAAATACAAACTGTTTTCCTTTTGTGCTCCCATCAGGTCCTCCATCATTTCGCATCTCATCCTCCGTTCATTAGTGGAGACCAACAGAGGCACAACAGTGCCTCAACTTCTGTATCACCATAGGCTTTGTCAACATGTCCGCCAGATTGTTGATTCCACTAATCTTCTGCAAAGTCAGCAACCCATCCTGTATCAAACCTCTGATGAAATGGTACTTCAACTGAATGTGCTTCGTCCGGACATGAAACACTGGGTTCTTTGCAAGATGTATAGCACTCTGACTGTCACAGTGCAATACATTCTCCTCTTGCTTTCTTCCCAATTCATCCAAGAAGTTCTTCAGCCAAACCATCTCTTTCACAGCTTCTGTTACAACAATGTATTCTGTCTCTGTGGTGGATAAAGCCACCACCTTCTGCAATTGTGATATCCAACTTACCGCAGTTCCTCCACAGGTAAAAACATAACCCGTGGTACTCCTCCTGCTGTCGACATCGCCTCCAAGGTCATCATCCACATACCCCTACAATGAATTTCCTTTCCCAAAGCACAGAGATACCTCCTTGCTGCCCTTCAAATACATCAGTATCCACTTCACAGCTTCCCAATATTGTTTTCCAAGGTTAGCAATATACCTGCTCGCAACTCCCACTGCATGAGCGATATCAGGTTGAGTACAGACCATGACATACATCAGACTTCCGACAGCTGATGCGTATGGAACTCTTGCCATGTACTCAACCTCTTCTGCCGTCTTCGGTGATTGCTCCTTTGATAGTTTGAAATGGCTCGCTAGGGGAATAGAGTCTGCCTTTGCTTCCACCATACTGAATCTTCTCAAGACCTTCCCAATGTAATTAGTTTGTGACAACATTAATGTTTCAGCTGTGCGGTCTCTCTTGATCTTCATCCCCAGAATCTTGCCAGCTTCTCCAAGATCTTTCATTTCAAACTCCTCAGCCAATTGTCCTTTCAGCTCATTAATCCTCTACATACATGATCCTGCAATAAGCATGTCATCCACATACAGAAGCAATATAATGTATTCATCACCAAAGGACTTGATGTAGCAACACTGATCCATGCCACATCGTTTATATTCATTTTTAGACATAAATGAATCAAACTTCTTGTTCCACTGCCTCAATGCCTGTTTCAGTCCATATAAGCTCTTCTAGAGTTTGCACATCAGGTCTTCCTTTCCAGATTCTACATATCCCTCTGGCTGCTGCATGTATATATCTTCCTCCAAATCTCCATGAAGGAATGCAGTCTTGACATCAAGCTGCTCAAGGTGCAAATCCTCTGACGCCACAATGCTGAGAATCACCCGGATGGTGGTAAGCTTCACTACTGGTGAGAATATTTCCGTGAAATCCACTCCCTCCTGTTGGAAGCCTTTCACCACAAGCCTTGCCTTGAACCTCCTCTTGCCATCATGTTCTTCCTTCACCCGGTAGATCCACTTGTTCTGCAATGCTTTCTTTCCTGCTGGCAGGGATGTCAACTCCCAAGTGTTGTCATGCAATGAGGAAATCTCCTCCTTCATTGCCAGCTCCCACTTGCCTGACTCCTTCAACCGCATTGCCTCTTCAAAGCATTCTGGTTCTCCACCATCAGTCAATAATAGATAATGCAGGGATGGTGAATACCTTTGCACATGCCTTCTCACCCTTGTTGATCTCCTCAACTCTACTGGAGTAGTAGATTCCATCGGTTCGGATCTCTCATGCTCAGACACACCTTCAAGCTCCATTTGCTCTTTGCACTCTAATTCAATGTTCTCATTTTCATCATCATCTACGTGACGACCTTTGTACATGACACCTTCATTGAATACCACGTTCTGGCTCCTGATGACCATCTTCTTGTGATCATCCCAAAAGCCGTAACCAAACTCATCAGCACCATAACCAATAAAGAAACATGACTTGGACTTAGCATCAAGCTTGTCCCTTGAGTTAGCATCAATGTGTACATAAGCCAAACTGCCAAAGACTCTTACATGTGAGAGTTTTACCTCGTTACCAGACCAAAGCTCTTTGGGTAGACGTTCTCCCATTGGCACAAATGGACTCCTATTGATCAGATATGATGCCATGCTCACTGCATCAGCCCAGAAGGTTTTGGGCAACCTTGAGTGTAACCTCATACTTCTGGCACGTTCATTCAACGTCCTATTCATCTTCTTTGTCACACCATTTTGCTGTGGTGTTCCTGGGATCGTCTTCTCCCACCGAATTCCATTATCAGAACAGAATTCTATGAATTCTTGACTGCCATACTCTCCACCGTTGTCAGACCTTAAGCATTTCAGCTTAGCTCCTGACTCATTCTCTACCATGACCTTCCACTTTTGAAACATTTTAAACACATCAAACTTATTTTTCAGAAAGTAAACCCATACTTTCCTTGTTGAATCATCGATGAATGTCACATAGTATTGTGACCCTCCAAGGGAAAGTATTGGTGCAGGCCCCCAAACATCAGTGTGTACCAGGTCCAGCTTCCCGACCTTTGGTGTTCTGCCTCCTTTTGCAAAAGACACCTTCTTTTGCTTTCCGAAGATACAATCTTCACATAAGCCAACTTCCACTGACTTCACCTCCGGTAGCAGCCCTTTTGTTGCCAACACCTTCATCCCCTTCTCACTCATGTGGCCTAGCCTGTTGTTCCACAGTTGTGAATCTCCTACAACTTTGAGTGATGAAGCTATGTCTATGCAAGTTTCTGTCATGTTGTATAAGGTACCATTCTTTGCTCCCCGAGCTATGACCATAGCTCCTCAGGTGATCTTCCATGCACCACCAGTGAATGTGGTACTCAACCCTGTATCATCAAGTTGTCCAACAAAAATAAGGTTTATTCTCAAGCCAGAGATATACCTCACGTTTTCCAGAACCAGCAGACTCCCACTGTTGGTCTTGATCTGTGCATCTCCTTTCCCCACAATCTGCAAGGGCTCATCATCAGCAAGATGTACCTTGCCGAAATTTCCAGAAACGTAATTTTCCATAAATCCCTTCTCCGATGTAGAATGGAAAGACGCCCCAGAGTCTAAAATCGAAGACTCCATTGGGCTGTCCACGCTCAACAGCAGCACGTCATCAGTTCCTTCAGCTGCCGTATTTGCTCCACTGGTTTCAGGTCCCTTCCGGTTATCTCTGCACTCCTTCTTGACACGTCATTTCTTCCCGCATGTCCAGCAGGTAGGACCAGACCCCTTTGCCTTGTCTCTGCTCTTTCCTCTTGATTTCGATCGTCCTCTGCGATTGTCCCGCTGTGAGTACCTTCCTCTTCCTTCAACGTTCAAAGAAGAACCAGAGAATCTGCCTGATTCTCTTCTTCGAACATCCTTACTAAGGATTAGGTCCCGTATATTTTTCAGAGCCATCTTCGTATTCCCCGAAGTGCTGCTCACAGCTGTTACAGTTGCTTCCCAACTCTCTGGCAATGAAGATAGTAAAACCAGCGCACATACCTCATCACCAAGATCAATGTCCACTGATGACAACTGACTTATGATGGTATTGAATTCGTTGATATGATCTGCAACAGTTTTCCCTTCAACCATTTTCAGGTTGAACAATCGTCGTATCAAATGCACCTTGTTTTCCGCAGAAGGCTTCTCGTACATGTTTGCGAGGGCTTTCATTAGGTCCACCGTTGTCTTCTCATCTCTGATGTTGAACACCACGTTTTTGGCCAACGTCAGACGCACAACACCCAGAACCTGTCGATCTAGTAGCTTCCACTCCGACTTCTCCATATCCGCTGGCTTCACACCCAGAAGTGGCAAGTGCATCTTTTTCTGATAAAGATAATCCCCGATTTGCATCCTCTAGAAACTGAAATCAGTTCCATCGAAGCGATCGATCTTCACTTTGCCTTCATCCAGAGCCATCGTTGGAGAATTCCGAACTCACCCTCTGATACCAGTTGTTACGGAATCGTCGGGAGTCACAACGACATAAACGAGAAAAACGAAAGAAAGAAAGCAACAAGAACACAACGATTTACGTGGTTCAGGAATAATTCCTACGTCCACGGAAGAGGCAGAATTTCACTATTTGGGAGCACAAAGTTACAAAAGATTTTTTCAGTAGTAATCGTAGTCTGAAAAAGGGCTATAAAATGGAGAAGACGATCACTGTTCGAAAAGTAAGTTTGTGTCGCTATAGTGAACAACGACCAGCTTTGTCAAAAGTGCTACAGTGGCTGCCGGCTGAAGAAGTCAAAAGTGCTACAGTCCAGTTGACCCCGAAGTCCGCACTGCTACAGTGCCTGTCGGTGTCGGTCAGTTAACATTGCTACAGTGTCAGCATTGCTACAGTGCCAAAGAATTGGGTCGGGGGCCTTCGGCTCCCAGACCCCCAGAGCAGGGGTGCGTTGCCACCTGCAACCCCCAACGAGCTCACCGCGGAGCTCGACCCGCGACAGTTGTGGGCCACAAGCATTCGGTCCAACCGGATCGGGCTACACCAATCCAACATATCCCTTGTCACTAGGCATAACCATAATATAACTTTGATATCTTTACTCCTAGTCGATGGAGTACATACTCTCCAGTTGCCTATTGATGAGGACCCTTCACATCGTAAGTCTTTATATTTTAAGTCTTCTTGTTTAGGTTTCCCTTTGGGCCACTCTATGAGTGGAGTGCATGGTATTTCTGGGTTATAAGGATTAATGTCACTGTTTTCATCCATTAAAGTGACCAGGAGAGTGGAGGCTTTCAATACCCCACCCCTTATTCGGGTATGATTTTGGTAGCTGATAATGTTATCATTGTGTTTTTCATGGTGGACTTTGAGTTTTGGAATTACACGAAACTACAAAGGGTTGTTCCAGATATGGGTTTTCCCATATTATTCATATTCTTCATATACCAGGTAATCTTTTATGAACCTTTTTATCATCACTTCCTAAAAAGAAGATATCCTCAGTGTTATTCAACCTAATTCTAGTTTCAGCATGTTTCCTCTTCGAAATCCTCATCTTTGAAGATGAATGACTTTTATAAAATAGACTATCCACAAGGCCATAAAATTCATGTTACTAGCTTTCCTCTTAAATTCTTATAATAGATTTGGCCGACCCTTTAGTCTCTCCACCTTTCAAAACCTCAATCAAACCCTTTATTATTCAAAATTTTATAAAGATCATATTAGAGTTACTACCTTGAAGCAATCCCAGTACCAACAATAGAAGAAAGAAGTGAATGATGGATTACACCTATAATGACTATGGAGTAATCATACTTCCTCTTACACTTCATTGAAGAAAAGGGTTACCGAATGTTTCTAGACTTTTTTGTGTTTGATACTTATTATAAAAGTTATAAGTGTGCTTATGTAACATATGTTTACATAACTCTTAATGCAAGAATGTTGTTTATAAGGCTCCATCCAAATTAAAATAATTCTCTAGATGATCCACATATGGTGGATAATATGTATGTCCAACTCCATATATTTGAAGCAATGCCGCGTGGAGAAACATACAGAACATCTTTGCATCATGTTCAACACCATATTATGGGAGCACTACCACGTGGAGAAACATATATAACACCTTTGCATCATCAATGGTTTTCATAGTCTAGAATTACAACCTGGATCTCAACGTGAAGAAGAAAATGGAAGAAAATTTGCATCTAGAAGTAAAAGTATAACATATACATACATGCACTCTTATCACTAACTATTTTCGCCAACATGAATTAAAAAACATCCTTCCAAAAGCTTGAATTTCCATGTATGAGAAGACTGTGTAAGAGATTCGACTGATGCACTCAATATAGCCATTTTTTTCAATGCAAGAAAAAGGGAAGCATATATATGTCTTTCCAAACCGTGGAGCCCATGTGTGGATTACATTTATTTATTTATTCTCAAAGTCAACTGAATTCTAATGCATTTTTTCATTGCCCTCTTAATCTTTCAAAACGCTACATAACGAAGAGCTCATGTGTGGATTGCATTTTTTTTTTCAATCAAGAAGCCTATTATGATGATGAGAAATTATCAACATGTGTTGGAGGAGTACAGAAGAGATGTGTGAGCTGCTACTATCATAAATGGTAAAGGAAGTTTGAGGCTGCTGCTTGAAGAGCCTGGCTGGACCCATCCAAGGGTCCCATATATGAAGGATGATGTATTTAGTGTTTATACAATCTTGGATGAAGGACTGAGAAGGATGGAGTTGCATTTGAAGGAGCCTGAAGTTGTTGGAAGCAATATGGAATTTTGGTGTTCACTGAAAAATGGTTGCCTACTGATCGTATGACTTTGCTTGGCCCCATGACATGATCGTCTATCTTCATCGTACGACTTTACCGAAGATTGTGTGACTTTACCAAACGTCTGACTTCATTGTATGACTTCTAGGACATCGAATGACTTTTGCTCCATGTACGACTTCATTGGATTGTACGACTTCACTGTATGACTTTTGCACCTCAAGACTTCATCGCCAGACTTTGTGGAGCCGAGCATATGACTTTGGGAATTTCGTATGACTCTTGTGCCATAAGCATTCATCGTAAGAATTCATCATCAAACTTTGTGGAGCCGAGCGTATGACTTCACATGATTCCATATGACTTTAAAGTCATATGAAGTAATCACCCCCAACATAGAGTGTATGCCTGAATGGCCCGAAGGTCTTCATTTTTTATTCATTTTTGATAATCCCCCTTTTAAGGGTTGAAGGGGAACCCTTACATGGTCCGTAGGCTTCGTGACATTACAGGACCCGAAGGTCTTAAAAGAATTCATTATAAACTATGACTACTTGAAACTGTCCCTCCCCAACGTTTGCATCGTGATCAACATGGATTCAAAACATTATGATCAATCATGTGATCATGATTCAAGTTGAAAATAAGGACCAGATGAGGAAGAAAGATGGAATGCTTAGATTAGTATTCCACACCACAAATGAAGCTTCCACGTAAGTGCATAAAGCCATGTACACACAGAGTTGTTTTCAAATAGATTTAAATGCCACAGATTTCATGAAGCGATTGAAAAGGAAACACGAGGATGCTGGCTGAGTTTTAAATGGAGAAAATCATGGAGATCACAAACTAGAAAATATCTTTATTTTGAAAAAAAAACGAGATCGCTTGCCGCCACAAAAGGAGTTTCCATTATTCAAATATGGAATTATTATTCATGAATGTGAATATTTATTAAGCAGGAACCAAAAAAGAAGGTGCGAGAGAGAGACCCTGATATTGCTAAGCTATAAAAGAAGATCAATCGTGTATTGAAGGTTTTGAAATCAGCGCATTCAGGAAACACCTGTGCATTAAAGTAGGAGATGAGGCTGGTTGCATTCATGAATTCTTGTGCACCAAGAAGGTGAGAAGATGATCAACACTACAGTTGCACTTCTTATGTGAGCAAGGCGAAACAATCCTCAAAGAAGTGAGGATGTGTAAACTTGAAGAAGAACAAGGTTGACACACATTGCACCAAGAGACAGTGCAATTGAAGACCTATTCAAGGCGGAGTTTAAGAGGACCCTTGAAGAACTGTCGGGAGGCAGTATAAAGATCCCATTGGGAGGTGGACAAAAGATTTTCAGGAGATAACTTCAACATGCAGGATGCTAGTATAAAGAACCCATCCATAGGTGGCTGCAATGATCACTTAAAGACTAGACATTTGGGAGATTTTATGTTGGGTATTTTGGGAGTTTATCCATTACGATTTTTGGGAGATAGATTGTGACTGTACTCAAGTGATTTATAGTGGATAAACTAGGTCTCAAACACAACCTTAACCTGGCAAGGAGTAGGATTTCAAGTTTGAACCATGTAAATCCATGTATCTTATGCATTGTACATTATGAAAATTCGAGTAAGGCTGAGAGACAACAAGAGAAGTGGATTGAAGCTACAACTAGCTACATAGGTTGAATTAAGAAGGCTTATTCGTAAAAAGAAAAGGATTCACTGATTCACCCCTCCCTTCTCAGTGATCTCACCAGATCGGGACACTTCAAGTGATATCAAAGTGAAGGTTCCCTTTGAAAGATCCAACTGAGGTAGAGTCGTAGAGGATCTCATTTTTTTCAAAAGATGAGTGCCTATTTTTGACGGAAAAAAATTTCATGGATGGAAGAACCAAATGCTTTCATATCAGTTGTCACAAGGTCTTGAGGTTAGTGATGTTGTAACAATGAGATTTACTCCACTTTGAAGAGATGCTCCCATGACTCATGCTAACAAGAGAAATTTTAAAGTAGATGAGAAATCTAGAAATTCCATCCTTTCCTCTCCATCTGATAAAGTATACACCAAGATAATGATAATTAAAACTACTAAGGAGATGCGGGAAAAGCTGTAGAATATGTATGAAGGCAATGTGGAGATTAAGGAAGCCAAAATACATATTTGGAGATAAAAGTTGGAGGAAATCCATATGGATGATGAGAGTATTGACAATTATTTTACAAGGGTAAATGAAATTGTAATTCACATCAGGGGATTTGGTGATGCTTTGGAAGATTCAACTGTTGTTAAAAAACTGACAAGGAATTTCCCCGACATATTTGATCCAAAGATCTTTGCTTTAGAAGAAATTGGTGACTTGTCACTTGATGAGTTACATAATACACTCCTCAATTATGAGATGAGGAAAGCCTTGATATTTAAAAAGAAAGCGATGAAATAAATAACATTCAAAGCCATGAGAAAACTCAAGCTAAAGGAGAAGTGAGATGAACTAGTCTTAAATTTTGATAAGGATGAGGAAAGTGACGAAGAAAGAGTTGATGGACATAAGGTCATGTATTTTATCTCCAAGAACATTAGAAAAGAAAAAGGAAAATACAAAGGAATGCTTCCTCTTAAATGCTTTGGTTATAGAGGTGTTGGGAATTTTTCAATTGAATATCCAAAGAAGAAGAAATTTGATGAATCTGAAAGTGATGATGAACAAAAGGAATTTTCTAAAAGAAGATCTTGAAAAATATGAAAAGATGACTATGGAAAGACGAAGAAGTTATTAGGAAAGTATAGAGGAAACTTGATGAGCAGGGAAAAAGTAACGAGCCTTCAATACATAATGAGTCTGATGATGAAGGAATCTCTTAAAATTATAGAACCTTCATTGCTAAGGTTGAAAGAATAGAAGAAATTTCAGGCAGTGAAGAAGAAGAATGAGTTGGCTATATTGAATATATGTTAAGAGCTGAATTGGTGGATTTCCTTGAGAAAAATTTCAAGCTTAAGAAGAGAGTTAAAGTGTTGGAAAAAGAGAAAATAAGTGAGGATATGAAGGGAAGTGATCTCATAGAGTAGATCAAAATCTCCAAGGTGAAAATTGATGAAAAAGATACGATTCTAGAAGATCTTAATGAAAAACTAACTGCCAAGGAAGAAGAAATTTATGAGGCACAATCTAGGTTTCTTAAAGCTAAAAACACCTTGAAGACCATGGGAAAAGACTCTGAGAAAGCAATTGAGATCTAGGTTGAATTATCCAAGGTTGTTGAGAAAACCAGCCCTAAGAGAAAGGTACAAATTGTTTCTAAATACTCAAGTGATATTGAATCTACTTTTTTAATTGTATAGATTATGAGAACCAATATGAAGATGTTCGGGCTGAAGAAAGTTGTAAAAAATGTTCTCTTACAATAAGGAGAGGTGAATATGAATTGAGAAAGAAAGAACCCCCAAGAAAATGGAAAAAATGTTCGAAGATGCTTGGACAACAAACATATTTTTGTGAACATAATCATTAATATATAGAAAGATTTAGTTTCAATGGATATTACTGATGCAGTGGAGGTTTTTGACACAAAACCTATGAATTTTGGTACAATATGTATTCACCAAGAAACTCTCATGAACCAAAGGGGAGAAAACTTGAGAAGAAAAGAAGGAGCTATGTTAGAAGAATAATTACTCTTAGAAGGAAAAAGATTGAGGTTGGAAAATCTGCATGACATGTCCCTTAGGCTGCTAAAGTTGATAAAAACCAAAGATTAGGGAGGAGACCTGACCAATCTGGTCAAGGGTTTTCTTTTCCAAAGATGAAAGTGAAGAATGAACAAGGAAATTCTTGTGCTAAAGATAGGCAAGAAAAATAACAAGAGGAGGTGGTGTGTGAGAAGAATGAGCAAGTTGGACAGAGTTCAGAAGTTGGTTCATTGATGCTTCCATCTCAGCCCACAAAATGATGAAAAATAAAAGAAAAATATATGAGAAAGAATGTACATTCATTGCTTATAACAAGGAGTATCCACATAAATAGATTATTGAGAAGAAGGTGAACACTATGTAGCCTTTGAAGGCTCATGATTTAAAATCTGAAGGAGGAATCATGAAGAGCTCATCAAGAGAAAAAACTGAAAAGCATGGAGGAACCTGGTTGAGAGGTGATTCTCAACCTTGTTTCTATTATTAAGAAAGAATAAACTCCCTCCTTATTATATTTTATTTTACGTGTACTGACATGTGTTGGTCGGAGATTATGGAAGGAGGGGGGGGGGTGAATAACCCTTTTAAAAAATTAAAGCAGAATAAAAGATTAATTTCAAAATTAAATGATTTTGAAACAATTAAGTGAGAAATCGAATACGTGATAGTTGATAATTTTGATTCGAGTTTATAAAGAATATGTCAAAGTAAATAAAGCGTGGAAATGTTTGAATTGATATTATGCAAGTATGTGAGACGATGTTTTAATGATTCATTGCATAAATGTAAATAGGAGACAAACAAGGTTGATAAGGAGTTTGGCTAAACCACGACGTGTTCCCCTATATCTCCACCTACCAACTCGAGAGGTCAATTGTATAAACCCATTGGCCTCAATAGTGACCAATAACCCATCCCTCACAATTGTGGCTTGTGAGCATGCTCTTGAATGTTATCAGTCATCAACATGTCCTAAACTTTTGCTAAGTGTGAACCATTGGTAGGAGGAGGTTGAGGAAAGTGAGGTTCACTTTGGGAAAACCCTTTACACAGGAGCTCACAAATCTCTTGATGGAAAGAAGTACAATGGAGAATGAAGAGATTTGAGAGAGAAGGTTGGAGAGCTTTGAGGAGATTTGAGAACTTGAATGATCTTGAGGGGAGAGAGAGCTTTAGAGCTTCACTGTTGAATCGATCTTTGAGAGCACATTGGCAACCAATGTGAATCTTTAAGGGAGCAAGGAGAGTCTATTTATAGAATCTAAAAAGGATCGAGAAAGTTCTGGAAGTTTTAGGTACATCAAACCTGGAACGAGACGTCTATATGGTCTTTTTGAACATAATAAATGAGATCTCACTGGACGTTGCCCGATGTCACTGGATACCCGGTAGGTAAGGCTTGCTTCCATCATTACACCAGGTAGCTGGTTCACCTCATCGGGTAGCTGGTGCTACCTGCACAACATCTTTCACAACTAGAAATTGAACCATTTGTAATGAGGCAATTGCGACGAGGTTCTGTCGCAATTGACCCATCATTGAAAATAGTGTCGCAAATACATTTTTTTGTGACGGTCTGTTGCAAATAAAGATATTTGCAATGAGAATCTGTCCCATCACAAATAGTTTATTCGGGTTTTTAAAAAACCCCTTTCACGACAGGCCCGTCGCAAAAAACTAAAAAAAAATAAAAAAAAATTAATAAAATTCAATAAAATAATAATAATAATAATAATAAAATAATAAAATAATAAAATAATAAAATAATAAAATAATATATGGAATAATAATAATAATAAAATAATAATAATAATAATAAAAATAAAATAATAATAAGAAAAACTAATAAAATTATTAAAAATATAATTAAAATAATAAAATTTTAGAAAACACAATATTCACAACAATATAAAAAATAATAATAAAATAATATAATAAAATAATAAAATAATAATAATAATAAAAAATAATATAATAATAATAAATAAATAATATAATATAATAATAAAAATAATAAATAATATAATATAACAATAAAAATAATAAAATTTTAAATAACACAATATTCACAACAATATAAAAAACACACTATATAGAAATATAAATATATGGAATAATAAAAATATTACAAAAAAAATTTTACATTCAAATGTTTATCATAAAAAAGTAAACAAGTCACTGGGGGGGGGGTCATCTGGAAGAGCTGGAAGATGGAGCTCCATCCCTAAATAATGAGTGAAACGTCGCATGTACTCCATCGTCTGCTCGTGCTACTACTTCTGCCATCAAAAAATCTCTTCCTACTGCTGCTGATGCTGTCGACAAAGCTCTTCTTGCTCCCTACGCATACTCTCTATATGCTCACTTTGAACTCGCAGCTGCTCTTGATACTGTGCAGCAGATGATGATGACTCTCTATGAGCTCCTCTCGAGTTTCATGACGACATTGCCGTAGTACCATAATAAATCTCAGGCATCAATCGAGACCCAATACCAACAACTCGACCTTTCTTGAAGGCATACCGGGTCGCCTGCATCCATGCTGCCTCATCAAATATTGTTGCACTGGTCTGATCCTCGGTCTCGATCTGACTCTCAGTCTGTGTCTGAGACATCATGACCTCATATGACTCCTTCAATTGCTATTTAAAATTAAAATAGTTAAAATATTATTTACAGTCAATTTTAAAACTCAAAAAGAAATTATACTGACCACAATCTGACGCTGGCGATCACCTCTAATCTCTCGAATAACAGGATCATTTTACATCCTCCTATAAACGTCGAACTCCGTAATATTGGGCTATTCGACGGCCTATATGAATATAAAATAAACAATTTACATTTAAAGTTATATAAATTATTTAAAAAAAGGTACTTACCATATGTTCCATATGCATACTAAATGTACAACTACTAGCTTGATGTGTCACCTCCTGTCTCCCCCAGTTCTGTCGACCTATTGATGATCTCCTCTGAAAACGACCACCCATCTAGTGTGAATATAATTCATCCCAAACCTAAGATGAAATGTAATCAGGTCGGTGGGTGCAGCAAGACTGATCAAACTCTTTGATTCTTGATTTCCTCATTATTGTCCTCAAATTTTGCAAAAAATGACAGCAATGCTCATGCATACAACCCTCCCATGCCTCTCAAATAGCGTCACACATGCTATCATCGACGAAATATCATAAACCCTACAAATAATTAATAATACCAAGTTATAAATTAAATAAATTTTTAAATAAATATTATTTATTTACATACCATCCAATGATCGAACATGTGGTGTTGAACATCAATTGGAATCTGATCCCATGTAACTCATGCTCCAGAAAAATAATTCCGCAATATAGCACTCCCCTATCCAACAACTATATGTGAAAAGTTGTGAAAAAAGAGAACACATAATGAAACAATTAGTATATAAATAAATTAATGATAATTAATGAAAACTAACTAAAATACATAAGTAAACATGCCTCTACATGCGTGGATCGAAGCCAAGACGTGGAGGTCGCTCGGGGATAGGGTTGAGAATCATCACTCTCGCAAGACCACGATCCCTCCGAGTCGTCGCTGGACTGTCAGCAGTCTGAGGGTCAGATGATCCAATATCATACTCGTCACCAGGTAGATTAGCCCCCTCCAACTCACGAAATAGATCGGATTCCATCTGAAACACGAACTGATTGTTGTTAGCAAATAGTTGAAAATAACTATTATATATAGATTTATATTATATATGATTATAACCATCATTTAACTATGTCAATCTTCATCTCCATCCTCATCTTCATATATGGCAGTGTTAATATCTTCATATTCCTCCTCAGTATCATCAATTTCCATAGGAGTTTTAGTTTCATCATCTCTTGTTATTTCAAATTCATTTGTTACATCAATAACATAATCGCCACCATCAACCCTTAATCGTGAGGTGTCATCATCAATATTCGCGTCTCTTTGTGGAAAATATGGATTTAGAGTAGTCTCCTAAAAAATTTCAATTCCTTGCACTTTAGTAGAACCACATTCACTTTGAATAAACTGATTTTCCCGAGATTTCATTTTTATTATACTCCACTAATCACTCAACTCTCTTGAAGTAGCACAATAATTTGCATAATAAATTTGATGTGTCTGATGAGCCAGTAAAAATGATTCATTTACTACAAGAAGGATTTTATATTTAATATCAACGATTTCATGGCTTGGATGAACACGCAAGCCTCTCTCAATATCCAGCAACTGACATTTAAACATCATTATGTAATTTTATCTCAGATAACACAATTCAATTATTTCTTCCAGTATGTCATCAAAGTCAACTTCAATTTCTCTATGATGAGATCTTTTCAAGAAAACACAACTATTCATTGTTTTTTTATTCTCCATATACACATGTATGAAATCGAAAACCATTAACCACATATGAATTATAAGATTTAACCATTTTGGATGTTGGGTTATTCAATACACACAATCGATTATCAATTTTATCAGCATGCTGAGATACCTAAATTTTTTTAAAACAATTATCAATATAACAAGTAATAAATTTATTTTATATGTTAGACCATAAATAATTTATGTTACTAATTTTTGAAACCAGTAGGAAAAATTATTTTGTCGACGTTCTTCAAGAGAAGATGCTACAATTTGTGGAAACTATTTCTTGATATGATTATCATATAATTTACAAATAAAATAATATTAATTTATTATAGCAAAGATTATAGAATAAGTGATAGGAGCACTTAGTACAAATGATGTCATTTTTTCACAGTTGAGCAAAACATATGTATGAGCTATTTAATGTTCATCATTTAAAAGTCATCGTTCATGAACTCCACCAAAGCCAATTCCAAGCTGATTAAAAACTGATAACTGATTGTTCATTTCATCATCAACATTTCCCTCATTACGGACCATGCGGTTATAATTTGAGCGATATTCAGATAAAAAATAATGAGAGTAGAAAAAAATTCCTTCTGCAAATAAACTTATGCGATTGATCTTTCAACCGATGCTTTGTTACATACTTTTTCTTCAATTTTTACATGCATCTCTCGAATGGGTACATCCATCAAAAATGCATCAGACCTCCACATTTTTCTTCTTGTGACAAATGTAATATCAAATGTTCCATTGAGTTAAGGAAAGCCGGTGGGAATATTTTTTTTAGTTTACATAAAATTAAAACAACATATTCTTACAATCTACTTAGTGCATCATAGCCTGTTGTTGCCGCGCAAATGTCTCAGAAAAAATATGATATGTCTATTAGCGCATTCCAAATCATAGAATTCAATAAACCTCTTAATCCAATCGGTAGAATTTTTTCCATCATAACATGACAATCACAACTTTTTAATCTGGTAATATGACCATTTCTGACACATCTGGCCAAATTGGAAACATAACCATATGAAAGTCTCAAATCTGTAATCCACTAACAAAATAATAATTGAATTTCTTTAGAAATTGTATAAGCTGTTTTTGGCTTCATTAACTTCCGTGATTTGACATTTTCAAACAATTCAAGTTATGGTCGCTTGCAAATTTGGGAAAGATCTAATCGTTCCTTTAAATTATCTTTTCTCTTACGCGGTGTATCCAAAACTGTATAAAATATATTATCAAAACAATTCTTCTCAATATGCATGACATCCAATATGTGACAGACCAACAAATCAGACCAATATGACATATCAAAAAAATGTTATGTTTTATCCAATTGTGTTCTTTTCCAAAGCCATCAATTTTTTGTTGGTTTATAGTTGGTCCAAATATAATGAGAGGTAATGAAAAGACAAATGATTTTAACTCTATACCTAATATCATTGTTGGAAGTCCATCTCTTTCAATTGTTTTGTTATCTAAAATGATATCTGTTCCTCTAAAAAGGATGATCAATTGGAAGAAATCTGTGATAACAGTTGAAAAAACAAGGTTTTATTCCATTGAAGAGAATAACCGCTTTTCTGTCTCTCATACAGTACGAACATGATTTTTTACCATGTGTACTCTAGCCAGATAACATGCCATATGTTGGGGAGTCACTAGTCATCCATATCAATGCATCTTTTAGTAGGAAATTTTGTTTCACAATAATATCATATGTACTAACACCATTACTCCATAATAAATTTTACTCATCAATTAATGGATTTAAATAAACATCAATATACTTTTTCAGATGTCCTAGAATTAATAAGCTCAAAAAGATATATGACTCTTTCATCAACATTTAATGAGGTAAATTGTACGGAGTTATAAAGGCATACCAACAAGAATATTGATTATCGTAAGAACCAAATGAACATAAACTATTAGTAGAAAGACCAAATCACATGTTTCAGGATTCTAAAGCAAAAAATGGATGTACTTGGTCAAAATGTTTCCATGAATCACCATCAGAGGGATTATTTAAGCTTTTACCGATTGAAATATTGGTTTTGTGTCATGAAATCAATGATGTTGTGTTCTGAGACATAAATAAACACTACAATCTGGGTGTAAGTGGGAAATACCTCAACTGTTTTACAGGAATCAATCCAGACTTCGATTGTCCACATGTAGGAAAACTATGAAACGAATCATTTTCACCATAATATAAGATGCAATCATTTGAACATGCACGAATCTTATGATAACCAAGATCCAGATTATGAACTAGCCTCTTGCTCTCATAGAAAGTTGTTGGCAACAAATTTCCTTCGGGTAACAGTGTTTTAACCAAAGAGAATATCTGATCAAAACAGCTATTTGACATTCCATTATCTGATTTAATAGCCACAAATTTTGCAAGTACTTTAATTTTTCTTATCTTGCAACTAGGATATAAGGCATCCTCAACGGATCTCAACAACTCATAAAATTGAGATGGTTCCAACTCAGAAGTTAAATCAATATCATCTTGAGTTTTAATTTTTTTGAAAAGACGGACCTACTACATCATGTACTAAATTTTGAAACCATGATGAATCTAGAAACCAAATTATTAGTATCTTCTCTCAAACTGCGTTCACCATGTTGATACTAAAAAACATAATCTTTTTGAAAACCAAAACACAATAGATGACTCTCAACGTTGTCAAATGTGTTAAACGTCCTCAGATCATAGTTTTTACATGGATACTTAATTGTACATTCTAAAACAAATTCTGGTTTTGATGATGCAAATGATAAGAAAGTTTCAACACCCTCAATATATACATGATTTATACCAGAACTGTTTGTATTCTTATGATGATTTACCCAAGCACGATCATCTAATAATGACTGTTGTCGACTTCTTTGTTCCACATTTCTCTAAAAACTATAAAATAATTAATTTTGTTTATGATTAACTTGATATCAGAAAAATACGATCCAAAAAGAATTTTTTTTAATTATTCCTAAGTATTTCTAATTATTAGTAGTTATTGTTAATTATTACTAATTATCACTAATTATTCTTAATTACCGTTAATTATTCTTAATTACCACCATTTATTAATATTTATTACTATTTATTACTAATTATTACTAATTATTACTAATTATTACTACTTACTACTAATTACTGCTATTTATTACTATTCATTACTATTTATTACTAATTACTGCTATTTATTCCTATTTATTACTAATTATCATTATTTATTACTAATTATTACTAATTATTACAAATTATTACTATTTATTACTATTTATTACTAATTATCACTATGTATTACTAATTATTACTAATTATTACTAATTATCACTAATTATTACTAATTATCGCTAATTATTACTAATTATCACTAATTATTACTATTTATGACTAATTATTACTAATTATCCCTATTTATGACTAATTACCTCTAATTATTAATAATTATTAGTATTTATTACCAATTATTACTAATTATCGCTAATTATTACTAATTACTGCCATTTATTGGTATTTATTACCATTTATTACTATTTATTTCTAATTATTACTAATTATTACTAATTATTACTAATTATTACTAATTATTACTAATTATTACTACTTACAACTATTTATTACTATTTAATACTATTTATTACTTATTACCGTTATATATTCCTATTTATTACTAATTACCGCTATTTAATACTATTTATTACTAATTACAATTATTTATTACTAATTACTACTATTTATTCTTATTTATTACTAATTATTCCTAATTATTACTAATTATTCATAATTATTACTATTTATTACTATTTATTACTAATTATCGCTAATTATTTCTAATTATCGCTATTTATTACTAATTATCACTGATTATTACTAATTATTACTTACTATTACTAATTATTACTAACTATTACTAATTATTACTATTTATAACTAATTACCGCTATTTATTACTAATCATTACTAATTATTACTAAATATTACTAAATATTACCAATTATTACTAATTATTCCTAATTACCGCTAATTACTGCTAATTACCGATAATTATTACTAATTATTACTAATTATTATTATTTATTACTATGTATTATTTATTATTACTAATTATTACTAATTATTACTAATTATTACTAATTATTACTTATTATTACTTATTATTTCTAATTATTATTAATTATTACAAATTATTACTAATTACCGTTGTTTATTCCTAATTATTACTATATAAACCATTTATTACTAATTATTATTAATTAGCAGTAATTACCGCTAATTATCACAATTTATTACAATTTATTTCTATTTATTACTAAATAGTACTAATTTATACTAATTTATACTAATTAATACTAATTACTACTATTTATTACTAATTAATACTAACTACACGTAATTATTATTAATTAATGATAATTGAACCAAATTATTACAAATTAATACTATTTACTTTTAAATAAAAACATTAAATCTTAATGAAAGAACATATTTGTACAAATAAATAATGCAAAATAAAAATATATAATTCTAATTTGATTTAATTACCGCTAATTAATAATAATTATTACTAATATAAATTAAATTGAATTAACTAAAAAATAAAAAACAAATAAATACCTTAAAACCGAATCTTTCGTTGGATGCAAGTTCTGAAAATTGGTCCGCTGTGAAATTTAAAAGTTTGAAAAAACTGAAGAGAGAAATATGAGAGTAAAGGAGTGAGGACTTGAGAGAACTGTGAAATGAGAAAAAACCGGATGAGGGTATATATAGGTAGATCATTTGCAACAGGGGGTATTTGCGATGAGATTCCGATAGCAAATAGTAATATTTATGACTCGTGTCGTCGCAAATAGTTAGGCATTTATTAATTGAGGCGGCAGTAAAAAATAGTATTTGCGACGGGACCCGTCGCAAATACTATCACGCCGACACATTATTTGCGACGGTCGCAAATAGTCCACCGATTATTAATAGGGTTGGCGGTAAAAGATAGTACTTGCGATGGGACCCGTTGCAAATACTATCATGGTAACAAATTATTTGAGACGACCCATCATAAATAATATCCTGTCGACATATTATTTGCGACGAGGATCCTCCCCCATCTCAAATAACAGAAACCTAGGAATAGTATTTGCGACGAGGATTTAGTCTCCGTCGCATATACTCTTCCCGC
Organism: Viscum album; assembly: GCA_963277665.1. Lineage (NCBI taxonomy): Eukaryota > Viridiplantae > Streptophyta > Magnoliopsida > Santalales > Viscaceae > Viscum > Viscum album. Next base: position 881,213,449 of record OY728143.1, on the reverse strand, counting down.
GCTAACACATGCATGGCGCGCCAAAGATGTTTGTGACAGACCGTCGTAAATACCACTTTTTTATGGACTATTTGCGACGTGTGAAAATCCCTGTCGCAGTTGACACGTCACAATAAGTCATTTTCTTGTAGTGTTTGACTGGGGCCTCCTTTGTTTCACTCTAAAACCTTCCATGATTCTTCAAAACTTATTCTTAGACTTTGAAGGATGATTTGATACAAAACGAAGCCTTTAACAAGGATTCAAAGAAGTTTGAAGATGTCATGTAATTCAACATGCAGATAATTGAAGGAACCGAATATAGGGGGAGTTGGATGGGGTTGTCACTACTGGAGAACAAGATAAGTTTCCCATCATGGAGTATTATCACTACCATGATAAAGAGAGTGCATCCCTTGAGGGTGATCAAACATGAGGTTAAGGTTTCAAAAATATCCTTTGGTATGAATCTAGATTTTTTGGACATCTTTATAAAGTTGAATATTGAGGTATTCCAATCTCACATTTCTACCCTTTTTTGATTATATTAAATGTTTTTATAAATGAGAAGTGTTGGTTGATGTGTTTGGTAGGAGAAAGGCGAGAGTAATATGTCTTGCACTTGAACTTTTCTGATGAATTTTCTAATTTTAGTGCATGATATGAAATTCTTGATAAATCTATTAAAAAAACCCATATTTTGAGATATTTGGAAGTGGTATCACATGTTGAGATGTTAATGGACAAGTTTTGATGTATTGATGAAGTCTCTCTTGTTTTCTACACCAGGTTCACCCATGTAGACTTAGAGTGGACTAATTAAACGATCTTGGATAAATTGTGTGTGGTGCCATCCTTTTCTCAAGGAGAATAAGGAGTTAATGAGTGTGGTGTATCCCATATATTCTTTTGCATTCATTTTCAATAAGGGGGAGAAAAAAAGACACACATATTGACATGAAGAATTAATGGTATTTCCAACAAATACAAAGGGGGAGATTGAAGATCCCATGTATGGATTTCGTTTGTTTTCAATCAAGAAGGCTACTATGATGATAGGAAACTGTCAATATGTGTTGGAGGAGTATGGAAGAGACGAGCGAGCTACTGCCATCATAAATGGAAAAGAAAGTTTGAGACTACTGTTTAAAGAGCTTGGCTAAAAAGATTCAAGTAAAAACATCTATATATAATGATTGGAGAGAAAATCTAAATGTCTAAGACAAGTGTCGATGTTGCTAGTGCTGTCTACGACAATTTGAGGAAATCCAAGATCATGAGAAAAAGGAAAAGCTAACTTGAAGATATGAGAAACCATATAAGAAGTTATATATATGAAGGATGCTGTATTTAGTGTTTATACACTATTGGATAAAGGAATGAGAAGGTTGGAGTTGCATTTGACGAAGCCCGAAGTCATTGGAAGCAATCTTGAATTTTGGAGTTCACTGAAAAAGTACAATGTCCCAGATCGTATGACTTTGCCTATTGATCGCATGACTTTTCTTGGCCATATGATTTGATTATCTATCTTTATTATATGACTTTGCTGAAGATCATATGACTTTGTCGAGCATCAGACTTCACTGTATGACTTCTAGACCATCATATGACTTCTGCTCTGTCAGAATTCATCGTACAACTTTACAGGATCGTATGACTTCACCATGTAACTTCTACACCGCAATTCTTCATCATAAGATTTTATTGTCAGACTTTGTGGATCCAAGTGTATGACTTTAGGATTTTCATATGACTTCATAAGATTATTTATGACTTTAAAGTTATATGAAGAAGAGTCACCCACAACATAAAGCATATGACTTCATTATATCATATGAATTTCAAATTCATATGATAAACTAAGAATGATGAGTTTCTAGAAGTTTTTTTTCTGAAGAAAAGGGGAATAAAATCAGATTCTACTTTGGGATGTTCTTCATGGATTCAAAATATCATGATTGATCACATGATCATGATTCAAGCTGAAAATAAAAACTATCTAAGAAATAAAGATGGTATGATGAGATGAGTATTTCATGCCACAAATGGAGTTGCCACACCACAATGCATAAATCCATACACGCACAAAGTTGTTTTCAAACAAATTTAAACACTTTAGATTTTAAAAAGTGTTTGAAAAGGAAATGTGAGATGATGAATGTGTTTTAAATGGAGAAAATCATGGATATCACAAGAAGTCTTGATATGTGATTTGAGGTGAGTAGATAGTACATGTTTTGGTGCTTATTTTAAATAAGCTAGATACCAAGGAAGTTGACTCGAATAAAAATACAAGATCATGAGAGATTAGTTGGATTTATAATATCCCCATAATTAGCGGGATCAATATTTTAAGCAGAATATTATAACAGAAAAATATCTCCAGTCATAAAAAATGAGATCACTTGCTGTCATAAAAGGAGTTTCGATTATTCAAATATGAAAATAACATTCATGACTCTATGAATATTTATTAACCAGGAACCAAAGAATAAAGTGAGAGAGAGACACCCCACTATTATTGTATCGAAGAAGAAGATCAATTGTGTATCGAAGGTGTACAAACCAACACATTCAAGAAACAATTGTGCGTTGAAGGAGGAGACGAAGCTGATTACATTAAAAAAATTCATATGCATTAATAAGGTGAGAAGATGATCATCACTGAAACCATTGTACTGAAGTGAGCAAGGTGAAACAATACTCAAATAAGAGAGAGGATGTATAGAATTGAAGGGGGATAAGGCCGAAAAATGCTTCATCATGAGATAGTACAATCAAAGACCTGTTCAAGGAGGAGTTCAGGAGGACCCTTGTAGAACTGTTAGGAGGTATTATAAAGATCCATTTGGAAGGTGTCTAGAATCTTTTTGAGAGATAGCTTTAACTGACAGGATACCAATATAAAGGACCTGTTGGGAGGCAGTTGTTGTGATCACTTGAAGACCAAACATTCAGTAGATTGTCTATTGGGTATTTTAGGATATTATCTATCAATATTTTAGGATATATCTTGTGAGTATACTCAAGTGATTTATAGTGGAGAAACCATGTCTCAAAACACAACTTGAACTTGATAAGGAGTAGGATTTCAAGCCCGAACCTTGTAAATCCTTGTGTCTCATGCCTATATTTTTCATATTTGAGTATGGTCAAGAGATAAAAAGACGAATAGATTGAATATTTAAACAGTTATAGAGGTTGAATTAGAGAAGGCATATTGATAAAAAGAAAAATGGGTCATTGATTCACCCCTCCCCCTCTTAGTGATCTCATCATATATGGTAACTTTATATACCAATTAAACATTTTTTAGGAACTAGAAATATTATTTATACTTAAAATATGGATATCATACCTCATTCTATCTTTATACATGTGGATACTTCTCTAAATTAGATAATGAATATAAAGAACCCATTAAAGGGAAAAAATTGAAAAACAACCATCCAAAAAGTTCCTTAATGAGAGATATACAGTTGGTGATCATGTCATTGGTTTACTTAGTTAAATAACAAATAAGGTATTTAAATACATTGTTACTCTAGGGATGTTGAGTGATCAACATAATTTTTCTTAGAGGAATGAATACTTATTTGGGGGATACTAACCATCTAAGAGAAGAGATCAAATGTATGATTAAGGATCTAAATCACGAGCTCATTCATCTCATGAATTAAATAATATCTAATAATTTTTTTTCAAAAATAATTTTATATTAAGAACATAAAATCTTAAATACATTCCATCTAAACTCAACCCCAACTCAATCCCTATTTAAAACCCCCATAATTATATAAATCCCTCACATCCTATAATTTTTCCAATTTTCCATGTCTGATACGTGACCCAAGACCTGATAAGAAATTTCCTAGGAACATTGTCTAATGATTGTGTGCCAAGATCCTGGATCTTCGTAAGAAAACAAGGAAAATTGTGTATTGATAGTGATAATAAGGAATGAAGAGGGTAGATGATCAAATGTAGAACCCAAAAAGAACTTGTCTATAAGAAATCTAGCTACATGATGCCACAAAGGATGATCAATCCTTTAATAAGTTGAGGAATTAAGAAATAACACAAGGTTGCAAGCTAAACTCATAGGAGTAATAATTCATTCATTCATGTGCATCAAGAGTATAAGGGAGTGGCTATGTATAGACAAAGAGGAGATACAATAGTCTAACATCTAGTTTTCCGTAGTCAAAAAGCCTATGCCAAGATTTTTGAAAATGTTTCACTTGACCCGGCCAATGAGGGTCAACTAGCCCACCCCTTTTTGAAAATAATGCACCTAATAAAGACTTTAATAAAACTATCCCACTACTCTTGAAATTTAATTTTCTAACTTCAACTTAAAAATTACATAGGAGAATGGGCTTGAAATTTATAACACTTCATGGGTTGGGCTTGCTAGAGCGTGTTTGTGATGGGGTTTAGGGTGTTAATGCCTTTTTCTTAGTAAAGATGAATGGTGGTTTGGGATGAATAGAGATTCTATTTATGGAATGCATGCATCGAGATCCAAAAACAACATGAGAGATCACGTCCCTTTTATAGACATGCTTCATTAAATGAAGAGTGTGGGAGCCCTGAATGCCATCTCATGGCAGCCACACATTAATGCTTGTTGGAGTGCTGAAGTTTGAACATTTCAAATGGTTTCTCATTACCATGAATGAATCAATCTTATCGATTCATAAATAATGAAACCATGTGGGTTAATGTGATAGTCACTATCACTGACAGTGCTTTATCCAGCACTAAGCTTTAATAGCACTAGACAAAAAGCGCTGATAAAGGGGTGACTTTTATCAGTGCTCGCAAAAAGCACTGATAAAAGGGTATCCTTTGTCAGTGATTTTTTCTAGCACTGATAATAATCCCCTATTTATTAGTGTTTTTTAGCATTGATAAAAGTGACACCTTTATCAACGCTTTTTTCTAGCGTTGATAAAGGTCGTACTGAATAATTTAATTTATATATAAATATTTATATATTTCTAAATAATATTTATATTAAAATAAGTATATATATGTAAATATGATATATAAATAGTATTTCTATATATTTTAATAAAAAATGATTCTTATTTTCATAATTATATATATATATATAATTATTAAATTTATATTAGTCAAAATGTTTAATAGTTTATTTATATGCATTAATTATAAAATTTATATATAATTAAAATAAATATAATATATTAATATTTTATTTAAACAATTATATAATATATAAATGAATATATTTATTTTAATATATATTTATATTGATATTAAATAATTTAAAATATATATAAATATGTATAGCTATATGTATGTATGTGTATGTGTGTATATGTGTGTGTGTAGATGTATATGTGTACATATGTATGTTTGTCGTGTGTATATGTATGTGTGTGCACAAGTCTGTTTATTGATTTAATATTATTTATTCCTTTTTAATATCTCTCCATTTTTAGTATTTTTTGTATTTATTCATTTTTAATAAAATCTATTTTAATCTATTCATCATGAATATATGTGTGTATGTGCAGTTGGGGTGGAGCCTAAGTGGTAAACCCTATAATCCTATATCCAAATGACCAGGGTTCGAATCATGGGAAGCCCCTTGGGGGATCTATGACACATGAAATGATGCAGGCAGGTGGTGATACCGACATGATGCAGACAGGTGGTGACACAAGCTTGACGTAGGCCTGGTGACACAGACATGATGATGTAGGCATGATGCTTCACTGGGCTTTTGGGCCATGTTCATGGGCCACTTGGCCTTGGGCCTATGGGCTATGTAATGAGTCTCCCTCTACCTAGATAGAAAAGAGGTCTTTGCTTTCATAATAAAGAGGATTAAACCCCAATTTTTAAAAAATACTAATATGTGTGTGTGTGTGTTTAATTTAATTAGAGTTAATTTAATTATTAATATTTTTATATAGTTAATATAATTAATTTTTAGTAATTTTTCTATTTATATAATTAAAATCATATATTTATTCAATTTTCTTCATTTTTTATGTGTATGTAATTCACGTAAATGTTACAAATTCGAGCGACTTGTTTGTAGGTCTGTTGATGTTGATGTTTGGAAGAGACCCTCAAAAGAGGTGACTCAGGGGAATGTGGTAGACGTTATAGGGGAAGGGCCTGTTGTAGATCTCGATTGGCATACAACAGAGGCTGTGGGGTGGACCTCGAGGTGCGTTGACGAGATTGCTCAACGTAGTCTCTGTTGGAGCCAACGATGAGTCTCCGCGAGCAACCTTATCGGTGGAACTTTCAGTGGATAAAACGGGGTTTCATAGAGGCAAAAGTGATGGCGGTCGACACTGTTGTACCATAAGCATAGGCAACGATCCGTTTGAGGGGGAAACGACTACACCATCATTGGTCGACGATCGGATCCATGGGTGGCGCAGTGTTGGCAAGTCTGCAGGGCATGTGCAATTTCAGGGGCTTATGGGTCAGATTGATGTGAAACTTTGGGCCATGGTGATGTGGGCCTATAGTCCATTTATTTCAGGGTCTATGGAAATTTAATAAAAATAAATAAAAGGATTGATGGGTGGGTTAGCCCTTAGTGGGGCTATGAACCGTCCTTCCGGTCTGTGGGTGTGTGGTGTGTGTGTTTAGTTGTAATTGTACCCCTAAATATCTAATATATATATTTATAATTATATATATATAAATAATTATAAAATTATAATAAATATATTTAAATAATAAATATATTTATTTATAATTATATATATATATTTATTAATAAATAAATCAATAAATAAATCAATAAATAATTCAATAAATATATATATATTTTAAAAAAGTTGAGGTTGAAGTCTCTTTTATTATGAAAGCAAAGACCTATTCCTATCTGGGTAAAGGGAGACCCATTACATAACTCGTAGGCCCAAGGCCAAGTGGCTCATGAACATGGCTCAAAGGCCCAGTGTAATGTCATGTCTGCATCATCCTGCCTGCATCATTCCCGCATCACTGCCTGCCTGTATCATGTCTGCGTCACCGCCCGCCCGCGTCATTCTTACATCATAAATCCCCCAAGGGGTTTTTCAGGATTCGAACTCTGGTCATTTGGATGTAGGATTACAAGGTTTACCTTGAGGCACCACTCCAACTGCATATTAATAAATATATAAATATAAATAATATATATATATATATATAAAATATATAAATAATTTAAATATAAATATAAATATATATATAATTATATAAATACATTGATAATTATATATAAATACTCTTTAAATCTATTTATTTATAATTATAATTATATATAAAAATATATATCAAAATATATTTAAATAATAAACATATTTATTATATTTATAATTATATAATTATATATATTAATAAATAAATAAATATAATTATATAAATATATATAATTATATAAAAATATTTTTAAATATATATATTTATAATTATATATATATACAATTATAAAAGTATAATAAATATATTTAAATAATGAATATATTTATTATATATTAAGGGATGATTCCCCTCATGACAGGCCCGTGCAAGATGATGACAAAGACCATGATGAAGGTCTAGAGCCACATCTAAGATCTCTAAAGGAACCTATAGAACCTTAAGATGAGGAAGAAGTAAATGTGGATACGGTTGAGCCAACCTATTGACAACCTTCCCAATGGAGGAGATGTCAACACCCAGAATCTTGACGTGGATCTCAGGGTAGGGGAGGCTAACACAAAAAAAGTTGATTTACTTTTTGTACCTACCAATGGTGCTTGGGTGACATTGTTGGGCCACATGACTTATCATTGCAACCTCCCTATGTCCTTTGTACTTTATCTTTTATTAATAAATTTTAGGACAGAGCATGCACGATCCTGAACCTTTGGAATTATATATATATATTAGGTACTTGAGGGTACAATTACATTTAAACACACACACACACACCTCATAAACAAGACAGAAAGGTAGACCATAGACCCTCTAAGGGGATAACCCACCCATCGAGCCTTAATTAATCAGTACATGGCCCGTAGGCCCAGTGGGCATGAAGCCCATTACATGGCATGTAGGCCCAATGGGAATGAAATCTCATTAAATAATATATATATATATAATTATATACAAATATTTATAAACATATTTATTTATAATTATATATATATATTAGGTGCTTAGGGGTACAATTACAATGATAAAAAAGTATTGATAAAGCATATTTTTATTAGCGCTAGAATTTTAGCACTGATAAAGATACATTTTATCAGTTCTTACTATTTTAGTGCTGATAAAACCACTCTATCAATGCTTTTTTGAAAGCATTGATAAAAGCCTTACCTGATCTTTAAATAGAACCCTAACAGAGTTGTAACGTCCCGGTTCCAAAATCCACCAAGAGGTGCCCTGTACCCGATTGGTCACATGGCCTCAAGCACATTTCCCCGAACACCAAAGGCTGCCGACTAGTAGCAAGGTCCTTGGGTGTGATAATGGGGAAACTATGCCCTCATTGGCAGAGTAACACAACGGAAGAGAAATAAATATACAATAGTAGAAGCGGTAAATATCCAACAACAGTAAACAACAGAAGACTGGGATAAAGAAACAACTGGAGCATACATATATATAAATGATGCATGATACATATATATCTAGGAAAGCATCCAAACAAGTCACAATGCTGAATACAGTACTAAACCCAAGTACAAAAGGAAAATAGATAAACAACTCCTCAACATTGCAAGCCTCATTTTGGTCCCATGCTCTCCAGCTCCAACGCAATCAAGTATCTGAAGTAGAAGGGCGCTTTCTCTTATCTATACATATGACAATATAATCTATTTGAGCCCAAAAGCATGACCCAAACAGGGTGTGAGACTAAATCCCAGTAGGCAACCACCCGAAGATCTGTGCCTAACAGTCAGTGATTATATGGTAGATAAAAGTACAGAAAATAGTAACAGGAAAGTGCTAAGCAGTAAATAATTCCCAGTTCTAATATCAAGCAACAGTTAAACCACAAACATGTAACCTTCTGGGAAGTACCCACATCCATCCCCTCTGGTCCTACCTAAAAAGTAAAAGCAACCCTATGGGCAGCACACTCGGTCTAACCCCTCTGGTTCTATATAGGAATTTAATAAGACTCTCTGAGGAAGAACTCACAATCTATCCCCTTATAGTCGAAGGTATAGAAAGGATCTTTGAGGAAGATCACACAGTCCATTCCCCGCATAGTCTAAGGTAGTCAGGGACTCTCTGAGGAAGCTCACATGTCAATTCCCCTTATAGCCCCAAGGTCTAGGACTCTTTGAGGAAGCTCACTCGGTCAATTCCCCTTATAGCTCAAGTCGTTAATAGACTCTCTGAGGATGCTCACTCGGTCAATCCCCCTTATAGTCTAAACACTTCAGAATTAAAACAAAGACTCTCTGAGGATGATCACTCGGTCAATCCCCTTATAGTCTAAATAAAATCAAGGACTCTATGAGGATGCTCACCCAGTCAATTCCCCTTATAGCCAAAAGTGCTCAAAGACTCTCTGAGGAAGCTCACCTGATCAATTCCCCCTATAGTCTACTACACCAGGTTCTCACAGCCCTATTTAAGTCAATGAGCATAACAATGTAATATAGCCAAAGTAAACCTATAGAGCTACTTGGCTAAACAGTCTACAACATAACAAGTATGTCAGAATATAACTCTCCATCCTACAACAACAGGCATGGAAAATAGGCAATGTAGCCAAAGGCTAAACAGGACCAAACGGTCGTAAAAAGAACAATACATGGGCAAAACACATCCAAAGCACAACAAAAAACCTAATTCATATCCAAAATTACCTCTACATAGGCCTACAAGCATGGCAGGAAATCAACAGGGGTAAAACGGGAAACACGCAGTACCCCGTTCAAGGGTATTGGTGGTATTTGCACAAAAATACTCAAGGAATTCAAACAGAAAGTCACAAACCACCTACCTTGGGGTTAGGAGATCAATATACTCGAACCTCAAAGCTTGATTCTCCTTGGAACGTCGTAGATCTAAGAAAACGTCCAAAACGTTCAACCCACGATAACTTGGAAAAGAAGAGTAATTGGAAAACAAGGCTCAAGAAGAAGAGAGAACTTAACGATGTGATTCCAACGCAATCAACGATGTTTGAATTAGAGGTCGAATGGAGGCTCGGGGGCTCAGAGAGAAGTCGTGGCCGTACAGGTTCTCTCAGACGAAGATGACCTAGAAGAAGGTTGTTCTGTCCATCAGACGCGACCCCGGTGCGTTTAATGAAAAAAAAACAAAATACACAGTGTGTACTTTTGGAGTACACAACGTGTACTTGCTATTTCCGTACTCTGCATTAGGCGGCATCCAAGTCACTCCCACACAGCCGTGTGTGTGACTACTACACGACTAGCACACGACCTGCTACGATAATAAAGTACACGGCGTGTACTCATAAAGTACATGGCGTGTACTTAGAAAATTTCCATAATTTCCTCTTTTCTCCAAAAATGACCAGAAAGGAAAAACATACTTGAAAAGAAGGTCCGGGTTCTTACAAACTTCCCCCTTAAAGAAATTTGTCCCCGAATTTCCCTAGTGCGGCGTAGGAGAAGAAACCCTGAACAGCTCTGACCACTGTGCTCGTACATCGGCCTCCCTCTCCCAAGTCTCATCCTATACTCGCTCGTGCTGCCATAGCACTCGTACCAGAGGAACAGACCGGCCACGGAGAACCTTTGTACTGTGATCCACAATCTGGATAGGATGCTCCTCAAACGACGCATTCACTTCGAGCTCAACCTCCTCGGGTTGAAAGACATGAGACGGGTCTGAAAAGTAACGTCAAATCTGAGAAATGTGGAAGACGTCGTGCATAGACCGGTACCTCTGAGGTAACTACAACTGATAGGAAACCGACCCAACTCTCTCCAACACCTTAAATGGCCCGACGTACCTCGGTGAAAGCTTACCCCTGTCTCCTAATCCTCTTGTGTCCCAACCTCAGTGCGACACGTTGGAAAGCCTGATTCCCGAACTCGAACTCCAGAGGTCGTCTCCGCTAATCAACATAAGACTTCTGTCGAGACTGTGCAGTAGCCATCCTCTTCCGAATCAACTCTATCTGCTCTATGGTCTCCTGAACAAGACGAGGTCTTAGAAAAGCTACCTCTCCTGCCTCCAGCCAACATAAGGGTGATCAGTATGACCTACCGTACAAAGCCTCATAAGGTTCCATCTGAATAGTTTCTTTAAAACTATTATTGTAGGAAAACTCCACAAGAGGTATATACTTCTCCCAAGAACCACCAAAATATAGGATTCATGATCGAAGCATATCCTCATCCACCTGAATCATACGTTCGGACTGGCCATCTGTCTGGGGGTGGTAAGATGTACTCAAAAGTACCTATGTACCCAAAGACTTCTGAAGCCCCTTCCAGAACCGAGATGTAAAACATGCATTCCTGTCTGAAACAATGGAGTGTGGAACTCCATGTAGATGTACAATATCTCGGATGTACAACCGTCCTAACTCATCAACACTAAAGGTCTCCTTGATCGGAAAGAAGTGAGCAACCTTCGTAAGCCTTTCAATGACAACCCAAATTGCGTCATTCCCTCAAGGCGACCTCGGAAAACTGGTCACGAAGTCCATTGAGACATCATTCCACTTCCAATCGGGAATGGGTAACTACTGCAAAACCCCTGTTGGTCGCTGATGCTCCACCTTCACCTGGTGACAAGTGGAACACCTCATGACGAAACCAGCAACATCCCTCTTCATACCTGGCCACCAATACTGATGGTGTAGATCCCGATACATCTTGGTGATGCCAGGATAAACTGCCCAAACCGAGGAATTAAAGTCCCACATCAGCTCCTCGCATATATCTTCTTGCACCCATACGCGTACCTGGAATCACAGGATGTCATCCTCGCCTATGGTCCACCCAGGAATAGGGTCCTCTTCTGACACGTTTTCCCATAGGACTAGGCCTTAAGAATCTAATAGCTGCTTCATTCTTACTCGATTAAGAAGGGTATAGGTAACATCTATAGAAGATAGAAAAGTCTTCCCCTGTCTGTCGTGCACCTCCAAATGCATCTCAGAGAATAGTGCCATAAGCTGCCACTCACTGCTAGCCTCTTGAACTGCCTGAATCTGTGTCTTCCTGCTCAACACATCAGCCACTGCGTTGCCTTTCCCCGACATATAGGCAAGCTCAAAGTCAAAGGACAGTAGGTACTCGACCCACCTCCGCTGTCTCAAATTTAGATCACACTGAGTTAAGATGTACTTGAGACTCTTGTGGTTGGTGAAAACCACAAAGTGCTCTCCCAGAAGATAATGTCTCCAACAACGTAGGGCATGAACAAAAGCTGCCAACTCTAGATCATGCATCGGGTAATTCCTCTCATGTGGCTTCAACTGCCGAGACCCGTATGCAATGACTCCATCTCCCTGTATAAGCACAATCCCATCCCGATACCTGATGCATCACAATAAATAGTATATCTCTTGTCTATATTTGGCAAGACTAGTATCAGTGCTGAAGTCAACCTCCCTTTTAGCTCCTAAAAGGCTGACTCACAAGGATCTGACCACAAGAACTTCGCCCCCTTCTTTGTCATACCTGTCAGTGGTGCTGCTAAGCATGAAAAGTCTTGTATGAAACGTCTATAGTATCCAGCCAGCCCTAGGAAACTCCACACCTCAAATATGTTTTTCGGCTGCTCCTAGGAAACTACAGATCTCACTTTCTCTAGTTCTACTGATACTCCTGCCTCTGAGATAACATGACCTAATAAGTGAATTTGATCCATCCAAAAGTGGAATTTTGAGAGCTTAGCATATAACTGATGCTCCCTCAGTGTACTCAAAACAATCTCAAGATGGGTAGCATGGTCATGTCGAGTGTGAGATTACACCAAGATATCGTCCATGAAGACAACCATGAAGGAATCCAAGTATCGATGGAACACTCAGTTCATCAGTGCCATGAAAACTACAGGCAAGTTTGTGAGACCGAACAACATAACCAAAAACTTGTATAGACCATACCTACTCTTGAAGGCTATAAGAGGTATATCTAATGGTCTAACGCGCAACTGATGATAATCGGACCTCAATTAAATCTTCGAGAACACCCGGTCTCCTCGAAGTTGATCAAAGAGATCATCAATCCTAGGCAAGAGATATCGGTTCTTGACCGTTAACTGGTTCAACTTCCGATAGTCCATGCAAAGCCTGAGGGTTCCATTTGCCTTTTTCGCAAACAGGATAGGCGAACCCCAAGGAGAAGTACTGGGTCGGATGAAACCCTTTGCCTAAAACTCCTCCAACTGCTTCTTGAGATCCTGCAACTTAGGTGTATCCATCATATAAGGAGGAATGGACACCGGTGCCACTCCTGGCACAAGCTCAATCGAGAAGTCTACCTCATGATCCGGAGGCAAACCTGAAAAGTCCTCTGGAAAGACGTCTCTGAAACGATCCACCACTGGAGGAAAGTCTAACTGTGAAGTTCCCTGATCATCCAGATAAACACTAGCAATCTGGGCTGTAACTGTCCCCAACCCATGATTCTCTAGAGACGATCTACTAGCTTGGACATCCCACTCACCCTTATGAAGAAAAGATCCACCCTTTGGTGATATGAAACTCACCCTATGATGATAAAAGTCGACGACTGCCTGTAAGGGAACTAGACAATCCATTCTGAGAATGACATCATATCCTGTCATCTCTAGAACATAAAGATCCCAAAGGAAGTGACACCCACCATCCTCAAGAGGGCACTCCTTGCACTGACGTACACTAGCCGTTCTAGTCCCCAATGGAGTGTCTAGCATCAAAATATCAACAGAAGAAAAGATGGAGAGCCCAAGGCTCTCCATGACAGCAACATATATAAAGCTATGTGTAGCACCAGTATCGAAAAGAGCTGAAGATAAGACTGAGGCTACTAAGATCGTACCTCGAACGGTAGAAGGTCTGGGATCCTGCTCTTGCTGGGTCTGCTCCACTGCAAAGGTCTGGCCTGTACCGTGGCCCTGTGAACCTTCCTAACCACTCTGAGCTGATCCACCCTGATGTCACTGAAAACCGGGCGACTGGCTTCCACGACCACGACCTCCACCTCAGTCTGAACGGCCAGAATAACTCCATTTCTCAGACTGGTGAGAATCTAGCGGTACTTCTCCGGAACGAGGATTCATAGAAGAACCCCTATCACCAGATGCTGGTGAGAAGAACTGACAAAAGCGCTGAAGGTAACCCATCTTGCCGTAAGATCGGCACTCCACTGGGTCTCTCGGGCAATGTGGCCTCGTATGCCCGCTTCTCCCATACTGGTAGCATAACACATGGCTATCGGAAGATGCATCTCACCTGATCTGATATCCTCATGCAGCCTCTCTATGGCGCTTCCTGCTATTTGCTGGCGAAGCACTAACTCTGGATGCCGAACCGCCCTGGCTCGCAACTCCAAAATCCTTCAGATTGCACTCTATAATCAGTGCATGGTTGACGATAGAATATATCGAATTCAACCTGAAGATGTTCACCTGAGACCGAATGTCATGCCTCAGACCATCCTCAAACTTCCATGCAAGGAACAACTCATCACCTCCTGGGATATGCGTGAAATGCTGCAGCTCTGTGAAGTGAGAGGAATACTCCATAATAGAAAGAGTACCCTACTCCATACTCATAAGCTCCCGGGATCGATCGGCCCTCAAAGTCTCTGGATAGAAGTAATCGTAGAAGACGTGCTGAAACTCATCCCAAGCTATATTCTACTGGAGTCCCGCCTGTGAGACCACATCCCACCATCTCTTGGAGGATTCCCGGAGCATGTAGGTAGCAAGCTTCAACCTCCTCTTTTGAGGTATCTCCAGATGCTCAAAAATATTCAGTATGGACTCAAGCCATGACTCAACTGCCTGAGGTCCTCCTTCCCCTGAGAAAGTGGGAGGATGCTATTGCTGGAAGACCTGCGTCAAATCAGCCATCGATGGGGTAGGAGGCGACACTCCCTGAAAATTATGCATCATCCTCAGAAAGACCTCCCTGAACTTTGCATCAGCACCTATGTCAAGTACAACGGCTGGTTCCAAGGATGGCACAACGGGAGGATCTGCAGGTAGTCCCTGATCGGCCATGTCCGATGTCTGATCACCGTCTGGCAACTGGCACACAACCAGAGGACATCTCGGTGACATGATTTTGAAAGGTCAAGCGTACACCTTAGATCAAGATTATCAAGGACTGAAAACAAGGAATGTAAGAAGGGAACAAGAGAAGGAAAACATTCAAGTTTTACAAAACATGACTACACGACGTGTACATTTCCTACATGGCACGTTCCCTGAAGTCATTTACATGGGCGTGTACTTGCCTAACCTGGTCGTGTAACACCCCAGATACACGGCGTGTTGTCTTAACACACAGTGTGTACTTGAATCCTATTTTCTTTCCCGAGTCCTTCTACACAGTTAGGCCACATGACTCTCCTAAGACAAGACTACACGGCGTGTTCAAGGTCGATATAGCATGTACTAGACAAGCTTCACCTGACCTGTGTTGTTAGTGACACGGTCAGACACACGACTCAAACCACATGGCGTGTTCCTTAGAGACACGACATGTTCGCAAAAAGATAACATCGACCCGTGTTGTTCGTGACACGGCCGGGTACCTGGATTAGACTACACGACGTGTTCCAAAAGGACACGACATGTACGAGAAGGATAACACCGACCCATGTTGTTATCTAAACGGCCGGGTTCCTAGGATGATACTACACGACGTGTTCAACGAGGACATGGCGTGTTTCCATCATACTTTTCCCATCCCGTGTCTCTGCCCACACAGTCTACGACACAGTCAGAGACTACACGACGCGTACATAAAGTACACGACATGTACTTAAGAAAAACTATTTCTTCTCGAACAGAAGAACACACGACATGTACTTAACCTTACACGGTGAGTATTCTGGGTTTTTACAGATAGTAAGCCTTAGAAACTACTCCAGAACCCAGAAAACACTGAAACAAACATTAAAAGTGCCAAATTCCGATCCATGAGGGCCCATACTCCCCGCGAATCAAAGTTTGGAATCTTATACAAGTTATATCAAGGCAAACAAGGCAATGATCCACCAGATTTCAGTCCATGAGGGCCCATAACACCTCAAGAACCAAATTTTGGCATTCATTCAAGAAAAACCATACACAAACAATACCCTATCAAATAGAAGGTATTTATATCAAGGAAACTATCACAACAACATTCATATTTTACTCATCATCTATCAAAACAACATGCAATTACTAATTCATCCTAGATGGCATGACAAAAATGCATGGTATGTGATTTCTAGAAAGTGCCTATATGATGCATGAGATGGAATAACATCATATCATCAGGTTGCAATAGAAATAGAACCTCAACAACATCGACAACAACAATAAAAATCATGTGAATCACTCAAGGTGAAATCAGATCAACTGTAATAATTGAAAAAACAGAAAAATTGCAATTAACGAGGTAGATTAGCTTTTACCTGTACACGGGTTAGCTACTCCCGGGCACAACTTATTACCAAGTACCTATTCTGTCCTATCCCTGGATAAGGTTTCAAATAAAAAGTCAATAGAAAATAAATCCTCTGATACCACTGTGTAATATCCCAGTTCCGGAAGCCACCCAGAGGCGCCCCGTACCTGGTTGGTCACATGGCCTCAAGAGCATTTCCCTGAACGCCAGAGGCTGCCGACTAGCAGTGAGGGCCTTGGGTGTGATAATGAGGAAACTATGCCCTCATTGGTAGAGTAACATAGTGAAAGAGAAACAAATATACAATAGAAAAAGCAGTAAATATCCAACAGTAGTAAACAGCAGAAGACTGAGATAAAGAAACAACTGGAGCATAAATATATATAAATGATGCATGATACATATATATCTAGGAAAGTATCCAAACAAGTCACAATGTTGAATACAGTACTAAACCCAAGTACAAAAGGAAAATATATAAACAACTCCTTAGCATCGCAAGACTCAGCTTGGTCCCATGCTCTCTAGCTCCAACACAATCAAGTACCTGAAGTAGAAGGGCGATTTTCCTTGTCTATACCTGCAACAATATAATATGTTTGGGCCCAAAATCATGACCCAAATAGAGTGTGAGACTAAATCCCAGTATGAAACCACCTAAAGATCTGTGCCTAACAGTCAGTGAGTATATGACAGGTAAAAGTACATAAAATAGTAACATGAAAGTTCTAAGTAGTAAACAATCCACAGTTCCAATATCAAGCAACAGTTAAACCACAAACAGGTAACCCTTTGGGAAGTACCCACAACCATCCCCTCTAGTCCTACCTAAAAAGTACAAGCAACCCTCTGAGCAACACACTCAGTCTAACCCCTCTGGTTATGTATAAAAATTTAATAAGATTCTATGAGGAAGCGCTCACAGTCTATCCCCTTATAGTCGAAGGTATAACAAGACTCTCTGAGGAAGCTCACACAGTCCATTCCCCGCATAGTATAAGGTAGTCAGGGACTCTCTAAGGAAGCTCACATGTCAATTCCCCTTATAGCCCCGAGGTCTAGGAATCTCTGAGGAAGCTCACTCAGTCAATTCCCCTTATATCCCAGGTCGTTAATAGACTCTCTAAGGATGCTTACTCGGTCAATACCCCTTATAGTCTAAACACTTCGGAATTAAAACAAAGACTCTCTGAGGATGCTCACTCGGTCAATACCCTTATAGTCTGAAGAAAATCAAGGACTCTATGAGGATGCTCACTCAGTCAATCCCCCTTATAGCCAAAAGTGCTCAAGACTCTTTGAGGAAGCTCACCTGGTCAATTCCCCCTATAGTATACTACACCAGGTTCTCATGGCCCTGTTTAAGTCAAAGATCATAGAAGTGTAATATAGCCAAAGTAAACCTACAAAGCTACTTGGATAAACAGTCTACAACATAACAAGCATGTCATAATATAACTCTCTATCCTATAACAACTGGCATGGAAAATAGGCAATGTAGCCAAAGGCTAAACAGGACCAAATGGTTGTAAATAGACCAATTCATGGTAAAAACACATCAAAATCACATAAAAAAACCTAATTCATATCCAAAATTATCTCTACAAAAACCTACAAGCACGGCAGGAAATCAACAGGGGTAAAACGGGAAACACGCAATACCCCGTTCAAGGGTATTGGTGGTATTTGCACAAAAATACTCAAGGACTTCGAACAGAAAGGAACAAACCACCTACCTCGGGGTTAGGAGATCAATATACTTGAACCTTGAAGCTTGATTCTCCTTGGAACATCGTAGATCTAAGAAAACGTCCAAAACTTTCAACCCATGATAACTTGGAAAAGAAGAGGAATTGGAAAACAAGACTCAAGAAGAAGAGATAACTTACCGATGCAATTCCAACGTAATCAACGGTGTTCGAATTAGAGGTCGGATGGAGGCTTGGAGAGAAGTCACGACCGTACGGGTTCTCTCAGACGAAGACGACCTAGAAGAAGGTTGTTCTGTCCGTCAGACGCGACCCCGTTGCTTTTAATGAAAAAAAACAAAATACAGGGCATGTACTTTTGGAGTACACGGTGTGTACTTGCTGTTTCCATACTCTGCATTAGGCGGACTCCAAGTCACTCCCACACAGCTGTGTCTGCGGCTACTACACGACCAACACACGGCCTACTGTGGCAAGAAAGTACACGTTGTGCACTCATAAAGTACACGACGTGTACTTAGAAAATTTCCAGAAATTCCTCTTTTCTCCAAAAACAACCAGAAAGAAAAAACATAACTGAAAAGAAGGTCTGGGTTCTTACAAGATTCCTACTCCCCCAACCATTCAAGATCTCACAGAATTGAATTGTTGTTGCTGCTCTTTATCAATCTTCTCGAAAAATCGATCCTCTCAAAATCTAAGGCATGTACCAATTTATTTTTTTTATTGTATGAAGATCCGCTCCTCACCACATGGCACCACCCTACTCCCATCACAACATGAGAAAACTGACTTTTCCTTGAAAATCCATAGTTAAAGATCAAAACACACCCATCACATTCCAAAATATGCACCTAATCTGATTCCTATCCCACCGTATCTCATTACATGAAAAAAAACCAATCAAACCTCCATTGGACAACCCCTCTAAAAATGCTCAGCTTTTACTACTGACACACTATTCATTTACTTGAACTGGATTCCTTTACTCTTAGAGTGTCTCGAACCAGCCTGTATATCCCGGTACCTGATACCCAAGATGACACTGACATAGTCTGAAGGGTGTTCCTGATCCCCACAAGTTGGTGACTAGCACTTGAAATCATACAAGAACAAGAGTAAACAATTTTTTCACAAAACAACGTAATATAAAAGATACAAGTCAGTATTCTCAACACTCCAAAAGGATAAAGTACTAGAAACCAAATAGGTATAACAGAACCCAAAGCATTACATCATCAAAGTACTAAGAAGAAACCCAAACATCCCAAGATGAAAACAATAACCCACACTCCAAAGGATCAAGAACATCCACCACCTCCAAGTGGTGATTTCCCTTTTCTTAAACTTGATATAAGAAAATCTACAAACACCCTAAGGCCAAGGTAGGCTGTGATCTATAAATCTCAACAGGGTATCACCAATTGTTCCATAATCAATACCACAATAATTAACCATTAATGCTATCAATTTAAATAAAACATGGCATGTAATTTCATTTTCATATTTTAGACCAAAACATGATTTCATTTCTAATAGATGGAAGGTATATCAAATAACTTTCAAACAATTTAAATGAAATTTTTATATTAAAAAGTTTATATAAATCAGCTGGCATGAATAAAACAGTTCAACAATCCAACGTCATGTATAATCAAGTCAATTAACTCATAGAAAAGTAATAACCACGTACAAAATCCCTATGATAAATTAGTTTATCAAGTAATAGGATCCTCACAGATCTCATAATGATCACGACTCTAGTTAGGTGTGCAAAAAAAAAAAAAAAAATACACCCCAATACGGGGAAGCCATAATGGGAAGTCTACACCCCATTAGGGGAACCCATAACGGTCATTCATGCCAAATTTGTTTTAGTAACAGTTGTCATCATCGATCCATTCCTATGGAGGCAAGGTCCTAACGTGCTTTTCTCAGTTACAACTAACTACCCAGTATAACATGTGCTTCAACAATCAATCAAATTGGCAATCAATCATTTTAAAACATTTTAAAATACAATTTCCCAATTTCAGTATTCAACATGCTTTTCCATTTCAAAACCAAATAACCAGTTTTAATCATTTTATTCCATTTAAAAACATCTTTCAATTTAATCCATTTTCTCAAGATCAACATCAAATCATTTTCATCAAAAAAATTCCAAATCAAGCCATCATTTTTTCATAAATCCACCGCATAATTTCAATTCCATTGAAACTGAGGTTTTTATCTATTTTCCTAACCGTTTCAAATCAAGAATCAAATCATCATAATTCCATGTTTTTAAATCAATTAACAACTCATTTCAATTTAATCTAGAAATTCAAGGTTTCAATTGTAGGGAAAAGAATTATAGAACCACCTACCTTTAATCAAAGATCATGAATCAACACTCACAATGGGATTCAACAATGAATAATGAAGGTGATAGAGATCTAAAAACACAAAATACAATTAAAGGGACTTTAGATCCATCCAATACATGATTATCCATCAAAATATAAGGAGGAAGGAAGGAGAGATCATGATATATTAGACAATAGGAGATCCACTTATTGGAGAGGGATTAGATCTTCTAATATCACTTTGATTTACCAAATAAGGGGTTTAGAGGAGCTAAAATCACCTCTAGAGAGAAATCTTAGCCAAGGAATTCATGTTAGGGTTGAGTGAGGAGATTTGGAATCTTAAACAGGGGATTGGGAAAATTTAAAACAGTTTTCAGATTAATTAAAACCCATATGCATAGTTTCTTGGAGAAGGCTGCACTGTTAGAAAAACCATGTGACTTAACCATGTACCCCCTATGGACTCACTATACAAGAAACATGGTTTCTCTTAGGTGGGAAAATGGTTTGAAAAACTATGGACCAACCGTGCATACCCTCATTGTCCAGGTTTACACAGTTTGTAAAAACTGTGTTCTAATCATGCACAACCCAGAAAACCTCCAAAATTCTCCAAATTTCACCTGAAACAACCCGAGACAAGCCCCAATCAAACCATGATAAAACAGGGTAGAGGAATACCTGAAAACAAGTAATGAGATGTTACAACTTCCCCACTATATAAACTTTTTGTCCCCAAAAATAATATCAAGAAGATTCTATATCAAAGAGATGAGGCCACTGCTCTCTCATCAGTGCCTCACACTCCCAAGTCTCATGAGAATCAGAACCATGACGCCATAATATACATACCAAATTTATAATCCTCCCATGAAGTAACTTTGTCTCGGAATCAAAAATCATTATTGGATGCTTAGTCATGGATAAATCAAGCTCAACATCAAGATCCTCCCAGCTCAAGACATGATATAGGTCATAAATATACTTTTGTAGTTGAGATACATGGAACAAATTATGTATCGATGTCAACTGTGGTGGAATTGTTAAATGTTACAACACTTTCCAACATACTCAGCGACCTAAAAATGTCCCAAAAAATGAGGATAAAGCTTCACTTGCCTCCCCAGCTATTGGTGACCCAAATAAGGTGAAACTCTCAAGAACACCTGGTCATCAGTAAAGAACTCCAACGGTCTTCAATGATGATTATCATAAGACTTGTACTGGCTCTGCACCATCCTCGGATGAATAAACTAAATCTTTACTTTTGTCTCTTAGACTAGACTCGACCCAACCAAGGAATTTTCTCTAATCTATGACCAACACAGTAGATATTTACACAACCTTATATACATGTCCTCAAAATGATCCATTCTTATCACAAACTAGTAACTATTTTTATAAGAAAATTCAACTAGTCCTAAATGGTCATCCCAAGATCCACCAAAATTGAGGATGTAGACACAAAGCATATCCTCAAGAATATGTCTAGTTCTCTATGTCTATCCCTCCATCTATGGATGGTACACCGTACTCAAACAGAACTAAGATCCCATCACCTTCTAAAGGCCTCTCAAAAAATGATAGGTAAAATAGGGATCTCTATCAGAGACTATAGGAGATAGAACTCCATGGAAACAAAAAATATTTTTCACATAGATATTTACCAAATCAACTTTGGTTGTATCCCAAATGGGTATAAAGTGATCCGATTTGGCCAGCTGATTGATCATAACCCATATCACATTCTTCTTTCTAGGGGTATGTGGAAACCCAACCACAAATTCTATAGAGATCTCATCCCACTCCCAAGTTGGAATTGGAAGTGGCGAAAGAAAACCCAAAGGTATCTAGTACTTAACCTTGACCTTTTGGAAAGTATACTAGTGTGAAACAAAGTCAGTGATGTCTCATCTCATACCTGACCACTAGAATCATCACCGCATATCATAAAACATATTTTTGGTTCCTGGGTGTACATACCATTGGGAATTATGGAAATACACCATCACAAGTTTTCTCACTAGAAAAGGTACAACGTACTGGTTCTAAAAACCTAAGATACCCTCTATAGAAAATGAACACTCAGAAATAGTCTCCCCACTATAAAGAGAGACCCTAATGTTACAAAATTCTTCATCAAGCTGTTACTCCTAAAGAATCATATCAAGAAGAGTGGAGGTCAGCTGAACACTTGAAAACCTTAGCCTCCTCCTCCCAGACTCCTTAATGCAACTGTGAAAAAATATCTATCAAGTTCTACTCTTCTTATGATTCCCTCACATCCTGGGTTGGAAGTTTCCTACTCTACACATCATTAACAACATTCCCTTTCACTGGGGTATAGTCAATGTAGAAATAAAAATATTATAGGTACTCCAAACAACACCTTTTATGAAGGTTAAAATATGTTTGAGAGAAGATATAACTCAAACTCTCGTGGTCAGAATACATGGTAAACCTTTCTCCGAAAAGGTAATGTTGCTAACTTTTAAGCGTATGCAACATGGCTACGAGTTCAAGGTCATGGGTTGGATAATTCTTATCATTTAACCTAAGTTTTCAAAATCCATAAGCTACCATGTGATCACCCTGCATACGAACACAACCCAAACCCGAACCTGATGCATCATAAAAGACCACATAGCCCTACCTGGCCTCTGGAAGAGTCAACACTGACGTAAAATTCAAAAGACATTTCATCTCAACAAAAGAGATCTGGAATTTATCATCTCAAGAAAACTTTACCCCTTTATGAGTGAGAGTGGTTATTGGAGAAACTGACTTTGAGAAATATTTTACAAACTAGTGATAATACCCTAATAAACCCAAGAAGCTATGAATATTGAAAACATTATGGGGTTTATCCCATATCATAACAAATTCACCTTTTTAGGATAAACAAAGATACCATGTTCTGAGACCATGTGTCCTAAGAACATCACTTCCTGAATCCAAAAATCACATTTCAATAGCTTGGCATAAAGTCAATAATTTCTCAACAATTATAGAATGACTCTCAGATGATGCGCATGATCCTCCTCGGGCTGAGAGTAAACCAGATCTTCATCTGCAAAGACCCCCAAAAACGTATCAAGATACTCAAGGAAGATCATGTTCATCAAATCCATAATTACTACAAGAGCATTAGTTAGACCAAATAGCATGAAAAGATACTCACAATGACCATACCTTCTTTGAAAGGTGGTTTTATGAATGTCAGATTCTTTTATTCTCAATTGGTGATAACCAGATCGAAGATCAATCTTCAAGAATCACTTCGCCCCTTTCAACTGGTCAAACAAATCATCAATCTGTGGAAATAGATACTTATTCTTTACCGAAACTTGGTTTAGTTTTCAGTAATCAACACATAGGCAAAGTGTTCCATTAGCTTTCTTACCAAAGAGAATATGCATCACCCAAGGAGACACACTCAGTTATATAGATCCTTTCTCTAATAGATCATCCAACCAAGCCTTTAAATATTTCATTTAATTTGGGGCCAAATAGTAAGAAGTAATAGACATTTTTTGAGTAACAGACACTAAATAAATAGAAAAATCTACATATCTTACTGGTGGAAAGACAAATAAATCATAAGGAAACACATTGGAAAACTTGATAGTAATTAGAGGGAGATCATCACTCAAAGATTACCACTCTAGATCAAAAGAAAAAACTGATATTACTTTCCCCAACTCTAAATAAGAAGTTCCAGATTTACTCAACCTTGGGTCCCATTCACCTTGAAAGATACGACACACCAAATAGGGAATGGTAAAGGAGACCCGTCAATGATAACAGTCAATTCAGGCCTTATTAGCAATGAGCCAATCCATCCTGAGAATGAAATCAATAGGTTTCATTTTGAGAATCAAAAATCATAAGTAATCCCAATCTTTGATAAAGATAGGACACAAACAGGACAACAGAGACCCTTCTCTCTCTTCATTCCAAGGGGTGTAGTAATATCCATCACATAAGACAAAAACTCCATAGGAATATTTAACAGGTTCATAATACAAGTCGATATAAATGAATAAGATGCACCAGTATCAAATAAATTAGTCACTAAATATGAAGTTATTGTGATGACACCTCTTACAGTCACTGGACCTATATTAGCTTCCTATGGAGACTCTTCCACTGCATGAAGAAGCTTTGTTCTGGATGCCTATGGAAATAACCCCTTTGTTCATGAAGAATATGATTACACCACAACACTTTTAGGAGATGATGATCCCATGCCACTGAAAAGAGCAGAAAATAAATGATATAATTTCTTTAGGTGTCCTGAGCGACCACAAGAATTGAAGATCTTTGGCGCCTCAATACAAACACGTCTCAAATTCCCAACCTCACCACACTAGAAGCAAGTCAAAGGGACTCTACTAGTCACCATAGGAGGTCTAAAGGATGTCTAATATCGAGAACCACCATGATACTCATTATTCTTCCTCTTCCCTTTAAAAGAACACATAGAATTTCCACTAGGAGAAAAAGAAATTCCCATCAACCTTGACTTACCAGCCAGTTCAAGCTCAACCATCAACTCCCTATCCAGCAAATCAGCATAAGAAGATATATTCAGCAAGAATACCTAAGAATTAATATTAGGTCAAAGAAACATCTCAAACTTTTGAGTCTTCATATTCTTATTTGATAAAATCTAAAGTGAAAACCACACAAGATCAGAAAAGAGATTCACATACTTCGTCATGATCTTGTCAGCCTATTCAAGTTTGAAAAACTCCATAGCCTTAACCAGTACCATAGAATCTAGATAGAAATGGTCGGTGAAAATAAATATAAAGTACTTCCACTCTAAAACCTCATGTTTCTTCATAATTACTATCAAGTTCCATAATTTCCTAATAGGTCCCTCTAGCTTGAAGGTGGAATATTTCACCTTAATCAAATTAGGCATTTCCAAGAAATAAAAAAGAATCTCTATATTTCTCAACTAATCCTCATCCTCTTGAGGATTATTTGAGCCTAGGAACATTGGTGGATTCCAAAGAAGAAACTCTTGAGATTGATTTCACGATTCACCCCTCTGAGGTTCCACAACTGGAGCCTGAATGGGAACTAGTGCAGGCACCTGTTCCAGAGCTTGGACAACACACACAACAGTATCAACAAGATTCTGGTTCATGGGAGGATCCTCTCGATGTGGTCCACCATTAGCTTCATCTTGGGGATTATTCTCACATATTCTCGAAGGCATGATGCTACACACATCAACAAACAACATTGAAGACATCATAAGGTTACTTAGATCAACAACTCAAACATGGGAAAAGGGAATATCATTCCCATCAGATAAGATATCAAGATTTGGATTTCAACCTATCCAAATCAAAAGTAGTGAAAAGAATATAATTAGATAAAATTATTTCTCAAGACACCTTTCCCAAACCACTCATTATGACTTAAGGCCCGTTACGATGATAGATGGACATGAAATCACTCGTAATTACCTCCTAAGTCCTAACAAGATATCCAAAACTGCATACCGACATCAAGGAAAGATGCTAAACCTATACCTTTAATACCTCTTTATCATGAACTGACCTAGATACCCTGGTACCTTGATACCCAAGTCAACACTAACATAGTCGGAAGGGCGTTCTCAATCCTTATGGGATGACAACTAGAATATGGAATCATACAAGAATAAGAGGGAATAAATTTGGCACAAAACAATGAAAGATAAAAGATACAAATCAACATACTCAACACTACAAAAGGATAAAGTACCATAAATAAAAAAGGTATAACAAAACCCAAACTAGTAAATCATCAAAGTACTAAGCAGAAATCCAAACATCCCAAGACAAAAACAAAAACCCATGGTCTCCAAGTGGTGCTTTCCCTTCACTCGCTCCTGGCATAAGAAAATCTAAGAATGCCTGAATACAAAGTTAGGGTGTGTACTATAAATCCCATTAGGGTCCCAACAAGTGTTCCATAATCAATACCATAATAATTTACCATCAATGCTATCAATTTAAATAAAATAGGGTATGGAATTTCTTTTTTATATTTTAAACCAAAACATGCTTTCATTTCAAATAGATGGAAGGTATATCAAATTACTTTCAAATAGGATTAAATGAACATTTTATATAAAAAAATTTATATAAATTAGTTGGTGCAAATAAAATAGTTCAATAATCCAATGAAATGTATAATCAAGACAAACAACTCATAAAAAAGTAAGAACCATGTACAAAATCCATGTGGTAAATTAGTTTATTAGGTAATAGGATCCTCACACATCTCATAGTGATCACGGATCTAGTCAGGTGCACACACACAAATACACCCTAATACGGGGAACCCATAATGGGAAGTCTACACCCCATTAGGGGAACCCATAATAGGCAGTCATGCCGAAGTTGTTTTAGTAACAGTTGTCATAATTAATCCATTTCTAGGGAGGCAAGGTCCTAGCATGCTTGTCCTAGTTACCACTAACTACCCAAGATAATAGGCACTTCAATAATCAATTAGATTATAAATCAATCATTTTAAAACATTCTAAAATACAGTTTCCTAATTTCAATTTTCAACATGCCTCTCCATTTTAAAACCAAATCATTGGTTTTCATCATTTCATACCATTTCAAAACATCATTCAATTTAATAATTTTTCTCAAGATCAACATAAAATCATTTTTATCAAAACAATTTCCAAATCAATCCAACCATTTTCATAAATCCACCCCACAATTTTAATTCCATTAAAATTGTGGTTTTTTATGTATTTCCATACCACTTTAAAATCAAGAATCAAATCATCAAAATTCCATGTTTTTAAGTCAATATAAAACTCATTTCAATTTAATCTAGCAATTCAAGGTTTCAATGATAGGGAAAAGGATCCTGAAACCACCCACCTTTAATCAAAGATCACAAATCAACACCCACAACAAGATTCACCAACAAAAAACAAAGGAAACTGAGATCTAGAAACATGATATAGAATCAAAATCCAATTAAACAGAGTTTAGATCCATTCAATATGTGATGATCCATCAAACTCTAGGGAGGAAGGAGAGATTAGGAGAGATTAAACGAGAGGATATCCACTTACCAGAGAGGGATCAAATCTTCCACCGACACTTTGATTCACCAAAGGAGGGGTTTGGAGGATCTAAAATCACCTCTAGAGAGCCTTCCTAGCCAATGAATTCATTTTAGGGATGATTGAGGAGATTAGGGATATTAAACGGGGGATTGGGAATTTTTAAAACATTTTTTGGATTAATTAAAACCTGCACCCATAGTTTCATGGGGAGGGTCGTATGGTTATAAAAACCATACACCCTAACCGTGCACCCCCTATGGACTCACTATCCAAGGAACACTATTTCTCCTAGGTCGGTGAATGGTTTTTAATGCCATGTTCCAACCATGAAAACCCTCACTTTTCTAGGTTTCATGGTTTACATTGGGTGGGTGCACGATTTGGGAAAACTGTGCACTACCCAAAAAACATCCAAAATTCTCTAAATTTTACCCAAAACAACCCAAGACAAGCCCCAACCAAAGCATGATAAAAATAAGGTTTTAGGAGTACCTAAATATAAGTAATGGGATATTAAATGGAGTCACCCTAATATTGTTCTAAAATACCCACTTAAGTCTCAACCTTTTATTGGTTTTTATTTACTTCACCAGTTCGCTTTGTTTTTTGTTAGTTGATATCCTGACTATGTCTTTTTGGATGATGTTGGTTCATGTTGTTTGAGATTTCATACCTATCAACATCTCCCCACTACATATTTCTAATCACCCCAAAATTAGGGTGATTTAGAAGGAAACCCAGTGAGGGAACATGGTAATGTAGGCATGACACATGCATGCATTGATACAGACTTGGTGACGCAGGAAAAATGATGTAGGCATGATGCCACACTGGGAGTTCAGGCCACATTCATGGTCCACTTGGACTTGGGCCTATGGGATATGTAATGGGTCTACCTCTACCCAGATAGAAAGGAGGTCTTTTCTTTCATAATATAAATAGGCTTCAACCCCATTTTTTTTAAAAAATATTTATATAAATTGATAAATGGGAAAACAGGAGCGACATCCATGCCGATGGTGATTCTTTAGGAAAATACGCGATTTAGGGTTTTTTTCCTCCAAATTTTTTCCCTAGATATATTGAACTTGAGCTCCTAGCTAGCAAGAATCTTCTAAATCCTATGGGAAAGGAAGAGTAAATAAGAGTGGTTGACTCCTCTTCTCATGGATCCGAATGGGGTGATGCAACATGTTTCTTCAGTTCGAGCAAGGAAGGATATTTTGAGAAAATATTCAAAAGAGGTGAGTCCACACATATTTTTCCAAATCAGGAGATGAACCTTGATAGGTTTAATATTTTCAAGTTCTCAGTCAATGTAATAATAGTTGAACCTTCAGGGAAAAATCCTTAGAAGATTGAAGATCCAGAGTGTTGGCTTTCTGAAGTTTGAGGATTTTGGGATTGGAAATACATATCCATAGGATGTGTATATTTCCATATATTATTTCTATTGGTGGAATTGAAGTGGAAAGCGTGTGGGTTCAGACCGATTTCTTTCAATCCAGTTATGCTCTACATCTAGGATTGGGATCCTTGGTTCAATCCCTTCTTTATACAGAACTCGAGGACACATGTTTGGGTTCATATCTATGGTTTTAATTGGATCTTGTGGAATCCATGGATTTTGTTTGACATTGCCTCAGTAATTGGGACTCCCTTCAAGATTGATCAGGTGATGGAGGAATAAAGATTAGGTCACTTTGCATATTTTTTTGGTGGAGGTTGATCTTAACTCCATACGCATTGGTAGTGTTGTTCTGTCCATTTCAGAACTGAATTTTTATCTAACTATTATGTATGAGAAATTGCCATTGTTTTTCACTTGGTTTTAGACTATTGGGCGTGTCAAGGAGAGATGATTCAAGGAGATATACTGCTCTGTCTACAATTTTAAGGACCATGAAGCATCTGGGTGTTGGTAGAAGGGCTCCTATAAGCACAAGAATGCTATTGGCATGGGAGACACTACCTCACTTCCTGTCTCTATGGGTGTTAGGGAGGATTCTGATTGAGCTTCTCATTTAGTTGAGGAGAAGAGGTAGGATGTAATGGAATCTAGTGGAGTAGGAACTATGGAGGTTGTCCTGGATTCATAGGGAAAGGATAATAAAACTTAGGCTGATATAGTGTAATAGGATTCTGATTTCCAAAGTCTCAGTGCTACTTCTGAGCATGAAACACTTGTTCAAGAGTTTTGTAGACTCTCAATTAAAGTAGGAGAAATTAATTGCATCAAGAGACCACAATGGAAAGAAAAATCTTGATGATAAATCTCCATTGAGAGGTATTTCAAGGAAGCAATATGTTGCTAGGAATATTTCCAATGCAATTAAAATACGTGACTCTACCACACAAGCAGTTGCAACTATTGACTCAACTATGAAGTAGGACATCAATTCCCATTCTATGCCTAATTCCTCCTTGAAGGGGGATCCCACCCCATGAGAGATGAGGAAGGGTGCCGAGGGGCAGATCATAGCATGAAGTGACCCTATGTTATGACTCTATGAGCTTATAACCCAGGGTTCACACTATTGAGGCTATTTATATAAATGATCATCTTTGTGATTATTAATAATAGCAAACATCATTTTCATGTGTATATAAATATTTTGTTAAACTTAATTTGTAAATAATTATTTTTATAACTTCAATGTAATTTATAAGTAATAATAAAAAAAAATATTAATAATTTTGATTATGTGTATATAAATAATTATAAATAATTTATAAATAATTTATAGATAATTTTTATTATAGATAGTTTTGATTATAAATAATTTTGATTATCTTGAATTAATAAATAATATAAATAAATTATAAATAAATTTGAATTAATAAATTTGTTGAATTAATCATTTTGAATTAATAATTTTTTTGAATTAATAATTTTGAATTAATAATCTTGAATTAATAAATTATATTGATAATTTATAAATAATATTGATTACCACAAATTGATAATTTTGATTATGTGTATATAAATAACTTTTATTATGTGTGTAAATAACTTTTATTATAAATAATTATGTGTATATAAATAATTTTGATTATGTGTATATAAATATTTTGTTCAACATAATTTATAAATAATAATAAAAAACAATTATATATATTATAGGTGATTAGGGGTACAATTTCTTTGAAGCACACAAACACCACACAACCAATGGGAAGGTCATATCCCCCAAGGGATAATCCACCCATAATACAAGCCTGTAGACCCCATACAATAATGGCTTAGAGACCATTTACAATTTTGAAAGGCCCAAACCACCAAAGTCATCCTGGAACATATGCCGCCATAGATGTTGTAACCACTGAACAAGATTTCCCCTGGATTTCAACAATGAATATACTTACCTATCATTGTCTTGTCGGATGTTGTGTCGGGTTTACACACACAATCGTCAGACCACCACCCCCTCCATTGAGTGGGGGTTCACTATTCCTGTTTAGCCGTCATGACACCACTGCCAGATCTCATCCCCGCCAGTACAGAAATGACCACCCGCCTACACCCTTTCCATAGCTCACAACTCACACCACCAGAGGAGTCGTTTGAATTCCCCTATTATCGCAACCGACATATATCATCGCCCCCATTCGGCTGCCAACCTGTGCCCTTGCTTATTGTAGCACCACACTCAAACCCTTCATTATAAGACTTCCTTTCAGTTTCTTGGGGATAAATGGATATTATAGGCATTTCATATAAGTCTTATCATTACTTTTTCATTCTTTAATAGTCTTACAATGAAGGATGTGAAGTTCTTTTGGTATGAGGTGCGTGATAAAGCCTTTTAAGAACTGAAAGGAAGGCTTACTTCGACACCAATTCTGATTCTACCAGAGCCTGGTAGAGGCTATATGGTGTTTTGTGATGCATCAAGAATAAAACTAGGTGAATTGATATTGAAGTAGGGTAGATTCATTGCATACGTGTCTCTCTAGTTGAGACCTCACTAGCGTAGTTACCCAACACACAACCTTGATCTAGTAGCGATTTTCTATGCCTTATATTGCTGGAGACACTATTTGATGGGTGAATGCTTTGTGGTGTATACAGACCATTTGAGCCTCAAATATATCTTTACACTATGTGACTTGAATCTTAGACAGTGAATATGGGAAGAATACCTTCATTCCTTCAACATTGATCTTGCCTATATGCCTTGAAAGGGCAATGTGGTTGCTAATGCATTGAGATGGAAAACTCAGGAACATGCCATACATAAACCTAGTGATGAATGGAAATTGATGGCCCTTATTTATGATATGCATCTAGTGTTTCATGAGAGTCATAAGCAACCTTTTCTTTCAGCCTTAGTAGTTACCTCTTTACTCCTTGATAGGGTGAAGACAAGACGTTTTCAGATTCTGAGGGGTTGGTTCTCTAGGAGAGTATTTTTGGTGAGGAACCAATTCCATATTAGTCTTTTGATAGAGATGAAATCCTACATATACATGGGCATGTTTGGGTTTATACATATATGAGTGAAGAACTAATGAGAGAGTCCCATGATTCTCAGTGGGTATTTCATCTAGGAATATCCAAGATGTATCATGATATGCGTCTCCAGTATTGGTGTCCTGGGATGAAACATCAGTTTGTAGGTTTTATCATTAGGTGTTGCACCTGTCAGTAGGTGAAGGTGGAGGACCAACAACTTTCTGCCTTGTTACATCCATTTCCAATCCCAAAATGGAAATGATAAGATGTTACAATTGTTTTTTTAGTTGGATTACTAAGGGTTTCTTAAGGTAGAGATGCAGTTTGGGTAGTCATGGATCGACTGATGAAAGTATCTCACTTACCTCTTATCTGAGAGACTTTCTCAATTGATGAGATGTGAAAATTGTACATCTGTGAGGTTATATGGCTACATGGGGTCCCTCATACTATTGTTTCAGATAAGGATGCTCATTTCACATCGAGGTTCTTGAAGGTGTTATAGGGAACAATGGGTACATAGGTGCTTTTGAGTATATATTTTCACCCTCAGACTGATGGCTAGTCAGAATGGATGTTACAGGTGTTAGAGGACATGATCCAAGCATGCATGCTTAATTTCATTGGTTCTTGGGAGAAGTATATCCATATCTTCAATTTTAACTATAATAATATATTTTAGGAGATGAATTATATGGATCTATATAAGGCCTTATATGGTAGGTAATTTCATTCACCCCTTATGCTAGTTAGAGGTAGGAGAGGTAGCGCTACTAGGTCCTCATCTCGTACAGGAGACTTCGGATCAGGTACAACTGATCAGGAAGTGTATGCCTAACACTCATTCTAGATATAAATCTTATGTCAATCATCATCGACGAACTTTTTATTTTGAGGTTTAGGATCATGTTTTCTTATGGGTATCACCCAGACTTGGGCATAGATGAATACAGATGCAAGGGAAGTTTTCACCTCATTATGTCAGACTGTTTTAGATCATGGATAAAGTCGATCTGGTAGCCTATCACTTGTTATTACCTCATATGTATTGTTCCATGCACAA
Organism: Viscum album; assembly: GCA_963277665.1. Lineage (NCBI taxonomy): Eukaryota > Viridiplantae > Streptophyta > Magnoliopsida > Santalales > Viscaceae > Viscum > Viscum album. Next base: position 881,180,216 of record OY728143.1, on the reverse strand, counting down.
CGTCTTCCATGTTTCATATATTTTCTGTTACCAAGCTGACCCATATCATACTTTTGATCCTAAGGATGTTGATTTGGATGTTGATGCTTTGTTTGAGGAGTATACCATATGCATCATTGACCAAAGCATGAGGAATCACCGAGGCCAGTCTATCCATTTAGTACGGGTGATATGGAATCATTTCTATGTACATGATGAGACTTGGGAGTGGGAGGCCAACGTACATTCCTGGTGGCTAAAGTTTTTCTTAGATGAAGTTTTTCCATCCTTAGAAGGGTAACTCGGGGAATATTTCTGTTAAGGGGGGAAGACTATAAGAATCAAGATTTTCTATGAGATATGGATCCTTTAAATTTTAGTATAATTATTTATTTTGGATCTATTATGGATTATTAATGAGGTCATGGAAGTTTCATTGGTGTATGTGGCTTGTTCGGAGCTCAAAACCATGCCCGATAAATGAAATAACTAGCTCGCACGGTTAGTAGAAACTGCAAAGCTCATCTTACATGCTCTCTCCTAACCATTTGAGGAATTTTAGTGGGAAGAGTAGGGAATTTGGTCTTCCCAAACTGTGTGACCAGGGCTGCAAGACCATGCCAAAACTCTACAATTTTTAGCTGAGCCAAATGGAATGTTTGGCACACAATTTCTCAAACCGCACGACCAAAACTGTGTGGGTTCCCTCTTAAGGAAGGGTCTGATGTACGGTTGGCGCACAATTTGGACAACCATGCGACCCAGTAATTTTTGGGTAAAAATTCCAATGTCCCTTATTGCTATAAAAATTTAAAACACCCCTATTCTTTATTATTTCCTCTAGTAGCTAAACGTTTCTCCTTCTATAAATAACTCCTCAAGCCTCCTAAGCTAGGTTATTCTATACCTCTTTCATCTGGTGTCTGATCAAAACACCGCTTATCTCATTAGATTCCTCTTAGTAAGATCTCTAATCCACTATATTCTATTCCTCATTTCTCTTGTTGACATCTGTGCTATTTTGATGCAGGTTCATATGCCCTATTTTTAGAGTGTTGATCCATTATTCCATTTTCTTCTGATTCAGGCCAAACTATGTTCCAATACTAGATGACGATAGTGTTATAGGATTGAGGTAGGTGGTTTATGGATTTTCCCTAAAATTCACGTCATTTATAAATTGTCATTGTTTTGCACACGACCATTTCACCAGGCGTCCCCCCTTAAAATTCATATTTCTTAATTATAATCATTGTGATCATATTCTAGAGCCCTATTTATACATGTTTTTCATGCCATTAGAGGTTGTGAACTCAACATCATCCACCCCTAGTAGGGTGCTTCCTTATTTAAGCCTTGGTAACCCATATTGGGTTTATCTACGGCACCATTCAAGTGCACTGAACTTAACCTTGATATGGTAAGTGTTTTAAATTAATTAACGAATCTTTAAATTTTTAAATGGAAAGTATGTTATAGATATCACTTGTCATTGGCTTATAAATTGAATTTGACATTGGTTTCATATCCCTAAATTACCTTGTCATACTAAATGAAAGGAAATGTTATGAACCTAATAATTACTATTATAATTGAATTGATTATTGGTCACATGTCCTTGTCTCACCTTGTAATTCTTAGTGAAAGGTAAAGGAATGAACCCATTAAATGATTAAAATTCATGATTACTATATAGACTACAATTATATATGATATCAACTGTATTAAGTTACAGAGTTGTACCAGAAGAATCATTCCTAAAAACAAGAGTAGAATAACATTTCACTTTTGAGTTTAAAGTGCATATCATTTTACTTTTGGGTTCTACTGTAGTAGCAGCAACTATCTTTGATTTTCCTTTTCGGGTTTTTGAATAAATCTCTCTTTTCTCATGCCAGAAATCAAAATCAAGCTATGTTTGAGCATTAAGTTCCATGGAAGCTTGATTATCATTGGATTCCTCTAAAACATGCTTGATCGCGCTGTCATGACATGTCAAATTGATTATGATTTTAAGATTGATTTATAGTCCAGGGAAGACCCTAGGTCATCTCTCGGGGAGCGTTGATAGGTTTTGAGTATGTATTTTTAATAATAATTACTAAAAGAGGGGGGGGGGGGGGGTTGAAAATAGATTTAAGTAAATTACTTAATTAAAGAGTTAAATAGTTGATAAAAAAGGTGGTGTATTAATAATTATGATAGAAGAAGATCATTTCAAGTTCACTACACATCTTGGATAGTTCATTGTTCTGAAAATTTAACATGGTTTTTTTAATTCTTTGGTTGAAGGTTTTCAAGATCTTGACTCCCCTCTTGCCTCTTCAAATGATGCTTAAAGAACCTCCCCTTGGCACAACAATCGTGTTGCCAAGATTTGGTTATCAAACATAGAATAAGAGGTCTACCAAAGCATACTTAAATCTTATGTATGTGTGAGATAAATAGGATTATTGTGTTGTCCAATTGGATCAACCCAATATTCCCACTTGAAATCTCAACCCAATCGGTATTGAAATAAAAAGTGTTCCACTTAATTATATCAAATGAAATTTAATCAGGGTGAATCATGTCAAGAAAAAAAATAAATGAAATATTCAACACACAAATTATACAAAACCAGTATAAGAACATGTGATGGAACTCCCTCCCAAGTTTGTGTAGCTCCCTCAAAATGATCGTCCTCTATTTAGCTCACCATCGAGAGGAGGAGGAGGCTCAGGTGGAACTCCCTCTTTATCCTTGATTCCCCTATGAGGATAGGGGCCTCCAGAACTACTTGGATGACGAGAGGAATTCTTTGGGTCTCCAAAATACCAGAGCTTTTCCTCCTGGCCAAACTTGCAAATGAGGAGCCCAAGGTGCCATTTTATAGGAAAATGGGAAGGTGGTTTTGAGCACACATAATTCTTAAAACCACTTGTCACAGGTATTTCGACCTCCATAAAGCCTTATCTAGATTTGGATAAAATAAAAAAGTTGTATCCCCACCTCTTGTATGTATCCACCTAAAGTTTAGAATAATTTAGACACCTATAGCATGAGATATGGATAAATCATAGCACACCACTTTTGACTTCGTGCAGATTTGGTGTGCTGGAAATATTAGGTTGGTTGGTCCACCAGATGGCCGAATAAGTCTTGGGTTACTTCATATGAAATGTATCCCAATGAAATTTGGACCCTCCCACAAAATTTTATCCCAATTGGATGCATGGTCTAGTAGAAATGTGTGGATTAATCCACTGGTGTGCTTGGATCCTGCGTAGTTTGGCCCATTTTTCTTGGACATCATCATGGGTCATCCAAATCACCTCTTCCTGCAATGGAATCATAAAAACAAGTAACATTGCCCTTTTTAACAGTTATAAAAACAAAATAAATGATTCAAACATGGAATTAAACTTTTTATTATTTTTATAATTTTCAATATAAAACAAGTTTAGCACAGTGGTGTAAAGGTGAAAATTACACAGTGAATCGTGGTATGATCACACCCCCACACCTAAACATTTTCAATCCTGGGAAAAGTAACATATCCAAATAAAATTAGGCATATATATATATTCCCAACATCATGAAGATTTACTATTTGATTAAATTTTAATTCACTAAAGTAATGTGATCAATGCACAAACCACACAAAGGAGTTCTTCTTAGTGAAAATGGAAAAAGATGTCTCATAAATCATATCACAATGAAATTAAAAGAGATTCATGACACCAATATGAGAAAGGAATTAAAAAGTAAACCATTCCACTAATTCTCCATGTGTGTGTGTGAAAACCATTCCATGATATTCTTTCCACTTTCTATCCAATAAATATAGGTTATTTTAAAATTATTCAACTTTAAATGAATTTTCACCGAACCTTCCCTACATCCTTTGCGATCATATTTTAAGACCCACTCACTTAAGCATTCCCAGAAGTCAAACCATAAGCTCCTGACCTAGATATCCCCATATGTTGTACACTTCATCACTCCCCTCATTTATTATTTTTGTTTTTTAGAAGTTTCATTTGGAATAAATCTCACACTCATCTCTCAACCCTTATTTGATCTCCTCACGACACTAATTGAAATAGTTATAAGAAGATCAAAGGTTGAGGAGGATTGGTTTTTGACCTGCCCAAGACACAAACTTTTTTTTGAGGGCGTACAACATTTAGACATTAGGTACACATGCATAGGTCAATCTGGTACAACAATGAAACAGATCAGATAAGGAACGAACGTATGAAAATATCATTTAAAGCTGAAAAATATTAACCTAACATATATTTACCTTATATTAAGTAAGAAATATTCACACTTCATGGTTTGGTACAAAAATGTATGGAGATATTAGTGACACAGTTTTCCCAAAAACTACTCACACAAGGGGCATCAATCATCTCAAATGTTTCACAGTGATACAACCATTTATATCATTGATAGAAAACCAATTCACTAAAAATCACTCCCTGATGTTAACTTCATACAAATATTCCTTTTCACCATTCTTTATAGTATTTTTACTTTCCCCCCTTTATGGTCACTGAATCATGAAACTTTGAAATTTTTGATGGGGGAAAAAATGAAAATACCATAAAGAAGGCGAAGAAGAGAAGAAAGAATAAAGACAATGAAAAGGCTAATGAACTCAACAAGATGGGGGAAAATAAAAATACCATAAAGAAGGTGAAAAAGAGAATAAAGAATAAAGACAATGGAAAGCCTAATTAACTCAACAAGATGGGGAAAAGTGAAAATACCATAAAGAAGGTGAAAAAGAGAAGAATGAAAGAAAAAAAATGAAAATTCCTATCTAACCCCGGAATGTACCCATCCCCCCACACATAGAATGTACAGTGTCATCACTATAATAATTGATAAGGAAGGATAAAACCTAGTGTGTTTCACTGGTAAGTTTCTTCTTGAACATGGAGTTCCTCCATTGGGAACTCCTAAAGGGCTTCGTGGAAGTGCTTCAGTCGCTACCCATTGACAGTGAAGGTTTGCTTGGTTTCTTCATTTTGAACCTGAACAACACCAAATGGAGATACATTAATAACATTGTATGAGCCAAACCAGTGGGAATGAAGCTTACCTGGATGCAACTTCAGCCTTTCATTATAAAGGAGGACCGTCTGCCCAATGTGGAACTGGAGATGAAGTATAAGATGGTCGTGGGCAGCCTTGGTTCACTCCTTATAAATTCTGGATTTTTCATATGCATCTCTTCTCATTTCCTCTAACTCTTGAATCTGCAACTTCCTTTGAGAACCTGCACCATAAAGATTAGAATTGCATTGTTTGATGGCCCAATAGACCCGATGCTCAATCTCAATAGGTAGGTGACAACTCTTTCCAAACACAAGACGATAGGGTGACATTCCAATAGGAGTTTTGAAAGTAGTACGGTAGGCCCATAATGAATCATCAAGTCAAAGACTCCAATCTTTTCTATTGGGTTGAACTATTTTTTCAAGAATATGTTTTACCTCTCTATTTGACACCTCGTCTTGACCATTGGTCTGTGGATGATATGTAGTAGACACTCTATGAATGACCCCATACCGATGCAAAAGTGATTTCATTTTTCAATTGCAAAAATGATAACCCTGGTCACTAATGATGAACCTAGGTAATCCAAACCTACAAAAGATCCGAGTTCTCAAAAATTCCACAACTATTTTTGGAATCATCTATCCTTGTAGATCGTGCCTCTACCCATTTTGACACGTAATCAACTTCCAGAAGAATGTACAAGTTGCCAAAGGAATTTTGAAATGGACCCATAAAGTCGATGCCCCAAACATCAAAAATGTCATGAAATAGCAATGGTTGTTGTGTAATTTCATTTCTTTTAGATACATTCCCCATTCTTTGACAACGAGGACAAGATTTGCAAAAATCATGGGCATCCTGAAAATGTGTTGGCCAAAAGAGGCCAGAATCAAAGACCTTGCGAGTAGTCCATTGGGGACCAAAGTGCCCCCCACAAGCAAGAGTGTGTAAGAATCTAAGGACAGACTAAAACTCGTTATCGGGAACACAACGCCTAAGGACTTGATCGCTACATGTGCGCCAGAGGTAGGGGTCATCCCAAATGTACCAAAAAGACTCATATTTTAGACGACTGGCTTATTTTTTATTGAAATCAGTAGGAATGCAAGATGCTACCAAATAATTTACAATTTCATCATACCAAGGAATAACATCTTGCACTCGGTACAATTGCTCATCGGGAAAAATATCATTTATAGGAATACAAGGGGATGAGTCAATGTCCGGGGATGGTGGAATCCTACTAATATGGCCAGCCACCACATTCTCTGCTCCTTTTTTATATCTAATTTCTAGATTAAATTATTAAAGGAGGAGAATCCAGTGAATGAGACATGGCTTGGCTTCCGGTTTCTTAAAGAGATACCTAAGGCCTGCATGGTCTAAGAACACAATGACTTTGGACCCCAAAAGGTATGACCTGAATTTTTCCAAGGAAAATACAATGGAAAGGAATACTTTTCCAGTTGTGGTGTAGTTTGCTTGGGTAGGGTCCAAAGTACGTGAGACATAGGCAATGACATGTGGAGCTCGATCGACCCTTTGTGACAAGACTTCCCCAACTGTATAATTAGAGGCATCACACATGAGCTCAAATGGTAAATCCCACCGAGGTGGTTGGATTACCGAGGGTGACGTGAGACTCCATTTTAACTTATTAAAAGCTTTCTCGCATTCTTTATTAAAAAAAATTCTTTTTCTTTTTGGAGTAATCGGGAGAGGGGGAGTGCAATTTTACCAAGTCATGAATGAAATGATGGTAAAATCTAGCATGACCTAGGAAAGACCGCACATCCCATACATTTTTGGGGAATGGTAGGGAAGAAATGACATCTACTTTTGATTTATCTACTTGGATACCATCCCCAGAAATGACATATCCCAAAACTATACCTTGTCTCACCACCAAATGAAATTTCTCATAATTTAATACAATATTTTTTTCAATACGGAGACATAGGACTGAACCAAGACTACTCAAACATTCATCAAAAGAAGAGCCATAAATAGTGAAATCTTCCATGAATACTTCCATGAAATTCTCCAGGTAATCCAAAAAAATACTAATCATGCATCACTGGAAAGTACCTAGAGCATTGTACAGATCAAATGGAATCCTCCTATATGAAAATGTTCCAAAGGGACAAGTGAAGGTAGTATTTTTCTGGTCCTTAGGGGAAATATGGATATGAAAGTATCCATAATACCCATTAAGGAAATAGTAGTGGGACTTACCCGCTAGCCTCTCTAGAATTTGGTCAATGAATGGAAAAGGGAAATGGTCCTTCCTAGCGTGTTGGTTTAGTCAACGATAGTCTATACAGACACGCCAACTATTCTGCATACGAGTTGGAACCAATTCATTGTTTTCATTTTTGATTACTGTAAGGTCGGTCTTTTTAGGAACTACTTGAACAGGACTAACCCATTGGCTGTCAGAGATAGGGTAAATGATTCCAGCATCCAATAATTTTGTTACCTCCTTTTTCATAACTTCTAGGAGGTTTGGGTTCAATCGACGTTGTGCCGACCTCACTAGTTTAGCCTCATCATTTAACAAAATATGACGTGTACAAATTGATGGGCTAATAACAGTAATGTTAGCAAGTGTCTATCCCAAAGCTTGTTTATACTCCCTTAATAGTTCAAGTAGTCATAATTCATGCTCAAGATGGACTGAACTAGCAAAGATGACGGGAAACTTGTTTCCATTATCAAGATATGAATATTTTAAATCTTGAGGCAGTTGTTTCAGTTCCAATTCAGGTGGATTTTGGATTGATGGGAGTGTGTGTGAAAGTGAGAGATCACTGATCTCTTCTAACTAATCAATGGTATCATCCTCAATAGAGGAATGAGCTTTTACAAGCTTAGCAATATCATTGTTGGTCAGTGTATCCTTAGTGTTCAAGAAATTATCAATTAATAAACATGCATGAAACTTTTCTAGACCACTACAACAATCATTGCATGACTCATTTCCTATAATTTCAATCAATGAAAAAAACTCAAAAAGGGGATCGAGGGAAAGAAAAGTTGTTTTTTAGGGGTAGGGAGTACATCAATTGAATTAACAGAGAGAGAGGAATGTTCTTCTGAGGGGTGCTTCATGGCATCAAGGATGTTGAAATGGACTATGTCACTAAAAAATTCCATAGATAATGTACCATTGTGGACATTAATTATGGTTTTGGTGGTTTTCAATAAGGGTCTCTCCAATATAATTGGGGCATGTCCATTCATCCTATCATCCTCCATTTTAAGCACATAAAAGTCAGTAGAAAAAATTAAGTTTTGAACCCTCACAAGAACATCCTCTAACACACAAGAGGGGTTTCCAGTACTCCGATTAGCCAATTGAACAATAATTCCAGTGGGATTCAGTTCCCCGACCTGTAATGTAGATTAAATAGATTGAGGCATCACATTTATAGAAGAACCTAAATCAAGCATAGAATTAGAAAAAGAATACTCCCCTATGGTGCACGGAATGGAGAATGTTCCAGGATCATTGAACTTTGTAGGAAGTGATGGATCTATCAATTCTAAAACATTCCTCCCCAAGCTCACTTTCTCATCACCTCAAAGTCACCTTTAGTGTGTACACATATCCTTTAGAAACTTGGCATACCGTGGAATTTTCTTCACAACATCAATCAATGGGATGTTAACCTGCAATTTCTTGAAAAAATACAATATTTCCTTATCAAGTTCAGTTTCATTTTGTTTTCTTGGTTGGGTGTCCCTTTGAGGAAATGGAAGATGAGTAATTGGGCTAGGTGACTCATCAATGTACACACTCTTTCCTTTGGAAGGGTTTCTCTCAAAACAAGTTTCTTTAACATTTGGAACATTTTTAATGGTTGGGATGAAGGTTTCCTCAGGTGGGGATGAATCTAATGGAGGATTCATTTTACTTTCTAGTTATTTTCAACTCCTAAGGGTGATGGCACTAAAATTTCCTTTATCCCTAGGGTTAATTACTGGTTGAGAGGGAATTTTACTTGATCCGTGACTTTGAATTTCACCCACTAAGTTAGCTAGTTGGTCTAATTAGGTTTTGATGTCTTTTATAGCTGCCTGAGTGGTTTGTTGGAATTGAATATTGTTGGTAGATATTTGTTTCATCATATCTTCTAGTCTAGGATCAGGTTTTGGAGGGGTTTCTTGGAAATTCCTTTGGGGTGGTTGAGAATTTCTGGGTGGTGGTGGTGGATGACTACTCTGCACTTGTTGGTTCCATGGCTGATGAGGCTGGTTTGAATACCCCCTTGCCTATAGGATTTGTTGTCTTTCCACCTAGAGATGGATGGATAGTATGGTTCTTTCCAAAAGGGTTGTTTATAGGGGCGTCCTGGGAAGATTGCCTCACAACTCTCAGATGTTTCTCTCAATTGGGGGCATTGGTCAGAATAATGGGTGTCAGAAGAGCATATTCCACAATGGACGGGAGGATGAGATTGAGATTTCCCTTGGGAGAGATTGAGTTGTCGAAGAAGGGTACTTACCTCTTCAAACTTTGTGTCCACCTTCTTCTTGAATTGAGTACTTTGTACCTCATGGACACCTTGAATAGGTACATTATACCTTGAACCAAATTGCTAAGTGTTTTGTGCCATGTTCTCAATTAGGGTTCTTGCAGCAATTGGGGTCTTATCAACTAGCACACCACCTGCAGCAGCATCGATCATATTTCGATCAATAGGGATTAAACCTTCATAAAAAAATTGAATTAAAAGTTGATCACTTATTTGGTGATGTGGGAAACTTGAACATAACCTTTTAAATCATTACCAATATTCATGTAATGTTTCCCCTTGAGATTTTCTTATCCCACAAATTTTTTTCCTTATTGTTGTAGTTCGAGAGGCTGGGAAATATTTTTCAAGAAAAAGGCATTTCATGTCCGCCCAAACTCTTATTGGGAAATTAACATAATATAACCAATCTTTTGATGTATATTCTAATGAAAAAGGGTATTCCCTTAACTTTACTTGTTCTTTATCCATATTTTCAGGTTTTAATGTAGAACACACATTGTAAAATTCTTTTAAATGCTTGTGTGGATCCTCTCTAGGAAGTCCATGGAATCTTGGTAATATATGAATTAAACCATATTTTAGTTCAAAATTGGGTGCCTCACCTTGTAATTGAATATAGGTGGGTTGGATATCAACATTAGGTGAGGTTAGTTCTTTTAGTGTTTGATTGTTTTCATGCATGTTATTCATGTTAATTTCAGTTTTAATGTGGGTTCCCAAAGAAGAAGAAGAAGGATCAAGATGAGTGTTAATGTTTTGTGCATCCTCCTTCAAAGGTTCCTCTTGTGTATCTCGGGGTCGCTGATGTAGGATCCTCTCCGGTTCGGGTTCGAAAGGTTGTAAGTCTCCTGGAGTAGAATGTGTCATACAAAGAACCTACATAAGAAATAAATTATAACACAAAAATAAATGTAAAGGTATAAGATAAAACAAACAAACATTCACAAAATTTACAAATAAAATTATAAAAAACATGCACTAAAACCAAAGCGCTCCTCAACAACGGCGCAAAAATTTGACCACGCTGTCGTGACACATCAAATTGATTATGATTTTAAGATTGTTTTATAGTCTAGGGAAGACCCTAGGTCGTCTCTTTAGGAGAATTGATAGGTTTTGAGTATGTATTTTTAATAAGAATTACCAAAAGAGGGGGATGTTTTGAAAATAGATTTAAGTAAATTACTTAATTAAAGAGTTAAATAGTTGATAAATAAAGGTGGTGTATTAATAATTATATGATAAGAATATCATTTCAAGTTCACTACACATCTTGGATAGTTCATTGTTCTGAAAATTTGACATGGTTTTGTTTAATTATTTGGTTGAAGGTTGTCAAGATCTTGACTCCCCTCTTGCCTCTTCAAATGATGCTTAAAGAACCACCCCTTGGAACAACAATCATGTTGCCAAGATTTTGTTATCGAACATAGAATAAGAGGTCTACCAAATAATACTTAAATCTTATGTATGTGTGAGATAAATAGGATTATTGTGTTGTCCAATTGGATCAACCCAATATTCCCACTTGAAATCTCAACCCAATCGGTATTGAAATAAAAAGCGTTCCACTTAATTATATCAAATAAAATGTAATCATGGGGAAACATGTCAAGAAACAAAATAATTGAAATATTCAACACAAAAATTATACAAAACTAATATAAGAACAAGTGATGGAACTCCCTCCCAAGTTTGTGTAGCTCCCTCGAAATGATTGTCCTCCATTTAGCTCGCCATCGAGAGGAGGAGGAGGCTCGGGTGGAACTCCATATTCATCCTTGATTCTCCTATGAGGATAGGGGCCTCCAGAAATCCTTGGATGATGAGAATACTTCTTTGGGTCTCCAAAATAATAGATCTTTTCCTCCTGGCCGAACTTGCAAATGAGGATCCCAAAGTTCCATTTTATAGGAAAATGAGAAGGTGGTTTTGAGCACACATAATTCTTAAAACTACATTTCACAGGTGTTTTGACCTCTAGACATCCTTATATAGATTTTTAGAAAATAAAAAAGTTGTATCCCCACCTCTTGGCTATCTCCAATGAAGGTTTTTCATAATTTGGACACCTATATCACGAGATATGGACAGATCACAACACGCCACTTTTGACTTCGTGCAGATTTGGTGTGCTGGACATATTAGATCAGTTGGGCCACCATATGGACAAATGAGTCTTGGGTTCCTTAATATGAAATGTATCCCAATGAAAGTTGTACCTGCTCACAAAATTTCATCCCTATTGGATGCACAGTCTAGTAGAAGTGTGCGGATTAATCCACTAGTGTTCTTGGATCCTATGTAGTTTGGCCCATTTTTTTTGGACGTTATCATGGACCCTCCAAATCACCTCATCCTACAATGGAATCATCAAAACAAGTAACATTTCCCTTTTTAACAGTGATAAACACAAAATAAATGATTCAAACATGGAATGAAACTTGTTATTATTTTTATAATTTTCAATATAAAACAAGTTTAGCACAGTGGTGTAGAGGTGAAAATTACACAGTGAATCTTGGTACGATCAATGCTCTTTAGTAATACCTCTTGATAAGGCATATATAAAGGAAGATCCTTCAATGGAAAGGTGAGGATCCTCTGTAATGTTATCCTAAGATAAAGGGATATTTTCATTAATATGAGAAGGAACAATAAGACCACTATCATCTCGAGGAGGAAGAACATATCCAAGGATAGGGTTCTCAGAACAACCGTCTTTCAAAGAAATGACATGAAGAGTCTTTCTTTCAGCCATAATATACCCTTTGTCAATAGAATCTTGTAACCCTAGGGAATTAAGAGAAGGAACAGACCGAGAGTTGTTTGTCTCTTGATTTTGAATCTGGTCCACAATGATCTGTTCAATCATCTGATTTCTTTTCTTTCTACAGTGCAACAATTCATGACCTCTAATACTAAAATTAGAACAAACTAAATCACCTCTACACATATATTTTGAATGACCAATAATTCTACAAGAATCAAAAAACAGAGGTGTTTTTTCAAATTCAACCTGAAGATCAATTTCAACTTGTAGAGCAGAGAGGACCGCCTTATCAATAATTATAAAATTATAATAAATATATTTATATAATAAATATATTTATTATATTGATAATTATGTATAATTAAATATTAATAAATATATATATAATTATATAAATAATTAAATGTATATATATAATTATATGGATATATACAATTATATAAATATATTTATTTTTTTAAAAAGGTGAGGTAAGTAGCCCCATTATTAAACTAGAAAGAAGTGTTGAACCGAGGAACATGTAGTACAAGACAATTGAAGAGAAATCAAGTAGCTCGTGAACAAGTCTGCATTCTATGGTGAGAGGTGCTCCCACCTCGACCATGAGGATGTCGATCCCTTCTCCAAGCTTTGTCTTGTACCCAAGGCCCACCTCCACTATCTGGAAGTCTAAGATCAATTGTTTCCAGCGCTTCTTCGGCATCCGAAGCCCAAAAATTTGATTGACCATCCTATTTACTGCTACCTAATGCAAGCATCTCAAAATAATTATGAGTACTGAACTTCGAGTTTGGTTTATTTCTCATATGCAGAACCATATCAAAGCCTGGAGTAGAAGAGAATGTATTCATCCTATCCATCATGGGAGTTTCAATATTTTGAAACCCCATGTTCAATAATTTTAGGGACAAAACCATCATCATGAGGCTTGCCTGCCTCATTCACATGTTCTTTTTCTAAAGGGGTGTCTTACTTGAGTTGTCTAACCATAACAGGATATGTGAAAAATTACAAGGGAGATGGATTTTCTTGGACAAGGGGAAAACTACTTATAGCGATCCTAGAAGAATCTAGCCTCACAACACTCTTCAAAGAAGGTTGGACAACGCCTAAGAATGATTCTTACTAGAAACGTCACAAGATGCAGACTTTACAGGGGAGGATTCACTACCCAAATGAATTGGACCTTCAATATTGCTTGACAAAGAGAGATTAGTGACAAAGTTGGGGAAACTGACTTGATTAAATAGAAGCACAAGTTCAGATTGAACCTTTGAATCATTGAAAACAACAGCCATAGAAGTATGAGAATCCACATCAACTATATTAAGTTGCAGAGTTGTAATATAAGAATCATTCATAAAAAAAAGATCAGAATAACATTGTACTTTTGGGTTTAGAGTGCATGCCATTTTACTTTTGGGTTTCACTGAAGTAGCAAAAACTATATTTGATTTTCCTTTTCAGTTTTTTGAAGAAATCTCTCTTTGTTCATGTTATAAATCAAAATTTGAAGCTGAGATGTTGAGTTTGATACATGCTATTGCCTTTGTCAAGATCTTTGGTTGGAACAAACTCTGGATTGAAAGTGACTTGACGACCATCGTGCAAGCGATTTGGAATGTCACAACACATCTCACTTGGTCGATTACTACCCATTGGATGGAATGCACTGGTTCACTTATCGATCTTAAATATATCATCACACATGTTTATCAAGAGGCAAATATGGTTGCAGATGGCCTGGACAACATGAAAGTAAATCAAGACATCACCTGGTTCGAAGAACTCCCTACTGTTCTTATTTCCTTGCATGAAAAAGATTATAATATGATCCCGTATTTTAGACACTTGTAATCTTTCTTTTAATACAATTTGTGCCTTGGTCATTTTGGGCCAAGACATCACCTTCTAGAAAAAAAATGTTAGAAATCAAAATCAACCTCTGTCTGAGCATCAAGTTCTATGGAATCTTGAATGTCATCGGATTACACTCTAGCATGCTCTTCAGTAATGCCTCTTGATAAGGAATATCTAAAGGAAAATACTTCAATGGAAAGGTGAGACTCCTCTGTAATGTTATCCCAAGATAAAGGGATCTTCTCATTAATATGAGAAGGAACAACAAGACCACTATCATCTTGAGGAAGAAGAACATATCCAAGGATAGGGTGGTCAAAACAACCGTCTTTCAAAGAAATGACATGAAGAGTCTTTCTTGCATCCATAATAGACCCTTAGTTAATAGAAGCTTGTAACCCTAAGGAATTAAGAGCAGGAACAGACCCAACCTTGTCTATCTCTTGATTTTGAATCTGGTCCACAATGATCTGTTCAGTCATCTGATTTCTTTTCTTTCTACAGTGTGGAAATTCACAACCTCTAATATTACAATTAGAACAAACTAAATCACCTATACACATAGATTTTGAATGACCAATAATTCTACAAGAATAAAAAAAGATGTGTTTTTTCAAATTCAATCTAAAGAGCAATTTTATCTTGTAGAGTGGAGAGGACCGCCTTATCGATCAATGTAGCACTTAAATCCACTTCCACCAGGACACATTCATAGTGACCAAAACTCACCATTTCAGTGGAATTGTCCATCCTGATTGGAATTCCAATCACAAATGCAATATCATATAAAATTTTAGGATGCTATAACACCCAGTTATGTCCATGGATTCTAACCCAAACATGTGTGCAAGTATCCCTAAAATCATTCAAACTGAAATTTAGCTTCCAATCATAAATTTGAAAAGTACCAGGCCTAAGGTTAAGCAAACCTGAACTCCAGGATCAACATTTAAACTTAACTAAAAAAAATAATATGTGAAAAAATCAGCGGCCATGTGAAACACATTTGAAATCTTCAAATCCCAAAATAAATGATAATGAGTGGCCAGGTCCGCAACTTTCCAGGGTTTTGAGCCTTTAATTAGTAAAATACGAGCGATGAATGAAAACTTACATAAATCAAGATGCTCTTCTATTGCATCATCTGGAGCTAATACATGAGCAATAGAACCTTTCTTGATGATTTGTTTCGAAGGATGATTCGTAAGCGAGGTAAATGACCCTCCCAAAAAACCAAAGAACTTTGAGAGGCCCTTCAACGCTTCCTCATTGAGCAGCTTGATCCTCTTTGAAGAGGATGATTTCTGTCGAGAAACCTAATGAGGTGAGGAATACGAATGGAGATTTAGACTCCTGAGGTGTTATAGGGAAAATTGATCATCATGGATCGTCAGGAGAGACAGCTCCTGCTCTTGTTCCTCCATTGTTATCAATTATATAAATATAATTATAATTATATACTAATATTTATAAATATATTTATTTATAGTTATAGTTATAAATAATACATTGAAATAATTATAAAATTATAATTAATATATTTAAATAATAAATATATTTATTATATTTATAATTAATATATTTAAATAATAAATATATTTATGATATTTATAATTATATATATTTATATATTAATATACATTAGGTGCTTGGGGGTACAATTATATTAAACATACACACACCACACACATAGGCCGGAAAGACAGACCAAAGCCTCAAGGGATAACTCACCCATCAAACCTTATTTATTCGTAACATGGACCGGAGTCCCAGTAGGAATGAAACTCATTACATTGACCAAGGCCCAGTGCAAAGTCATGCCAGCATCATAATGTCTACATCACCAGGCCTGCATCATGCCTATGTCACCGTCTTCCTGCGTCATACCTGCATGAGAAAATTTTACTCCCGCCTGGATTTAAACCCGGCCTTGATGCAGGATTGCAAGGAGCTTTTACCACTTGGGTAAGCTCCCAACTGCATAAATATAAATATATAAATATATAAATACATATAATTATATAAATTTATATAATTATATAAATATATTAATAATTATATATAAATAATTTTTAAATATATTTATTCATAATTATAATTATAAACAATTAAATACATATTTAAATAATTATAAAATTATAATGCATTTGGGGTTTGGTCTTATGGTAAAGACACCCCATTAAGATTGCAACCTTTTGGGGTTTAATCCCATGCTGGCTCTATTTAGAGGATTTTTGTTATGGGTGTTGCAGGTCTGCGTGTACTGGGTCCCAAATGCTGACGAAAGGCGAATATGTGTTACAATGGCCGGTGTTAGGTAGACGAGGTGGCGAAAGAGGGTGGGACCCTTGATGAGACTTTTTTATGGCTGCAGTAGGTCCTTCGACGGACCCTATGCGACAATTATGGTTATACAACGACTGAAGTCTTGATCGGCAACTGCCTCTTCAGTAGGGTTGGTGAAGGGTGTGGGGGCATGATCGCCAGTGGCTGGGGATAGTAGATATATGCTAGTACAGCATGATGGTAGTGCATGATGGCTTCACTAGTTGGGTCATAGGCAGTCACCTCTGATGTGGCGCAGGGCACATGGCAATGTGAGGCGGCAGATCAAGTTGGGCCTTTGGGCCAATTTCATCTGGTCCTACAGGCAATGAAGATATGGGTCTATATAGTATAAGTAATAAGGACTTATCCCTTGGGGAGGACTATGACTTTCCCATTCGGTCTGTGAGTGTGAGGCGTGTGTGTTTTATTATAACTGTATCCTCAAGAACCTAATATATATATAATTATAATAAATATAATTAAATAATAAATATATTTATTATATTTACAATTATATATAATCAAGAAGGTTTAGGTACCAAGAACACTCGACCCTAAAAATTATTATTTAAAATAAAAAAAGAAGAAACAACATCAAACAAACATGTGGCATAAAGGGTACCACCAACCCAGAAAAGTGACAAAAAGGCCACAAAAAAGCATGACAAAGGCATAATAAAAAAGGTCCATAGACCCACACATGAAGGCCCAAAATCCAAGAAAACACCGACAACTGACAACCACAAAGTTCTCGCGCACCCGACCTTATCAATGAGACTAACCGAAAACACTCCGTCCGAGGTAATCATCTTGGAGGAAGCGCCAAATTCACCTGAGGACATCATCATGCCCTTCATCGTCGCCGCTCATGCAAATGAGACCGTACCTGATGTCCATCATCGGAGGTGCTCAAATCATCACATCACAAACATGAGTTAATCACCATCACTGCCCCATACTACCGACACCCCATGGAACCTGAGAACGTCGTGCCCATCAACGTCCCATACCACTATAGGTGTTTCCGCAGCCGCTAACATCACCAACCCTACCTGTATAAAATGTAGTCAAAGACTCACTCCATACACCCTATAGGCCCAGTTTTCATCACTGTTGGGTTGGACCAGTACCACCAGTCCCCTTTTATTTTGCATGAATTTGGTGCTTGCATCCTTACCCGAGCCCAGCCACCCCTTCTGCCCATCGCCAACCTGTCACCAACAATACCAAGACACCGCCATCCTGCGTTGTTGCCATCCCATCAATTTGAAACATCACTCACCTATTGCTAGCTTGCCCATCATATCCCACCTTGAATTCGTTACTGATTTCCACCTCATGTCTCGAGATCAGCTGCCCCCCTCGACCTAAGGTATTTTCCAGCCGTCACCATCAAACGATGACCTTCATCCTGCGACCCTTAATTTTTAGCCATCATCATACCCGATGTCATCACCGTCGAATCTCACCACAGGCCCATGTTGTCTCAATCCATCATTCCAAAGGACCGTCTCACTGCAAGGGTCCCAACGCCGTAGACAGCGCGTCAATCAGGCGCTTGGTTTGAAAGATATTGACATTTTAGTAAATAGGGGCTCGTTGTGTTCGGGCTTGGTCCGACTTGGTCGGGCCGACCCGACCAACCCGGCTTGGGGGTCCTGCATGACCTGAACCGATTTAGCCGACCCGACCCAAACCGGTGGGGTCTGGGCCGACCCAATCCGACATGGACGTTGGGCCAGACCCATTGGGCCTTGATGGACCCGACTCGGTTCGATTGTGGGTCTAGCCTGCCGGGTCGCCCAACGACCCAGTTTCATCCAGCCCGGCCCGCAACAGGCGGGTTAGTTCTTTCCCTGCTTGGGCCGCCCAGCGGCCCAATTTGTCCTGTCAGCCCGAACCGTATCGATGGGCGGATTCTTCTCCAACCCGGGCCACCCAGCGGCTCGGTTCGCGCCACTGGCTTGGCCCGCATACGGGCCAGTTTCCCCCTTCCCTAATGCCCGCGGGGCATCTATTTCACACAGCACACGGTCTAGGACTATGTGCCAGCTCTTATAGTGGCTCGCCAGTGCTGGGAGCTCCTCAAACGTGGCGCCCGAGCGGCACCACCCTCCAGCATCAGTCTGTTCATGCAGACCGGTCCTTCTGTGTGACCCGCGACTCTACCCGGTGTCCAGCTCACCGTCGCGGCCTGGTGCTGCCACCGCGGCCTTGTGCCATGATCTATCACCAGTGTCACGACCCGCCTGGCCGCGAACCTTCTGCCTGGTGCCTCTACGGCCGATGCACCTCCGTTTGTTACGCCACGAAGAACGGAAAGACAGAGATGGAGGAGATCACAAAGAACACCCAAATGAACAATTAGTCTTTATTCATATTGGTCTGAATTTGTTTGTGTTAGTGGGATCACGATGTATAAATTATAAATCACTAAGATTTAATCCTGATATCAACCCACAATTATATTTCTCAGCCTCGCAAGGAAAACCCATCAGTAGATCAAATTGTTAGAGAGTTGATCTGCATTCTTTATTTAGAGGGGGAGAACGGGGAAAAACAATTCACTAAGAATTTAAAACCCTACCTGGTTGGAGTTCGATCGCAGGAAGAATCCATCACCGAAGGCGATCTTTTTGCGAAGGTCCTCAATTCTTCATCGAGGAACGAATCTCTTGAAGAGGAGGGGGAGTGCTCAATGTCATTGGCGATCGTCGTTCATTGTTCGTCAATGGCGATGCTCTAGAGATTTTGAGTGTTTCTCCCAATGTGTCAATGACGCACCCTCTGGTTAAATCATTAAAGGAAGAAACACTTTTCTATTATCATTGTGTTTCAATGTCGTTATAGTGTTTCATTTATGAAACAACATTTCAGTTTCGTTGCGTTACAACCCCGTTTCACTGGAACAATTTCAAAAGTTCAGAATAAAAATAAAATAATGAAGTTTATTTTATTTTAATTTTTCTTAAAAATTCCAAAAACTAACTTTCACCCTCGATCTGCGCTGGTCGAGGTTAAGCTTCGCCTAAGGGAAACACGCCCTCACGAGCTCAATGGTACTCTCGGATTTCCAATCCAAGTTTCTGTTTAGAAGTTATAAGGATTTGAAAATAAAATAATTGTTACTTAATTATTTTATTTATGTCCAAAAGTTACTTTCCACTGTTGACCTGCACTGTCCAATGTTAGGCCCTTTCTAGGAAAATCCCAATACTCTGAGTCCAATGGTGCCCTCAAATTTTTGATCTAGGCACCGATTTAAAAGTTACAAAAACCTACACGCACGATTATTTAATGAACCTCAAAAATATTTCAAAAATACACTTCGGTCACTCCGGGCCTCGAAATTACGTGCTGTCTTAGAGTTTGGTCTTAAAATAACACCATTTAATTTTTAAAATTTCTATGTAGAATTCCAGGGTATTACATTACTCCCCTATTTACGGATTTATGTCCTCATAAGCCAAAACAAGGGCTAATCAAACAAATAGGGGTACTGAGTACGAATCTAAGCCTCCTACTCCCATGTGCTCTCCCAAAGATTCCTGTGTTGCCAACGAACACGTACTAGAGGAATTGACTGTCCATGAAGATGTTGAGTCAATAAGGTTTCCTTATGACTTTTTCATTTCTTCATGTTTTGAAAATCACAAACAGGCTTTCTTAAGGAAAATTTTATTTCCCCTAAGATTTTTTTAATAAGGGAATTTTTCCTTCCCCAAGGAAATTTTCCCCTATCTTTGTTTTCATTGTTCATGATTTAGTTTCACTAAATCTAAATCCTTTTATATCTAATTATAAAATTTGGTTTCATTTATAAAACCTCAGAATCCTATAAATACTTAGATATAAAGTATTTTGTTTTCAGGTTCTGAATTCAGATTCTGAATTCTCTAAAATTCAGATTCCGAATTCTCTGAAATTCATGTTCCAAATTCCTTAGAATTTAGGTTCCGAATTCCTTAGAATTCCGGTTCCAGATTCCTTAGAATTCAGGTTTTGAATCCCTTAGAATTCAGACTCTGAATTCCTTATAATTCAGATTCCGAATTCCTTAAAATTCAGACTCCGAATTCCTTAGAATCCAGAGTCTGAATTCCTTATAATTTAGGTTCCGAATTCCTTAGAATTCAGGTTCTGAATTTCTTAAAATTCAGACTCCGAATTCCTTAGAATTCAGACTCTGAATTCCTTAGAATTCAGGTTCCGAATTCCTTAGAATTCAGGTTTCGAATTCCTCATAATTCAGCCTTCGAAAATATATAGAATTCTGATTCCGAATTCCTTGAAAAACAGAATCCGAATATCCAAGTAATATAGATTCTGAACATTTATTTTTCCCTAGACTACAAAAAATAGATTTGGTTGAGAAACCATATTTTACTTACTCTTTTTATAGTTATGAAATGATGTCGTGCATTCTGTTTCTAACTAACCATTGTTTGAGTGACACGTGTACAAGTCCCTTTGAGATTCAAGGATAAATATGACTGTTGGAGGAGGGAGCCGATCGTTGGAGAAGTGCCTATAAATAGAAGCTCATTTTAATGAGGTCAATAGAACTTTGACCAACTATTCTACATCTCTAGAGATTACATGTTGTAGAAGTGATTTCTAAAGAGAAAGACTCTCATGCTTTGTGCGTACTGAACATCTTGTTCAAATTTCTTCGTGCGACTCCGATTATTGTTGTGTATAATTGAGGGCTTCTGGGGATAGGAAGATAGAGGTACCGACTACCTTGAAGTTCGAGGTCTTGCGGGGATAACAAGACATACTATGATATTCCTATCAAGGGCTTACCCTTGTGTGGGTAAGACAAAATTTCTTGAAAGTATAAATCAAGGGACCTTTATCCAAGGTTGTTGGATACCCTTCTCTTTGGGTTAAAAGATTCTATACTTGTTACTTGTTGTGTTTCAAGTTTTTTTTCCACTACATTTTGATTAATAAGGAAAGTATAACTATATTATACTTTCTTTTACTTTTACTCTGATTAGTAAGATTATATACGCTTTAAGGTAGAATCTTTGCCCTTGTAAACTTTTCTTAAGTTTCATTTCCAGAACCATATTTCCAGAATCTAGCAAGTTTGTAGAACTAAGAGGTCTTGTGAATTTACCTTGTTTAATTTTGTTAAACAATAGAAAGTTTTATATCAACATTAAAAGTTACAAAGTAATTGTTAGGGATACAATTCACCCCCTCTTGTATATTTAGCATCTACATCATTTTCTGATCCTACAATTGGTATCAGAGGAGGTATTTGAAATACTTATATTCAAATATAAGTTTTCTTGTTCAAGTTTTCATTGTTCTATATTTTCCTTGCTTAATATTTTTATCCTTGTTTACAAACTTTTATTACTCACAAGTTTTTGTGGAAATATATTTTCTTTTAGATGGTAGGAATGAATGTTGGTTCGATTGACAATCTTAATCCTACTAGACCACCTATATTTGATGAAAATGACTATGAGTACTGGAGATAAAGAATGAAGAAAGTTGTATAAACATAGGTGTTGACAACTATGTTATGTTAACTAGAGATTATAAGATTCCTGATAAGGAACTTAGAACCTTTACTAATCCAGAAAAGGTGGAATACCAACTGAAATTTAAGGTACGAAATACTTTGCTTTGTTCCATGACTAGAAATATATATAGCCAAATTTCATCCTGTGAAGCTTCAAATAGTATTTGGAATAATCTTGAAGTAACACACTTTGGAACTTCCAAATTCATTGAAACTAGAAGAGCTATGCTCAGAGCTGAGTATCGTAGTTTTTGCTTTCCTTATGGAGAACCTATATGTAAGGTACAACAAAGATTCATGACCATTGTCAATAGTTTACAATCTATGGGTGAGAAAGGTTTAGATGATGAATCTCTTATAGAAAATATCATAGACATTATTCCTAATGAATGATAATCCAAGAGGACAACTATAGATGAAAATAGAAAAGTCACTCAGATTTCTCTTGATGAGATGTTTGGAACCCTTCTTCAACATGAAACCAGAATGAAGAGAGATGATGGTAATATTAAGAAGAAGAATGTAAATGGAAGTGTTGCTTTTACAACTACTTCAAATCATATGAAATCCAAGACTCCTGAGAGAGTTATAAGATCTAAATCTAAGAAGGTTGCTATTCAATCTGAATCTAGTGAAAGTGAAGCTTTAGAAAATGAACTAGACAATCTTGCTCGGAGGATGAACAATATTGTTGGGAATAAAGACTTTTAGTATAGATATAAGAATAAAGATAGAAAGGACAAGAAATAATCAGAATCCACTTTTTATGAATTCAAAAGAGCAGGGAATATAAGACCAGATTGTCCTATGCTTAAGAAAAAGGATAGAAAGTACGATCATTCTGAGAGGAATAGAAAAAAGTTCTACAAAGATAAAGCTAAGAAAGTTTTGAAAGCTAATGACACATGGAGTGCCAGTAGTGGAGACTGTTCTGATGAATCCTCAGAGTATGAATATTCTGATCAGAAGAATCTTGGTTTACTTGTCAAGTTACCTATTGAAAATCATTGTTTAATGGCGAAGGTACACAATGATGAATCCATGACCAATATATACTTGAATGCTAATTATAGTGATAGTAAATATTATGAATCTTCAGATGAAGGATCTTCTTCTGATGAAGATAATACTTTACCCACTTATGAATAAGTTTCTAGGTTTTCTAAGCTCCTTGAGAATGAAAATTCTAAAGTCAAGAAAAATCTTGATAAGGAAAATTATAGAATTTCTATTCTTACTAAAGAAGTATCAGATCTTTCTAAAGATCTTGTTAAGAAAATTTATGATTTGGAAAATGTTTCAAAAACCCTTGAGGAAGTTAATTTTGAGAAGGAAAAACTTTCTAAGGATTTAGAAAAATTAATTTCTAAGAAAAATGTTTTAGAGACCAACTCAAGTGCTAAAACTAATGTTTTTGAGGATAAAAACTTAGTTATTAGACTAAAGTCAGAAATATTTTCCTTGAGGAAGTGTTTGTAAAATTTTACCCTGGGAAAGGAAAACTTTGACAAGATGTATTCCCAAATTCAACCTCTAAAGAATAATTCTGGATTTGGTTATACTAATTCAAAAACAGTTTTTAGTAACAATTATTTTGTTCCTCAAAGTGCTCCATTCTACACTAAGTGTCAGTGTGGTGGGCATTGGACAAAAAATTATTCCCTAAAAAAATTTCAGCCTTTAGGTTTTCATAAGGATTATTTTTCAAAGAAAATGTGGATTCCTTAGATATTTCTTTTTGATGTTTCCAGATCCAAGAAAGTTTGGGTTTCAAAAGTCTAACACTCTTATTTTATGGAAATAAAAGATAGTACCAACAACAATACATGGTACATGGATAGTGGATGTTCCTGACACATGACTTGTAACAAAAACTTCTTTTAAAAGATTATCAAGATGAAGGGAGGAAAAGTAACTTTCAGAGATAATGATCAGGGAGAAATTATTGGTATATGTAATATTGTTCTTCTTGGAAAAACTTTGATTTCAAATGTTTTATTTGTTAAGGGTCTTAAGCACAACCTTATTAGCATAAGTCAATTATGTGATGAAGGTTACCCTGTAAATTTTAGGAAAGACAAGTGTTTAGTACAAAATTCCAAGGAAGATTTTATTCTTTATTCCCATAGGCAAGAGAATGTATACAAATTAAACTTAAAAGACCTTAGGAGCCAAGATTTACCTTATCTTAGTGCAATGGAAGATCATTCTTGGTTATGGAATAGAAGGTTAGGACACTATAATCTTAGGAACCTATGAAAAATATCTAAGAAAATACTAGTTAAGGATCTACCAGAGCTTAGATTTAATTCTTCAAAAGTTTTTGATCCTTGTAAATATGGAAATCAACATAAATCAAGTTTTAAATTAGTCAGTAAAGTCTCAACCACTGATGCATTACAGTTAGTGCATATGGATCTTTTTGGTCCAACACAAACTGGCAGCATTAGAGGAAAATATTATGTATTTGTCTTAGTTGATGATTACACTAGTTTTACATGGGTATATTTTCTAGCAAAGAAATATGAAGATTTTTCTTATTTGAAAAGTTTTAGAGCCCAAGTTAAAAATGAGAAAAACCTTCCTTGGAAAACTATTCATAGTGATCATGGAGGAAAATTTCAAAATTATGATTTTGAAACTTTTTGTAGTAGAAAAGGAATTAATCATAACTTCTCAACACCAAGAACTCCTCAAAAAAATGGGGTTGTTGAAAGAAGAAACATGATTCTTTAAGAGATAAAAAGAACCATGTTGAGTGAATATTCAGTAGCCAAACATTTTTGGGCTGAATCTATAAGTACTACTTGTTACACTATAAATCGAGTTTTGATTAGACCTTTTCTTAATAAAACTCCTTATGAGTCATGGAATGGTAGAAAACCTAGACTTTTCTACTTCAAGGTTTTTGGATGCAAAGTATTCATTCTGAATACTAAAGATAATCTACAAAAATTCGCACCAAAATCTGATGAAGGAATTTTCTTAGGCTACTCCACAACCTCTAAGGCTTATAGAGTTTTCAACAAAAATACTTATACCACTGAAGAAATAGTACATGTTAAATTTGATGAAACCAATCCCTTTGTTTTTAAACAACATCAAACTACATCTTCGGATGTGTTTTCAAAAACTTATTATCAACCCTTGATAGAAGATCCTTCTGATAAGAAAAATGTCCAAGAAGATATTTCTGAAGCATTTACCCCAGAATACTTCCTATCATATGTTGATGAACAGGTTTTACAAAACCCAAATCAGTTTTTTCTTAAGAATCATCCATGTGATAGTATCATTGTTGATGTAAATCAACCTATAAGGACTATAAGTTCCTTAAAAAATGAAGTAGAACATCTAGTATTTATTTACCAATTAGAACCTAAAAGCACTAATGAAGCTTTAGGTGATGATGATTGGATAAAAGCTATGAAAGATGAGATAAATGAATTCGAAAGGAATAAAGTATGGATGTTGGTTGAAAGACCTAAGAAATCTTCTGTTATTGGAGTTAAATGGGTCTTAATAAATAAGTGTGATGAAAATGGAATCATACTAAGAAATAAAGCTAGATTAGTTGCTAAAGTCTATAATCAATAAGAAGGAATAGACTATGAAGAAACCTATGCTCCAGTAGCTAGACTTGAATCTATTCATATTCTACTTGCCTTTGCAGCATTCTTCAATTTTAAACTTTTTCAAATGGATGTTAAATGTGCTTTCCTTAATGGTTTTGTTTAAGAGGAAGTTTTTGTTGAACAACCTCCTGGTTTTGAAGATAAAAAACATCCTGAACATGTTTTCAAACTTACCAAAGATTTATATGGACTTAAACAAGCCCCTAGAGCTTGGTATGATAGACTCACAAGGTTTTTTTTCAAAACAATTATGATAAGGGAAATGTTGATCCAAACCTTTTTATAAAGAAAGATAAGAAAAATGTTTTGATTGTTCAAATTTATGTTGATGACATTATATTTGGTTTAACTAAACTATCTTTAACTGAATCCTTTGCAGACCTAATGCAATATGAGTTTG
The DNA here is from genome assembly GCA_963277665.1 of Viscum album. Classification (NCBI taxonomy): domain Eukaryota; kingdom Viridiplantae; phylum Streptophyta; class Magnoliopsida; order Santalales; family Viscaceae; genus Viscum; species Viscum album. Next base: position 881,154,109 of record OY728143.1, on the reverse strand, counting down.
AAATGAGTATGATGGGTGAGTTAACATTCTTCCTTGGTTTTCAAATTTCTCAAAAATCAGAAGGAATCTATATATCTCAGCATAAGTATATTAAAATCTTCTAAAAAAGTATGGATAAGACAACACTGAGATTATAAGTACTCCCATTGGTACCTCAAATTCACTCAATCTTGATGAAGCTGGGAAACCAGTAGATTAAACATCATTTAGAGGTATGATAGGTAGTTTACTTTACTTAACATCCAGTCATCCAGACTTAATGTTTTCAGTATGCTTATGTGCAATATATCAATCTAATCCTAAGGAATCTCATTTAAAGACAATGAAAAGGATTTTTCGCTACTTAAAGGGAACCATGGATTTAGGACTCTTTTATACTTCTAGAAATTATTTTGTTTTAAAAAGTTTTTCGGATGCTGACTTTGGAGGATGTAGAATGGATGGGAAAATTACATATAGAACTTATCATTTCTTAGGAGATTCATTTGTTTCTTGGTTATGAAAAAAAGCAAAACTCAGTATCAATTTCTACTACTAAAGCTAAATATGTAGCAGTTGGAATTTGTTGTGCTCAAGTGTTGTGGATACAACACACACTCACAGACTGTGGTATGAGTTTTACCAAAACACAAATAATGTGTGATAATACTAGTGCCATTGCATTAAGTAAAAACCCTACACATCACTCTCATGAAAAACACATAGATATTAGGCATCACTTTCTTAGGGATCACACACAAAAAGGAGATATCATTCTTCAATTTATTGTAATGCAAGATCAACTTGCTGATATTTTCACAAAATCTTTACCTTCTGATAGATTTGAATACATTCAACAGAAGTTAGGAATGATAACCGTAAGGTAATATTTCATATTAACTTCTTGTTGAAACCTATCTCCTTACAGTAAGAAACTAATTTTCATAAGGGGAGTACATTTTCTTATTAATCAAAAATTTTTCATAATCAAATTTTTCGTAGTCAATATTTTTTCGTAATCAAATTTTTTTCGTAGTCAAAATTTTCCATAGTCAATTTTTTCGTAATCAAGTTTTTTTTTGTAATCAGATTTTCAGAATCATTTTTTTCCTTTAAATTTGTCCGAAATCTAAAGTTATTCAAGAAGAATTTTTCCTCATTACGAATAATTTTCCTAATAATCCAGAAGGTATGATTTCTTTTCTAAGTTTTCGTAATCAGCTTTTACTAGTTGGTATTTTCTTTCTATTTTAAATTTTTTGGATTTATTTTTTTTCTTAAATCCGAATGTTTTTCTTAAAAAAACCTCAAAAGATCAGAATCTATCAAAATACTTCTTCGATTATCATCTCAACCATCATATTTAATCCTATTTTTTTCTCAACCGTTGGATCAACTATAGAAGCTGAACCGTCACCTAAATCGCCTATATAAATCTCCCCTGATGGTTGTCCCACATTGTTTTTTCAAGCGTTTGCATGCTGAAGCTCTACCTCTGTATTTTAAGACTGTTCCGAATCTTCAAAAGTTTCCTCTGTTCTGGGTGTCTACTGAAGCCTCTCCTCATAAATAAATGTCATCTGTTAAGGAAATCTCTGAATGATAGATATACAGAGAGAGGTTAGTTGATCAAAAATTCCTTGACAAGTATGATTCTATTGTTTCCAAAAACATTAAGCTGAATGGTTGGGAGAGCCTTTGTATTTCGAAGCTGAAGGCACATGATCAAGTGTATCCGGAGTTGATGGTGGAGTTTTATGAATCAGTTAGTTTTTTCAATTAAGGAGGGAAAGATAAATTTTCTTTCAAGTGTTATGGAAAAACCTATTCTCTTTCATACAACAAAGAAGTGAGTCTGATTGGTATTACTTATAAAGGGGAAGTAAAGTTTTGCACCCACAAATTACCTGATGAATCAGGATATTTTAACAAGGATAAGGAAATAAAATGCCTTAGCTTGAAAGGATTTAAGACTCTAAAGATCATTCATCTTTCTACAAATTTGCGGATTCTTGAATTATGGGTTAAAGGATTTATAATTCCGAGGAAAGGGTATAAGGATACCTTGAAGAAGAGTGACATTTATATTTTGGATTTCTTGGTGAATCTAAGGAAGATAAACTTGGTTAAGTATATATTGGCAATGATTGAAAATATCAAGAATGGAAATATGAAGTCTCAGATTATTATCTATCCAGAAATTCTTTCAAAGATCATCATTCTTTGACTCCAGTCATTCAAAATCTCATGTAGTTCTAAGCCGAGAAATTACAAAGTCATGTTGTTGAGTGATGACACCTTAATGAGAATGAAAATTGGATTTTCCAGTGAATCCGGACAATTTTATGACCTTTTTGAAGATGAAATAGAAGTTTTTTCAAAGAATCTAGAAGTGGTTGAAACCTCTAAGAAAGGTGGAAGGAAGAGAAGGGATAAGGAGCTGGAAGAGAAATCAAAAACCCCAATGGACAAGAAATCTCAGTCAGCATCTCCAAATCCAAAGAAGCAAAAAACATATCCTAATGAAGTTGTGGCTAAGTGGAGAGAAGGTAAGAAGAACCGGAAGGAAGGGGACCCTTATTTTGGTTTGGATCCTGCTGAAGCAAAATCATTGAAGTAAAAGGATTCTAAGAATATTGAAAAGGAGCAAAAAGAGAAGAATCAAAAGAAGAAGATGTCTAAGGCTAAGATAGTACAATCCCTTCTTAAGGCTGATGAAAAAGCCTCTAAGCAAATTTCGGTACCAGAATCTTTTTTAACAGAGCCATTACCAGAGACTCCAGGAAAGAAATTGGTGGTTCCAGAATCACTTCAAGAATAATAAATTGCTTAATAATTGGAAGAAGAAATAGAAGAGGAGGAGGTGGAAGACTAAGGGAATGAATCTGATGATGTTATAAAACAAGTTGAAGAGTATCATGAGAAGGAAAGTCCATCTATGAAATTATCAATCCGGAATTCCCAAGCTGAATCCTCAAAAATTGCCACACCAGGAAAAGATGAGAAGGGTGAAGAAGAAGTGAATAATCCAAAAAATGATGAAAGTAGTAATCATGATTTTATTCATCCAGAAGATCTAGTGGCTGATGCAGAGAAAGAAGACATTGAGGAAGAAAATTTTATTCAGCTATCCGATAGTGAGCATGAATCTCCTAAAGAATAAAATATCATTCTGAGTTCAGATAAGACAAAGAAGGTGGTTGTAGACACACCAAGTAAAACCATAGTTAAGAAGAAAGATTTTGGTGCCTCATCAAAGAGGAAATATGAGGATATAGAAAAACAATCCTCACCATCCAAACTTTCAGATTCAGAATCATATTCACTTGGACATGATTTTTTTTTCTAGTCATTGAAGAAGATGGTTGATACTATTCTATTATTTCCAATCATAGATTCAAGATGTTAGATGCTTCAGCATACCATAAACTAGAAGTCAGAATTAGTTTCCATGGTGATGGATAAATGTGTTTCACTATAGGAAGATTTCAAGACTTTCCTCATTAGTTATGAGGCACATAAAAGATCGTACAAGAAGATGACAAGTTGGTCAAAGAAGAATAATGAAGAAATGAGAATATTTGATGAATTCCATGATAATGTCAAGGATGATTTTGATACCAAAGATGGGAAGATTAAATATCTTACAAATAGTCTTGAAGAAAAGTTAAGTCTTGAAGATACTACTAAGAAGCAGGAAGTCAAGTATTTGAATGGCAAGCTGAACTCCGTGACCATGAATTGGAAAAGAGAAAGAGATCTTAGAATGGAGATTGAAGAAAATATTGTCTCGCAAGAAGAACTCTTGAAATCTAAGGCATACATTCTTAAGGCTCAGGAAGATAAAATTCAAGCCTTAGAGAAGAAAACATAAGATTAGGATCAGTTGCTAAAGCATGTAGAAGAGGATCACAAAGAGATCAAGAAGCTAAAAACCATTGTGAAAAAGATGATACCGAAGGAGAAAGAAGGATAATCTTTTTCCAATCCAATATTTTGTTTTATTTTCCTCATTGTACAAATACTTCCAATCTTAATGAAATTTTTTTGTTGATCTCCATATTTTTGGTTGTTTAGTACTAATGTTTCAGGTACAAATTTTTCCATTCCCTCAATTGATTTTTGAAAATCACAAAGGAGGATAAAGGAATTCTAAAAGGAATTCAATATAAAGAAGAGAATTATCTATGTAAGGGTGAGTTCATCTAGAGGATTGTTTTTATCAATGATGTTTTTTGAATGCAAGAAAATGAAAAATCTCATTCAGAAAATCAAGAATATGATCCTTAGTGATTCAAAATCCTAAGGGGGAGTTACTCGTATTCACTATGATCTATAAGTAAAGGGAGATAAGTTTTTATTTTCAAGTCCATAAAATTTCTATGTCCTTAGATTCTTTTTAGTAAGGATGTTTGTGATTTCCAAAAAGGGGGATATTGTTGAGTCAATAAGGTTTCCTTATGACTTTTATATTCCTTCATGTTTTGAAAATCACAAACATCCTTTATTAAGGAAAATTTTATTTCCCCTAATATTTTTCTTAATAAGGAAACTTTTCCTTCCCCAAGGAAATTTTCCCCTATCTTTGTTTTCATTGTTTATGATTTAGTTTCACTAAATATAACTCCTTTTATGTCTAAGTATAAAATTTGGTTTCATTTCTAAAACCTCAGAATCCTATAAATAATTAGATATAAAGTATTCTGTTTTTAGGTTCTGAATTCTATGAAATTCAGATTCCCAATTCTCTGAAATTCAGATTCTGAATTCTCTGAAATTTAGATTCCAAATTCTTTGAAATTCAGATTCCAAATTCTCTAAAATTCAGGTTCTGAATTCCTTAGAATTCAGGTTCCTAATTACTTAGAATTCAGGTTCCAAATTCCTTAGAATTTAGGTTCTGAATTCCTTATATTTAAAACTCAAAATTCCTTAGAATTTAGACTCTGAATTCCTTAGAATTCAGGTTCCTAATTCCCTAGAATTTAGGTTTCTAATTCCTTAGAATTCATACTTCGAATTCCTTATAATCCAGAATCCGAATTCCTTAGAATCCGGGTTCCAAATTCCTCAAAATCCAGGTTCTGAATTCCTTATAATTCAGCCTCTGAAAATCTATAGAATTCGGATTCCAAATTCCTTGAAAAATAGAATCTAAATATCCATTTAATATAGATTCTAAACATTTATTTTTCCCTAGACTCTGAAAAATAGATTTGGTTGAGCAACCACATTTTACTTACTCATGGTATAGTTATGAAACAATGTTGTGAATTCTGTTTCTAACTAAACATTGTTTGGGTGACACGTGTACAGGTCCCTCTGAGATTCAAGGAAAAATATGATCATTGGAGGAGGAAGCCGACCATTGGAGAAGTGCCTATAAATAAGAGCTCATTTAAATGATATCAATAGAACTTTGAATGACTGTTCTACATCTCTAGAGATTACATGTTGTTGAAGTGATTTCTAGAGAGAAAGACTCTCATTCTTTGTGCATACTGAACATCTTGTTCATATTGCTTTGTGTGACTCCGATTGTTTCTATGTACAATTTAGGGATTCTGGGGATAGGAAGAAAGAGGTGCCGACTACCTTGAAGTTTGAGGGATTTTAGGGATAGCAAGACATACTCCGATATTCCTATTGAGGGCCTACCCTGGTGTGGGTAAGATATACTTTCTTGAAATTATAAATCAAGGGACCTTTATCCAAGGTTATTGGATACCCTTCTCTTTGGCTTAAAAGATTCTATACTTGTTACTTGTTTTGTTTCAAGTTTGTTTTTCACTGCATTTTTATTAATAAGAAAAGTATAAATTTCTTATACTTTCTTGTACTTGTACTCTGATTAGTAAGATTCTATATTATTTAAGGTAGAATCTTTTCCCTTGTAAACTTTTCTTAAGTTTCATTTCTGGAACCATATTTCCGGAATCTAGCAAGTTTATAGAACTAAGAGGTCTTGTGAATTTACCCTCTTTAACTTTTTTAAACAATAGAAAGTTTTATATCAACATTAAAAGTTATAAAAGAAATTTTAAGGATACAATTCACCCCCCTCTTGTATATTGAGAATCTACATCATTTTCTAATCCTATAGAAGGATCCTCTCCTGTCGATCCACTATCTCCACCAGGTACTCTGTAAATGTCACCCCATCGTCAATATCCATCTCATCGTGGTCGATTACGTGAGAAGGGTCGTGCACGTATCTCCTCAGCTAGGATATGTGGAAGACGTTATGAACCCTCTCTAACTATGGTGGTAGAGCCAAGCAGTATTCCACCTCACCCACTCTACAAAATATTAGGAAAGGTATGATAAATCTTGGATACAACTTGTCGCCCCGAACAAATCTCTATATCCCTCATCGAGGAGATACTCTGAGGAATACGTGGTCCCCATCTGCGAACTCCAAGGGTCTTTATCGCCTATCAGTATAAGAATTTTGACGGTTCTGTGCAGTCTTCACCTGCTCTCAGATGACCTTCACCTTCTTAATGGTATCCTGTACTATCTATGGACCCATGAGTGCTGACTCCCTTGGGTATGTCCAGCATAACAGTGACCTGCATGGTCATCCGTACAATGCCTCAAATGGTGCCATACCGATGGTGAAGTGGTAGCTATCGTTGAATGCAAAATACACCAGTGGAAGGTGGTCCTACCAACTGCAACTAAAATCAAGGATGTAAGCACGAAGCATGTCCTCCAAGGTCTGTATGGTTCGCTCTATCTGACCATCAGTCAGTGGGTGAAAGGCTATGCTCAAGCACAACTGGGTCCCAAAAGCCTCATGTAATCCCTTCCACAGGCGGGATGTAAAGTGTGCATCACAATATGAGACTATCGTAGATGAGACTCCATGGAGTCAAACTATCTCCTGCGTGTAGAGGCATCTCAAGCTCTCTATTGAACCCTGCTCTCGAATGGGTAGAAATTGAGCCGACTTGGTGAGTTAGTCTACAACCACCCAGTTGGTATCATGCCCCATGGATGTACGTGGTAATCCCATCTCAAAGTCTATATATATTCCATCCCACTTCCACTCTGGTACCTCGAGGGGTTGTGTCAAACCTGTTGGAATCTGGTGCTCATCTTTCACTTGATAACAAGTGAGGCATCTCGAGACAAACTATGCTACTGTATTCTTCATCCCCGACCACCGGTACTAATATCAGAGGTCCTGTTACATCTTTTCCACACCTGTATGTACCCTCAAAGGGGATGCATGGAACTCCCTCAACACCTCCTCCTGCAACGCCACTGGTATTACGGTGCGTCCTCTGAAAAGGATGACGTGCTCCCCACCTTTCAAATATCCAACAGGGGCATGCCCTGTGGAAATATGGGCACGTGTAGTCTCACATCTGGCATCTATAAGTTAAACCTCCCCGACTTGATATAAGAGTGGAGAGGAAAATAACATCGACTAAAGATAAGTTGCTTCATCTCTATTCAAAAAGGATATCTGAAGTGAGGCCAATTGCTCTAAGGCCTCGTTTGGTAGCTGTGAACTCAATCTTCTACTAAGAGCATCTGCCACCACATTCCCCTTCCTGGGAGTATAGACCATCTCAAAGTCATAGTCCTGGAGGAACTCTAGCCAACATCACTATCTCATATTCAGATGCTTCTAAGAAAAGATATATTTGAGACTCTTATGGTTAGATTAGATGATAAGTCGTTTGCCCATAAGGTAGTGTCGCCGCATCTTTAGTGTGAATACTACCACTGCCAACTCAAGGTCATGAGTCACATAGTTCTTCTCTTGCAATATCAACTATCATGGACCATAAACAATCACTGCTTTCTCCTACATCAAGACACAACTAAGCCCAGTTCCTGATGCATCAGAGTACACCATGGAGTCGGCGCCTTCCTCTGGCAACCTCAAGATAGGAGCACTCATCAAGCTCTGCCTTAGCTTCTAAAAGATCTAATGGAATCCTCCTATCCACATGAAGGGTTTTACCTTCTTCATCAATACCATCATGGGTGCTTCTACTTTGGAGAATTCGGGTACAAACCTCTGATAGTACCCAGCCAACCCAAGGAAACTTCGCACCTCGGTAATGCTCTTGGGTGGCTCCCAAGCAAGAACTTCCATGATCTTCACTAGATCCACCACAACTCCAGCCTCTAATATGACATGTCCCAAGAAGTAGACCTTTCATATCCAGAACTCTCACTTTAAGATATTTTCACAAAGCTAGTGCTCTCAGAGTGTGTCTAGAACCATCCTTGAGTGTATCGCGCGCTCCTCCTCAGACGCTGAATACACTAAGATGTCATCAATGAAAACCACTACAAACTAGTCAAAGTACACCTAGAAGATCCTGCTCATGAGTCCCATGAACACTTCAGGGGAGTTCTTCATGATAAACGACATCAATAGGTACTCGTAGTGGCCGTAGGGACATTTGAAAGCCATCTTCAAGATGTCCTCATCTCGCACTCGAAGATGGTGATAGCCTGATATGAGGTCTATCTTTGAGAACCACCTCGCTCCCTTTAGCTGATTAAAGAGGTCATCAATATTTAGTATAGGATACCTGTTCTTCACGATAATCTAGTTTAGGTGGTGAAAGTCCATGAATAACCTCAAGATTCCGTCTTCCTTCTTGGAAAATAACACTGGGTCTGCTCATGGTGAAACGCTGGGCCTTATAAACCCCTTCCTCTGCAAGTCCTCCAACTATACACTCATCTCCTGGAGCTCTGCAGGATCTATATGATATGTAGGTGTAGATATCAGTGTTGTCTCGGGGTACAAATCAATGTATAAGTCTTCCTCTCTATGAGGAGGTAGTCTTGGAACATTCTCTGGGAAGATGTCCTCATAATCGTCCACCAATGCAGGAAACTATAGGCTCATCTCATCCATTGCATCGAGGGTCATGATATCCATTTTATGGGTGATCGGATACACCCCTCCTACATGTGAGTACATCTTGCATTGCTCCAGTTTCCTTTCTTCCAATAAAGGAAAACCTGGTCCCATCTCCACAGACACACCACACTGTGTGCCTAAAACAGTCGATTTGGGAATGAACTATGAATAGCTAGTCCATACCTAGGATGACGTCATAAGGCCTCAAGGCCGCTACTAGGAGATCCCATCCGAATCTCTAACCTCCTAGAGTAAGCTCACACTATTGACACCAGTGTGTTATTGCTGAATCCCCTCTTATAGGAGTCTCTAACTATAAGGATCGAGCCAATGGCTCAATCAGAATCTCTGAGCTCCGAACAAGATATGTGGTAAGGAAAGAGTGACTAACACCTGTGTATATAAGAACTGCATCCAAGGTAGACAAGACACAGATAGTACCTCTAATAATATCTAGAGCATCGTGGTTATAGGCCTCTATCACCTAAAGCTGGCCTCACCCCTGTCCACTGGCTCCCAGAGCCCATGGTGGACCAACTGGGGGTGGTGGTGGTAGCACCTCAAACCTCTGTCCACCACCTTCCGCTCTTCCTACTCCCCTACCACATCATCCACCCTGCAGACCACCTCACTTGAACCTCTTCCGCTACCTCAGCGGCCCTTCGACCATCTGCTAATCGTCTGTGCAGCGAGTCGGGCAGTCACGAGCCATGTATCCCTACCCACTGCATGAGTAGCACTCCCTACTCCTCTGTTGAATCCCACTGTCCCAATGGTCTCGTACCACCAAATATGAGTCCTAGGGTCATCCTCCGGATGGTTTGGCCCACTTGGACCTCTGCGTCAACTGTTGGCTACCCACCACAGATGACTCGACCACCCGTCGCCCAATGGAAGCTCCCACTGTCAGTGCCTACACAACAAGGAATATCTCTACCAGTAGAGATCGCTCCAATACCCCAGTCTTCATGGGGATGCTGAGGGAAATCATCAATGCCCTGATCTCCTGTCAGATTCCCTGCTCAAAGGTCTGGGCCCAGAAGAAAGGGTCCTGCACCATATCTGTAGAGTAATGGGAGAGGTCTGTGAACCTTGCAGAGTACTCAGCCACTGTCAGGCTACACTACTATAAGTGAAGAAGCTCCTGTATGCACACTGAGTTTAACTTCATAGGGAATAACTCCTCCCTAAAAAGTTGCTTAAAGTCAGACCAGGTGAGGGTCACCTCCTCATGAGTCTAGATGGTCAAAGTCCACCATCTCCTCACCGAGCCCTGCAGAAGGCTTGCCGCTAGAACCACCATCTGGTCAAGTGGCATCCTCACTAAGCAGAAGACTCGTGTAACCGCCTCTATCCAATCCTTAGTGACCTGAGGATTTGTTTCTCCCCTGAACCTAGGAGGTCTCTTCCATTAGAGATCATGTAAGGAACTGAACCTACATACGTCCTCTACCAGTAGCGCCAATAGTAACTACTGACCAACAGGTGGTGGTATCGCTGGGACACTGCCCAAAGGTTCTATCTCGGGAAACGGTCCCTGTACCGAAGACTCATCACTCTGTGGAACATCCTTAGGGTAACACACTGGAATCTTGGCTAGCTGTCTGTCTGGGGGTATCTTGAAAGAGATCAAGATTAACTGTAATTAATAGATTATACCTAGTGAGATGATTCTGACTAAAAAATATCATGAGAAAACACCCAAAGATTCACGCAACTAGTGTTTTCATGTAATGAGTCAGAAAATAGAAATCAGGGTCCTAGTGTATGGATAGGTTGGCCGCCACACCAACACTAGAGTCTCTGGACTAAAAATCAAAGTCGAAACACTTAACACTATTTCCCCATAAAAACCACAAACTCTTAGTTCTTCTGGTAAAACCGACCTACCTCTAATACCACTTTGTCAAGGCCTGTCCCCCAGGGCCCGTGCTGTGACTACCCCAATCCCACCTTCCATAGTCCAAGGGCTGAAAACTAGAATCGAATAGGCATATCCCAAAAAGGGAAGGCATTTTCCTTTAAACCTGTACACATACACACAACACAAACTGCAGAAATGTAAACACTAAGTAAACCACAACTGTCACAAGAAAACTACTATGAGTACAGTACAAACTGAAAGTAAATGGGCCAGAATATAAACCCAAAAAAAGACAACTACAAAAAAATGGAGTACAAGATCACTGATAAGCCGTCTGCTGAAAACCGCACCTGATGGGTAAGTGTAAGGTAGCTGCCAAAAGCCGTAGAAGTATGCCCGTCCATCCCGTATCACTAAGCACCACCTGGTCCCAAACCACCAAGGTCTCCGTCAAAGCATTGATCACCTGCATGGGACACAACACATGTGGGCAAATCACATACAAGGGTGAGTAACACAATACTCAGTAGGGACCCCAATCCACAAAGGAAAGACCAAAAAGCATAACTACAAAGAAAAACCATAAAGCATGATCACAAATAAAAATAGCTCACACTAGGTATAACTTAAGGTATATGAAGTAGAATTATCATTCATAAATATGAACATTCGTAATGCTAAGGGATTCATTATCTAGGCCTGCTCATCACCTGGGACAGCTGGATCAATGAGACCCACCTGTCTCTCAAACAGCTGGATCATTCAGACCCGCTCATCTCTGGGCTAGCTGGATCACTTAGACCCACTCATCTCTGGGCTAACTAGATCACTAATAACCACTAGTCTCTTGGGCCAGCTGGATCACTTAGAACCACTCCTATCTTGGCTATTTGGATCACTAATATCGACTCATCTCTTGGCTAGTTGGATCACTAATATCCACTCAAATCTTGGACAACTGGATCACCATGACCCACTCATCATATCCTTCGTGTCACAACCATCCATAGGATTCCTACTCGTAGCATGCTTGATTCTAGGAGAATCTATTCCTCAAATCACTGGTCACATCTCAACTACCAAAAAATCTCACTTAGAGTATTCCCAAAGGACCGACTCATCGTAAGGGTCCCAACACCATAGACGACACGTCAATCAGATGCATGTTCTAAAAGATATTGGTGTTTTAGTAAACATGGGTCGATTGTGTCTGGGCTCGGTCCGACCCAACCAACCTGGCCTGGGGGTCCCACATGACCCAACCCGATTCGGCTGACCCGACCTAACTCGGTGGGGTCTAGGTTGACCCAGTCTAGCTTGACCGCTGGGCCAGGACCATTGGGCCTTGCTAGAACTGGCCTAGTTCGGTCATGGGTCCAACTCGCTGGGTCGCCTAGCGACCCAGTTTCATCCAGCCTAGCCCACAACAGGAGGGCCGGTTCTTTCCTAGCCCAAGCCACCTAGTCCGCTCGGTCCACCCAGGCTACTGGGCAAGGCCCATTGGGCCTTGCGGGACCCATCCCAGTTCGGCCGTGGGTCCAGCCCGCCGGGTCGCCCAACGACCCAGTTTCATTCACCCCGAATCGCAACAGGTGGGCCAGTTCTTTCCCAGTTCGGGCCGCCCAGCGGCCCAATTTGTCCTGTCGACCTAGCCTGCATCGGTAGGCCAACTCTTCTTCTGCCCGAGCCGCCCGATGGCCCAGTTCTCACCACCATCTGGGCCCACATGTAGGTCGTTTCCCCCCTTCCGGACTCCCATGGGGTACCCGTTTTTTTCCGCACATGGCCGGCTGAGGCCGACTGCCTCCTCCTACGCATGTGGTCCATGACCGCGTGCCAACTACTGCCATGGCCCGCCAGCGTGGGTCACTCCCCAAATGTGGCGCCGCCCTCTAGCTCTTGTCCGCTCACGCTGGCCGGTCCTTCCATGTAACCCACGGCTCTGTCGCAGGTCCAGCTTACCATCGTGGTCTGCGGACTGCGGCTTTTAGCCGCGTGCACCTCCGACACGGCTGGGTGCCGCTGCCACACCCAGGTGCTGCAACCTCTCACCAGTGCCATGGGTCTCACCAGTGCCATGGCTCGCCTGGCTGTGACCCTTCCTCTGGGTTCCTCTATGACCGATGCACTGCCTTCCATTACGCCCTAAATAACTAGGAGAGATAGATGGAGGGGATCACAATGAACACCCAAATGAACAACCGAACTTTGTTCGTGTTGGTCTGGATTTTTTTTTGTGTCAGCGGGATCATGCCGTATAAATTATTAATCACTAAGATTTAATCTTGATATCAACCTACAATTATATTTCCAAACCTTGCAAAGAAAATTCATCTATGGATCAACTTGTTAGATAGTTGATCCACATTCTTTGTTTAGAGGGGGAGAACGGGGAAAACCAATTCATTAAGAATTTAAACCCCTACCTCGTTAGAGTTCGATCACAAGAAGAATCCATCGCTGAAGGTTATTCGTTTGAAAAGGTCCTCAATTCATCGTCGATAAAGGATCTCTCAAAGAGGAGGGGGAGTTCTAAATATAGTTGGCGATCATTGTTCATCGTTGTTGGGAAAAAATCCCTCAAGGTATCATTGAAGCATTTTTGAGGTGATTGTGTTTGTTGACAAAGTGGAAAACTGTGCTGTGATTGTTGACAAAGCAAACCATGACATAAAAATTTGTTGATAAAGGGGATTTCATGGTGGCATGTCGAGTTCAAGAGCTGTGGTTAAAGATCAATGTTTGATTCAAGAACTTCGACAAAGGAATGGATGATCTGGAGGTGGTACAAAAAGAACAGATATAAGGTGGCTCTGTTTTCCAGTGTTTACCAAATTTTTGGGCCCAAAAATCGACAAATGAAGAAAAGTGGTTTTTGGAAATGGGACTTGCACGCCGTGTACTTGAAGGCTTGGAAACTTGCGCACCATATGTTTTTCAAGATCAGATCATCAAAATATGGCAAAGGGATAAGGGTCGCGCAAGTATTGAGTTGGTCGCGCAGGTGACCTACGCGCTAAGAGAAAGAACTTGCACGCCGGTGCCTAGGAGGATTGAAAACTTGTGTGCCTATTGTTTTTCAAGATCAGAACTTCAAAATATAGAAAGAAAAGAGGTTCGCACAAGTTTGGAAGTGGGTCACACAATTGACTTACAGGGGAACAGACCTGCGCACCGAGACTTGCATGCCGAGGGTTGACTTGTGCACTGTCGTGTAGGGTGGTCAAATTGCCTATAAATACTAGACCACCCCTCCTCATTTCTCAACGGAGTTCAACACTTTGAAGAATCAGATCTCCCGTCGCGCAGGTATGGTGGTCGCACAAGTGGTGGTGTGTCGTGCAAGTGGGACTTGCATGCTAGATTTGAAGAAGGGTGATTGTTGTTTGTTGCGTGCCAATATTGGTTTGGGCGTAAAGGGAAGTGCGTCGCGCAAGTTTGGAGTTGAAGAAGCTTGTGTTGCGCAAGTGTCTGAGGTGGACTTGTGCGCCAGTTGTGACTTGCACGCCGAGACTTGCGTGCCGGGTTAGACCTGCGTGCCAAGTAAGGGTTGATTCACGACGGTTATTCCAGGATGCGTGAAAGCTAGAAGATTGCCCGATACCTTCGGTGCAAAGTGAGATTCATCTACGGGTGAAAGATGAACTTCAACAGAGAATCTAAATATAGAGGAAGATGCATTCCTTCATGAAAATGAAGAGACCTATAGGTCTATAAACTATGAGTGGATCCTTTCTAGAGTAGTGAGAGAAGGAAGAGGAAGAAGGTGATCCTCTCCAGTGGCAGTGAGCCAGAGAGAGAGAAACAGAGAGTGACCCTTGGGAAAGCAGTGAGCTGACCCTAAACCTTGTAAAGGCAGTGAGCCTGGGACAAAGTGACTCTACCCGAACCTTATAATCCACAGATAGTGAAGTTTAGTGGAATTTGGTACGACCGAAAACCAGTCGGCGTATGCTCCTTGGACGTAGCCCTTAGCGGCGAACCAAGTAAAAATTGATGTGTCCTGTGCTTGCTTTACTTTCTATTTATACTGTGTAAAAAGAAAGGGAGAGAAGAGTGTTTTCTTAATAGCGAAACAAGATCAGAACGGGCTTTAATTTTAAATTAGTCATACCCTGATTCACCCCCCCTCTCAGGGTATTCATCCTTGTGGACCTAACAGTCGTTCATCAACAATGTTCCTCGAGAGATTCAAAGTGTTTCTCTCAATGTGTTAATGACACACCCATGGTTAAATCATTAAAGTAGGAAACACTTTTCCATTACCATTGTTTTTTAATGTCGTTATGCTATTTCATTTATGAAACATCATTTCAGTTTCGTTGTGTTATAACCCCGTTTCACTGCAAAAATTTCAAAAGTTCAAAATAAATATAAAATAATCAAGTTTATTTTATTTTAATTTTTCTTAAAAAGTCCAAAAACTATCTTTCACCATCGACCCATGATGATAAAGGTTAAACTCTGACTAAGGGAAAATCGAACTCACGAGATCAATGGTACTCTCAGATTTCCAATTCGAGTTACCATTTAGATGTTATAAGGATTTGAAAATAAAATAATTGTTACTTAATTATTATATTTATCTCCAAAACCTAATTTCCACTGTTGGCCCACATTGTCCAATGTTAGGCCCTTTCAAGGTGAATCCCAACGCTCTGAGTCCAACAGTGCCTTCAGATTTTTGATTCGAGAACCAATTTAAAAGTTACAAAAACCTTCCCGCATGATTATTTAATAAACCTCAAAAATAGTTCAAAAATACATTCTGGTCACTTTGGGCCTCAGAAATATGTTCCGTCTTAGAGCCTAGTCTCTAAATAATCCCATTTAATTTTCAAAAAATTTACATGGAATTATAGGGTATTACAGGCATGGTGTAGCACCCACCTATACCTCATTACCCAATAACATGTTTACAGTTGGGGGATTAAATAAGTAGTAATGGTTCCTCATAATTCTGAATTAGACCCAAGTTTCAAAATCCAAGTGGTCTTAAGTACTATTAAAGTACTATGCAGGCAGTGACATGGGTGGTGACACAGGCATGATGCATGCTGGTGGTGACATAGGCATGATGCAGGTCTGGTGATGCAGACATGATGATGAAGGTACAACGCTGCACTAGGATTTTTGGACATGTTATGAGCTTCATTCCCACTAGGCCTATAGACCATGTACTAAATAAATAATACTTGATGGATGGGCTACTGGAGGGGGCTATGGCCTAACCTTATGGCATGTGTGTATGGTGTGTGTGTGTTTGAATGTAATTGTACCCTAAGCACCTAATATATATATATATAATTATATATAAACACCCTTTAAATATATTTATCTATAATTATAAATATAAATAAATAAATACACAATTAAATAATTATAAAATTATAATAAATATATATTAGGTGCTTTGGGGTTACATTTACATCAAACATACACACACCTCACACACAGACCAAAAAAGAAAACCATAGCCCCCAAGGGGATAAACCACCTATCAGGGCTTATTTATTTATATAATAGGCCCATAGACCCTATAGATAATGGACCCATAAGACCCACAAATAAATGGATGGTGGAACATCCATAATTAGATCATAGGCCCAATTATACAAGTCTTCCCGATCGTCCATCCCACCTCCATTTGACACACACACCCAACAACACCTCTAGCCTTGTCGCCTTGCATAGTAAACAATGGATGCCGCCACCCGCCACACTACACCTCCACTATGCATTCCCCATTCACCCCCATAGAAATACATCAACAAAATATAACTCTTTCCATCCTTGTTGATTGACCCCAATGATAAAACATATCTTTATCAGCACTAGAATTTTAACACTGATAAAGAAATGTTTTATTAGTACTTTTTTTTAGCACTGATAAAGAGGTATCTTTATCAGCATTAAAAATCATTGATAAAAGCCTTAAACATTCTTAGAAAAACCCTAACAGAGTCTCCTATCTCATTCCATTCAAGCTCTCAAAAAACACAATTGGTGTCACCGCTCTCAGTCTTCATCGATATTCTCAATGAATTGATCCTCTCCAAATATAGGGTATGTGCTGATTTATTTTGTTAGAGCCTAAAGATCCACTTCTCACCTCTTAACACCACCCTACTCCCATCACATCATGAGTACACCAACTTTCCCCCGATAATCCATGGTTTATGCTCAAAACACACCCATCACATTCCAAAATAGTTGACTCAGGTTTCGTGAGATCTTACTCATTCTAAACCTTAAGTTTTCATGAAAATTTGTGTTGAGTCTTGAGTTTTGAGTTTACCCTATATTCTATTGGTGTATGTGAATTTATATTGATGGTTCTTTCTCTTCAGTTAAAGATTATTTGTGTTGTTTATAAATTTATTCATGTTTGGGGGTGAAGTGGGAGTTGAACTAGTGACACATAGCGAGCTAACAAAATTTGGTAAAACTTGTGGAGATCCTGTACACAGTTCCGAGTGGCTCCCTATGACAAAAATGTGATTGGTACATGGATTTCCAACCATGTGTCATAGTCGATTACGGTCACTAATTATCCTTAGATTTTGTGTCATATTTTCATTATTTCCAAAATATATTGATTATAGAATTCTCATATTATTTAGGTGATGCATGATTTTAAAAGTTTGAAAGCTTGGTTCAAAATGGAAAGTGATTGGTTTTGAAAATAGTGTGTGAGTTTTCCTATGGTTATTTAAAAATGAGTTCAATATTTTATTTTCCAAAAAATGTTTTTAATGGATAGATTTTTTGTTAAAAAGTGATTTTAAATAAAGGGTTACATGAGTTTAGTAGTGAAAATCATTTTTAAAAACCAATAAAAAGTTCCCTAATGATTTATTAAGACAAGATTTATCAGTTTTTTATAATGTAAATGCAATTTTAAGGGTAAATGATTGGTTTTAAAGTTAATAAATTGGATTTTTATGATGTTTCAGAATGAGGATGATATTTTGGATTTCAATGATGATCTCAATAAAGGATCTTTAAATTTCACATTAACTTTAAAATAGAGTTTTGTGATTTTAAATTAGAGTGAATAGATTCAAAAGGTTTAAAAAGGGTAATTTTGAATTGTTTGGAGCTTGTGAATTAATAATTATTTTGAATTAATATTTTTGAATTAATATTTATTTTGAATTAATAATAATTTTGAATTAATAATTACGACATAAATATTTTTTAAAATATAAATATATATATTTATAATAAATATATATATTTATTTAAAAATCAAAGATACAATTTAAAATTATAATTTTTTATTTGGAATAATTGAGTATTGAAAAACTATATTCTTAATAAGGGTTATTTTTTCATATTTCCAAAACATTTTTTTATTTTATTTTAAAAACTATCACCGAACAAGATGAAGAGTAATTACAATCATTTTTTTTTCTAAATTTCACATAAAAAAATGAATAGAAATTAAAATTACAATCATTTATTTGTTTAAACATTTTTTTTAAATTTTAAAATTTGTATTGATATATTTTTCTTAGTTTAAAGTTTATCTATTTTTTTGTTTTAAAATTATAATGATATATTAAAATCAAGGTATGTGATCACTTGTGATCCGTTTCTCCCCTACGAACATCTTTTTGTTTTTAATTTTCCCAAATGGTTTGAATAGCGCACACGTAAGTGATCTTATTTTTCCTTGATCTGCCTCACTAATTCTCCACCTAATATCTCTTGCTTCGAGCCATTATTGGTTTACCCTTTCCCTCACCTTCATGTTCATTTTTACTCATTCATCATTATTTCTCACTTTGATTGCACAAAGATCATATATGTGCACCATAAAATCCCTACCCACTTATCAAGCATTGATATAGATAATTAGTTTTGAAGTTTTTTATTAAAGGACATATGTTTATCACATCTATATTGGATTTTCATAGGGGATAGATCTCTCTTGGGACCCGAATTAGTTAAATAAATGGTATATTATGTTCATATAATATAGAAAAGATTAATGATAACCCACATTATAAAAATCATAACCTTTAATAAACCAATTTATGACTCTAAAATCACAACCATTAATAATTTCACCTTACAATAATATTTTAATCATAAGATGGAAATTTTCTATGAAATGGTTTTTATGTTTTTTTTAAATATTAATATTATTGAATCAAATATAATGGATATGAATTGAAAATAGATGGATTCCAATCGTATGACAAAAGAGTATGAGGATGGGTTGAAATATCTAATAAAGTTTTCAAAATATCACACATACAAACCTTCTAAAATCCTTTGTCTGTGTTTATAGTGTTTTTATTCAAGACTAGTTAGTCTATAGGAGTTTTAAGAATTATTGATCTTTTATAGAATAAATCAAAGTTATTAATTTTGGAATAAGCATGGGGAAAACTGAATATAGCTAGTTATTGGGATAAGAATGCATTTTATGGATCATCTGATATGATTAAAAGTGTGGAAAATGATAAAGACCATACCGAGGATGTGATTATAGGTGTGAAAAATGATAAAGATCGTATTTAGAAAATGACAATGACAGTTGAAGATGAACTTTTTGATTGTCCAAAATTGTTTGAGAATTTAAAGAGTTGTGAAAAGACACCATTGTATGCTGGTTATACTAAATATACAACATTTTCAACCATACTAAAGCTATACAATTTAAAAGATGACAATGATGGACTGATGAACTACTTTCTCTCTTGAATGATATGATCCCAGAAGATAATGAGCCTCCTTGTCAAACATATGATGCTAAATGAATTCTAAATTCAATGACATGATCTCTAAAAGAATACACGCCTATCCAAATGACTGTATACTATTTTGTAAGGACTAAAAATTACTTAAAAAATTACCAAAGTATGGTGCTTCTTGATACAATAATTATAAATTGGTTCCTACTAATGTTTTATGGTAATTTCCAATAATTCCAAGATTTAAGCACCTATATGGAAGTGAGGAGACTGAAAGACAATTGACATGGAACACAGATACAAGAAATAAATATGGTAAACTTCATCACCTAGAAGAATCTCCTAAATGGAAGAGAATTGTTCACAAGTATCTTGAATTTAGAAATGATCCAAGAAACCTTCATCTTGCTCTATCTACAGATAGAGTGAATATTTTTGGTTTTTAAAGTAGTGCTCATAATACATGGCTAGTTATGTCTATGGGTATGCATGAAATGAAAATACATTATGTTATCTATGCTTATATCAAGACCAAAACAACTAGGTAATCATATTTATGTTTATTTGGATCCATTGATTGAAGATTTGAAATTATTATGAGATTTAGGTGTTATGTTGTATGATGCTTAGAGAAATGAATATTTCACATTGAGATCCATATTGTATGGGATGAAAAATGACTTTCTTGCTTATGGAAATGTTTTAGGATATAGAATTAATGGAACTGAAGGGTTTCCCATTTGTGAATAAGGTATATGGCCAATTAGGTTGAAAAATTCATCAAAGACTATATTTCTAAGAAATCATATATTTCTACCTCAACAACATATGTATCAATCTTGGATAACATCATTCTATGGAAGTTTACAATAATGTAAAACACCATATCTACTAATAGGTGATCAACTATTTGAGAAAGTAAAATATATGGACACTTATTTTGGTAAAACTTTTTTGAAAAACATGATGAAAATTGGTTGGAAAAAGAGATCAGTTTTTTTGAATTACCATATTGGAATTGTTTGTACGTCAGAAATTTTATTGATGTCATTAATGTTGAAAAAATATATGTGATAGTTTTATTTACACTTTACTAAATGCACTTGAAAAAATGAAGGATGGAATTTAGGCTAGGTTGGACATGATTGAAATGAGAATATGTCAAGAGTTGGCTCCAATGAAGGGTTAAAAATGGACTTTTCTACCTCCAACTGCTTACACTCTTTCCAGATAGGAGAGGCATCATTTTTTCAACTTCTTGAATGATGTAAAGGTTTCAGAGGGGTATTCATCAAACATCAAGAATATCATGTCAATGACTGATTTAAAGTTAAAGGGCCAGAAATCACATGATTTTTATGTTTTGATGCAAGATCCAATGCCTATAGGTTTTCATTTTATTTTCCCCAAGAATGTCTGACATACATTAACCAAGTTCCATTTCTTTTTCAAAGCTATATGCAACAAAGTTACAGACCCAATGAAATTACCATCTATAGAAAAGAAAATTGATGTCATATTATTTGAATTGGAGATATTCTTCCCACTAGTATTATTTGATATGATAGTTCAATTGTTAAGAGATATTCAACTATGTGGTCTTGTACATTATAGATGGATGTACCCATTGAATGTTATATGAAGATTTTGAAAGGGTATATCAAAAATTGAAGTCATCCAGAAGGTTTTTTATGAAGTGATATGTTGTTGAGGAATCTGTTAAATTATATACCAACTACCTATCTAGTGTGGAAATCATTTTTCTATCAAAATATCATCACACCAGGTGGTTTGTGGGTGAATGAATTTCCAAAATAGATGTTTTCACAATCACTATTATAGATCTAGAGTAATCCCACCTTTACATTTTGCATAAAATTTTAGAGGTTTTTCCATATGTTGAAACCCACAAAGAAATTATTAGGCATTTTAATCCATTAAGGGATGAAGTTTAGATATCAAATACACATAATTAATAGTTTATAAGATGGTTTTGAGACCATATTTTTAAGAAGCTAGCTAAAAACACATATTCAATTTTGGAACGACTTTTATGGCTAGCCATATGACCAAGTATGTATGTCTTATCTTATAATGGTTATGTAATTAATGGTTATAGGTTCTATACAAATGAACATGATGAACACAACACCATAAAAAATAGTGGAGTTACTTTTGTGGATAAAGTGATTAATTTATCAGGTACCAAGGATAGAAATATAATTTATATGAATATGTCATACTTTGGAATATTAAACAAATATGAGAGTTGGATTATACAACATTCCAAGTGCCAATTTTTCAATGCAAGTGGGTTGATAATAGGAGTGTTGTTAAAATAGATGAATTAGGATTCACAAAAGTGGATTTTAGTAAGGAAGGGTACAAAGATGAACCATTTATAATGAAATCATAGGCTATAAAAGTATTTTATGTTCTAGATCTCGCAAACCAAAACTGGTCAATTATTCTATTATCGACTAAAACTATTTAAGGGTCACATGTCAATTAAAATGAGGATAACCCTTTCATTGGGACATCACAATCATTATACAACACTCCCAATATAGATGGGTTGTTTTATTTCAAAGGAGACCATAATGAAAGAATTTGGATACTCGATAGAAGGGTCAAATTTATTCAACCTTTAAAAAAAGTTCAATAATCATCTTATATATTTTTTGTAATAAACATTTAATTACATCATATTATTATTTGTTCACTATTTCATTTATGTAATCTAAATTAAATGTCCCACCACTTCTGTACACAATGAATTATGCACAAGACAATTCTCCCAATCCCGAGGAATAGTTTTCTCAACATACTGGTGCTCCCAATATAGAGGAACAACAACCTTCTACACATGAAAATGCTACCAATCTAGAGTAACAAAATTTTTATAATGCTGATTTTGAAATACTGGGTTACCTAGACCCAACTATGTAGTACTTTTGATTACCATATCATGTATACAATTAGTTATACATGATGTATTCTTACCATGATAGTGTAGAATTTTCTGCATCTACTATTTAATGGTAATTTCCTAGATTAATTATCCTATTAAAAGGTTATAGAAGATCCTAGGCTATAATGAGAACCTTGAGACACTATGACATTAATATTAAACAAAGGTCCTATGGTCTATATACATCTTACTGACAAGACACAATAAATGTTTGACTATCATGTGTTGGGGGCTCATAAGCATTGAGACTTCTTTTTATGAAGTTCACACTTGGTGATCTCTAGTAGTGAGATCATGAGGACATACCCGCCAATAAGAACACCACATGTTTTGGCTTCCATTGGTTGTTACTATCTATGGACATGTGTATTGGTCTCCTGACTTGAGATCACCACCAATGTGTATCATTTGATTGCGTACTGTGATGTAAGGAGAAAACCATGATATTGAAATCATGGTGAGGTATCTTGTATTGGGTGTGTAATTGATGGTATGACATTGGTTTAATGATCAAGAAAGGATTTGTGACTTCTAAATTAAGGAAGTAATATATCTTAGGACTGGTTGATTAGGATGGTTCTATCTTCCTAAGTCTTTGGCCAAAGTATTCAAAAGGTAAATCCATCTAGATAAATCAACAATTAATAAAGTAATAAAAGGGAGATGACACAAGTGTGCGTCCTGATTTATGAGATATTTAAAGACAATGAGATTATAGTACATAGTCAGTGTTCATAGGTTGGTAGTCATTGCTATGACCATCCTTATATCTTTAGGGGCCTTGATGGGTTTCTAGAATCCACTTTTAGTCTATGGTTGTTATTCACTGCTATCGAGATAAGGTCCTAGAGGGTCAAACACAATAGCGTATTCAAGAATCCACCATATTCGGTCGAATATGTATATTGGACATGGTGAGCCCCACCATGAGGTCCGAGTGTTGTCCAAGGTATCGATTACCAAAGAAATAAATAAATTCATTATTATTAAATTTATGAATAATTGAGATTTAATTTATTAAAGTATTTAAAAGTTAATTAAATACAAGAAAATATTATTCGAATGAATAATATTTTAATATTCAAGGTTTGTTTAATATTAAGAGGGAATGGCACGTCAAGTTAAATGACTCAATTTTATCACGTAATATTATATATATATATATATTATAGGTATGTGATAAAATAATAAATAATATGGATGTAGTTTAGTTCTTCATAATTATTTATTTGGTAGACGTTAAATAAACGGGGGTCGGGGAACCCAAATCGGTATTTAGAACCTCCAATATAAATAGAGAGAGTGGATCTCTCCCAATGCACTATTCATTAATTTATGAATGAGGGAATCTCTCTCCTCCCAATTCCTAGAGTAGAGTCTCTCCCTCTCAAGTGATGGTCCAAGTTCTGCCTTCAAGCATCAAAGGAAGAGGATCGCGGTGATCATCGGGACATTGAAGATATCGTCAGATCACTGCGCTAGCACCTGGAATTCGATGATCGGTGCTCCTGTAGATTCTTGAAGTGCATGTGGATGATATAAAGGGATCCTACTAAGGATCCTTCAAGAAATGACTGCTGGTGATGAGTTTCAGTCAGGTGCAACTTCATATCTGAAGAGGTAAGTTCATAGTTTTATTTTTGTGTTTTTTTAATTTACACAAGATCCTCAGACTATACTAGGGCTCAGAGCATTATCAATGACAAGTTATGTCTTCCCATTGATGAAATTTTTTAAAATACCTATCCCACCGGCTTCCGCTGCATGCCCCGGTACCTTTAATTAGTATCATAGGGAGCACATAAATTTTCTAATCCAACTAAAAATCAATTTTCATAAAATTAAGTAGAGGGTTTGAAATCGGTCACAACGGTTCAAACCTCACGTCAATTTGATTTCGAACATCCAATTTATGGCCATGTGAAATTTTAGATATGGATCGTATTTATGGTTTCAAGTATTAAAATTACCAACCATCTATTATTGTCTGTGTTTTGTTTTAGAGAACCCTAAAAACTGGCCAAAATATGACAATTTTTGATCACCGAAGATTATACTGGTTCTGTGAAATGAAAATAATAATAATAATAATAATAATAATTTTATAATAATAATAATAATAGTAATTCTAATTATTTATTATTATTAAAATTAATGTCTATCCTTAGACTTTTGAATTTTTTTATAAGGGTGTGGAAATTTATCCACACCTCACCTTTGTTTAAAAAAAACAAAACCCATAACGGGTGAGGGTGGGGCGATGGATACCATTTGTCAAAAAAAATAAAAAAAGGTCAATTGATTAGGGGCTGCTCGGCCCCCCCTCTTTTCCCTCCCCTTCCTAGCGTGGCAGACCACAACCTCTCCCGATCAGATTTTTTTTTTAAAATAAGTTTTTTTTAAAAATTATTTTATAAAAAACGTCTAGGTTAAAAAATTTCTTAAAAATAAGCCATAAAGGCGGCAGGGCAGTTGCCGACTTTAGGCTTCGAGCAAAAGGTGGCATCGATGTTGCCGCCTTTTGGGTTAAGTCGAAAGGCGGAAACCCTGTTTCCGCCTTACTACTAATTTATTTTTTAATTTTTTTTGTTTTAAAATTTTTTCTTTTTATTTATTTTTGTTTTGTTTATATATATATATATATATATATATATAAACAAAACAAAACAAAAGAAAAATAAAAATAAAATTTCCAACAGAATTTATCCGTTATTTAAAATACAATAGTACTTCCATTACAGCAGTCTGGATTCTGACAGAAGATCTCACCCAGGGCTCCCTTTTATAAGAGAGCTTACCCTGGAAATCATTCTCCATTTCCAATGTGAGATTATGGTCCTCCATTTTCTACGCAGAACATTCTGCATTTCCAATGTGGGATTCTGTTTCAAGTACGTGACTTTGAAAGACTATAAAATATAAACTATAAGACAAATATAAATGAAACTTAAAAAATGAATTAAACATATAAAAAAATAGTTGAAAACAAAAATAATTTCATAAAAATGATGATAAAAAATAATTTATAAGCTTTCAAAACCACATACTTGAAACTTAAAAAGTTTCAAGTACATGAATTTAGAAGCCTATAAAATAAAAATTACAAGATAAATATAAATGAAACTTAATACATGGATTAAACATATAAAAAATAGTTTAAAATAAAAATAATTTTGTAAAAAATGTTGATGGAAAATAATTTATAAGTTTTCAAAGGCACCTACATTAAACTTAAAAATGTTTCAAGCACGTGACTTTGAAAGCCTATAAAATATAAGCTATAAGACCGATATAAATGAAACTTAAAACATGGATTAAACATATAAGAAATAGTTGAAAAAAAAGAATACAATAAAATATGTTCATGAAAAATAATTTATAAGCTTTCAAAACCATCTACTTGAAACTTAAAAATTATTCAAGTATGTGGCTTTGAAATACTATAAAATATAAACTATAAGTCCGATATAATTTAAAGTTAAAACATGGATTAAACATATAATAAATTATTAAATTATTAAATTAATATTATTAATAATTAATTATATAATAATTAATTAGTTAATTAGTAATTATTAATAATTAATTATATAATAATTAACCAATTTATTAGTAATATAATTATTCAGTATATAATAGTTAATTAATTAATTAGTTAATTAGTTAATTAGTAATATAATTATAAATTATATTTATTTATTATAATTAATAATTAGTAATTATTAAAAATTATTATATCATAATTAATTAGTTAATTGGTAATATAATTATTAATTATATAATAGTTAATTAGTTAATTAGTAATATATTTATAAATTATCATTATTCATTATAATTATTAATTACAATTATTCATTATAATTATTAATTATAATTATTCATTATAATTACTAATTATAATTATTAATTAGTAATTAGTAATTAATAATATAATTATTAATTATATAACTATTATTTGTATAATAATTAGTTACTTAATTAGTAATTATTAATAATTAATTATATAATAATTAATTAGTTAAATAGTATTATAATTAGTTTATTAGTAATATAATTATAAATTATTTAAAAATTAGTTAGTTACTTAGTAATATAATTATGAATTATATAATAATTAATTAGTTAATTAGTAATAGAATTATTAACTATATAATTTGTAATTAGGTAATTAGTAATTATTAATCATTAATTATATAGTAACTAATTAGTTAATTAATAGTATAATTATTAATTATATAATAGTTAATCAGTTAATTTTTTGAGAAAGATAGAGTCAAGACCCCTTTTATAATTAGTTAATTAGTAATATAATTATAAATTATAATTATTTGTTATAATTATGAATTAGTATTTATTAAAAATTATTATATAATAATTAATTAGTTAATTGGTAATACAATTATTAATTATATAATAGTTAATTAGTTAATTAGTAATATAATTATTCAGTATAATTATTAATTAGTAATTATTAAAAATTATCATATAATAATCAATTAGTTAATTAGTAATATAATTATTCTTTATAATTATCCATTATAATTTTCATTATAATTATTAATTATTAACTATTAATTACTAATATAATTATTATTTATATAACTATTAATTATATAACTATTAATTATATAATAATTAGTTAGTCAATTAGTAATTATTAATAATTAATTATATAATAATTAATTAGTTAATTAGTAATATAATTAGTTAGTTAGTAATATAATTAGTTAATTAGTAATATAATTAGTTAATTTGTAATATAATTATTAATTATTTAATAATTAATTAGTTTCTTAGTAACATAATTATTAATTATATAATAATTAATTAGTTAATTAGTAATATAATTATTAATTATTTAATTTGTAATTAGTTAATTAGTAATTATTAATCATTAATTATACAATAACTAATTAGTTAATTAGTAATATAATTATTAAATATATAATAGTTAATTAGTTAATTTTTTGAGAAAGATAGAGTTGGGACCCTTTTTATAATTAGTTAATTAGTAATATAATTATAAATTATAATTATTAATTGTAATTATTTATTAGTATTTATCAAAAATTATTATATAATAATTAATTAGTTAATTGGTAATATAATTATTAATTATATAATAGTTAATTAGTTAATTAGTAATATAGTTATAAATTATAAATTTTCATTATAATTATTAAATTTTAATTATTAAAAGTCATTATATTACTAATTTATTGGTTAATTATTATATAATTAATTATTAATAATTACTAATTAACTAATTAATTATTATATAATTAATTATTAATAACATTGATTGAATAATTTAATAGTTTATTATATGTTTAATCCATGTTTCAACTTTAAATTATATCGGTCTTATAGTTTATATTTTATAGTATTTCGAAGCCACATACTTGAATAATTTTTAAGTTTCAAGTAGGTGGTTTTGAAAGCTTATAAATTATTTTACATGAACATTTTTTATTAAATTATTTTTATTTTCAACTATTTGTTATATGTTTAATCCATGTTTTAAGTTTCATTTATATCGGTCTTATAGTTTATATTTTATAGGCTTTCAAAGTCACATGCTTGAAATATTTTTAAGTTTCATGTAGGTGTCTTTGAAAACTTATAAATTATTTTCCATCAACATTTTTTATGAAATTATTTTTATTTTAAACTATTTGTTATATGTTTAATCCATGTATTAAGTCTCATTTATATTGGTCTTGTAGTTTATATTTTATAGGCTTTTAAAGTCACGTACTTGAAACTTTTTAAGTTTCAAGTAGGTGGTTTTGAAAGCTTATAAATTATTTTTTATCATCATTTTTTATGAAATTATTTTTTTCAACTAATTTTTATATGTTTAATTCATGTTTTAAGTTTCATTTATATTGGTCGTATAGTTTATATTTTATAGTCTTTCAAAGTCACGTACTTAAAATAGAATCCCACATCGAAAATGCAGAATGTTCTGCGCAGGAAATGGAGAACCAGAATCCCATATCAGAAGTACAGAATGATTTCCAGGGTAAGCTTTCTTATAAAAGGGAGCCCTGAGTGAGAGCTTCTGTCAGAATCCAGATTACTGTAATGGTAGTACTGTTGGATTTTAAATAGCGGATAAATTCTGTTGATTTTTTTTATTTTTTTTGTTTTGTTTTGTTTATATATATATATATATATAAACAAAAAAACAAAAAATAAAATTTAAAAAAATAATATTTTTTTTGTTTTAGTGGAAAGGCGGCATCAGGGATGCCGTAGTTTTAATTTTTTTTAAACCCATGTGTTTTTAAAAATATATATATATTTTTAAAAATGTATAAAATTAAAAAACCCGCTTCCCATCACCATTTAGCTAGCCGCCTCAGCCGACTCCTCAGGCACACCTACTCTGCAACCAGCTGCCGGTTATGAAATGGCTTGCCCTGATGCTATTCCACCTCCCTATGAGGCTCTTCCCACCGCATCGCTCTGGCTCCCCTACCATTTGCTATCTGCAACAGGCCGCCGGAGCAACTCAGCCCTGTCCGACCACCTTACACCAGTTTGGCGACGAGATCTGGGAAGATCTGAGGTCTCCGCACCTCCTATCTGTAACTGTCTCCTGCCTTTCATGAAATAGTGTTAACATCGTCTGGTGGTCCTGACCCGACCTCCGCTGGATGCGGCACCCTAACCTTCACGTGGCCAGATTCGTCGCCACCCAGCTCCTAGGTCAGGCTCCTTCGCGGTGGCCCTCCCTGGGACCCACCTCCCGGTAGCACCCTACTCCCTCATTGCAGAGCCACGAGCCGTTGTGGTGCAATCCCTCTAACCAGCTTCCGACCTTACTGCCTGTGGCACTAACCAGATCCGGTGGTTCCAGTCTCAGACCACCCAAAGGTACCCCTACTACATCACTGCATGTTTTTCACAGGACAGAATTAGCCCCAAAATGGGTGTGGTCCGATCTGTCCGATCCTGTTTGGATATGGACAGGCTAGTCTGGCCCAGTTTAGCCTAAAATGGGTTTTACACGGCATGGAATGGGTCTACGCAGGTTTATCCCGACCCACACAGGCCCTGCACAAGGTTTTCACGACCCGAGCTATTTAATTTAATTCTAAAATTAAATTAATTTTAAATAGTGTACCAAAGAATAATCAAATTATTTAAATTATTTAATTCACTTAATTTAATTTAATAACCCTCATACTTTATTTAATGCAATTTAATTTTATTGTGCTTTATTTTTCACCGCATACTGGTTTTGAGCACCGACCCATGTATGTCTGCATTTAATTAATTATTTTAACTATGTGTGATGTTTGTAATTAATTAAATGATGGTATGCACATCGTCTTTGTTTTCAGTTAAAATGTAAAAGGGCCTGCACACCCAATTTTTTCTGATGTACATTACACCCCTAGTCCCCCTTGCTTGCCCATGAGTATTTTTTCACTTCGGATGAAGATGATGTATGACGTGGATCCCTCCAAGATGAGGAAGTGTATATTGACCAAGATGATGCAAGACATGACATGAACCTCACCAAGACAAGGCAGTACTCCAAGATGTGACATAGACCCCGCCAAGACATGACAATACTCTAGATGAGAAGCAGACATACAGGATGGGGGTGAGCTTCATCAAGAGTCAAGCAAAAATTCAGTTATGATGCCCCTAGGTCGTTTAGATGTTCAAGACTAGTCGAGTAGTAGTTTACCTTTTTTCATTTATTCATTATTTTATGCATTTATAATAGCGAGAATATACATAAAATAATAAATAATAAAATGCATAAAGAAGTGACATGTGTTTTTCTATTAATGTTTAGTTATGAGTACGAAAACATAGATGAACAAGATTAATAGAAATGGATTACATTCATCGAGAGAAAAACACAAAAACCCTTAAGGTAATATTAAGTCTTTATCGCCTTCCATCATTCAAGTTTGAACAAAATTGACTATTTGGGGTGCTCATCATGCCAATGCAGAGGGTGCCTCTTACTAGTGGGAAGTTTTAATATGAGTGGTGGGTTGACTTAAATAAAATTACAGCAAAGAAATAACCAAATCTAGCTTTTTGTAATTTTAGAGGCAAGTATTGAGTAAATCAAGATTAAGATTTTAGAAGTTGGGAATTCACTCAACAGATCAAGGAACCACAAGTTAATGCAGTTGGCCAACCAAACGTCTACCTCGAACCCTCCGAGTAGTGGCATAGCCAAATCTTGTAGACTATAAGGGTAGGTTTAGGGATCCTTACCACTTGAATACTCAAGCGATAGAGTATTCCGATTCTAGTACAGAGGGTTCCTAGAATTCGATAAAATAGTGAGAGACATGTAATGATTAAATTAATTGGAAATGTCTAATTCGTTAATCAACATAAAAGTACCAATCTTCTAAATTTCATTTTTATAGATAAATGAAAAGTAATACAACAATAAAACCATGATAAATATTGGACAAATTTTTTCACACCCCGATCATGATTTATCAATTATTTAATTATATCTAGTTTTTCCTTTGAGTTTTGGGTCGAACTCATTTTAAAATTTTAAATTTTGTGGGTCTCCAGTAGACGCGCACGGCTGGCCAACCATGCGGCCAAATTGTGCGCTGTTCTCCAGGATTTTGAAAGAAAATAAAAGAATATGAAAAAAATGTTTTAATAGAAATAATAATAATGATAATATTATTATTTTGATTAATATTTTGATTATTATTATTATTATTATTGTTATTATTATTATGTAAGTTTTTATTTATTTATTTATTTATTTTTCTTTTGGTTTCTAAAAGTTTAAAAATTTATTAAATTAAAGTTAAAATGGAATGAAATAAAAAAAATGGAAAAAATGATTTAATAATAATAATAATGATAATATTATTATTTAGTTTATTATTATTATTATTAAGTTATTATTATTATTATTATTATTATATTTAGGTTTTTTTGGGTTATTTTTTTTCTTATTTTATTTTCTTTCTTTTTTATTCTTCTTTCCTTTCTTCTTTCCCTCTCCCTTTACCCTCTCCATGTGACCCGCCCCCTTCCCTCTTCCCTTTATGCTCGCGACCCTACCCTTGGCTAACCCTAGCCGGCGTATCCTCCCCACCTTCGACTAGATCTCCTTGCGCCACCCATTTTTGCTGCCTCTCCTCCACTGGTCGACACCCCTTCGATGGCGCACTCCTACTCGCAAGACACCCTTCCCCTCACGCGACTCCCACTGGCATGCAACACCTCTGGCCAGACTCCCCTTGTGCGCGCGACCCCCAGCATGGAACCCTCCTTGTCATGCTCCAACAACCTCCTGCAACCCCTTCCGCAGGTGTGTTCCACTTTGATGGGTTGTTTTCTTTCTCTAGTAGAGTCACAAATTAGGGTTTTATGTTTTTAGGGTCCAATTGTGATGAATTTAGTTTGATTGCTTGTTTTTAGCATTCAATATGAGTTTGTTGTGGTGCGGTTGTCATGCGGTGAAGTTTGCGCACCGCATTTGTGAAGTTTAGATACCGAAGGTAAGTGTTTCTGCATATAAGTATTGTTTGATGAATTAATTTTCTTATTTAATTAATTTAGTATACTCATTGATTAGTTCTCTTGGTGTGAATATAGTTTTACTTAAGGTTTAATCTGACTTCGATGTGTTTAGTAGTGTGTTTATTTTATATGAATGTTTTGATTTTTTGAAAACCCATTCTGAGCCTTTTGTAGTGTTTTATAAACTTTGTTGTTGGTTTATTATGTCGTGCAAGGGCTTCGAATTTTGTTTTATCATGTTATTGGTGTGCGTTTGGCCTTAGAAGATGTTTTTTATTGGGTGTTTGTGTTCAAAGTC
This sequence comes from Viscum album, assembly GCA_963277665.1. Taxonomy (NCBI): domain Eukaryota; kingdom Viridiplantae; phylum Streptophyta; class Magnoliopsida; order Santalales; family Viscaceae; genus Viscum; species Viscum album. The sequence goes on along the minus strand of OY728143.1, from coordinate 881,121,862 downwards.
TTGTGATACCGCTTGGGGTTGTTTTATAACATTATCAAGTGGTTTATTAAATCTTATAAAGTGTGTGAAACACGTTTGGATATTGTTTTGGTGTGTGTATATTTTCAAAAGTGGTTTTGAGTATGAAAATGGGGATATTGGTGTGTGTGTGCCTTGTTGTGAAAATCTTTGGACGCATTCAATCAATTGTTTAAGTAGTGCGTCAAGTGTTTTTGTGGGTACATGAGGTGCGTATATGTAGAAAAAGGATATTTGATGGGAAATGTACCACTTTGAGCATGATTTACTTATTGTGCATTTGTCAACATGTTTTGTAAACTCTTTCAAAAGATGGAAAGTTTGTTTTAATGTCACTTTGGTGTACTTTTGGTTTTAAAGTGGCTTTTCCTACTTGAAGTTGAGTGTGTTATTAGTGAAAAACCATGATGTTCTATTTTGAAACGTTTTATGGATTGTTTAAGTGTTTAATTGTTTTATTAAATCTTATGTGTAGTGAGTTGGACCTCGCTACGATGGTTTTGGGCTGCAGGTGTCAAGGTATCCTACATGTACATACATAGGGTAAGGCGTATATATATATATGATCTCTTTGTACATACTCCCTCATGGCATATGGAATATGTGCAATGCAGCTAGGGGTGTATATATACATGTATAAATGCATGTGCGTGTATGCATCAAATGTCGGTTCGAGTGGTTTTCGACAAATAACAACATGTTTGAGGTAGGTCCCCTATGCCTATGACTTTAATTTGAATTTCATAATTTCTTGCTTATTTTAAAAATATGTTCTTCATTTATGCTATATACACCTACTATGATATCTGGTTGCAGTTGCTAGAAATGATTATGTCTTGTTTTGGAAATTGAAATGTATTTCTAACGCTCATTGGTCTTATGTGACTTTCTTTGAAAATTGATTTCCTAAGTGGTTTTGAATTTGTAATGAGTATTTCTAAAAGTTTTTGGTCTTTTGGCCGATTAGTTATAAAAAGTGTTTCCTGTATGTAATTAAGCCTAGTTGGCACCTTAATAATGTTTTATGAAAAAGAAAAAAAACCACTCTTAAGGCACGCCCCCTTGGTTTTAGAAAATTATTTTGTATGTTGAATGTGTTATTATGTGCCTAATTTGATGCTTATGCATTGTGTGACGTGAAAGAGGGAGAATGCGCTTAAGGAGGGAGAGCGGTGGTGAGAGGTTGAATGGGTTTTAGATAAATAAAGTGTTATGTACATATATGTTTTCTTGATAAAGAAAACTCACGAACACTTGAAATAGAGCACAATGAGAAACCTGGGTATCTAGGTGGGTGACCAGGACTAGTACGCTAGATGACATGGAAAGGGTTTGTCCCAGTTCATCTAACTGGATTGACGCAACAACACTAACTAAACATATGAATTACTAAGGGTTGTGGTATCTAAGCCACGTTTCATTGAGGTATGAGGTATCTAGGGTCCCACTTGTGCTAGCTACCTATAGGGATTACCCATGGTTCTCATTTGCGACTTGATGTTTGTGATGTAATTTTCATTTCAGTTGTTTCATACTTGATGTCTTATTTGTAAAAACCACATTTTAATCTGAACTGGTTTCTTTTAATTTTGAAATGTTAATGCATGCTTGGAACCTATTTTGAAAATGTAGCAGGAGAGAAATGATTTACTTGAAAAATGAAAACTCATTACTTGAATTTTAAAAGAAGAAAAAACATTATTTTGTAATGTTTTATTTTCAAACTGGCATGATTGGATTTCTTACTAAAGGTAGGGGCATAGGATGCAGTTATATTTTAGAATTTCTACTAAGCATCTTAGTGCTCACGCCTACTTTAGTTTTCAGCTGCAGGTTTTAGTCTTGGATCGTTTTTGGGAGCGAGTGTAGTTTACTTTTTGTGGTGACCCACGGGGTCACCTGAGGTATGTCATGTTGCCTCATTTATTCCTTTTTCTACTGCCAAGTTGTTCGGTTTATTTTCCTTTATTTATATACTTGTTCAGTTTTTGATTATTTATCTTTGTTATGAGCCAAATCATTCCTAGCTAGTTTATTTTGATGGTCGACACTATTTTCCAACCCGTGGGGATCAGGAATTCCCTCCGGGCCATGTCGTGGACCAGTTCGGGTGACTGGTTTAGGGTCAACCCAGGTTGGTTTGTGACAAAATGGTATTAGAAGAGGACCTTGTTATTTGGGGTGTCAGGTTGCTTGGTGATTAGGTTGTCGGGACTCGAGAGGTAGGTGCAGGAAGGACATCATGAACCCTTGCCCGTCCCAAGACTCGAGTTGCCAGGGGTAGTTCAGGATTTGAATTTTTCTTTTGCTTGGTCTGTGTGGATGAGGGATGAAAAAGGAAGTGAGCCAGTGTTACGCGACAAGCTTGCATGGAGTAGCGACCCATATACAGCCCAAGTGCACGGTTCAAGATGCTCCCTGTGGTTGATGCTCGCTTGGAGCATGGCTTGCTAAGCCATGTTGTCGGGTTGGCATGGCCACTAGTTCCTTATTTTCAAAATTTTGATGAGGGTTATGTTTGACCTTCATTTTAGTTGGTGTGATTGGATATCAAAAATGAAAATGGATTTTAGTGAAAGGGGTTTTCAAAAGGGAATATGGTTGTTGGAGTGGAAAAATGGTTTTTGAAATGGAAAAAGTTTTTGAATTTGGAAATGCGTATCTTTAATGAGAAGCGACTTTTTCAAATTGGTTGAGAATTTGTGCTTTATGTTGAATGATCCATTTAAAAAATGAGATGTGTTTTTAATTAACCCTTGGTGTTCCTATGAGGGACACATATATAGAGGTACGCATGTGGCACAAGGATAATTGGTGGTATGTGTGGATGGGTGCATGAGATAGCACAAGGGTATATATATATATGAGACTTCATGGGATGCCAATGATGGACATTTAAGTTTCTTTTCTTGCTGAAAAATGGTTTTCTAAAAAGGTATTTTATAGGTTTTGAAAAGTGAGTGAGCAATTGTTTAGTGTTCTCTTTTCGTGTTTGGTATCATTTTTGGTGGGTTCTTGGTTTTTTACATACTGAATTGTGGTTGAGATAGTGATTTGAGTTTGAGCTTTAGTTTGGGATTGAGGTGTGGAATTTTGATTTATGATGAGTTTTTATTTGGATTTGTGTATCTTATTTTTGAGTATGCTACCCAGAAAAGTCCCAGAGGTTTCTAGTGAGTCTCTTCCAGTTGTTGGTTCTACCCAGACCCTTAGCGGAGTGGTGGAATTGAATTATTTTTGGTTGTTGTACTCATTCCATGGTGATCGTGATCTATTGAAGGCAATGAACTGGATTAGTGAAATCGTTGGTGTTTTCAGGTTATCGGGAACTCCCAAAGTTATGAGAGTCTGTGCTAGTTTGAGTTTATTTGAGGGTTCAACTTTGGATTGGTGTGGGAGAAAATCCCAGCGTTATTGCATGATGGGATGTCTTGAATGGTGTTTAAGACCACTTCTGTCCAATGGTTTATACCTAAGGAGGTGAAAGAGAGGAAAGTGGCAGAGCTCGTGAGTGTCCAGCAAGGCCAACAGATAGTGAAGGCTTATGTCGGGCATTTCAAGGGGTTGATTCCTTTTCTCTCGAGGTAGCATCATGAAATCAGTTAAAGTTTCTCTTGTGTGGGGTCTTCGTCCTGGTTTCAAGGACCGATTATTTTTGGTGTTTGGGATGGTTCCCCATTCAGTGAGGAGAGAAAATTTGAGGAACCTGTATCAGACAAGTTTTCTTGTTAATTTCATCTTCTATTAGTCAGGACACTCTCTTGTTTGCTTTTGGTGTGTCCAGTTTGGGTACTTTAAGTCACCTTGTCCTCATCCTTTGAAGACTTTTCGTTGGTGTGGCTGTTTTGGAAACTTAGAGAGGTTCTGCTAGCGACAACGTCAAAAAGAGTCTCGACTGGAGGATTTAGCTCCTGATTGTAGGGAAAAGGATGCTTCAAGACATCAGAGCTCTAGCCACAGGTCTTAGAGTAAATCCTTTCACGCAGTCAGGAATCATTGGGTGTGGGAAACCTTGGTCTAACTTTTGTCTCTCGTGCTATAATGGGGAGGGTTTAAATTTCTCTATTCAAGATCCCTCATATTTGAAGTTTATATTTTGCTGTAAGAGGCGTATAGGTCTCATTTCCTCATGATGGTCTTTGTTCTTTGAATACCCCGCTTTGTTTGTAAGAAGGTGTGTTGATCTCGTCTTCTTGTAATTCCTGTAGTTGTGCCTCCTCAAATGTGATCTTTGAAGGTGTTCTCTTTATGGATGTGAGCCTCAAGAAGATTGTCTCTCTTGTGTGGCTAGCTCCTTTGGTGACCCGTTCTTATTTTAGGATGTGCTCATTTTGGAGACACATGCGTCTTGGGAAATAATGAATAGTGGTTTCGTCCGCCGTTCGGTTGGGGGTCTTTCATCAGGGACCCATGTGTTGGGGGGTTTGGTTTATGCGGAGAGTTCATGTGTCGGTTTGTGCTGGGTTTCTCATGTCGGTCCGTGCTAATTGTCCTAATATGGTCAACTCTTAGATGGTGGGGAGACCCACCATAGATCTTGCTGTGCTGTGGTCACTTTGAGAGTTAATCTGTGTGGGAGTTTTGGTCTGTGCAGGGGGTTTTCACTTTACTTCATGTTGGTTGTTCTATAGTTAGCCCGTGCTCAAAGCTTCAATGTTGGCCAGGCTAGTTGGGTTCTTATGGTGGGGAGAACCACCCTCTTTTCCCCATGGTTCTTCTCATTACATTTTCCCTTAGATCTGGTTAGGTGTGACTTGTATAGTGAAAGGTCACATCAAGTTCATGATTTCATTGGGCTCGTTCAATTTCGAACTTGAGTTTGATTCCTCGTTTGGCTGGGTGACTTTCTGGGGGTAGAAAGTTTTTGTAGTAGGGAGAATTATCACACCTGAACAATAATTTATTAATTATTTAATTATATCTAGTTTTTCCTTTGAGTTTCAGGTCGAACTCGTTTTAAAATTTTAAATTTTGCGGGTCTCCGATCGACGTGCACGACTAGCGCACGGTTGGCCAACCATGCGGCCAAATCGTGCGCTGTTCTCCAGGCTTTTGAAAAAATAAAATAATACAAAAAAAATGTTTTAATATAAATAATAATAATGATAATATTATTATTTTGATTAATATTTTGATTATTATTAATATTATTATCATTTTGATTATTATTTTTATTATTATGTATGTTTTTATTTATTTATTTATTTATTTCTCTTATTCTTTTTATTTCTTAAAGTTTGAAAATTTATTAAATTAAATTCAAAATGGAATGAAATAAAATAAATAGAAAAAATGAGTTAATAATAATAATAATGATAATATTATTATTTAGTGTATTATTATTATTATTATTATTATTATTAAGTTATTATTAATATTATTAATATTATTAATATTATATTTAGGTTTTTGGGGTTAGTTTTTATTTTTTTCTTATTTTTTTTCTTTTTTATTCTTCTTTCCTTTCTTCTTTCCCTCTCCTTTTACCCTCTCTACACGACCCGCCCTCTTCCCTCTTCCCTTTCTACTCGAGACCCTACCCCCCTAGCCAACCCTAGCTGGCACATCCTCCCCCCCTCCAACCAGATCTTCTTATGCCTCCCGTTTTTGCCGCCTCTCCTCCATCAGTTGACACCCCTATGACAATGCATTCCTGCTCATGAGATACCCTCCCCCTCACACAACTCCCACCAGCACGCAGCACCTCTGGCTAAACTCCCCTTGTGCGCGCGACCCCCAACACGAAACCCTCCTTGTCATGCTCCACCAACCTCCTACAACCCCTTCCGCAGGTGTGTTCCACTTTGATGGGTTGTTTTCTTCCTCTAGTAGAGTTGAAGATTAGGGTTTTATATTTTTAGGGTCCAATTGTGATGAATTTGGTTCGATGTCTTGTTTTTAGCATTCAATATGAGTTTTTTGTGGTGTGGTTGTCATGCAGTGAAGTTTGCGCACCGCGTTTGAGAAGTTTTGATACCGAAGGTAAGTGTTTCCGCATATAAATATTGTTTGATGAATTAATTTTCATATTTTATTAATTTAGTATACTCATTGATTGATTTTCTTGGTGCGAATATAGTTTTACTTAAAGTTTAATCTAACTTCAATGTGTTTAGTTGCGTGTTTATTTGATATGAATGTTTTGATTTTGTGAAAACCCATTCTGAGCCTTTTTTAGTGTTTTATAAACTTTGTTGTTGGTTTATTATGTCGCACAAGGGATGATAATTCAGTTTTATCATGTTATTGGTGTGTGTTTGGCCTTAGAAGATGTTTTTTTATTGGGCATTTGTGTTCAAAGTCTTATGATACCGCTTGGGGTTGTTTTATAACATTCTAAAGTGGTTTATTAAATCTTATAAATTGTGTGAAACACGTTTGGATATTTTTTTGGTGTGCGTATATTTTCAAAAGTGGGTTTGAGTATGCAAATGGTGTAACACCCCGAGCTTCCACGATACGCTTCTCTTTCAATAATGCAATAACTTGCATTGTACGCAAGTTCGAGTTCTAACACACCGCGACTAATCAAAGTAGCTGTTATGAATAGTAATACTCACTTTTTAAAATTATAGAAATTTTATATTTCAAAATGGACTTCATTTTTGTATTCGTAATATCGAAATTATCCTAAGTTGAATTTTTTGTAGTTTTCTGAGAACTTTCAATTTTTTATGAATAGTGGAAAATACTTAAAACAACTTTTTTAATAAAAATAATTTATAGTGATAAATTATACTATTAAGTGGTTTTAAAGTATAATTATAATATATTTTTACCATTTTATCCAATGGCTGTCATTATAATTAATTTAAAGTTGAAATTGGATATAAACAATTGTCAATCTTTTGATATATATTGTTTCTTAAAAACACGCTATTTGTTGTGATAGCGGGAATTAATTATAAAATTAATTAATGAAACTTATATGTTTGGAATTTTTTAAAATAGACATCATTTTTGAATTCAGAATATCAATTATAGCTTAGGGTGAAATTTTGGCATTGTTCTAAAAAACTTCAATTTTTGATGAATAGTGAAACCACTAAGTGGTGGTTAAAAAACTGATTTTTCGATTAAATGAAACATTACCACTTTTGTGTTTTGATTTTTAGAAATCCGACATACATGGTTGTAATTAGGAAGTAAAATTTGGTTCAATGGGATTAAAATAATTTTTTAGTGAATAGTAACTTTTATGTTTAATTAATCGCGATTAAAGGTAATTAGTGAAATTTAAGGTAAAAATAGTATTATAAAAATATGGAATGACAATCCATGGATGTACTACCCCTATTGGATGTGTCATGGCCAACCAAGACAATCCATGGATAAACTTGGGGACCCCATGGAGCCACTTTGGTAGGAAAATGACATAAATAACTTTTTATTTAATGTTAAAATAAAAATGTCACAAACAAGAGATGTTTTACTAAAACAATTTTTTAATGGGGTTATACAAGTCATATTTTTGACTATAAATATTAATTAGAAAGCTAAAAAGATTTCCTACATAATGATATTTTTTTTATAATTTTTAGACATTAAATAAATTAAATTATTTATGACACCATGATGATGCAGCGATTACCTCATTAATTAACAATTTTAATAAAATGGAAGGATAATGTAAAATATAAGCATTATACTTGTTCAAAGCCTATTGGATGAGAATATTTCGAACCCTTATCACCTTATCCTATAATTATATAAGTGTGAGACCTTTATAATCCGAAAAGCATTGTATAATAAAGTAACATTTTATTACTTTCCAAGAGTGCCCCTTCTCTCCTCTTATAAAAGGCCCCCACCACTACCACCTTACTCACACTTTTAAGCCATTTGGCTCGGACAAACTCTGCCAAAATACTCTCCCAACTTCCATCTATTACTCCTATAAGCCACACTTTGGGAAGAATTCTTCCCAAGGAAGCCTTTGGCTCAAATCAAAAAGAGTTACCCGTTTTAAAGGTAGTGTTTTCTCTTGTGTTGTTTTGTTTTATTTTTCTTCTCCAACCACTTAAACTCTTTTTATTAATTTATTTTATAACAACAACAGTATCCTCAATATACTAGGATGTTGTTATAATGAGTATTCGAGCTACACTTACACACACCTATATCTAATGGTTAAAGAACATACGGTTTCTGTGGATGACGAATTTCTACCTCACGAAACGATGATTGTTCAACACTCATATAACACCTTCAAAGGTGGACATTAAGATGTCACTCTATTTATATATGATATATAATATGTTTATGTTTTACTTAAGGTTCTGTATTTTTCATTTATGGCATACCTTTATTGTTTCCATTATGGGTAAACGCGATATTTTCATTTTAGGAAGTGCGGACTACCGCCCCCTCAAAGTGATTTGAATCGTTAATGCCATATGTGGGATGTATAACGGATGGAGTAAATGGTATTATACATTATATTATACTGTAATTATATTATACCTTTATATAATTATAACTTCATTCCATTAAATATGAAATAGAAATGAAAGTAGCGTTCATGCGTACGTACGGCTTACCGTCTCCATGAACGGTGCATTTCATTTCTTACCTATAAATGTTATGTAATATTATAAATGAATGTATATAATGGATATATATGATGTATATGATATATACATCATGAAAATAATTATGGATATAATGGATATTTTACCACATGAACAAAGTGTAATTATAAGAAGTTTATTTTTGATTCAAGTACCAAAGATTGACAAAATGACCGTTATAAACTTAAATAATTACATCATGTTCATAACATGGTAATAAGTGATATAAAAGAAATAATGAACATGAAAAAGGTTTTTAAGTAAATAGAAATTAACTCTAGTTTATTATTCATGAGGTTAAAGAACGATCGAGTCAAGTCGGACACGAGGTAAGGGAACTTCTTAACCCGATTTACATTCTTTGGGTTAATCTCCTACTTTCAAATTATGTCATGATATTATTACTTCCTATCTTATATTTATACTTTCTTTATGTGTACATATAGTGAATACACATAATAGATATATTTTATTTAAAAATTATCTTTTAAGGGATTTCGTCTCAATCTCCATTCAATGAGGCAGATTTTGTTTTATACACAAATTTCTTTTATACGGTGTATAAACCCCTTTGACTTTTACATTTATTCAAAAGGAATATTTTTTATACGAAGAATTTTACTAAACGAAAAAAAGGAATATTTTTCTTGTCGTACGTATGCGGCGACAACGACTTCTCCGCCACCGTAACCATTATTCGAGTTTCGGCTTCCTCTACAAGCCACAACTTTTTTTAAATGAAAAATAAATACCAAGTTTTAATTTTCTTTTATTTTGGTATTGAAAATGGTTTTGATAAGGTTTTTATTATATCAATGTGTTTTATTGATATCTTGTGATTGAAATGTGGAAATGTTATGTTTCCTTTATGCACATTTTATGTGATACGATTATGTTATGGTTTATGATATGTTTAAACCTGTTCATATGAGGAATGAATTGGACTTAATAAGTGACGGGTGGAGACCGCTATAGATCCTTGATGCATCGGTAGGTCTCATGAGAAAAACTAGTGTCTTGGCAAGAGGCCTTGACAAAATCTTATTTGTGGTCTTGGCATGAGGCCTTGGCTACGTGGTTATGATAGTCTGGCATTATGCATTCCATAATTATGAAAGTGGTTATAGATATTGCATGTGATTATTCGACTAGTAGAATATCCATGTGAGTAAGTAAATGGAATTATTTAATTTAATTTTTGCCATATTATGCTGGAGTTAAAGTTTAAAAAGGCTTTTGTTTTAGTTATAAATCTCCTTAAATGTTAATGTTTATTTTCAAAAGCTTCCGCAATATTGTTATCCTTACTGAACATCTGAGCTCACCCCTTTCAATGTTTTAATATTTTCCAGGATGTGAAGAAGTATTTTATGAATGAACTGTAGGGATAGTCAGAAAGGGATATGAGTGTGGACTATGAAGACCATGTTATTGTAGTTTTTTTTACTTTATGATGTAATGAAAGACTTATGAATGTATCTAGTGTTTCCAAGGCTACTAAACTAATCGGTCTTTCGAGACTTGATCATTTGTGATCATGCCAATGTTACAAAGTAATGCACCGACTCTGGGTAGATGGGGTCGGGGCGTTACAGTTGGTATCAGAGGTGGTTTAGTACTAACCTTGGAAGCTAGATTTAGATAAACTCTGATTAGAGCACATAGCCCGAAGATAGACTTTGAGGATTAGTATAGAAGAACTTCCTATAATTTTGGTATTATAGAGATGTTGTGTGTTTTCCGAGCAATACATCCCTGTCTGGATACGAGCAGGTAGAGGCGGCTCTGGCACAGATGTACCTAGGGGTAAAACCCGAAAACACCACTTTGAGCGAGACTCGAACGGGAACTGGTGCACGACAACGGGCCTTGCTGCACTCTTGGTTACGACACTCCCGGGGGATATGCTTAGGATAATTCTCATTTTCTTTACAAACCACTATGAAGGGTTATGAGTATATACTTCCTCAAAGAAAACATTTTTATAGATTATATCCATAAATAGTTCAATTTATGTTAAGTATTTTACAAGTATGGAATTATGTATTTTGATTTGTAAACTAATCTAGTTTATGCCATTATTTAGAAATGGCACCTAGTGGAAGTAATAAAAACCGTATCAATACACGCACTCCGTGTAGGGATTTACCTCCTCCTCAAGATAATTATTGTGGAGCTGGAGATACAACTGGTGCTGATCAACTTATTACCATACTGGGACAACTCACTCAGGTTATGAATAATAACCTTAATCGTATGGAGCATCCTGATCCGCAACGTGGAGGATCAATGTTAGACCGCTTCATGAGGCAACAATCGCCAACATTTAATGGGGGTACAAATCCATTAGTAGCCGAGCAATGGATAAACTCCTTAGAGAAAATATTCCACGCCTTGGGGAGTAGCGAAAGGGAGAAGGTTATCATGGCAGTTTACCGCCTCACTGGAGATGCCGATCAATGGTGGTCATTAATTCAAAATACAACGGAAGATAAAGAAGTATCAAGTATGGAATGGAGAGAGTTCAAAGATCTTTTCTTAGAAAAATACTTTCCACATGACCATCGAGCAAATATGGAAAGGCAATTTCTGAGTCTGAGACAAAAGGAGGATGAGAATGTCGCAAAGTATGAGGCTAACTTTACAAGGTTAGCGAGGCATGCAGCAGATTATATACATAACCCAAGAAGTAAGATTGATCATTTCTTTGATGGGTTAAAACCATTTCTCCGTAGAGCTTTAGTATCACAATATTTCTCAACATACGAGGATATAGTCTCGTGTGCTATCAAGACAGAAAAGGAATTCTCTAAGTCTTATGACAAAAAAGTAAAGCAAGAGAAGAAGAGAACGGTGGAACAAGAGACAGATAAAGGGAAAAGGGAAAGAAGTATTTTCCATTATGTGATAATTGTGGGAATAATCACCCTGGTACTTGCCTAAAAGGAATGGGAGTTTGTTACAAATGTGGAGAAAAATGTCACCAGGCTAGTGATTGCAAGGGAAAGAAAGAGGCTATCAATGTTGAATGCTACAATTGTAGAGAAATGGGGCATTATGAAAATGAATGTCCTAAGCGTCAGGGAAACATACCTCAGAAAAGGCCAAGGGATCAAGGCCAGTCTTATGCTGTGACTACAGTTGAAGTGGAATAATTAATGTATTGGTGCTTTTGGACTCAAGGATTATATTCTGGTTATAAGGATAATGTGATATATATAAGGATTGTACTGCAGTACTTGTTTTTTTCATTAAGGTTTTAATATGATGAAGGTAATCATATTTTTAGTATGTGACAATAAGAGAAAATTTACATTATTTGGGGAATCTGATGTTACAATTGATTTTGGAATTTAGAGACCTTTTAGAGAAAGTCTGTATAGAGGTATTTTGGATAACTATAAAGGTTGGAATGAATTAAGTTGAACTTTGGATAGTACTGTTTAAGGTTAAAACATTTCTGAAGATTATTTTTGGAATATTATAATACTATAGTTTTAGGAAAAGGACAACCTGCAGGGTGGGGCATAACCCGTCGCGTCGGACAAAGCTGCAGGAATCGAAACCACAACCATAGTGCGACATGCCTTTATTACCTACCACTAGCCTACAGGAAGTCCCTGGTTATTAAAAAATAGTTTTACTAATCTAAATGGTATGTGTTAATATTTGTAACCTTATACAATTAGGATAAATAGAATATTTTTGAGTTCTATTACCTTTTAGAGTGAAAGATGGGTTTGTGGTAAAAAAAATTTAAAGAATGAAATTCTACATGACAAGTATGTATATTCCCTTACGTTCTTAGTAATTCTCCTAAATAAATTCCTCAACTTTATAAAAGGTAACTTAAAACAAAAACGTTGCCGGTTAACTTTTCCAACTGGGGATTCAATGACCGTTTAACCAATCACAAGTTTGTGATTTTCTTATTGTTAACTTTCTCCTAATACTGTTTTCTATAACTCTCCATCATACCTTGATGGTTTGTTTCTCCTCCATATCCATATTTTCATAGAATCCTAGTATGGGCTATCTCGGGTGACCTTTGTACTTCTCTTTCTTTCTTTTAATGTTATATTCTTATTAACCCTATTTTCGATGTGGGTTTTCCACAAAGGTATTTTCTATTTTCAACCTTTTATTTTCAAAGAAAAATTTCAAATTGCGAGGACGCAATTTATTGAAGGAGGGGAGAATGTAACACCCCGAGCTTCCACGATATGCTTCTCTTTCAATAATGCAATAGCTTGCATTGTACGCAAGTTCGAGTTCTAACACACAACGACTAATCAAAGTAGCCGTTATGAATAGTAATACCCACTTTTTAAAATTATAGAAATTTTATATTTCAAAATGGACTTCATTTTTGTATTCGTAATATCGAAATTATCCTAAATTTAATTTTTTGTAGTTTTCTAAGAACTTTCAATTTTTTATGAATAGTGGAAAATACTTAAAAACAACTTTTTTAATCAAAATAATTTATAGTGATAAATTATACTATTAAGTGGTTTTAAAGTATAATTATAATATATTTTTACCATTTTATCCAATGGTGGTCATTAGAATTAATTTAACGTTGAAATTGGATATAAACAATTGTCAATCTTTTGACATATATTATTTCTTAAAAACACGCTATTTGTTGTGATAGCGGGAATTAATTATAAAATTAATTAATGAAACTTATATGTTTGGAATTTTGTAAAATAGACATCATTTTTGAATTCAGAATATCAATTATATCTTAGGGTGAAATTTTGGCATTGTTCTGAAAAACTTCAATTTTTGATGAATAGTGAAACCACTAAGTGGTGGTTAAAAAACTGATTTTTCATTTAAATGAAACATTACCACTTCTGTGTTTTGATTTTCAAAAATCCGACATACATGGTTTTCATTAGGAAGTAAAATGTGGTTCAATGGGATTAAAATAATTTTTTGGTGAATAGTAACTTTTATGTTTAATTAATCGCGATTAAAGGTAATTAGTGAAATTTAAGGTAAAAATAGTATTATAAAAATATGGAATGACCTTTACACTTGTCCTACCACTATTGGATGTGTCATGGCCGACCAAGACAATCCATGAGTAAACTTGGGGACCCCATGGAGCCACTTTGGTAGGAAAATGACATAAATAACTTTTTATTTAATGTTAAAATAAAAATATCACAAACAAGAGATGTTTTACTAAAACAATTTTTTAATGTGGTTATACAAGTCATAGTTTTGACTATAAATATTCATTAGAAAGATAAAACGATTTCCTACATAATGATATTTTTTTTATAATTTTTAGACATTAAATAAATTAAATTATTTATGACACCATGATGATGAAGCGATTACCTCATTAATTAACAATTTTAATAAAATAGAAGGATAATGTAAAATCTAAGCATTACACTTGTCCAAAGCCTATTGGATGAGAATATTTCGAACCCTTATCACCTTAGCCTCGAATTATATAAGTGCGGGACCTTTAGAATCTGAAAAGAATTGTATAATAAAGTAACATTTTATTACTTTCCAAGAGTGCCCCTTCTCTCCTCTTATAAAAGGCCCCCACCACTACCACGTTACTCACACTTTCAAGCCATTTGGATCGGAAAACCTCTGCAAAAATACTCTCCAAACTTCCCTCTATTACTCATAGAAGCCACACTTTGGGCAGAATTCTTCCCAAGGAAGCCTTTGGCTCAAATCAAAAAGAGTTACCCGTTTTAAAGGTAGTGTTTTCTCTTGTGTTCTTTTGTTTTATTTTGCTTCTCCAACCCATTAAACTCTTTTTATTAATTTATTTTGTAACAAAACTATTATACTCAATATACTATGATGTTGTTATAATGAGTATTCGAGCTACACTTACACACACCTACATCTAATGGTTAAAGAACATACGGTTTCTGTGGATGGAAAATTTCTGCCTCACGAAACGATGATTATTTAACACTCATATAACACCTTCAAAGGTGGCCATTAAGATTTCACTCTATTTATATATGATATATAATATTTTTATGTTTTACTTAAGGTTATGTATTTTTCATTTATGGCATACCTTTATTGTTTCCATTATGGGTAAACGCGATATTTTCATTTTAGGAAGTGCGGACTACCGCCCCCTCAAAGTGATTTGAATCGTTAATGCCATATGTGGGATGTATAAAGGATGGAGTAAATGGTATTATATATTATATTATACTGGAATTATATTATAGCTTTATATAATTATAACTTCATTCCATTAAATATGAAATAGAAATGAAAGTAGCGTTCATGCGTACGTACGGCTTACCGTCTCCATGAACGATGCATTTCATTTCTTACCTCTAAATGTTATGTAATATTATAAATGAATGTATATACTGGATATATATGATTTATATGATATATACATCATGAATATAATTATGGATATAATGTATATTTTACCACATGAACAAAGTGTAATTATAAGAAGTTTATTTTTGATTCAAGTACCAAAGATCGACAAAATGACCGTTATAAACTTAAATAATTACATAATGTTCATAACATGGTAATAAGTGATATAAAAGGAATAATGAACATGAAAAAGGTTTTTAAGTAAATATAAATTAACTCTAGTTTATTATTCAGGAGGTTAAAGAACGATCAAGTCAAGTCAGACACGAGGTAAGAGAACTTCTTAACCCGATTTCCATTCTTTGGGTTAATCTCCTACTTTCAAATTATGTCATGATATTATTATGTCCTATCTTGTATTTATACTTTCTTTATGTTTACATATAGTGAGTACACATAATAGATATATTTTATTTAAAAATTATCTTTTAAGGGATTTCATCTCAATCTCCATTCAATGAGGCATATTTTGTTTTATACACAAATTTCTTTTATATGGTGTATAAACCCCTTTGTCTTTTATGTTTATTCAAAAGGAATATTTTTATACGAAGTATTTTAATAAACGACAAAAAGGAATGTTTTTCTTGTCGTATGTATACATCGACAACGACTTCTCCGCCACCGTAACCATTATTCGAGTTTCGGCTTCCTCTACAAGCCATAACTTTTTTTAAATGAAAAATAAATACCAAGTTTTAATTTTCTTTTATTTTGGTATTGAAAATGGTTTTGATAAGGTTTTTATTATATCAATGTGTTTTATTGATATCTTGTGATTTAAATGTGGAAATGTTATGTTTCCTTTATGCACATTTTATGTGATACGATTATGTTATGGTTTATGATATGTTTAAACCTGTTCATATGAGGAATGCATTGGACTTAATAAGTGACGGGTGGAGCCCGCTATAGCTCCTCGATGCATTGGTAGGTCTCATGAGACAAACTAGTGTCTTGGCATGAGGCCTTGACAAAATCTTATTTGTAGTCTTGGCACGAGGCCTTGGCTACGTGGTTATGATAGTCTGACATTATGCATTCCATCATTATGAAAGTGGTTATAGATATTGCATGTGATTATTCGACTAGTAGAATATCCATGTGAGTAAGTAAATGGCATTATTTAATTTTATTTTTTCCATATTATGCTAGAGTTAAAGTTTAAAAAGGCTTTTGTTTTAGTTATAAATTGCCTTAAATGTTAATGTTTATTTTCGAAAGCTTCCGCAATATTGTTATCCTTACTGAGCATCTGAGCTCACCCCTTTCAATGTTTTAATATTTTCCAGGATGTGAAGAAGTATTTTATGAATGACCTGCAGGGATAGTCAGAAAGGGATATGAGTGTGGACTATGACGACCATGTTATTGTAGTTTTTTTACTTTTTGATGTAATGAAATACTTATGAATGTATCTAGTGTTTCCGAGGCTACTAAACTAATCGGTATTTTGAGACTTGATCATTTGTGATCATGCCAATTTTATAAAGCAATTCACCGACTCTGGGTAGCTGGGGTCGGGGCGTTACAAATGGGGGTATTGGTGTGTGTGTGTCTTGTTGTAAAAATATTTGGACGTGTTCAATCAATTGTTTAAGTAGTGCACCGTGTGTTTTTGTGGGTACATGAGGTACGTATGTGTGGAAAAAGGATCTTTGATGGGAAATGTACCACTTTGAGCATGTTTTACTTGTTGTTAATTTGTAAACATGTTTTGTAAACTCTTTTAAAAGATGGAAAGTATGTTTTAATGTCACTTTTGTGTACTTTTTGTTTTAAAGTGGCTTTTCCTACTTGAATTTGAGTGTGTTATTAGTGAAAAACCTTGATGTGTTATTTTGAAACTTTTTATGGATTGTTTGAGTGTTTAATTGTTTTATTAAATTTTATGTGTAGTGCGTTGGACCTCACTATGATGGTTTTGGGCCGCAGGTGTTGAGGTATCCTACATGTACATCCATAGGGTAAGGCATATATATATATATGCTCTCTTTGTACATATTACCTCATGGCGTGGGGAATATGTGCAATGCAGCTAGGGGTGTATATATATATGTATAAATGCATGTGCGTGTATGCATCAAATGTCAGTTTGAGTGGTCATCGACAAATAGCAACATGTTTGAGGTAGATCCCCTATGCCTATGCCTTTAATTTGAATTTCATAATTGCTTGATTGTTTTAAAAATATGTTCTTCATTTATGCTATATACACCTACTATGAAATCTGTTTGTGGTTGCTAGAAATGATTATGACTTATTTTGGAAATTGAAATGTAATTCTAATGCTCATTGGTCTTAAGTGACTTTCCTTTAAAATTGATTTCCTAAGTGTTTTTGAATTGGTAATGAGTATTTCTAAAATCCTTTGGTCTTTTGGCTGATTAGTTATAAAAAGTGTTTCCTATATGTAATTAATCCCAGTTGGCACCTTAAGAATATTTTATGAAAAAGAAAAAACCTCTCTTGAGGCACACCCCATTGGTTTTAGAAAATGATTTTTATGTTGAATGTGTTATTATGTGGCTAATTTGATGCTTATTCATTGTGTGATGTGAAATAGGGGGAATGCGCTTAAGGAGGGAGAGCGGTAGTGAGAGGTTGAATGGGTTTTAGATAAAGAAAGTGTTATGTACATATATGTTTGCTTGATAAAGAAAACTAACCACCACTTGAAATAGAGTACAATGGGAAACCTAGGTATCTAGGTGGGTGACCAGGACTAGTACGCTAGATGACACAATAACGGTTCGTCCCAGTTCATCTAGCAGGATTGACGCAACAACACTAACTAAACATATGAATAACTGAGGGTCTTGGTTTCTATGCCACATTTTCTGAGGGTCGCGGTTTCTAAGCCATGTTCCGAGGGTTGTGGTTTATAAGCCACGTTTCACCAAGGTACGAGGTCTCTAGGGTCCCACTTGTGCTAGCTACCTATAGGGATTACCCATGGTGCTCATTTGCGACATGCTGCTTGTGATGTAATTTTTATTTAAGTTGTTTCATACTTGATGACTTTTTTGTGAAAACCATATTTTAATCCAAACTGGTTTCTTTTCATTTTGAAACGTTAATGCATGCTTGGGACCTATTTTGAAAATGTAGTGGGAGATAAATTCTTTACTTGAAAATGAAAACTCATTACTTGAATTTGAAAAGAAGGAAAAACATTATTTTGTTATGTCTTATTTTCAAACTGGCATGTTTGGATTTCTTACTAAAGGCAAGGGCATAGGACGCGGTTATATTTTGGAATTCCTACTGAGAATCTTGGTGCTCACTCCTACTTTACTTTTCAGTTGTAGGTTTCAGTCTTGGATTGATTTTGGGAGAGAGTGTAGGTTATGTTCTGTGATGACCCACGAGGTCACCTGAGGTATGTCACGTTGCTTCATTTATTCCTTTTTCTACTACCAATTTGTTTGGTTTATTTTCCTTTATTTATATTCTTGTTCAGTTTATTATTATTTATCTTTTTTATGGGCCAAATCGTTCCCATCTAGTTTATTTTGATGCCCAACACTAGTTTCTAGCCTGTGGGGATCGGGAACGCCCTCCGGGTCATGTCGCGGACCAGCTCGGGTGACCGGTTCAGGGTTGACCTGGGTTGGTTTGTGACAAAATTAATTTCCAAACTAGCATGAATTTTCAAGTTTAGTATAGGAATTTTCACACATTACTACAATTTCATAAATTCAAGGTGTTGGTGTCCCAACCTGTTAAGCTACCTCACAAAGAGAGGGTGAGAAATTTCTTACTAGAGACTTGTGTACGAAGCATATGATGGTTATGTCATAATTATATCATAAACTTTTGGTGTTAGTTGCAGTCATGACATTAGGACATGGATGATAAGAACATGTAGTCTCATATCCGAGAAGTTTTTTAGGATAAAGTGAAGCTACATATGAATGAGAGATAATTAAACTGGTTTTGTGTAAACATGAAAGGAAGATTTTGATCTTTCATGGCATCCCATTCTTATACCTCTTCACCTACTTACTCTAGTTTTGTTTAAGGATATAAATGAACAATATGGGGTATATGCTTCATTACCTATTAAGGTAATGATCACCAAGCAATAAGAATATTAAAGAAAGAACCATATTTAATTATTATGGTGAATAAATTGGAAGATAAGGAAAAAATGCCAATAAAAAGTTACATCAAATGAACCTTCATACTGCCCTTCAAAGAATAGAGGTCAGTTATTAAACATGAGGTTATTTGTGTCACATATTATGAAATAAATTATAGAATTTTAAATTACAATGAACTAAATTAAAGAAGTAATAATCTGCTTCTTCTACAATGTATATTAATTAAATAAAAGTATTGTTTCTGACACACTTCTTGGGTATTAAATACAACATGCCTTTTATATATGTGTATTGAAATACAATAACCAAGTAAGTGTAGAAACATTACTAGAAGTAAGGTGTTTTCTCTAAGCAGCTGAGAAAGGGTAATTCCTAAGTTAGCGGTGAGAAGCACATAACTTCTATTCGCCAAGTGATTGATTCTAGTTGAACAAGTTGATTGAGTATAACCAAAACATTTATCTCACATGCCCATTGGACATAATGAGACATTATTCCAAGTTCAGTAATTAATGTTGTTTATGGTAAACTACTCAACAAATAGTTCAGTGATACTTGAATCATAGACCATAAGTGATGAATATAAAATATAGAACTTATTTACCTAGTTGTGGAAAGATAATTATTTTTCAAGAAAAACTAAAAGTGGACATCAATAATATACCCAATATGGTATTTAGTCTCAATATAGCTAAAAAACTTTATTATAATCGACATCTTTAGTTTGGAAAAAGAAACATTTATAAATAAAGGCAAGTCACAAAGCTTACAGAATTAGTTCAACAAGTGAGCGTGAACTATTCCAAGGGAAATCTAGTGGTAAAGATACTTCATTAAGGAATGTGAAAGTGAAGTTAATCATGGTCATAAGATATGAGTTACTTCATATCGGCATGCTGAAAAATATATTGACCAAGAATTTATTGATCATGATAATGTAGCGTGGAGTAATTCCTAAATGCACATTACCTTATCCAAATCACGACTTAGATGCTAATAAGGAGGATCAATGACGATTCTTACATGTTAACATTGATCAACAAAATTTATCATGGATAAATTTATAAACACACATTTTATATATCAAAATTATGATGTAAGTAGTATCAATATTACAATATGCAATAACTTTTATTATATTTCAAGATGTTCTTTGAAAATAATGGTGAAAACCCATAACCAATATGTCAACTAAAAATGGAAAATGGATATCACAAAATTCATAGTATGGTGGAAATCCACTATATTATAGGATATGTGTTTAGATAAAAAGAGTTTGTTAGGACATAAACAAACTAACATTAAGCTAGACACATAGTGCATATAAGTAATTATCCTAACAGTTTCATAGGATATTATATAAATATTTAAGATATAAAAGTGGTAGTCAAGTGATAAAATGCATTTTTATAAAGAGGGTGCACATCTCTACTTGAGATAGTGGGAGAAATATTGGCTTGGGTTTAGACAATGCTTGAGATGCACAAATGGTTGGCATAAGAACTTGTTCCACAACTTTTGTGGAATAAGAATGTTCCAAAGACATATACTATGTAGTAATGATAAAACCATGGTGATGGTTTTGAATTCACCGTAGTCGGTGATAAATTATTATTTGAGAATAATAATACCTACAAGTAAGCAGTATATAGAAATTAGCTAAAATTGAAAAGACCAATTAAAATTCAATAATGGATTCCATGTATCAAATTGAAAATGGAATTATAAATTAAATACTATAGTGGGTATTGAAGTGAATTGATACATGGGTGGTCCAAGAGAAGTACCAGTAATCCTTGATTGGTTATACCAAGTCGGTATGCCTAAAGAATTTTACTTATCATAGCTAACTTCTGAGATCATTAAATTGGACATTGTATGTCAAGATAAACTTTCATGGAAGGTGTTTATATGACGTAACTAGAAAGGGATAATGACACCATTGAATTTCAATAAGGGTTGCAAGTTACTGAAATCCAGTTCAGGATTAAAGTAGGCAACAAGATATTAGAACTTTCATTTGGAATGAACCTTTTCCATGTGTCTACCAAAGGTTAGTGGCAACACCATAGTTTTCCAAGAGAAATATGTTTGGAAACATATGGAAAATAAATATTGGTCTTACAGTTAGTTAAGAATGGGATAAAAGTATTTCTAAAGTGATCGAATTGAAGTAGCAACCTAAGATCTAGGGAACAATATCTACTGAGGTAGATCTAATGGTTTCTTATACCTAGTCAATCTTACATATACTGACATGGTATTGAAAAATAAAAGTTAGAAAATTTCAAGATAGTAATTGTTACCAATGTCACATGGCATAATATCTCCAGTTTTTCATGTCTAGGACATGAAAGGATATGAACGTGGTGAGTTGATATCCATTCTCTTAAGTGATGGATTAATCATTCATGCCATGATATGTACAAGAAATGATATTTCTAGGATATAATTTATAATAGGAAAATATATATTATATCCAAGATCATTGCAAGTTAAGTAGTCAGAACTATGTGATTGTACTTTGGTAAGTAAAAATGATATGTACTTGGTATGTGGATAAGAATGATACTAGTTATTGTTGGACACAAACTAGTATTAATCATATGAACATGATGTAATATCATAGTTAGGATAAGGTGTTAATCAAGACAAGATCATATAATCTAGTGGTAGCCATACCTACAAATATCGAGTACATTGAAGCTTCTAAGAAAGTTAAGAAGCAGTTATCAAATGAAACAATTTGTTTGAGTTCTTGGAATCACACCTAGTAAGTAAATTATTATCATAATGTAAATTATGATATTATTACTAGCCAAGATGTCATGTTATGATAGTGGAAAAAAGGATATAATCATGGATACCATCTCTTGAGAAGTTATACTCAAGAAGATGAGGTTGCATATAGCAGAATAGCCACGCAGTAGAAACATAGAAGACCCAACATCTAAAGTCGTTACTCAGTAGAAACATGATATTTATCATGTGAGTAGCTAACAAGTATGGTTAGCAAGTTGGATCTAGTGTAAGTGGTAGTATTGAAATAGTGGGTTACCTAGACCCAACTATGCATTAATTTTGATTACCATATCATTTATACAGTTAGTTATACATGATGTATTCTTACCATTATAGTGAAGAATTTTCTGCATCCACTATTTAATGGTAATATCCTAGATTAATTGTTGTATCAAAAGATTATAGAAGATAATAGGATATAATGAGAACCTCGAGATACTATGAAATTAATCTTAAACAAAGGTCATATGGTCTAGATACATATTAATGATAGGAAACAGTA
This sequence comes from Viscum album, assembly GCA_963277665.1. Lineage (NCBI taxonomy): Eukaryota > Viridiplantae > Streptophyta > Magnoliopsida > Santalales > Viscaceae > Viscum > Viscum album. Next base: position 881,099,471 of record OY728143.1, on the reverse strand, counting down.
GATGTTTGACTATTAGGTTCCAGGGGATCATAAACATTGAGACTTCTTCTCATGAAGTTCGCACTTGGTGATCTCTAGTAGTGAGATCATGAGGACATACCTTCCAATAGGAACACCACATGTGTTGGGTGTCATTGGTTGTTCCTATCTGCAGACATGTGTATTGGTCTCCTGACTTGAGATCATTACCAATGTGTATCATTTAATTGTGTAATTTGATGCAATAAAAAACCATGATATTGAAATCGTGGCGAGGTAGCTTGTGCTGGGTGCATCATTCAAGGTATGACATTGGTTGAATGATCAAGAAAGTATTTGTCACTTCCAAGTTAAGGATGTAATATATCTCAATCTTGGTTGATTAGGATGGTGATACCTTCATAATTATTTGGCCAAAGTAGTAGAATGGTAAATCCATCTGGATAGATAAAAAAATAATAAAGTAAGAAAAGGATGATGACATAAGTGCACATCCTGCTTTATAAGACATTTAAATACAAAGAGATTATAGTACAAAATCAGTTTTCATAAGTTAGTAGTCATTTCTATGACCATCCTTATCTCTTTAGGGGCCTTGATGGGTTGCTAGAATCCAGTCTTGGTCTGTGGATTTTATTCACTTCTATCAAGATAAGGGCCTAGAGGGTCACACAGAATAACATATTCAAGAATCATCCATATTCAATTGAATATGTATATTGGGCATGGTGGGCCACACCATGGGGTCTAAGTGTTGTCCAAGGTATCGATCACCAAAGAAATAAATAAATTCATTATTATTCAAGTTATGAATAATTGAGATTGAATTTATATAAAGTATTTACAATTTAAGTAAATATAATAAAATATTATTTAAATGAATATTATTTTAATATTCAAGGTTCATTTAATATTAAGTGGGAATGGCGAGTCGAGTTAAATGGATCGATTTTATCACATAATATATTTTATATACATTATAGGTATGTGATAAAATAATAAATAATATTGACACAATTTAGTTCATCATAATTATTTATTTGGTGGATGTTAAATAAACGGGGGTCGAGGAACCCAACCGGGTATTTAAAACTTATAATATAAATAAAGAGAGAGGCTCTATCCAAATGTACTATTCATTCATTTATGAATGATAGACACTCTATCCTCCCACTTCCTAGAGAGAGAGTCTCTCCCTATCATGTGATGCTCCAATTTCCGCTTTCAAGCATCATCGTGGTGATCATTAGGACATTGAAGATATCACGAGATCACCGCACTAGCACCCAAAATTCGACAATCAGTGCTCCCACAAATTATTGAAGCCTGTGTGGACAATATAGAGGGATTCTGCTATGGATACTTCAAGAAACAGTCATCGATGACAAGTTGTAGTTGAGCAAAGATTCATATCTAAACAGGCAAGTTCATAGTTTTATTTGTGTGATATTTTAATTTACACGAGATCCTAAAACCATACCAGGGCTTAGATCGTTAGTGAAAACAAGTTCCATCATCCCATTGATGATTTTTTTAGAATCCCCGGCCCATCGGATTCCGCTGTGGGCCCCAGTACCTTCAGTTGAAGTTGAGGAAATGCTAAAATGGTGAACAGCCAGTGTCCTAGAAAAATAGAAGAATCGTAGCGTGATAGTGTTAGAAAAAATTATTAAGGTGAAAAAAGAAATGTATCAAATTTGAGGTTGTATAGAATGCACTCCTTCATCCTATTAACCCCAACAAGACCATGTTCAATAGTTACATTAGGCTCACCACTCGCACGTGCATGCCGATTGATATAGATTCATGGCACAATGTTATGCCCACACTTAAGACACAAATTTGGGAAGATATTATGGTAACATTATGATATACTTTATTTATTTTACTAAAAAGGAAAATAATGAAATTCTATCTTACTCTTTATTATCCCTTATAGAGTGTAATTTTAGTAGATGAATCCTGAATGAAATTTGTATTAATGTTCAATGGAAAGGCTCGTAGAGGATTTTTTCATGATTCTTATGAAGTTTATTCTCAAATATATTGAAGGAAAAATAAACCGTCACCCACCACAGATGTATGCACACTTGAGAAAGCAACAATCATGGGATGCATTTATTATTCATCGTAAGGAGACATATTTTTTAGTACATTGTGACTGATAATACATTTATTTAAAATTCATGTATTGGTCAATTTTATTAAGAACTTTAATTTATTAAATGACGACTAAGTGTTGAAAATAATTAATGGGAATAAAAACCAACATATCCCTACTATAAAGCAAGGACGGGGTACACTTCACTTGATAAAATAATGGCATGTATTTTAAATCTATCGTAATACTTTTATGTGACATGAAGCAACAACATAATTATGTTCCTATGTTTATATGAATATTGATGAATCAAAATCTAAATCCACTTCCATCCTATTTCATGTTCTATAGAATGATCCACATTTAAATAAAGAAGGGATAATAATAAATGAAAATGTACAAATTTTGTGGGAAGCATGTGTAAGTATCACATAATAAAAATTTGTTTTTCTTTAAATCGGTATTACATACAAATGATTACTTATTTTCATATATTTTTTATTCAAATTATACATAAGAATCATCATTATCTATACCTGATAAAAAACTACTATCAGTGGCCTTGAAGCATCAAGAACAGTATGGCCACATCAGCGGTGTGGGTTTTGGGGTGTCACCAGAAACATATTTGGAGAAAACAAATGAACATAGGAATAAAGATAAAAAAATGGAAGAGTTTCTATCAAGATTAGATGCTCTAGAATAAAAAATTAATTGGTAGAAAAATATGTTAAAAAAGGTCATGGGAAGGAATCAAAGAGAATAAAAAACACAAGAACAACCACTATGTGAAAACCCCCCCACCCCCACCATCTTTTAGGTAAGCCACCCCCCTCAAAAAGATTTCTTAGAATATGTAATCAATATTATCATAATTATTTCTTTTAAATGTGAATCAGGAATACACTGATACCTTTCTTATACTGATATTCTACAGGATAAAAATGATTGTGATTTATATCTATCTACAACCACCCATTGCGTTGTTGCAAGGGATACAATGTTCAATATACAAGGAGATAATCTACATAATAGGAAACTTTTTATACCTATTGAGATACCTATTCCATTTGATGATACATATATTCATATAGTTGAGAAAGTTATTGGAACATTCATAGCATGACAGTTAAATCTTTTAAAAAAACATGTCGGCAAGGAGGTATTCATTTCCAATTTATTTTTCATGCAAAAACTTTAACAATTAATGAAAAAAGGTATGAATCAATGAATGCTATTACATACTGAAAAATAGAATGGGTAAAATTGAAGTCAAATTAAAACGATCTAAAGGATTAACCAACCAATCGAAAATATACTCACAAATTAATTTTACCCCACCCATTCAACTTTCGAATTTACTAACAATAAATGTTTATATGGATACAATATTAGAAAATGGTGTTATGTACACAATTTATTATGAAGAATAGATGTATAGAGAGGAAATTATAGACTATATTGGTCTTGAGAATGTAAATTAAATCCTCACACATGAATGACTAGGAGTCTTAGTCGTAAATGTATTCATGATTTTTGTTTTCATCTTTTATTTATCCAATAGCTGATCTACTATGTTAATTATGACTAAATACTATTAATATTTTTTTCAGGTGTATATATTAATACTATTTTAAGGGAAAACCTTGTGAATAGAAATTTGGACTCATTAGTCCTCATATCACTTCTACACAACTATTCTTATTGGAATCATATAGAATTAATGTAATAGTGGACAAAATTGACACAATGTTTGAAAGAAAAGTTATAGACAACTGACTCTTCTTAATACCAATGATGCAGGGGTAAAACTATAAACTTTAATCATATAAAATATATTTTCATTCATTTCATTACTTATTAATTTTTATTTTTTAGGTATTATTGGTTACTCATTGTAGTAAATTTGTATACTCTAAAGATATATTTTCACGATTCAATGCATGGATTCCCAAAAAAATGACAAATGTGATGAGGTTTATCAATTTGTAATACACTACATGAAAATTTTTAAAACTAAAGTTCAAGTTATATATTTTATATTATGTTTTAATGAAAATTATATTATAATAAGGAGGTGTTTAAATATCATCAAAATCATGGCATGAGGACATTCCATGAATACAAGGAGCCTACCAACTTATAAAAGTTTATATGTATTAGGGTATATATAATAAGATTTAACTATCAAAACTTATACAAAAAAATTACTTATTTTTCTCAGTGTTTATGAAGTTTATAAAATAACCAATTGGAAAAGATTGTGGTTATTATGTTTGAAATTTTATGAAAATATCATATTCCATAAAAAAAATAGCATCCTCAAATAGGTATTTTCTAAGATAATTAAAATTTCATTTAAAATATTTATTAATCCTTTGTTTATTTATATTTTTCCAGTACTATCAGGGATTTTGATAGTAATAATATTTAAAAGAGTAAATAGATTTGTTTATAAATGAATGGGAATCATACCTGGTGTCAAAATGTATACATACATCATGAAAAGGAGAGTGCCTACTACTTATTTAGTTTATTTTCTAATCATTTTATGCCCAGTATGACTCAAAGTTTATGTTTTCACACTACCGTAGAAATAACCTATACCCATAATTTGAAACCATGGGTATAAAGCCTAAAACTGTGGGTATAGGATATACCCACGGTTCTATAAACTGTGGGATACCGAGGTGTCAATATAGAGATATACCCACAATTTTATAGAAATCATGGGTATATCCCTGGACTTTTCCATAATACCCGCAGTTTTATTTAAACCATGGGCATACATATATACCCATGATTTACAAAACCATGGGTAAATATTATCACACAAATATACCCATGGTTTTTGAACCGTGGGTATAGATCCATGACCTATAAAAAATATAGCCTTCCTATGATCCTTGACCCGTAAAAAAAATACAAACCATAGTACAAGGTAGATATCATGAGTGAATGGAACCATTTGACATACCAACTTGTACATGAATTAATTTACATATAAAAATGGGTCAAAAACAAACCTAATCATCCTATTATTATGAAATAGTCTAACCAAAACTCATTATAGTTGAGTCTAGTTTTTCTAGTTTATGATATCTATCATGATTGTCTCAATTTACCATTGAATTACTTTCCACACTACGTGATTCTAGTGTTATAACTATCCATAGAGAATTTTGAAACTACTTCATGGCCACCCGCACTGGGTTACTACATTAACCCAAATTTTTTGTCAGCATCCTTCGGACCCCAAACCCACGAAGCAGGGGAGTGTTGCCCCTAAAACCCCCAATGATCTCACCATGGAGCTCGACCTATGAAAGTTGTGGCTTGGTTCATAGTACGGGGGATGATGGATGAAAGAATTATTTATGAAATATTAACATTACATATAGGATAAAGCATTATATAGTTTATTGTCCCAATGTTACATGATTAGTTATTGATGCTAATCTGAAGTGAATCTAGAAGATGATAGATTAAGGAAGGTGCACATTTGGAAGATATGTTGAAGTGAATAAATAATACATATACATTTTCAAAAGATGATCCATAGACAAAATCTATTGTTTATCCAAAAGATAAATTACCGAGCACCAGAAGTAGAGGAATTAATGGAATATAAATGATAAAACCTTGAAAAAGTTCATAAGACTTTACTAGAAGATAAAAGATCTTAAGAAAGTGGAATAAAGAATGTTCTCATAGTGATACCTAAGATTAACAGTTTCTTATGAAATAGCTAGGAAGATAATATGTATGTATTACAATAAAAGTGATACATTAGGTTTATCTATTTGGAATAATTTGAGGTTTCTAAAATGATATTATAGAAGTTACTTAAGATGATTCTATATTGATCATTTAATGTAACAATCATCATGAATTTTTTAAAATAGTTCACGATTCATGCTAAGTATGGAAGATGAATTCTTTCTATGATTGATGGATAAGTATTTGAATGTTTTGAGACTAAAACATGAACCAAAACATGAGGGATACATATTTTAAAATGTGAATCTAGAAATTAAATCAATAGATTCTAATTATTCTCTTAGATCATCACATACTAGAAATAAATTCCAAAATCTTAAGTAGAAATTGAAAAGGTTGATGTGGAAGATAGGAAGTAAGAGAAGTTAGTAATGCTTCTTAATTTAGTTGATGTAAATATGAAATTGTTTGAGTGTTGAATGTTTTATTGACTAATTTATATGTTGAATAAGTTTATTAGTATAATATAAGTATCCAAAAGTTAGAGTATCAAAAGTTAGGAAAAATATAATTATTCATAAGATAAATGATTAGAATATGTGTATAATATAAGTATCCATAATTTTGAATATAAGAATATGTTATGAAGGAATAAATATTGAAAATCCATATTTATGAAATAATAAAAATTATTTGAGTATGAAAGGGGTATCAAGATGATAATTTTTTAAAGTTGAGAAGATAGGATTTTAAGGAAAATAAAACCCAAAGAAGTTCATATATACATATGTAGAGAATCTTTGAAGTAGGATTGAAATTTTTTAAATTTATTCTTGGAAAAAAGGAAGGATTCTATTACCAATGTATCTAGAGTCACATGTGAGTCACGCTGTGTGGAACTCATGCTAGGTGAACCCAATAACATACATGAATGTAATGTGGTGTGTTTTCTAGAATCACAAGGGGATCATGGAGGGTCAGGTATATATATAATTTTTTATCAATCCAATCACTAGATATTTAATTGAGAATTGAGAATATTACTACATAATGAAATATATATGAAAAAAAAATTTTATACTGAGTAGTATGATATTTCGACCCATGAGTTCCAAATATGATTTGGGTTGAAGAATTTGAGGGTCTAGAGCTTCAAGTTCAAAATCATTAGTGTGTGAATTCTAGATGTTATAGAACTGGATGTTACTATACAAGGCCAATATTTAAAAACAACCAACCTAAGTTTCAAAAATTGATGTACTTAAAGAATTTGAGGATATAAAAATTAAGAAACAAGAAGATAGTGAGTCTAACCTATATGTTCCAAATCATATACTAAGTCGAGGAAGTTTAGTTTGTTGATTAAAAAGTTATATATTATAAATATTCCTTAATATGTGGAAGATGAAAACTTGAAGAAACTTATATAATATGAATTTAATCATTATGAATATCTTGGGAACAAAAATGATGTGCATGTAGTTGAATTTTTTCATTCAGTGGTAGTCAAAGACCTACTATGGAAGAAGAAGTTCTTATAATTGGTATAGTGACATTCAGGATTCGATTATTGATATTGTTCATGAGTTTTAGGATGATATTAGAATAATAGATAGATCTAGTATACATATTTCTATACCAATTATATACTAAATAGATTCAAGAAGATAGATATTGTCATGAAAAATCATAGGCACAATGATGATACCTTATCACGACCAGTATAGGTGTTGAGTATAATATGATACCTAATAACCCAATTATAAACACTTAATACAATATTCTTTGATGGTAAATATAGACACAAAACGAATTCAATTTTTACATAGGGGATAAACCTTATAAAAATCATTCATGTTGTTGTCTATTATTTATTTAACACTTCACACATGGTAGTATTTGTTGGGAATTCATATATATATTTCCTAGTATCCCATACCTTATCTTATAAATTCCAATGTCCTCAATCCTTATTCACAGGAATTAATATTTCATTACTAGATATTCCCAATCCCTCCCTAATTATCCATGTTTCCTAGGCCCTCCCAAGGTTTAGACATAGACTCTAATATAGGAATACTAATATGGACTAAGGTGGATGGGCTACACCCACAGGCTGACACAAGTGTTCAAGCATTAAGGAATTACCACTCAAGAATGATTTCAACCACAAACAATTAATTAAAACAATGGAAGAAAATAAATAAAATTTTGGAATGAATCATCTGTACATCAGTTTCCCACACAGAAGGAAAAGAAAATAAAAAATAGCATCGTACGAAGGTAGAAAAAAATGAAACACACTAATTAATCCCTCCATTGCCCTGATCTCCCTCCCCTGCAAAGAAAATCATGTAGTCGCCTCCAGTGACCTTCTTGTACCCTTTGTAGAATATAAATACCCTATGTTCATGGAAAGAAGTAAAAGTCCTAAGTAGATGATGAAATAAATAAAATAAAATAAAAACTAAAGTAGAGAATACCTGTCTCTTGTGACCATACAAGTCACTACCCCAATATAAGAACCATAATTCCCCATGGATCAAAACATTTTCCTACAATCAAGGAGGAAACATATTATATTGGAAGTACTATTTAGAAGAAAACAATTCACATCATACCACTACCAAGAGATTTTAGACATCCGCCTATCTAGAATATAAATTAATAAGAAATTTTTTGAATGTAAAAAATACATGTCATAGTATAAAAAGGGTATACTTTAGTCATACAAGTTAATATGTTAAGATGATTTTATAATTAAATAAATCATGTTTGATTTGATGATTGTTTCAAACAATGGTAGCTAGATAGAACCAAAACACATATAATAGAAATTCCAATTGATGATGGTTTTAATTGATGATGATTTCAAACACTCAAAATGCATGCCATTGCATAATAGAATAAATTCACACCATAACATTAATGTTCACGCCAGTGGGAGAAGTTACTAAAGAATTCCCATTTAACACCTCTGATGAAAACATAATCAAAATTTATGTCATTGTATGAAGAAATTCACATCATACCATAAAAGAAATCATTTTAGAAGAATTATTTTTAAAAAAATATTAATGAATTATAAATATATAAAATTACCTAAATATTCTACTTCACAATGAAAAATTGATGGGTAGAGTGATCACCTTGATCTTAGACAAATGCGAGGAGAATGAAGATCGAAAATTCCATTATATCAATCTTAAGAAAACTATACAAATAAAGCAATCCAAAAACATAAATGAGCATAGGAGATCACATGAAAATAGAAATCAAAAGGGATGGTAACTATATTTTTTTACAAAAACTATTATCTAACACTAAAGAAAATCAAATGAAAAAATCAGTATTCAAACAACATAATCATGTTTCAAACTTTCAATACTTAGAACTAATTTATATATTATTTTTTTTAAAAGGTGATACCCAAACAACTATTATTTTATATAAAGTGATATTCACAAGTAGTAGTAATATTACATTCAAGACTACTGGAATAAATGTGGTTTTGAAAAAATATAGATGAGTAAAGTGAAAATGCAGAAAAATTATGATATAATTCTTTGGGATATACATTGGTAACAATTTCAAAATTCATTAAAATAATTATGAAATAATTATATGTAATTATGCAATTTGAAAATTCATTGAAATAAAAATTCTAAATAACACAATACGTTGGTAAAAATTATGATAGATGTCATTAGAAAATGCATATGTAACAAAATATGTATGAAACAACTATTTTTTTCAACCAAATTTGGTATATATTAAACTATTGTCAATACAAATAAATGCACAGTAATTAAAGGCATACCATATTTACTAATATAGTTTAATTTATGAGTAATTGTTTTTTGAAAATCATACATACATGAAAGATTATTATGTACACATGAGTTTAGAAGAAAACATTAATATTGGCACATAACTAACCTAAAATTATGAATGCAATGGTCAGTCTCATAATGTTAACATGGAATGAAATGTATCATATGTATGTGGTGCGGTTGTGTTAGAGGGAAGTTAAATCAGTTAATGGATCTTAAAAATAGACAAATAAGTGTAAAATTATTAGATTAAACAAATAATAAATTAGCAAGTTGAATTATTTTAACATAGACAATTAACTTTTGGTGGAATCTTTTTTGGCAGCCATTTAAAGCGTTATTACATTCTATTGGGTGGGGTAATAGAATTCCTTTTGGTTCTAAAGCTAGAACAATTACCTATTAAAAAAAATAATCAATATGTAGTGAATTGGAGTCAAACATAAAAATTACATTGTAAAATCATCAGATGAGTCACTTATTAAAGCATGTTAAGTAATCATAAAGCATAGAAAAACCCAACATGTTCAAGCTAATTAAAACAATATATCATTACCTTGTTAGCAAACCTTATCTCTCTTTCAATCTCATTCTCAAAAAATGCATTCCCAGATGATGAACCTGCTACTTCAAAGAGCATAAAAACATGGGTTTGAAAAATTTCAAATGTATAACATGCTTAATAGGTAATATTGCTCGCATGTTTAGTAAAGGAAACTGCACGAATGTATATAAATATATTGTATAATAAGTAAATGAAATTGAATTTATATTGAATATAAATTTCACTTTCAATACATGATAATGCATACATAAAGAAATTGATTTTTACTCAAGGAAATAGCAAGTATATTAATATAAACTGCATTGTAAACTGTAATATAATTGAAAATTCATTACATGATAATGCTATATAAACTTTAAAATAATCTAAAATATAATGCATTATTTACATGGAAATATAAATTTAAATGTAAACTAAAATTTCAATACATTAGAAACTACAATATCATATTGAAATGTAAAATGAAATATACTTCAATATAAAATGTGGTTTCAGATCATGATAATGCATACAAAAGGAAAAAACATGTATATTAAGGAAACATACATTATAAAAAACTAACCTGAGTATTCATGTAACCTAAAATATAATAAATTGAAGAAAACAGAATATTGGAGATAAGTGAATAATGAAATTCAAAACTCATATGGTAGGGAGAGTCGATAAAGGTGAACCTATTTAGCAAGATCAACCACTTTATACTTATAAGGAATCCATGTTCACCATTATGAAATAAATAATCTAGGAAAAAATAGGAAATAGAAATAGGGTTTGGACTCGTACATCCCAAAATATAGGTAAAAAATATATACCCATGATATATTGATGGTCATCGGAGGTTGGTAGACAGGGATCCAGAGATAGGGAGGCAGAGAAGATGAGTTGGAGGCCAGGAGGTGAGGGAGCTACAGAGGAGTCGGAGGGGGAGGTGGATGATGGGAGGTGGAGGCGGATGCTGGTAGGCGGAGGCAGGGAGTTGGAGGCAGGGAAGTGGAGACGGATGGAGATGCGGAGGCAGGAAGGCAGAGGGAGGGAGGTGAGGCTGGAAGGTAGAGGCCGGGAGGTCAAGGTGGAGGTGGAATCTTGGAGTTCGAGGTGGAGGTGGAGGCTAAGAGGTTGAGATGGAGGCAGAGGTCATGAAGTTGATGTAAAGGCGGAAGCTGGGAGGTCAAGGTGTAGGTCGGGAGGTTGAGGTTGAGGTGGAGGTGGGGAGGGGTGGGGAGGTCAGGAAGGTCGGAGCTCATAGGAGGGGATATTAGGGATCATCGAAGTGGGAGGGAGATGAGGAGCCCAAGTGAATCCAGATATGAAAGGGGATATACCCAAGGTTTTTTAAAGAATCATGGGTATAGGTTCGATCAAATTTTCTATACCCACAGTTCTTATAAACCATGGGTATAGATCCTTTGGCTTAAAACCTATTTTCAGTAGTGTTAGTTTAAAATCGATATATTAGTTCAAAACAAATGTCACGTACTCAAAACTAATAAAACACATTCATATTGTTTTGATAATTTTGAAAAAAAAAATCCCTATGTCATTTTTGATGTGTAAGAATTAACCACACATCAATCTGATACATGGTGTGCCCAATATCACTCAAAGTGACCATTATCAATCTAAAATTGAAATTTTAGTTCAAAACATGTGTCACTCACTGAAAACTGAGAAAAAAAATTCTCAGATTGTCTTGATAGTTTAGGAAAATGATTCATAAGTCATTTTTGATACGTAGGAATCAACATCACATCAAAACAATGCACTATGTGACCGGTATGACTCAAAGTATGTGTTTTCAGGTTAAATTAAATTTTGTTAAAAAATAAAATTGACATAATCAAAACTAAGAAAACTCATTCATATTATTTTGATACTTTAAGAAGATGATCTATTAGTCATTTGTGACATGTAGGAATCAGCCACACCTTAATTTGATGCATGGTGTGACCGGTATGACTACAAGTGTGTATTTTTATTTAAAATTTAAATTTTAGTAAAAAAGAAAACTAAAATACTCAAAAATGATAAAACAAATTTAGATTATTTTGATACATTAGAAAAAAAAACCATATGCATTTTGTGATATGTAGGAATCAACCACACATCAAAACGATACACGTCATACCCGGTATGAATCAAATTGTGTGGTTTTAGTTTAAAATTGACATTTTATTAATGTATTGTTTCATATTAATGTTTAATTTATTTTTTATATTATTAATAAAATAATAATTATTTTATTATATAGGTGGATTCTTTTGATCAAGTTGGTATGGTTTTTTTGAAGCTACTCATGTTCGTAAGAGATTGGACACTGAGGATGCAACTAGGATAATGGAAATAAGGAAATGGGACAAGAATGTATTCAGACATCATGAAAAGGTGAATTACTACAACTTATTTAGTTAATTTTTCATCATTTTATCTATTATTTTTAAGTTAATTCCCTTATCATTTTTATTTAATGTTTATTTAGTTTCTTTCAAAGATCCTTTTGGAAGTCATATTTTGCTTTCAACTATCTACAACAAGCCAAAAAAGAGAGAACATGTTCCTTTTGGATGGAAGAGGAAACCCCATACCACCTGAAATGTGAAGTGAATCATAAGGATACATCTACTAAGGGATTTTACAATAATTTAATGAAAAGGTGAATTCCTACTACTTATTTAGTTAAATTTCCCATCATTTTATCAAATATTTTTAAGTTAATTTTCTTTTCATTTTTATATAATACTTATTAATATTTTTTCATAGATCTTTTGGGAAGTCATATTTTGATTTAAAATATTCCATAAAAGAGTGAAAATGTTTCTTTGGAATGGAAGAGGAAACCTCATGCTATCTGAAACATGAAGTGAATCATAAGGATGCATCTACCAAGAGATTTTTCAACAGTTTAATACAAAGGTGAATTACTACTAATTATTTAGTTAGTTTTTCCATCATTTTATCTATTATTTTTAAGTTAATTTTCTTAAAATTTTTATCTAATACTTATTTATGTTTTTTCACAGATATTTTGAGAAGTCATTTTTTGATTTCAACTATTTAAAAAAATCCAGAAAAGAGAGAATATGTTCCTTTTTTATGGAAGAGGAAACCCCATGCTGCTTGAAATATTAATTGAATCACAAGGATGCATCTAACCGGGGATTTTACTAGAGTTTAATGTAAAGTATGACTTCCCAAAATATCTTTCATGAACATTTTATTAAATGGTGTTGGGATCAACCACATCTCAATCAGCCACACCTCAATCTGATACATACTGTGCTCGGTATGAATTGAACTATATGTTTTTAGTTTATAATTTATATTTTAGTTCAAAACACACATCACATACTCAAAACTGAAAAAAAAACATTGATATTGTTTTGACACTTTAGGACAATGATCCATAATTAATTTGTGACGTGTATGAATCATCCACACCTAAATCTAACACACGGTGTGACCGGTATGAATCCATGTGTGTCTTTTTATTTAAAATTTACATTTTAGTAAATAAGAACATGAGCATCAGCCCAATTGGTGATTAATCCTTAAGTGCATCCAGGTGAACGGGATTAAATCCAAGTGGAGGCATATTGTTGAGGACTGTAGCATAACTGTAGCGGAATTGTAGTAGTACTGTAGCGGGAACTATAGCAGGAACTGTTTATCACTGTAGCAGCTGAGAATATTCCCCAGTTTGGGCCTTCAGGCCACCGATTTGATCCCCGATTTAGGATCGAAATAATATTGATTGTATTATCAAAATAATGATTTAGATGATCAATATAAAAGAGGGGGGGGGGGGTGAATTGTATATTTTAAAATTATTTAGGAACTTTTAAAGATGGTAATGTTTAACAAGGTTAAACAAGGTAAATTCACAAAACCTCTTGGTTCTACAAACTTGCTTGAATTCGGAAATGGGATTCCAAAAATAAGATTCCGAAAATGTCATTACGGAAATGAAACTAGTTCTAAAAACTTAATCGGTTCTGGAAATGTAACTAGTTCAACAAACTAACTAGATTCTGAAAATGTGATTCCAGAAATAAAACTTAACAAAAGTTTACAACAACAAAGATTCTACCTTAAAGCGTATAGAATGAAATTTAATCAGAGTAAAAGTCCAAGGAAGTATAAGATAATTTTTCTTTCCTCAAAAACCAAAATATAGTGGAAAAAAAACTTGAAACAATACAAGTAACAAGTTTATAAATCTTTTAACCCAAAGAGTAGGGTATCCCATAACCTTGGATAAAGGTCCCTTGATTTATACTTTCAAAAAAGTATGTCTTACCCAAACCTAGGTAAGCCCTAAATCCGAAGATTGGTATCTGTATTTCTATCCCCACAAGCCCTCGATTTAGAAGGAAATTGGAACCTATGTCTTCTAAACCTGGAATCCCACGATCAGCACAATCGGAGTCTGTACGAAGCAAGTCTGAACAAGTTGTTTACACCTGAACAAGTTGTTCACAACATCTGCACAAATCAATGAGAGTTGAAAGAGCCTCTCTCTCTAGAAAACACTTCAACAACATATAATCTCTAGAGTCATAGAACTATCAAAAGTCCTGAGCTCGTTCAAATGAGCTCCTATTTATAGGTTCAACTTCAACAGTCATCTCCCTCCTTCAATGGTCATATTTTTCCTTGAATTTAGGAGGGACCTATATACGTTTCACTCAAATAACTGTTAGTAAATAACAGAATGCATGACATTATTTTATAACTCAAACAAGAGTAAGTAAAAATATAGTTGCTTAACCAAATTCATTTTTTTGAATGTAAGGAAAAAATTCGGAGTCTAAGCAAGTTAAGATTCAGGGTCTATATTGAAAGGATATTCAGATTCTGTTTATCAGGAATTCGGAATCAGAATTCTATAGACTTCGAAGTCTGAATTCTGAGGAATTTAGATTCTGAGTTCTAAGAAATTCGGAGTCTGAATTCTGAAGAATTCGGAACATGAATTCTTAAAGAATTCGGATTCGGGACTCATAAGAATTCAGAGTCTGAATTAAGAGAATTTAGAACCTGAACTCAAAAATTTTAGAGTCTAAATTCAGAGAATTCGGAACCCGAATTCAGAATGTTTGGGGTCTGTATTCAGAGAATTCAGAACCTGAATTCAGATCCTGAAAACATAATGCTCTATATATAATCATTTATAAGATTCCGAGGTTTAATATGTGAAACCAATTTTTACACTTAGAAATAGAATGAGTTAGATTATGATATGAACATTGAAAACATGGTAAGGATAAATTTTCCTTGAGGAAGGAAAATTTTCTTTGTTAAGGGGAATCTTAGGGAAAATGAAGTTTGCCTTAGGATAGGGTGTTTCTAATTTTCAAAACCCGAAGGAATGGAGAATTCATAAGGAAACCTTATTGACTCAACAATCTCCCCCAAACATGAAGGAATGGAAAATTCATAAGGAAACTTTATTAACTCAGCAATCTCCCCATTTTTGGAAAGCACAAACATCCTTACAAAAAATAGAAAAATAATATAAGGACTTAAAAATTTTATGGACTTGTAAATAAAACATATCTCCCTTAACATATGGGAAAAGATGAATACAACTAACTCCCTCTTAGGCTTTGGAAACACTAAGGATCATATTCTTGATTTCTGGATTGAGACTTAGCATTTTATTGCTTCCGAAAATCTTCTTGGATAAGAACTACCCTTACTTAGGGAAATTTCTTCTTTTACTTTGTATTCTTTTTCATTTTTAATTCCTTTCTCCCCCTTTGTGATTTTCAAAACGGATTAAATGGAATGGAAAAGGAAATGTGGTACCTGAAATATTAGTACTAGACAAACAAAAATATAAAGAGCAACCAAAATTTCATTATGATTAGAAAAATTTATACAAAGAAGGAATACAATAAAAGATCAGAATTTAACAACATTATCCTTCCTTCTCCTTTGGAATCAACTTTTTTACTGTTGTTTTGAGCTTCTTGAGTTCCTTGTGGTCTTCCTCTGATCGTTTGAGAAGCTGATCTTGATCTTTTGTTTTCTTCTCTAAGGCTTTGGTTCTTTCTTCCTGAGCCCTAAAAGATTCTGCCTGCCCCTTTAAAACTTCTTCTTGCTTAGCAAATTTTTCTTCAATTTCAATTCTCAGATATCTTTCTATCTTCCAGCTCTGAGTAACTGAATACAACTTCCCATTCATATCTTTCACCTCTTGGATATGAGAATTCTGCTCCAGAGTTAGTTTCTCCTCAAAAATATTTGTGAGATCCTTGATCTTTACATCTTTAGTGTCAAATTCATCCTTGAAAATTTCTTGGAACTCATCAATAATTCTCATGTCTTATACTGACTTCCTTGACCAACCGGTCATCTTTTTGCAAGATCTTTTATGGGCTTCGTAGCTAATAAGAAAAGTCTTGAAATCTGCCTTGAGTTTCACACACTTGTCCATCACCATGGATACTGAATTCGATTTCTGATTTAAGGAATGTTGAATCATTTGTCATCTTGAGTCAATAATGGTAAATATTGGAATAGTTCCAACAAGCTTTCAAGGACTGGACTACAAAATCATGTCCAAGAGAGGATGATTCTGAATCAGATATTTTGCTTGGTGATGATTATTTTTCTAACTCAGCTACTTTCCTCTTTGAAGATCCACCTGTATCTTTCTTCTTAACCATAGTCTTGGTAGGTGTATCAACTACCACCTATTTTCCTTTATCAACCTTCAGAATGGGTTCCTCTTGGTCAGGAGATTCATGCTTACTATCAGATAGATGTACGATTTTGTCTTCATCTATCTCTTCCTTCTCATCTCCTACCTCAGCATCCTCTGGATGAATGAAATATTTATTGATGCCTTCTTATTCAGACAACTTATTTACTTCATCTTCACATTTCTCTTCATCCTTTCCAAGAGTAACAAGCTTTTATGATTTGTCTTGAGAGGTTCGGAATGATAATTTTTCTAAATGGATTTCCTTCTCATGAAAATCCTTAACTTTCTTTATCAGATCTTCAGTATCTCCACTACCTTCTTCTTCTTTTTCTTCCAATACTTTTTCTTCTTTAACAACTTCTTCTTAATGCTTTTTCAGAATTACAAACTTTTTCCCCAGTCTCAGAAAGTTATTCTACCTGGAAGGATTCTAGTACTAGAAACTTCTCGGATGCTTTCTCTACTGCCTTTAGAAGTGATTGCACTATCTCTGCCTCAAACAACTTCTTCTTTTGTTTCTTTTCTTTCTCTTTCCTCTCAAGATCTTCAGTTGCCTTTTCTTTCTGAGATTTTTCTTCAGTAGGATCCAAGCCAAAATTAGGCTCCCCTTATTTTAGATTTTTCTTGGATTCCCTCCACTTAGCTACAACCTCATCAGGATAGGATTTTTGTTTTTTCAACTTCAGTGGTGCGGATTGGGTTTCCTTAGCCAATAGGGTTTTTTCCTTCTCTTCCACTTTCTGCAACTTCCTCTTACTTCCTCCTTTCTTAGAGGTCTCATCCACCTCCTGTTTCTTTGAAATAGCTTCAGCTTCCTCTTCAGGAAAGCCATAGAATTCTTCGGATTCTATGGAAAAGCCAACTTTCATTCTTCTTAAAGTATCATCACTTAACAACATAAATTTTCAATTTCTTGACTTAGATTTGCAAGGGATTTTGAAAGATTCTAGGGACCGAACAATCATCTTAGAAATAATGGATGGATACATAATAATCAGGGCTTTCAAATTTCCATTCTTTATGTTGTCAATTGTAATAAGAATATTCTTGACCAAGTTTATTTTCCTTTGGTTTACCAAGAAATCCAGAATATAAATGTCACTCTTCTTCAAAGTATCCTTGTCTCCTTTTATCGGTATGATAAATCCTTGAACCCACAATTCTAGAATCCGATAATTTTTATTCAGGTGGAGAATTTTCGGAGTCTTTACTTCTAAAAGACCAATACAAGCCATGGCCTTCACCTTATCGAAACTTCCTTGAATATTAGGCAGCTTATGGGAACAAAAATCAGCTTCCCCTTCATATGGTATAACAACCAAGCTTGCAGCCTTGGTGTAAGAAAGTGAATAAGTTTTTCCATAACACTTGAAGGAAAACTTACTCCTGCCTTCTTCCTTGAAGAAAGTCACTGAATCATAGAATTCGATTAACAAATCTAGATAGACCAAATCCTGAGCTTTTGGTTTTGAAAGGAAAACACTTTCCCATCCATTCAGCTTTATATTCTTGGTAATGATAGAATTGTACTTCACGAAAAACTTCGGATCCACTAACATTTCTCTATATATTTTCCATTTAGAGATTGGTTTGACAGTTGACATATCTTTTTAAGAGGAAACTTCAGAAGACATTCAGAAGTAAGAAAGATCTAAAAAGTTCAGAACATTCTTTTATAGGAGGGAAGAGCTTTAGCATGCAAGAGCTTTGAGATCAATGTGGGACAACCATCAGGGGTCCTTTATATAGGTAAGTGAGATGACAGTTCATCTTCCATACTCAATCCAATGTCTGAAAAACCTTTTGATCAGATCTGACGGTTGAGATGATAACCAGAAGAATATTTTGATAGAATCCAATCTTTTGAGGTTTTTTAAAAAAACTTTCGGATTTAAGAAGAAGTGAATACAAAAATTTAAAAACAGATAGAAATACCCACAAATAAAAGGTGATTATGAAGATTTAATAAAGGAAACATACCTTTTGTATTTCTAGGAAGATTATTCGTAATGGGAAAAAATTTATTTGAAGAATTTTAGATTCTGAAAATTTTGATTACGAAAACTTTAGATTCTGAAAATTTTGATTACAAAAACTTTAGATTATGAAAATTTTGATTACGAAAACATTGACTATGAAAATCTTTATTACGAAAAACTTCATTACGAAAATTTTAAGTATGAAAATATTTATTATGAAAATATTAAGTACAAAAATCTTCATTATGAAAATTTCAAGTACGAAAATCTTCATTACAAAAATTTTAAGTTTGAAAATATTTATTACGAAAATTTTGAGTACGAAAATCTTCATTATGAAAATTTTTACATACAAAAATATTCATTATGAAAATTTTGAGTACAAAAATAATTTTACTATGAAAAATTTTAGACTACAGAAAACTTTGGACTACAAAAACTTTAGACTATGAAATATTTAGACTAAGAAAACTTTAGACTACAAAAAATTTAGACTATGAAAACTTTAGACTACGAAAAATTTAGACTATGAAAACTTTAGACTATGAAAAATTTAGACAATGAAAAAAAAATTGATTACAAAATTTTTTAGAATTTAACGAACAAATGCACTCCCCCTATGAAAAGGAGTTCCTTACTGTAAGGAGATTGGTTTAAACAGGAAGTTAACATAGAATATTTCCTTACGGTTATCATTCCTGACTTTTTTTAATGTATTCAAATCTATCAGAGGGTAAAGATTTTGTGAAAATATCAGCAAGTTGATCTTATGTTCCGATAAATTAATGAATGATATCCCATTTTTGTGTGGGATCCCTAATAAAGTGATACCTAATGTTTATGTGTTTTCCATAAGAGTGATGTGTTGGGTTTTTACTTTGGGTAATGGCACTAGTATTATCACACAAAATTTGTGTTTTGGTAAAACTCATGCTATAATCTGTGAGTGTGCATTGCATCCACAATAATTGAGCACAAAAACATCCCGCTGCTACATATTCAGCTTCAGCAGTGGAAAGTGCTACTGAGTGTTGTTTTTTTCATGACCAAGAGACTAATGAATCTCCTAAGAAATGACATGTTCTAGATGTAATTTTTCTATCCATTCTACATCCACCAAAATCAACATCTGAAAAACATTTAAAAAAAAATCATTTCCAGAAGTGTAAAAGAGTCCTAAATTCATGGTTCCCTTTAAGTAGCAAAAAATACTTTTCACTACTTTTAAATGAGATTCCTTTGGATTGGATTGATATATTGCGCATAAGCGCACCAAAAATATTAAGTCTAGACGACTAGCTGTCAAGTAAAGTAGACTTCCTATCATACCTCTAAAAGATGTTTGATCTACTAGTTTCCCAGCTTTAACAAGATCAAATGAATTTTAGGTACCAATGAGAGTACTTATACTCTTAGTGTTATCATATCCATACTTTTTAGGAATATCTTTAATATACTTATGTTGTGATATATAGATTCCTTCTGTTTTTTGAGAAATTTGAAAACCAAGGAAAAATGTTAACTCACCCATCATACTCATTTCAAACTCAGATTTCATTAGATCTACAAAGGAATTAGTTAAAGATTGTTGAGTTGAACCAAATATAATTTCATCAACATAAATTTGAACAATCAAAACATTTTTATTATCTTTATTTATAAAAAGGTATGGATCAACATTTCTTTTAACATAATTATTTTGAAGAAAAAATATTGTAAGTCTGTCATACCAAGCTCGAGGGGATTTATTAAGTCTATAAAAGGCTTTGGTAAGTTTGTAAACATGTTCAGGATGTTTAGTATCTTCAAAACTAGGAGGTTGTTCAACAAAAACTTCCTCTTGAACATAACCATTAAGGAAAGAACATTTAATATCCATTTGAAAAAGTTTGAAATTGAATAATGCTACAAAGGAAAGTAGAATACGAATAGATTCAAGTATAGATACCGGAGCATAGGTTTCTTTATATTCTATTCATTCTTGTTGATTATAGCCTTTAGCAACTAATCTAGATTTATTTCTTTCTATGATTCCATTTTCATCACATTTATTTCTGAAGATCCATTTTACTCCAATAACAAAAGTTTCCTTAGGTTTTTCAACCAAGGTCCATACTTTATTCCTTTCAAATTCATTTAGCTCATCTTGCATGGATTTTATCCAATCATCATCACATAAAGCTTCATCAGTGCTTTTTGGTTATAATTGGGAAAGGAATGATAGATGTTCTACTTAATTTCTTAAGGAACTTATAGTCCTTACATGTTGATTTACATCACTAATGATACTTTCACTGGGATGATTATTTAGAAACAACTGATTTGGATTTTGTAAAACCTGTTCATCAACATAGGGTAGGAATTCTTCTGGGCTAAATGCTTCAGAAATATTTTCTTGAACATTTTCCTTATCAGAAGGATATTCTATCAATGGTTGATAATCAGTTTTTAAAAACACATATGAAGATATAGGTTGAGGTTGTTTAAAAACAAAAGGATCAGTTTCATCAAATTTAACATGTATTGTTTCTTCAACAGTACAAGTATTTTTATTGAAAACTCTATAAGCCTTAGAAGTTGTGGAGTAGCCTAAGAAAATTACTTCATCATATTTTGGTGAGAATTTGTGTATATTATCTTTAGTATTCAGAATGAATACTTTGAAACCAAAAACCTTAAAGTAGGAAAGTCTAGGTTTTCTACCATTCCATAACTCATAAGGAGTTTTATTAAGAAAAGTTTTAATCAAAACACGATTTATTATATAACAAGAAGTACTTACAGCTTCAGCCCAAAAATGTTTGGCTATAGAATATTCACTCAACATGGTTCTTGTTATCTCTTGAAGAATTATATTTCTTCTTTCAACAACACCATTTTGTTGAGGTGTTCTGGGTGCTGAGAAGTTATGATTAATTCCTTTTCTACTACAAAAAGTTTCAAAATCAGAATTTTGAAATTCTCCTCCATGATCACTATAAATAGTTATCAAAGGAAGGTTTTTATCATTTTTAACTTGGGATATAAAAGTTTTGAAATAATAAAAAGATTTAGATTTCTTTTCTAGAAAATAGACCCACGTAAATTTAGTGTAATCATCAACTAAGACAAATACATAATATTTTCCTCCAATGCTTCCAATTTGAGTTGGACCGAAAAGATCCATATGCACTAACTTTAATGAATCAGTGGTTGAGACTTCACCAACTGATTTAAAACTTGATTTATGTTTCTTACCATATTGACAAGGATCAGAAACTTTTGAAGAATCAAATCTAAGCTCCAGTAGATCCTTAACTAGTCTATTCTTATAGAGTTTTCATAGGTTTTTAAGGTTACAGTGTCCTAACCTTCTATGCCACAACCAAGAATGATATTCCATTGCACTAAGGCAAGGTAGATCTTAGATTCTAAGGTCTTTTAAGTCTAGTGTGTAAACATTCTCTTGCCTTTTTGCAGAAAGAATAAACTCTTCCTTGGAATTGTGTACTAAGCAATTGTCATTCCTAAAATTCCGAAGGTAACCTTCATCACATAGTTGTCTTATGCTAATGAGTTTGTGATTAAGACCATTAACAAATAAAACATTTGAAATCAAAGTTTTTCTAAGAAGAAAAATGTTACCTATGCCAATAATTTCTCCCTTAGCATTATCTCCAAAAGTTACTTTTCCTCCTTTCATTTTGATAATATTTTCAAAGAAGTTTTTGTTACCAGTCATATGCTGGGAACATCCACCATCCATGTACCAAGTGTTTCTATTGGTACTATCTTTATTTTCCTAAAAATAAGAGTGTTAGACTTTTAGAATCCAAACTTTCTTGGATTCGGGGTTAGAAAATAAAATTTTAGGTATCCACATTTGTTTGGAAAAGTAATCTTTATGAAACCCAAGGGATTGAACATTATTCAAAGAACAGTTCTTCTTCCAATGCCCACCACTTTGACATTTAGTGCAAAAATGGGATCCGGATGGAATAAAATAGTTGTTTTTGAAAATAGGTTTTTTGTGAGTATAACCTACTCCAAAAGTATTTCCGTGAGGTTTGATTTGGGAATACATCTTGTCAAAATTTTCTTTACCAGAAGTAAAATTGGAAAGAAGTTTCTTAAGGGAATATATTTTGGATTTTAGTATTATGAATAAATTCCTATCCTTAGGAATTATTTCCGTAGAGTTAGATTTTTCCTCAAAAACATTTATTTTTTAAATAACATTCTTAATATCTTTAGAAATTTTTTCCTTTTCAGAATTTTCTTTCTTAAGATCTTTAGAACGTTTTTCTAGGAGATCATCCTTATCTTCAAGATCTCTAGTGAGGTCTGAAATCTCTTTTGTAAGAACTTCTTCTCTAGTGTTTTCCTTGTCTAGTTTCTTAGAAATTTTATAATTTTTTGCTTCTAACAACTTGGAAAATCTAGATACTTCTTAATATGAAGGTATTTATTCATTATCTAAAGATGAAGTATCTTCATTAGAAGTAATATCTTCAGAATAATAATTCTTATCAAGAGATAAATTTGTTAAAGCCTCGGCAGAGCGTACCTTGGCCATAAGACATGTATTTGGGAAAGAAGTAGTAGCAATGAATATGATATTTTTATGTCCTGATGATTTATATTCAAAAGATTCACTTCCCAAAGAGTCTCCACAACTAGCACTCCAAGTGTAATTTTCTTTAAGACTTTTCTTGTGCTTAGAACAATAGAAATTCTTCTTGTTTCTCTCTGAATTTCTTTCCTTCTTATCCTTCTTTTTCAAAATAGGGCAATCATGTCTGATATGACCTATTCTTCTACATTCGTAACAAGTAACTTCCCCATATTTCTTTTCTTTGTAGTCTCTCTTCTTAAACTTATTTTGGTAGTTTTTCAGAGATACTATATTGTTCATTCTCTGAGCTAGATTAGCTAACTCATTCTCAGATTTTTCTATATCACTGGATTCTGACTGAATAGTAACTTTCTTTGACTTTGTTCTAGTAAATCTTTCTAGAGTTTTGGATTTCGTAGGTTTAAGAATTTTTTGTGAAAGAAACAATTCCATTTCCATTCTTTTTCTTGACATCATCCACATCTCTCTTCATTCTAGTCTCGCACTGAAGAAGAGTTCCAAAAAGCTCATCTAAGGAAATCTGAGTGACTTTCCTGTTCTCATTAATTGTTGTCCTCTTTGATTCCCACTCATTAGGCATGATTTCTATGATCTTATCTACAAGTGCCTCATCATCCAAACCTTTTTCTCCCATAGATTTTTGGATATTCACAATGGTCATGAACCTTTGCTGGACTTTGTTTATGGGTTCTCCATAAGGAAATCTAAAGCCATGATATTCAGTTCTCAACATAGCTCTTATTATCTCTATAACTTTAGAAGTTCCAAAATGTGTAACTTCCAATTTCTTCCAGATACTATTTGTGACTTCACATGAGGATATTTTACTATAGATGTTCCTAGTCATAGAACACAATAATGTATTTCTGACTCTGAAATTAGATTGATATTCTGATTTCTCATGATTAGTAAAAGTTCTCAATTCCTTATCAGGAATCTAATAGTCTCCTATTAGAATCAGGTAGTTATCAACTCCAGTATTAATAAAAAAAGTCTTTATCCTATCTCTCCAGTACACATAATTGTTTCCATAAAAAATAGGAGGTCTGGTAGGATTTAAATTTTCGATAGAACTAATATTCATGGATCCTGTCATCTTAAAGAAAATCTTTACACACAAAATTTTCAGTAATAAAAGTTTTTAAACAAAAATAAAAATATCCCTAGCAAGGAAAATATAGAACTATAGTATCTCTAAGAAGAATATGAGTCTGAACTCTGTGAGTCTTAAATTATGATTATGAAAGTACGAGAAAAAAACAATTTCTCTTCTGAATCTAATCGTGAGATTAATTCAGATTGAACTAATCCTCTGATACCAATTATAGGATTGGTTCAGAGTATGATGTAATCTTCCTCTGATACCAATTGTAGGATCAAAATGATACTTATTGTAGTATCGAAATAATGATGTAGATGCTCAATATACAGGAGGGGGTGAATTGTATATTTTAAAATTCTTTAGGAACTTTTAAAGATGATAATGTTTAAAAAGGTTAAACAAGGTAAATTCACAAAACCACTTGGTTCTACAAACTTTCTTGAATCTGAAAATGTGATTCTGAAAATAAGATCCCGGAAATGTCATTCCGGAAATGAAACCAGTTCTACAAACTTAATCGGTTCCAAAAATGTAACTAGTTTAGCAAACTAACTATATTCTGAAAATGTGATTCTGGAAATGAAACTTAACAAAAGTTTACAATAACAAAGATTCTACCTTAAAGAATATAGAATCCAATTTAATCAGAGTACAAGTCTAAGGAAGTATAAGATAGTTATACTTTCCTCAACAACCAAAATACAGCGGAAAACAAACTTTAAACAATACAAGTAACAAGTTTAGAAATATTTTAACCCAAAGAGTAGGGTATCCAACAACCTTAGATAAAGTTACCTTGATTTATACTTTTAAGAAAGTCTGTATTAATCAAATCCAGGTAAGACCTCAATCCAAAGATCGGTATCTGTTTTTCTATCCCTGCAAGCCCTCGATTTAGAAGGAAATCGAAACCTCTGTCTTCCAAACCTGGAAGCCCATGGTCAACATGATCAGAGTTTGCACAAAGCAAGTCTGAACAAGTTGTTCACAACATATTCATAAAGCACTAAGAGTTGAATGAGCCTATCTCTCTAGAAAACACTTTAACAACATATAATATCTAGAGTCATAGAACTGTAAAAAGTCCTGAGCTTGTTCAAATGAGCTCCTATTTATAGGTACAACTTCAAAGGTCGGCTCCCTCCTCCAACAGTCATGATTTTCTTTGAATTTTGAAGATACCTGTATACGTGTCACTCAAAAAATGGTTAGTAAATAACAGAATGCACGACATCATTTTATAACTCAAACAAGAGTAAGTAAAAATATGGTTGCTTAACCAAATTCATTTTTTGGAATGTAAGGAAAAACTTCAGAGTCTAAGAAAGTTAAGATTCTGGGTTTATATTTCAAGGATATTCAGATTCTGTTTCTCAGGAATTCAGAATCATAATTTTATAGACTTCAGATTCTAAATTCTGAGGAATTCGGATTCTGAGTTCTAAGAAATTCAGAGTCTGAATTCTGAGGAATTCTGAGTCTGAATTCTGAGGAATTCTGAGTCTGAATTCTGAAGAATTTGGAACCTAAATTCTTAAAGAATTTGGATTTTGGACTCATAAGAATTCGGAGTCTGAATTAAAAGAATTCGGAACCTGAACTCAGAAATTTCAGAGTTTGGATTCAGAGAATTCGGAACCTAAATTCAGAATGTTCAAAGTCTATATTTAGAGAATTTGGAACCTGAATTCGGATCCTGAAAATAGAATGCTCTATATCTAAGCATTTATAAGATTTTGAGGTTTAAGATGTGAAACCAATTTTTACACTTAGAAATAGAATGAGTTAGATTATAACATGAACAATGAAAACTTGGTAAGGATAAATTTTCCTTGAGGAAGGAAAATTTTCTTTGTTAAGGGAAATCTTAGGGAAAATGAAGTTTTCCTTAAGATAGGGCATTTGTGATTTTCAAAACCTGAATGAATGGAGAAGTCATAAGGAAACCTTATTGACTCAATAATCTCCCCCAAACATGAAGGAATGGAAAATTCACAAGGAAACCTTATTGACTCAACACCCGAGTCCTTTAAGGTTTTCAGGCCACCCAGACCTTCAGGTCAGTAAGGCTTTCGGGCCACCTTAAGGCCTTCGAGCTACCTTAAGTGCATATGCAAACCAAAAAACCTACAAAGGAACAAGCTCCAGAAGGAGGATGAGCAAGGAGATTTCACCATTGTAGAAGCTAAACGGATTGAAAGAATGAGAGGGTATGGCACCTGCCATTAGGACAAGCCTGTGTATGCATAGGAATGCCTAGTCGAACAACCGTGCGAAATTGGAGAGCTGATTTCATGACGAAGATAATAGGGAGGATCAGTTCCAAAGTAGTTAGTTTGGGTTGTCTGTAATGTTTGAAGCCTACAAGAAATATATTCCTCTAAAGCCTACGGGCCATGTAATACTTACACCTACAGGCCTTTTAAGGGTTCCACCTCACCTCTTGAAAGGTGGATTATCAAAATAAATAAAAAATGAAGGCTTTTAGGCCATCAGAGGACATTTTAGTAAATAAGATAAGTGACATACTCATAACTGGTAAAACACATTCGGATTATTTTGACACTTTTGGATAATTATCTATAAGTCATTTATGCTATTTAGGAATCATCCACACATCAATATGATACACAATGTGCTGGGTATCACTCACAGTGGTCGTTATGAGTCTAAAATTGAAATTTTAGTTCAAAATATGTGTCACTAATTGAAAACTTAAAAAACACACTTATATTGTCTTGATAATTTAGGAAAATGATTTATAATTTATTTTTTATGTGTATGTTTTAGTCTCATGTCAAACTGTCACATAATGTGACCAGTGTGACTCAAATTACATGTTTTCTGTTTAAAATGAAATTTTAGTAAAAAAGTAAAGTGACATAATAAAAACTAAGAAAATGTATTCATATTGTTTTGATACTTTAGTAAAATTATCCATAATTCATTTATGACATATAGGAATCATCCTCACCTTAATCTGATGCATGGTGTGACTGGTATGAATTCAAGTGTGTCTTTTTATTTAAAATTGACATTTTAGTAAAAAATACAATTGAAATACTCAAAATTAAGAAAAAACATTTTAATTATTTTGATACTTTAGGACAATGATTCATAAGTCATTTGTGACATGTAGGAATCATTTTCCCCTAAATTTGATACACAGTGTTCCTCATATGACTCAAAGTGTTCGCTATCAGTTAAAAATTTATATTTTAGTTCGAAATGTGTGTTACTCACTAAAAACAAAGAAAATATGCTTTTATTGTCTTAATAATTTAGGAAAATGATTCATAAGTCATTTTTAATGTGTAGGAATCAGTCTGACATCAAACCGACACATGATGTGATTGGTATGACTCATAGTGCGTGTTTTTAGTTTAAAATAACATTTTAGTAAAAAACACAAGTGACATACTTAGAATCGAGAAAACTCATTTAAATTATTTGTATACTTTATAAAAATGATCCATAAGTAATTTTTGACTTATAGGAATTAGCCTCACCTCAATATAATGTAGGGTGTGATCGGTATGACTCTAAATGTATCATTATATTTAAAATTATCATTTTAGTAAAAAAGACAAGTGACACAATAAAAAAAATAAAAAAAAATGGATTATTTTTGATTCTTTAGTAAAATGAACCATAAGTCATTTTCAATGTGTATGATTCAACAGAACCTCATTCTGATACATGGTATGGCCAGTATGACTTAAAGTGTCAGTTATCAGTTTAAAATTGATATTTTAGTTCAAAACATGTGGCACTCACTGAAAACTGAGAAAACACACTCAAATTGTATTGATAATCTAAGAAAATGATTCATAAGTCATTTTTGACATGTAAGAATTAGTCTCATATCAAACCGACACACGATGTGACTGATATGACTCAAAGTGTGTGTTTTAAATTTAAAATGAAATTTTAGTAAAAAACACAAGTGACATACTCACAACTGATCAAACACATTTAGATTGTTTTGATAATTTATATCAATTATCCATAAGTTATTTGTGACATGTAGATATTATCTACACCTTAATATGACGCATGGTATCATCAGTATGACTCAAAGTGAATCATTTTGTTTAACATTGATATTTTATTAATGTATTGTTACATATTTATGTTTAATTCATTTCTTTATAGTATTAATAACATAATAATTGTTTTCTTATATAGGTGGATTATTTTTCTCAGGTTGGGGTGGTTTGTTTGGAAATTAATACCATGATCATGTTTTTTTGAGAGGGGGTCACGGGTGCCAAAGATAATGAAGCATTAATGTTTTTGAATTTTTGTGATAGTAATTGCTAATATAATTGTAAAAAGCATTGTTTTAAATGTATATAATATAGTTTTTTTTATTTTTGATATAAATTGAATTTAAATTAAATTATTAATTTTCATACAGGTGCATTTTTTACAGTGTTCTGTAATTTCAATAGAACACTGTAGCATTAGGGCCTTTATTAGTGCTATTTCTAGTGCTAATAAAATACCCCATGTGTCAGCATATTTTTAGTGCCGATAAAGTTCCACCATTATCAATATTTTTCTAGTATTAATAAAGTGGTCCACATTTTAATGGAAATCAGGATAACAATTCTTTCTTAGCACTGTTAAAGCCACTTTTCATGCTATTAAAAGTCTGATCTGTGGTAGTATATCCAACATCGACCACCCCTGGTGCCACACCATTAGTTCATCTCATCCATCACAATCATATCCTTGCAACATCACTACAGTGAAAACCCTAATAGTATCCTAGGATGTAACTCCATCTCACTCCATACTGCAGTCATAAAACGAGTTTTTTTAATGTGTTTATTTTTTATAAAGGGATTGATTATTTGGTATTTAAAAAAAGGGTCTGAAGAAGTATGAATGGGGTTCACACTTCTCTTTCAGACCCCAAGGAAGTGTGAACCTCATTCATGCTTCCTTAGAATGCCTCCTAGCTGTGAAAAACTATAAATTGTGGTGCCTCCTCCCTATATTTGCAGTTGTTCTACTTTGTATTTTGCTGCGAATCCCTGCTAATTTCTTTCTCAACATATATTTTTAGATTTTAAGAAGGTAAAATTTCTATTTAAAATTTTTAATTATTTATACTTATTTTGTTTGTATGATTTATTTATTTAATATTTATGGATGTATGGATGTATGGATGTATGAATGTATAAATTATTATCCCTTACATGATTTAATTTCTAAATGAGTTATTTTTTGTATGATTTAATTTAAAATAAATGATTTGGGAAATTTAAATACGGTGTTTATATAATTTATATTTTATGTATAAAATATAATTTATATTTCGGGAAATATTATTGTTTATTAAATGTATATATTTGTAATTTAAATGGTGATTAATTAGATTTGAATAGATTTATATGTATATAATATATATTATATTTAAATTAATATAAATTTAAATTTTAATATTCCATACACATTGGTAAATAAATAGGATCTAGCTAAATATTTTATAAAAATTATACTATGAATAATTATTTATAAAAAATACTAGTTATATTAAGGATCATATTTAAATTTATTTAAATAAATAAATATAATATTTTTTTGTTAATGGTATAAAAAAAGTTTACTATAAATAATAATTTTAAATTATATTAAGTATAAATAATTATTATTCCACTTAATAACGTATAAAATATTATTACTTAAATTTTAGAAAGTAGAAATACTACAAAAATTTTATATATACATATGTAATTTTATAAAATTGAAAATAACATAAGTTTACAATATTTTAATGGTTATTATGTAAGTGTAAATTATATTAATTTTATTAATTAAATTTAATAAAATTTATCATTAATAATATTTTCAGTATTTATGTATAAATTAATAATACTTATATTTTGAAAAATATAGTTCTTTATAAAAGTATATATATTTATATTTTAAAATATTAATAAATAATGTTGAATGTGTTTACATTTTTATATATTTATGTTATATTATTTAAATATATTTATATGTATATGTTATTGTATATTACATCTAAATTAAAATAAATTTAAATTATAATATTCGATACATATAGGTAAATAAAGTGAATCTACCTAAATATATATATACACACACACATTGAAAAGTTTAAATTTTTGAAAGTAGGTAATATAAATATATGGATACATATGTAGATTTTTATTAGATATTAGATACCATTATATGTAAAGTTATAATATGCAGAACATTATAAGTATCCCAAAAAACATGTTAATAGCATTGTGTGATGACTGGTCTTTAGATGAATGACTAATGCATAATTGAATTTTCATGTCTTTTTGTATGTATGTGGTTTTATATTTTGTAATAATTTCATTTTATTTTTATCATTGATGACCTGTGTGTCATCCCTCTCTCTATGTATGTAAGGACTTGCATGTCAGCATAAAAAATGTTATGTATCTCAAACTCCTAGACCCCCTCGCTTGCATGTGAGTAACATTGTCATAAAAAGCTATTCAGAAAGAGGCATTTGACAAGAGTTGTTTCTATTTTAAAGGATACTGATGGTTATTGAAATTTCTTATAATATATTCACTAAGAGTTTACCCTTAGGTTTTGGTTGGTTTATCAAATAATGATAAACTAATACATAGAAAAAGTCTCAAGATCAAGTCATAGTTATTTATTAATAACTAATTAAAAGATGTTAAACATTTGATGATGTGGTATAAATATATATAACATTTTATTAAATTTTATTTGGTAATCATATCATCATTAATATACTTCAATAGTGAGGTTATTTATATCAATCAAGGTTTTAGTTATAGTTTTCTACCTTCAAGAGTGACAAATTTTCATGAAATATGAATATAAATATATGTGTGTGTGTGTGTGTGTGTATATATTATTTATTAAATATGGTTATAGGTAAAGTTACAAGATGTAGAACATAATATCTATCTCAAACAAGCATGTTAGCAATATTTTATGATGAATAGTCTTGAGATGACAATCTAATTTATGATTGAAATTGCATGTTGTATTTTTTTGTATCAGATTATTTATTTTGTAATATTTTTTTAAAGGAAGGTGAGAACTTTACCAAAGGGACAAGTCTAATTTATTATGAAAAAAAAAAGTTACAATAGAAAAAAATAGGGCATTTTACAAAGATCCCTTTAAAAAAGAGACATAAGATCATCAGGTAAGTGATAAAAACAAAGTTTTCACTATTTATCCCTTTTTAATAATTAAATTATCTTGAGATGACTGACCAAGGTATGATTGAAATTTCATGTCGTGTTTTTTCTTTCAATTATATTATTTTTAATAATTTCATTTTCTTTCCCCACTAATGACCTACATGTCATCCCTCTCTCTAATTATGTAAGGAACTATGTGCCTACATAAAAAGTGTTATGTATCTCAAACCCCTATACCCCCTCATTTTTATATGAGTAACATTTTAATCAAAGGGAGTTCTACAAGAAGTGTTTCTATTTAAAGCTATATTTTTACAACATGCATGGAAGGAGACTGATGGTTACTGAAATATGAGATAATATAGGCACTAGGAGGCCCCCTAGGTTTTGGTTGGTTTATCAAATAATGAAAAACCAATCCATAGAAAAATTATCAAGATCAAGTTACAACTATTTAATCATAACCAATTTAAATATTTTAAATGTTTCATGACGTAGTATATAACATTCTATTAATTATTTTTTCTAGGTAATCATGTCTGTAAAAATATACTATAATGGTGATGTAATTTATACTGGTCGGGGTTTTAGCTATATTTTTCCACCTATAAGAGTGGAAAATATTTGTGAATGTGTGACATTGGATGAATTTCACAAAAAGATTCATAGTTGGTTAAAATCGAGGTGTGATCAATCAATTACTTCAATTACATATCTACATCTTTAATATCCAGAACGTATATGGTACACTGCGTATCCTCTGGTCAATGATGAGGATTGGATGAATTAATAATTATTGTTTAGGAAACAATGTATTAATGGTATAATATAAGTCATGTAGTTATTTATGATATTGATGAGGTTCAACCTACTAATATAGAACCCGAGCTCTATAGAAGTCCATCCTTTAGAACACTCTCATTAATTGCCTGCTCATATGAATCCTATAATAAAAACAAATTATGAAGAATATGATTGGGATTTTTAGGGATCTATAGGGTTCATCCCTTTATATACTCCTGATTTTTTGAATGTCACTATATCTGATGAGGAAGTATCTAGTGATGCATCGGGAGATGTTGTGGATAAGGGTGATGTGGGGAATGAACCTTCTAAGGCTACTTTTATAGATAGGTAGCCACCAATTAGTGGTAATCATCATATATTATTGACTTACTTAGTAGAAGTAATATCACATGCATAAAATTTTTATTGGGATGTTATTAAACCGACTAAAAAATTCCATGACATTATAGGTAATAGATATGTATCAACTAATACCACCATCTATATTGGGTAGGAGTTTGAAAGTAAAAATTCCTTGAAAAATGTGACAAAAAAATTCCACATATAGAAACATTTTTTATTTGTGGTTGATGAATCTAAAATGAAAAATTATCTCATTCTAGGAAGAAAATATGGTCCAAAATATAAATTATGAAGGAGGTTAATATATGATAAAAAAAAATTCATGTTAGAAGATAAAAAAATTGGAAGCCCCACACAATTGTGTACATCCAAGATTTTTGCAGGATCACTCTTCACTTGATGTAGAGTTTATATGATCTATTAATATAGAGATGATACTAAAGCTCCAAGATTTTCCTATGTTCCATGTTTATAAATGAATACAAAAGTTGTTTAGATTTAAGATATCCTATGTAAAATCTTGGAATGAAAAACAAAAGGAAATTGTGAAAGTTTATAGTGATTAAGATGAATCATATGAAATGTTTCCACAACTTATGGGGTTTTTTTATTTCAACAATCAGATTATTTATCATTTTGACACTATTTAGTATGTCTACCCATATCATCAATTTGATCATACCAAGGTGATGTTCCATGTACTATTTTAGGAATTTAGGTCATATATTACTGCTTTCCCATATTGTAAAAAATTCATTCAATTCAATGTCACTTTTCTTTATAACAAGTATATAGGTATTATAATTAATTATTCCTTTCCTTATGGTAATAATGATTCTATAACACTTGATTTTTTCCTTATTAAAAAAGATATTTTTTAATCCTAGAGTTGGTTTTTGGAATGTATACACATTTATTTCACAAAAATCCAGAGAGTGTGTCTGATGTCTGATCACTATCGAATGATTATATAGGTTGTTAATAGTGATAGAGTTTTATGGTGAGAACCAAATTCTTATCATCTATATTTAATTATATATATTACTAGTAATATGAATAATCATTTCAAATATGAGGCAATAAATAAGCTTACCATTAAGTTGGGTATGTTTTTTAAACTTATATTTTTTGAAAAAAATTAATATCATTTTAAATACATTATTCTCTTATGGTTTTATCATATGATCCCTAATGAGAAAAGTTTGATCAACATATTGAATAAATTCTAAGTGATAATCAATATGTTTATGATTATATGATGCCGATTTTAAAGTAAAATTAGTCATTAGCATATGATGGTGGTAGGAGATATGGCCATATGACCACTAATATTGTGAAGTGCATAAATGGGGACTTTATGGTTTTGAAAAAACTTATGATCATAGGGTTATTACTTGATACATTTTATTTATGTGTGAATTACTTTATTGAATGGTCCCAATAGGCCTATCAGAGGATGCAAAAATAGATGGCATTTTGGTGAGCATTTCTAATTCCATTGATAAGATACTACATGACACATCATCATTGTGTGTTCGAGCCATTGTCCGGGTATAGAGCCTATTTCATGTAAGGTAGTTCCATAACCTGCTCACAGGAAATAGTGGTCGAGTGATGGTGGTCATATTAGAAAATATACTATGATTGCGGTTACTTCTAGTCATTGAGATATCCCCATGTACATGATTTTGCAGCTTGTTCATTGGTGAACATATCATGGGAGCCCTATGTTGACCTAGTGTATCATGTGAGAACTCTAGTTGACTGTTATAGTTCACCTTGGATTCCTTTTTATGAATTTCATTCTATTACCTTAACTTCTAATTAGTCCACTATGTTCCCTGCTATTTCTAGGTTTTGTATCACGGATTTATCATTTATGAATTCTTTCATTTATGGATTTTTTTTTCATTAATGGATTGTTACATTTTAAGTTTGAATTATATTTTTTTTGTGATATTTCATACTTTTATTTTTCCCACCCATCATCCAACTATGGTGTATGATATTACTAGTTTTCACCCTCAGGGATTAACAAAGACTAATCGTATCAAAAATGACATGGACTAGCCTCAATAATGGGGGGAGGGACTATGATGCAATATTTATCACATAAAAGGGAGTACTCATAAGAGATGTCCCCAAGTAACAGGAAAGATCTCCACTTCCCATCATCCTTGCTTGATTTTATGTATTTTATCATGAATGTGTGCATTTTTTCATATGAATATTTTTCACTAATGGATCCTTTTATTTATTACTTGCTTCATTTATGGTCTGTTTCATCTATAATTTGTTTCATTTCTGGATTCAATTAGAAATAATTTTTTGACACTTCAACTATTAAAAAAATAAACACACAATGAAAATGAATAAAAATAGGTTCATACTCTAAATGAATTGTTTTCAAATTTGTCCTTCAAATCACATGGTTGATTAAATATATCACACAACCACATATTTTATGTAGTATTTTCGTCACATTCAATATACATAGAAATATTTAGAAATAAACTAAACATGATTAGAGATCAATAAAACAAGAAATTGATATACTAATCCAACAACATTAGACACAACTATTTTTTACCTCATTTTTCATCATCATGATTAATTATGAATACTAATTTTCTACCTCATTTTTCTTCTTGTAGTTTTTTTAAAAATAGTTTATAAATTTTATTGAATTAACTATAAAAAGTAACGATGATATAAAACTTATAGATGGAGGATCCTCCATTTCTCACATTACAGGATAGGCATGTTTCATGGATGGTCATAGAGGGACATCTAGTTCCTACTTTGAGTGTATGGAGATCTCACCATTTCTATCATGTTGCTCCACCTCCTTCCATCATCCTTCATCTTCATCATACTATGTTTTATGACATAGCGATGTGTGACTTCACATTTGTCAATTGTCATCTTATTTCTATGATCATAGAGATATGGAGTCTAGAGACACATACATTCTATTTTATAGAGGGATAGATGACTATTACACTTGAGTATGTGTCCATTATGTTGGGACTCCCCATTAATAATGTGGCTATAATGAACAGAGTGGGTGCAGGTTGGTTCGATCTAGCTCATAAAAAACTGGGCATTGAGATCCACAATTATAAAATGTCCATCATCAAAAGTAGATTACACATACTATGGATAGATGAGCACTTAACTAATCTAGATGATGATGATTATGAGATCATTATTCTATTATTTGTACATGCATACATTTTGAGGCATATCAGTGGTGCAATTTTTATTGATCATTCAAATACATTTATACATTTGATGTATATACCGTTATTGGAGGACTTGGACTAGACAGGTTAGTATAGATGGGGTTCTTCATGTCATGCATATACATATAGGGAAATATGTAGTGCATGTCACATTGATAATATGGAGATCACAAGATGTTCTATTCTGATATAAATGTGGATATGGGAGCACATCCCATTCTTAGCTCCACATGCATGTATGCTAGTGATTGATAATATTCTAGGAGAGTTTCTATGTGGATGATGGTATGTTTTTCCTTCCTTCTAATATCAAAATAAAATGTATAATTTTCTATTATAAAATATAATTATAAAATTTTTATCTATAGGTGGAGTCAAACACATCAATATTCAGATACAACCAGACATGATGTCCATGATTACATACTTACACTAGATAACCTTCGATTGGAAAACATGTGTGGTTATTATTTATATAGTTAAATTATTATTATGTATAGTACATGTCTTCATTTGTTAATTTATTATCCTTTTTTTCAGATTTCATGGATTCTATATAGTGAGGCAATCATCTAGAGTATCCAACCATATTGTATGACAATACTTGCTATCGGCTCATGCATTGTTCCTATGATTAATTTTCATATTATTGAGCGGAATCATATTGATAGAGTTATGGGGTAGTTCAGCTTCTATAATATCATTCCTACACTGCCCAGTCAGTTATCTTCACTTCATTCCCTGAATATGCCAGGGAAGCGAGACTTTGACTGGAGGAGATATCATGCATGATTTATTGAGATGTGAGACATATGACATGAGTCTTGATTATATAGATTCAACACAATACCCATGAATTTATCAGATCAATTGGATTATGGTCCCTAGTACCACATGTCCCTAGTGAGATATCTTATATGACACATATGGGGATTCCATGACTTGGTAATAATTATTCCTTCTACTTTTGAACAATTTTTTATTAACATTAGTTAACTACATAATTTGTTTTCACAAGATGCTTGTATCACCTATCTCCTTCACATCTCTGATCCCATAGAGGGAGGAACCTTTGACCAAACTTATTTTCATAGAGCAGTTATAGTGATACTTTATACTATGAATGAAATTTATCATGGTATTTTCTTTGACATGTCAAGTGATATCTAAAATAGATGTTTCAGGGTGTGAAGGCCCTATTATGGGTGCAGATGTGGCATAGGAGGAGGGTGTTTATCATGATCATCTAGATGATCATCCATTTACTATTGCATATAATACACAACCACAACTAGAGTCACATTCATAGATACAATTTTTTATCATGCATATTAGCACTCTTGTTCCTTTCCCTATGGTTCCTTTCGGTTCAAATTTTCTTCTGGTATGGTGTTCGACTTTTGAGGTTCATTCTTCCTCCTCCACTACTCTTTATACTATTCCCATAATTCTAGGCTCCATTCTGGTCGAACTTGATGGTTATATGGTGGATTGGGATTGTGATAGAGCAGTGATGGCTTAGGTGCCTCGGCTGCTCCAGTTTTTGGGATTCTATGCTTTGGAAAATTTGGTTTCTTTCTTTTTTCTGGATTCGCTCTATTTTTTTTGGTGGTGGTTCGCATTTCCTGTTTAGTTATAGTGAGGTCGACAGTGTTCCATTTTTTGTCTTGTTGTTTTGATGAATTCATCGATGATCTGGGAATCTTTTTCAACTTAGTGTGTAGGAGATTTCGATGATGATGAAGTTTTCGATGATGTACGGCATTGACAGTGATGGTGATCAACAAAAACGACAATTTTTTTGAGCCAGTACTGTGTGCTAGCGGTGACGCAAGGTATTCTCTAGTTTTCAGGTCTCAATATTCTTTATAATCACGTTGTTCATGATTTTTTCTCATTGTGTGACAGTTCTTTATTTGGTTTTTGAAATTTGAAATTTGAATATTGTTTGGCGCTAGCACAGTTATGATGTTTTCACTTTCTTTTTGGTATCTGTGTTGGATTTTGAATTTTGTTTTTGGCATGTTTTGTGTGTTGGTTTTTGAATTTTGTTTTTGGCCTTCTTTGTGTGATCTTTATGCAATTTGGGTGGGATCCTTTCCTTTGAGTGGCTTTTGAGGATTTGGATTTGTGAGGTTCTCACTAAACCAAAAAGTGATTTATTCAGAAAATATAAAATGGATTTTGAGATAATAATTACTATTTGTTATTTATATTTATGATTTTTTGTATTATTATCCATATAATGTATAATAAATAATCATCTTAAATTTATTATTAAATATTAATAATATTATTATTTTGAATTCTGTAAATATTATTAATAGGAATAATAAATATTATCTTATTTCTTACATAAGTAATTATTTAAGAACACAACATAATATATTAAGAATAATATAATTATTAAATAGTAAATATTTTTTCTAAAAACAAATTATTTTATTTATATTATTAGATAATAAATATTAGCTATAATACTATTAATTATATTAATAACATAATAATATATTATTAATAAAATGGTGGTTCAAAAACCCATTGAGCACAAGTACTGTAGCAGTACTGTAGCAGTGGCGGTACTGTAGCAACGGTGAGAACTGTAGCGGCGGCCGGTCACTATAGCAGCGACATGGTACTGTAGTAGTGGCAGATATTGAGCAGTACTGTAGCAGGCGGAGTACTGCAGTATTACTATTCACAGAATGGGCCTTGGGCTAAAAATTTGGGTCTACGGGCCATGTAATGGGTTAATAACCCACTGAGCCTTTGGGCTATGTAATGGGTCTCCCTCTGCCCAGTTAAAGGAGGTTTTTTGCTTTGCTTTAAATAATAAATGAGGCTTCAGCCCCAACTTTTTAAAAAAAAATAAATAATTCAATTGATAATTAATAAATATTTTACATATTAATAAATTACTAATAATTATATCAATAAAAATTTAAAAAATATTTATAATTAAAATTTTATAAATATATATTTTTATACTATTAATTAATTAATAACATAATAATATAATATTAATTGATAATAAATAATACAATTGGTTATTAATAACTATATTAATTATTAATAAATATATTAATTATTAATAAATGGGTAATATTTTATATCAATAAAAAAATTCAAATATATTTATAAATAATAATCCAATAAATATTATTAATATTAACAATAAATATTATATTATTAATTACATAAATAAATAAATAATAATATATACCTACATACATATATAAAAAGAGTCATGAACATGATTCATGCCTCTTTGGCTTTGTTAGGAAGTGTGAACCCCGTTCACTCTTCTCTACCAAATAAAGAAACATGAATGGGGTTCACACCTCCCTGAAACCATTTTTTAAAATAGTGATAAAACTATCCCTTTTTTATTATTTTTTTAATTTGTAAAACCCATTAAAAAACTCTCATGACACACTTGCCACCTCACCACCCTTTATCCGAGCTCACTAGATCCAGAACATCCTATATCTTGCACCCACCTTTATCATCTATGCCGCATAAAGTAGTGTTTTTTTTTGTGTAAGGTTCACGAGGTCTCTAAGTTGTACAATGAGAATTAATGAGGTTCATTGACACAATTTGTATCACTTTTGTGTTCAATGATTATTTATGTGCATGGTAAGAGGTGGAAGCATTCATTTCATGATATATTTAGTAGAGTTTGTATTTTAAAATGGTTCCCACACCCCAATGATGCATATGATGGTGTTTATACCCATGATGATGATCAATGAAGTGATGTGACCATCATCGGTGACTGCATTAATCTCTACCTCAATACAAACACAATGATTTATATTCTTTATTTTTCATGTTGTGTTTTCATGATGGCCAACTAATTTCATTATGTAATAATTATAATAAATGTGATATTAATTTCATGCATTTATTTAATTTTAATATTTGATTTCTAGTTAGTTCATCTTAATTATATTTTTAGTCATTAAATTATATATGTGTCTGATGTTATTATAAAACGATATTTTTACACATACTTTGGTGTTTGTTCATGTGATACCTAATAATTAATCATGATCAAGAGAACATCATAGAATTTATTTATTCTTAATTTGATCACATGCGTGAGATAATCATAAATCACATGCAAGAGAATTCATAATAAGTAAATTTATTAATTGGAAAATCAATATTTTGTGTGACCTCTCTTTAAAATTGAGTGATAAATACCTAAAAACTGAACTTATGCAAGTGACCTCCAATGGTGATAGCTAATAAAAAAATTGATGGGTTTTTTCCTACCCCACTCTTGTCTTCTCATACCTCACCTCTGCAAACAAGCCACCTCCACCACCCGTAACCCCCATTGCTTCCTTTCCACCCTTGGTTGCCCCTGTCGTTGTCCCACCACACTTTTTTATCCCTGTCGCGCCCCCCATCGCCCCCGACATCCAACCAAATGCCACTCACACATCATCATCACAACCCACCTCCCTCCGGTCATTGTACATTTTCCATGGACAATATTCAAAGCTCCTAGGGTCCCTCGTCGTCACCACCAATGTCCCCCACATCCCCTATCCTATCCTCAACCACACCCCACAATGAAAATGGGTGTTTTAGGATAGGGCCTATAGAGAGCACCAAAAGCAATCACCAAAGCCTTTATTGACCAAGTAACTATGACCTTCAAAAGAAATTTCTTCACAACCACTCAATCCTTTTAGAAACTGCTTTTAATTGTCGCTAAAATCAATATTTCTAGTAGTGAATGAGACACTGAATAATTTTTAAGAAAAAATTAGAATACTATCTTACATAAGAGAGTGATATTTTATGGTATTTTTATTAAATTTTGAATCCATGATAATTAGATAAATAAATATTTAGACATGGGAATAAAAGAATCAATATCACATGCACTTAAATGAGAGTCACAACTATAACACTCCCATATCCACTTTCTTACCTAAATTAATGAGTTTTAGTAATTTTAATTATTTTTAATTTTTTATAATTTTTAGTTTTAATCACATTAAAATTTCATTTTCCTAAAAATTATTTGAATAGGATAGTACTAGTGTCAACACACATTCTCCCTATGGGATCAACCCTATTACCTCTACTATAATAATTATTAGATTTTATAAATTTCTATGTTTGTTTCACTGTGATAGCTCATACCAAATTTCTAGCATCATTGATGTGGATAATTGTATCATTAGGAGATTATCTAAAGTTATTTATTTAGGTAAAAAAGTAAAAAGAACACAAAAAAGTTCAGATTACTACTTTGGGTGATTTATTATTGTAAGAAATTTCTAGCTGCCAAAATCTCAAAATAGAATGGTCAATACCATTTGGTGACAGCCAAAACCCACCCCACTGACCCACAGTTCTAGGTACAAATTAAAATTTTACACAACACCTGAGTTATATTGGTAATTACTTTTATTATAATGATTTTTAGTCATGTAAATGTGACAATCCATGTGATAATACTTCACTATATTCTATTGATAATTCATTCCCACCATTTAATTATTCTCAAATTTAAAATATTTCTGAAAATGTTAAACATAGTAATTAATCATCTCTATCTAGGTTTCAATACCTTTTATGAAAATTTCAAAACTCAACTGTACAATCTCAAAACATTGTATAACATGAATCATATTTCACACAAGATAAAGACATGCAATTTTAGAAATGTCCATGTGAGCCAAATACTTCAACATTAGATCAAAAAATGTTTACTCATATCAATGAGTTAAATAAAAGGATTTTTCTTCAAGAAGAACATAATGAAAATTTGGTTTTACCAATGAAAAATATAGAATAATGTAATGAAAATTTTGTTTCCATAATGAAAAATGTAGAATATTAAACAAGTCAAATAGTCAAATTAGCCTCCTCAATACAACATGATATTTAAACTTAGAATAATTCTTATGAGGAAAGTGTATTAGAGGTTCCATATGAACAAAATTCATTTCTTGAGTATGGTGATGAACCTACCTTGATCGATCCTTCTTCTTATCAAAATATAGACGACTTATCTCCTTCATAAATTAATTATTATATCCCAATAATATTTCAAGAATATGAGATCATGGTATTAAACTATATTAAATATAATGGTCCCTCATATATTATAATTTCATATCCCTATTCTGCAAGTTGAAAACCCTTCTTCTCCAAAGTGAGAAGGGTTTCCTTTTATGCATATCAACTTCCACCTTTTTATGATGAAAATTCATTTGAGGATGATGGGGAGATTGAACTAGAGACCTTAATTACTAGGATAGAGTCAGAATTGATCCAGGATACCATGGATTGAAATATTCCACTAGACCTCATTTTAAATAACATTTAATCACCTTGATATGAGAATCATTTAGAGTTAGAGACATTTTTTAAATGGAAATGTATGAAAAGTTTAAAGAGTTATAAAATTCGTTGTTAATGGTGGTTGATGACCCACACCACATTTTAGAAATAGTGGGAGAATGGGATTACTTGGAGGATCCTGAGTTCATGGTGGTATATTTTCCTATAGTGAAACATGATGGGGGAAATCTATAATAATTTTTTGGAAAAATTATCATTCTTGAAAAAGTGGATTCACCTACTCTACTTGAGTTGGTTCCACCCACTCTATGAATTGAGGTTGATAGCACTTCACTTGAAATACTCATTGATAATAACAATACTCTTGACCTAGGTGCACTTAATGAAACTATGGAACATGTATTGAGTTGGTAAATAATGTATTTGTAAGAACTCGGGTTTTCAGAACGGGTCAAAATCCTGACCCTATTTGAATTTTTGACTGGTTTATGAGGAAACTGGAGAAAATGCAGAGTTTCTGGAAATTTCCAGACTACACGCCGTGTATGTGTAGGCGAGCGACCGACCGTGTGCTCGCCGAGTACATGTCGTGTGATGACCGTGTAGTAGTTTCTTACTACACGGCGTGTAGCTTTGAACACGCCGTGTAGACCCTCGACCGTGTGAGGCCATACATGGCGTGTAGGCTGTTGGTCGGGTAAGAACCAGGGACACGCCGTGTTCTCTTTGGACACGCAGTGTAGTCTAGTTGTGTATGAGGGATATACATGGCGTGTGGGTATGTTGGAGAGGAAGAGAAGAGGAACCCAGTACACACCATGTACCCCTAGGTACATGCCCTATACTCATGTCGGCAGGTTCGGAAAGTTAGTCGGTATAATCAGCCGTCTTTTGAACAATTAAATGAAATATACACGGTGTGTAGTCCTAAAGTACACGTCGTGTACTTTCTTTTTTCGCTTAAATCAGGAAGTATCCTCGTTTTTGAGGCAGAACACCCCTTCTCCGCCCGGATA
This sequence comes from Viscum album, assembly GCA_963277665.1. Lineage (NCBI taxonomy): Eukaryota > Viridiplantae > Streptophyta > Magnoliopsida > Santalales > Viscaceae > Viscum > Viscum album. Next base: position 881,055,938 of record OY728143.1, on the reverse strand, counting down.
CACGAACCAAGCTGGCCGAACCTTCAATTGCTTCCTGATTCTTCGTCCGAAGTCTGATTCGATCGCTGATTAGTGCGTTGGAACCCCCTCGATAAGGCCTCGATTCCTCTTTGTCTGTTTTGTCTGATTTTCGTTCTAGAACAATTTATATCCCTTTGAGAGGTTTTGAATATTTTGTAGCTTTACCGCGTTTTAGACCGAATTGGAGGGTGTTATCGGAGGAGTAGCATCGTGCGAGTCTTAGGTAGGTGGTGCATACCTCATTTTGTGTTTTCGTGGTTGTTCGGGTGACGCGGCTTTCAGCGCATTTTCGGGTATTTTGAGTGGGATCCATTTTACCTGCTTTTTCATACTGTATTGCTTATGAGACCTCCGAGATGCTTTTGGGTATGCCCGATTACCAGTTTACGTGAGCAGGGCCGGGTGAGGGGTCGTTGCTCGTCGGGGCATTTTGGCTGGGGAATGCCAAAATGGTTTAAAATGAAATGTTATTGTTATAAACTGTTTAGTTTAATTTGTTAAAGCCTATTAAATTGTTAAAGGCATTTAAGACCTCTGTGCTGGTATGGGACAACACCCGGTATAGTGCAATTCGACTGTTTAGTTGGTTTTGCCTGGTTATGTTTTCTGTTTACATATGTTATATATGCGATTGCTGAATTACATCTACTGAACCCTTTGGGTTGTGTTGGGCTTGGCCCGATTACGCTTGAGTGATGTTGATCATAGGTTGGGGCTTTGCCCGGGTTACTTTGGGTGTTTTTGACCACGGGATTGGGCGTTATGGATGTCGACTTGAGGCAGCACGACTGTCAGGTTGGGCATGGCCCAGGATACTAGGATGGCGATGCCATCAGACTTGAGCGACATGGTCGTCGTGACACGAGGTGTCAGATGTGTTGGTGGCTTAGGACTATTTTGGTGATTACCGCTCACCCGGGACTTGAGTAGTGTGCACATAGAGATACTCCGTGATGAGGTGGTTTTGACCATCGTGTGGGTAGAGGCACCCGTAGTTGCGGTTAGGTATTTTGGTTGGGGGTGCTTGCTGTAAAAAGCCACATGGGAGGTGAGGAGCCTTCAGGAAATGGGCGTGCCCTCGGGACGTCGGTACTTGAGACACGAGGTGTCAGGAGACACATGGTGCTGGGTTACTATTTTGGGCATGCCTTCGGGACATCGGTACTTGAGGCATGAGGTGTCAGGAGGCACATGGTGCCGGGTTTCTATTTTGGGTGTGCCTTCGGGACGTCGGTACTTGAGACACGAGGTGTCAGGTGGCACATGGTGCCGGGTTACACAACAGAGATTCCGGCGTTGGCCGAAGTAGGTGACACTCCATGGTGGCTGTTGAGCACCAGTGGAGTTTGTATTTACTTTTTCATGGTACTGATTACTACTTTCCTAGTAAATTCATGACTGCTTAAACACATATATTTGGTACGCACCATTGGGTGGTATCCTACTGAGATTTGTCTCACACCCTGCATGGGCCCTTCGGGACGCATGCAGACTTTATGGATTTATGTGTAGGAAAGAGACCGGTTTCAGGAGATGGGCTGTGTTAGTTGTTGCATGGAGATGGTACGGACCTGAGGTCATCTCTAGCTGGGGTTTACCTTGTTGTGTTTACTGTTCTTTATCATCATGCTTACTTGTTGTAGCTACTGTTGGTTAGCCATTGGCGCCCTTTTTATATTCAGTTGTGTATGACCTTCTTTAGATGCATGTTTTATTGTTAGGTAGTAGTTACATGTTATCAGCATGCTGTTGTATTTATTTCCACTATAGTTGTTTTATATGTTGCTTCCGCTATTTATTGATATTGGATATGCTTCCGCTTTGCGGGTCTGGTTCGAGTCTGCTGAGTCATTTATTTCCGCTGCATATTTTAGTATTATACTCGGACCAGTACCCTTACTTTGATCCTATGAGAGGGTATAGCCTCCCCACTATACCTATTCAGACCGCTAGTCGGCAGCCTTTGACGTTCAGGGGAGGTGCGCCTAAGGTAGTGACACCCGACCCGCTCGGCACTGTTCGGGTGGCTGGCCGGGTTCGGGACGTTACAAAGTGGTATCAGAGGAGTTCTTGATAGGGATTTAGTAACAGTGTTTTACTGCTACTAATGAGATTGATACTTCTCTTTTATTTCTTCTGGTTTTACTATTTGGGATATGGTAGACTGGAGATAAGTTTTTGTTACTGGAACTGGGTTTCTGGCTTGTGCTTGGGTGCCTACAGCCCCAGGTACGAGGGATGGACCTAGTTGCCACGGGTGGGAATTGTTGTTTTCTTTTGCTCAGATTACAGTTTATATGATTTCCACCTCAGTGTCTCACTAGGTGTGTGATGTTCTTGATTGTGATATGTGACCCTTGACCTGGTCTGGTAAGGGAGAATTGGACCTTGGCCCGGTATGGAAAGGCTACTTTTCTTGTCTTTAATAGGAACATTTTTAGGGTATTTCAATTTCATAATTGCACGTATGCTTTGTGAAGTGATAATACCATGTGAATAAAAAAAATCAATTGCCATGCTTTATCTTCTTTGAAATGTAAATTGGTGAAATTCCTGATAGAATTGCTAGTTGTGCAAATGTATATGCCATGCTTTATATTTTGTAGAATTACATGTTGTAGGATATTTGGGTCTGACTCTTATGAGAGAAGGAAGGTACTATGACTAAGGAAGTGTAACTGTCAGGATTGGGCGATTCAGTCATCGGTTTGAGGCAACGTGAGTTTTCAGGACGAGCATGGCCAGAGGTACTATCGATACTTGGATCTGTTGAGCGGGTAAGGAGGCCATGAGGCCGGGATGCCGTGGGGCATGGGTTGCGGTGAGGGGGAGTAAGGGTAGTTGTTATGCACTGCCTTTTAATGATTTCATTATCTGCATAGAATATATTGTTATATATATGTATGGGTTGTCTAACCATTTATGGTATTCAGTGGGTTACTCCTTCACAACTTGATGGAGCGTCAGGCAGGAGACGATACAACGCCGGTTCAGGATTCGGTACAGGCAGAGCACGAGCCGCAGGTGCAGGCTCAGGGATAGGATCAGGCTCAGGATCCAGAGCAGGCAGGACAACAGCCGGGTTTGGCATCATTCGGGTCGTGGCTCGACGAGCAGCTTCGGGCGAGCCTAGTACGCGTCTTGCAGGGGATTGACAGAGGTGTGCATGGTACAGAGCCTTCTATGGCATATCTGATGCGGGAGTTCTAGTCGCAGAACCCACCGCTTTTTCAGGGAGAGGGTGGTCCACAGGCGGCAGAGAATTGGATTGAGAGTATGCAGATGATTTTTGAGAAGCTCGAGACGCCTCCAGGGCAGAGGGTCAAGATGGTGACTTACATGCTGAGAGGACCGGTGAAGCGTTGGTGGGACGTACAGGTTCAGGCTCGTAGGCACGAGGGACTGGCATGGAAGGACTTTGAGGACATGTTATTTGAGCACTTCTACCCAGATACACTGAGGGAAGAGATAGCTCGGGAGTTCTTGAGTCTTTAGAAGGGGGACATGTCCTTCATGGACTACGTAGCTACTTTCACAGAGTTGTCTTGTTTTTCACCGGGTATGGTAAGCGATGATGCAGCTAGGGTGAGGCGCTTCGAGGATGGATTATGACACGCCATTCGGGTCCAGGTGAACATTTTCAGGATGGGTTCTTTCTCCAATGCGGTGAATCAGGAACTCATAGCCGAGGGCAACGAGAGATAGAAATATTGCTTGGGCAGGACGACAGCTTCAGGTGACGGTTCGGACAGCAGGAAGCAAGGACGGGATGAGTTTTAGCAGGGCAGTCAGGCCAGGGATTCAGCTAGACCACCTCGTAGGAGTTCTTCAGTGATCTTCTTCCAGAGTGGACAACCGGGACATGTTCGGGCGCAATGCGATAGGCCTCTAAAGGAGTGTCGGGCATGTGGACAGGATGGGAATCTGGAGAGGTTTTGTAGGCAGCCTTCTCAGATAGCCGGTTGGTAGGGACCAGGATAGACTGCAGCGTCTGGAGTTAGTTCAGGTTCGGTAATCAGAGAGGGTAGTCGAGGTTCAGCTATGCGCGGAGGTCGTGACAGAGATGGTGGGACCCAGATGATGGGTCAGTGGTCGGAGACTGGAGTAGCATCGGGAGGTCAGGCGTCAGGCAGCCGTGTTTCAGGCCAGGTGCACGATGTGGAGCTGCCAGAGGCTGAGCAGGCTGCTGAGCTGATGACGGTTAGAGGTACACCACGGTGTGACCGTGATCTCCATGTTTCCTTTTTGGCATGACCTATAGAGGCATGTCTGTTTTGAGTGCATGAGGTGCACAAGATCTTTGTGGACTGACTAGATACTAGTCGGTGGGTTGGCACCATCTCGGGTGCGTGATATATATATGTATGTATGAGATGTGTAGCATCAGGGCATCGAGGATGCGGGTTACTTGAGGTGTCGTGGGCATAGGGGCATCGAGGATGCGGGTTACTTGAGGTGTTGTGGGCATCAGGGCATCGAGGATGCAGGTTACTTGAGGTGCTCAGCACCGGGACCTCATGGAGGCGGACACCAATGCGGTGCGGGTTACGTTGAGTGTCGGAAGTGACATAGGAGCACCAATGGGGTGCAGGGGTGACGATGCGTCACGGGAGGACTATTCATCTGGAAAACAGGTTAGTAAAACCTGTTTTCTTTAAGTTTTTTTGGGTTGAGACTGGGTAAGTCAATTCCTAAGGTGGGGAGCCCCCTTGAGGAATTTAACCAGAACCTTTGAGACCAGGGTAGTCCGGGTTGTTTAACTGGGATGAGCGTGTTTGGTGCCATCTCCTGGTTTTTTTTGGTAGCTTAGGGACGAGCTACGTTAAGATGGGGAATTTTTAAGAACCCGGGTTTTTAGAAAGGGTCAAAATCCTGACCCTGTTTGAATTTTTGACTGGTTTCTGAGGAAACTGGAGAAAATGCAGTGTTTCTGGAAATTTCTAGACTACACGCCGTGTACTTTAAGTACACGCCGTGTATATGTAGGCGAGTGATTGGCCGTGTGCTCGCCGAGTACATGTCGTGTGATGACTGTGTAGTAGTTTCTTACTACATGAAGTGTAGTTTTGAACACGCAGTGTAGACCCCCGACCGTGTGAGGCCATACATGGCGTGTAGGTCATTGGCCGGGTAAGAACTAGGGACACGCCGTGTTCTCTTTGGACACGCCGTGTAGTCTAGCTGTGTATGAGGGATATACATGGCGTGTGGGTATGTCGGCGAGGAAGAGAAGAGGAACCCGGTACATGTCGTGTACTCATGTCGGCAGGTTAGGAAAGTAAGTCGGTGGAATCAACCGTCTTTTGAACAGTTAAATGAAATATACACGGCGTTTAGTCCTAAAGTACATGTCGTGTACTTTATTTTTTCGCTTAAATCAGGAAGTAGCCTCATTTTTTAGGCAGAACACCCTTTCTCCGCCCGGATACGCGAACCAAGATGGCCGAACCTTTAATTGATTCCCGGTTCTTCATCCGAAGTCCGATTCGATCGTTGATTAGTTCGTTGGAACCCCCTCGGTAAGGCCTCAATTCCTCTTTGGTCGTTTTGTCGGATTTTCGTTCTAGAACGAGTTATATCCCTTTGAGTGGTTTTGAATCTTTTGTATCTTTACCGCGTTTTAGACCGAATTGGAGGGTGTTACCGGAGGATTAGCATCGTGCGAGTCTCAGGTAGGTGGTGCATACCTCATTTTGTGTTTTCATGGTTGTTTGGGTGACGGGGCTTTCGGCACGTTTTCGGGTATTTTGAGTGGGACCCGTTTTATCTGCTTTTTCATACTGTATTGCTTATGAGACCTCCGGGATGCTTTTGGGTATGCCCAGTTACCAATTTGCGTGAGCAGGGCCGGGTGAGGGGTTGTTGCTCGTCGGGGCATTTTGGCCGGGGAATGCCAAAATGGTTTAAATTGAAATGTTATTGTTATAAACTGTTTAGTTTAATTTGTTAAATCCTGTTAAATTGTTAGTGGCATTTAAGACCTCTGTGCTGGTATGGGACAACACCCGGTATAGTGCAATTCGACTGTTTAGTTGGTTTTGCCTGGTTATGTTTTCTGTTTACATATGTTATATATGCGATTGCTGAATTGCATCTGTTGGATCCTTTGGGTTGTGTTGGGCTTGGCCCAGTTATGCTTGAGTGATGCTGATCACAGGTTGGGGCTTTTCCTGGGTTACTTTGGGTGGTTTTGACCACGGGATTGGGCGTCATGGACGTCGACTTGAGGCAGAACGACTATCAGTTTGGGCATGGCCCGAGATACTAGGATGGCGATGCCATCGGAATTGAGCGACATGGTCACAGGGACACGAGGTGTCAGATGTGTTGGTGGCTTAGGACTATTTTGGTGATTACCGCTCACCCAGGACTTGAGTAGTGTGCACACAGAGATACTCCGCGATGAGGTGGTTTTGACCACTCGTGTGGGTAGAGGCCCCCATAGTTGCGGTTAGGTATTTTGGTTGGGGGTGCTTGCCGTAGAAAGCCACGTGGGAGGTAAGGAGCCTTCAGGAAATGGGCGTGCCCTAGGGACGTCGGTACTTGAGACACGAGGTGTCAGGAGGCACATGGTGTCGGGTTACTATTTTGGGCGTGCCTTTGGGACGTCGGTACTTGAGGCACGAGGTTTCAGGAGGCACATGGTGCCAGGTTACTATTTTGGGTGTGCCTTCGGGACGTCGGTACTTAAGACACGAGGTGTCAGGTGGCACATGGTGCCGGGTTACACGACAGAGATTCTGGCGTTGGCCGAAGGAGGTGACACTCCATGGTGGCCGTTGAGCACCAGTGGAGTTTGTATTTACTTTTGCATGGTACTGATTACTGCTTTCCTGGTAAATGCATGACTACATAAACACATATATTAGGTACGCACCGTTGGGTGGTATCCTACTAAGATTTGTCTCATACCCTGCACGGGCCCTTCGGGACGCGTGCAGACTTTATGGATTTACGTGCAGGGAAGAGGCCAGCTCCAGGAGATGGGCTGCGTTAGTTGTTGCATGAAGATGGTATGGACCTTGAGGTCATACCTAGCTGGGGTTTACCTTGTTGTGTTTACTTTTCTGTATCAGTATGCTTACTTGTTGTAGCTACTGTTGGTTAGCCATTGGCGCCCTTTTTATATTCAGTTGTGTATGACCTGCTTTGGATGCATGTTTTACAGTTCAGTAGTAGTTACATGTTATCAGCATGCTGTTGTGTTTATTTCTACTACAATTGTTTTCTATGTTTCTTCTGTTGTTTATTGATATTGGATATGCTTCCGCTTTGCGGGTCTGGTTCGAGTCTGTTGAGTCATTTATTTCCGCTGCATATTTTAGTATTATACTCAGACCAGTACCCTTACTATGATCCTCCGAGAGGGTATACCCTCCCCACTATACCTATTCAGACCCTTGCTGCTAGTCGGCAGCCTTTGGCGTTCAGGAGAGGTGCGCCTAAGGTAGTGACACCCGACCCACTCGGCACTGTTCGGGTGGCTGGCTGGGTCCGGGACGTTACAGTATTTACCTATTTTGGCATCCATTGAGGAAAAATAACTAAGTTACATGATTTAACCAGACAATGTATTCACTACGGGGAAAACAACCTTTTGTGACGGGTTATTTAAAACGGGATATTATCCCGTCACAAACAGTCCAGTCCATAGATTATTTGCGACGGGGGAGTCGTCCCATCGCAAATACCTTGTTATTTGCGACGGGAGGAATATTCTCATCGCAAATAGTTTGTCGCTCGGAGGTATTTGCGACGGGTCCCATCGTAAATACCCGGCAGCGGTAAAAGGTTTTTTTTGGGACAGGAAGGTTATTTGCGACGGGAAATTCCCCCGTTGCAAATGGTTCGTCGCTCGAAGGTTATTTGCAACGGGTCCCGTCGCAAATACCCGACGACGGTAAATGAGTTTTTGCAACGGGATGATGCCCCGTCACAACTATGTTACATGATTTACCCAGACAATGTATTCACTACGGGAAAGCAACCTTTTGCGATGGGTTATTTGCGACAGGATATTATCACGTCACAAATAGTTTAGTCCAGAGATTATTTGCGACGGGGAGGTCATCTCATTGCAAATACCTTGTTATTTGCGACAGATTTTGGTGGCCCATCGCAAAAAGTATTTAACGATTTGGCGTGGATTGCGCGCCAAACCGCGAGAAGCTTATTTGCAACGGGAAGAATATTACCGTCACAAATAGTTCGTCGCTCGGAGATATTTGCGATGGGTCCCGTCGCAAATACCCTGCAGCGGTAAATGGTTTTTTTTGGGACGAGAAGGTTATTTGCGACGGGAAATTCCCCCGTCGCAAATGGTTCGTCGCTCGGAGGTTATTTGCAACAGGTCTCGTTGTAAATACCCGGTGGTGGTAAATGAGTTTTTGCGACGGGATGATGTCCCGTCGCAAAACGTGGGTCGGCAGGTACCTTTTGTAACGGGCCCCGTCGCAAATACCCTTTTAACCGCCGACGACAATTAATGCGGGCAAAAGTATTTGCGACGGGCCCCATCGTAAAAGGTACCTGTTGCGACGGGAATACCGTCACAAAAGGTCTCGTCGCAACTAATCTAACCTATATATACCCCCATCCATTTTTCCAAATCCTCCTCTCAATTCTCACTTTCTCTCTCTCTCTCAACCCTATTTTCATAGTGAGAATTTGTTTGAGTTAGTTTTTTTTGACAAAAAAGTTTTGAAGCCGTCTATATCAATAGAAGATCATGTTTAAAGGTATTTATATTTTATTTAATTTAATATTTATTTCATTTTTTAATGTTAATTTTAATTATTTTTTATTAGTTTTAATTTAATTAGATTTAAAATGTTTTGTTAATAATAGTTATTTGTAATGATAAATTGAAAGTTTTCGTTCTAATTTTTAATAAATAGGAATAATTAATAATAAATATGAATAATTATTAATAAATAGGAATAATTAGTAATTATTAGAAATAATTAGAAAAAATTAGGAACAAATATTTATAATTAGCAATAAATAGAAATAATTAGTAATTATTTGGAATAATAAGAAATAATTAGGAACAAATATTTATAATTAGCAATAAATATGAATAATTATAAATAAATAAGTATAATTAGCAATAAATAGGAATAATTTGTATTAATTAGAAATAAATAGAAATAATTAGGAATAAATAGGAATAAATAGGAATAAATAGTAATAAATCGGAATAATTGGGAATAAATAGAAATAAATAGGAATAATTAGTAATAAATAGAAATACTTAGTAATAAATTGTAATAAATAGGAATAAATAGTAATATATATGAATAAATAGTAATAAATAGGAATAAATAGTAATAAATAGGAATAAATAGTAATAAATAAGAATAATTAGTAATAAATAGGAGTAATTAGTAATAAATAGAAATAATTAATAATAAATAGGAATAATTAAAAATAAATAGAAATAATTACTAATAAATAGGAATAATTACTAATAAATAGGAATAAGTAATAATAAATACTAATAAATACTAATAAATTGGAATAATTAGTAATAAATAGGAATAATTAGTAATAAATAGGAATAATTAGTAATAAATAGGAATAATTAGTAATAAATAAGAATAATTAGCAATAAATAAGAATAATTATCAATAAATAGGAATAATTAGCAATAAATAGGAATAATTAGCAATAAATAGAAATAATTAGCAATAAATAGAAATAATTAGCAATAAATAGTAATAAATAGGAACAATTACGAATAAATAGGAATAAATAGTAATAAATATAAATAATTACTAATAATTAGGAATAATTAGTAATAATTAAGAATAATTAGGAATAATTAAGAATAATTAGGAATAAATATTTATAATTAACAATAAATAGGAATAATTAGAAATAAATATCAATGATTAGAAATAAATAGTAATAAATATAAATAATTAGTAATAAATAGGAATAAATAATAATAAATACTAATAAATAGGTATAATTAGGAATAATTAGTAATAAATAAGAATAATTAGAAATAAATAGTAATAAATAGTAATAATTAGTAATAATTAGTTATAATTAGTAATAATTAGGAATAATTAGAAATAATTAGGAATAATTAGGAATAAATATTTATAATTAGGAATAAATAGGAATAATTAGCAATAAATTTGAATAATTAGCAATAAATAGGAATAATTAGCAATAAATAGGAATAATTAGCAATAAATAGGAATAATTAGGAATAAATAGGAATAATTAGCAATAAATAAAAATAACTAGTAATAAATAGGAATAATAGGAATAATTAGGAATAAATAGGAATACTTAGCAATAAATAGGAATAATTAATAATAAATAGGAATAAATAGCAATAAATACGAATAAATAGCAATAATTAGGAATAAATAGCAATAAATACGAATAAATAGAAATAATTAGGATTAATTAACAATAATTAATATTAATTAGTAGTAATTAGGATTAATTAGTAGCAAATATTTATAATTAGCAATAAATAGTAATAATTAGAAATAAATTGTAATAATTAGAAATAAATAGTAATAAATAGAAATAATCAGTAACAAAGAGGAATAAATAATAATAAATACTAATAAATAGGAATAATTAGGAATAATTAGTAATAAATAGGAATAATTAGAAATAAATAGTAATAAATAGGAATTATTAGGAATTATTAGTAATAATTAATAATAATTAGGAATAATTAGGAATAATTAGGAATAATTAGGAATAATTATAAATAAATAGGAATAAATAGGAATAAATAGGAATAATTAGTAATAAATTGGAATAATTAGTAATAAATAGGAATAAATTGTAATAAATACAAAAGTAATAAATAGGAATAAATACTAATAAATACTAATAAATAGGAATAAATAGTAATAAATACAAATAATTAATAGTAAATATTAATAAATAGCAATAAATACGAATAAATAGCAATAATTAGGATTAAATAGTAATAATTAAGATTAATTAGTAGTAATTAGGATTAATTAGTAGTAAATATTTATAATTAGCAATAAATAAGAATAATTAGAAATAAATAGTAATAATTAGAATTAAATTGTAATAAATAGAAATAATTAGTAATAAAGAGGAATAAATAATAATAAATACTAATAAATAGGAATAATTAGAAATAATTAGTAATAAATAAGAATAATTAGAAATAAATAGTAATAAATAGTAATAATTAGGAATGATTGGTAATAATTAGTAATAATTAGGAATAATTATGAATAATTAGGAATAATTAGGAATAAATATTAATAATTAGAAATAAATAGGAATAATTAGGAATAAATAGAAATAATTAGTAATAAATAGGAATAATTAGTAATAAATAGAAATAAATAGTAACAAATAAAAATAGTAATAAATAGGAATAAATATTAATAAATACAAATAATTAATAATAAATATGAATAAATAGCAATAAATTGGATTAAATAGCAATAATTAGGATTAAATAGAAATAATTAAGATCAATTAGTAGTAATTTGGATTAATTAGTAGTAAATAGTGATAATTAGAAATAAATGGTAATAATTAAAAATAAATATTAATAATTAGTGATAAATGGGAATAATTACCAATAAATAGGAATAATTAGTAATAAATAGGAATAATTAGAAATAAATAGTAATAAATAGGAATAAATAAGAATAAATAGAAATAAATTCTAATAACTTGTAATAACTTGGAACAATTTCCAGTGGATTGACAAAACTCTTTTCGATGACTCTTCTGCTTTCAACTTTCACCGACTCAAAACATTATGAAAAGTATGCTTCTACGTATGCATATCCAATCTCATATGCATGAGTTTGAATATGTATTCATAAGACCACATTTTTTATAATGTGTCTAAGCGGTGACAGTTGCAAGAAGATAATTCCTCGACAAAAAGAGGGCTCTTTTTTCCGACGGCTCATTTACTTCCATCTTTCTCACACTAAAATCACAAGGAAGAAACTGCTCAAAGGTATGCTTATACATTCTCATATGCATGAGAATGAATAAGCGTACCTCCAAGCAGATTCTTCGTTGTGATTTTAGTGTGAAAAAGATGCAAGTAAACGAGCCATCGGACAAAAGAGTAGCCATCAATCCACTAAAAATTGTGTCGCCTTAATTTAATGGTAATTATTAAAAAGTAGTTGTAATTATTTATCTTCTTTTTTCAGATAGTGTTTTTATAATTTCAAATTATTCAAAAATAGTGACGATTTATATTTTGTAGAAAAATATGGAACAAAGAAGTCGACATCGTTTATTATTAGATGATCGTGCTTGGATAAATCAGCACAAAAATCCAAACGGTTCTGGTTTAAATCCTGTATATATTGAGGTTGTTGAAGATTTATTATCATTTGCATCATCAAAACCAGAATATGTTTCATAAGGAATAATTAAGTGTCCTTGTAAAAAATGTGATCTGAGAACATTTGACACATTTGACAAGGTTGGGGGACATCTCTTATGGTTTGGTTTTCAACCAGATTATGTTTTTTGTTATCAACTCAGTGAATGCAATTCTAGAGAAGATAATAATAACTTTATTCTGAATCCATTACGGTTTCAAAATTTAGTACATGATGTTGTAGCTTCATCTGTTCAATAAAATAAAACTCAAGATGATAGTGATTTAACTCCTGAGTTGGAACCATCTGAATTTTATGATTTTTTGAGGTCTGTTGAGGATGCATTATATCTTGGTTGCAAGATAAGAAAATTAGAATCAGTTGCAAAATTTATGGCTATTAAATCAGATAATGCAATTTCAAACAACTGTTTTGATCAGATATTTTCTTTGCTTAAAATACTGTTACCTGAAGAAAATGTGTTGCCTGGAAATTACTATGAGAGCAAGAGGCTGGTTTGTAATCTAGGTCTTAGTTATCGAAAGATTCATGTATGTCCAAATTATTACATCTTATATTCTGGTGAAAACGAGTCATTAGATAGTTGTCCCACATGTGGAAAATAGAGGTATAAATAATCTCAATCAGGGAAGTTTGGATCGATTCTAGTAAAACAGTTGAGATATTTCCCCCTTACACCCAGGTTGCAGCGTTTATTTATGTCTCAGAACACAGCGTCAATGATTTCATGGCACAAAACCATGATTTGAACTAATAAAAGATTGAATCATCCATCTGATGGTGATTCATGGAAACATTTTGACCATCTACATCCATCTTTTTCTTTAGAAGGCCTAAACATGCTATTGGGTCTTTCTCTTGATGGTGTATGTCTGTTTGGTTCTTATGGTAGTCAGTATTCATGTTGGCCTATCTTTGTAACTCCGTACAATTTACCTCCATGGATGTTGATAAAGGATCCCTATATCTTTTTGACTCTATTAATCACAGGACATCCGAAAAATAATATTGTTGTTTATTTGAAGCCATTGATTGATGAGTTAAATGCATTGTGGAGTGATGATGTTAATACATATGATGTTGATGCGAAACAAATTTTCATATTAAAAGCTGCATTGATGTGGAAGATTAGTGAATTTCCGGCATATGGCATGTTATCTGGATGGAGTACACATGGTCTGAAATCATGTCCTTACTATATGAAAGACAAAAAATCCTTTATGCTCGTCAATGGAAAAAAACCTTGCTATTATGACTGTCACCGTAGATTTCTTCCAACCGATCATCCTTTTTGAAGGAATAAATCTCATTTCAGAAAAGGTACAGTTGAAATGGATGAACCTCCAAAGATGATCTCAGGTACATAGTTAAAATCAGTTGTATTTTCATTACCTCCCATCACATTTGGTCCAGCAGTAAACCAACAGAAAATTGATGGCTTTGAAAAAGAACATAATTGGATAAAACGAAGCATTTTTTGGGATCTTCCATATTGGTCTGGTTTGTTGGTCCACAACATGTTGGATGTCATGAATATTGAGAAAAACCATTTTGATAATTTATTTCACACAGTTTTGGATACACAAGGTAAGACCAAAGATACTGTAAAGCCACGATTAGATCTTGCCCAAATTTGCAGGTGTCCAGAACTTGAACTATTTGAAAATGTCAGATCACAGAGGTTAATAAAGCCAAAAGCAGCTTATACACTCTCCAAAGAGAGTCTCTTATTATTTTATCAGTGGATTGTAGATTTGAGACTTCCAGATGGTTGTGCTCTCAATTTGGTCAGATGTGTTAATAATGGTTATATTACTGGATTAACAAGTCATGATTGTCATGTTATAATGAAAAGACTTATGCCGATTGGATTCAAAGGTTTATTGAATTCTATGATTTTGGATTCGATAACAGACATATCATATTTTTTTCGAGACATTTGTGAAGTGAAATAGACTACGATTCCCTAAGAAAACTAGAAGAAGATGTTGTTATAATTATATGTAAACTAAAAAAATATTTCCGCCAGCTTTCTTTGAGTCAATGGAACATTTGATATTAAATTTTCCACATGAATCTAAATATGGAGGTCCCATATAATTTCGATGGATGTAACCATTCGAGAGATGCATGCATAAATTAAAGAAAAAAGTATGTAACAAAGCATTAGTTAAAGGCTCAATTGTTGAAGCTTATTTTCAAGAGGAAATTGCTTTTTTCTTCTCTCATTATTTTGATTCTCAATATTTTTCAAAACAAAATCGCATGGGAAGAAACGATGGGAATGTTAATGATGAAATGTACAATCAATTATCAGTTTTTAATCATCCAAATCTTTGTTTCGGTGGAGTTCATGAACGGTGGCTTTCAGATGATGAATATCACAGAGCTCATATATATGTTCTGCTCAACTGTGAAGAAATGACATCAATTGTGCTATGAGTGCTTCTATCACTTATTCTATAATTTATTTTGTAGTATGTAAACTTATTTTACTTGCAGGTTATATGATAATCATATTAAGAAACAACTTCCAAAAATTACAGCAGCTGCTTTTGAAGAACGCAGATAAAAAAATTTCTCAATGGTTTCAAAAACTGGTAACATAAATTATTAACAGTTTAATATCAATTCTGTTTATTATTTATCATATTTATAATTTTTTTACAAAATTTCAAGTGTCTCAACATGCTGATAAAATTGACAAGCGACTGTGTATATTGAGTAACCCACCATCCAAAATGGTTAAACCTTATAATGCATATGTGGTGAATGGTTTTTGATTTCATACACGTGTATATGAGGAATCAAAAAAACAATGAACAATGGAGTTTGCTTGAGAGGATCACATAACAGAGAAACTGAAGTTGACTTTTATGGTATTATGGATGAAATTATTGAGCTGTGTTATCTAGGACATAATTACATAACAATGTTTAAATGTCGATGGTTGGATACTGAGAGAGGTTTTCATGTTCATCTGACTCATGGAATCGTCGATATTAAATATAAAAGTATTCTTTCAGTAAATAAACCATTTTTACTGGCTCAATAGGAACATCAGATTTATTACACAAAGTATTGTACTACTTCAAGAGACTTGAGTGATTGGTGGAGCATAATAAAATTGAAATCTCAGGAAAATTAGTTTACTCAAACTGAATGTGGTTCCGATGAAGTGGAAGGAATTGAAATTTTTCAAGAGACTGCTCAAAATCCATTTTTTTCACAGAGACGTGAATATCAATGATGAAACCCCATAATTAAGGATCGATGATGACGAAGATGTTAATGATGTTACAAATGAATTTTAAATGACAAGAGATGAAGAAACTGAAACTCATATGGATATTGATGATGTTGAGGATGAAGATGAAGACATTGACATGGATAACTACAGAGATGAGGATGAAGATGGACATTGACACATTTAAATACTGGTTATAATCATAACTAATATATATCTATATATAATAGTTATTTTCAACTATCTGCTAACAACAATAATTTTGTGTTTTAGATGGATCCTGATATATTTCACGAGTTGCAAGAGGCTAATCTACCTTTGGATGAGGGGGATTTTGGATCATCTGACCCTTAGCCTACTGGAGGTTCATGGGGTACTCGGAGGGGGAATGGTCTTGAGTGACTGATGATTATTGAACCTATCCCCGAGTGATGTCCACGTCTTGGATTCTATCTACGCACATGGAGGTATGGTAACCTATATATTTTAGTTACCTTTCATTAATTTATTTATATATATACTAATTGTTTGATAATTTATTCCTTTTTCACAGTTTTGCGCATGTAGCTATTGGACAAGGGAGCGCTATCTTGTGAAATTATTTTTCTAAGCCATGGATCACATGGGAAGAGATTCCCATTGATGTGTAGTGCGACATGTTCGATCATTGGCTGCTACGTAAATAAAGAATATTTATTTTGAAACTTATTTTATTAATAAATTTATATTATAAATTATTTGTAGGGTTTATGGTATCCCATAGATGATAGCATGTGTGACGCTATCCACGCGGCATGGCATGTGTCTATGCGTGACCGTTTCCATTGTTTTTTGCACAATTTGAGAAGAACAACCATTAATAAAGTAGGAGTGAAAGAATTTGATGAGTCGTGTAGAGCCCACCGACCAGAGTACATTTATATTCACTCTTGATCATATGCATTGTCTAATTTTATATTTCCATACTCATGTGGTTTTAGGACTATTTTTTTAAATCAATTATATTTATCTTTTTTTAAGGTAATCTCGGTCATGTTATGTCTTATAGAACTTTCCATGTTTTTCCATCAAAGTGATAATAATTTTAAATGTTAATCTAAAATGGATAACAATATTTTTTTATTTATTTATCCCTATTGACCCAATGATTCACCCTTTAATTTTATTCACTGTGTGACCATTGGAATCCATGAAAAATATTTTTTTAAGATGCTCCCATATCTGATACCCTTCTAAATTGTTTCTTAAATATTTTCATGATGATTTTAAATCTAAGCATATGGGGATTCATTCATGGAGAGGGTTATTTGAGGGACAATGAGTCATTTGATTCACATGGATAGACATTATCTCATCATTTTTCATTTCATAGTAGATATATTCAATGAATATATATTATGATATGGAAATACAGATTTTTTTGGGTTCCAACATGTAACAACTCCAACTCTAGTAACCCAGAGTGAGTGTTATATTTATTACATTAACATAATATATAAGGAATCTCATAAAAAATTACCGATCAATTTAGTATTCTTAAAGAACTAGATACAAATATGATTCTTATATTACATAGTAAATAAAATATAAAAACATAGTGAAAGTAAATATTTTTTATCCTTAAACTCATTAAAAGATTCCTTCTTTATATATTGGGAAAAGGAATAAAAATAAGGGATATCTCAAATGCTCAGTGAGGGTTATGTATAGTGAAAGATATCATGATTAAATAATGCATAAACATTATGGAAATATAGATAACTAACAACACATGCCATTTAATCAGTAACTTGATCATAAAATGAATATATGGATAATATCAATTCAATAACATCATAGATAATAATAACAAAATTCTGAATGAAGGAAATGAATAATGTTGAACTTTATGATTTTATACATCATGATATCTTTACTATGAATTCCTTGAACCAAGAAACTTTAAACTATGAGTAGGTATACACCAAAAAAACATTTAATAAGGCTAGCCAAATGATTTATCTCATAAGACCTATCGATGCATTTAGGGAATATATAATTCTAGGCCCCACCTTCTATTAAATTTCCAATGTATTCCTCATATATTGAATAATAAATTTAATTCATAAACAATATGCCTTATCAACAAATATCTGTATTGAGTAAAGGATACAAAATATCAATATTTCCCCAATTAATCAAATAACCTTCATAGTAAAACAATATATATAGAAATAGTATATAGTTTAGTAAATAAGTATATCCATGATAAAAAGAATACAAATATTTATAATAAATATAATATCCAATGAAATTTTATCACAAGAAAGTGAATGTTTCAAGGTAAAGTTAATGACCAAAAAATTAACAAGTGATAAAATATGACCATCAATTCATAAAAAATATAGGCTTTGTAATAAATTCATGTATTTTAAAGAATAAAAGAAAATGAAATAGAAACATAAAAAGAATATTTAATTAAATAGTTTTATTTATAAAACCATTGAAAACTTATAAAAGAAGCTAAATATCATAAAATTATTATGACGGTGGGAAAGTTTGTTAATTCCATATACATTAAAAAGAAACACTCATTTTGACATTTTTTTAAAGAAAATCAAAAATGACCTTTTTTAAAAACATTAGAAATATTCATTTAAAACATTTTAAAAAGTAAAGAATAACTTAAATTTTCCTTAATAAATAATTTGATTAAATAAAAAATACTTTTGTTATTTTTTTTGAAAAATATGGACATTGAAGAAAAATATACCCCGTAAAGCCCCAGGTCAGATTGACCACTAAGAGGGGGTGAATCCATGGTTTAATTTTATGAATTATTTTATTTTGAATTCAACAACTTGAAATTATTAAGGATCTCGATCCACTCAATGATATATCACAGTATAACCTCATATAAAAAATGATAAGAGAGATCACAACACATGATATTTACAAGGTTAGACAGAAAGGCATACTCCTTACAATGTTGGTTATACCCCACCAACATGGATTCCCCACTATAATCTTTTTATCAATTAAAATGGTCAATATGGAATCAAATCATACCTTAAATCATGAATCCACCCAATAGGATCTTTATACTACATCACACAATATTACCAAATTCCACAATGGCCTTCTCCAAAGTCCCACTAGAATCTTCTCCCACTCCCGGCTCCAACCGAGAGACTTCTCCTACTTCCAGCTCCAACTGAAATACTTCTCAACTCCTAGATCCAATTAAGATAATTATATTTTTCTTCAACACTTGATCTATTATAGGATTATATCTTGGTCTTCCTCCATGATATTTCTAGATCTGAATTTCTTATGTACACTTCAATTACCTTTTCAACTTGATGGTCTTTCTCAAATAGTTCTAATCACATGTGTAAGATTAGTTGCCTTAGTGAAATAATGCTCTAGAATTTATTCACTCTATCTAAAGTCACATAATCACTTAGATGTATGGAGGTTATACACAAAAATTCTTTATTATTATTTTATTCAAAAATAATACTTTTGCAATCTCTAATTGTTCTATTCTTGAATTATCAACCAAATTAGATCATATGAACCTCATGAATCAGTGCATAGTTCATGAAATGTGAAACCCTAGCACATTTCATTTGTTTTACTTATTATTTTATGTGATATATTAATATTATATCTCAGGTATTTTTCTCAGGTGTTGTATTTATATACTCCATGCAAGAGTGAATGCACTTTCTTCTCCCTATACCTTACACTATCCTTAATGCGTAATAAGTACACACGCACACTGTATTCATTTAAAACCTTTGTGCAAGTGATGATAAAGTGCATGGATTATTCCTTTCAAAACACAGTGAGGTTATGAACTATCAAATAGTGTCTCAACATGTTCACACAAACCGGTGAGGTTATGCATAAGGGTATTGTACAATCCCTAATGGATTCACAGAATCAATTATTTATAAATCACTTTGAGTGTGATTATAACAAGTTGAATGAACATGTTGTTTATCTTCTTCCTTACACAAGCATAGGCTTAATGGTACCTTGTTCCCTTCATGTAGTGGAACCATGTAGATATGTTCTATTTCATGAGATCTCTCGAAATAGAGAATGATAGTAACCTTAATTTAGCTCAAATTATCAGTATTTATAGACCTTGAGAACTGCCTTCAATCCATGTTTGAACCCACCTCAAGTCTCTGAAAATTAATCCTTTTCAAGGCCATTTTAAATATTTAAATATCTCAGTAGATCTAAAATTTTAGAATGCGGGTTTCCATATCAAATATATTCTAAGAATAATGGAGTCTTCATGATTAATTCCTTATAGACTCACATGAACATGATGACGTTCAAATTCTTCTATTTTATAAGCTCAAACTCATCCATGAAGATATGTATGCGAACGACCTTCATTTTCATTCTTCCAAATGTTCAAAATTAAATATATTCACATGAATGCAAGAAAAAGAATGAATGCATGGAAACTTGTCCTTTTCTTCTTTAGATATCAATCATTAAATAGTATCAAGTTCAAAATGATCATGGTAGATTTTATATGAAAAAAATACAATGAACGGTTCTCTGATAAAGGATAAGGTTGAATATGATGGCACATATCCATTGGAAGAAACTTGAAATGTTTGTATGTTTTAAAGGTGGATGAACATTAGTCGTTTTCTCCATATTCCACATCAAACTCTTGAGTAGCTGGGTTCTTCTTTACAATAGACCCCATTATCAATTCACCATAAATATAGTACTAGGGTAGGAACCTAGAACACTTCACACATATAAATGGGGTGGTCCATAATACTCCCCCCCATTTACGTCACCATGTGCACCCTGTAGGCACTATTCACCCACTGTACGACCTTCCCATATGGATGCTCACACTTTCACTCTCTATTGGAACTTTGAATCCTCTATTCCACCATATGAAATATTGTTGTATGTCTTCCCCACAGGGTAGAGGTCTCCTCCCATGTGTATGGGATTGAGATGGCCCCTTATCTCACGTGGTTGACCAATTAGAAATAATACATAGAAAAATATAAGTATAGAATTCATGAAACCAAGACTTCCTCAAATTCCTCATTAAAATAAACATTGTTTTTCATGAAATTATTCTTCTTCCGAAAATTGTTGAAAAAAACTTGTCATACTTATTGAAACATATATTGGAACTTAAGATCATTTCAATAATCATCACAATTGTGACCTACACATATTGACATTATTCTTCAATCACTAATGTCATACCTTATTGAAAAAACTGAAACTGAATCTTCATTGGTTTGAACAATCTTCCTCTTTATTGTTTTTCAATACCACCAAATAATTCATCATGTAAATATGTGAATCTTTCTTTATTTCTTCTCCCTATTATTGAAAATAAATGAAATGGTGTCATTAGGGGTATTCATCTCATATCCTTTTGTTTTAAAAACATGTTATTCTTCCTTAAAAGATTGATTCTTTAACACTTCTAAGAGAGGGATGATATCACATGGTTTTTCTTAGCAAAGATTATTTTGTTGGTCTACTCGAAGTCTACATGAGATAATCCAATGTTGAAAACAAGAGGGATACAACCAATGATGTCAATTATTTCCATAAATTACAATTCATTTGATGTCATCCTAAAAAATTATCAATTCTCATTTTAGGGGTTGCAAGTAATCAAATTTATCAATAAAATTCTAAATCCTACACACACTTCAACAAACACATCAGAAGGTTTAGGTGAAAAAGATATAGATCCCCCTTTGTCTCATATTTCCATAAACCAAGACCCCCCCCCATAGTTGATATGATTAATACAATTAAGAATGAGGGATGAAAGTGTGATTGACATAACTTAACCTTTAGGTTTGAAATCTATCTATATTTTCCAAATTCACTGGAATTTTGTAAAATGACATATTCTTCTCAAGACCCCCTTAAGAGATTTAATATTTTCTTCCTTTTAATGGAAGTATATAGACTCTATTAAGTATAATATATTCATGCTATACACAATTGATTGCCTCAAACATATCCTTCAATTCCCTATATGTTATCCGATAACACATAAGATAATAGGGAATAAAGAGGGGAATTCATGTTTTTTAGGGGTAATATTTAGGCTGAGAACAACCTCTCAATCGGGGCTATTATTTTCTCCCAATATTGGTCAACTTCTCATCAAATTTGTGTGGAATACCTTTTCCACCTCATTTTTTGTAGACAATTTCTTTACTTTAGATTTATAATTTTTTTTATCTTCCTCCAATTACTTATCCAATTTCAATTGATTTGGCCAAAAAACTAGGAATTATTTTTTACATTATCTATCTTTATAGAATCTTTACATGACTTACCACTATTTTTCTATTGAAACATCTTCCCTTTCACAACATATGGAATATCTCCTGGTAGTATTTTCATGCATTTCTCAGCTATATGGACCCTTTTTTTACATCTACCATAATCTTATTTTAAGCATTCATGTGTATTATGAATTGGTAGCTTGGATGGATTTTTTTCACAAAATTTTTCCTTTTAGTGATATTTTGTTTAGAAGTCTTCTTCTTTTATACACATATCAAGACTGACTTGTCACCATATTTTCTTACCATCCTTCCCTTTAAATTCTTTTATTCACATTATTAGATAATTTGTGAATGATTGGTATATACCATCACTCATCGTAACAGTGACCACTTAATGTTGTAATACAAACAGAAACATTTAAAGTAATCAAATATATTCTTTATAGGTAGATTCATTTTCTATGGATTTCTCTTCTCTAGTGAAGGTATTATCTTTTCTTTATCTCTTCTACCTTAAAATGAAAACCTTATATTATTTTCATGAATTGTAATGTTATTAAAACATTACAATGCCTTGTTCCCAAACTTCCAATAACACCAAAGATTTCCTATGAATCTCATTATCTTATTTTTTGGTGTAGTTTTTCCAGATTTCATAGATTGTGAAAATTTCTCTTTTTGAGTGGATCTACCACTATTTTGGAAAATTACTAGGGAAAAACTCTTTATAAATATTTTCTTATTCACCCTTGATGTGGTGGGTTTATGAGTATTTTCACCATTCATACTTTCCTAGAGATTATTTTAAAACATGTACCAGTAATTACAATAATATTAGTACATAAGACAATTTCTGGGTTATTGGATACCTTCATCTTGGAGGATGTTTCCATTTTATTAGAAAATGATCTAATTATCTTATTGAATTCATGATCCTCAATGCACAAATGTGTGGAAACATCTCTTTTTCTATAAATTTGGTAACTTTAAGCTTGTGGTTATTTCTAATTCTTCAATATCACCTATAACACTAAAAAAAATTTGTTGAGAGAGTTATTTTCATCCTCAACTAATCTTAGAATATCTTACCAATCCTGTAGATTCTTCATTTGTTCTTCATGAAGTTTTATTAATTCTTGTAAATAATTTTCAATATTTTTAACCTTGTTTACTTTATCCTCTAATTAAGAAACTTTTATAACCATATAAACATTATTAAAATTTTCAAATGCGTGGAAATCTACCACAAAATCCATCTAAAAAACAACTTTCCCACAAAAATACCTTTGAAATTATTATTCAGTATCAATAATGGATTACTAATTTACTTCTATTAGGTCTGTGAGGGTGATGAAATTTCTGAACTTCTTACTTAGTGCATCCTCTAGTTCTTTAAATTCTTTTTCTAGCTATTTTTTTATAAAAAATAATTCCCCTGAAAGCTCTAATAATAAAATTTATAACTTCTTTGGGAACTTTTTTAAAAAATTATCTGAATTCAAAAAGAAGATCACCTAGTAATCCATCATCATCACAACTTGACAAGTCACTACTATAAAACAAGCCTTTAACAGTGTATTTATTTATGAGCATTAGAATAAAATGCTGATAAATGTCATATTTATCGGCACTAAAGAAAGCGCTGATAAATTTAACCTTTTATCAACGCTTTTAATTTTAGCGCTGATAAAGGAAAACTTTATCAGTGCTTTATTTTTAGCGCTGATAAAGGGTGTGCTTTATTAGCTCTTTATGTTTAGCGTTGATAAATATTTCTTTCATCAACCCATTTTTAGCACTGATAAAATGAAATAATTAAATAAAAAATGTGTTTATTAAAAAAATATTAATTTTTTTATTAATTAAATAATTACTGATAAAAATTAATTGATTGATTATACATTATTAAATATTAAACATTTTATTAATTCAATAATTATGATAATTAATGTTATTAAATTGTATCTATTAAATATATAGATATATATTAATGTATATAAATATGATTTATATATTAACAAATATTTATATACTTTACATTAAATTTTCATATATTTATTGAATAATGGTATATAATTAAAAATTAATATGAATTAAAAATATTGACTAATTCCATAGTACTCAACATATAATTGAATTTAATTTGATTTTTCAATTTAATATAGATTAAATGTGTGTTATATTGATTTCACATATATGTAATTAATGCATTTTTATTTACAATATGCACACACATAGAACTTATCCATTTTTTCAATATTGTTAAGTGTACCTATATTCTTAATTTATTTAAATTGACTCATTTTGTACATATATGCATGCACTCAAAATTAAATATTCATTAATAATGTTAAAAATATATTTGTCAAGAAAATTATAAATAAATATATTTATAAATGTACATTCACTATATTTATAAAAATATATATTTATAATTATAAAAAAATAAATATTTTTTAAAGTATTTATATAATTATAAATAAATAATTATGTATATTTAAATAATTATTAAATTTATAATAAATTTACTTAAATAATGAATATATTTACTGTATTTATATTTATATATATTTATTAAATATATATATGTATAATTATATAAATATATATAATGATATAAATAATATTTTTTAAAAATATTTCTATAATTATAAATAAATAATTATAAAATTATAATAAATATATTTAAAAAAGAATATATTTACTATATTTATACTCATATATACTTATTATGTATTTATAAATAGTTACATTTTTTATTTATAATTATAATTATAAATCATTTAACAGTGATTTAGTAATAAGCACTGATAAAAGAATCTTTATCAGTGCTTTTTTCTCAATGATAAAGATGAGGATTTATCAGCACTAAAAAAAGTGCTGATAAAATGAACATTTATTAGTAATTATTTGTAAGAACTGATAAAAGTGTCCTGATCTATTTTAAAAACCCTAACCATTTGCGAACCTGTTGTGATATAGAAGCTTTCCGCAGAAGCCACCCGCTACCGGCACTCCTCCTCAGTGAATCGAAGGTCGAATCACACCCCTCGACTACCTCCAAACATCTCGTTTGACATCCAAAGAGGGTATCATATTTTCTTCAACCAAGTGAGGTTGTCCTTCCGATTTTCTTTGTGTATTTTTGGTTTCATTTTTGATTTCTTCTTCTACGATTTGTTTATGATCTATTATTTATGATTTTTTTGTGATCCGTTGTTTAGGGAATGATTTTTGGTCCTTTGTTTGTATTTACTATCGATGTATGATCTGTTTTTTATATCTGACACTGAACCTTTAATTTATTCATTGTTGTTTTACTACTATGTTTTATGTCTTCTTACTAAATAAATTTTTTCATATATGCATATAAATGTATAGAAGCTTTCTTGTATAGTATTGTTTATTAACTACTGATTTGAGTCACATTGGTGGTTCCATAATGATTATATATATGCTAACACCTTTAATGGACACCTCAGTGGACATGAAGCTTTTGATGATATTTTTCAAAAACTAAGTTAGTGGATTGATCTATGTTCCTATATTGGTTATATGTGTCATAGGATCTAGTTCCTATTAGAATTCACTATGGTCCTTACTTTTCTTATCGAGCATATTCAAAGGGGCCATCCTCAGTTAAGGACATGAGGTTTTATCACATAAATCCTTCACTTTTTAAATCATTATAGTGCCTTTAGTTCACATTATGTTTGAATATCAGGTTTTTATCTATTTGAAATTTTTTATAGACTATAAGTGAGTGATTTTTTATACTAGCGTGACATGTATGTGTGTCTATATAGATATTACATCATTTATTTTCATTATTGTTTTCCTAATAGGTATGCCTATATCGGGTAATGATGATTTTGGGTTTGCATTTCCATTGAGCCCAAGGGTCATGCTAGAATTTCATTCGACCTCTAGAACTAATTGTTTCTATTTGGGGGGGACCACCTCCCATTTATGGTTTTTTACACCAAAAGTTTAAACAATAATTTAGTGACTTTGAGGTGTGTTAGAGGTCAAAAGATGATCTGACATGGTGTTTTTTGAGTAATTCAGGCTAGGGTCATTACACTATCCATCTTTAAGTTTACACCTATAAAGTTTAGTGATAATATCATTTATTATCTGAATTTATATACATCAATTTTTTCAAATTCCAACAACCTTTATTATTGGATTTGGAATATCTAGGCACTCAAATATTCTAGTAAAAATGATCCATATTTCCCTTATTATAATTGTCTATAACTTTCACTGTTGATAATGAATATCTTATGTTTATTTATTTATATATTGTATAAAATTAATCTTTTATGAACCCAATAGGATGGATATGAACCAAAAATTGATGCACGTTAATCATTTGACAAACGAATATAAATATGGAGTTAAATAGTTCATCAAGACTGCAAGAGATCATGCAGACGAACCTTCTAAAATTTTTTGTCCATGTTTACGTTGTTGTTATTCAAGACGAATTAGTCTGGAAGAGTTGGAAGAACATTTGATTTTTAATAGAATAGATCGAAGCTATAAATATTAGACTAAACATGGGAAAAAATTGAATGTGGTCATCGATTTGGATGATACTATGGTTTATTAATCATTTGATATGAATACCTTTGTAAAATATGATGGAGATCGCATGTAAGAAATGAAAATGGTAATTGAAGATGAAATTTGTGATTGTACAAAGTTGTTTGAGGAGTTAAATAGTTGGTCCAAGAAACCATTGTATAATGGTTTTACTAAGTACACAATATTGTCAGCTGTATTGAAGTTATATAATTTAAAATATGGCAATAGATGGAGTGACACCGGCTTTATATAACTACTTGGTCTTCTGAAAAGATATTTTACTAGAAGAAAATTAACTACCATGATGAACATATGATGCTAAAAATGTTACTTTCAATGGGAATGATCTCTAAAAAAATACATGTTTGTCCAAATGATTTTATATTTTTTTTTCAAGGACCATGAATCACCCATCAAATGCCCTAAGTGTGGAACAGATTGATACAAGAAAAATGAATCAAGTCCTTAGAAATATGTTTAGTACTTTCCTATTATTCCATAGTTTATAAGACTATATGGATATCAGGAAACCGCAAGACAATTATCATGGCATGCAGATACAAGAATTAAATATGGGAACCTACATCATCCAATAGATTCTCATCAGTGGAAGAAGATTGATTAAAAGTTTCCTGAATTTGGATATGAGCTGAGAAACTTTTGTCTTACATTATCTATAGATAGAATAAATCCTTTTGGTTTACAGAGTAGTACTCACAAAACATGGCCAGTTATTTTGGTAAATTATAAATTTCTACCATGGTTATGTATGAAGTGAAAATACATTATGTTGTCTCTACTTATATCTAGAAAAAAGCAACCCGGTAATGATATTGATGTATATTTGGCTCCATTGACCAAAGATTTGAAATTGATGTGGGATACAAGTGTTAAAAAATATGATGCTCATAGAAGTGAATAATTTAAATTGAGGTCCATGTTGTACAGAATGATAAATGAATTCCCTGCTTATGGAAATTTATCAAGATATAACATTAAAGGCATGTTAGGGTGTACTATTTGTGAAAAATTCATATAGTCAATTCAGTTGAAACATTCCTCAAAGACTGTGTTTTTAGGAAATCATAATTTTTTAACTTGACGATATAAATACCAATCCTGGATGACATAATTCGATGGGAATATCGAACAAGGTTCAACACTGTCTCCAACAATGGGTGATCAACTGTAAAAAAAGTAAAAAATATTGACATTGTGTTTGGTAAAACATTTTCATAAAACCTTAAAAAATCAGGTTGGAAGAATAGATCATTTTTTTTTGAATTATTGTATTGAAATTTTTTGTATGGAAGACATTTTCTTGATGTCATTCATGTAGAAAAATATATATTTAATAGTGTTATTGGCATATTAATAAATTTTCCTAGAAAAATAAAATAAAGAATCTAGGATAGGTTGGAATTAATTGAAATGGGGATAAGGTAAGGGTTGGCATTAGTGAAGGGTAAAATGTGGAGTTTTCTTACTCCAGTAGCTTACACTCTATCCAAATAGGAAAAATTTCAAATTTTCCTTTTTTTTATGAGTGTAAAATTTCCATAGGTGTATTCATAAAATATCAAGAATGTCGTGTTAATGAATAATTTGAAGTTATAAGGACTAAAATCACATGACTATCATGTTTTGATGCAATATTTAATTCCAATTGCTTTCCATTTCATTCTACCACAAAATGTACGACATACATTAACCGGACTCTGCCTCTTTTTCAAATCCATATATAGTAATGTTTTAGACCCAAAAAAGTTTCCCATCATGAGTAAGGAGATTTTAATCATATTATGTGAATTATAAATGTTCTTCCCACCATTATTATTTTATATAATGGTCTACCTAATGGTTTACTTGGTCAGAGAGGTTCAACTATGTGGTCCTATACATTATAGATGGATGTACCCAATTGAACAGTATATAAAGATTTTGAAAGGGTGTGTCAAGAATAAAAGTTGGATAAAAGGTTGTATTATAGAGCGATATATTGTTGAAAAAGATATTGAATTTTGTAATGATTACCTATCATATGTTGAAATCATCATTCTCCCAAAGTCTCATCAGAATGAATGCCTTATTAGAGAATAGATTTTTGGAATATATGTTGTTACAATTACCTTAATAGAGTGGGAGAAAGTAAATATTTATATATTACATAATAGTGAAGATTTTGATCCATGCATTGAATCCGACAAATAAATTCTTATATATTTGAATCCATCAAGGGATGAAATATGGATATCATGTATACATAATAAACAGTTTGTAGGATAGTTCAGAGATCAAATTTATAAGGATTTTTCTAAAAATATGAATTTAATTGCCAAACGACTTTAATGGCTAGCCAGAGGACCAAATGAAAACGTTATATCTTACACTGGGTTTTTAATCAATGGTTATATGTTCTATACAAAAGAACATGACGACTTTAGAATGATGAAAAATAGTGGTGTCACGCTTATGGCTGAAGTGATGCACATATCTGGTTCTAAGGATAGAAATACAATTTATGAAAATATGTCATATTTTGGAATTATCATATAGATATATGAGTTGTATTATAAAAAATTTCAAGTGCTTATTTTCCATTTAAAATGGGTTGACAATATCAATAGAGTGAAAGTTGATGAAATGGGATTTGTGAAGGTGAATTTTAGTGTAGAAGGAGGAAAAGACGAGACATTCATAATGGCACCACAAGCAATGAAAGTATTTTATGTCTCTTATCCAAAAAACAATAATTGGTCGATTTTTATACTAGAAAATAAAACAAATATTGATTCATATGTAAATTCAATCGAGGATGACCCTTTCACTAGGACATCATAATAAGTTCATGTAACGACCTGATCATTTATGAATAAAATTCCCTTTAATTTAATTTCATATGGATATGGAAAACACATGCACTCATTTTTTATTATTATTGGGTTTAAATGACCATTAAGTATAATTACCATTGATAACATAGTCGTTGAATAGTGATCACACAACTGATATAAATATAAGGTTTTTAAAAAAAATCCTTTTGACACAGAAAAAGGAGAGGATGGCCTCATCTAGTAGACTCAGGCTATAAGAAGCTCATTTATCAGAGCTCGGAAAGGAGGTAACATCATTGGGATTCACTCTTGACCAATCCCAAGACTATCTTTAACATGTTAATCTTGAACGGAATTTCCTACGAGAGAATTTCAAGTTAATAGATATTACCACTCGGGCGATGTTATCCAAGCCTCCCCAAGAGTATGTCACCATCGCACACCTTACCCTTAGGTCTTATGCGGGTGTTATAAGGGGTTATTTAAAAAGGTATTAGTTACTTATTTTATAATAAATTTTTATAAATAAAATTCTTATTCCACCAATTACTTTATGAGAATAGTCTTTCTTAAAAAAAGATGAATTTGATAAATTGACTCTTCAGGTAAAAATTATACTTTTCAAAAATATATACATTATTATATTAAAATAAGTTTTATATTAATAATATTATAAAAAAAATCTTATAAATGATGATTATATCAGTTCCTCATCTATAAATGATTAGGTAATCAGTTTAATAAGAGTTATATTTTTTATACGATAAAACATAAAGTAATTTTTTAAAGAATTTATTTAAAGAAAATAATGAAAATTTTAAATTATTAATATTTTAATAAAATATTATTATTAAAATACTTTTATGAATAATAAATGAGTTTATAATTTTTATGAAGTCAAGTGTAATTTTTATTAAGGTTTGAAAACTGTTTTTGTCAAAACCTGTGAATTTTCAATAAATGTCGGTTTTAATTTTAAAAGTGAAAATTTATATGTTTAGAAAATTATTTAGATAAAATGAATATTTTTTTAATCAGGATGTAAAAATTATCCCATGGTTAATTTTTCATAATTTTATGATATAGTGGAATTTTTGGGTAAAAATTAAATACTGTATAAATAAAATATGAGTTTTATGACATTATAATGACCCCAAATGATGTAATAAATACTATAATGGGTATTATAGGCCCAATATATGTTTTCCCATTAAAATAATGTGATTTTATATTTTTTTTAATTATTTTATAAATCCTTAGTGAATCCTCCATAATGTATAATATATTTTATGATTTTAAATTCATTTATTTAATAATGTGACTCACCTCCACATAAGAAAGGATAATATTTTAATATGTTAGAAAATTTTCCTCATAAAATAATTTTTTCCACTAATATTTGGTAAAAATCACGGGAAAAAACCATTGTAAGGTTTGTGGTTTTGGATATTTAATTATATAGATTTCAAAACCTAAGTTTGGGAAATATTAAAGAATTCCCCTCTAATTTCCTATATAAACCAACCCAAGATCCCACTTAACTTAAGTAAAAATCATTATATCACATAATTAATCTATTATACCCTCTATAGAATCCTTCCAAGGCACCCTAATATCTCAATAAGCCCCTCTTAAATCTTTTTAAGTCACACACTCAAGTATGGGTTTCCTTCCTTTCTCATTTTTATCCAAATTTCCTTATATTGTTAAACCCTTTTATTTTCAATTATAAATGATGGGGGATGTTTTCAAACCTCCCCCATAATACCCTTATTATGTTTTTATGATGGTATAACTCTTTATATCTCATTAATCTCTCCCATTTACACCTGTTACCATGCCAAAATTTCGTAAGAGTTATTCCATTTCTTCTCTTTCTTCAAGTTTCTTTATTATGTTACGCCTTCTATTTAAAAATTCCTTGTGTTGGTAAATGTATCCATATGACCCCCTTACTTTATATTTCATTCATATATTATTATATACCCATTTCTATCTCATCAACCATTTTTATTAATTTTATGTCACGACGTTGGGCTGCCGAAATTGCACCGTGATTTTCCATGCCAAAATCATCGTGTAGTGAATACCATGCCCATTTCTCTATCAATGGTATTAAACTTTATACACATATAATTATTGATTATATACGTTCATTTATGTATTCCAAATTAATTTATCATGGAATAAATGATGATTTTGAATGAATCCATGTTATTTGATCTATGTGGCACATTTAAGCATGAGATTGAAATGATTATAAAGGGTGCACCCTGATAGCGCTTCAATGCATTGGATAATGTTTTGTGTCATGATACACCATGTGAAATGAGGGTTTACTCATGATAATTAATTTGAAATGAGGGTTTACTCATGGTAATCCATGTGCAATGATCCTTGTCTCATGCTAATATCATGTTGTGTGTTGTTGCCACATTTCCATGTTATGATAATCATGCTATATCATGCCTTTATGTTCATGTTTATCTTATTCTCCATTTATATGCCTATTTCATAACATGTATTGTATTATTCATTTCATACCTTGTTTACTCCCTTAATGGTCTTTATAGCTCACCCCTTTCTTGTGTACATTCTTAGGTTATCCCATGTAGTGTTAAGTACAAAGGAATGTTATGGTCATGTAAAAGAAGCTTTCAATAAAGATATTGTATTTCATGTTTTAAGTTGTTATGTAATGTTCCTAATTTCCCAATAAACTATACCTATATTGATCCTTAGAGTTTTATTAATTGAAAGTTATATAATAAATCATGTTTAAATATGAAATAAATATCAGGGTTGTTATAGTTGGTATCAGAGGATAGGTTTAGTTATTTTTGGGATTAGGATTAGAAAACCCTAGTGAAAGCCTTAGGGATAAGACTAAGTATAATAAAAACATCCCAAAATTTTTGTGAGTATATATTCAGTTTTTTATCAAGAAAATACATCCCTATTTGGATACAAATAAGTAGAGGTGGTTCTGGAATAGATATATCTAGGGGTAAAACCTAAAAACACCACTTTGATCTAGACTCAAATGGGAACTGGTTCATAACAACAAGCCTTTCTACACTCTTTGTTAGACAC
Organism: Viscum album; assembly: GCA_963277665.1. Lineage (NCBI taxonomy): Eukaryota > Viridiplantae > Streptophyta > Magnoliopsida > Santalales > Viscaceae > Viscum > Viscum album. Next base: position 881,023,471 of record OY728143.1, on the reverse strand, counting down.
TCCTAGGGGATATGCTTCGGTAAATTCATAATCTTAGTATGAACCATTATAAATGAAATACAAAAAATTCCCCTAAGAATATATGTTAAGAAAAAAATCATGGATAACTTAAATCAAAACTTAGAAATTCATAAGTTAAGGAAATAAATTTAATTGATAAGTTATAACTTTTTGTCATTGGATTCCCCTTTATGAGTTTAATAGTTTAAAATACTTACCCCTAATTTTTTTTATTATATCCAATTACTGATAATAGGAGGACTCAGTCTAACAACCGATGTGAAGATCAATGTGATGACTATTCTAATGAGATTCCCAATCCAATGGGAGTGGGAATCACAAACTTTGTAACAATACTCTCTTAGTTAAATCAAGTTTTGAATAGAAACATGGGTCAATAGGAACATCCAACCCCCCCCCCCCCAAGAAAGAAAAAGTCACAATCGAGAGCTTCATGAGAAAAAGGCCTCCTACTTTCAATGGATCATCCAATCCCTCAATCAAAGAACAGTGGATCAACTCCATTGAGAAGATCTTATCCATCCTTAAATGTTTCAAACAAGAGAAGGTTCTTCTGGATGCTTATCATATGGAGGGTGAATCTAATAAATGGTGGAAATTGATAAAAAAATATGAAGCCTGATGAAGATATCGTGGCGTTAGAATGAAAGGATTTACAAAAAATGTTTTTCGATAAATATTTTCCTCGCACCCTCCGACTTAAGAAGGAAATGGAATTCCTTGACCTCAATAAAAAAGATGATGAATCCATTAGATCATATGAGGAAAACTTTACAAGGATTTCATGATATGCCTCCATCTTTTTTGTTATCCCCAAATGCAAGTTTGACCACTTCTTTTGTGGGCTAAAACCTAGCCTATGAAAATCCTTAGCGATCTGTGACTTCGATAGCTATGAGGAAATTATCTGATGTGCCCTCAAAGTTGAAATGGAGATTGGTTAATATCATGGGTATCATGGGGATGAGAAGTATAAGTTTACTTTAATTCTGGAAGTTTTATGGATAAATCCAATGGTGTTAATAAATTACTGCACCCCACTTGCCAAATGTGCAGAAATGAGAACCCTGAAAATTTCTTAAAGGGGAATAGAAAATGCTTTAGGTGTGGAAGATAAGGGAACCTAGACAAGGCTGACTTTTTGGTAGGCTAAAAGATAGCCTAAAGAAATCCCTAGTGATCTGTAACTTTGATAGCTATGAGGAATTTTTCTGATGTTCCCTTAAAGTTGAAATGGAGATTGGTGAATCTCAAGGGTATCATGGGGATAAGAAGAAGAAAGTGGACTTTAATTCTGGATGTTTGATGGATAAACCTAATGGTGCTAAGAAATTATAGAACCCCACTTTCCAAATGTGTGGAAAGAAGCACCCCAGAAATTTTTTGAAGGGGATGAGGAAATGCTTTAGGTGTGGAAGAGAAGGGAACCTAGCCAATAATTGCCGATAAGAAAAACCTGCTACTACAGTGGAGGAAAGGAATTCTCTGTTTGATCCTCAACGCATTGTTCATTACTACAACTGCAAGGAACCAAGGAAATTTGAGAACCAATTCCCTGATCCAAGGGTTTTTGGAGGCAACCAACAACCTCCAAGGTAGCAAGGGAGAGCTTTTTCCATCACAACCACCAAATATAATCCTGAAAACAAAGAGGTGAAAGGTACCCTAGATTTTTATTCAAGGATAGCGAACATAATTTTTTATTATGGTTCTACAAATTATTTTATATCCCAAAAGTTTAGTAGAAAAATCCAAACACCACCACAAATTATGGAAGTAGATATGTTAGTGAAAACAAAAAATGGAGCAATTATTTCATCCTATGAATATAACTCCTCCTCTGTCACAATTTGTGGACTGAACTTCTCAAAAAACCTCCTCATACACTCTCTGGTGGAATTTGATGAAATTCTTGGAATGGATTGGCTTTCCCTATATAGATCCAACATAAATTTCCATGAGAGGGAAATCACTCTCCATATGGTGGATCAACCGCCGATTCTATACAAGTGCAAGGAGTAGGATGTATATTATTTATCACCATCATATCAAGCATAGATATTACTACCCTATGAGAATGCGTATCTTGCTCAGATGATTGATTCTAAGGAAGAAACCATCCACAAAGACATGCCTATTGTGAGGGAATTCGCTGATGTGTTTCTTGATGAATTTCTTGGTCTTCCTCCTAGAAGATATGTTTAATTCTTGATTGATATCATACTTGGGGAATTTCCAATATCCAATACTCTATGTATATAATGGCTATTATGAAGCTTTAGGAGCTAAAGAAACAACTATAAGAGAATCTAGATAATGGGTTTATACACCCAAGTGCTTCACCATGGGGTGAACCAGTCCTCCTCATCAAGAATAAGGATGGATCAATGCACCTTTTCATTGATTATCATGACCTCAACAAAATCACGATAAAGAACAAGTATCCTTTTCCACGAATTGATGAATTTTCAATCAGCTATGTGGAGAACAATACTTCTCCAAGGTGGATTTTAGGTTAGGATATAATCAAGTAAGGTTGAAGAAGGAGGATATCCCCAAGATTAATTTTCATATAAGGTATGGGCACTATGAATTCATAGTAATTCCTTTAGGACTCACTAATGATCCAAAAATATTAATATACATAATGAATAGAGTATTTAGAGATTACCTCGACAAATTTGTGGAAATATTTATAGATGATATTATAATATACTTTAAAACCAAGGAGGATCATGAGTAGAATCTATGCACTATACTAGAGACCTTGCGAAAGGAGAATCTCTATACAAAGTACAAAAAGTGTGAGTTCTGGTTGAAGGAAGTCTCATTCTTGGAGAATATCATCACAAGTAATGGGATATCTGTGGATCCCTCTAAGAAAAATGCAATTGAGGGATGGCCTAGACCAACATCTTTGACAGATATATGTAGATTCTTTGGGTTATCTAGATATTATCACTGATTTGTGAGAAATTTCTCACATTTTTCAAACCCTATTACCAAGATAACTTATAAGGGAGTCAAGTTCGCTTGGAATGATGAATGTGAAGAGAGATTCAAGGATTTGAAAATAATTCTAATCACTGCACCCATTCTCACACTACCCATAAGTGGAAAACATTTTGTGGTATTCAGTGATGCTTAGAATAAGGGTTTGGGATATGTGTTGATGAAAAATGACAAATCATTTTCTATGCTTCAAGGAAATTAAAATTTCATGACCAGAACTATCCAACACATGATCTGGAGTTGGATGTAGTGATCGTCACTTTGAAAATTTGGCGACATTACCTCTTTGGGGAAAAGTGTGAAATATATACGGATCAAAAAAGCTTCAAGTATATATTCACATAGAAATAGTTGAATTTTCGCCAATAAAGATGTTTAGATCTGATCAAATATCCAAGGAAAGTGAATAAAGTGGAAGATTCTCTAATTAGAAAGGATCTGACAACTCTTTCATTGATGATAATTTAAAAGGATCCAATATTTTTAGATTTGATGAAGATGGACATGGGAATCATAAATAAGGGAACATTATAAATCCTTTCACAAATGATTTCTCACACATCTCTTTTGGAAAGGTTAAAGGATGATCAAAAGGATAATGTGGGAATTCAGAAGAAAGTGGAAGCTATCAAAAAGGGAAATCCTTAGAGTTCAATGTTAATGAAGAAGTAATTGTGATATTTGGGTCAAGACTATATGTTCCATCAAATCTAAAGTTAAATAAAGAACTTTTGGATGATGCACATAGTTTGAATTTCTCCAATCACCTAGGAAACACAAAGATGTATTGAGATCTCTAAGATCATTATTGGTGGGATAAAATGAATAAAGAGATCTGAGTATACATCAAAGTGCCTAGTATGTTAGCAAGTGAAGACTGAGAGGCAGAAGTCTAAGGGGACGATGTAACCATTACCCATACCAACATGGAAATGGGAAAACATCACCATGGAATTTGTCACTGAACTTCCAAAGACATCCAAAGGAAACAATGATATCTGGGTTATTGTGGATCATCTTATAAAGACTGATCACTTAATTATAATTCTAGAGGATTTCTCATTGGATCAACTAGCACATATATACATTATAGAAGTGGTAAGGATGCATGGAGTACCACTATTGATTGTATTATATTGAGATCCAAGATTCACCTCTAAGTTCTCGAAGAGTCTCTAACATGCTCTGAATACTGATTAGAACTCTAGTATGGCTTATCATCCTCAAACTGATGGACAAACTAAATGGAAAATATAGACACTTGAGGATATGTTGAGATCTTTCTCAATAGACTTTAAAGGCATATGGGACCAACATATTTCTTTGGTGGAGTTCTCTTACAACAACCATTTCCACTCAATCATCTAAATAGATCATTATGAATCCCTTTATGGGAAGATATGAAGAACACTAACATGTTGGGATGAAGTTGGGGAGAAAAAACTTCTAGGTCCAGAAATGGTCAAAGAAATGGTGGAGAAGGTTAAGACCATCTAGCTGCACATCAATGATACTCAGAGTCTACAAAATAGCTATGCTGACAATCATCGATGAGACCTAGATTGGAGATATGGTTTTCCTCCAAATATATACATGGAAGACAGTGATGAGATTTGAGAAGAAGTGAAAGCTTATTCCAAGGTACATCGGCCCTTTTGAGATCCTTGATTGTATTGGAGTAGTTGACTATTGACTAGCACTCCCAAAAAGCCTGTATCAAGTATATGTTGTATTACATGTATCACTCTTAAGGAAGTATATACCCTACCCATAACATATACTCAATACAGAGGTGGTACCATTGGATAATGAACTCTCTTATAAAGAGAAGTTGGTGAAGATATTAGATCATAGAGAAAATGTTCTACTAAATAAGATGATGAACCTTGTAAAGGTGTTGTGGAAAAACCACAAGTTTGAAGAAGCAACATGGGAACCATAGGAAGTGATGAGGCAGAGGTACCCTCATCTATTTTAGTGCAGGAAAAGTAAATTTCAAGGGAAAATTTTCTTAAGGGAGAAATTTTGTAATGACCCGATCATTTATGAATAAAATTCCATTTCTTTTAATGTATTATGGATATAGAAATTACATCCACTCTTTTTTTATTATTAGTGGGTTTAAATGACCATTAAGTATCATTACTATTGATAATATAGATGTTTTATAATGATCACACAACTAATATAAATATAAGGTTTTTCTAAAAAAATCCTTTGGACATTGAAAAAGGAGAGGATGGCCTCATCCAGTAGACTTGGGTCGTACGCAACTTATTTTTTAGAGCTCAGAAAGTAGGTTGCATCATTGTTCTTTTCTCTTGATGAAGACCAAGATGAACTTCAACACGTTAAGCTTGAATGGAATCACCTATGGGATAAGTTCGAGTTAATAGATATTACCACTCGAGAATGTTATCCGAGTTTCCCCAAGAGTATGTCACCATCGCACACCTTACCCTTAGGTTTTATGCGGGTGTTATAAGGGGTTATGTAACAAGGTATTAGTTACTTATTGTTAAATACCTTTTTATAAATAAAAATCATATTCCATCAATTCCTTTATGAGAATAGTATTTCTTAAAAAAATGATGAATTTAATAAATTGATTATTTGAGTAAAAATGGTACTTTTGAGAAATATATACATTATTATATTAAACTAAGGTTTTTATCAATAATATTATAAAAACAATTCTTATAAATGATGATTATATCATTTCCTTATTTGTAAATGATTAGGTTTTATGTTCATGTTTCTATTATAAAAAACAATTCTTATCAATAATATATACATTATTATATTAAACTAAGGTATTAGTTACTTATTGTGAAATACCTTTTTGTAAATGATTAGGTTTTTATGTCACACCATTGGGTAATGTTTATTATCATGATAAACCATGTTAAATGAGGGTTTAATTATTATAATTCATGTGAAATGAGGGTTTACTCATGTTAATCCATGTGTAATGATCCTTGGCTCATGCTAATATCATGTTGTATGTTGTTGCCACATTTCCATGTTATGATAATCATGATATATCATGCCTTTATGTTCATGTTTCTATTATGCTAAGTTGATATGAATATTGACTAAAATGTATTGTATTATTAATTTCATGCCTTTTTTACTCCCTTACAGGGCTTTATATCTCACCCCATTCTTGTGTACATCCTCAGGTTATCCCATACAGTGTTAAGTTTGAAGGAATGTTGTGGTCATGTAAAATAATATTTCAATAAATATGTTTTATTTCATGTTTTAAGTTATTATGTAATGTTACTAATTTCCCAACACACTAGACGTGTCGATCCTCTAAGTTGTATTAAGTGAAATTTTATGTAATAAATTATGTTTAAATATGAAATAAAGAGCAGGGTTGTTATTGTTCATGTCGGTCCCAATGTAGAAAATGTCTTATAAGTTAGAGGGGACCATAAAGAGGGGATTTGGATTCTAGAAAGAGGAAACATATCCTTAAAACCTTTAAGAAAATAAATAGAGTTCAATGAGAAGGTAAAATATTTTTTAATATATTATGTTTTTCCTTATAATATTATATGTTATCTACTACATTAACATAATCTAAATTAAATGCTTGACTACTCATGAAGACAATGTCTTCTGCACATGATGATGTTAACAATCCATTGGAAGAACAAACTATAATGAATGAAACCCTTTGTATAGATGCAAAGGTAATGTTATGATATGCTTTCTCTATTTTACCAAAATATTATATAATGGAACGTTGATTTAATTTTCATTATTCCTCACAGAGTTCTTTTATTTTAGAAGGTTTCTGTTCATGTGGCATGCCTTTGCAAGAAGAGAAATGATGTTGTATCTACTCAATTAGAGGTAATATTTATGTTTTCATAGTAAAGTCATTATCTATAGAATTAATGTATTATTTCTTATTTATGTTTAATTTATTTATTTCTAGTATTACTCAAATAATAATTGTTTTCTTATATAGGTGGATTCTTTTTTTTGAGTTAGGGTGCTCTGTACAACTTTCATTCTCCTTCTCCCTTAAAACCTTTTCACCCCTGTAGTGGTGAATTTATCACTTTATTTCAAGTTACATCCACTAACTTTGTAGGAAAAGCAACGATGCTTCCTATGCTCAATCACAGAGGTAATGTTGATGTTTTCACAGTAAAATAATTTTCTATATAATTAATGTATCATTTCATATGTATGTTTAATTTATTTATTTTTAGTATTACTCACATAATAATTATTTTCTTATATAGGTGGATTATTTTGTTTGAGTTTAGGTGCTCTATCCAATTTCATGCTCCTTGTCCCTTAAAACCTTTTCACCCTTGCAGTGGTGCATTTATAACTTTCTTTAAAGTTACCTCCACTGCATTTGTAGGAAGAGAAACGATGCTTCCTCTAATTAATTAAAGAGGTAATATTGTTGTTTTCATGGTAAAATCATTGTCCATAGAATTAATGTATTGTTTTATATGTATGTTTAATTTATTTATTTTTAGTAATACTCACATAATATTTCTTTTCTTATATAACTGGATTCTTTTGTTTGAGTTTGGGTGCTTTGTCCATATTTCATGATCCTTCTCCCTTAAAACCTTTTCACCCCTACAATGGTGCATTTATCACTTTCTTTCAATTTACCTCTACCTTTGTAGAAATAGAAATGACGTTATCTTTACTCAATCACAGAGGTAATCTTAATTTTTTCATAGTAAAATCATTGTACATATAATTAATGTATTATTTCATATGTATGTTTAATTTATTTCATTTTAGTATTAATAATATAATAATTGTGTTCTTATATTGGTGGATTATTTTGTTTGAGTTTCAGTGCTCTGTCCATCTTTCATCCCTTTCTAAACCAAAACTTCTACAAACTTCTTCTCTCACAAAACCTTTCAATCTAGTAGTGTTGAAATTTATCACTTTCTTTAAAGTTTCCTCAACTAATCAATCATAGATTTAATATTTATATTTTCACTATAAAATTATTTTCCATAGAATTAATGTATTATTTCATATTTATGTTTAATTTATTTATTTTTAGTATTACTCATAATAATTGGTTTCTTATACAAGTGGATTTTTTTTGAGTTGAGGTGGTTTGTTTGAAACTACCCATGGAATGTTGGTAGTTTGAAAAACAAAGTCAATGGAAATCATGGTAACATTGACAATTAGGATTTTTTTAATGTATGTAATTATTTTTATTTATGTAATTATATAAACCAATGTTTTAAATGTCTATAACATAGTGTTTTTTTCTGGTATTTGTGTTGTAAATTTAATTTTATTCAAATTCTGTATTGGGACTTGTTTTTGTTGATATCTGATGCATTTCTGGTGCTGCAGTATGATGTTACAACACACTAGAGTGGTTTTTTAGTGTTTTGTAACAACATACTATAGTATGGACCTTTATCTGTGCTTTTATAAGCACTGATAAAGGGTTCCTTTAGTAGTTCTAAATTAAATCACTAATAAATGTCCCCTTTATCATTGTTTTTTTAGTGCAGATAAAAGTCTCAAGAATTTAACATCACTCACGTTGTCAGTGTTTTTCTAGCACTGATAAAGGCTATTTCTAGCACTGTTAAAGGCATGTTTTGTAGTAGTGAGTCTTTATTAGTATAATCATAATAAAAAGAATTATTAAAAAATATACCACTTTTATTAACTTCAGTTGGTGGAATCTCTCCATTTGCTATAAGATTATTCTTCATCTTCCTTGCCTTCCTTTTCTTCCCATTCCTCTAAGTCTTGGTAGAAATCTCTGAATTCGTATTCTTAGGAGTAACTCCATTTTTCTCTATATAAGGTATCTCAATTATTTTCTAAAATATTCACTTAAAAATGAATCATTTTGATCTTTAGAGGGAACCTTTTCTCTGATACCACTTGTAGAGCCCCATACCCGATTGACCATTGAAGGGTGGGGGTGAATCAATGATTTATTTTTATGAATTATTTTATTTTGAATTCAAACTATTAAACTTGTTAAGGTTATAGATCCACTCTATGATATCTCACAGTCTCACCTTGTATGAAGAAATGATAAGTGGGAGCACAAAACATATTATTTAAGAGGTTTGAATAAAAGGATTACTCCTTTCCATGTTGGTTATACCCCCTAATATGGATTCTCAAATATAATATTTTTATTAATTACAATGGTCAGTACAGAATCACATTATATCTTAACTCCAAAATCCATATAGGTTGATATTTATACTTCATCACATATTGTTACCATAATCCACACTAGCCTACTCTAGAGTCCCACTAGAGTATTCTTTTACTCCAGACTCTAACCAATAGACTTCACTTTCTTCCAAATCCAATTGAAAGTCTTCTCTTCTCCTAGCTCCAAATAAGATACTTATAACTTTCTTCAAGGATTGATCCACTATAGGATGGTCTCTTTATCTTCTTCCATGAGTTTGTTGGATCTGAATTACTTTTATACACTTCAAGTACATTTGAAAATTACTTGTATTTATCAAATAGTTCTAATTACCAATGTACGTTAAATTTCCCCAGTGCAAAAATTCTTAGGAAATTATTTCTTATGTCTAAAGTTCCAACCTCACTTATATATGTATGATTAGTGTACATAAATTCTTTAGTATTATTTTATACAATAATAATACTTTCACAATATAAAATTTTTCTCTTCTTGAATTATCAACCCGATTAGATCATATGAACCTCATGCATAAAATGGATGGTGCATGACATGTAAAACCATAGAAAATTCAATTTTTTTATTTATTATTTTATATGATATATTAATATTCTCTCTTGAGTATTTTAATAGGTGTTTTATTCACATAATGTATGCAATAGTGCATGCACTTTCTTCTCTTTGTACCTTTCATTGTCCTTCATGCACAACCAGTATATGAACACATTATCTTTGTGAAAAACCTTCATGAAAGTTATGATCAAGTATATGGGTTCCTCTATTATCTTTTGAAAAAAATAGTGAGGTTATATAATATCTCGAGATGTCTCAAAACATTCTTGTAAACCAATGAGGTTATGCGTAAGGGTGTCACAAAATCCCTAATGGCTTCGTAGAACCAATTATTTATGAATCACTTAGAGTGTTATTGGCACAATTTTAATGCTCATGATGTTTCTCCTCTCCCTCACACAATAATAATCTTCATAATATCTTTTTCCCTTCATGTATTGGAAATTTGCGGAGATACTCTGTTTCATGAGTGCTATCAAAAATAGGGAATGGTAGAAACTTCATCTTGATGAAGGTATTGATATTTATATACCTAGAGAACCACATTCAATCCATTTTTCAGGCCATGTCAGGTATCCAAAAATTAATCCCTATTTAGGATATTTTAAATCTCTGAGGATCTTGACATATCACAAATTTTAGAACATGGGTTTCTATCTAAAATATACACTGAGAACAATGGTGTATTCATGATGCATTTATCACATATCATGTGCATGTGATGACATTCATTTAATCCTATTTTATAATCTCAGACTCATATATAAATATAGATGCATGAAAAACCTTCATTTACATTTGACCAAATGATCAACCTTTAAAATAACCACATTCATGCATGACAAATATTTCATGCATAATGAATTTTCTTATTCTTCTCGAGATCTTGATCATGAAATAGTTTCAATCTCAACATGATCATGGTAGCCTCAAAATGTAGAAATTAAATTAATAGTTCTCTAATGAAGGTCAAGGATGAAGATGATGGAATATATCAATCGGATAGATCTGATAAGATGGATCATATGGCTCCTAAAATGTCTATATGTTTTAAAGTAAGATGAACAATAGTTGCATTATCTTTGTCCCACATAAAACTCACAAGAGTTTGGTTTCTTCTTTATAATCGATCACATTCCCACTTCACCATTAATCCTACAACATGGTAGACACCCAGAACACTTCACACACATATATGGGGTGGGCCAACATGCTCACCCCTCATGCGCCCCACCATGCGCACCCTGAGGGCACTATGAACCCATTGTACTACTTAACCATGTGGGAACTCACCCATGCACTCCCTGATGGCACTTTTAATCTTCTCTTCCTCCATTTGAGCTACTGTGGGATATCTCTCCCACATGGTAGAGGTCTCCTCCCACATATGTGGGAATGAGAAGGACCATTGTATCATGTTTTCGGCCACATTTTTGGGTAAGGAAAATTAGAAATAATACTTAGAAAAATATAAGTATATGATTTATGAAACTGAGCCTTTCAAAAATTCTTCATAAAAAATAAACATTATTTTTCCTGGATATTTCATCTTCCATTCATTTTTGTAAAAAACATGTCATCTTTATTGATACATGTATTAGAACTTAAGATAGGTTTAAAAATAATAACAATTGGGAGCTAATTTTTTTTAAATCCTTCTTAAATCACCAATTTCATACATTATTGATAATAAATTCAATTCAATCTCCATTAGTCACAACATACCCAATAAAAAAAATAACTAAGATCAACTTTTATTACAGACATTTATTTGCTTGATTCAGGTGCCAAAGAGTGGAAAAGTTGGAATAAAACAAGGAAAATACTTAAATATCTAGAGTATAATAAAATATATATAGTTTATGAAGGATATATTATAATATTCCTTCAATGAAAAATATAATCAATCCTATAAAAATAAGATTGTAAAATAAATTGTTGCCACCTTGGTAACTTTGAAATTATAACCCCTTTAAATAGTAAACTTTAATTGAAACTTTAATAATAAAAAATAAATATATATTCATTTTAAATATATTATAGTGGTATTATATACAACGCATAAAATTAAATTTGTTCATAATACAAAATATGTCTCATTTGAGTGGAAATTGAGATAAAATCCCTTACCTCATGTTTCCCCTTAGTTGAACATGATTTAAACTACTATATAATGGTTTTAAACATGTTATTAATTTAAAATATAAATTTATTCATATTTATAATTTAAAATATGATCCTTTTATAACATATTATCACTCTTTTTTTAACAATCTTTCATTATTACCATTATTTCAAGTGTTAACTACATTATTTTCTCATGCACGATTTATCAAAAAAGTTCCAAATCTTGTGCATAGGATATAGTTTCATTATATTCAAAATTACATTAATTATATAAATATAATATTTATTCTTTATATGCATTTTTATAATCATTCATGGAATTTGTACATGGGAAATGAATCACATCGCTTCATGGAGATGGTAGGTCGTACGTACGCATGAGAAACTTTATCATTTTTTTTAATGAGTAAAAGGGTAAGGAAGTAGATGATAAATTAAATTTAAAGAATTATTAATGTTTCATAAGTATTTTATATGTTCATTATTTCCATCATTATGACTATTCATGTGAGGCGGTGATGGAAAACAAATTACATCAATTCGTGAGGTGGTAATCCATTGTACACGCGAGCGATGATTTTGTTTCGAATTTGATAGAGAAGGAGATAGATAAATATTATTCCATTAACATAATAACATCTCAGTATATGGTAGTTAATTATGTTATTATATTTTAATTTTTTGGACATAATTTAAGGTGGTAAAAGAAGAAGTAAAAAAGAAATATCTTAGTGAAGATGGTTACCTTCTCTTAGATAAACATCCTTTGTATCTCTTCATAAGGACCATAGGGTCGAAATTTTTAGAATATAAATACCTATATAAAATGAATAATAATTTTTGAGAGATATTTTTTTATGTTTTGGACAAGATACATTTCTCAAAAAGTGTGAAGAATTGATGGGAGGAGGGTCCCTTTTATAAATGAGGTGGGTGGAATACTTGTAATTCTTCAAAGTTTTAAAATATTATTAAGTAAATTTCTTGGAAAAATGGATCCAAAATGAATCATATTATAAGGTTATAAGTGTAAGTTTTAAATAAAATCAACCAATGATGTTTAATTAAGTGTTTATTTCATTTTAACCCTTATCTTTTTAGATTTACCCTCGGTAAACCTATTTCAACCTTAATTGTGGTAACCAAATTTTACTATTCATTATGACCAAAAAGTAATTTGACCTTATTAAATAATTATTATTATTATGATTCCAAATATGGAATCTATTTTATCAAATTCAATTTACATAAGTGGAATAATTTAATTTAAAAACAAACCTGCAAACTGTGATAAAAAATGGGATTTCAAGAAATACATTTTTCAAGCATAAGATGATCTTAAATTAAATCTATAAATCATTCATTATTATAGGATATTAAAATTAATTGAACATAAAAACATTATTCACTTAAAAATAGTTTTCTAAAAGGAAAAATATACCTTTTACCTCTAAATAATCTTTTCTTTATTTATAAATAATTGATAATAAATACATGGTTAATTATAAATATTATAACACATTATTATAAATAAAAGAATTAATATTTAAATACTTCATTTTTAATTATTCCTAAAATCTAATTTCAATAGGAAAATCTAAAAAAATCATTCAAGGCTTATTTTGACATAGTAAGTTAAAAATTGATATTAATATTATAAATTAGATTTTTTATACCATGAAATATTAAAATTTTAATTGTATTATAGTATTATTAAAATAAAATTTTCAATTACTGTAATTATATCTCAATTTTTACATTCTTTTCTCTTTTAATAATTTGTCCTTGAAAATTTTATGGATGTTAATTTCTAAAAAATGAGGGTGGATCTTCTTCATAACATAATCAGGTTCTCATGTTTCTTCCTCTATTTTATAATTTCTAAAAATTACCTTCACCTTTTGATTTGTTTTATTCCTAAACACTTTTTCTCAAGTGTCGAGAATCTGGATAGGTTCTTCTCAATAAGATATACTAGGTTCAAAATCTATTTCTTCATAGGTGATTACATGCATTGGGTATGGATTATACTTCCTTAACAATGAGATATGGAACACATCATGTAATTTATAGAGGCTATATGTAATTTCCAAATGGTAATCCATAGATCCAATTATTTCAAAAATTTCAAAAGGTTTTATTTACCTGGGACTCAGTTTTCCTTTCTTACTGAACTATATAACACCTTTCCATGGAGATAATTTCAAGAAAATATGATCTCCTTCTTGATATTCCAAACAATTCATTTGATTATTGACATAACTATTTTTCATAATTTGAGATGATTTAATATGATTATAAATATTATTTTCCTTTTTCATTATCTCCTCAACAAGTTCTGGGCCTACAAGCTTCCTCTCACCAACTTTATCCCAATAAGTTGGAGTACGACATCTCTTACCATATAATGTTTTATACGATTCCAATTGAATATTTTATTGAAATATATTATTGTAGGAAAACTATACCAAATTTAATTAACAACCCAACATACCTTTAAATTCAAGTGATAATGACCTCACCATGTATTCTAATGTTTTAATAGTCCTTTCAAACTGTCTATCAATTTGAGGATAATAGGCGGTGCTCAAATGAAGCTCGGTATCAAGAGATTTCTGAATACTTTTCCAAAATCTCGATGTAAATCATGAATTATTATAAAAAATAATTAAAATAGGTGTGACATGAAGTATTAAAACTTCATTAATATAGATTTCTTCAAGGTGATCAAGCAGTAAATCTTCACTTGTAGTGAGTAAATGTGTAGATTTGGTAAGAGAATCAATAATAACCCATATTGTATCATTCTTTCTAGAAGTATTTTTTGATCCAATGACAAATAATATAGTAATGCTATAAAATTTTCATATAGGAATAGTTATAGTTTGAATTAATCCTCAGGTTGTTTTCTTTCATCCTTAACTTGATGAAAAACCATGTATCATGATATATAATCAACAATTTACTCCTTCATATTATCCCACCAAAAATGTTCCTTGAAATCCCTTTATATCTTGGTGCTACCAGGTTACATAAAGACATTATATTAATGAGAACAATCTAATAATTACCTTTTCATATTAAGTATATTTGGAACACATATCCTCTTTCCCAATTCTAGGATACCATCTTCATATACGAAGTCTTCAAATTTCCCATCATTCACAGTTTTAATTTTCTTTTGAAAAATTTCATCTTCAGGATAAGAAATTTTTATCTATTATAATAACTATGGTTTGAAAATAATTTGAAAAAGGTGTGATTTTTCCCTTATTTAATAATTACTATATCTGTATTCACTAAATATTTGAACATAAGATCCTTTTCGATCCTCATTTTGGTCAAGACTTCATGATCTTTCTTGCTCAATTCATCTTCTACCTTATTTTCTTTTACTAGGTGCCAGTGTATTGAGAAATCATAATACTTGAGTTGCTTGAGCCATCACCTTTTCCTCATGTTTATCTATTTCCATGAAAATATGTATTTTAGGAACTTATAATATTTATATATATCACATATTTTTCCATGGAGATAATGTCTTCATATATTCAAAGAAAAGATTAAAAATTTCAAATCAAGATAATGAGTTGGATAGTTTTATTCGTGATTATTTAACTTCGTTGATGCATAGGCAATAACATTATCATTATGTATAAGGAAATAATCTATTCTCTTATCTGTTACATTACTTTATAACACAAATCCATCATTTCCTAATGGTATAGTCAAAATCAGAGCATTGAACAATCTCTTATTCAATTCTTCAAAACATTCTTCACATTCCTTTGTCTATGTGAACTTAAACCCTTTATGTGTAAACTTAGTTAATGGTTTAGCCAATCGGGATTTTTTTTTGAACAAATCAAAAATAGTAGCCTATTAAATCAATGAAACTATGCACCTCAGTTATATTCATTAGTGTATTCCATTCATTAACTATATTTTTATTTACAGGATCAACCGAGATTTCATCCTTTAAGAGAATATAGACAAGAAAAGAAACTTTATAAAGTTTGAATTCATGATCACTAAATTTCCCATATAACTATTTTTCTATAAGAGTCTCTAGAATGATATGTAAATAATTCTCATGGTCCTCATATATTTTATAGTATACCAATATATCATTAATAAATACCATAAAAAATATCAATATATTCTTTGAACACCCTATTCATTAGATCCATAAAAATAGAGGGTGCATTAGTCAATCCAAATGGAATTATTTTAAACTCATAATGTCCATAACTCATAAAAAAATTTGTATTTGGAACATATTTCTTATTTACTCATAATTTATGATACCAAAAATGAAGGTAAATTTTTGAAAAATATTAATATCTATGGAGTTGATTGAACAAGTCATCAATGTGAGGTATATGATAATTTATCTTTATATTAATTACATTGATTTTCCCTATAATCGATGCATAACCTCATAGATCCATCTTTCTTCTTAACAAAAAGAATAGGGGATACCAAAGGTAAAACAATAGAAAATATAAATCCATTATCACAAAAACTCATGCATTTGTTTCTTTAACTCCACTAATTCCACATTTTCCATTCTATAGGGATTATTTGATATAGGCCTTGAATCGAGGATTAAATCAATGAAAAATTTAACTTCACATTTAGGTGGATGTTTAGGAAATTACTTAGTAAATAAACTAATGTATTCATGTATAATATATACATAATCAATTTTAATATTACCTTTTTCATCTATAGACTGTTTCTACTCTTCTTCCCTAAGAATCTCATTTAGGATAGCTACTGAAGGTGGTTCTATACATGGCCTAGATGATGAAGTCTCCCCTCTAAAGACAAGGAATTCTATATCTTCATCATGAATCATAATTTTCTTCTCTTGAAAATAAATTTTTTAATTATATTTTTAAATCCAATACATACCAAGGATTATATCCAAATCAACTATAGTTATAATAATAAATTATTTAAATAGGTCATGCTTATATGTCATAATGAGAGATATCTAGTGGATCCTTATTATGGTGAAATTTCCACTATGATTTTTGTCTGAAAACACCATTATTAATGTTCTAGGGAAATATCTAATTTTATTAGAAAACATAGAACATATAAGAGTGTGAAGATATAAAATCAAATAAAGCATTAGCGAAATTTGAGACTATTATTAAAGTACCAACCACCAGATCTTTAGGAACTTCAACCTCAACTATAGTGATCGCATAAGATTAGCCTTATCCCTTTATCCTCTTCTATGGAAATTTCCCTTAAATATGGGGACTTTGGTTTGGATAATACCCCATTTATTTATAGTTTAAGTAATGGATAATAGTGGTCTCTTTCTTCCCCCTACATTAATTTTATGGATGAACCTTATCTTCACACTTGTAATAAACTTACATTCCCTTCAATCATTTTACAAGATGTTTTTCCACAATTTCTACATGATGGAAATTTATTAGTTATCTTCTTATTCTTTGAAATGTTCCCTTTTTCTTAGTGTTCATTTGACCTTTTCTTTTCTTGATTTCTATTAAATATATATGATCTAGAAAATTCATTCTCTATTTTTATAGCACATAATACCATTTCATCATATTATAAAAAAGTTTTACAAACTAATTCCCATCAGAGGCTTGGATTAATCCCTTCAAAGAAATGGTCAATCTTGTTCTCTGGATTATGTATGTAATACTTAGCATCTATGGATATAATTGTAAAGGTATCCTCATACTCTAAAACACTTTCTTCTTCCTTTTTATTTAATCTGAGAAACTTTGTCTTTATTTTATTTCATTTCTCATGAGGAAAATATTTATCGAATAATGTTACTTTAAAATCTCTCCACTCAAAATGTTCTATTTATTCTTACTCCCTAGTATCCTAGATCAACGACCACCATTTATCAAAATAAAATTTAATAAAATATACCACCAATATAACATTTTCCCATTCATCTCATCTGAATTCTATAAATATCTTTTCAAGGGACTTAATCCATTACTCATCAACTGCTAGATTAGTAGTTCTCCTAAAATATAGAGGCTTTGATCATATGAAACAATCTAATATAAATGTATCATGTTATGGAATATCATGTTTCCTCATATGTGTGAGGTTATTATTCATAACCTGGGTCATCTACTCTAATATAGACATGATTTTTTGGCTCCAACACTAGTTGTATTAGGTTGCTCAGCCGGGAAATCTCTACACTGACCATGAGTATTGATACCATTATTTATTTCAGTCTCCATTTATAAAAAGTGGAATATACTAAATTAGATTATAAAATTATGAATTTAAAATCATAATATATAATTCTAAATTTGGTGTAATACCTAACATAAATTGAAAATTTATGCATTGTTAATCTTAGAGTCATAAAATTGGTTTCTTTGGGAATATCTTCAAATCATAAAATATTTTCAAATATTTCATAATTTTTTATAAATAAAATGTGAATTAACCAGATAATATCCCTTATTAGTGTCAAAATAGGAGTGTAGTAAGGGCCCATTCATCGTGCACCAGAATGATGTTTGAGATATACTCGACCAACCCTTTTCAGAGTTATTTTCCCTAGATTCATCTATACTAAAACCATGTTTACTTGTAGTATCCAAACAAAAGTTTATTTCTAGGAAAACCACATAATATATACCTTAAAAAAATTCATGATATTATCCTATAATTAGACATATCCTCAAAGATTTTCAGAGGGTTATGTTCCCAAATATATGTTTTCCAAAATCTAGTTCTCAAGGTTTCTACTAAACTTCCACTGATAAAAACTATAACAAACACAACTCTAGTAACCCAGAGTCAGTGTATACTTTATTAAATTAGAATAAGATACAATAAATATCATCCTAAAAGACTGATCGGTTTAACATTCTTGAAGAACTAGATAGAAACATACTTACCATATTACATTGGAAATAAAATATAAAAACATAGGAAAAATAAATATTTTACATCCTTGAACTCATTCAAAGATTCCTTCTTCATATCCTATGGAAAGAAAATAAAATAAGGTTGAGATAAAATTCTCATTAAGGGTTATGTATTGTGGAATATATCATGACTAAATAAGGAATAAAAAATATGGAAAGGTGGATAACTGAAAACACTTTCTATTTAATCAATAACTTGTGCATGAAATGAATCCATGAATAATATCAATGCAATAATCTCACAGATAATAATAATTGAATTTCCAAAGAATGAAATGCATAATTTTGGACATCATTATTTCATACATCATGATATATTTACCACCATGTCCTTGCACTAAGGTAGTTTAAACAAAGGTTAGGTATGCACAAAAAACCCATTTAATAAGGCTATCTAACTAGTCTATCTCATAAGACCCATTGATACATTGAGGGGATATATAATTTCAGGTCTCACCATTCACTGCAAGTCCAATGCATTCCTCTTATATTGAATAATCAAATTAGTTCATAAAAAATATTCCTTATTAACAAATATCTATATTGAGTAAAGGATATGAAATATCAAGATTTTCCCAGTCAATCAAATAACTTCCATAGTAAAAAAATCATATATATAATGGTATATGGTTTAGAAAATAAGTATATACATGATAAAAAGAATAATTATATTTAAGATAAATATAACTTCTAATGAAAATTGATCACAATAAAGTGAATGTCTCGAGAGAAAGTTAATGAACACACAATTTATAAGAGGTAAAAGATGACTATTTATTCATCATAAATATAGGTTTTGTAATAAATTAATTTTTTTATAATAAAATAAAATGAAATATAAACATTAAAATAAGTTTTAATTAAAGATATTTATTTTTAAATCCATTGAAAACATGTATAATAAGTTAAATATCATAAAACAATTATGGAAATGGTAAATTCCGTTAATGTTGTATATGTTAAAAAGAAACATTCCTTTTGAATTTTTGTAAATAAAGTGAAAGATGAAACTTATAAAGAAAATAAAAAAAATATTCCTTTAAAACCTTGAAGAAATTAAATAATAAATTAAATTGTTCTTAATAAATAATTTGAGTAAATACAAAGGACTTTTGTAAAACAATTTTGAAAAATATGAACATGGAAGAAAAATAAACCCAATCAAAAAGAGAAATAAGATCAACTTTTATTTTAAAAATTAATTTGATTGACTCAATTTAAATAAAGAATAAATTTTGGAATAAAACATGGAAAGTCTTTAAATATCCATATGATAATTAAATACATGGATATTATAAAGGATATATTATAATATTTCTTCAATGAAAAATATAATTAATCCTTGAAAAATGAGATTGTAAAATAAATTATTATCTACTTGATAAATTTTAAATTTTAATACCTTGAAGTATTAAACTTAAATTGAAACTTTCATAATCATTAATAAATATATATTCATGTTAAATACAGCAATGGGAAAATATATATACCATATAAAAGTAAATATGTGTATAATACCAAATATGTCTCAATAGAGTGAAGATTGAGATAAAATCCCTTACCTTATGATTCCATTTAGTTTAACGTACTTTAAAATCATGTATAAAGGTTTTAAACATGTTATTAATTTATAATATAACTATATTAATATTTATAATATCATATATGATTCTATTATAACATCTTATTACTCCCCAATGAATATACCGAAGGCTTTTCTTTATTTTATTATGGATAATCCCCCTTTAAGGGTTGAAGGGGAACTCATATATGACCCATAGGCATAAGGCACAAGGCCCGACATGACTTGCAATACATGCACCGAAGGCCCAGAGGCATACCATGCCTAATATATGATCCATAGGCCCAACCCACTAGAAATAACCCTCCCCAACTTCTGCATAATTGATCGCCTAGCTCTATACCTTGCATTGCTGATCAGCTAGCATTGCCCCGTATAAAGTTACATGGTGCCTAGTCCCGATGGCGGTTTCCATACCCTCTCATTCTTCCAATCAGGTTAGCTCTGCTTCTGGTCACTGTTATTCTTGTTGCTTTGATCCTCTTCTGGGACCTGTTCTGTGTAAATTGGGATACTCCATGGTCTCAATAGGATGAAGGCCCTGTGGCCTGAAGGCCTTTTTGATGGACCAAAGGCCCTTGAGACCCGTAGGCCCAAGCCGGTGGCCCAAAGGCCCAAATCAGGTGAATAGTTCTGGTTGCTACAGTACCGAACAGTAACTACTACAGTACTACTACAGTACCCTATAAATTCTCCACCATATTTTGAACCTGGGTCTCTTGGATTCCAAGCAGGAGCCCTTACTACTTGGGTACGGTCTCATTGGATATAACATCTTATTACTTGTTTGTTAATATTCTTTTATTATTACCATTGTTTTAGGTGTTAACTACTTTGTTTTCTCATGCATGTTTTGTCATAGAAGATCCAATTCTTATACATAAGATACATTTTCATCATCTAAAAAGTTATATTAATGTTATAAATATCATATTTATTCATTAGATATATTTTTATAATCATTCATGATATTTGTACATGGAAAATGAATTGCATCGCTTCGTGGAGAAGGCAAGTCGTGCATACGCACGAACGAAATTATCATTTTTTAATGGGTAAAAGGGTAAGGAATTAGATGGTATATTAAATTTAAAAAATAAATATTATTTTATTATTATCATATATATTCATTATTTCTATCATTATAATTATCCATGTGAGGCAGTGATGGAAACAAATTACATTGATTCGTGAAACAGGTGTATGTCGTACACATGAGCAATAATTTTGTTTACCATTTGATGTAAAATGAGATGGGTAAATTTTATTACATAAAAATAATATTATCTCAGTATTTGTTATATATTTTTGTTATTATATTGTAATTTTTAGGACATAGTTGAAGGTGGTAAAATAATAATAAAAAACTAGTTTGATTAAGATGATTACCTTCTCTTAGATAAACCTCTTTTGGATCTCTTATTAAAGACCCTAGGGTTGGTCTTTTGGGAATACTAGTACCTATATAACATTTATAAGGATGTAGGTTAGATATTTTTTTATTTTTTGGTTGATTTAAATGGCTCAAAATATGCAAATAATTGAGAGGAGGAGGTTCCCTTTTATAATTGAGGTGAGTGACACACTTGTAATTTTTCAAAGTTTTGAAATATTATTAAGTCACTTACTTGGAAAAATGGCTCCAAAAAGGATCATATTATTATTTTATAAGGTTAAGTTATAAATAAAACCAACCAATTAGTTTCATGTACGTATTTAGTTCATTTTAACCCTTATCTTTTTAGATTTACCCCCGATAAACATATTTGAACCTTAATTGTGGTAACCATTTTTTACTATTTGTACTATTCATTATAACCAAAAAATAATTTTAACTTACTAAATAATATTATTTATACTGATTTTAAATATGGAAATCATTTTATCAAATTCAATTCACAGAATTAGAATAATTTAATTTAAAAATAAACCCATAAAACATGACGAAAAATAGTTTTTCAAGAAATGCATTTTTCAAGCATAAGATGATATTACATTAACTATTTGACTAATAATCATAATTATATAGATTTAAATTATTATATTTATATATATGATCTATAAAATTCATTTGAATAATTAATTATTTTAATTTATTTTAATTAATTAAAAAGGAAAAATATTATGCACTTAAAAATAGTTTTCTAAAAAATACCCCTTTTACTTCTAAATGATATTTTCTTTATTTATAAAACATTTATAATAAATAAAAATTTAATTATTCATATTATAACACATTATTATAAATAAAATTATAAATATTTAAATACTACATTTTTAATTATTAATAAAATCTAATTTCTATGGGAAAATTTTAAAAATTCATTCTAGTTTTATTTTGACCTAGTAAGTTCAAAATTGATATTCATCCCATAAAATTAAAATTTTTATCCCATTAAATATTAAAATTTTCATTGTATTTTAGTTTTATTAAAATAAAATTTTTACTTACTATAATTTAATCTTGGGTATTATACAACAACTTGTGCACTTATGATTATTATGTGGTAACCCTCACCTTTAGGGATGCCTATAAAAGTGATAAATCATTACTTAAGGAATTTGAGTGTTTTTTATATGACCTTATTTCATTTATATTTGATAAATTATGAGATAATAATGTACTTTTCTTTATGATGTTGTCTTATATCTATTTCATGGGGTTTTGGAGTTTTTTCTCACATGTTTGTATTCTCATTATATTTGTGTGAGTTATGTCCTATTGTTCGTTGTGTGAATTTTGATATTATCATTTTCTTGGGGATAAGAAATATTTTAAGTGTGGAGGATTGAGGTTTTTTATGGATACATTGGGATTGTAATTATCATGAATTTATTTCAAGATTCAACCGATTTTTTTTCCTAAACGTCAATTTTTTTTATAACCCACCATCCCATGGCCTCAGAGATCAATTTAACCTAATGTGTAGTCCTCAAAATTAGTGTGTTATTTTGATTTACACTAGTAGAGATGTAAAATTCATGGAAATAATTTGATAATCATTCATGTGTGTGATAATTGAGCATATATTTGATCATAAATTTCCTTGAGCGATGAGAGTGATAGAAAGGTAGGTCACATGATGCATGAGTGTGGGTGCTTGTTTTGAAAAGAATGTGAGTGGAAGGGATTTTTTTTGGAAATTGGGGTTTTAAACAAATAAAGATATTTTTTGGATAAAAATATTGAATTTTTTTGAACTTGTGATTATGTTGTTTTGGTTTCATAAAGGGTGTATTTGTGTGTTTTTTTCTAATTGTTTTTACCAAGAGTGTTAAAGTTTAAGTGTCAGGGATTCAAATCATATTTATTTTTCTAAATTTTTATAATTTTTTACTTATTTTAACGATTTTTGTTGTTTCTAGTTTATTTTTACAGTTTCATAGTGTTTTAAGTTAAATTTGTAGTTTTTAGTTAACAATATATTAATATTAGTTAGTTAGTTATTATTATTAGTTTATATTAATTTTATATATTATTATTATATATATTTAACACTATATATTATTATTAATATTAGTAATATAAATATTAATAGTATTAATAATATTATTATTAATATATTATATTAACATTTGGTAGTATCATTATTATTATACTATTATTATGTGTATAATTATAACTTTTTCTAATTTTATTTAATTTTATGTATTTTATTAGTATATATAATTACATATATGTGTATATATATATATTTAATTATAACTAATAATTATATTCGTATGTATAATCATCATCATCATCACCATCATTATCATTAATAGTTATATTTTCAAAAAAAATTGAATTTTGAATTGTGTTTTACATTTTTGCCTATAGCCCGAGCCATCCGCCTCGAAGCTAGTAAGGGTGTATTTTTTTATATACATTTTTTTTAAAAAAAATATTAAAATAATACTAGGTTAAAATTATTTTTAAAACTAATACAGAAAGGCGACGTTGGCCTTGTTGTCTTTGGGTTTTAGTCTAATGGTGGTAAGGCCAATGTCGCCTTTTCCCAAATTAAAATAAAAATAAAAAATAAAAATATATATGTTTGTATATTGGATATATATATATATATTGTTTTTATTCTCTTTTGTTTATATACATATATATATATATAAATAATTTTTTAATAATACAATTATTATTAGTAATTAATTTTTTATATTATTAATATAATTAAGATTTAAAAAAATATTGTTAAGTACTTTATTAGTTATGTTAATTAATTATATTATTTAAATCATTATTAAGACTTATTATTTTAATTATTATAAATATTTAATGATATAATTTATATATATTAATAATTTAATTATTAACATTTAATTATAATAACATAATTAATAATACTTCATAGTAATTTAATTAATAATATAAGACTTAATAAGAATTATTTCCATGCATATTTGAAAGTGAAAATGTTATATTTTTAAGAAATAAATTTTGTGACATGTAAATTAGATTTTTTTTAATTATATTTATGATTTTTTTTTCAATTATGTTTTATATGATGAGTTAGTTTGTCAAATTACATTTAGATTATATTTAAATTTTATAATTTATACGCTTTCAAAGTCACCTACATGAAGCATAACAATGTTTCAAGTAGGTGGATTTGAAAGTCTATAAATAATAAAGTATAAATATAGTATAAATTAAATTTTAAACACTTATTGAATATATAAAAAATAATTGAAAATTACAAGCATTTCATAAAAACAAAAAATGAAAAATAGTTTTAGTTGCACAAAATATTGTTGTTTTAAAACATTACATTTGTATTAATAATTTTTTTACATTCCTTTCATTTTAAATTATTTTTTATATGTTTATTCAATGTTCTAAATTTCATTTAGATTTTAATTATACTATAATTTATGTGCATTTATTTTATAATTTGTAAATATTATGTTTTTAATCAATAATGTTTGTTTCATGTAAATTATTTTTGATTTATTATAATGATAAAATTATTTTTATTTTTAACAAATTTTTAGATGTTTAGGCTATGTTTTAAGTTTTAATTAAATTGTTTTTATAGTTTATATTTTATAATCTTGTAAATATACCTACTTTAAATTTAATAAGTTTCCCTATGTTTCATTTAGTCAACTTTGAAATATTATAAAAGTTAAACTATAAGTAAAATATATATTAAAATTAAAAAATAGGTTAAAAGTGTAAAAAATGGTTGATAATAAAAAAAATTTCATCAATTTAATAGGTATATAATAATATTAAGGATAGAATACATTATTTCTTCAAATAATTTAAGTCAATAGAAAACATATAAATGAATGATTACATTCACTATCTATGACGAGGTATCATCACACATGATGGTGTTCGAATGGGATTCTCGTATTGAGATTATCGACCACTGTGTTGGGGTGGAGTATGATGGCTTAAAAGAGGGATTTTCCTAGGGCACTAGAACCTCAGATATTTGATGCTTTTCATGTGACTCATTAGGAGGAGGAGGCATCTGGATGTCATCATGTGCACCTGATCCTTCTCCCATTGAGTAAGTAGAAGGACCTTCTATCATCTTCTGGGGGAATGATAAGGATCATGAAGGGTCAGGAACGAAAGGTAGAGTCATGAGAAATGACCCATGATGCAAGATCATATCTGTTGTACCTAGAGAAAATGGTGGATATACTAAAAACACAAATGGATCTCATGCCTCCTAATTCACATATAATCAACTAAGGATGGAATGCTAGAGGTATGGCCTCTACTTGTGGAAGAGGTGGGGCCTCACATGAAGCATGATGTAGTCTACGTCATCGTTGTCATGGATGCTCAACATCAATAGCTATTAGAGGAGGTTCTTGAGTAGGAACCCCCTCTCCTTAGGCAAGAACAACATCTCCCTAAGGTGGATGATCAAAGATATAATCGTATAGAACATGATATCCTGGAATGATTCCCTATGTTGTATCATGATACACTACTTGGCTAAAAACCCTCCCCTCCTCTAGATCAGACATGTGGATAATATGTTATAGTTGAATATGCTATAAAGAGATTCAAACTGAATTAAAAATAAGTACGAAAAAAAAACTAATAGAAATTTATTAACTTACCAAATTCCGAATCCCTCTACCATGTGGAGTAAGATACAATATAGATTTTATTCTATACCATGGATCATACTCAAGTTTCTCTACTAGAGGGAATCACATTATACACCTACCCTCAATATGAAACAATTCTCTTATTTATCAGAGGTCCAGATACTCTTCATGTTATTGGAACCCCTCCCTGTAATCTTCAAAAATGAAGCATTGTTGAATGTCTAGGTGGAAAGGGAACATACTGAACAAATCCAAACTGACACATGATTCTATGAGGCTGGTTCCAATCAAAAATATAAAAGTGAATGAGAAGCACTACATCATGTACATTGTGAATCCCATTAGTGTAGTATATGTGCACCTGTTCTAATAGAGCCCAATATGGAATCCATGTAATCTGAAATGACATGTGACATTTATTAAAATAAGTTTCTACTAAAAAAATATATAATATAATGAAATTTATTAGTCAAGGAAAGACTGTATATTCTTACATCGGTGAGTACTAGACTATAAAACATGAGATCATATGCACCCAAGTTTTTTATCAGCATCCTAACAAAGTGGTGTGCCTGAATCCACCTATAACATAAAATATTGAAAGTGATAAATAATTAGAAATTAAATTTAATAACTCATAGTAGCATCAGAAAATAATAAATATGAATAATCACACTTGTATCCATGTGGAGTGTAAAATAACATATCTATATGAAGCTCCTAACTAGAAAAAATATGGGTAATGGGAGGGATTCACTCTCATTCCCACATCTGAATAAGGATGAAACATCCCCCAAGATTAGTACGATCAGATCAGCATGTTGTGCATAGTACTCTATAAGTATATAACAAGAACGAAAATCTCTATCTGTATCACCCAACTTGATAAAATTACTCCATTATCCTTTGATAAATCATGTGGGTACGCATACTAGAGCGATCAGTGCACATTTTTCCTCTAATGAGCCACAAGATATTTGCACAGGCATGACTCATTCCAGTCTACTCGTCATTGTTAGTGGGTAACTGTTCATAGTGCATCTCAAGCCAACTCATAGATATTAACCCACAATCTATAACATCTTCATAACCCACAATTCCAACACTTATAAATCATTGTACATGATTATGCTAATGTCCATGGGTGGTTCCTATAACTATATCCCCCTAGATAGAAAGACAGATTAGATTTGACACATACTTAAGGTTGATGGTCATCTATCCCAATGAAAAGTGGAATGTGTGTGTATTAGGTCTCCATATCATGGTGAGGGTATCAAGGAGGTAATTATCAATGAGTGTATAATTAGATATAATAATGGAATAGAATACATCATGGTGTAGGTATGGTATAATTTTAGTTGGAGGCAGAATGTGAGGATAATGGTGTGCTCTACACACACTGATCCGTCAAACCTCACAACCCGCTAGCATGTTACATGAAACATGCCTATAATTCTCAATGATTGTGTAAATATGAACCTTTTATTTTTAGACATTATGAATAGTAACTTCAGTAATTATTTTATTTACCATGGTTAAAGGGTAAATCTGGTAAATAAGGGTAAAAAATAATATTATAATAATAAAAAACTATCCTAACACATGTCATAATACTATTGGATGAGATATGTACAACCATGGGCATCCTTGGGTAGATTTTGGGATCCCATGGAGCCACTTTGATGTGAAAATGCCATTTTATAATAAATAATTTAAAGTAAAGAAAAATAAAACAAAAACATGTATTTTTTATTAAAACAATTTTTATATGGGGTTATATAAGTGATCTATTTGATTATAAATATTAATTAGAAATATAATAATATTTTCTACATCATGGTATTTTATTTATAATTTTTAAACATCAAATAAATAAATATATTTATGACACAATGATGATGTAGTGATTACCTTATTAATGATTGATTTAAATAAATGAGATTATAAATATTAAAATAAATTTATTTTAAAAAATTTTATGCCATAAACGAGTTTTATTGATGATTATGACTTGTTATAGTTGAGCCAATAAAGTTTTTTTGAAATTATAAAGTTGTTATGGATTTTTAAAAAATTCATGATATGAATAGTATAAAAATTGACATAAATGAGTTTTTAAAACAAATACTATTTTATTAAAAAATATAATAGTCCTAAAAATATAAAATTTTGAAAAATTACTTAGATAATGTTGAAAATTTCATTAATGAACCACTTGAGGTTCGATTTGCATTTTATAGTAACTATATTAACCATATAGTATGAATATACAAGAAGACATCGTAAGAGTTAAATTAGTTAACTAAGGGTTAAAGCTAAAAGATAAGGTTAAATTTGTGACCTTGACTTGTCTAAAACCTATTGGTTGAGAGTTTTTTGACCCAACAGAATCTTATATTTGAAATAAATTACTTTGGGACCTTTTGAAACCGAAAATCATTTTATAATAAAATAATACTTTCAAACTTTCCTAAAGTGGCCCTCCTCTCTCTTATTATAAAAGGGAATCACCCCTACCCATTTAATCAAACATATCAAGCCCCTTGTATCATCCAAAATCTACCCAAATAATCTTAAAACATCCCTATATTATTCTTAGAATTCTCACCTTAGGCATAAGGCAATTCAAGAAAGTCTTTTGGCTCAAATCAAAGGGAGTTACACATTTTAAGAGGTAGCATCTTCTCTAAAGTTCCTTTCTGTTATTTCACTTATTCACTCCCTATTATATTATAATTATTTTATTACATAACAACACCAGTATCTTCAATATACTAGGATTTAATTATGATAAGTATCCTAACTACACTTACACACACCTCCATCTAATGGATATGAACATACTATTTCTGTGGACGACAAACTACCGCCTCACGAAATGATGATTGTTAAATTTTCCCCTACCACCTATCATGGTGGCCATTATGATGGAACTATATTTATATATTTATATATGATATATATATTATATTTATATTGTATCTATGATTCTATTTTTTTATTTAAATCATGCCTTTATGCTTTCCATAATGTGTAAATACAATAATTTCATTTGAGGAAGTGCGGACAACCACCCCCTCAAAGTGATATGACTTGTTCAGGCCATGCATGGAACATATAAAGGATGGTGTTAATGAACTTATGTAACATATATAAAATATTATATTATAATGTAATTATAGTATACCTATTTATAATTTATTTTTCATTCCTTTAAATTTTAAAAGGAAATAAAAGTAGCGTTCATGCGTATGTATGACTTACCGTCTCCATGAATGGTGCATTTCATTTATTATCTCCAAAGGTTATGTACTATTATTAATAAATATATATACTGGATATATATGATATTTAAATCATGAATATCATTCTGTAGATAATGTACTTTTGACCACATGGACAATTTGTAATTATAACAAGTTCATTTTTGACTCAAGTACTGAATATTGACAAAATGAATGATATTAACTTAAATAATTATGTAATGTTTATAACGAGGTAATAAGTGATATAAAAGGAATAATAAACTTTAAAAAGGTTATAAATCAAGTATAAATTAACTTAAGTTTATTATTCAGAAAGAAAAAGGAACATATGTGATGATTCAGACTTAAGGTAAGGGACTTCGTCTCAATATCCTTTAATTGAGGCATATTTTGATTTATACACGAAATTATTTTATATGGTTTATAAACCCATTTTAATTTTAATTTCATTCAAATGGAATATTTTTATATTTCTTTTTAACGTATGTGGTGACAACGACCTTTCCTCCACCATGAGCAGTATTTGATATTTGGATTCCTTAACAAGTCATAATGTTTTTAAAAAGGAAAATAATTACCAAATACCCTTTTCATGTATTTTGGCATTGAAAATGGTTTAGATAAAGTATTTATTATGTCAATATCTTGAAATCTTATATTGTGATTTTAATATTGAAATGTTATTTTTCCTTTATGCTTGTTTTATGTGTTATGATTATGTTATGGTTCTTGGGAATTGTTTATGTATAAAGGTGGTTCTGGGATAAACCTAGGGAGGGTGAGCCCGAGATATCTCTCCAATGAATTGGGTAACATTATAGAGGTAAATGTTAATGTTTCTCCTAAGAGATTTAGGGAATATATTGTGATGGGTATTCCAAACGTAACTCCCTATGTAGCTGTGAAATCTAAAATGTAAGTATGCTATGGATGCCAAAAGTTACCATTATGATTTATGATTTCTATGTGTTATTCATAAATCTTATGATTTCATGAGTTATGTTAAATAGATTATGTTTTATGATTGAAAAGTATGATTTTATTGATTTGTATATATTTATGGACTAATGTTTTCTTTCCTTATTTTATAACCCTTACTGAGCTTTTTATGCTCATTCCAAGTTTTTGAAATGTTTTTCACAGGGTATAAGGAAGGGTAAGAGAAAGGAAGAATTCAAGAAGATTTTATCAATAAAATAATTCTTTTTTTATTTTAAAGTGTTTTATTTTTGTGAAAAAACTTGGATAGAGAAGAAGTGTATACTATGTAATTTTTGAGATGTAATGTAACAGTTATGTCCGAATTCTCTAAAACTCTAAAAATAAAAATATCCCCAATGTTTAATTCTTGGATTAACTCAAGATTATGTTATATTTAAGGATGGGGACTTATAATTTTCATCTTTTTAAATCTCCATGTTCTAAGGTGACTGGTTTTTCCTCTATTATTGTTGGAATAGAGTTATGTTTTTAAAGGGATTTTAATTTAAAAATATATTTGTGAACACATAGGTTATATAAGTTATACCCACCTTATGTATTGAAGATTTATTTCATATCTATCATGTATACCAATAGGTTATATCCCAAATATTTTACTTTGTCATTTATGTATGATTTCTCATATGATGGTATATTTCATGGTTATTTGATCACATTCTTTCTTTATGATGTATCCATGGATAGTTTGATTATG
Organism: Viscum album; assembly: GCA_963277665.1. Taxonomy (NCBI): domain Eukaryota; kingdom Viridiplantae; phylum Streptophyta; class Magnoliopsida; order Santalales; family Viscaceae; genus Viscum; species Viscum album. The sequence continues at coordinate 880,991,976 of OY728143.1, read as the reverse complement.
CTTTCATGTCATCTCACATTTACTTTTCATATTACTTGTAATGTGAATATAAAAGGATTATTATATAAAACCAAATTATGGTTTAAAAAATGGTTTTATCATGTGAAAAATATTTTTAAAGGGAAGGACATTATGTAGAAGAAAGTTTTATTTATTAAAATGATGTAACATCTTGGAATGTTTATCTTTTTTGTGATTTATGTAAATGGTTGTATAATTTATCAAATATTTATTATTTTAAATTTAAAGTAATTTAAAATGTCACAATATTCTAAAAAATGAAGGATTTTATATTAACACCATGTAATTGATAATATTAAAAGTTAACATTGGAGGCAATACATCATTATGGATGAGAGTGTGAAGTCAATCTAGCAATTTTAGGGAATTATTTCCTGTAATGAAATTCTTGATGACATATATTGCATATAAAATGTTTCCTTTATTCTTAAGGCTAGTCCATATCATTCTGTATTCTATTGGACTTTAGTCTCCCTTGTTGTCGCAACTAATTGATGTTAGGTATCAATATCAGATAATCTTCGAGCATTGGAAAATATCAAAACTCCCCAATAGGAATCCATGATATAGCATAGTAGTTAGCAATGAAATCTAACTAGTAAAATGGATCAACATATGCTTCCCATGATATGTTCTTAGAGGCACATGTTATAATGGTGTGTGTGCATAGAAACCACAATACTTGGAAGATTCCACATCGACAATTCCTCTCTTCCTATAATACAACCAAGATTCGACTGTTGCTACCTGTGATGGGGTCTATACACTCTTTCACTTCAAATCAAGAGTCTTATTTGTGGAAAAGTTTCACTCTATAAGCATAATATTCTTCAATGTTCTTTTCAATATCTCATTGAAAGTATCATATGTACCTTATCCCCTACTGAATCCCATCCTCATTATGTTTTTATCTTTTAACTAAGTACTTAACACAATGAAAAAAATTATTCTGAACTAGTCTAGTTATAGGTAACTTGTGAATCCCCTTTAAGACTCCATTGATTCACTCCACAATGTTTATGTTCATGTGTCTTTACCCCTGTCATATATCAATTTTCATTTTTCTTTTGGAATCCACATCATATAATCATACACTCCTTGATTTTTCCTATGAATTTATTTTAATCGTTGTTCAAACCTTCATTGATACGACTCATATTCTACACAGAAGTGATTATATTACACATAAATTAATTTTATCATTATGTTGAAATAATAAAAAATAAGAAAGAGATTATATATCAAGAATCATGATTGTCTTCTTTATAGGTTCATCATGGAATTTTTTTCGCATGTTTCTAGAAATGTGTCTGATATAGTACCAATGATGTGCATCTAAGGTTCTCTATGTAATAAGAACTACATTTATTACCTCATTGATTTCCCAATGATGAGCAGATATCAAATAAACAACCTGAATGTGGGTGAAATGGTTATTAATACATGCTAAAAACCATCTCCATGCTTCCTAATTTTCATTCACCACAATGTAAAATACAAGTGGAAGAGATGAATGGTTTCTATATTAGGTTGTCACAATCAACAATACCCCCATGTATTTTCCATATAGAAACATCCCATCAATTTTTAAGAAATGTTTATAGAAAGTAAATGCGTAAATACATGGAAGGAATGACCATAAAAAGAAATGAATTTTGACATGAGATAGATCAAGTAGGTTATCTTGAGACACATGCTCATTCATATCGAAATGGAAAACAACTTGGTTTTTTTGTCTCATTATGGATAGAAATTATGGAAACACCCAATATGATTCATCCCAATCACCATAGACCTTACAATTACATTCTGTTTCTCCATCCATGCCTTTGTATAATAAATCTTATAACCAAAATTTTGTTGTATCCTCTCCTGCACAAGGTCTACAGGAACATATTGGTGGTCTTGATCATCACAATAATAATATATGACACAAATTCATAATCCAATGATGTATGATCTTGTGTCAGGTTTGGATGAATGAAAGTATGATCTACCTCAATATTAGAAATTCTCCAACCTCCAAATGTAATGTCATGAATCGCCCTCAAGTAGAATCTACAATCATCCCCATATTTATCACACCATATGATTTATTTTTATGGATTAATTCTTGAACCAAATATCTACAGTTTCACTCAATATGAAATCTTTTCAGTGTGTTTTTAAGTACATATTTACTTGTAAAATCTCTTCCAACATATAACTTTTTATCTATATCACTAAATATATCCTTTACAACTCTAGAAAACTCAGTTGTAGGTGTGATAAAATTCTAATAAAATTCAGGAAAACCAGTCATTTATTCTAACCAATATGGAAATAGTGGTGGATGATTTATTGTGCATTAAGGATTCTATAAAACTACTGTATTTTTAGAAACTTCCACCCAAAATTTTGTAGATTCCTCTTCCTCATCACTGTTGTCTCTATTTATTCCATCATTATAAACTTCCTCATCATAAAAATGATTTTTATTTATATCTGGGATATCAATTATGTTGTCTTATTCTACATCATAGGCAATGAATTCATTTTATTAGGATGGAACTTCTTCCACCACTCTTATATGTATATGTATTCATAAAAGTGGAAGTTGCTATTTTATACTAGAAACCTCAACATATAACTCCACCATGGGACCATATGATCGCTGGGAAAATAAAGTTATTACTTGGACCCAATCCTCATCAGAAACTAATGGAAAATATAGATTCTATAGAGTTTCTGAGAATTGAAAATGTATATAGATAATAGACTAGATCTCTTGATCAAGTCCCAGATTTAAACAACCATAAATTCTTTCTTGAAGTTCTATTTGGGTTACACAATTATTTGTCCTAACCATTATTGCTAGTTTTGTAATATAAGAAGCTAATTTCTTAGTTTGAATAACCTCCATGTATTAGTAGACACAGGAAAATATGATTGCCTATATAAAAGATGTTTTTTGATCAAGATTATAATAGTGTAATTAATATTAACAATGAGGAATAATCATGTATCATTTACCACACAATATTTAATTTAATAAAATTTTATAATGTCTTCTAATATCCTAAAATATGACACTAATGTTTTGTAATACAATTTTTAATCTTCCTAAAGGCATGTTAAATAGTTTTTAAAGAGAATTTGAATCATCTAAAGCATATCCCTCAGGAGTATAAAACAAATAGTGTGGAAAGGCCTATTGTCATGCACTAAGTGACGATCAAGTCTAGATCAATCACCCTTTTTGATGTTGTTACCCCAAGGTATCCCTATGATAGAACCACGTCCACTTGTAGTATCTCGATACAGATTTCACTTCTTAGATAACCACACAATATTTACTTTGTCAAAATTTTAGAACATCTTCTTATATCCTAAAATATGAAAGTATTTTTTCTTAGTAAAATTTTTAATCTTCCTAAAGGTATGTTAAGTATTTTATAAAGAGAATGTGAATTGTATAAAGCATATATCCTAGGAGTGTAAAACCAGGTGTGGAGAAAGGCTAGTTGTCATGTGTGAGGTGATGATCAAGTCCATATCAATCACCATTTTCAGTTTTGTTACCCCTAGGTACCTCTGTCCTAGAGCCACATCCACTTGTAGTATTCATAATAGGATTTCATTTCTTAGATAACCATATAATCTTTATATTTTCAAATTTTTTGAACATCTTCTTATATCCTGAAATATTTCACTATTATTTTACAATACAATTTTTAATCTTTATAATGTATGTTTAATGGATTATAAATATAATGTTAATCATCTAAAACATATCCATTTAGAGTATCAAACCAGTTGTACGACAAGGTATAAATCATCTAAATCATGTAAGTAAAAAATCAGGTGTGATGTTAAACCTCTTTGTCGTGCAGTTAGGCATTTTTGATAACCCTATTTGATCATATTCTAATTCTATATTAATTCAAAGTTAATCAATAGATAATAATTAGTTAATAATAAGTTAATCCTTATTTAATCATTACTAAGTTATTAGTTAAGTATTCATTAATTAATAGTTCTTAAGTTAGTTTAAATTTAAATAATAATTAATCATTAATCAATCATAAGTTAAGCCTTACTTAATCCTAAGTTAAGTATTACTTATTCCTAAGTTAATCATTACTTATTCCTAAGTTAATCATTCCTTAATAATTCGTTAATGAATTTTTAATCACTAGTTAATAATTCATTAAGCATTAATTAATTAATAGTTCTTAAGTAGTTAGTTTAAAGTTACTTAATAGTTAATCATTAACTAATTATTGTTTAATAATTACTTTATCATTAATTATTGCTAAGATATTCATTCCTTAATCATTGAATAATCATTCCTTAATCGATGATTAATAATTATTTAATCATTCTTTAATCTTTCGTTAATCAGTGGTTAATCATTCATTATGAATTAGTTAATCCTAAGTTAACCACACCTTAATCATTCATTAAACACTCATTATCCATTACTTAAATAATAGTTATTAAGTAGTTTCTTTGAAGTTAATTATTAGTTCATTACTATTTAATCATTATTTAAGTAGTTAGCTTATAGTTGATTAATAGTTAACCATTGCTTAATTATTGGTTAATAATTACTTATTCATTAATTAATCCTATGTTAATCATTTCTTAATAATTTATTAATCATTCTTTAATAACACATTAATCATTATTTTACCATTTTTAATCATTCACTAATCCTTAGTTAATCATTATGTAATAATTTTTTAAGCATTATCTAATCATAAATTAATCATGCCTTAATCATTTATGAATCACTCATTAATCATTACTTAATTAATAGATATTAAGTAGTTACTTTATAGTTAATTATTAGTTAATTAATAGTTAATCATTATGTAATTATTAGTTAATCATTATTTAATCATTAGTTAATAATTTTTTATTCATTAGTTAATTATTAGCTAATAATTAGTCAAACATTAGTTTATCCTAACTTAATTATTCCTTACTCATTCTTTAATCTCTCATTAATCATTACTTCATTAATAGTTAAGTACTTTATAGTTAGTTATTTGTTAATTATTTTTAATCATTATTTAATTATTATTTAATCATTATTTAATCATTAATTAATCATTACTTGATCCTAAGTTAGTCTTAAGTTAATCCTAGGTTATTCATTATCTATTCATTCTTTAATCCTAAGTTATTTATTAGTTAATCATTACTTAATCATTACTTTAGCATTAATTAATCATTGATTATTTAATATCTATTTATTATTAAATTATTATTTCACTAATATTTATTCATCATCTAGTTAATATCAATTCCTAATTATGTCACTAATATTTAAAAACTACTAAGTTATACTATATAATAATATTATTATAATAATAAATCAATTACTAAGACTAATTATAAATTCTTTACCCAAAAGTCATAAATAAATAATAATATTTTATTTACTAATATTAACTATTATTTATAAACTATATCTAACTAAATAATTAAATTAAATATTTAAAACTAACTCAAAATTAAACAACTAAATAAATAAATAACTTTAAAATAAATAAGAAAAAATACCTCTAAATGATGCTTCACAAAATTTGACACTCCTTTTTGGTCACAAAAAATGTTGCTCCCAAGGGATAAAATATTGGGAAACTTTTAGATAGAGAGGGAGTGGAATTAGAGAGAGGGGTGGAATTGAGTGAGTAGAATTGGGAGGGGTGGGTTCCTATTTATAGGGGGTTGGGAAAAAGGCGGAATCTACTTTTCATCCATTCTATATTAGTTTTAAAAAAATCCATCCTATGGGGGGTTTAATAAATATTTTTTTCAAAAAATGTAGGAAAAAACTCAACTAGGATCTTCAGTGGAAGCCACATATTATCCATGGGTCAAATCACCATCACAAGATCTTTATCAACTAGAGAGGGTACGCTCATCATCTAATATCCAAGGATGCCTCCTCCATGCTAGGTTTGTATTGAACTAGGTGGAACCCATATGCATGTGCACTAAACTATGTCACTAAACTTATCCACCATCATTCTATGCCTTCCCAATGTAACAATTTGTGCCTTCCTGGTCCATTAGTTTGCTATATCTGGGGTTTGGAGGTGTTTAGGGGAGGTTCCAAGAGTTTTCCTTAGAGGCTGGAGCTGCAGTAGAGTTTATACAGTAAATACACATCGTGTAAATGTATTATATGATGTGTAATGGTGTTTCATGAATTTTGTAGCTAGGTTGTTCAAAAATTGTACATGAGTAAGGGTTTTCCCATGAAAAGGGCACACATTTTGTAAGTGGGACTCAAGATATGTAATAAATTGAGTGTAAAAATCCTTTGAGGTGATGTGTTTTTTGGTGTAAATTTAAACTTGACATTTATACACTATGTAGGGATTACATGATGTGTAAATTTCCTATGCAACACATATTTAAAGGAATAAACTATTGGGTTATTTCTAAAACCATATCGCTGGTGCTCCCTTCTCTCATTCCATGCGATATAGAGGCTCCCTCTTCAAGAGTTTAGGATTCCTTTTGATGGGGTTTGATTATTGGATTCCCTTCTCTGATCTGTGGTGAGTTCTCCTCCCATTAACATTTGTTTCCTTCTATTATTATTCAGGGTTTGGCTATGATGGTGCATTTTTGTTTGGGTTGTGTGTTTAGGATGCATTTTAATGACCCTTTGGTATGGTATAGGTTGATCTATGGTTTCCCATGGTGCGATTGTGGTTGGTGGGAATTTATTCTTCACCTTACGATGTGAAACAAGTTGGAAATATTTTTTGAGGTAGGTAATCCCTAATTTATCTTTTTTTTGTATCACGCAGGAGGGGTTTTCTCATGTTTATCTATGGGAGATGGTTGTGTTGTCTTAATCAAAGATAAATAATTGGTTAAATTGAAATTAAAGGGTATAGGTGTAAGAACATGATATTTTTTTTAAGGTAAAAATCCTTTTATTTTTTTTATAACCCTTTCATTTAGACCTAATATAGATTCCCAATGACTTCATGGAAGTTCTGAGGGTGTCTGTGGCTTGTTTGGATCCCAAAACCCAAATTTTGGAGAAAAATATCTAAGCTGCATGGTTAGTAAAAATCATGCGACCCAAGATGCATGGTTTGGTGGAACTTTGTGAGGTGGTCCAAGCCTCTATCTAGAGACACACAGTTTAAGAAACCATACATCAGGGGGCACACGCCCATGCGAGAGCACCTTTAATTTTTAGAATAGCCATATCCCACGGTTTGTGCATGGTTAGTCAAACCATGTTAATGAACCATGTGAGGTTCCCCTTAAAGCAGGGAAGGGTACATAGTTTTGAAAAATATGCATCCAAACCACGTGACCCATGTATTTTGGGTAAAATGACTATTTTTACCTTAAATCTAATTTAACTCTCCACCATCTATTATTTTCATACAGGGAGCTCTTTCTCCTCTCCTTAAAGCTCCCAAATCTTTCAATCTAGGTTCTTTGATATCTTGATCATCTAGACTCTAATTAGATCAATGTTTATATCATTTGAACCTTGCAAGTAAGTTCTTAAATCATATTTCACCTTTATTTGTTTCTCTTCTCCTCGATAGATTGATCAATGTGCAGGCTCATATGAAATATTTTCATGGATTTGATCCATTAGTCAAATTTATTCTGATTCAAGACAAACTAAAGGTTGATACTAGATGAGGGGAGTTTTATGAGCATGAGGTAGGTGGTCTAGTAATTATCCCTCAATCCTTGATATTTTATATTATGTATTGTTATGTTACATGTCAGTTTCACCATGAATTTCCTTAAATTGCATCATCTTTGAATTGGTTGACTTGTTAGAACCTAGATCACATCGAGATCAACTACCTCAGAAGGATCCATCCCTTTGGGAAATTATAATGAATTGAATGTGAGTGGTATGACCACGTCACCCTTACTAAATGGAACAATGGTCAATCCCTTGTTGAAATTAAATGATAATGAATTATAGATTATTCCTTGGATCGTTTTAAAGCCAATGGATACTCATGTTGATATGGAATAATTTAGTGTCATAGAAAGTCTAGTGCCCTTAGAAATTATAATGAATTGAATGTGAGTGGTACGACCACATCACCCTTACTAAATGGAATAATGGTCACTCCCTTGTTGAAATTAAATGATAATGAATTATAGATTATTCCTTGGATCATCTTAAAGCCAATGGATACTCATCTCAAATGATGTGTGGTTATTACGACCTCCTTTAATTATGGTAATTGGAAATGATGACCCTTATTCATGATAAATAATAAATGTTCATGGCATCCCTTCTCCTTTATATCAAATGGGAATGAAGACCCTTTATAATTATACTAAATGGGAATGGTGGTCCTTTATAATGAAATATGTAAATGGAGACACTTTATAATGAAATATCGGCATGAAGACCCTTTATAATGAAATTTGTGCATGGAGACCCTTTATAAATATGATACGGGCATGAAATCTCTATACTGGTGACACTGGCCATGGAATCCCCTATTCTATGATACTAGGCATGGCATCCCATACTATTGTGATACTGGTCATGGAGTCCCTATTATTTGATATTGGTAATGACATCCCTATTTTGTGATAATGGGCATGGATTCCCCTTTACTAATGTGATACAGGTCATGGTGTCCCTTATAAATGTGATATAGGGAATTAAATCCCTTGTTACTCATTCAAAGATATTCCAGCATAGGCCGAAGCAGGTAGTGTCAGCTAGATTTACTTTAGGAACCCGATCCAACCCATTTATAGTTGTTATTCGTGATTTACATTATTATATCTACACACTTCCATATTTTATACATGATTGAATACTTATATATGTTGTTGGTGGCATCCTACTGAGTTTATCTCACACCCTATCTAGGTCACCGATGGTACCTGAGTAGATTATATGCTTGTAGGTGTAGATAAGGGGAAACATCATCTTACATATGCATGACTTTCTAGAATGTCTTGGGATGGATCTTTGGTGGTAGATAACCAGGCTGAGGCTTAGGATTCTTGGATAGACTTTTGGAATTTTTGTACCTTTTATATATCATTTAAAGCATGTGTTTCATGATGCCTTGTATCTAGGTTTCCCTATTTTGTAAGCACATGACATTATCATCCATTTTATATGATTTTTTTTACTATTTTTTATTACTATTCAGTGCTTGGTTACTAATGTCTATTTCCACTGTGCCATATGTTTATATATGATTTTGTTTTTTACCTATTATATTACTTATCTATTATTCTACACTCTATAAATGAGGGAATATTATTCCCATGGACACACCTGAGGCCCGCATTTCTAGTTGGTATCCTCTAGAGTTTGGGGAGCTGCGCTTGAGTTCATGTGGCCAACTGGGTTCGGGGCACCACCATTCATTGGAATCTAGGTTTGGGATGTCAAAAAGTGGTATCAGAGGTTTGTTTTATTATCTTACTATTTTTAGATAATAGACAGAAGATTAGGAATGCTATGGGGTTTTTTAATGAGTTGTTTCTGAGAGTAGCTAACCCACGTACAGAGAAAACACAGATTGCCTTGAATGGAAATTTTTATTTTCTATATTTTTATTATTACATTTGATTTTATTACACCATTGAGTGGTTCATGTGCTATGTGATGGTTGTTATTATTGTGATTGAGGATTATATTTTATCCTTGGTGTGATGAGATGAGGGAAAATAATCATTTATAATGCATCATATTAGGAACCTTGTAGGAAATTCACATACCATGTCATATAGGATAATTGTGCTTATTTCATTTTCTGTAATTTCCATAATTGATTTGACTATTATGAATTGGATTTTTAATGTATAATGATTCTTATATAGAATTAAGAAAATATAGTTGGTACTTAGAGTGCCTTCCATAACATAACTGTGTTTTCCTACATAGGCTATAGAAGACACCCTAAGCAGTTAACTATGGAATGTTGATTCATGGACCATTGGTCACATGGACTGGAACATGTTATGGTATGGATTAAATGGATGCCAAATTTTGGTTCATAATGTGCATAGTCCCTTATGGATTGGAAGTGGTGAACCATTTGGTTCAACCATTTAAATAAAATTTAAATATAATAATGAATTTAAAATGAAAATGAAATTTCAAAAGACGAAGCTTGACTAGTCCCATACTTAGTAGTGGGTAGCAAGTATCATCTCTATTTTTCTATATAAATGTTTATATCACCCATAACTAACTCTTTGAGCTATATAAAGGATGAAATAATTATATAGAAAGTATTTTTACATGTTCTATTTCTATATCTGTGTATTATTCCATTATCAAACATAATCTAAGGTGTGTGTTTAGAAATTGTAAAAAATTCACTATAATATTCTCTAGTCATATGCCAGGAGGGTGGTGACAACCATGCCCTAGAGGTGGTGATCCATGAGCCTCAATTTCTACCTCCAGTAGATTTTATATGGCTTATGCAGAACTTACATGGATCTCTGTGCTCTGTCCCTTCTGTGGGAGAGTTGACTCGGGAGTTCCAGAAGCAACATCCACCCACATTTTTGAGGGATGGAAGACCAAAGGATATAGAGCTATGGTTTGAGACTATTATGTCTATAATTGAGAATCTAGAGACAACTCTTGAGAGGAGAGTCAAATAACTATTTACATGCTTTGGGGATTTTCCAAATGTTGGTGGGATATTCTAAATCAGGCTGGTTAGTATCAAGAAGCGCCTTGGAGGGATTCCTAGTCAATATTCATTGACTATTTATTTCTAAAGACCCTGAGGGATGATCGTTCTAGGGAATTCATAAACCTGTATAAATTTTTGAGGATAGTTATGGAATAATCATCTTAGTTTACATAGCTTCAGTGCTTTTCACCCATCTATACTACTGATGATCCAATGAAAGCGAGATGATTTGTGGATGGCCTTTGGCATCATATTAATTATTAGGTGAATGTTTTTTGATTTAATACCATATCAGATATATTGAACCATTCCCTTATCAATAATAGAAACCTGAGATAAGATGATGGTGTGATCCAAGGTAGTTCATAACCCAGATAGAGTAGTGGTTTGACTAACGGTCAGAAGAGACACTTTGAGATTGTGTGTATAAGCAGCGGAAGCTAGTTAACACCCACATACAGTTATGTGGTATGTCACTAGTGTGGGAATCCTAGGTATAAGAGGCCCCAGTGTCCTAGATACTCTGTCGAGTGTCGAGGCAGTGACAAATTGGGGAATCTACAATGATTCTGCAAGACCTTCCCATATGCATCGAGTGGGATAGGGTTCATGCTAACTCCACCTTCAGTAGAAGGTTCAGTAACACCTCGATAGGTAGGTGGTTGGAATAGTATTGGACATACAGGTAGAGGAGGAGGTCGTGGTCATGGTATCTAGGCTCCTGATGCACAACACCAATAGAGAAGACTCGCTCTGGGTAGTGAGGTTATAACATAGGGCTATGGATCAAGACAGATTTATTCAATGCAACCTATACTAGCGGAGAAGGATATCGAGCCATCTACTATTTGAGGTACTATTATAGTAGCCTCTAATATTATTTCTACCTTATTCAATATAGGTGCATCACTTTTCTTCATATTTTACCCTATTAGGTAAATCCTTGTGCTTCACGTTGAGTACTCCCATGGTGTTATGATTATTTAAGTACCTTTGGGTATATGATCAGAGAGATTACACTAGTGAAAGGAATTTCCTATTGATTTAGGTAATTATCAATTCTTATGAAACATATTATTCCTCAAGATGATGGAATTTGATGTCATTATCAGGATGGATCAGTTGGTTCCTTATCATTTCTATGTGGATTGTTATCACTGGAGGGTGTTGTTTACATCACTAGAGGGTGGTACATATCTCCACAAGGGTGAGTGGGATATCCAGGATGACAGATATGGACTAGATAATCTTGGTTTAGGTGGAGTGACCACCTAGTTTTCTAGATTTATATATAGTAATATTGACTGTATCAGATGGAGTTACCTCCTAAATTCAATAGATTCAGGGATTTATTCCTTGACAACTTTTTAAGACTACCTCCTTGGAGAGAGGCAGATTTTACTATTGAGATTGATCCTGGAGCTTCACCGGAATCCATTCCTCCTTAGCAGATGGCTACTACTGATTTGCTGGAGATCAAGTGGAAGCCATAGGATTTAGAGTACAAATGTTTTATATGGACCAATACTTCTTCCTAGGGTTCAACGGTCCTTTTTTTTACAAGAAGGTAGATGGAAACCTCGTGATTTTTATGGATTACTAGAAGTTGAATTAGATTATAGTGAAAAGGTGGTGTCTCTTACCTCACTTGGATGATATTTTTACCAGCTCTAAGGAGAAAGGGTTTTCTAGAAGATTGACCTGAGATCGGGCTATCATCAGGTTCGAGTCAGACCTACAGATATTCCTCATATGAATTTCCATAGTCGGTACAGCTTATATGAGTATTTCATGATGATGTTAGGTCTTACGAATGCACTTGAAAATTTTAGGGCTTTGATGAATAGGGTGTTCCATCCCTATCTGGATTCCTTTTTCATATTCTTTGTAGATGACATCTTAGTGTATTATCATAATCAAAGTGACCATGCCACTCAACTTGAGATCATTTTGAATACATTGAGAGAGAACCAGTTTTATACTAATATTATTAAATGTAACTTATGGATTGACAAGGTACACTTCCTATATAACATTATCTTAGAGGAAGGAGTTTCAGTTGACCCAAAGAACATAAGATTTTTGGTTACCTGGAATCATCCTAATAACATCTTTAATATAAAAGGTTTCTTAGTGTCAAATGGTTACTATAGGCATTTCATATAGGAATTCTCATTCTTATAATAACCTCTCATGGGATTGACTAAGAATGGTGTGAAGTTTATATGGTATGAATCCTATAAGACAACCTTTCAGGAGCTGAAAGGGAGATTGACTTCAGTGCCGATCCTAATTCATGCAGAGTCGGGCATGAGTTATATAGTATATTGTGAGGCATCAAGTACCAGTCTAAGAGTATTTTTGATATAGGAAGATTGATTTTTTGTATACAGTTCATGTAAGATGAGGCCTCATGAGAAGAATTACCGAATTCATGATATCGAGTTGGGAGTTTTTGTACACGCCTTGTGTTGTTGGAGGCATTACCTACTGGAAGAGAATTTTGTGGTATTAAACAACCAAAAAATACTTGGTTATATATTTACACAGCAAGAAATAAATCTTAGACAATTAATATGGGTTTAATACCTATAGTTTTTTTACTTCAATCTTGCATATATGCTTGGGAAAGGTGATGTTGTTACTGATGCTCTGAGTAGGAGGAATTCGACACAAGAAGTTAAGGAGGAAAGTAGTGAATGGAAGATTATAAATCTATTTTATTAGATAAAAATTGAGGTTTAGGACCTTCATGGATAGTTTTTACTCGCATCTTTATTAGTGACTTATTCACTTCTAGATAAGGCAAAGGTGATATATTTTTCATATCCTGAAGGATTGGTCCTATAAGAGATCATTACTTGTGAGGAATTGAATCCAGATTAGACTATTGATGATGAAAAAATCCTATGTATACATGGGTGTATTTGGGTTCCCACTAACTTGGGAGAGGTGATACTGAGGGAGTCACATACTTCTTAGTGGGTTGTTCACCCAGGTATCTCTAATATATACCATGATATATGCTGACAGTATTGGTATCTAGGGATGAAATGTTAGATAAAAGGTTTTATCACTAGGTTTTCCACCTGTCAGTAGGTGAAGGTGGAGCACAAGTAACCTGATGGATTGTTATAGCCATTATTGGTCCTAGAATGGAAATGGGAGGATGTTACGATGGATTTTTTAGTTGTCTTACCGAGATCACATTGAGGTAGCGATGCATTTTCGGTAGTCGTGGATCACCTGATGAAAGTAGACCACTTTCTTCATATCCATGAGACTTTCATAATTGATAATATAGAAAGATTGTATATTTATGAGATCATAAGACTGCAAGGGGACCCTCTCACTATCATTTCAAATAGGTATTCTCTCTTTATATTGTGTTTATATCATGTGTTTTAGAAGTATATGGATATAGAGGTGCTTTTGATCATAACTTTTCACCCTCAAACCAATGGTTAGTTGAAACAAACTATACAAGTTATAGAGGACATACTCTGAGTATTCATCCTTGATTTTAATGGTTTTTAAGAGAATCATATCCCTCTCTTTGAGTTCTCCTACAATAATAGTTATCAAACGATGATACATATGTCTCTCTATGAGTCCCTATTTAGTAGATAATTTTGTTCTCCCTTAAGCTGGTTAGAGGTAGGAAAAGTAGTTCTACTAGGTCCTCATACCATTTAGGAGACTTCAGAGTAGGTTCAATTGATCAGTAAGTAGATGAATTATACTCAGTCAAGATAGAAATCTTATGCCAGTCATTGTCAAAAAAAACTAGAGTTTGAGGTTGGGGATTGTGTTTTCTTATGAGTATCACCCAAACTTGAGAATAGACAGATACAGAGGAAAGGGAAGTTTTCACCGCACTTTTTTGGTCCATTTTAGATTCTAGAAAGAGTCGGGACAGTAGCTTAATAGTTTTTATTAACTCATAGGTATCATTCCATGAATAACATCTTCCACATTTCAAAAATTCTCTAATATCATTTCATCATGTCTCATACTTTTGATCCCAAGGATGTTGAGTTAGATATTGATTATTCTTTTGAGTAATATCTTATATGCATCATCGATTGAAGCACAAAGGCTCTCTATGTAAAAAAATTTCCTTTATTATGGGTTCTATAGAAGTAAATCTAGGTACAGGACAAGAATTGGGAGTGGGAGGCTGATGTACATGCCCAGTGGCCTGAGTTGTTCTCATATGAAGTTTTGTATTTCTTAGAAGGTGAACACGGAGACGAGTTCCTTCAGGGTGGGAAGAATATAATAACCCAATTTTTATTGAGGTAAGTATCATTTTATTTTTGGTATAATTCTTTTCTTTATACCAAATATGGATTTCCAATGACTCTATGGAAGTTTTGGGGGTGTTAGGGGCTTTCTCGGAGCCCAGAACCTAGATTTTGGAGAAAAGAAGAAACTATGTGACCCAAGCTACATGGTTTTGTGGAACCATATGAGATGGTATAGGAATATGTTTAAAGTTTCATGGTTTAAGAAACCATGCATCAAGGGGCACATGCTTGTGCAAGATCACCTTCAATTTTTAGTAGAGTCATATCGCACAGTTTGCACACAATTAGACAAACTGTGTGCATGAACCGTGTAAGGTTCCCCTTGAATTGGGGAAGGGCGCACAGTTAGAACATGGTTTGTCCAACCATGAATCTAAAATGTGTGACCTAAATATTTTAGTTAAAATGACCATTTCCCCTTAAATCTAATTTAACTCTCCACCACCCGTTATTTGCAAACATGGAACTCTTTCTCCTCCCATTGAAACTCCCAAGTATTCCAAGCTAGGTTCTTCTATATCTCAATCTTCTGAATTTTTATTCAATTTCCATTAATATCATTATATAAATTATAGTAAGTTATTCAATCATATTATCAATTTCTTCATTTCTCTTTTCCTCAACAGAGTTATCAAGGTGAAGGTTCATATTCTTTATTTTTAGGGCATTGATTTGTTCTTCATATTTCTTCTGATTCAGGAAAAACTAAAGGCTGATGCTATACAAGGAGGGTTATATGATCATGAGGTAGGTGTTATAGTTAATATCCTTTAAGTCTTGATGTTTTATAATATGTGTTGTTATGTTGAAAGTCAATTTCACTATGTGTTGCCTTAAATTTCATATGCTTTGAATTATCTGACTTGTTAGAACGTAGATCACATCGAGATTGAATACCTTAGAAGGAACCATCCCTTTGGATATTCCCTCTTACATTCCTAGATGGATTCTATGAATACATAGCCAAATCACTTATTGTAGCATTTGTATTTACAGCTAAATGATAATATCATGTTGATATGGAATGAATGTAGTGTCATAGCATGGCTAGTGCCCTTGGTAATTATGGTAATTTGGCATGATTACCCTTATGCATGATAAATACTAAATGTGAATTTAACCCATTCTACTTTATATCAAACGGGCATGACAACCCTTTATAATTATACTAAATGGTCATGATGACCCTTTATAATGAAATATGTGCATGTCGACCCATTATAATTAAATACGGGCATGGAGACCCTTTATAATTAAATATGTGCATATAGACCCTTTATAAATATGATACAGGAATGGATTTCCTATACTTATGACACTGGGAATGGCATACCCTATTCTGTGACATTAGGCATGGCATACCTTACTATTGTGATACTGGGAAAGGAATCCTTATTCAGTGATATTGGGCATGGCATCCCTATTTTGTGACACTGGGCATGACTTCCCCTTTATTACTGTGATACTATGCATGGAATCCCTTATAAATGTGATATAGGCCATTTAATCCCTTATTACTCATTTAGAGATATTTTGGCATGGACCGAAGTAGGTAGTGTCAGTTTAGTTTCCGTCAGGAACCAGATCCAACCCTTTTACATTTATTATTCCTACTTTACATTATTATATCCAAACACTTCCATATTGTATACACGATTGGATATTTATAGATGCCATTGGTGGTGGCCTAATGAGTTTATCTCACACCCTATCCAGGATGTCGATGGTACCTAGGAAGAGTATATACTCACAGGTGTAGATGAGTGGAAGCATCCTATTTCAAATGTGTGACTTTCTAGCATGTCTTATGATGAAGCTTAGGTGGTAGATGATCAGGCTAGAGCTCAAAATTCTTGGATAGAATTTTGGCCTTTTTGTACCTTTTTTATATCTTTTACTTCATGTGTTTCTTTCTTCCTTGTATCCATGTTTCAATATTTTATAGACACATGACATTATTATCCATTGTATATGATTTTGTTTACTATTTTTATTACTATTAAATTCTTGGTTACTTGTTTTTGTTTTTGTTGTGCCATATGTTTATATATTATTCCTTTGTTTACCTGTTATATTACTTATCTGTTGTGATATACTTTGGTAATGATGGAATAGTCTCCCCATGAACACACCTTATTCCCTCCCTGCTAATCGGTATCCTTGGCATTCAAGGAGATGATCTTAAGGCCATGTGGACAACCAAGATCAGGGCACCGTTAAGTGGAATACAGGTCCAAGATGTCACAATAGGGGTTTGATTTTCATGTTTTTTATGTCCTTATTATTATTTGTGATATTGTGATTGTATGGTCTTTATGACCATATGAAAATTGTAGTCATTAGGGGATTTTTTTTGCGATGGATGATTGTTTTGTGACTGCTTATTTTTTTATTTTTGTGATATCACCATAAAATGTAAATTGGATAACCAATTATATTTGGTTAATAAAATTGTTTCCTCGGGATTATGGTTTGTGTGATAACACACCTAAAATTAGGTTTAATATGATAAGATCCCCTTTTTAAATTTTTAAAATGAATTTTATGTGTGGTTGATGTGTGGTTGGGGAATGTGGGGGAAGGTGGTTTGTTGGGTGTGTTTTTGGGGTGGCAAGGTGGTTGTTTGTCCATGATTTTGGGGTGGAAATGTGGTTGCTGTTTGACTATGATTTTGGGATGGTGAGGTGGTGATAGGATGGGTATGATGAGCTGTTTGTGTTGTGTGGTTTCTTTTTTCTAGATACTTGGGTAGTTATGGAATAAATATTTATTTAATAATGATTAAAATGGATGGGATTTGATTTGGTTAATGGGGTGGAAGTGGCTAATGAATAAATAAATTATGGGTTACGTGTTTAAATGTGGATGATGATAAATAATGAAAAAAATTGGTTAGATAATAGGAATTGGTTGGTGGTGTAATGTGGCTTGTGGTTTTTGTGGTGTTATGCATTTAGAGGTCGCACCAAAAGTGATGATGTTGTGATCTGGTTAGTGTTTAGTTGTGAACTTATAGGTTGGAGTTATGTGAGTGTCAATATATATAATTGTAAATTCTTTGTGATTTCTATTTTCACTTCACCCACACCGAGCACCAAATTCTAATAGCCAAATGTTTTGGGTGTGTTTTTTCAGACATCTAATGAGAAGGACAGATGGTTGGGTACCCAATATTCCCACTCTCTCTTCCAAGTGAGGTAGGTATGCATGGTTTATGATGGTTGGAGGTATATTAGTGAACTAGATAGTGGTTTTTATAGCCTAGGTGTTTACATGTATGATGATATGGGATGAGGTGTCTTATGGTGGGGGTCGTACATGGTGGGAGGAAGTCATGAGGTTGATGTCCTATGTTTTCATGATATCCTACCACCCTGATTATGGAAGTGACTGTGGGGCGAGATATGTCATGGTCATGCTTGCGAGGAGGTGGGCCCCCAAGTGTTTGCAGACATGACGTGATGTAACCATGCTTGTGGGGTAGCGATCCCAAGTGTTTATGGGTGTGATGTTATGTGACCATTCTTGTGTGGAAGTGTGGTATACAAAAGAGATGTGAGCACCAGGACGTACAACGTTGGGGTGTGAGAGAGGAATACCAGTGGGAAATTGGTTCAGGGTACCCTTTTTATTATGATTCTTTTTATATTATATTACTTGGCTTGATTTATTTGTTGAGTGTGCCTTGGTGAGGTTAGCATGGGTTAGTATATCTACATAGGTGAGGTTTGGTTCTGGTGTTTTCTCATGGGTAAAATGGTATGTTTCTTTGACATGTGCATGAGAGACTTTGGTATTCCTAATAAGTATACTTATATGCTCACCCTACATATATACACTATTTTCAGGTTTCCAGGATGACTTTGTGGACCGTGTTGGATATTACTAGCTTATACCTTTGTATAGTTGTTGTGTCACTTCTTTAGTTTTATTTTGGGTATATACTTTGGAGACTTTTTATTTGTGTTGGTTTTATTTATACATGCATGTGGGATAGTTTTGGTTTATTTTTATATTATTACATGGATTTTATCATGGATGATTTATCTTATCTATAAATATTATTTATGTTGTAGAGGGTAATGTCGCCCATACATGATATTTTTATACCCTTGGTGCTATTCACCAACCTAGGGCCTACTGATGGTGGGACTCAGGGGTCGTTATATCTCTTCCCACATTTTAGTATCTTTGGAGGGAGGGGATCGTGACAGGTGGTTCCTAGAAATGAAGAAGTAATCAATATTTACTGTGATAACAATGTATATGTTTCTTGGACCAAGGAAACTCAATCTTACCAAATGAACAAACACAACCATTAAAAATTTCATCTCACATGAGAGATAATTTAAATGGGTGATGTTAGCATGTATTGGGTGGAAACATAGGAGAATGTGGTGGAATTATTGATGAAACCATTACCATAACAAAATAAAAAAAATCATGTTTAATATTTTGGTATAAGATAGATAAGATATTTAATGTAATAGTTGTAAATGTATCGTGATTTTATAATAAAATAAATCTTAATTTATCATTAATTTATGTGTGTTTAAATTTATTTACAAGAATAGTGAAATGATAATATCCCCTCAAAGTAATACTTTGAGTTTTCTCTAATCCATGATCATCATATAGTATTATGGGTTGTGATGATATGTTAAGATTATCATGAGTAGTGGACTCATGAGATAATAAGTAGATACTTATTATTTGGAATAACCTTCCAAATTATATCTCATGGAATGTCATACATTCATCAATATACTTAGAGGTGTATGTTTATTATAAATCTGTGTTTACCTAAGGTTGGTGAGATACCTAGCATGAGAAACAACATACATTGATAACTTTATTTTTAAAAGATTTAGTCTTAGATAATAAAGGGATTTTTGGGTATGTTTTTTATCATGTTTTTAGTTGGATCTCAACCAAGATGGGATTTATCCACTCGTATGATGATAAAAGGCATCTGGACCTTGATTGAATTCAACTTAAGAAATTCATGCCCATGATTAGTTGAGTGAAATGTGATGTGATAAGATACTTTTATGAGGGATGTAACACCCCAAGATTTTATGGTACATTTCTTTTTAAATAAATTCAATCTCTTCGATAGCTTAAGTTTCACACAACACCTATCTTAAATGAACAATAAAATATTTTTCTATGATCATTATAACCTAGTTGTTAAATTAAAGTTAATGAATAATATTAACCACATTATTAAATTTATGTATTATATATTCAATAATTTTTTTAGACTAATCCAATATATTTTATAGGAATAACATAAAAATAAATCCAATTTTACACATAAAAAGCTATATTTTTCTCAAGGCGGTTTTGCTGCCTTTTATTGAAGCACTTGTTTTAAAACTAAATTTTGACACTTTTATAAATTATATTTTTAAAAATAAACTTAATTCTTATAATATAAATGTAAAAATTATCTTAGGTTTAATTTTTTTTTTATTTTTCAAAAAATATTTATTTTCCAGTGAATAGTGAAAAATACCAATTTTTTGTTAAAAATTGTACTTTTATTTCAACCATTTAAAGGTTTTATTTTATGTTGGTTTAAAATTAAAATTAGTTATATTATATTATAAATAATCCAATTAAGTTATTTGGAATAAATTTCATTGTTGAATTTGGTATAAAAACATTTTTATATTTAATAGGGCATTTTTCTAAAAAACTTTTTTTCATTTCGTTTTGCCGGTTAATTTTTAAATTAAATTATACCCATTATTCGTTTTGAATTATTAAAAATGAAATAAATATTTTTAACCAGGATATACAAATTTATAAAATATTACCTTTTAGTTTTGGATAATATGAATAAAAACTTAGTAATTTTTATTACCACAGTTAAGGGTAAATCAGGTAATTAAGGGTAAAAATAATTATGATAAAAATTATTAAATTGCCCTAAAACATGTCCTAATTTTATTTTATGAGTTATTTTTGACCAAAATAATCCTTGGGATTAATTTTTAACCTCTTGGAGACACTTGTATGACTTTAATTCCCTTATAGTATTTTATTTAAAAGAAAGTTAAGCAATCCACACTATGGTTTTTAATTAGTATAACATTTTTAATATATATTTTTCCATAAGAGATGTTCAAACATAAATAGTATTTTGTAATATAAAATATATATATTCATCATGTTAATTTATTTATAATTTTTAGAAAATAAATTACTACCTTAAAGGCTTTCACAACAATGATGCGATAATTATGTAATTAATGGAAAAAATCAATAAAATGATTTTAATTAAAATGATAAGATCCATTTATTTACACAAACCTTGAATAAATTTTATTGTATTATTAATTTTTTTCCATAATAATTCATGGTTATGATTTATTACTATCTTTTCCATTAGGAAGTGGTTATGACCCTTATCTTATTTTATGTAATTAAAAGTCAAACATGTGATACTCATGTTTTCAATAAGTATAATATTTCTAAAGTGGTGTTATCCATAAGATTTGTTTGACTATAAATATTATTTGGAAATATAAAATATGTATATAAATCATAGTAATTTATTTTTAATTTTTAGTGAATATATAATTACCTTAAATTCTTACACAACACTAATATAACATTAATTTAATTAACATAAAAATAAAATAAATGTTTTTAAAAATATTATTTTTGATATAATTTGAAAGATTAAATGTGTAAAAAATAATTTATATATATAAATGACAGATTATATAGGTTTTAATTCATTATATTCGAATCCCCTC
Organism: Viscum album; assembly: GCA_963277665.1. Taxonomy (NCBI): domain Eukaryota; kingdom Viridiplantae; phylum Streptophyta; class Magnoliopsida; order Santalales; family Viscaceae; genus Viscum; species Viscum album. The sequence continues at coordinate 880,970,202 of OY728143.1, read as the reverse complement.
TTTTTATTTTTGTTTTTAAAGTCATATAAATTGATAGTATTAAATTTGAAAATAATGATATTTCATGAATACAATATTTTATTAAATTATTTAAAAATAATAAAAATCTTTAATAAGACAAAATGGGATAATATATTTTCTAAAATTTATTCACCTATTCATTTTAGTTCATTTTTAAGTCTTTATCTCTATAATATTCTTATTATATTTTAATATTTTGAGGAATTTCTAAAGTTCCCCTAACCTCAATTATAAAAGGGAACTCCTTATTTCACTTATTTACACCACATTGAGCCATCTAAATCGACCAAAACCTACCCATTTATCTTAGAAACGTCCTTATAAAAGTTTTCCAGGTCATTTTCTTCCAAAAATAACAACTCTAGATCCTTTAAGCAGAGATCTAAAGTAAGCTCATCGGAAAATAAGTAATCATTTTTATCAACTCATTCAAGTTCATTTATTCTTCTACATCATTTTCATTTTTTTCCATAAAAAAATAATAAATATAGTATTATATATTCTAATATGTTATTATGATTATGGTACAACCATATTCCACCTTTTATCTATCCTATGAAAAATGAAAGCACCACGCATGCATACGTTCGACTTACCATCTCCACGTCATGGTGTAATTTTTTTTCATCACCGCTTTTCTTGGATGGATATAATTATGGAAATAATAGATATATATGATAAATATGACATTATTTTTATTGTTTAAAAATGAATATGCCATCCACTTCCTTACCCTTTCACCATCAAGGTAATGATATTGTTGCTTGTGTTACGTACGACCTACCATCTCCATGACGTGATGTGATTCATTTTCTAGGTTCACTATTAAAGAATGATTATAAAAATGTATATAATGAATAAATATGATATATATGACCTTAATATTATTATTGGAATTATGTAACTATATCCTATTCATAAGAACTGCAACTTACATGACAAAACATAAATAGGAAAATGAAGCAATTAACACTGGAAACAAGGGTAATAATGAAACATTATCAAAAAAAGTGATAAGATTATATAAGAGGATCATATATGATATCATTAATATTTATATGGTACTTTTATAAATTAATAACATTATTTAAACCATTATATATTATGTTAAATCATGTTCAACTAAAGGAAAAGGCAAGGTAAGGGTTTCTTGTCTCATTTTTATTTCTGTGAAATATATGATTTATTCGCCACTTATTTCTTTTGTGTGGTATAGTTCCCCTTTGATATATAATATCATTAATATATTTATATTCATGTTATTCAATGTTTCATTTTATGATTATTAATTTTATGGGACATATGTTTTTATTGATTATAACGTGGTAAGGGATTTCTTAACTCAATTTCCATTCATTGGGATAAAACTTATACTTTATTGACTATGCCATGCTAAGATTATATGTGAAATGAATTTTTATTATATTATATTGTATTTACACTTGTTTTATTTTTATTTATAGATAATACACATAATCAATTCATTTTATTAACACTCACTTCAATGATACAATATTTGTGAGGGACTTCATCTTGATTTCACTTCATTAAGGAATATTTTAATATTACGCCCTTAATTTATTTTATATGGTGTATATACTTCCCATTTATTTATTTATTTATGATCATAATTAATTTAAAATTTTATTTATCTTAAATATCCATATTTCTTGTATCATGGATATAGTTATTATCTAAGTTGTATACAATTTTTATATACTGTGTTTACTTTGAAAGTTATTTGATTTACTAAGGAAATAATGTTAAATACATATCAATTACTCAATATGGATATTTGATGATAAGTTACATTGTTTATTAATTAAATTTATTATTTGATATATGGGGAATGCTTTGTACTAGCAGAAATGGGTGGGGGCTGATTATATATATCCCCTCGATGCATCGGTAGACTCATGGGATAAATTAGTTAAGATAGAATTAAACGAGTTTTACCTATAGATTAAACCATCTTATAAAAGGTATTGATGGCAGTGGTTCATGTTCTAGATACATGATGTCCAATAATTAATAATTTCCTTCATTAAGCATTCAGTTATAATTATCCATGAGATTTTCGTTATGAAAAAATATATAGATTCATTTTCATTTTCATTTTATTGATTAAATGGAATGTGTATTAAGTCATATACCTTTCCATGTTAATTATGCTCACTGATTTGTGATATTTTATAATGTACTTAACCCTTACTGAGCATTTGAGCTCACCCCTATTATGTTTCCTTTCCCTAGGATATGAAGATAAATTCTTGAAATGAATTTTAAGGATGTTGAGCAGTTTATTTTGTTGTGTATTATGTTTATTTTCTTTTCATAAAGTAAAATGGTTTTTATGTATGTATTTAGTTTACCAAGACTACTAAACTGTTTGGTCCTTTGGAATGTGATTTCTTGTATTCATCCCAATGTAATAAATTAATACATTGGCTTCAGGATACTGGATTTGGGGTTGTTACTATTGGTATCAGAGGAAGTTTAGTAAAAAACATGAGAACTAGATTTGGGAAATCATGAATTAACAAACACAACCATATGATATACTTTGAGGATAAGTGTGGAATAACAACCCAAGAAACCATGTTTATGATTATGAGATTAAATATGAATAAATTTTTCAATTTATGCTAAGTATTTCACAAGTTTTAGGATTATACATTATGTTTCATAATGATATGATCTAATATAGTATATACCATTGTTTATAAATGGTGCTTGGAAGAGAGAATGGTATCAATACTCATGAAAAATTCCCTACAAAGGGAACCAGTACATATGGTATTAGAATAGAGAAAATTATGGCTATTTTAGGGAAGATTAATTAGGTTATGACAAATAAACTTTCCCAGATGGAGCAACCTATTTTACAATGAGACTCTCCCATGTTGGATTGCTTTATGCAACATAATCCCACATACTTTAGTGGGAATAATAATCCAATTGTAGCTGAGCAATGGATTAATTCTTTGGAGAAGATATTTTCAGCATTGGGATGTGGTGAAAAGTAAAAGTTCACACTTACAGTATATTTCCTCAAAGGAGATGTTGACTAATGGTGTTCATTAATCCATAATACTAAAGAGAAAAAAGAAATATAACTCATGTAATGTAATGATTTTAAGGATATATTCTTATATAAATATTTCCCTTATGAAGAACAAATTTAAATAAAGATAATATTCTTTATCTTAAAGAAAAATTTATAAGAAAGTGTTGTAGAGTATGAAGCTACCTTTACAAGGTTATCTAGGTATTTTATAGATTACATACACAACATAGAGTGAATTATTGACCATTTATTTGAAAGGATTAATCCAAGTCTCCTAATGATGTTATTATCTCAAGAAAACCCAAATATGATGAAATAGTTTTATGTTTTTAAAAGATATAAAAAGAATTATACAAGTCCTATGGCTTCGAAGGGAAGCAAGAGAAGAATATTACAATAGTACAAAAAATGGATAAAGGTAATAAGGGAAATAAATATTTTTACACATGAGGTAATTGTGTAAACAATCTCCCTCGGAAGTGGTTGAAGGTATTAGGAGTTTGTTATAAGTGCAAAGATAAGATTCACTAGGAAAAAGAATGCAAAGGTAAGGATAAAAAAGTATGTTATTTAGTGTTACAATTTCAAGGATATGAGACACTGCGCAAATGAATCCCCATGATTCAAGAGAATATACCTCAGAAGAATCTAAGGGATCAAGTTCAAGCTTATGATATTAATATATCTTAAGTAGAATAATTAATTTTCTCTTATATTTATATCCTTGAATAATTTTTTAAAATTATTTTATCGATGATATATTGGGTATAAGTATTATGAAAAGTATAAGGATTGTACTGTGGTAACTTTTTGTTAAGGATTTGAAAGCATATGTTGAATGGTACCGATGATTGGGAAAAATGATTCAATGGAAAGTTGAACTTATTGGAAAACAAATTATTGAGGGAAATATAACCCTTAATATGTTAATAATGTTAAGATAATGATTTCAGGATGAATATATTATTGATATGGATAAATTAAATTACACAATACTAACTACCTTGGAACTGATTAATGATAATTTCATTTTGGAAATTTAGTGACCTTCATTAAAAAGTTTTAGATCTTGATATTTTGGAAGTATCATAAGGTTAACCATTTATGAAATGGTTTAACATGAATGTTGGATAAGGTTTTAGAGATTAATATATTACTTCACTATGTGGAGATTTATGTATATTGGATAAATTTTTCTAACTATATTGTATTTTGAAATAGTTAGAGATAAATGGAAATACATGTCACTCTTTTATAGACATTATGACCTGTTAAAAGGGATTTTTAGAATTTTAGGTATTGAAAAATCATTTTTGGATATTCATTTCTTGAAGTAAGTGATGAATTTAAAATTGATTGAAGCATAACCAAATGATGAAATTGTGATTATAAAATAGAAAAACATCAAGCAAGTATATTTCCTTATGTTCTTACTCTACTCAGTAAAAGAATTTATCAACTCTAGGAAAAGGATTTTGGAACAAAAACGTTATCCATTTACTTTTATTATTGAGAAATCAATGGTCTTTTAACCCATCACAGATTTACGGTTTTTGTGATGGTTGACTTTATAATGATCATGTTCTCTATCACTCTCAATCAGAACTTGATAGTTAAATTTATATTTTATGTCCATGTTTTCACTTCCCACTAATGTTATCCTATTTTAAAGTCTAATTTTTTGGTGACCTTCACATTTCCATTTCCCTCCTATTAAGAGGAGTTTTAGTAACCCTATTTACGATGTGGGTTTCCCACAAAGGAATTTTCAAGTATCAACCTTTGATTTTCAAAGTGCAATTTAAAATTGTGAGGATAAAATTTATTAAATAAGGGGAGAATTTAACACCCAAATATATTATGGTACATATATTTTTAAATACATTTAATCTCTTTGATAGCTTAAGTTTCATACAACACCCAACTTAAACAAACAGTGAAATATTATTATGTGATCATTATAACCTAACCATTAAATTAGAGGGAATGAATAGTATTAAACACATTATAAAATTTATAAATTATATATTCAATAAATTTTGTTTAAATTATCCAATATATTATATAGATATAATATAATAACAAATCCAATTTAACACATAAAAATATATTTTTTTTAAAGGTAGTTTTGTCGCCTTTTAATGGAAAACTTATTTTAAAATGAAATTTTGACACTTTTATAAATTATATTTGACATAATAAACATCATTTTTAAAATATAAATTTTAAAATTATCTTAGGGTTATTTTTTGGTATTTTTATGAAAATATTTATTTTCCAATGAACAGTGAAAATACCAATTTTTTTATTGAAAACTGAATTCTTATTTCAATCATTTAAAATTTATATTTTGTGTTGGTTTCAAATTAAAATTATTTATATTATATTATTAATATTCCAATTAATTTCATTGGAATCAATTTCAAAGTTGAATTTGGTATAAAAAGATTGTTATATTTAATAGGGCATTTTTCTAAAAAAAATTGTTTTTCTTTGCATTTTACCAGTTTAATTTTAAATTAAATTCTACCAATTATGTATCTTGAATTATGTAAAATGTAATTAATATTTGTAATCATGAGTTACAAATTTAGTAAATAGGTCCCTTTTATTTTTGGACATTATGAATAGTAAACTTTGTAATTTTATTACTAAGGCTAAGGGTAAATCGAGTAATTAGGGTTAAAAATAATTATGATAAGGATTGGGAAATTACCATAACACTTGTAATAATTTTATTGAAATATTTATTTTCAAATAAAACCATAATTGTGACTAATTTATGAACTCTTGGATCTAGTACCATGACTTTAAGTCCCATATAGTATTTTATTTAAAAGAAAGTCAAAATGTTCACATTATGGTTTTTAATTAGTATAACATTTTTAATACATGATTTCACAGAATAGATGTTAGACCATAAATATTATTTTTAAATATAAAATCTATATATTAAACATGGTAATTTATTTTTAATTTTTAGGAAATAAATAATTACCTTAAAGGCTTGCACAACAATTATGAAATAATTATTTAATTAATGGAAAAATCAATAAAATTATTTTAATTAAAATGATAAGATCAATTAATTTACACAAATACTTGAATAAATTTTATTGGGTGATTAATTTTTGTCCATAATCATTCAAGGTTCATATTTATGACCATTTTTTCCATTAGTAACTGGTTATGATCCTTATAGTATTTTATTTAATTCAAATTCAAAAATGTCATACTCATGCTTTCAATAAGTGTAATATTTCTAATGTGGTGTTATCCAGAAGATCTATTTGGCTATAAATAGTATTTGGAAATATAATATATATATATATCATGGTAATTTATTATTAATTTTTATTTAAGATGTAATTAACTTAAATTCTTACACAACACTAATATAATATTTATTTAATTAAGAGAAAAATAAAATAAATGTTTTTAAAGATATTATTTTTGATATAATTTGAAATATTATATGTTACTAATAGATTTTATAGATCTATATGACATATTATATTGGTTTTAATGCATTATATTCTAATTCCCCCTTTGTATTTTTGTTTAAAAAATCATAGTAATGAATAATATTAAATTTGACAATAATGATATTTTATGAATATAATATTTTATTAAATTATTTAAAAATCATAAAAAAAATATTTAATAAGGAAAAATGGGATAAGATATGGTCAAAAATATATTTCCTTGTTCATTTATAGGTCATTTTGAACTTTTTTTCTCTAGAATATCATTATTATATTTTAATATTTTGAGGAATTCTGAAAGTGTCCCTCACCTCAATTATAAAAGGGAACTCTTTATTTCACTTTTTTACACCACTTTGAACCATATATCTTGAAAAAACACTAAAAATTTATCTTCTAAACACCCTTATCCAAGTTATGGATGTCCTGGTATTCCAAAAATACCAACCCTGTATCCTTTAAGAATAGATCGAAATGAACGTCTCTGAAGAGGAGGTAATCGTTTTTACCAACTCATTCAAGTTAATTTCTTCTTATACTTTATTTTAATGTATTTTTTCCATCATAAAATAATAAATCCAATATCATATATATTATGAGAGGTTATTATGATTATGTGACAACCATATTACACCTTTTATTCATCCTATGAAAAATGAAAGCACCACACGTGCGTACGTACGGTTTACCGTCTCCACACCATGGTGTAATTTTTTTGTCATCACCACTTTACTTGGATGATTAAAATAATATATATATATATATATTATAATTATGAGATTATTTTTATTATGTAAAAATTAATATACCATCTACTTCCTTGCCCTTTCACCATTAAGGGAATGATATTGTCTCTCTTGCATACGTACAACCTACCGTCTCCATGACACAATGCGATTCATTTTCCATGTTCACAATTAAAAAATGATTATAAAAATGTATATAAATAATAAATATGATATCTATGACCTTAATATAATTTTTTAGATGAAGTAATTATATCCTATACATAAGAACCGGGACTTACACGACAAAACAAGCATAAGAAAATGAAGAAATTAACACCTGAAACAAGGATAACAGTGAAACATTATCAACAAACGAGTAATAATATGGCATAATAGGATCAAATATGATATCATAAATATGGATGTGGTTTTTTTATAATTTAATAACATTATTTAAAATATTATACATTAGGTTAAAGGACGTTCAACTAAAGGAAAGAACAAGGTGGGGGTTTCTCATCTTACTTTTATTTCTATGAGATATATGCCTTATTCACCACTTGTTTATTTTATGTGGTGTATTTTCCATTTGATATATCATATCATGAATATATTTATATTCATGGTATTAAATGTTTCTTTTGATGATTATTAATTTTATGGGGCATACTTTTTGACTGATTACAAAGTGGTAAGGGATTTCATAACTCAATTTCCATTTACTGGGTTAAAACTTCTACTTTATTGATTATGTCATGATAAAATTATGTGTGAAATTAATTTTGATTATCTTATGTTTTATTTCCATTTTTTATGTAGATTTATATAAAACACACATAATCAATTCATTTTATTAACATTCACTTCAATGATATTATATTTTTGATGGACTTCATCTCAATTTCACTTCATTGAGGCATATTTTAATATTACACACCTAATTTCTTTTCTATGGTTTATATACTACCCATTGATTTATTTATGACCATAATTCATTGAAAATTTAATTTCTATTAAATATTCATATTTCTTGTATCATGGATATGATTATTACCTAATTCATATACCATTTTTAAAAACTATGTTTACTTTGAAAGTTATTTGATTAATTGGGGAAATAATGTTAAATTCATATAAATTGATCAATAGAAATATTTAATGATAAGGAAAAAATTTTATTAACTAAATCAATTATTCGATATATGAGGAATGATTTGGACTAGAAGATATGGGTGGGGCCTAATTATAAATAACTCCTCAATGTGTTAGTAGTATCATGGGATGAATTGGTTAAGCTAGATTTAAATGGGTTTTTAACTATAGATTAAACTAACTTTTGAAAGGTCTTGACGGTAGTGGTTCATGTGCTAGATACATGACATCCAATAATTAAGAAATGCCTTCATTAAACATTCATTTAATAGTATCCACGAGATTTTCATTATGACAAAATATATGGATACATTTTCATTCTCAGTTTATTTATTAAATGGAATGTGTGTTAAGTTATCTACCTTTACATGTTGATTATGATCATTGATTCAAGATATTTTCTGTTGTACTCAACCCTTACTGAGAATTTGAGCTCACCCTTATTATGTTTCCTTTCCCTAGGATATGAAGATTAATTCTTGGAATGAATTTCTAGGATGTTGGGAAGTTTATTTTGTTATGAATTATGTTTCATTTTCTTTTCCTAATGTAAAATTGTTTTCATATATGTATCTAGTTTACCAAGACTACTAAACTATTCAGTCCTTTGGTATGTGATTGCTTATAATCATTCTAATGTAATAAATTAAGGCACCAGATCTAGGCTACTAGAATATGGGTTGTTAGAGTTTCTATTAGAGGAATTTTAGAAACAAAACTTGGGAACTAGATATAGGAAATCATGAATTAGAAAACAAAACCCTATGAAATAATTTGAGGATAAATGTAGAAGAAAATCCCAAAGAAACCTTGTTTATGATTATGAGATTAACTATATATAAATTTTTCAATTTATGCTAAGTATTTCACTGGTTTTAGGATTATACATTATGTTTCTTGATGATATGGTCTAATATAATATATTCCATTTTTTATAAATGGTGCCTAGAAGGAAGAATGGTATCAATAATCAAGGACAATTCCCTACTAAGGGAACCAATACAGTTAGTATTATAATATAGAAAATTATGGCCATTTGAGGGAAGCTTAATCAGGTTATGAAAAATAACCTTTCCCAAATGGAGCAACCAATTTGACAGTGAGACTCTCCTATCTTGGATCACTTTATGTGATATAATTCCCCATCCCATAGTGGGAATACTAATCTAATTTTATATAAGAGATGGATTAAGTATTTGGAGAAGATATTTTCAGTGTTGGGATGTGGTGAAAAGGAAAAGTTCACACTTGTAGTACATTGCCTCAAAGGAGATGATGACCAATGGTGGTCATTGATCCAGAATACTAGGGAAGAATAAAAAATAGAACTCATGTAATGGAATGGTTTTAATGATACATCCTTATAAAAATAATTCCCTCATGAGGAACAAATTGAAATGAAGAGAAATTTCCTCACCTTAAATACAAATAGAGAATAAAGTTTTGTAGAGTATGAAACTATCTTTACAAGGTTAACTAGTCATTCTATGGATTACATATGCAACACGAAGTGAAAGATTGACCATTTCCTTGAAGTAATTAATCCTAGTCACCAAATGGGGCAAGTATCTCAAACATTTTCATCATAAAATGAAATAGTTTTATGTTCCATCAAGATAGAAAAAGAATTCTCCAAGTCGTATGGCTTCAAAGGGAAGCAAGATAAGAAGATGATGACAGTGAAAAATATGGATAAAGGGAATAAGGGAAAGAAATATTTTCCCACGTGTGATAATTGTGGAAAGAATCACCCTAGGAAGTTCTTGAAGGTATTATGAGTTTTTTATAAGTGATGAGATAAGGGTATCCAGGAAAAATAATGTAAAGGTAATGATAAAAAAATGTTATTTAGAGTTACAACTCCAAGGAGATGATACACTATGCAAACGAATTTCCTAAGTATTAAGAGAATATACCTCATAAAAAGCTAAAGGATCAAGGTCAAACTTATTATATTAATATAGATGAAGTGGAATAATTAATTTTCTCCTGTATTTGGATCCTTTAATAATGTTTTAAAAGTATGTTATCAATGATATCCTAGTTATAAGTATTATGGAAAGTATAATGATTGTACTGTATTACTTTTTTGTTAAGTATTTGAATGCGCATATTGAATGGTATTGATGAGTAAGAAAAAAGATTCAGTAGAAAGTTAAACTTATTTGAAAACACATTATTGAGGGAAATATAAGCCATAATATGTTCATAATGTTGAGATAATGATGTCTGGATGAAGAGATTATTGATATGGATAAATTAAATTGGATAGTACTAACTACCTTGGAACTGATTAATGATAATTTCATTTTGGAAATTCAATTACCTTCTTTATAAAGTTTTGTATATTAATCTTTTAGGAGGATCATAAGGTTAACTATTTATAAAATGGTTTAATTTCAAATTTGGATAAGGTTTTAGATATTAATGTATTACTTCACCATGTGGATATTTATGTATATTGGATAAATTTTCCTAACCATATTGAATTTTTAAATGGTTAGAGATAGACAAAAATACATGTCACTATTTTATAGATATTATGATTTTTTAAAAGTTATTTTTAGAACTTTAGGTATTAAAAAATCATTTTTTGGATATTCATTTCTTAAAGTAAGAGATGAATTAAAAATTGATTGACTCACAACAAAAGGATGAAATAATGATTAATAAATAAAAATATATCAAATAAGTATATTTCCTTATGTTCTTAATATTTGCAGTAAAATAATTCCTCAACTATAGGAAAATGATTTTGGAAAAAAACATTATCCTTTTAATTTTCTTACTGATAAATTAATAGTCTTTCAACCCGTCACATATTTACAATTATGTAATGATTGACTTTATAATGATCATGTTTTCTATCACTATCCATCAGAACTAGATAGTTAGATTTCCCTTTCATGTTCATGTTTTTAATTAATATTAATTTTCTCCTGTTATAAAGTCTAATTTTTTTGTGACCTTTTCATTTATATTTCCCTCTTATTAATAGGATTTTTATTAACCATATTTACGATGTGGGTTTCCCACAAAGGAATTTTCAAATATCAACCTTTGATTTTCAAAGTGCAATTTCAAATAAAAAGGATGCAATTTATAAAAGTAGGGGAGAATGTAACACACCAAGATATTATGGAATGTCTTTTTTTAAAATAAATTTAATCTCTTTTATATCTTAAAATTAAAGCAATACCCAACTTAAATGAACAATGAAATATTATTATGTGATCATTATAACCTAGCTATTAAATTAGTGGGAATGAATAATATTAAATAAATTATGAAATTTATATATCATATATTCAATAAAATGTTTTTACATTCATACAATAGATTTTATAGGCATAATATAAGAATAAATCCAATTTTATGCATAAAAAGCTATATTTTTTAAAGGTAGTTTTACCGCCTTTTAATGGAGTACTTGTTTTAAATATAAATTTTGAAAATTTTATAAATTCTATTTGAAAAAATAAACTTCATTTTTAAAATTGAAATTTCAAAATTATCTTAAGGTGTTTTTTGGTATTTTTCTGAAAATATTTATTTTCCAATGAATAGTAAAAATGCTGATTTTTTATTGAAAATTGTATTTTTATTTCAAACATTTAAAATTTATATTTTATCTTAGTTTAAAAGTAAAATTAGTTATATTATATTATTAATAATCAAATTATGTTCATTGGAATCAATTTCATGGTTGAATTTGTTATAAAAACTTTGTTATATTTAATAGGGAATTTTTCTGAAAAAACTACTTTTTGTTGCGTTTTCTCAGTTTAATTTTAAATTAAATTTTGATACTTGTTTGTTTTGAATTATGAAAAATAAAATCCATAATTTTGAATCATGTGGTCCAAATTTAGTAAATATTTTCACTTTATTTTTTAACAATATGAATTGTAAACTTTTTAATTTTTATTACCATGGTTAAGGACAAATTGTGTTATTAAGGGTAAAAATAATTATGATAAGGATTAGAAAATTACCCTAACACTTGTAATAATTTTATTGAATGAGTTATTTTCAAAAAAATAATCATTGATCTGAATTTATGACCTCTTGGAGCCACTTGGATGGCTTTAAGTCCCTTAAAATATTTTATTTAAAAAAATTCAAACTATTCACATTATGGTTTTTAATTATTATAGCATTTTTAATATATGGTTTTACAGAAGATATGTTTGACCATAAATATTTTTTTTAAATATAAAATATATATCTTCATCATGGTAATTTATTTTTAATTTTTATTAAATAAATAATTAACTTAAAGGCTTTCACAACAATGATGCAATAATTATTTAATTAATGAAGAAATATCTAAATTGATTTTAATTAAAATGATAATAACCATTAATTCACAAAAACACTAACTAAATTTTATTTTATGGGTAATTTTTTCCATAATTATTCAAGGATCGTATTTATGACCATTTTTTCCATTAGAAAGTGGTTATGACCCTTACAATATTTTATTTAATTAAAAGTCAAAATGTCAAACTCATGTTTTTAATAAGTATAATATTTCTAATGTGGTGTTATACAGAATATTTTTTTGACTATAAATATTATTTGGAAATATAAAAGATTTATCTATATCATGGTAATTTATTTTTAATTTTTATTAAAGATATAATTACTTTAAATTTTTACACAACACTAGTATGTTATTAATTTAATTAACAAAAAAATATAATAAATGTTTTTAAAGATATTATTTTGATTTAATTTGAAAAATTAAATGTGTCCAACAAATTTTATAAATATATATGAAATATTATATAGGTTTTAATTCATTATATTTGAGTTCCCACTTTGTATTTTTGTTTTTAAATTTATGTTAATGAATAGTATTAAATTTGAAAATAATGATATTTCATAAAGATAGTATTTTATTAAATTATTTAAAAATCCTAAAAAATATTTAATAACACAAAATAGGATAATATATTGTCGAAAATATATTAATATATTAATTTACAGTTCATTTGGAAGTGTTTTTATCTAGAATATCCTTATTATATTTTAATATTTTAAGGAATTATAAAGTTCCCCTTACCTCAATTATAAAAGGGAACTCCTTCCTTCACTTATTTACACCACTTTGAGCCATCTATATTGGCCAAATCCTGCACATTTTTTTTCTAAACATTCTTACCCAAGTCCTAGAGGTCCTGGTCTTCTAAAAATACCAACCCTAAATCTTTTAAGAAGAGATCTAATGGAAGTCCTTCGAAGAAGAGGTAATCATTTTTACCAATTCATTCAAGTTCCTTTATTATTATACTTATTTTTAATGTGTTGTTTCCATAATAAAATATTAAATACAGTATCATATATATTATGAGAGGTTATTATTATAATAAGACAATCATATTCTACCTTTTATCCATCCTATGAAAAATTAAAGCACCACACGTGCGTGCGTATGACTTACCGTCTCCATATCATGGTGTAATTTATTTTTCATCACCACTTTACTTGTATGGGTATAATGATGGAAATAATAGATATATATGATAATTATTATGTTATTTTTATTCTAAAAAAATTAATATACCATCTATTTCCTTACCCTTTCACTATTAAGGGAATGTTATTGTCGCTCGTGTGTAAGTACGATCTACTGTATCCATGACGCGATGTGATTCATTTTCCATGTTTACCATTCAATAATGATTATAAAAATGTATATAATGAATAAATATGATATTTATTTCCTTAATAAAATTATTTAGATTAAGGAACTATATCCTATTCACAAGAATTGGGACTTACATGACAAAACATGTATATGAAAATGAAGAAATTAACACCTAAAACAAGGGTAATAATGAAACATTATCAATAAATAGGTGATAATATGATATAATAGAATCATATATGATATCATAAATATGGATATGGTTCTGTTATAAATTAATAACATACTTTAAACCATTATACAGAAGGTTAAATCAAGTTCGACTAAAGGAAATCGCAAGGTAAGTGTTTCTCATCTCACTTTTATTTCTATGAGATATATGCCTTATTCACCACTTATTTATTTTTTCTATTGTACTGCCCATTTTATATATCATATCATTAATCTATTTATCTTCATCATATTCAATGTTTCATTTGATGATTATTAATTTTATGGGGCATACGTTTCGACTAATTACAAAGTGGTAAGGGATTTCTTAAATCAATTTTAATTTATTGAGTTAAAACTTATACTTTATTGATTATGTCATTATAATATTATGTGTGAAATGAATTTTTATTACATTATGTTTTATTTTCACTTGTTTTATGTGGATTTACAGTGAATACACATAATCAATTCATTTTATTAATGTTCACTTCAATGATATGATATTTGAAAAGGACTTTGTCTCAATTTCACTTATTGAGGCATATTTTAATATTACACACCTAATTTATTTTATATGGTGTATATAATACCCATTGATTTATTTGTGATAATAATTCATTTAAAATTTTATGTCTCTTAAATATCCATATTTCTTGTATCATGGATACAGTTATTATCTAAGTTGTATACCATTTTTACAAATTGTGTTTACTTTGAAAGTTATTTGATTAATTGAGGAAATAATGTTAAATCTGTATCAATTTCTCAATATATATATTTTATGATAAGGAATATTTTTTATTAATTAAATATATTATTTTATATTTGAGGAATTATTTAGATTGTAAAAGATGGGTGGGACCCGGTTATAAATAGCCTCTTGATGCATCAGTAGTCTCATGGTAAAAATTAGTTAAGCTGGCATTAAACAAGTTTTACCTATAGATTAAACTGACTTGTGGAAGGTATTTATGGTAGTGGTATATGTGCCAAATATGTGATGTCCAATAATTAAGCATTTACTTCATTCTGCATTCAATTGTTATTATCCAAGTGATTTTCATTATGAAAAAATCTATGGATACATTTTCATTATCATATTATTAATTAAATTTCTTGTGTGTTTAGTTATTTACCTTTACATATTGATTATGCTCATTGATTCATGATATTTTCTACTATACTTAACCTTTAATGAGAATTTGAGATCACCCTTATTATGTTTCCTTTCCCCCTGATATGAAGATGAATTCTTGGAATGAATTTCAAATATGATGAGCAATTTATTTTGTTATGTATTATGTTTAATTTTATTTTACTAGTATAAAATGGGTTTCATGTATGTATCTAGTTTACCAATAATACTGAACCATTCATCCATTGGGTATGTGATTCCTTGTAATCATTCCAATGTAATAAAGTAAGGCATCAACTCTGAGATACTGGAGTTAGGGTTGTTACAAGGGACATGTGATGTTCTCATCTTCTAAATCAATGGAATGTGATGTATTTATCAAATTGGTCAGTCTTTTTTAGAGAATCAAGAAAGTATGGGATAGAATATACTATATCATCATTATTCCATGTATTTTGGTCACTTTATATCATGTATGGTAAGAGCTATCATGGTGCACCAAATTTAGAAATTTATAAAACCTATAAATTATTGTAAAAATAGAAGTAGGGTTGATCCCATAGGGAGAATGTGTGTAGAAACTATTACTATCCTCTTCAAAGAATGTTTAGGAAAATGAATTTTTAATGTGATAAAAACCAAAACTTCTAAACATTAGACAACAATTAAAATGACTAACACTAAGCTAATGGGGGGATGCAAGAAGAGATGACAGTATCAAAGTTGTGATTCTCATTCAAGTACATTTAATGTTGATTATTTTATTCCCACATCTAAATATTTATTTATCTAATTATCACTGATTTAAAATTTAATCAAAACACCATAAAGTCTCATTGTTTTATGTTTGGTGATACTCTAATTTTTCATCACAATTTTTCTAATCTCTCATTCTTTGATGTTATGAATAATTTTTGAAACATTTTAGTGTTGAATCACTTAGTGAAATACAAGTAGCTATTTATCCCAAAGTTAATATATCTATTTATGTCATTTTTCTTGAATAAGTTCACTTTTTAGGTACATTTTATTCAAGTTTGGATATAGATCACACATAATATTAATTTTTAAATAAATATATTTATTTATTCTAAATTATCTCATGTGTGATTTATGATTATTTGACATACATGATCTAATTATGAATAAATAAATTCTATAATGTTCTCCTAGCTATGATTACTTATTACATATCACATTAATGGGAACCAAATAATGTATGAAAATCTTGTTTGACAATAAGATCATACCACACTAGTGCAAAAAACTTTTTTAACGTCACCATTTTTTAAGTTGGTTATATATAACCGACGTGAAAATCTGTGATACGTGGTTTTTTACGTCGGTTATTTTATAACCGACGTAAAAAATATGGATAGTAAATTTTTTACATCAGTTATTTTAATAACCGATGTCAAAAATCCCGCGCGTTCGTTTTTTACATCGGTTATTTTATAACTGATGTAAAAAACCAAAGCGCAACATTTTTTATGTCAGTTATAAAAAAACCGACATAAATAAGGCGGCTTCTGAGGCCTTTTTGACGTCAGTTATTAAATAACCGATGTAAAAACCCAACCCGCATAATTTTTCACGTCAGTTATAGTATAACCGACGTAAAAAACCAACACCCGACAGTTTTTACATCGGTTATAAAATAACCGACATAAAAACTGTGGTTTTTGATTTGTTTTTTACGTAGGTTATAGAATAACCGACGTAAAAAACCAACACACGGCTTTTTTTACGTCGGTTATAAAATAACCGATGTAAAAAATGTGTAATCTGATACATTTATAACATCGGTTATTATATTAACCGATGTTATAAATGTAATAAAAATAGTTTATAAAGTCGGTTATTAAATAACCAACGTTATAAAACATTTAAAAAATTAACACGCCCCGTGGATTGTCATTGCTGATTTTTTGATCGACACACCGGCGACTCATCTCTCTCGCGCGGAAAACCATAATTGACTCTTCAGTCTCGTTTCGTTAAACTCATTTTTTCATCATCTTTTATCATCTTTACTCTCCTAGGATCTATCATCTCCACTTGTAACACTCAGGTAAGCCTCCCACAACTTTATTTCGTTCGTTTTTTTTTTCGGATAGTCTATATTTATGTTTTGTGATTTTTTTGTTTAAACTAGGTAATATTATTCGATTTCAAACCCTCTTACCTTGTTTTTCCATCATTATCTTATTTATTATAACTAGATCTATTAGATAAACTCACAATATTCACGTAAGCCTCACCTACTTCTATTTCGTTTGTTTTTGTTTCACGGATGCCCGACATTGATGGTAATTTTTGTTGTCATTGAAAAATAATGATCTCATTCACCTATATTACTGCAATTTATATGTAAATCATTGTGATACACCCATTCCGTGTACCAATGTGATTTATTTTATAAGTATATATGGTTTTTCATGGTGGAATGTTTATTTTGGATCTTGGTTGTTTCTATTTCGGGTATCACTATTTGTAGTTCCATAATCTATTTACGTCGCTTATTTTGTGGACTATTATAAGTCTTCATACGCTATTAAAACCCAATTAATTTCATAATAGATCATTTTAGACTAATAGGAGATACAGTTCATGGTTCTCATTTTGAATAATGGCATGATACCAAAACTAGTAGCTTGAGGTTAAAATCCCTAGATATGCCAAAACTAGTAGCTTGAGGTTAAAATCCCATGGTTCTGGGGAGCTTTCAAGAGGGTTGGTGGTTGTCCAGGGGATTGGGGGTTTTCTAGAGGGTTGGGGGGGTGTCCAGGGTGTCCATAGAGGTGGGGGGGGAAGTCTAGGGGTGTGGGGGGTCCAAGGGGGTGGGGGTGTTGAAGGGGGTGGGGGGCTTTCCAAGGGGGTGGGTGGGGGTGTCCAAGGGATGGGGGCCTGTCCAGAGGGTTTGGGGGGTTTTCCGGGGGGTGGGGCTTTCCAGAGGGTTGGGGGTGTCCAGGGGGGTGTCTAAGGGGGTAGGGGGTGGGGGGATGTCCAGGAGGGGTGGGGGTTCTATCTAGAGGGGTGGGGGATGTCCAGGGGTGGGGGGGATGTCTAGAGGGGTGGGGGCTGTCCAAGGGGGTGGTGGTGTTTAGGGGGTGTCCAAGGGGGTGGGGTGGTGTTCAAAGGGTTCGGGGGGATTTCCAGAGGGTTGGGGGTGTCCAGGGTTTCTATGGAGGTGGGGGGGCAATCCAAGGGTGTGGGGGGGTCTAAGGGGGTGGGGGTGTCGAAGGGAGTGGGGGGGATCTCCAAGAGGGTGGGGGGCTTTCTTAGGAGGTGTGGGCCTATCCAGAGGGTTTGGGAGTTGTCCAGGGGGTGGGGTTGTCTAGAGGGTTGGGGGTGTCCAAGTGGGTAGGGGGTGGGGGTGGTGTCCAGGAGAGGTGAGGGGTGTTGTCTAGAGGGGTGGGGGCTTTCCAGGGGGTGGGGGATGTCCAGAGGGTTGGGGGCTGTCCAGATGGTTGGGGGGTTGTTCAGAGGGTTGGGGGTTGTCCAGGGGGGTGTCCAAGGGGGTAAAGGGTGGGGGTGGTGTCCAGGAGGGGTGGGGTGCTGTCTAGAGGGGTGGGGTGCTTTCTAGAGGGGTGGGGGCTATCCAGGGGGTGGGGGTTTTCCAGAGGGGTGGGGGCAGTCCAAGGGGGTGGTGGTATCTAGGGGGTGTCCAAGGGGGTGGGGTGGTCTTCAAAGGATTCAGGGGGCTGTCCAGAGGGTTGGGGTGTCTAGGGTGTCCATGGAGGTGGGGGTCCAAGGGGGTCTGACCCCATTGTGCCATGATGATTGGATTTACATTGTGATTTTATCCATTTGAGTTTTTATTTTAAATTTGATTTGATTCTCAGGTTTACTCCATTTTCTCCAATTTTCTATCAACCATTGGAGGCCCCATGGTTTTCTTTGATTCAATGGAATTTAAAACTATTATATCTAACTATATTTTCTTTTTAAAATCATATTCAAGCATATTTTTTTAAATACGCATAGATTTTTTTTATATTTCAAAAAAAATTTACATTCAAATTATGATTTTTTTCATATAAACATATATTTGTCTTATCTTAAAAAGATGTATAATTTTGATATTTGTTATAGGTAATAATGAGTTGAAATTGGATTACGGAACATCGAATGAGCAATGAATATGAGGAAGGTGTTGATGTATTTTTGAAATTTTCTAAATGAAATGTTCCAAGTAGTGACATTTTTTTCCGTCCATGCCTGAAATGTTTGAATATGAAGAAGTTGAAAAGTATAGAGATAAAAGATCATCTGATTTGTCATGGTTTTAATCCGAGTTACAACCCTTGGATTTGGCATGGTGAAACTGGACGGAATGTCACTGATGATGATGATTCGCAAGATGGTAACTCCGATGGAATTGAAGAAATGATTCGCGATATTGCAGCAAATTAAATTGAGATAGAACCAACAGTTGTGTGTCTATATGGTGATGCTGAAAACCATTATATCCTAGTTGTACAGATTTTACGGTTTTGTCGGTATTTTTAAGATTGATTAACCTGAAAGCGAAACATGGATGGAGTGACAGAAGTTTTACAGAGCTTTTACAATTAATGAAAGACATTCTTCCAAAAGATAACGATCTTCCAGATTCACATTATAAGGCCAAGAAAATATTATGCCCAATGGGATTAGGATACAATAAAATACATGCTTGTCCGAATGACTATATTATATATAGAAAGAAATATGATCTTCTATCATAGTTTCCTAAATGTGGGACATCACGGTATAAGGTGAAAGAAAAATCACAGGATGATGTAGAGATTACAAAGATCCCTTCAAATGTATTTTGGTATCTTCCTATAATTCATCATTTCAAACGTTTATTTGCTAATTCACATGATTCAAAAAGGTTAATATGGCATGCAGATGAGCGGTTATGTGATGGAAAAATACATCATCCAGCTGATTGTCCACAATGGAAGAAAATTGATGAGCATTATTCTACATTTGGAAATGAAATTAGAAATCTCAGACTAGGGTTGTGCACAGATGGAATGAATCCATACTGAACCCTCAGTAGCACACATAGTTCACGGCCTATTTTATTGGTAATTTACAACCTCTCTCCTGAAGTTTTTATGAAGCGCAAATATTTCATGTTGAGTATAATGATCTCTGGTCCGAAGCAACCCGGCAATGATATTGATGTTTACCTGTCACTGTTGATTGATGATTTGAAACTTTTATGGGATGATGGTATTAGGGTGTATGATTCTTATAAAATAGAATATTTTCAACTGTATGCAGTGCTTTTGTTCACTATAAATGACTTCCCAACATATGGAAATTTGTCTGGATACAGTGTTAAAGGGCATAAATCATGTCCAATTTGCGAACAACAGACATCATATTGTCAATTACATCATGGGAGGAAAATAATTTACATGGGTCATCGAAAGTTTTTGCCTATGGATCACCCTTATAGAAGATTAAAAAAGGCATTCAATGGCTTACAAGAATTTGATATTGCTCCAAAACCTTTATCCCCTAATCTGTATTTTGAGAGGGTGAAAAACCTTGATGTGACATTAGGAAAGACACAGAAATCTGGTAATGATAGACATATTTGGAAGAAAAGGTCAATATTTTTTGAGCTACCATATTGGAGATATCATGAAGTTAAACATAATATTGATGTCATGCACGTGGAGAAGAATATCTATGATTGTTTTATTGGAACATTGTTAGACATTAAAGGGAAGACAAAATATGGGTTGAATGCAATATTATACTTACTATCAATGGGAATATGTTTGGATTTAGCTCCCACTCCTAAAGGAAGACAAACATTTCTTCCCCCGGCTTGTCATACATTATCAAAGAGGGAGAAAATTAGATTTTTTCAGTGTCTTCATGATATCAAAGTGCCTCAACTTTATTCTTGAAATGTAAAAAATTTTGTCTCCTTGAAGGACTTGAAGTTGATAGGTATGAAATCACATGATTGTCACGTCATGATGCAATAAATTCTACCAATTGTATTGCGTGGAATATTTCCCATCTGTGTTAGAAATACTATAATGAAGTTGTTTTATTTTTTCAATTCAATTTGTAATAACGTGATTGATGTGAATGCTTTGAACATTTTGGAAAAGGATGCAATTTTTATACTTTGTCAATTGGAAATGTATTTTCCACCAACTTTTTTTGATATAATGGTGCATTTAATGATTCATCTGGTTCAAGAAATAAAGCTTTGTGGACCTGTATATCTTCTTTGGATGTATCATTTTGAAAGGTATATGAAAATATTGAAGGGGTATGTTAAGAATCCATATCGACCTGAAGCCTCCATTATTGAAAAGTATATTTCTGAGGAGGTTTCAGAGTTTTGTACGAGCTACTTGGCTGCGGTGCAGCACATAGGTTTGCCTCCATCTCGCCATGAACAAGTTAATAATGAGGGAAAGGGGATTCATGGCTTGAAAGTCAAATCATTATCTGCTAAACAGATGAAGAATTTATAAGCATACATCTTGAATAACATAGTTGATGCTCAACTATATATCACATTGCATATTAATGAGTTGAAACAATTTCATCCAAAGAAGAAAGAAATGTAGATTTTGAATGAGCACAACAAAACTTTTTTTTCATGTTTTAAAAAGACCTTGCTTGGTAGATTATATGTATTAGAGACATTAAAATGGATAGTGGGTGGTCCATGTTTAAATTTGATAACATGGTCCGGTTATGACATTAATGGATATACATTTCATACGAAAGCTCAGGACAATAGAAGTGCAGTTCTGAATAGTGGTGTATTGGTGTTTGAAGAAGCAACGCATTTTTTGAGTGCTAAGGACAAAAACCCAATTCCTACATCAAGTTCATATTATGGATTGATTGAAGACATATGGGAGGTTGATTACTTTAAAATTAAAGTTCCTGTTTTTAACTGTAAATGGTTTATCGGTAACAACAGTGTCAAACATGATGAATTTGGAATGACACTTGTTAATCTGAATAGATTAGAAGACACAACTGATTCTTTTATAATGGAAACACATGAAAAATAAATTTTCTATGTAGTAGATCAATTAGATATGCA
The DNA here is from genome assembly GCA_963277665.1 of Viscum album. Classification (NCBI taxonomy): domain Eukaryota; kingdom Viridiplantae; phylum Streptophyta; class Magnoliopsida; order Santalales; family Viscaceae; genus Viscum; species Viscum album. Next base: position 880,947,667 of record OY728143.1, on the reverse strand, counting down.
GTGGTCTGTTGTTTTACAAGGTAAAAAACGGTAACGACCCAAAGTTTCATTAATAGAAATACCTCTTGATCTAATTAAATGTCTCTTTATGTTTATATAAAATTTCAACTTCTTTGGTTTTATGTTAAGAATTTTGACCATTTCTAATATAGCCGTTGAACAGTGATCACATGATTAGTATAAATATAGGACTTTAACAAATCCAATTTACTCAGACAAAGGAAGCGATGGCCTCATCCAGTAGAATTGCCTCATATAAAGCCCATTTGTCGGAGCTCAGAAAAGAGGTGGTGTCTTTGGTCTTCACCCTTGACCAAGCCCAAGCTGAGCTTCATCATGTCAAGCTCGAACGTGACCATCTACGGGAAAAGTGGAAGTTGATTGAAATTCCCACTCGAGCGATGTTATCCGAGCCACCCCAAGAGTCTGTCACCATCGCACACCTTACCCTTAGGTCTTATGCAGCTTTTTTAAGGGATTATGTAACAAATAAGTAGTACTATGTTCATGTACATTATTTTTTGTATATAATAATGAATATAGTTTCTAGTCATTTTTGATACATTGTAAATTGTTTTTAAAGTACAAATGGTGTTTTTAGTTATTATTTAGTTAAGAAATACATTTTATTAAATTAATGGATTTTTGAATTAAATAATATTTTAATAAAATATTATTATTATTATTATTAAATTAATTTTTATTAAATATAAATGATCTTATAATTTTATGAATGCAATTAAAATTTTTATTAAGGTTTGAAAGCCATTTCTGTCAAAACCTGTGAATTTTCGATAAATATAGGTTTTTATTTTAAAAGTGAAAATTAAAATATTTAGAAAATTATTTAGATAAAATCAATGTTATTTCTGGAATCAGGATGTCAAAATTATCCAACGGTGAATTTTTCATAATTTTCTGAGACAGTCAATTTTTTGGGTAAAAATTAAATACCGTTTAAATATATAATGTGTTTTATGACATTATAATGACCCAATAGTGATTTAATAAAATACTATAATCTTTATTTTCGGACAATATATGTTTTACCATTAAAAATAATGTGATTTTGGGTTTTTTTGACTTACTTTTCAAAGCATTAATGGACCCCTCAAGACTTATTCAACACCTTGCCTTTTAATATTAGTTTCCATGGGAGTGTGACTCACCTCCACATAAGCAACCCAAATATTTTAAGAATTTCGGACTTTGGACTTATAAAATATTGTTTTCCTATTCCCTTTTCCAAAAACCATGGGCAAAAACCATGGGATGGTTTGTGGTTTGGATTAATTTAATGTAAGGGGACCCAAACCTAAATAATAAAGAATTCCCTCACCTTTCCTATATAAACCCACCCAAGCTCCCACTTCCTCCTCACTCAAATCCATTAGAGTTCTTCCAACCTCTGCCATACTCTCTATAGAATCCTTCCAAGGTGTCCCAAGCTCCCAAGAATCCTCTCACAAGCCTCTCTCTAGCCTTTGGAAGCACACTTCCAAGTAAGGGTTTTTTCTTCCTTTCTCTTTTTTGTCCAATTTTCTTTAAGTTGTTTTGCCCTTTTAATTTCAATTATGAATGTTGGGGTATTGTTTCGAACCTCCCTCATACTTCCCTATTTATGTTTTAATGATGGGAGACCCATTTCTCTCTCATTAAATTCCTCCCATGTACACCCGTTACTATGCTGAAATTCCGAAAGGAACTTCTCTCTCCTCATTTACATTCAAGCAATACTTGTGTATCATGAATCTAAATTTCATTACAATTGTGGGTACATGTATCTATATGACCTACTTAATTTACATTACATGTAAATATTATGAGGAACCTCTTTATCTCTCATCAACCATTTTTATGAATTCTTATGTCAGGTCGTTACGCTGCCAAAATCGCACTGATTTTCTAAGCCAATGCCATTGTGTAGTGAATACCATGCCCATTTCTCCATAAAGGGTATTCACCTTTACGCACATTTACTTATTGATTATAATGTTTCATTTATGAATTCCACATTCCTTTATCGTGTAATAAATGATTATGTTTTATGAATCCATGTTTTATGATCCATGTGGCACACTTATGCATCAAATGAAATGTTTAAGATGGGTGCACCCTTATAGCGCTACAATGCATTAGGTAAAGTATAGTATCATGATACGTCATGTGCAATGAGTGTTGACTCATTCTAATTCAAGTGCAACTAGGGTTTACTCGTGCTTTATGTGCAATGAGGATTTACTCATGCTCCATGTGCAATGATCCTTGGCTCATGCTAATTCCATGTTAAGTGTTGTTGCCACATTTCCATGTTATTATTATAATGATTTATCATGACTTTATGTTCATGTTTCTCTTGTGCTATATTGATATGCCTAATTTCTAACATGTATTGTACTCCTCATGTTATTCCATATGTATTCCCTTACTGGGCTTTATAGCTCACCCTTTTCTTATGCATGTCCTCAGGTTATCCCATGCATTGCTAAGTACGAGGGAATATAGTGGTCATGTAAAGGAGGTTTTCAATAAAGATGTTGTATTTCATGTTTCAAGTTTTTATGTAATGATCCTAAGCCCCAAAGACACTAAACCTATCGATCTTCTTTGTTTTATCAAGTCAAGTTTTATATAATAAATCATGTTTAAGTTTGTATTAAAAAGCAGGGTTGTCATAAAAACAATATGTTGGTGAGGATGAACTTGATGAAGATGCTGATTTATGTGATATCCCTACTTCCATGGAAAGATTAACAGAACATAATGATGAGCATGTTGAAGACATGGTTTGTGCCATAAAGAATGATCACGATGAAGGAATTTGGGAAAAAAATCCATTTGTACATTCCTAAAATTACAGGTAACATATGTTTATTTTTTTTTACATTTATTTTTTTCATAAAATGTTAGATATTGTAAGTTTTTTCTTTTTTAAAACATGTATTAAAACAAAATAAGTATAAGTTTTTGTTTGTTTTAAGTTTGTTTAGTTTACTTTATCATGTTTACCATTACATGAATTATATATCTATTATTTTTGTTCAGTGACAATTACTTTACCATGTTTACCAGGTTTACCATGTTTACCATGTTTACCATCTTGAAAATCTTTACCATCTTTACCATTGTTTAACATGCTTACCATATTAATAATGTTTACCATTACGTAACTTAGTACAATTTTCTATTTTCTAATTACAGTAGTATTAAAATATTTGAGTTTGTATATTTGTGAACTAATGTTTGTTTTTTTGATTTGAAGGATAATGACAGATCATTCAGTTGATCAATCACATGATTCTGGAGATGAGCATATTTTTCATACCTCTGGGGAGGAACATTCACATGCTCCTCTTGATGTTCCCCAATCTTCTTCATGTGCTCCTATTACGACAAAGAGTTCAAGAGTTGGTAAACGTGGGTGCACACATTTACCAAAATTAGCACTTTCCCGTGCGCAGGATCAGAGGATACTCATTGAGTTTGATGATGATGATATTCCTAGAGGTCCAAATGCAAAATATTTAAAGAGTTTTGTATCAACTCGGGCTAAGAGAAAAATAAGCATTTTGTATAATGATTGGAGAAGTGTGTATAAAGCGATAATATCTCAGTTGTGGGAGACGATTTTGGTAATATCTTTTTCTATTGTTTGACTATTCTTTAAATGTTTCTAGTATATATAATATGTTTAACCTCTTCTTCATCAGATGAAATTTGATATTCCTGACACTGGAGGAGTTAGGAAGAAATGCTTATCGATGGCTGCCAAGAGATGGAGGGATTTCAAATCAACCCTCTCATCTAATTTCATTTTTGGTCATAGGAGTCATGACAATCCATGTCGTATATATCCTTCTATAGATGAAGACACATGGAGACAGTTTTTTGAAAGTAAAAGAAAAGAGTCATTTTTGGTAAGGGCAATGTAAACTTTTATAAGCTTTCTTATATAAATGATTTTATTAATGTTTTGTTAATGATTTCTTATTCTTAATTTACAGAAAACAAGGAAATCTCAATAGGAGATCCAATCTAAAAATGTATACCCTCGTAGTTTATCTCGGGGAGGGTATGCATTTTTGGAAGAACAAATGATGGCGGAAAAATTTTAAAAACTAAGAGCTGAGACTTCAAGCTCTGGAGAGGTGGCCCCTCCATCCCCTCCATCTAGACATGAAAAATGGAAGAGAGCTCAGATGGTAAAAAAGGGCAATATCTTTTGGAAGAATCGAGAATCTTAGCTGAGAGGATTGTAAGATATCTATTTTATTTATTTAAGTTAACTATTTTATTCATTTTTTTAAAGGGTAAAGGGGACAAGCCCCCTTATATAGATAAAGAAAAAAATCTCCTTTTGAAGGGAAAAAGGAGTAACCCAATACATTGACAGATGAAAAAACATCTTGAAAAATAGGCCAAATAGCCAACAAGGATCCAAAAGTCAAAAGGAGGCAAAAAATCAAAGTGAGAACAAGCCAGAAGGTCTCATCACCCCCCTAGCCGAAAAAGCAGCACCGGAATCCTCCAAGATGAAGCGTCACCCCCTCTGCAATGAGTGTGTAGTGATGGAAACACAACCAAAGCAGAGAAATCCTCCAACTCATATAGAAGTATGATAGGAGGAATGGATGATAGGTGCCAGCACACCTATCTATCTTTTGAGCCACCCCCCGATGATGCAGATGAGAAACTCACTGGACCATCAACCTGATGCGCCGCAACATCCTTCAGAAACCACCGTGCAAAATCAGCCAAGGTACCCATCCATCCAAAAGAATAGATGGCTGAATGATGGATTTCAAGACATCCATCCCTCTTTCGAGGTCACCCACCCGACGCAATCTGCAAAACAGAGTATGCCAACCAAATGCAACAAGACCAACAGCATGCTCACACTAGAAAATTGCATCCCAAAGATAGTCTGATCCAGTAGAAGCAGAAATGGGAGTTCCAAAGAAAATAAATAGAGCAAACACATCCCAAATCATCCAGAACCATGCCTGTATCCGCCCCATGACAATCCATCACGAACAAACCAGAGCAGACTGCCTCACGAACCAAGCAGAGGAACGTTGCACGATCCTGTACAACGAGCATCTGAAGACGCCACCATCCAAGATCCCACCTCCCGGAAAACCCAAATCAGACCACCAACAAGAAATTTGAGATGAAGGGAAATCCATCCACATCCATTGAAGCCGAGAAAATCAACCTCAACGCAAGGTAACCAGATCAGGAGCTCTGGAAGGAGGGAGTGCTGGAGAAGACCACTGACCAAACCGGAGCGGACCTCCTCACGATCCAAGCAGAGGAACTCCACATGATCTTGTTCAAAAGACATCCAAAGACATCATCTTCCAAGATTCCACCTCCCGAAAAACCCAAATCGAACCACCAGTAAGAAATCTGGAGACGAAGAGAAAGCCAAGGAGGGAGTGCTGAAGAAGCCTCTGGTTGAGGAAGAGGCGAAAAGTCAGAGGTGGAGAAAGAACAGGTGGGAAACCCTAACCTGGACCGAAATCGCGAGGCGGGAGGAAAATAAATCCACTTCAAGAGAAGATTGGAGAAAGAAACCTACCAAGAAAGAAGAGAGCTCAAGTGGGAAGAAAGTAGAACGCCTGACGAAGCGGCACCGGGCGGTGAATAAGAAAACCCTAGCGGGGAACCCTACCAGGGGAGAAGACCGGGCGAGTGTAGTGCCATCCAATTAACTATTTTCTTCATATAATTTCAATCATTACAGAAATGTTCAATTAATTAATACAGGACTCTCTTGAGGAGTAGAGCTCACAGGGGGCATTTACAGCTACTGGGAGGTAAGATATTTTATCTATAGCATTGGGAAAGATCGAACATCCTGGTCATGTAAGAGGATATATGGCATGTGTATCGGTAAGAAAAGTGTTTCCACATTATTAAACTTCTAATGTTGAGGGTGTTTATAAAAAAAATATAATCCTTGGAGGCTGAAGTTCATAATATTAATGCGGTGATGGTGGAAAAGATTAGAGCATCGGTATAGTCTATGTTTGAAAACATGCAAATACAATTTCAGACTGCAGCTCCCACTCCTCCACCTCCCCCTGCAGACCCCATTATTTATCCTCCACCTCCGCCAGTAGCTCCCACTCCCCCACCTTAGCCTTCTGACCCCATTTTTTATCATACTCCTGTGTTTCAGCTTCCTACTTATTGCTAGTTGTATGTTGATGATCCTCAACATCATATAGTTTCGTATGGGTTGGTATATTGTATAAGAGATACAGTTCATCATCAACAATTAGAGGTAGAGAATCAGAGGGTCACTGTACAGGATATTATAGATAGATCATCTTGAGTACCATTACCTACAGATGAGTTGACAACAGTTGGACATAGTATCATCCATTTTTTAATTTGTCCATCCAGACTTCTTCGACTCATTACCATAGAGGTATGAATGTTATATCTTTTATTTTATTTTTTTTATTAAATTTGTTTTATAATTTGAAAACTAATATATTTTTCTATTTATTTTTATAGTAATACTTCAAAGGTAAATAAATATTGTATAGACAACAACAAAGACAAATGGCTATGACATCAGATACAGATTCTAGTAGTCTTGACAGATTGTTAAGATATTCAAATTTTTTGGCGGGTCATTATGAGTTTCCAATGGAATCTCATGTTTGTGGATGTGAAATAACTGTGGGGATTATGAAAACTGATATCATGGAGCTTGTTACTGGAGATAAGTTTGGAATCAATGTGGTGAAAATGTTTTCCATGTAAGTATTAACACCTTTTACCTACGTTATATTTATTAAAAATGTATACTTATGTCTGTTTTGTATTAGGTATCTTTATAAAATTTGTGAGAGGAATGAGCTGACAGATGTATATGGATTCATGGACCCACAATTGATTTCCCCTAAAGCATGTGCATTGGATGAGGAACAAAGAATGCTTTATATTGCTGAAATACTTGAATAGAATATAGTCACACAATTTTGGATGATTCCTTTTTGTGAGAGGTATGAAACACATCTCTCTCAAAGAGTTCATTATCTTTTAACATAAAAAACCACTAACCTTAAATTTTCTTTTATCAGTGATCATTGGATGTTAGGTGTTTTTTCCCAAGGGAGAAAACAATTTATTGGATATGCTCTGTCCATGATGATGTGCGGGAAAGTTTTATGAATATATTAGAAAATTAAGTTTCAATTTTTCAATAGTTTTATATATTATAATGAATTTTAAATTTACCCCATTCGTATTATTTTCTAACAGGGCATGGGTCTACTTTCGAAAAAACACAAAGAAAAGGAGTGAAAAGATCAAATATGTAAATGCGAAGGTAAATATCCATTTATAATTTGTACTTTTTGATTTATTACATAAAAATAATATATTGAATTTACACTAATTCAAAAAGAATTTTCATGAACAACAAGGCGTCATCGAATGTGGATATTATATGTTAAGATTTATGTATGAAATAAAAACAACTGGGACAGTTGTGAACTTTGACCTGGTAAGATTTCCTTTTAAACTTTTCCATAATATTTCAATTTTATTTATTCATTATACAAATTAACTACTATCCTTTTAATTTGTAGCTATTTGATGACCCTCAACCCTATACTTCTCAAGACATCAAACACTTACAAGTGGATTGGTAAAGTTATTTTACAGGTTTGATTGAATTTTAGTTTTTTGTAGTGTAAAATGTAATTTTGAATATTGTCGTTGTAATTGTGTATTTGGTAGTCATTTAGGTTGGATTTAGTTTTTTTTGAAGTTGACAGTGTAAGTTTTGAATGTTATATATGTGAATGTTTAATTTTTCTCTACTTCTTGTTTTGGTCTACTTATGATGGTTTTTCTGGTATGGATTCTGGTCTGGGGGGGAGGGGTTCCAAGGGTGTGGGGGGTGTTCAGTGGGGTGGGGGTGTCCAGGGGTGTGGGAGGGCTATCCGGTGGGGTGGGGGGGTCCGAGGTGTCCATGAGAGTGGGGGGAAGTCTAAGGGGGTGGGATCGTTTCCAGGAGAGTGGAAGGGCTGTCCAGGGCAGTGGGAGGCTATCCAGGGGGTGTCCAGGGGTCTGGGGGTGTCCTGTGGGGTGAGGGGGGTTTCCAGGGGTGTGGGAGGGCTATCCAGTGGGGTGGGGGGGCTATCCAGTGGGGTGAGGGGGGTCCAGGGTGTCCATGGGGATGGGGGGTTTGGGTGGGAGAGGAGGTGTTGCCATCCCTCGGAGGGCTGAACGCCGCTGGAAGGTATTCATCACTCCCACATGTGAAACATTTTGAGAGCTCAAGCTTGGAATGTGGGAGTGATGAGTACCTTTCATCGGCGTGCCCCCCGAGGGGGTGTCCAAGAGGGTGTGGAGGGGTTGTCCAGGGGTGTTTGGGGCTGTTCAGGGGTGTGGGAGGGTTGTCTAGGGGTGTGGGAGTGTTGTCCAGGGGTTGGGGGTATACATGAGGGTGGGGGGTTGTCCAGGGGTGTTTGGGGATGTCCAAGGGGTTGGGGCAGTCCATGGGTGTGGTGGGGGCTGTCCAGTGGGGTGAGGGGGGGTGGGAGGGCTGTCCATGGATGTTGGAGTGTTGTCCAGGTTGTGGGGGGTATACATGAGGGTGGGGGTTGTCCTGGGGTGTTTGGGGCTATCCAGGGGGTCGGGGGGCAGTCCAGGGGGTGGTGGGGGCTGTCCAGTGGGGTGAAGGGGCTATTCAGGGGGTGGTGGGGGTTGTCCAGTGGGGTAAGTTTTAAATTTTACTTTGGTTCTTGTTTTGGTCTACTTTTTTTGTGGTACGAATTCTTGATTTGGTTTCTGGTTGTTTCTGGGGAGAGCACAGGACTGCATTCCATTTAAAAACAATTGGTCTTTCACATCAGTTATTTTATAACAGACGTGATAAAGGAATGGGGAAGGGTTTGTCACGTCGGTTATTTGAATAACTGGCATGATAAACACCTGTGGAATGGTTTATCATGTCGGTTATTTAATAACCGATGTGATAAGCCCCCCCTGGACTGGTTTATCACGTCGGTTATTAAATAACCGACGTGATAAAACCCCTCTGGACTGGTTTATCACGTCGGTTATTTAATAACTGACGTGATAAACATCCCCCGCACAATTTTATCTTGTCGGTTGTTTAATAACCGATGTGATAAACATCCCCCGCACTATTTTATCGCGTCGGTTATATAATAACTGACATTATAACCCCACCCCCACCCCCGGTTTATCACGTCAGTTATGTAATAACTGATGTGATAAAGGTCGGGGAAATGGTTTATCGTGTCTGTTATTATATAACCGACGTGATAAACACCCCCGAACTATTTTATCATGACGGTTATCTAATAACCGACGTGATAAACCCTCCCCCCTGGTTTTTGCACGTCGGTTAATTAATAACCGACGTGATAAACACCGTGATGTTATGTTTTTTATGTCGGTTTTTAAATAATCGACATAAAAAAATATTTATAACGTCTTCCGTATTAACGTCGGCTAAAAACTGACATAAAAAATGAAAAATAACCGACGTAAAAAATGTTTTCTGTACTAGTTCCAATTAAGATGAACTAAATAGAAAACACGACATGAAAAATAAAGAATATAAATTAGTATGTTCATATCAATCTATGGATCACCATCGTGCCGATGTGAACCACCATGCACATTGTTAGGGCACATGAACCACCACCAAATTTAAACTATATCATGTGTTTCATGAAATGAATGATTCCAACCCTCACCATGCATATGAATAATCACAGAACATGGATGTGATACGAACCATGTTGAGGGTCATCATCAATTCACATCAAACAACTATAATGAATAACAATTCATCTAAATGTTGATGATAAAGGTGGGTATGGAGTGATCTAGATATAATAGGGTCGGATGAAGGGTAGTTAGGAGGGTGGTGTTTCATGATCACACTATGTAGTGAGATGGAGGTGTGGCTCGGGCTGGTGTTAGGGTTCAAATTGAAGTGTTTCACAAGAGCTCAATGTAGGGATGTAATAGCGATGGCTGAGATAAATCAGTGATACATCATTGTCTGATAGGGGTACACATATGTATGCATATAGGGAGGTGGTTTACTAGGTCTAGTGTTAGGCGTAGGGTGTCATGACACCCTCCCTCCAAAGATACCACAATGAAGGGAGAGTGATAATGACCCCTGAGCCCCACCTCTAATAGGCCTCAGGTTGGTGACTAGCACCGATGGTATAAAAATATCATGTATGGGAGGAATTATCTTATATAACATAAATAGGATCGGGAGATAAGATGAATCATCCACAATAAACTCAATGAAATAATATAAAAAGAAACCAAAACTATTCCACATGTATGTATAAATAAAAATGATACAAATAAAATGTATCCAAATTAAAAACCCAAAATAAAACTAAAGAAACAACACAACAACTATCCAAGGTTCCGAGAAAGTAATGTATAGAATGGTCCACAAAGTCCTTCTAGAAACCTGAAAATAGATTATATGCGTTGGTTGAGCATACAAGTATACTCAATAAGAAAACCAAAGTTTCTTTTTCTTTTAAAGGTTGCGGCCGAAGCCTCAATTTGTTATTTAAAGAAAAGACCTCTTTAGACTGGGTAAAGGGAGAGCCATTACATAGCACGAGGGCCCAAGTCCAAGTGGCCTGAATACAAGGCTTGAAAGCCCATTTTTTTAGCCCAAAGGACCCATCGGTGAACAGTACTGCTACAGTACCCACGCTGCTACAGTACAACATCCGCTACAGTACCTGTTGCAGTGCCTCTACAGCAACAGTGTCGCCGCTGCTACAGTACACTGCTACTACAGTACTGCTATAGTTCCCTGATACAGTACTTCTACAGTACCCCAGAAATTCACTCCTGCCCAGATTTGATCCTGGGTCTTTTAGATACCAAGCAGGAGCCTGTACCACTAGGGTACAGGCTCGTTGGTAGAAAACCAAAGTTTCTTGTGTATATGTGAAATAAGAATACTAATGAACCTATGATCAAACAATAGAACTAAATAGAACCTATACATGTATAATAATCAAACCCAATCTCAACAAGGCATTCTCACCAAATAACACGAGTCAAGTAATATAATATAAAAAGAATCATATTGATAAAGGGTAATCTGGACTACTTTCTCACTTTTATGCCACTCTCACACCCCCAAAATCATACATCCTGGAGCTCCCAACTCTTCTATATACCACACCTCCCAACAAGCATGGTCACATCACATCACACCCATAGATACCTAGGATCACCACCCCACAAGAACAATCACATCACATCACACCCGCAAACACCTGGGCTCACTGCCCCACGAGCATGGCCACACAACATCTCACCCACAGACACCTGGGATATCACATCACAACCACTACCATAACTAGAGTGGTAGGGTATTGGGAACATGTAGGACATCAACCTTGTTCCCTCCTCCCACTATTCACTACCCCCACCATAAGGCACATCATCCCATATCATCCTAGAAATAAACACCTGGGTTATCACAACTACTATCTAGTGCACTAACATACCTTCATCCATCACAAACTATGAAATACCTACCTTTCCTGGAAGAGAGAGAAGGAAGATCGGGTACTTAACCATTCATCCTCCTCACTGGATCTTAGGAAAAACACACCAAAAACTTTTGGTTATTGAAACTGAAGGTACCGGGAATGAAACAGAAGCCCCAAAGAGGGAATTTTAAAAAAATTCCACTCAAATACATCACGAACTCATCAACATCAGTGAATAGCTACCCAGTTTATTCTGAGGATCTCACGTGAATAGTTTTAAGCACAAAATCAAAATGATAAATACCTGGTTTAAATATGAATCCATGCACAGTGTCTGCTCATCATTGGTGATCACTGCTCAAATAATCCGAATCCAAATTCCTCTATATCATCCACACATGCTTCAAGAAACTATGAGAGTGTCATTTGTCAAAATATAGGTTCTAGCGTGGAGTTCTGATGGTGCCTTTAATGCTCTGATGATTAATACATCCCTCTGCTTGAGATTCCTCAGAGAGAGCTCGATCCAAGATCCTTGGATCCAGAGTCTCTTTATCTAGAATGTGGGAGATAGAAGAAGAGAGAGAGAGAGAGACAGTGGATAGTACATGGAAACTCCTCTCTTCCTCTATTTTATAGTGTTAAGAAAATATTTGGTATTGCCACCCAGCTTCCTGAATATGTAACACACTAAATGACTTGTTATGACTACTAATATGAGTCACAAATATTATTATAAATTTCTTGTAATATATTAAATATATTACATGATAATAAATGAGTCATTAACCTAACTCATAGTTCCCACAAATATTAATTGAACCTTGAATATATTAATATCCGTTCAAATAATATTTTTAATGTATTTACTTAAAACACTTGTAAATACATTAAATAAATAAATTCAATGTTGATTATTCTTAACTTGAATAATACGAATTTATTTATTCCATTGGTGATATTATCTCTTTATAAAAATCCAAAACCCTAGTGGTGGGGCCCACCATGTCTAATATACCTATTCAACTGAATAGGGAAGATTCTTGAATACACTATAGTGTGTGACCCAATAGGCCCTTATCTCGATAGTAGTGAATATTATTCACAGACCAAGAGCGGGATCTAGAAACCCATCATAGCCTCTAAAGAGATAAGTATTGTCACAGCAGCAACAACTGACCTACAAACACACACTATGTAATATAATCTCTTTGTCTTTAATATCTCATAAAGTAATACACACACTTGTGCCATCGCCATTTTCTTACTTTATTGTTTGTTGATCCAACTGGATAGATTTACCCTCAACTGTCATGGTCATGGTCTTATGAGGGTACTACCATTCTATTCAAAAATACTTGAGATATGTTACTTCCTTAACTCGAAAGCGAAAAATCCTTTCTTGACCATTCAACTAATTTCTTGACACCAATGACACACCCAACACAAACTACCACACCACGATTTCATCATCATACTTTTCATCTTACATCAAAGTATGCAATCAAATGGAATAAATTGTTAATGATCTCAAGTCAGAATACCATTACACATGATCTTAGATAGGAACATCCAATGACACTCATAACATGTGGTGTTCCTATTGGAAGGTCTATCCTCATGATCTTACTACTAGAGATCACCAAGTGAGAACTTCATGTGAAGAAGTCTCAATGCTTATGATCCCCCAACACCTAAACATATATTGTATCAAGTCATTGCGTTGTATCTAGACCATATGACATATTTAATATTAATGTCATAGTATCTCAAGGTTCTCATTATAGCTTAAGATCTGCTATAACCTTTTGATATGACAATTAATCTTTGTACGTTACCATTAAATAGTAGACTCGTAAAAGTCTAAACTATAATGGAAAGATTAGATCATGTATAAAAAATTGTATACATGATATGGTAATCAAAATAACTATATAGTTGGGTCTAGGAAACCCACTATTATAACACTCCCACTTAAACTAGGTCCAAATTTCTAACCAAACTTTTTATCTACTCACATGATAAAGATCATGTTTCTGATGAGTAATAACTTTAGCTATTGGGCTTTCCACGATTTCGCCGTGTGGTAATTCTTCTATAACGACCTCATCTCCTTGAGTAAAACTTCACAAGAGACGGTATCCCTGAGTATATCCCTTTCGTACACTATCAAAACTTGACATCTTGGTTAGTAAGAATATCATAATTTACATTATGATAATACATTTCTTACGAGTTGTGATTCCAAGAATTGTAACAAATTGTTGTTTTTTTAACTACTTCTTAGGTGCCTTATATGTTGAAACATACTTAGTATTTGTAGGTATGACTACCACTAGCTTATATAAGCTTATATCCCTCATCACATTAGCCTAACTACAATTATAGATCACGTTTATCTAAGTAATACTTGCTTATGTTCCCTAAAAACTAGTTTCCTTTCTTCTCCACTTATTAGGTATTTAACCTTTTTACTTGCTGAAGTATAATTAGATAGTTCCGACTGCTTCACTTGCAGTGCTCCTAGGTATAAATGATATTTTCCTACTATAAAGTATATATTGGAAATATCAATTCTTGTAAATATCATGTAATACATGATTAATCCATCGCTAAAACTTATGGAATTTAACTCACCATGTTTATCTCCTCCCATGTCTCAGACATGTGAACCGGGAGAGATAATTCCATGTGACATTGGAAAAAAATCATCTATTTAATTATTACAACTTTTATTTTTTCAATACCATGTCACTTTATGTGTGATTTACTAGATCTAAGAAACCTTTAGATCTATCTCAGTAGATCTTTTTCCCTAAAACTTAGGTTGCTACTTTAAATCAATCACTGGAGAATAAAATTCATCCTAGTCTTAACTAACTATAATTCTAATTTCTATTTTCCATATGTTTATAAACATATGTTTATTGGAAAACCTTGGAAATCCCACTAACCTTCAGTAGACAAATGAAAAATATTTATTTCAAATGTATAATTTATGATCTCGTTGCTTACTTCAATCCTAAACCATATTTTAGTAACTTGAAACCTTTATTATCATTTTGTGTCACGATCATCCCTTTCTGGTTGCATCCTATAGACACCTTCCATGATTGTTGGTTATTACATGCAATTACTAATAATATGATCATATAAATTATATATGATAAGTAAAATTCTAACAAATTTAGGCATAACGACTTGGTGAAACCAATCAAGCCTTATTGGTACTACACTTATACCATCTATGTATCTACTTATTTGAATACCCACCATAGTATTCAAAATTATAGGTCCCATTTTTAATGTGATACATGGAATCCATTATTGAATTTTTATTAGTCTTTTCAATCTCAGATAATTTCCCTGCACTGTTTACTTGTAAGAAATATTATTCACAACTAATAATAGATCACCACCCGCGGTGAATACAAAAACCATCACCATGGTTTTATCCTTCCTACGTAGTATTTGTCTCTGGAACATACTTTGTTCTACATGATCTTGTGGAACTAGTTCCTATGTCAACTATTTGTGCATCTTTAGCATTGTCTAAACCCAAGTCAATCTAGCTCTGTAACACCCCGAGCTTCCACGATACTCTTCTTTTTCAATAATGCAATAGCTTGCATTATACGCAAGTTCGAGATTCTAACGCACCGCGACCAATCAAAATAGCCATTATGAATAGTAATACCCACTTTTTGAAATTATATATATTTTATATTTCAAAATTGACTTCATTTGTGGATTCAGAATATCGAAATTAGCCTATGTTGAATTTTTGGTATTTTTCTGAGAACTTCCAATTTTTATGAATAGTAAAAAATAATTAAAAACAACATTTTTAATCAAAATAAATTATAATGATAAATTATAATATTGAGTGGTTTTAAAGTATAATTATAATATATTTTTACCATTTTATCCAATGGTGGTCATTAGAATTAATTTAACATTGAAATTGGACATAAACAATTATCAATCTTTTGATATATATTGTTTCTTAAAAACACGCTATTTGTTGTGACAGCGGGAATTAATTATAAAATTAATTAATGCAACTTATATGATTGCAATTTCGTAAAATAGACATCATTTTTGAATTCAGAATATCAATTATATCTTAGGGTGAAATTTTGGCATTGTTCTGAAAAACTTCAATTTTTGATGAATAGTGAAACCACTAAGTGGTAGTTAAAAAACTGATTTTTCATTTAAATGAAACATTGCCACTTCTGTGATTTGATTTTCAAAAATCCGACATACATGGTTGTCATTAGGATGTAAAATGTGGTTCAATGGGATTAAAATAATTTTTTGGTGAATAGTACCTTTTAAGTTTAATTAATCATGATTAAAGGTAATTAGTGAAATTTAAGGTAAAAATGGTATTATAAAAATATGAAAATACCTTTACACTTGTCTTACCCATATTGGATGAGTCATGGACGACCAAGACAATCCATGGGTCAACTTGGGGACCCCATGGAGCCACTTTGGTAGGAAAATGACATTAAAAACTTTTTATTTAATGTTAAAATAAAAATGTCACAAACATGAGTTGTTTTACGAAAATAATTTTTAAATGGGGTTATACAAGTAATATTTTTTACTATAAATATTAATTGGAAAGATAAAAATATTTCCTACATCATGATATTTTTTTATAATTTTTAGCCATTAAATAAATTAAATTATTTATGACACCATGATGATGCAGCAATTACCTCATTAATTAACAAATTTAACAAAATGGAAGGATAATGTAAAATCTAAAAATTACACTTGTCCAAAGCCTATTGGATGAGTATATTTAGAACCCTTATCACCTTATCCTCAAAATATATCATTGTGGGACCTTTATAATTCGAAAATAATTTCATAATAAAGTAACATTTCAATCCTTCCAAGAGTGCCCCTCCTCTCCTCTTATAAAAGGCCCCCACCACTACCACCTTACTCACACCTTAAAAGCCTTTTGGCTCGGCCAACCTCTTCCAAAATACTCTTTAAACTTCCCTACCTTACTCCTAGAAGCCTAAATTTTGGCAGAAGTCTTCCCAAGGAAGCCTTTTTCTCAAATCAAAAAGAGTTACCCGATTTTAAGGTAATGTCTTCTCTAATGTAGTCTTGTTTTATTTTGCTTCTTTAACCCCTTAAACTCTTTTTATTCCTTTATTTTGTAACAACACCAGTATCTAAAATATAATAGTATGTTGTTATGATAATTATTTGGTTTACACTTACATACACCTTCGTCTAATGGTTAAAGAACATACTGTTTCTATGGGTGGTGAAATACTGCCTCACGAAATGATGATTGTTCAATATTCTTTTAACACCTCTAATGGTGGCCATTTTGATGAAACTATTTTCATATATGATATATATATTATGTTTATGTTTTCCTTATTCTTCTTTATTTCTCATTTATGGCATAATTTATGATTTCCATTATGGGTAAACGCGATAATTTCATTTTAGGAAGTGTGGACTACCTCCCCCTCAAAGTGATTTGAATCGTTAATGCCTTATGTGGGATGTATAAAGGATGGAGTAAATGGTATTATACATTATATTATACTGGAATTATATTATACCTTTATATAATTATAACTTCATTCCATTAAATACGAAATATAAATGAAAGTAGCGTTCATGCGTACGTACGGCTTACCGTCTCCATGAACGGTGCATTTCATTTCTTACCTCTAAATGTTATGTAATATTATAAATGAATGTATATACTGGATATATATGATGTATATGATATCTAAATCATGAATATAATTATGGATATAATGGATATTTTACCACATAAATAACTTGTAATTATAAGAAGTTTATTGTTGACTCAAGTACCAAATATCGACAAAACAACCGTTATTAACTTAAATAATTACATAGTGTTCATAGAATGGTAATAAGTTATATAAAAGAAATAATGAACTTGAAAAAGTATCTTAAGAAAGTATAAATCAACTCTAGTTTATTATTCAGGAGGTTAAAGAACGATCGAGTCAAGTCGGACACGAGGTAAGGGAACTTCTTAACCCAATTTCCATTCTTTGGGTTAATCTCCTACTTTCAAATTATGTCATTATATTATTATGTCCTATCTTGTATTTGTACTTTCTTTAGGTGTACTTATAGTAAATACACATAATAGATCTATTTTATTTTAAAAATGATCTTTGTAAGGACCTCGTCTCAATCTCCATTCATTGAGGCATATTTTGTTTTATACACAAATTTCTTTTATACGGTGTATAAACCCCTTTGACTTTTACATTTATTCAAAAGGAATATTTTTTATACGAAGCATTTTACTAAACAAAAAAAGGGAATGT
Source organism: Viscum album (assembly GCA_963277665.1). Taxonomy (NCBI): domain Eukaryota; kingdom Viridiplantae; phylum Streptophyta; class Magnoliopsida; order Santalales; family Viscaceae; genus Viscum; species Viscum album. Next base: position 880,929,771 of record OY728143.1, on the reverse strand, counting down.
TTTTTTTGTCGTATGTATGCGGTGACAACGACTTCTCCGCCGCCGTGACCATTATTTGAATTTTGGCTTCCTCTACATGCCATAACATTTTTTTAAATGAAAAATAAATACTGAGATTTAATTTTGTTTTATTTTGTTATTGAAAATGGTTTTCGGAAGTATTTTTATATCAATGTGTTGTATTGATATCTTGTGATTGAAATGTGGAAATGTTATTTTTCCTTTATGCATGATTTATGTGATACAATTATGTTATGGTTTATGATATGTTTAAACATATTCATATGAGGAATGAATTGGACTTAATAAGTGATGGGTGGAGCCCACTATAGCTCCTCGATGCATCGGTAGGTCTCATGAGACAATCTAGTGTCTTGGAATGAGGCCTTGACAAAATCTTATTTGTGGTCTTGGCACGAGGCATTGGCTACGTGGTTATGATAGTCTGGCATTATGCATTCCATCATTATGAAAGTGGTTATTGATATTGCATGTGAATATTAGACTAGTAGAATATCTATGTGAATAAGTAAATGGCAATATTTCATTTTATTTTTTCCATATTATGTTGAATTTCAAGTTTAAAAGGCTTTTGTTTTAGTTATACATTGCCTTAAATGTTTATGTTTATTGATGAAAGCTTCCTCTATATTGTTATCCTTACTGAGCATCTGAGCTCACCCCTTTCAATGTTTTATTTTTCCCAGGATGTGAATAAATATTTTATGACTGACCTACAAGGATAGTCTGAAGGGGATAGAAGTGTGGACTATGGAGACTATGTTATTGTGATTTTTCACTTTATGATGTAATGTAACATTTATGAATGTATCTAGTGTTTCCAAGGCTACTAAAATAATCGGTCTTTCGAGACTTGATCTTTTGTGATCATGCCAATGTTACGCAATAATGCACCAACTCTGGGTAACTGGGGTCGGGGCGTTATAGTTGGTATCATAGGAAGTTTAGTACTAACCTTGGAAGCTAGATTTAGATAAACTCTAATTAGAGCACATAGCCCAAAGATAGACTTTGAGTATTAGTATAGAAGAACTTCCTAGAATTTTGGTATTATAGAGATTTTGTGAGTTTTTTTGAGCAATACATCCCTGTCTGGATACGAGCAGGTAGAGGCAGCTCTGGCACAGATGTACCTAGGGGTAAAACTCGAAAACACCTCTTTGAGCCAGACTCGAACGGGAACTGGTGCACGACAACGGGCCTTGCTGCACTCTTGGTTACGACACTCACGGGGGATATTCTTAGGATAATTCTCATTTTCATTACAAACCACTATGAAGGGTTATGATTATATACTTCCTCAAAGAAAACATTTTTATGATTATGGATTATATCCATAAATAGTTCAATTTATGTTAAGTATTTTACAAGTATGGAATTATGTATTTTGATTCATAAACTAATCTAGTTTATTCCATTGTTTAGAAATGGCGCCTAGTGGAAGGAATGGAAACTGTATCAATGCACGCACTCCATGTAGGGATTGCCCTCTTACTCAAGATAATTATAATGGAGCTGGTGATACAACTGGTGCTGATCAGCTTATCACCATACTAGGACAACTCACTCAGCCTATGAATAACAACCTTACTCGTATGGAGCACCCAGATCTGCAATGTGGAGGATCAATGTTAGACCGCTTCATGAGGCAACAACCACCAACATTCAATGGAATTACAAATCCCTTAGTAGCTGAGCAATGGATAAATTCCTTAGAGAAAATATTCCATGCCTTGGGGAGTAGTGAAAGGCAAAAGGTTATCATGGCAGTTTACCGCCTCACTGGAGATGCTGATCAATGGTGGTCATTGATTCAAAATACAAAGGAAGATGAAGAAGTATCAAGTATGGAATGGAGAGAGTTCAAAGATCTTTTCTTAGAAAAATACTTTCCTCGTGACCATCGAGCAGATATGGAAAGGAAATTTTTGAGTCTAAGACAAAAGGAGGATGAGAATGTCGCAAAGTATGAGGCCAACTTTACAAGGTTAGCGAGGTATGCTACAGATTATATACGTAACCCAAGAAGTAATATTGGTCGTTTCTTTGATGGGTTAAAACCATTTCTTCATCAAGCTTTAGTATTACAATTCTTCTCATCGTACGAAGATATTGTCTCATGTGCTATCAAGACAGAAAAGGAATTATCTAAGTCTTATGACAACAAAGTAAAGCAAGAGAATAAGAGAACGGTGGAACAAGAGACAGATAAAGGGAAAAAGGGAAAGAAGGATTTTCCATTATGTGATAATTTTGGGAAGAATCACCCTGGTACTTGCCTAAAAGGAATGGGAGTTTGTTATAAATGTGGAGAAAAAGGTCACCAGGTTCGTGATTGCAAGGGAAAGAAAGAGGCTATCAATGTTGAATGCTACAATTGTAGGGAAATGGGGCATTATGCAAATTAATGTCCTAAGCGTCAGGGAAACTTACCTCAGAAAAGGCCAAGGGATCAAGGCCAAGATTATGTTGTTACTACAGATGAAGTTGAATAATTATTGTATTTGTGTTTTTGGACTCAAGAACTAGATTATGGTTATAAGAATAATGTGATATATATAAGGATTGTACTGCAGTACTTGTTGTTTTCATTAAGGTTTTAATATAATGAAGGTAATCATATTTTTATTATGTGACAATAAGAGAAACCTTACTTTTTTGGGGGAATCTAATGTTGCAATTGATTTTGGAATTTAAGGACATTTTAGAGAAAGTCTGGACAGAGGTATTTTGGATAACTATAAAGGTTGGGATGAATTAAGTTGAACTTTGAATAGTATTGTTTAAGGTTAAAACATTTCTGAAGATTATTTTTGTAATATTATAATACTATATTTTTAGGAAAAGGACAACCTGTAGGGTGGGGCATAACCCGTCGCGTCGGACAAAGCTGCAGGAATCAAACCCACAACCATAGTGCGACAGGCCTTTATTACCTACCACTAGCCTACAGGAAGTCCCTGGTTATTACAAAAAATTTTCCTAATCTAAATGGTATGTGTTAATATTTGGAACCTTATACAATTATGATAAATAGAATATTTTTGAGTTCTATTACCTTTTAGAGTGAAAGATGGGTTTGTGGTAAAAATTTATTAAAGAATGAAAGTCTACTTGACCGGTATGTATATTCCCTTATGTTCTTAGTAAATCTCCTAAATAAATTCTTCAACTTTATTAAAGGTAACTTAAAACAAAAATGTTGCCGGTTAACTTTTCCAACTGGGGATTCAATGATCGTTTAACCAATCACAAGTTTGTGATTTTCTTATGGTTAACTTTCTCCTAATCCAGTTTTCTACAACTCTCCATCAGACCTTGATGGTTTTTTTTCTTCCATATCTATATTTTCATAGAATCCTAGTATGGGCTATCTCGGGTGATCTTTGTACTTATCTTTCTTTCTTTTAAAGTTATATTTTTATTAACCTTATTTCCGATGTGGGTTTTTCACAAAGGTATTTTCTATTTTCAACCTTTTTCAAAGAAAAATTTCAAATTGAAAGGATGAAATTTATTGAAGGAGGGGAGAATGTAACACCCCGAGCTTCCACGATACTCTTCTTTTTTAATAATGCAATAGCTTGCATTATACGCAAGTTTGAGATTTTAACGCACCGAGACCAATCAAAATAGCCATTATGAATAATAATACCCACTTTTTGAAATTATATATATTTTATATTTCAAAATTGACTTCATTTGTGGATTCAAAATATCGAAATTAGCCTATGTTGAATTTTTGGTATTTTTCTGAGAACTTCCGATTTTTTATGAATAGTGAAAAATACTTAAAAACAACATTTTTAATTAAAATAAATTATAGTGATAAATTATAATATTTAGTGGATTTAAAGTATGATTATAATATATTTTTACCATTTTATCCAATGGTGGTCATTAGAATTAATTTAACACTGAAATTGGACATAATAAATTGTCAATCTTTTGATATATATTGTTTCTTAAAAACACGCTATTTGTTGTGACAGCGGGAATTAATTATAAAATTAATTAATGCAACTTATATGATTGAAATTTTGTAAAATAGACATAACTTTTGAATTCGGAATATCAATTATAGCTTAGGGTGAAATTTTGGCATTGTTCTGAAAAACTTCAATTTTTGATGAATAGTGAAACCACTAAGTGGTAGTTAAAAAACTGATTTTTCGTTTAAATGAAACATTACCACTTCTGTGATTTGATTTTCAAAAATCCGACATACATGGTTGTCATTAGGATTTAAAATTTGGTTCAATGGGATTAAAATAATTTTTTGTGAATAGTACCTTTTAAGTTTAATTAATCACAATTAAAGGTAATTAGTGAAATTTAAGGTAAAAATGGTATTATAAAAATATTAAAATACCTTTACACTTGTCATACCCCTATTGGATGAGTCATGGACGACCAAGAAAATCCATGGGTCAACTTGGGGACCCCATGGAGCCACTTTGGTAGGAAAATGACATTAAAAACTTTTTATTTAATGTTAAAATAAAAACGTCACAAACATGAGTTGTTTTACGAAAACAATTTTTAAATGGGGTTATACAAGTCATATTTTTTACTATAAATATTCATTGGAAAGATAAAAATATTTCCTACATCATGATATTTTTTTTATAATTTTTATCCATTAAATAAATTAAATTATTTATGATACCATGATGATGCAGCAATTACCTCATTAATTAATGATTTTAACAAAATGGAAGGATAATAAAAAATCTAAGAATTACACTTGTCCAAAGCCTATTGGATGAGAATATTTCTAACCCTTATCACCTTATACTAGAAATATATCATTTTGGGACCTTTATAATTCGAAAAAAATTTCATAATAAAGTAACATTTCAATCCTTCCAAGAGTGCCCCTCCTCTCCTCTTATAAAAGGCCCCCACCACTACCACCTTACTCACACCTTCAAAGCCTTTTGGCTCGGCCAACATCTGTCCAAATACTCTCTCAACTTCCCTACCTTACTCCTAGAAGCCTCACTTTTGGCAGAAGTCTTCCCAAGGAATCCTTTGACTCAAATCAAAAAGAGTTACCCGATTTTAAGGTAATGTCTTCTCTAATGTTGTCTTGTTTTATTTTGCTTCTCCAACCCCTTAAACTCTTTTTATTAGTTTATTTTGTAACAACAACAGTATCTAAAATATACTATTATGTTATTATGATAAGTATTTGGTTTACACTTACATACACCTTCGTCTAATGGTTAAAAAACATACTGTTTCTGTGGGTGGCGAAATACTGCCTCACGAAACGATGATTGTTAAATATTATTTTAACACCTCTAATGGTGGACATTTTGATGACACTATTTTAATATATGATATATATATTATGTTTATGTTTTCATTATTCTTCTTTATTTCTCATTTATGGCATACTTTATGATTTCCATTATGGGTAAATGCGATAATTTCATTTTAGGAAGTGCGAACTACCGCCCCCTCAAAGTGATTTGAATCATTAATGCCATATGTGGGATGTATAAAGGATGGATTAAATGGTATTATACATTATATTATACTGGAATTATATTATAACTTTATATAATTATAACTTCATTCCATTAAATACGAAATAGAAATGAAAGTAGTGTTCATGCGTACGTACGGCTTACCGTCTCCATGAACGGTGCATTTCATTTCTTACCTCTAAATGTTATGTAATATTATAAATGAATGTATATACTGGATATATATGATTTATATGATATCTACATCATTAATATAATTATGGATATAATGGATATTTTACCACATAAACAACTTGTAATTATAAGAAGTTTATTGTTGACTCAAGTACCAAATATCGACAAAACGACCGTTATTAACATAAATAATTACATAGTGTTCATAGCATGGTAATAAGTTATATAAAAGGAATAATGAACTTTAAAAAGGATCTTAAGAAATTATAAATTAACTCTAGTTTATTATTCAGGAGGTTAAAGAATGATCGAGTCAAGTCGGACACGAGGTAAGGGAACTTCTTAACCCAATTTCCATTCTTTGGGTTAATCTCCTACTTTCAAATTATGTCATTATATTATTATGTCCTATCTTGTATTTGTACTTTCTTTATGTGTACTTATAGTAAATACACATAATAGATCTATTTTATTTTAAAAATGATATTTGTAAGGACCTCGTCTCAATCTCCATTCATTGAGGCATATTTTGTTTTATACACAAATTTATTTTATACGGTGTATAAACCACTTTGACTTTTACATTTATTCAAAAGGAATCTTTTTTATACGAATCATTTTACTAAACGACAAAAGGGATTTTTTTTTTGTCGTACGTATGCGGCGACAACGACTTCTCCACCGCCGTGACCATTATTTGAATTTCAGCTTCCTCTACAAGCCATAACATTTTTTTAAATGAAAAATAAATAATGAGATTTAATTTTGTTTTATTTTGGTATTGAAAATGGTTTTCGAAAGTATTTTTATATCAATGTGTTGTATTGATATCTTATGATTGAAATGTGTAAATGTTATGTTTCCTTTATACATGATTTATGTGATACAATTATGTTATGGTTTATGATATGTTTAAACCTGTTCATATGAGGAATGCATTGGACTTAATAAGTAAAGGGTGGAGCCCGCTATAGCTCCTCGATGCATCGGTAGGTCTCATGAGAAAATCTAGTGTCTTGGCACGAGGCCTTGACAAAATCTTATTTGTGGTCTTGGCATGAGGCCTTGGCTACGTGGTTATGATAGTCTGGCATTATTCATTCCATCATTATGAAAGTGGTTATTGATATTGCATGTGAATATTCGACTAGTAGAATATCCATGTGAATAAGTAAATGGAAATATTTCATTTTATTTTTTCCATATTATGTTGAAGTTCAAGTTTAAAAGGCTTTTGTTTTAGTTATACATTGCCTTAAATGTTTATGTTTATTGATGAAAGCTTCCGCTATATTGTTATCCTTACTGAGCATCTGAGCTCACCCCTTTCAATGTTTTATTTTTCCCAGGATGTGAAGAAATATTTTATGACTGACCTACAGGGATAGTCTAAAGGGGATAGAAGTGTGGACTATGGAGACTATGTTATTGTGATTTTTCACTTTATGATGTAATGTAACATTTATGAATGTATCTAGTGTTTCCAAGGCTACTAAAATAATCGGTCTTTAGAGACTTGATCTTTTGTGATCATGCCAATGTTACGCAATAATGCACCGACTCTGGGTAACTGGGGTCGGGGCATTACAAGCTCCCACTATCTATAACAGATAAGTGCACCCTTTTATAGAGTCATATTCAATCACTTGACTACAAATTTTTCTATATTAGGGATTTATGTAATATCCTAATCAATCGTTAGGATAATTACAATAGATTCACAATGTGTTTGTTCCTGATACAAGTTTGTTTATGTCCTAACAAACACTTTGCATCCAAACACATGTCCATATGACATAATGGATTTTCCATCATACTACGACTTGTATGATATCCATTTTTCATTTTAGTTGGAATATGATTATGGGATTGTGCCGTTGTTTGTGAAGCACATCATGAAATATAATGTAAGTTTCTACAAGTTGCAACATTGATACTACTTACATCAATACTCTGATGTATAAAATGTGTGTTTAAGAATTTCTCCACACTTTATTATGATTATGAATGTTGACATTTAAGACTTTATCATCGATCCTCCTTATTAACATCAATGTTGTGATGTAGAAAAGGTAATTTTAGTTTAAGAATTACTCCATGCTACATTATCATGATCGATAATTGCATAGTAAATATATTCTTTGACATGCTGGCTTGAAGCAACTCATATCTTCTAGCCATGCAATTACTTCACTTTACCATTCATTAATTACTTAAAGGAATCTTATGAAGTATATATATAGCTCTATCTTATTCTTGGAATAGTTTATTCTCTCTTGTTGAACTAATTTTAAAATCTTTGGGACATACCTCTAAAGGTTTCTTTGTCCAAACTAAAGACATCCATAATACCAAAGGTGTTTAGTTTTTCTGAGCCTAAAAACCATCCTAGGTATATTCTTTACATCCATTTTTAGTATTACTTGAAAAAGAATTATCATTCCACAACTGGATATAAGTCTTACATGTATATTCATCACTCAGTTCCTATGATTCATGTATTACTAAACTAGTGATTGAGTATTATATTCCAAAAACAATATCCATTCCAGATCTTGTAAGAATGTCTCCTTGTGTCCAAGGACACATGAGATTAATTTTTGTGGTTACAATCAATAATATTTCTACATGAATCTTATACATAGAAATAAAGAAGTTGTGTATTTCTCACCACTAGCCTAGGTATCACCCTTTCTCAACCACTTTTGAGAACACACCTAACTTCCTAGTAATATTTCTATACTTATTTGGTTAATTTATATCAACACACATATGTGATCATAATATTATAATGAATACCCAATAAGTAAAATAGAAACACTATAGTGATGAATATACCTGAATAAGAATTGGTAAATTGATTCTTTAATTATGTTTATTACATTTAAAATTCCATTATTTTATTTTATGATATACAAAACAAATAACCTCTATTAATACCTCTTCCATTATAGGACATTGAAAATGTGCCCTTAGCATTAATTTCCTTTGGACTTTTCACCTTGTCTTTTAATTTTTCATTATAATAATTAAAGATGAATATGTCTTTTATATTATTATTCACTTGGTGACCCTTACCTAAAATGTAATGAAGTGTTTACTCAAAACTTGTTCCTTTTGTAACTTTAAATGAGATTTGAGTGAAGGGGTGAAAATTATATTAGAATAGTATGTATTGAAAAATCATAACCTACTTTTCAATTTACACAGATCAGGTGTAACCATTACCTATTCATATCACTGCTTTGCTTTCTCCTTTCAAACCACTCAGAGATGATACTTCATGTAATATCATCCATAACCTGACGTACTGACCACAAATGACACTGGACATTGATGAAATCATGATGATATAACTATCATATGCTTTTTACATTAGTCTCCTGTAAGAAATTTCACCCTCGCTTCCTGAGGTAAATTAATAGGTATTGGGGACACTAGCACCTTGAGTTTCCAATATCCTAGTACTATGCGCTAGCACCCATAATATCTTTGAATACTCGTGCCAGTGAGAACATTTACTTTTTCCATTAATTATCGTAGTTTGAAACACATGGAATAACTTTCCATTTTTCTAAAAAAATAAATTTTAGGAGATTAGTACATTTTATCTGGATTACCAGTCTAGACATTTTGATTAATTAATTAAATAATTAAATGTCTCCCAATATTTTTATCGAATTATAGGAACCCTCTATGCTAGAATCGGAATACTCTATCGCTTGAGTATTCCTATGGTAAGGATCTCTAAACCACCCCTCATAGTCTACAAGATTTGGATATGCTACTACTAGTAGGTTTCAAGGTAGACTTTTGGTTGGCCAACCACATGAACTCATGGTTCCTTGATCTGTTGAGTGAAGTACCAACTTCTTAAATCATTCCTTGATTTACTCAATTCTTGCCTCTAAAATTATAAAAATCTAGCTTTGGTTATTCATTTTCTACAATTTTAGTTAATTTAACCCACCACTCTTATAAGAACGCCTCATTAGTAAGAGGAACCCTCATCTTTGGCATGACTGACACCTCAAACAGTTGGTTTTGTCCAAATTTGAATGATGGAATGTGGTTCAGACTTAATATTTCTTTGAGGGTTTTATGTGTTATTAATGCAACGAAAGAAATCATTTTCTATCTTTAAGCATGTTCTATGTGATCTCACTCACAGCTGACTATGTAATAAATAGAAAATTCTATCTTGTTACATGTTCATTTTATATTTCATGCTTGTTTATTATTATTCTATGTGTTCGTGCATCAACTACACATACACAAAATAATAAACCATGCAAGGATAAAATGACAACCTGATCATGATCCGATACTAACGGTTGATCTGTTGAGTGAATAAAGAACCAACCTTGACCCTAGGGGTTTTACCTTGAGTCACTTCATCTGCGACTCGAGTTGCAGCATGCCTCATCCAATGCATAAACTCCTGTCTGGTGCATCGCCATCACTCAGTGAAAAGTGAGTCACTCATCATCTCACCACTATACAAAATAATCGCACATAAGAAAGAGGATCTGGAGAGTATAAAATACAACTCTGTAGTGGACATGCATGTCCTTATACATATAATGACTCGGAGACAATATGCATATCGTTATTTATTAATTAAACTAATTATTAAAACCAACATGCATTAATTAAATAAATCAATCAAATAAATAAACAAGCACCAGACAACTCATGACCAGTCAATACGCATCAACTCACATATTTTAAAATAATTATAGAAATAGAATTAAACATGCATTAAAATAATTTTTGAGGGCATTTTTTATTGAATTAAAATTATACTCTAATTTTAATTCAACAAATTTCATCGTTCAGTCTCGATTAATTAATTTAATTTTAAAAATAAAAATAAATTAATTAATTAATTTAATTAAACACCTAATTAAATTAATTTATGGTGCATTTATTATTAAACCAAAAATTAATATTTAATTAATTTAATTTTACACTGAAATTAAATTAATTAATTTAATTAACTTTGATTAAATTAAAATATGTGGGCCCCTAAAACCCCGATAAGGGCCTGTGTGGGTCGAGCCAAACCCGCGCAGACCCATACCAGGCTATGTCGACCCGTGCAGAGGTAATCTAGGCCGAGCAGGTCCACCCACGCCCGTTTCGGGCTGGGCAGACCCGTGCGAACCCATTTCAAGTCGGATTGGGTCTAAACTACCCTATAGATGGGTTACCACAAAGCCCAGCAAGATGCTCGCTGGTGTTGACCATTCGACGACATGGGCCTGGTAGACGGTCGAGTGGAGCGGCGTAGATGGTCGGCGATATAGGTAGGGGAGGCACACCTCAAGACTGCTCGGGGGGTCTGGGTATTACGGTGGAAGGGAGGGCCATGCTGAAGGCCATCGAGGTGGTGACCAGTGAGTGCAAGATAGCTAGATGGGGTGGCTGAGAGGTATGGTCGGCCAGCGTTCCACTACAAGCAGGAGGGGCATGGGAGCATTGGTCCGACGGGAGGGTCTGGAGGCGGCCGAGGAGTTATGGAAGGTGGAGGTCAAGCTGGTGCAGATGCGAGAGGCGCGAGAAGAGTCGACGTGCCTGGGGAGGGGCAGCCAGTGCTTCACCTCCAGGAGGGGTGGTCAGCCTAGTGTGGTCTGGTCGCGCCACGGCAGGGAGGAGACCTATGGGTCTTCTCCCTTTTTTTCTCTGTTCAACCCGCGAAGTGCCCCCCCCCCTTCCCCACATAGTCAAGATCCCATTTTTTCTCTTTGAAAAAATCCACACCCATAATTTCCCCTTTTTTATATATTATTGTTATTTTATTAATCCAATCAATTGGGTTTGATAAAATAATAAAATTATTATAATAATGTTATCATTGAGCATCACCAGTGGAAAATCTAAGTGGATGGAAAATACTGTTTTGGCTACTAAAATTCTGAACGATGTCAAAGTTTAAAGGTGAAAGCCAATGTCATGGATTCAGGTTAAAAATAAAACATAATACTTATATTTTCTTCAAAACTTAAAACCTTACAATTTAAATCAATCTGCAAAGTAACTTTCGATGGTCATAACTTGGCCATTCGATGTCAGATTTGCTCATCATCTGCGGAGTTGGGACCGTAACGAAACCCTCTCCATAAATTAATGAAAATTTAATTGTTTTGGCTTAAAATTTTCACATGCTCACTCTGATACCAATTGAAGGTACTGGGCATGCAACATAATCCCCAAAAGGGGGATTTTAAACATTTTCCACCGACGTACGACATGAACTCGTTGATGTCAGCAAATAGCTGTCCGATTTATTTTGAGGATATTTCATGAAGAATTTTAATCAAAAAATAAAATAGATAAATACCTGGTTAAAATCCAAAGTCATGCAAAAAAAAATTTCATCTTTGGTGATCACTACTTTAAGAATCTGCATAAGCACTATTTTTCAAAATCTAAGTGCTAGCATGGAGTTCCAATGATGTCTTCAACACTGTATAGACCCGAAGCTTGACGTACATAGATATTACATTAATTTTGAGGAATAATTAATTCATAAAAAAAACAGACACACAAGGACCGTAATAGTTTAGTGTATTTGGAAACTTGGAACGTAATCTTCTAATCGTGGTGAAAGATCTTCAACATCTCCCATAAAGATCTTCCACTTTTTGTTTCCTTACCTAAAACATTTCTTTTAATCCTGGGGGAAAAGAAAACATAAAAAGGGTGAGCCCAAATGCTCAGTAAGGGTAATCATGGATAAAATAAAACATATCATATACATTTGAACTTAAAAACATGAACATAATGTTTAAACATCAAAATCTTGAGCAACAACTTAAAACATGGAAGTACATAAGGCATAGATCATAATGGAACATAAATCATGATAAAATAGCATATGAATAAAACATGTAATTATGGAATCCATTAAACACATGTAATGAATTCCATAGTATTCAAGGCATTGCTGCCAAGACCATCTTAGTGGACAAAGTCCCTTTCTGAATTGAGTTCACTCCTCGTTCCAGTCCTGTAATACTGAACCGGATTAACTTACCATTCCAGCCATATCTATCTCATGAGATATAAATCTTTACCCAATGCATTGGAGTGAGATATAGGTCTCACCCATCTCATAATGAAATCATTCTTACTTGTTCCACAAAATAAACATACATCATTCATAATAACCCAATAAATAAAATGGGTTTTATAAACATCATCCCATCATCAAATAATCCATATAAAAGAAATGGATATCATTTCATAATAATAAAACTGAAACCATGTAAATAATAGAGACATCATACTTGAAACATACACATATGAAATAATGTCATCTTAGATGAAAATGGTTTTGATAAAACACTTGAAATGAATTCTTGAGGAAAATATCCTTTCTTCTTCAAAATCATTATCTTTTCAAAAAATGTCATGCAATTTTAAAAGAAAAGTATTTTGTTGAAAATAGTCATGAAATATTTTGGAGTAAGCTTCATTAAAATAAGGCCTTATAAAACCGTAAAAATCTGTTCGTGCCGTATAAGTTAAAAAAACATTCTTCTCGTACTTTTTCTAGAAAAGTCAAAAAAGTACCTCGTAACGTAAACAAAAGAAAGATTCCTTACATACCATGTAGTAAAAGTCAAAAATGGGTAAAAATTACTTTAAACATACATGAAAACATTTTTATAAAATATGTACATAGATAATAACAACAACCCCCGTAAATACTTACGAATAAACAATCTCAGATAAGAATGAGATTGGAATATTTATCCCTTACCTTAGGTATGATATGCTTCGTATGGATCTAAACCTCCTGTATAATGATTTAAATAATGTCATTGACTTATTAAATAATCATATTCATTGTTATGATATCATATATGTTTCACTTATGACTTTATATTACTCGTTCTTTTGTAAATTCCATGTTAAAGTAGTGTTTTGGGTAAAATCATTTCATTTATTGTATGTGTTTCAACTTGTCGTTCTTGATATTATTACTTATATCCTGATTTACATAATTCCAGAGTGTAAAACATCATTTATATATAATATATATTCATCATATACATATATATTATAGATCTATAAAAAGAAAGGAAATACACTGTTCATGGAGACGGTAGGCCGTACGTACGCATGAACGTTGTTTTCGTTTCCTTATTGAATTGACTGAAATTAAATAGATGGCATACATATATATATACATAAATCAAGTAGCATTATTATGTCATATATTTCATTATTATTCATTATATATACTTTATAATCATTCTTGAATGGTTAATCCTGGAAAATGAATCTCATCGCGTTCGTGGAGACGGTAGTCCGTACGTATGCACGAGCGATGATATCATTACCATAATCGTGGAATTGTATTAAAGTGTATGTATAATATTACAGAATCAATATCACTTTAAAATAATCATATATATTCATTACTTTCACCATTATACCCATCCAAGTAAGGTGGTGGTGGAAAATAGATTACACCACGGCGTGGAGACGGTATTCTGTACGTACGCACGCGCGGTGATTTTGTTTTCCGTAGGATGGATAGATGGTGAAATATGGTTTTTTCATACTTATAATAACATATCAGTATATTAGTGATACTGATGTTATTACTTCATAATGAAACAACTAAAGAAAAATAAGTGGAAGAAGAAATAAAGTTGAAAGAATCGGTAACGGACATTACCTATTCTTTGAAGCGCCTCTTTGAGACCTCCTCTTAGGGCACTAAAATTGGTCTTTGAAGAATACCAAGACCACTAGGATGTTTCTAGGGAAGTGGAGAAGAGAAATTGGCAGGGGTTGGCCGATCTTGAAGGCTCAAAGTGGTGTGAGGAAGAGAGGGAGGAGAGGGCACCTTTAGAATAACTAAAAATATTATTTTATTATAAAGTCATATTCGGATTTTAATAGCTAAAAATTGATTTATTTCAAATCTAAGGTGGGTATGGGTCAAAATACTCTCATACAATAGAATTTAGACAAGTTTAGTCCATTATATTAACCTTAACTTTTAGTTTTAACTCTTAGTTAATTAGATTGACATTTACCATGTCACTTTGTATTTTTATATTATATAGTTAATAAACTTACCATATACATCCAAGAGACCCCCAAGTGGTCCATTAATGATACACCTATCATGATATAAGTATATTGTCCGAACATTAGATTTTTAGGAATATAATAACAATTAATAATATAATATTTGTTTTAAAAACTATTTTATGTCAATTTTGACACTATTTGGTAATTGATTTTTGTGAAAATCATAGAAGAACGATTAGTTCGAACAAAGTTAATTAAATCAATAATAACATGTCATAATAACATATAAAATTATTTTAATTCATAAAAATTCTCAAATTACATTTATTTGGGTATTTGTAACATCAATTATGTCAATATTTCATTAATAAGATAATTACTGCATCATCATTGTGTCATAAATAAATTAAATTATTTTAAGTCTAAAAATTACAAATAAAATACCATTATGTAGGAAATATTTTTAGATTTCTAAGGAATATTTATAGTTTAATTTATCTTATGTATAACCCTATATTAAAAATGATTTAATTATTAAACTTTGATTTTAACTATTTTAACCCTTCTTTAAATAAATTAATAATAAATGTCCTAATCTAATCCAAGTGGGCCTAAATTGTCATATTTTATTCCTAAGGTTGTTTTTGGCCGAATTACACTTATTCAATAGAATTAGGACATGTTTTAGGGTAATAATAATATCATTTTTACCCTTAATTACCCTATTTACTTTTAACGGTGGTAAAAAAAAGTAAAAAAGTTACTATTCACCAAAAATTATTTTCATCTCATTGAACCACATTTTAGTCCTTGAAATTAACCTTGTCTCTCGGATTTTCGAAATTCCACTCACAGAAGCGGTAAAATTAAGTTTTATGAAAAATTCAGTTTTTTTAACTACCACTTAATGGTTTGACTATTCATCAAAAAATGAAAGTTTCCAGAAAAATACCAAAAATTAGGCCTAAGCTATATTTGATATTATGAATTAAAAAATGATTTCTATTTTACCAAATTCAAAACATATCAGTTGCATTAATTAATTTAAAAATTAATTCTCGACGTCAAAACAAATAGCATGTTCTTAAGAGATAATAACTATCAAAAGATTGACACTTGTTTATGTCTGATTTAAATGTGAAATTACATCCAATGACCAAAATTGTATTAAATTGTAAAAATATATTCTAAATATACTTTAAAACCACTCAAATTAATAATTTATCACTATTAATTATTTCGATTAAAAAAGTTGTTTTTAATTAAAATTTAGTAATTTTCACTATTCATCAGAATATGAAAGTTATCCAAAAAGTACCAAAATTTCACCCTAAGCTAATTTCGATATTCCGAATCCAAAAATGAATTCCATTTTGAAAGATAAAATTTATAAAATTTCAAAAAGTGGGTATTACTATTCATAACGGCTAGTTCATAATAATATTATAATAATATCTTATTTAGTGAAACTTGGTATTACGTACTACACACGCTATCGAGGAAGGTCGCGATTGCGTGTAATGCAAGGAAAGTCGGGGATGCATGTTGTGCAAGCTCCTTTTAGTTTAGCATACAACACAAGACATTAATAAAATTAAAAAGAATATTTTTCATAAAATCTCGGGGTGTTACATTCTACCCCCCTTAAAATGAATTTCGCCCTCGAAATTCATCGGGGTTATAAATGGTTTACTAATAAAAAGTTTCTTTAATAGAAACCCACATCGTAAAAAGGAATACCAAAACTTGGCTTTAAAAACTAAAGTATGAAACGTAACTGTTACCCAAATTAACTCATCATTGGGTTTCCACGTATGAGAACATAGGTGAAAATATGGATATGGAATAAAAATCTAACCATCAAGTTCTGATGGAGAGTGGTAGAGAACATGGCTATGAAAAAAACAAAAATCACAAAGCCATAAATTTGTGACGATCTAAGGTACCATCTGATTCATCGGATATAAGAGCACTATGACAACATTTTTGGTTTTCAAGATCATTTCCCTAAAGTTGATGAAATTGGAATTAGAAGAAATACTTTTGTGATTTTGGTACAGTCTCACCGTTGGTCATTATTTGGAAAATTTACACTTAATCTCTTAAATAAATGAAGTTGAATTTGTCATTCGTGATATGTTAGCAGATCATGTGATAGAATGATGGGTCATTCCATCTGTCTCAAACAAAAGGTTAGAAAAGTTATCAAAAAATACATAAGTCAATCTATAGTGAGATTAATCATATATGGTTCCTAAAATGGACTTATACTTCATATATCATACTGCTTAATATAATAAAACTAGTTTCTACTAAACAGGGACTTCCTGTAGGCCAATGGTAGGCGATAAAGGTCAGTCGCACTTCGGTTGTGGGTTCGATTCCCACAGCCTTGTCCGACGCGATGGGATGTCGCCCATCCTGCAGGTTGTCCTTTTTCTAAAACTACATTACTATAACATCCCATCAATAATATCAAAAAAACTTCTATCCTTAAACAATACTAACTTATGTCCAACATAATCCATTCCAATATTTAGGCTTATCCAAAATACTATTGTCCAATCTCATATTATAGTGAAAATGATTACCAAAGAGTTCATATAACAAGCATGTTAATACCATCATTGATCCCCATATATAATGAGATATGTCTTGTTGGTCACATTCCAAACATTCGAAGGCCTTAATCATGTATTCTCTTGAAAAATTAATACTCATTGAATCTTATTGAAAACATGAGTGCTGTCAAAAGTTAACTCTTTTCACATACCAAAACCTCAAACCATGATATAACTATTTCCTTATATCAGTCATAAGCTCATGAATACTGTCAAACATTTCATTTTCTCCTTATCCCTTCATTATGCGCATATCATCTTTTTTCCAAAAATATCTCAATCACTTTCCATGGTTACCGGTACCATAAAATTATTGAAAACCACAATAGACCAATACATAAATATTCCAATATTCCACGATACTATATAAAACATTATTTTGGAATCCCATTACATAAACACTTAATCATTCCACCACATTGTTGTCATATTCAACATCGCCAATAGTGATCGCATGTGACTTCCCTTTGTCCTTTGCCTTAAGTGGTTGCTCATGTCGATCATCACTAACCCTTGGATTAGGGCATTTATTAGCATAATGCCCCATTTCCTTACACTTGAAGCATTGAAGTGTTGGTGGTGCGTTCTCTGCAGTCTTTTCTTTATTCACATCATTAGAAACCCTTTTTTCCATTACTTCGACACTCATCTGCTTGATGACCTTCTTTTCCACACTTAAAACATTTTCTAGTCCCTTTAAGACAATCTCCACCATGCTTTTTCCACACTTTGATCATAAGGAAACATGCATCTTCTTTTCACCATTATTCTGAGATTTCTCCTTGAACTCCATCTTTTGTTTCTTGTCAAAACTATGAGATGGATAAGTAACACCAACTTCCATTTCTACCTTGATAGCACAACACACAATTTCTTCATAGCTACTGAAGTATCTTATAGCTAATTCCCTTTGAAGATTTGGTTTTAAGCCACTGAAGAATTGATCAAATTTACTTTCAGGTTGGATGATAAAGCCAGATGCATACCTTACAAGCCTTGTAAAATTCGCTTCGTATACACCAACAGATTCATAATCCTTTTGCTTTAGTTCAAGAAACTCCATCTCCATCTTTGTTCGAAGAATATGAGGGAAGTACTTATTGAAAAATAAGTTCTTGAACTCATCCCATTCCATGGACTCAATTTCATATCTTGGCCTCGTATTCTTGATAAGATTCCACCATTGATCAGCTTCACCTTTTAAACGATATACTTCTAAGATGACTTTATCATGTTCAGAACATTGAAGAACTGAATATATCTTTTCAGTGGTACTGATCCATTGTTCAGCAACAAGTGGATCAGAAGACCCACTGAAAGAAGGTGGTCGTTGCCTCATGAAGGACTCAATAGAATATTGTTCCCTTCTCTGCTCATTTGGAAGTCCATAATGATTCATATCTTGTGTAAGTATAGCAATAAGATTTTTCACTCCATCTCTCATAACATTTGTTTGTTCAGGAGGACAATAATTGCATTGACCATTGCATTGATCAACACGGTTCCTTTGGGTTCCAGCCATCGTCTAAAACCCAAAAATAATAGTGTGAGAGGCAAAAATCATGCTAGGGAAAACAACATAATAAAGGGGGAGTAACTTCAATATCTTGTTGGAACCACTTTGTGTATAAGTTTTTATTTGTTATCAATAGTTGTCAATGAAGATCAAAATGAAGGAGATCAAGAAGTACTCCAATGAAATGGAGGATTGGAAGATCAAAATGAAGGAGATCATGAAGTACTCCACTGAAGTAGAGGAATGGTGATTCAGACAATTGTTGTACTGATCGTAAGTTCTAAGAACATGTGTCAAAGGTGATATATTGTTTAAAAAATGAAGAATGTGAGGTGTAATCCATATGAGGATGATTAAAGAATAATGGTATTTGATGAAGACCATGCAACTCTTCATGATTGCATTATAACCATGAAAGAGACTTCTTGAAGACTAGAATCGTATGTTTTGCATGAATTAGAGGAAGATGGTTGAAGAAGAAGACAATGTGCAAGGGATTGGCATTTTGTGACGGCCATGAACATTGGACTTCTGCGATAGCCATGCACATCACATTGTCATAGAGGATGATGATGCTGAAGCTATGCCTTCAAAGAATACATATCACAATATTGGAGTTTGTGATAAAAGAAGAAGAGTTTTGGAAGGATACATATCACCAAGAAGAAGTTTTGTTGAGGTGATCGTGCTTGTTGACAAAGAAAACAGATGACATACAAATTTTTTGACAAAGGAGATTTCATGGTGGCATGTAGAGTTCGAGGACTGTGGATAATAATCCATGTTTTATTCAAGGAACATCGACAAAGGAATGGATGATCTGGAGGTGGAAAAAAAGAGCAGATACAAGGTGGCGTCGTTTTCCAGTGTTTGCCAAATTTTTGGGGTCCAAAATTTGGAGGTTGGTGAGCATCGCGAAAAGTGGATTTCCATGAAGATCGTAATTTAATATAGCAAAGGCATGAGTTTCGTGAAGATGAGATGCATGGATTGGATTTCGCGAAGACTAGAAGAATGGAGGCGGTGATTCTTCGTGATTACATCAAGCTTCGCGAATGGCAGAGGCTGGAGAGCATCTCGGCGATGAAGGGATTTGCAAGGGAGCTTCGCGGCGAAGGTGTGAAGTAATTGATGGGATGCTCCGCGATTATGACGAGCTCCGCGAATAGAAAATTGTCGTGGTGCTTCGCGATTTGGACAGAATTCTGGCGGAAACTTCGGAGCTTCGCGATTTGAGATGATGTGGTGTTGACTTCGCGCGGAAAGTTTGAGGGTCGGTGGAATCTCCTATAAATAGAGGCCGACCCCCTTGAGAGAAGTAGAGAGAATTTTCAGAGAAAATATTTTGCTCTCGTATTGCGAAGGTGGTTCGTGGAGCCAGTGTGCTTCGCGAAAGAGGAGCTTCGCGGTGTCTATTCTAGCTCTGTGAAAGTCGTGTGCCCTGCATTGTCTCAGTGAGCTTCGCGAAGAGGTAGGAGCTCCGTGATAGCCCAGCATTGTGAAGACTGGAGCATCGTGAGAGTGCTTCACGATTGAGCTTGGTGAAAAGGCAGGGGCTCTACGAAGACTTGTTTGAGCTTTCCAAAATTGGGAGCCTTGCGAAGTAGGGTACTTTGCGAAGGCCCTTTCCAAAGGTTGTTCGCCCAGTGGACAGGGGAAAAGGGGGTATTCATCAGTGGATGAAATTTAGACATCAACAGAGAATCATTTATTGAGCAATCACACAAGTGATTGTGATTCAGGCAAACGAAGACAAGGGGATCTAGTGCATTCAGTCATTGCACTAAAGTAGAAGGATTGAAATAAAAAGAGCATCAACTCATGAATCTGATGCAAGCAAAGTCTCATGCTAAACAAGAGACAAAGACCTTCATGTCTATCTATTGAAGAGACCTTCACGTCTATAAACTGAGTGAGACTTCACCAATAGCAGTGAGCCAGGGGGAGTCAACGGGAGTGACCCGAGGGACGCAGTGAGCTATCCCTGAACTTCTGTGAAGGCAGTGAGCCTGGGACAGAGTGACTATACTCGAACCTTTGTAATCTACAGCTAGTGAAGCATAGTGGATTTAGGTACGACCAAAAATCTGTCAGCGTATGCTCCTTGGACGTAGCCCTTAGTGGTGAACCAAGTAAAAATAGCTGTGTCATCTCTCTGCATGTGAATGTTTCATTGCTGATCATATCCATCATACAGGTTTAAGTAGTTCCTACCAACTTGGGAACAAGATCCACAACTTTAAGAAGAAAAAGTTGACACCATGATTCACCCCTCCCCTCTCAGGGTGTCCCGGGGTCCTACAAGTGGTATCAGAGTGAAAGGTTGACGTATGTTGGATATTCTCCAATAATTCTATAGAGAAGAGGATTTCAGTTTCTTTCCTAAAGTCAAAAATGAAGAGAAGTCTTGATAATGACGCAGTCATTTCTGAGCAGAAGTCTACATCTTGCAAAACCATGAAAAATAGGAAAAAGAAAGATAAGAAGCAGCTAAAGAAGTCCCTCATATCCAAAGAAGATGCAGTGTCTTGTTCTCCATGACATTCCAATAATGAAGAAACATCAGGCTTGGAAAGTATAAAGCATGTGGCTTAGTATTCTTCCAGAGGAAAGGATGACACCCCTAATTCAAGATTTCAAGAAAAACTCAAAACATATCTGCATGATATTCCTGAAGAAAGGGTTGCGATTATTTGTAGCCTATTCCAATCTATGCAGGTTGAGATCACTCGATTAGAAAGGGAAGCTGACAATATGGAAAAGGGGTTGGAAAGAAAAGTTCTGGAAAGTATGAAGCTCACCAAACAGGTGAAAGTCTTTGAAGAAAAAGAGGAAGTCAATAAGACTCTAAAAGAAAGGATCCATGCACTTAAAGCTGGGCTGAAGAAGAGCAATGAAGTCAAGATTTTTTGTTTGGAAGAAACTTCCATGAAATTCAGGGAACTTGACTCTTTGTTACAAAACAAAGTTAAGGTGCATGAGGATGAGGTTGAAAGATTGAAGAAGACTTGTGAAGAGAAGATGATCATGATTAAAGATCAGAAGATCATCCTCAATAATGAAAGTCAAAAATTGGAAGCCCAATTGGCAAATCTTGAGAAGACACATATTGAGACTCCACAAAAGAATGAAACAGGAGATGCTGGTACTCAATGTTCATTGGAGGCTACTAAAGCTGAAGTACCTAAAATATGTGACAAGAAGATTATGACAACTCTTGAGTGTCCACCTCAAGAATCAGTCGCTGCTGGTACTCAATGCTCACTGGAAGATTCTATTGTCAAAAGACCTCCATCATGTGATAAGAAGATCATGACTTCACTCATTGATCTATCACAAGCAACTGAGAAAGTGAAGGTACCATCCAAACCATCTTGTACTCATATTTCTAAATACGTTCCTACAATCAGTGCTGGTTGGAAGAAAAGTTCTAAGCAAGTATGGATGAGGAAAGGTGAGAGGAATAAACCTACCACCATGGATAGGGTGGATGAGAAGCAAAAGGAGGAAGTTGGTTCCTCAAATAGAGCACAAAAGATTAAGAAGATGGCCCAACAACCTCATACAGAAGAAACAAAGAAGAAAAGATTTGTGGGCCAATGTTGGTGCTGCAACAGATTTGGGCACTGTGCACTGGATTGTTTTTACAATCCCTTACATGGAAAATCATAGGGAAAGCCTATATCAAAGGGAAGGAATCCAGAGAAGAAGAAGAAACATCCGCAGATCCAGAAGAATATGTTCACCGCAAACAGATTTGGAATTCTTGATAACATCTGTGATGTATGCAATGGCAGAGGTCACGTGGCAAGTACATGGCCACATCAATATGATTTCACTGCTGATAAGAAAAGAATACCTCTGATGCCGGAAAATAATGAAGCATCTACCTTGGGAAGAAATCAGAAGAATGTTGTGAACACACAATTTCCCAGGAAGATCTCAAGTAGGAAAGCTAAGAAGACCCAGGATTTTAGATCCATGAAATTGAAGGGTCATTCATCCAAAAGAAACACTAAGTGGGATGAAACTCAGATGAACCCATGTGGAAGACCCAAACCAGCTGCAACAGTTCCAAATGACATATTGGTCATCTGACCAGAAGATTTGAAAAGAATGAGGAAACTTGAAGATGAAAAGGACATGGATGGTGACAAAGGAAAATGAAAACTTTCACATGATGAAGACAGAGTGCAGGAGAGATTGAAAACCAAGAAAAACACTCATATCAAAGAAGTTCTGTGTGAGAGATGCAAGAAATATGGTCACGTTGCAAAAAGTTGTCTAACCTTAATACCAGAACAAGAAGTAGTTTTTAAGAGGAGTAAGAATCTATCATTCATGATGGCTGTTAAGAAGAAAAATTCTCCACACAAAGCAAAAGAGAATGTAAAAAGAGCCATGCCACATCAACACATATCAGAACATATGTTGAAATATTCAGGCATGAAGAATGGATTGAACGGAGGAACTTGTTTGAGAAAAACACCTCAACCATGCAGCTCATATTGATGAAGCAAGGAGGAACCACCTTATTCCCTTATTCATTTGTGTATTGTATTTGTGCTAATAATGCAGGTAATTGAAGGTGAAGCATGCTCTCAGGGGGAGAACCTGAGAAGTAGTGAATGTTGTCAACTCTTTATAGCCAAGATAAAGAATTTTCCATCCTTAGTAGATTCTTCAATGGATATTCAATGATTAAGATGACGAAGGATCACTCTTGATGAAGATGATGAGGAGTGTTTCCCCTGAGGGGGAGAAAAATGAAGAAGCTTCCAAAATCACTATTTCAATCAATATCAACTCTAGCTGGACTCAAATGCAGTTACTCTGTGAATTTCTTGAAGAACATGTCAATGGATAAGGTATGCCATTTCTCAATCTCTATCCCTTGGTTACTAAGATCAAAGATCATTCTACAAAGGGGGAGTAACTGAATTGATCAGTGACATAATAAGAATGGATGTTCCCCAAGGTCACTTATCCTGTCGATTGCACTTGAATGTTTTTGATCTGTTTGCTGATGTGAGTGCAGGAGTTTCAGGTTGATTATTCCCTATCACATTTGATTTTTCTTCTACCTGAAATAAAAGTGGTAAACCCTTGAAGACAAAATACATGAGTTCTCATCTCATGTTGGTATCATGATCTGTGAATAATGGACAGCCTTGTTGACTTAATCAAATCCTCTTGTTTTCTACATCGAGCATTTCTCAAGTAGACTTAGAGTGAAATGATTAATGAAACATTGCTTAAGTATGGATTGATACCCTCCCTACCTTTCGTTTTTTATTTCTTGTCAATAAGGGGGAGAGAAAGTGAAATGAATTTTTGAAAAGAAAAGCTCATTGAAGAGAAGATTCTCATATTGATGTTGGAAAATTCATTTCAGAAGATGTATAAGGTATTGACAACAAAATACAAAGGGGGAGATTGTTGGAACCACTTTGTGTATAAGTTTGTATTTTTTGTCAATAGTTGTCAATGAAGATCAAAATGAAGGAGATCAAGAAGTACTCCAATTAAATGGAGGATTGGAAGATCAAAATGAAGGAGATCATGAAGTACTCCACTAAAGTAAAGGAATGGTGATTCAGACGATTGTTGTATTGATTGTAAGTTCAAAGAACATGTGTCAAAGGTGATACATTGTTTACAACAATGAAGAATGTGAGGTGTAATCCATCTGAGGATGATTAAAGAAGAATGGGATCTGATGAAGACCATGCAACTCTTCATGATTGCATGAGAACCATTCAAGATACTTCTTGAAGACTAGAATCGTATGTTTTGCATGAAGTAGAGGAAGATGGTTGAAGAAGAAGACAATGTGCAAGGGATTGGCATTTTGTGACGGCCATGAACATTGGACTTCTGTGATTTCCATACACATCACATTGTCATAGAGGATGATGATGCTGAAGCTATGCCTTCAAAGAATACATATCACAATAGTGGAGTTTGTGATAAAATTAGAAGAGTTGTTGAAGGATACATATCACCAAGAAGAAGTGTTGTTGAGGTGATCGTTCTTGTTGAAAAAGCAAACATATGACATACAAATTTGTTGACAAAGGAGATTCCATGGTGGCATGTCGAGTTCGAGGACTGTGGATAATGATCCATGTTTTATTCAAGGAACATCGACAAAGGAATAGATGATCTGGAGGCAGACAAAAATAGCAGATACAAGGTGCCACTGTTTTCCAGTGTTTGCCAAATTTTTGGGGTCTAAAATTTGGTGGTTGGTGAGCATCGTGAAAAGTGGATTTCCATGAAGATCATAATTTAATATGGCAAAGGCATGAGTTTCGCGAAGATGGGATGCATAGATTGGATTTCGTGAAGACCAGAAGAATGGAGGCGGTGATTCTTCGCGATTACGTCAAGCTTCGCGAACGGCAGAGGCTGGAGAGCATCGCGGTGATGAAGGGATTTGCAAGGGAGCTTCACGGAGATGAAGGGATTTGTGAGGGAGATTCACGGAGAAGGTGCGAAGTAATTGACGGGATGCTCCGCGATTACAATGAGCTCCGTGAACGGAAAATTTCTATGGTGCTTCGCAATTTGGACAGAATTCTGGCGGAAACTTCGGAGCTTCGCGATTTGAGATGATGTGGCGTTGACTTCGTGCGGAAAGTTCGAGGGTTGGTGGAATCACCTATAAATAGAGGCCGACCCCCTTGAGAGAAGTAGAGAGAATTTTCAGAGAAAATATTTTGCTCTCGTATTGCGAAGGTGGTTCGTGGAGCCAGTGTGCTTCGCGAAAGAGGAGCTTCGCGGCAGCTATTCTAGCTCTGCGAAAGTCTTGCGCCCCGCGTTGGCTCAGTGAGCTTCGCGAAGAGGCAGGAGCTCCGCGATAGCCCAGCATTGCGAAGGCTGGAGCATCGCAAGAGTGCTTCGCGATTGAGCTTCACGAAAAGGCAGGGGCTCTGCGAAGACTTGTTTGAGCTTTCCAAAATTGGGAGCCTTGCGAAGTAGGGTACTTTGCGAAGGCCCTTTCCAAAGGTTGTTCACCCAGTGGACAGGGGAAAAGGGGTATTCATCAGTGGATGAAATTTGGACATCAACAGAGAATCATTTATTGAGCAATCACACAAGTGATTGTGATTCAGGCAAACGAAGACAAGGGGATCTAGTGTATTCAGTCATTGCACTAAAGAATAAGGATTGAACTAAAAAGAGCATCAACTCTAGACTTTGATTCAAGCGAAGTCTCATTCTGAACAGGATACAAAGACCTTCATGTCTATCTATTGAAGAGACCTTCATGTCTATAAACTGAGTGAGACTTCACCAACAGCAGTGAGCCAAGGGGAGTCAACGGGAGTGACCCGAGGGATGTAGTGAGCTATCCCTGAACTTTTGTGAAGGCAGTGAGCCTAGGATAGAGTGACTGTACCCGAACCTTTGTAATCTACAGCTAGTGAAGGATAGTGGATTTAGGTACGACTAACAACCTGTCGGCATATGCTCCTTGGACGTAGCCCTTAGTGGTGAACCAAGTAAAAATAGTTGTGTCATCTCTCTGCATGTGAATGTTTCATTGCTGATCATATCCATCATACAGGTTTAAGTAGTTCCTACCAACGTGGGAACAAGATCCACAACTTTAAGAAGAAAAACTTGACACCCTGATTCACCCCTCCCCTCTCAGGGTGTCCCGGGGTCCTACATATCTAACATCTTAGGTTTAATTCTAAGATCGTTACCATAATTCTAGGACTATAACCTATACTTATACTTAACCTTAGGGACATCCCTAGACATACCTTAGAAATATCTCTAGGGATCTCACTAAAGTTATCGCATCCTAGTTTCCAAAGGTTGACTAAACCTTTCCTCTGATACCAACTGTAGAGACCCGAAGCTTGACGTACATAGATATTACATTAGTTTTGCGGAATACTTAATACATAACAAAAACAGACACACAAGGACCGTAATAGTTTAGTGTCTTTGGAAACTTGGAACGTAATCTTCTAATCGTGGTGAAAGATCTTCAACATCTCCCATAAAGATCTTCCACTTTTTGTTTCCTTACCTAAAACCTTTCTTTTAATCCTGGGGGAAAATAAAACATAAAAAGGGTGAGCTCAAATTCTCAGTAAGGGTAATCATGGATAAAATAAAACATACCATATACATTTGAACTTAAAAACATGAACATAATGTTTAAACATCAAAATCTTGAGCAATGACTTAAAACATGGAAGTACATAAGGCATAGATCGTAATAGAACATAAATCATGATAAAATATCATGGGAATAAAACATGTAATTATGGCATCCATTAAGCACATGTAATGATTTTCATAGTAGCCAAGGCATTGCTGCCAAGACCATCTTAGTGGACAAAGTCCCTTTCTGAATCGAGTTCACTCCTCGTTCCAGTCCTGTAATACTGAACCGGATTAACTTACCCTTCCAGCCATGTCTATCTCATGAGATATAAATCTTTACCCAACGCATTAGAGGGAGATATAGGTCCCACCCATCTCATAATGAAATCATTCTTACTTATGCCACAGAATAAACATACATCATTCATAATAACCCAATAAATAAAATGGGTTTCATAAACATCATCCCATCATCAAATAATCCATATAAAAGAAATGGATATCATTTCATAATAAGAAAAGTGAAACCATGTAAATCATAGAGACATCATACTTGAAACATACACATATGAAATAATGTCATCTTAGATGAAAAATGGTTTTGATAAAACACTTGAAATGAATTCTTGAGGAAAATATCCTTTCTTCTTCAAAATCATTCTCTTTTAAAAAAATGTCATGAAATTTTAAAAGAAAAGGATTTTGTTGAAAATAGTCATGAAATCTTTTGGAGGAAGCTTCATTAAAATAAGGCTTTATAAAACCGTAAAAATCTGTTCGTGCTGTATAAGTTAAAAAAACATTCTTCTCGTACTTTTGCTGGAAAAGTCAAAAAAATACCTCGTAACGTAAACCAAAGAAAGATTCCTTACATACCATGTAGTAAAAGTAAAAAATGGGTAAAAAGGACTTTAAACATACATGAAAACATTTTTATAAAACATGTACATGGATAATAACAACAACCCCAGTAAATACTTATGAATAAACAATCTCGGATAAGAATGAGATTGAAATATTTATCCCTTACCTTAGGTCCGATATGCTTCGTATGGATATGAACCTCCTATATAATGATTTAAATAATGTCATTGAATTATTACATAATCATATTCATTGTTATGATATCATATATGTTTCACTTATGACTTTATATTACCCGTTCTTTTGTAAATTCCATATTAAAGTAGCGTTTTGGGTAAAATCATTTCATTTATCGTATGTGTTTCGACTTGTCTTTCTTGATATTATTACTTATATCCTGATTTACATAATTCTAGAGTGTAAAACATCATTTATATATAATATATATTCATCATATACATATATATTATAGATCTATAAAAATAAAGGAAATACACCGTTCATAGAGACGGTAGGTCGTATGTACGCATGAACGTTGTTTTCGTTTCCTTATTGAATTGACTGAAATTAAATAGATGACATAAATATATATATACATAAATCCAGTAGCATTATTATGTCATATATTTCATTATTATTCATTATATATACTTTATAATCATTCTTGAATGGTTAATCATGAAAAATGAATCTCATCGCGTTCGTGGAGACAGTAGTCCGTACGTACGCACGAGCGATGATATCATTCCCATGATCATGAAATTGTATTAAAGTGTATGTATAATATTAAAGAATCAATATCAATTTAAAATAATCATATATATTCATTACTTTCACCATTATACCCATCCAAGTAAGGTGGTGGTGGAAAATAGATTACACCACGGCGTGGAGACGGTATTCCGTACGTACGCACGCGCGGTGATTTTGTTTTCCATAGGATGGATAGATGTTGAAATATGGTTGTTTCATACTTATAATAAAATATCAGTATATTAGTTATACTTATGTTATTACTTCATAATGAAATAACTAAATAAGAAGAAGTGGAAGAATAAATAAAGTTGAAAGAATCGGTAACGGACATTACCTCTTCTTTGAAGCGCC
This sequence comes from Viscum album, assembly GCA_963277665.1. NCBI lineage: Eukaryota > Viridiplantae > Streptophyta > Magnoliopsida > Santalales > Viscaceae > Viscum > Viscum album. Next base: position 880,900,792 of record OY728143.1, on the reverse strand, counting down.
TCTTTGAGACCTCCTCTTAGGGCACTAAAATTGGTCTTTGAAGAATACCAGGACCTATAGGATGTTTCTAGGGAAGTGGAGAATATAAATTGGCAGGGTTTGGCCGATCTTGAAGGCTCAAAGTGGTGTGAGGAAGAGATGGAGGAGAGGGGCACCTTTGGAATAACTAAAAATATTATTTTATTATAAAGTCATATTCAGTTTTTAATAGCTCCAAATTGATTTATTTCTAAGATAAGGTGGGGATGGGTGTAAATACTCTCATCAAATAGAATTTAGACAAGTTTAGGTCATTATATTAACCTTAACTTTTATTTTTAACTCTTAGTTAATTAGATTGACATTTACCATGTCATTTTGTATTTTTATATTATATAGTTAATAAACTTACCATATACATCCAAGAGACCCCAAGTGGTCCATTAATGATACACCTATCATGATATAAGTATCTTGGCCGAACCTTAGATTTTTAGGAATATAATAACAATTAATAATATAATATTTGTTTTAAAAACTATTTTATGTCAATTTTGACACTATTTGGTAATTGATTTTTGTGAAAATCATAACAGAATTATTAGTTCTAAAAAAGTTAATTAAATCAATAATAACATGTCATATTAACATATAAAATTATTTTATTTCATAAAAAGTCTCAAATTACAATTATTTGGGTATTTATAACATCAATTATGTCAATATTTCATTAATAAGATAATTACTGCATCATCATTGTGTCATAAATAAATTAAATTATTTTAAGTCTAAAAATTAAAAATAAAATACCATTATGTAGGAAATCTTTTTAGCTTTCTAATTAATATTTATAGTCGAATTTATCTTATGTATAACCCTATAATAAAAATGATTTAGTTATTAAACTTTGATTTTAACTATTTTAACCCTTCTTTAAATAAATTAATAATAAATTTCCTAATTTAATCCAAGTGGGCCTAAATGGTCATATTTTATTCCTAAGGTTTTTTTTGGATGAATTACACTTATTCAATAGAATTAGGACATGTGTTAGGGTAATAATAATATCATTTTTACTCTTAATTACCCTATTTACTTTTAACCGTGGTAAAAAAAAGTAAAAAATTACTATTCACCAAAAATTATTTTCATCTCATTGAACCACATTTTAGTCCTTGATATTAACCGTGTCTCTCGGATTTTCAAAATTCTACTCACAGAAGTGGTAAAATTAAGTTTTATGAAAAATTCAGTTTTTTTAACTACCACTTAGTGGTTTCACTATTCATCAAAAATGAAAGTTTCTAGAAAAATACCAAAAATTAGGCCTAAGCTATATTTGATATTATGAATTCAAAAATGATGTCTATTTTACCAAATTCAAAACATATCAGTTGCATTAATTAATTTAAAAATTAATCCCCGTCGTCAAAACAAATAGCGTGTTCTTAAGAGATAATAACTATCAAAAGATTGACACTTGTTTATGTCTGGTTTAAATGTGAAATTACACCCAATGACCAAAATTGTATTAAATTGTAAAAATATATTCTAAATATACTTTAAAACCACTCAAATTAATAATTTATTACTATTAATTATTTCGATTAAAAAAGTTGTTTTTAATTAAAATTTAGTAATTTTCACTATTCATCAGAATATGAAAGTTATCCAAAAAGTACCAAAATTTCACCCTAAGCTAATTTTGATATTCTGAATCCAAAAATGAATTCCATTTTGAAAGATAAAATTTATAAAATTTCAAAAAGTGGGTATTACTATTCATAATGGCTAGTTCATAATAATATTATAATAATATCTCGTTTAGTGAAACTCGGTATTGCGTACTACACACGCTATCGAGGAAGGTCGTGATTGCGTGTAATGCAAGGCAAGTCAGGGATGCGTGTTGTGCAAGCTCCTTTTGGTGTAGCATACAACACAAGACATTAATAAAATTAAAAAGAATATTTTTCATAAAATCTCGGGGTGTTACAAACACTCTGATTATCACTGCATCGCTCTGCTTGTGATGCCTGGTAGAGAGCTCGATCCAAGATCCTTGGATCCAAAGACTCTCTCTCTAGGATATGGGAGAAGGAATAGGATATATATAGGTAGTGAATAGTATATGTAAAACCCCTCTCCTCATCTATTTATAGATTCTTAAGAAAATATCTGGTATTTCTAACTGGCCTCCTGAATACATAACAGGCTATAAACGACTTGTTATGACTACTAATCTCAGTCATAAATATTATTTTCACTTTATTGTAATATATTAAATATATTACATGATAATAAATTATTCATTAACTTGACTCTTCATTCCCACAAATATTAGTTGAACCCTAAATATATTAATATTCATTCAAATAATATTTTTAATGTATTTAATTAAAAAATTATAAATATATTTAATAAAAAATTCAATGATAATTATTCTTAACTTTAATAATATGAATTTATTTATTTAATTGGTTATCATATCTCTTTGGAAAAATCCCAAACTCCAATGGTAGGGCCCACCATGTCTAATATATCTATTCAATTGAATAGGGAAGATTCTTGAATACGCTATAGTGTGTGAGCCTCTAGGCCCTTATCTTGATAGCAGTGAAAATTATTCATAGACCAAGAGCGAGATCTATCAACCCATCCTGGCTTCTAAAGAGATAATAATTATCACAATAGTGACAACCAGCCTACGAACACACACTATGTAATATAATCTCTTTGTCTTTAATATCTCATAAAGTAGGACACACACCCGTGTCATCTCCCTTTTCTTTCTTTATTGTGTTTATCCAAATGGATGAATTTACCCTCAACTTCTATGGCCATGGTCTTATAAAGGTACTACCATCTTGATCAACATGGCATGAGATATATTACTTCTTTAACCTAGAAGCGGAAAATCCTTTCTTGACTATTCAACCAATGTCATGCCACCAATGACGCACCCAACACAAACTAACTCACCACGATTTCATCACCATGGATTTCATCTTGCATCAAAGTATGCAATAAAATGACATACATTGGTAATGATCTCAAGTCAATAGACCATTACACATGATCGTAGAAAGGAACATCCAATGAAACTCATAACATGTGATGTTCCTATTGGCGGGTATGTCATCATGATCTAGATCAACGGCCTCAGAGCAGCGGTGTTCCCCCTCCTCTATGCGTCTAGGATTTTCCTTGATCTTTTCTCCTCCCCTCCTATGGCATACTGACTGGCGTCGAATGTCTTTTTTCCGTCACTGCTCCTGTATCGGCGTAGATCTTGGTTCGATAGTGGCTTCTCGACCTCTGCTTGGCTCCAAATCTGGTGTCATTTGGCTTGGTGACAGACTCCATCTTTGACTGCAGGCTCAGCTTTGGAGTCTCATCCCCAACTCGGTTTAGATCCAGTGTGATCTCATCTTAGAACCAGGTCTGGTGTGCTACAGGATCAGTGGTGGATCCTTCAATGTATGGCACAACGACAGATCTGGAGTGCTTCTAGTTTATGGCATCGTCTCCAGTTTTGGATTTGGAATTCGGAGCTAGAGTGGATCAGTGATGGATCTAGGTGTCTTCCTAGGTGGTGTGGTGTTGACTTCAGACAGCTTAGAGGGGAGAGGACCTTCTTCTTGGTTTTCTTTAGTTTTTTCAGATTAAAGTCTTATGCGGTTTTCTGGATTTTATGGTTGCTGGTTGCATTGATAGGTTCTTGTAACGTCATTGTCACTGAAGCAGTCCTCCTCGTCGGTCCCTCTGTCTCTCGGGGTTTGTCCAATCTATAATCTGGTGAGGGTTCTTATACAGTTTGAGCTAAACGTCTTCACACCCAAAGAGGCGTTGTTCGTTCAGATCTACTTGGATCCCCTCAATGGAGATGCTCCATCGATGTGCTTTTGGGTCTCCCAGTCCTGGGTGACGAAGACCCGGACTCACATTCCTTGGTTCTTCCTCCTATTTGTTTTGCTGCATGTGGTGTCAGAGGTGACTCTTGTGGTAGGGATTATGTGGCTTTGACCTCAAAATTATGGTCCCCACTTTTTTTGATGATGATGTGTGGAAAATTGATTTGTTTTTGGGACTCGTGATTAGAAGATACGATCGTACATAACCACTAGGACATGCCTCAATGGAGGATTCAGAGCAGGCAGTTCATATATGCAGACTTTACGGACTTGGATGATTGAGAGGGTATGGATACAACCATCGGATCGGGCCTTTGCTTAGACACATGACACTTGCTAGCTGTATAGTCCTGCATTGGTGGAGAGATTTGTCACGTTCCAAATGCTGGGGAGGGGGCCTTCAAGTTTCCATTCTGGGTTTATTTTCTCATATTCAAGTCAGTGTGTTTTATGTTCGTGAAGTCTATCTAGGTTCCCCTTCTTCCTTTAAAAGGCGGTTTATTTAAAATAAAAAATATAAGGCTCTTTGTCTCTTGGAGATATCCTCATGGTCTTAATACTCGAGATCGCCAAGTGTAAACTTTATGTGAAGAAGTCTCAATACTTATGAGCCCCCGGAACCTGATAATCTAACAATCTACTGTATCTAGTCAGTACGATGTATCTAGACCATAGTACATATTTAAGATTAATGTCATAGTATCTCGAGGTTCTCATTATAGCCTGATATCTTCTATAACCTTTTGATACGACAATTAATATTTGGAAATTACCATTAAACAATGGATGTAGAAAATTATACACTATAATGTTAATAATACATCATGTATACCTAATTGTATACATGATATGGTAATCAAAAGCACTACATAGTTGGGTCTAGGGAACCCACTATTTCAAAAATCCCACTTGCACTAGATCCAACTTGATAACCAAACTTGTTATCTACTCACAAGATAATGAACATATTTTTTCTGAGTAACAGCTTTAGCTACTCAGCCTTCCATGGTTCCACTGTGTGGCAATTTTTCTATAGAGACCTCATCTCCTTGAGTAAGACTTCACAAGAGATAGTATCCCTGAGTATATACCTTTTTTCCACTATAAAAACTTGACATCTTGGTTAGTGAGAATATTATAATTTACATTATGATAATACTTTTCTTACCAGGTGAAATTACAATAACTAGAACAAATTGTTGCCTTTAATTTCTTCTTAGGTTCCTTAGAAGCTACAACGTACTCAGTATTTGTAGTTATTTCTACCACTAGATTATATGATCTTGTCTCACTCATCACCTTATCCTAACTGTGATACTATATCACATTGGTCTATGGAATACTATTTTATTTCCCTTGAAGACTAGTTTCCTTTCTTCTCTACTTATTATGTACATATCTTTTGTACTTTCCGAAGTACAATTAGATAGTTCTGACTGCTTCACTTGCAATTCTCCTGGATATAACTGATATTTTCCTAATATAAAGTATATCTTGGAAATATCAGTGATTGTACATATCATGGCATACATGATCAATCCATTGCTAAAGCATATAGAATTCAACTCACCATGTTTATCTCCTCCCATGTCTCAGATATGTGAACCTGGAGAGATAATTCCATGTGACACTGGAAAAAATTCATCTATTGAATTGTTCCAACTTGTATTTTTCAATACCATGTCACTTTATATATGATTGACTAGATCCAAGAAACCTTTAGATCCATCTCAGTAGTTATTATTCCCTAGAACTTCGGTTGCAACTTTAAATCAATCACTGGAGAATAAAATTCATCCTGTTCTTAACTAACTCTAAGTCCAATATCTTTTTTCCACATTTTTTTTAACATATTTTACTTATAAAAACTTGGAACTCCCACTAACCTTTGGTAGACACATGATCTTGTTGCTTACTTCAATCCTAAACCATATTTTAGTAACTTGCAACCTTTATTAGCATTTTTTGTCATGACCATCCCTTTTTGGTTGCATCGTATAGAAACCTTCCATGATTGTTGGTTATGACATGTGATGCCGAATAATATGATCATATAAATTAACTATGATAAGTAAAATTCTAACAGATTTAGGAATAATGACTTAGTGAAACCAATCGAGCCTTATTGGTACTGTGCTTATACCATCCATATATCTACTTATTTGAATACCCACCACAATAATCAAAATTATAGGGGCCCTTTTCAATGTGATACATGGAATCTATTATTTAATTTTAGTTGGTATTATCAATCTTAGCTAATTTCCATACACTACTTACTTGTAAGAAATATTATACACAATGAATAATGGATCACCGGCCATGGTGAATATAAAAACCATCACCATGGTTTTATCCTTCCTATGCAGTATGTGTCTCTAAAACATACTATATTCCACATGCGCTTATGGAACTAGTTTCTATGTCAACTATTTGTGCATATTTAGCATTGACTAAACCCAAGTCAATCTATCTCCCACTATCTATAAAAGATAATTGCACCCTTTTATAGAACTGTAGTCAATCACTGGACTACAAATTTTTCTATCTTACGGATTTATGTAATATCCTAAGAAACTATTAGGATAATTACAATAGATGCACAATGTGTTTGTTCCTAATGCAAGTTTGTTTATGTCCTAACAAACTCTTTGCATCCAAACACACAACCATATGACATAATAGATTTTTCATCATACTATGAATCGTATGATATCTATTTTTTATTTTAGTTGGCATATGATTATGGGATTGTGTCGTTATTTACGAAGCACGTCATGAAATATAATGGAAGTTTCTGCAAGTTGCAACGTTGATACTACTTACATCAATACTATGATGTATAAAATGCATGTTTAGGATTTTCTCCAAGCTACATTATGATGATAAATGTTGACATTAATAATAGTTCTCCAATTTCAGTACTAATCCACTAGGTAAACTTAAATCATAAGTGTCGACCTCCAATGCAACAACTCTTACTCCATTGTCAACATACTGATCTACTTCTCCCTTTTTCAATTCCCTTTTATCTCTGAGTTTGTGTTTATCTACACAAATGTGATATGTAGACCCGGTATCTAAAACCCATGACTTAGATTTAGAGAAATTGATCTTTATAACATTCAAATTTAAATGATCATAATTATTCTCTTTAAGAACACTTCTCAACTTCTGATACCAATCTAGAATTATCTTATAGGTCATTCCTATAAGAAATATCAAAATGTTTAACATGATATATTCCATAATATACAATAAAGACATATCTATGGGTTAATATCGTGTCTTATATCAATTCATCAAGGAATTTTAATGAAAGTAATCCCACTAAAAATGATGACCTCATACATCATATCTATTTAGTGATCCAAGACCCATATTTCATGATGACTTACACAAAGTATCATGTAAATAAACCATGATTATATATTATAGACACCTATCATCAATCATATTATATATTACTATTGGATAGTTTAGTGGATAAATATTTATCCAAATCTATCATATAGACCCACTCAACTCTATTCCTTTAGTATCCTAATAGTTAAGGTTTCTCAACTTTGTTCCACCCAAAGAAAACACTTAGAATAAGTAACCTAATGGTTAGGGCCACCTCATTACTTTTTTTCCTTACATAAGATAATCCATGAGAACACAGTGTTTGGGTTTATCTATAATGAATGACCGAGGACTTCAAAACTGTCACTTTAGAAGTAATCTCACACTTAGTATTTGAGGGGTTTTCTTTTAAAAGTCTCACCAACTTAATATACATCATATTCATATTAAATTTATAACTATTTCATATCATGCAATCTTTATCATCTCATATTTTATTCCTTTGTGTATGGATGCTTCTAATAATTTAGTTTTATAATCCATATTTCATCCACCATGTTCACACCATAATAATGTGTAACTCTACAAAACCCAAATATTTTTTTACTCACCCATATATAAAATCTAAACATATTTACACATATCCAAATGAATGTCATGAATATGTTATATGAACATTTCATGTAAAGGTTTAAAATTATATGAGATTGACAATTACCACATGAGTAAGGCTGGAGCCACATATAGATAACCCCTTCCTATTAAGAACAAGTCATAAACCTCCAATCCAATAGGAAGTCTGATCCAAAGTCCCTCTACCCTAAGATATTTTACTCAAGAGAGAATCTTATCCAAAATAACTCTAAAACCTAATATATATTTAAACTATATTCAATAACTAAATTCAATATTATAACTTTTATTTCAAAATGAGGCCAAGGTGGATTAAAATTAAATATTATGTTGTTATACATATCATGTAAATAATGACATGAAAATTTATAAGAAGCATTTTATCACATAAATTAAGCATACACAATATTCATATTTCATAAACAATTTATAAACAGAAATATTGTAAAGATATAAAAAAATAAACTATTTATTTATTTTTCCAAACATGAGATACAAATATTTACTTTTCATTTTTAATTTAGGCATGAAAAAAATCATTTTACAATTCCAAATAATTATCATTTGTAAATTTTTTATAAACCATAATAAAAATAAGTAAAATATTAATTTTTTTAACTTTTTTTATATATCATATTTTGAGATTGATAATGGGGGGTTATCGATTATAAAATACAATTAATATCATCACTTGTGATAGGTGGTATCATAAAACTCTTATCATATTTGACGATATCACCTATATCGTCAATACAACCCAATGCTCTATTTTAGAAAAATACATGGTTCAGTTGTATCTTACAATATCATATATTGTATCTTATGGCATAAAAATCCATGGGTTTTCAATATATCATAGCCTATGATATATGGAATTCATATGCTATGACTAAACAAAATAATAGAATTTATTCATATCGTACACTTAGATATGCCCTCAAAAACATTATGATATCCATGTTCTTCAAAAAAATATTATGAAAAACATGTTAATCCAATGAAGATAAATTCTTTGAAACCATTTATTAGATTGAGGGTGTTAACACCTTATTCTCAGTAAATATGAATGGTGGTTTCTAATGAATATATATTTATATTATGGAATGAAATCATTAAGAGTCACAAACAACAAGAGGGATCAAATCCCTTTTATAGACACACTTCATTAAATGAAGAGTATTGGAGCACCAACTACCATCTCATGGAAGCCACATGTTACTAATTGTTGGAGTGCTATGTTAAAATGTTTCAAATGGTTTCTCATTTCCATGAATGAATCAATATTATTGATTCATAACCGATGAATGCTTGTGGGGAGATATGGAAATGATCATATGCTCACATCCCATGCATACCATATTGTAAAACCCATCCTATTGTATGATATAGGAAAATAGTGGCATATTATTCCCTTTACTATATGATCTTATCATAATATGTTATTTTCATCATATGCATATCACATCTTATGACTCTAGAGATATCATAAGCTATGATATCCATTTTTTAATGCATATCCAACAGTTTGGTCCTTAATTAGAGTAATTATAGGCCTAGAAACTTCCCCTAATAAAGGGTGTTGGACCTCCCCTTAGATATTTATGATTAATCCATATAATCCCTTATTCATTCTTTTAGTTCATGATCTTGTCATTGGGACTCCAATTCCTTATAATGGGTCTTTTGCATTTATGAACCTCCCTCCCTCCATGTCATGTTTTCCTTTAACTCCTCAATGCATATGTGTTCCATGATCCTTATCATACCCTGCCTTATCAAAAGGATTTGTCCCTAAATTTTTATATTAAAATAGAGAGAAATCATTAAGATTAAAGGTATCTCTCACATTTCCATATCTATCGGGAAAGTAAATCTTATAGGCAATATCATTAATCCTTCCCAAAACTTTTAAAGGGCCATTTATCCATGGATTAAGTTTTTATTTACTTTTTCTTAGGAACCACTTCTTCCTCAAGTGTACTCAAACCCAATATCTAGGTTAAAACACCATTTTCCATTAACCTTTGTTGGCTTATTTGGCCACTTGTTCATTATTCCACTCGATGTTGGTCTTTACCTTTGCATGAAACTCCTACAAAAAACACTATATTTTTTCACCTTCAAGATTAAAAAAATTATTAGTAGGGAAATAAAAAATATCAAGTGGATTCAATGGGTTAAATCTATACAAAACCTCAAAATTTGAAGCATTAGTGATGGAATGAATTTCCTGATTATAAGAAAACTCAATGTGAGGTAATAATCTTTCACAATATTTCAATTTTTTTTTAAGGATGGAATGAAAAAATGTGGGAAGTTTTCTATTAACCTCCTTAGTTTAACCATCATTTATGGGTGTGTAGTGGTTAAGAAAAAAATTATTCTTAATTTGTTTCATAATGTTCTCCATAAGTGACTAAGAAATTTGATATCCTTATAAATCACAATTGTATTGGGTAGTCTATGTAACCTAAAAATTTCCTTTAAAAAAATTATAAATATAAGTAGCATCATTGGTTTTAGAACATACAATAAAATGAGCTATTTTACTAAACCTTTCCACCACCAAGAATATTATATCCTTCCTTGACTATGATCTTGGAAAGCTGAGCACAAAATCCATTGAAATGTTAACCCAGGGATGAGAAGCAACAAGCAAAGGGGTGCATAAGACATGTGGAAACACTTTATATTTATCATGTCTACACATATTTCAATTTTATTAAACACTAAAAAAATCCTTATGCATGTGAGGCCAATAAAAATGTTCACATAATATTTAAAGTCTTTTCAACCCCAAAGTGACCCATTAATCTACCACCATGAGTTTCTCTTACAATTAATTCATGCATGGAACAAAATTAAATGAATAATTTATTATTCCAAAAAATAAAACCATCATGTATATAAAAATCATTTTTTCTATGATTTTGACACAATTTTCATATTTCAGCATAGTCAAAATCATGGTAATACATGATTTTCACCATTTTAAAACCAAGTATTTTAGCATACATAGAAGTAATAGGAGAATATCTCCTGGAAAAATCATCAACAATAACATTTTGTTTTCTTTTTTTTATACTTAATAAGAAAATGTTTTAATGAATTTAATTTATCTAGCTAATGGAGATATGCCCTAAAGCCTTTATACAAGTGATGTCATTTTGGAAATATCACATGGTACAATATAAGTATATTTTAGAGTATAATATGCTTCAAATAAAATACATTTCATATGCCTTGGATTAGAGGATATCATAAAGAATCTTTGGCTAAGATGATCATGTTGTATGATATAATTTATCATAATACTATGATTTGTATAATATGATAACTACAACATCCTATGATTTGAGAGGAAATTGAATATTAAGTGTTAACAATAGAATCTCTCCTGCATTGGCTATTATTAATTATAAAATTTCATATATTGAATCACGTGGAGAATAAAAAACAACTGAGGGTTACAAGTGTTGTAACTTAAGTCTTTACTCAAGCATTTTGTGATGTTTAAGTAAAGGATTTGAAAGGTTCAAGAGTATCCTGGGACCTATATAAGAAGTTTGTAACCATGAGAATGGTTTATGTGATCCTTGCCCAAGCTTATGTTGATTCTCCCTAAAGCTCTCTCCTCCATTATCCTTTTCCACTTGAGGTATTAGAATACCATGGTTGCAAGGAGGGTCTTTCCCAAATTGTTGGAGTGATTCAGATTAGTCTGTGGATACACCTTAGAGGTAAGAGTCCTTTGGATATTCCTAGTGATCTTAAGCAGGCATTTGATTAGAGGACAAGGCTCTTCCATCTATAGTAAATTGTACATGTTCATTATTTGTTTGTACATGGTTTCAATTTTTCATAGTATGGTGATCTTGGTATTTGAAGTTTCTAATATCTTCAGCTGCATTGAATAAGTGTTATTAGGTCCTTAGAAATCCTTATTGGTATTAGAGCCTTACCATGATTTTTGATTCACTAATCATGTTTATAATGAAGAAACTGTTCACATTATATTTCAATCATTTAATATGATGTATGTTTTCTTAAGGAAAAATGGATGTTGTGTTTCATATCAAAATAAATGATATAAGATTTGTTCCGTGGCGTTCTTTATGATATAGGATATCATAAGTCACAATATGAGCATATAATACAATATGATATATCATAGCCAACATTATAGTGTAATTACTTCTGTTTTATCATATCATATCATATCATATGGGCCTATCGTAGGAAAAAATAGTGACAATTACATGGTTTGCATGTCACAAAACAAAGCATCAAATCATCTTAGGGATATGATTCAACTCGTAAGATATGAAATCTCTGGTACCTAAGATATATCACACCTATAAATTATCTATCATAAAATATAATAGATAGTGATATAAGGCGATATTGCGGGCTACACTATCAGTTGTAATCCACGATTCATTTTTTAACTGAATTGTGGATTATGATTCACATTATATTGTAAAATATGATATACATGAAAAAATAAGTTTTTCAACATTTTAATTATGAATTGAATTATATAATTTATTAAATGTTTATAAATTATATAAAATAGTATTTTGGGATATTTATTTAATTTTTGAAATATTTATAAATTAACTAATTATAAAATGTTTATAATTAATCATTAAATGTTTATGAAACATTTATTAAATAAATATCCATAATATAAAATGTTGATATTAAGTACCTATAAATTATATGGCATGTCTTATAATTTTGATATAAATATTTCATATAGAAATTCTAAGGTAATTTATAAAGTGTTTATACATCATAAAATAAGGCAGAATATAAAGGAGTTTATATTGAATTATGAATTGTTCATAATTATCTAATTTGAGTTTTTCAAATTAAAATTCCTTATTTGAGAAAATTATTTAAACCATATCAAAAGAGGTTTTGATAATTGATATGATCAAAGGTTTAAATAATATTAAATATATGACATATAGATTATGCAAATTGTTTATATAAGGTCTTAGATATTTAAAATGGTGATTTGGGTCAGACCTTTGGTTGTATTTATGAGTTTAGACCCTTTATAAGTGTTGGGGGTTTGATTTTTTGTTTAATTATATTACTAGTCTTATTTTTAAATAGGCGTGCATTTTTTGGATGAATTTAGGCTTAATTTTGGAGGTTATATTAAATTCTGGGACTTTCGGATTTTTTAAATTTAAGTTAATGAATTTCAAAAATTTGGATAAGTCTTGAAAATATATATATATATATATATATATATATATTACATATTATAGGGGAGGAAAATAAAAATGTTACGCATGAGGGTAATGGATAAGTATTGGATGTGTGGGTTTTTATTTTTAGTATGTGTATGGTTTTTGTTGGACACCCTCATGAAATGTGGCGAAGGCATGGTGTGTGCAATATATTTCAATATGGAATCAGAAAATCGGCTAAGTGTTGAATCCCTTGTATACATATTTTTTTGGGTGTGAGCATAAGGTTTTTATCAAGGGTATGGAAAAATGAGGCTAAATCATACAAGTTATGTATCACGGGGGGGGGGGGTATGTCATGTATGGGTTTTTGAGTTAACTCAAAAACTTTGCATTCAGAAAATATATTATGTATGGATTGAAATTGTTATGTAAGAATTTTTTATTCTAAGTCAAAAACCTTATGTGAGGAAAAATATATCACATAAAGAAGAAATATATTACACAAAGATGAAATAATTAAGTTTTTGAGTTTTTTGAAAGGCAAGGATATTACATATGAAAAATATTTTATGCGGGGGGAATGATATTATGAATTGGTTTTTCTGCTAAGGGAAAAACCTTATGTATATAAGAAATATATTACACATGGGGAGAATATATTACATATAGGTTTTGGTTAAGGAAAAATCCTTACACAGGGAAGAAAAACTTATGTATGAAGGAAACATCCTATGCATTGAATATTTCACTAAGAAAAATATGTTACGTATGGGAAATATATTATACATGGGTTATATATGTTATGTATAGAGTTTTTTCAAAGGAAAAAACCTTGCACTGTAAGGGAATATATTATGTATGGGATACATATGTTTTTTTAGTGACATGTAATGTTTTTTTGGAAATTCTAGAGTTTTCCAAAAGTTTAATAAAAAGAGTTTTTCATATTTTTCAAAAAAGGGACTATTAAATGGGAAATATGATTATAAATGGGGAAAATATGGGGTTTTAACAGAATATGTGGGAATGTTCTAGATCTCTCTCTTTCTTCATTACTTGTTCATTTTTAGGAGATCTTCTTCGATCCTTATCAGATCTTCATGCGGGCTAAAGCAGGGAGTAGCCATGAGTAAGGCTAGCGGTATGTGTGTATTTTTTATTCAGATTTCTTATCGCTATCTTGTATTTTGCTGTAAAAAACCTAATTTTAGGGATTTTTTATATTTTGGCGAATCTTCTGACTAAACCCAGATCGATCAGAGTTCTTCTACGAATGAAGTCCTGCATACTCCAGGTAGGTGGTGCCTAACTATTACTAGTGTTATACATATGTTATGCATTGTGTAATCAATGGGTGGGGTTATGGTTGTTTTTGTATGAATGAGAACTAAACTACTTGGGATTTTTTTGCTCCAAGAAGATACCCCCCAGGAGGTCTCATATGGAAAATGATTGTTATGATCTAGTATGACATGTTTTCCTAATGTTCTGGGTTTAGGTCATGATGGGCTTAATGACGTGTGTTTTAAAATGATGGTTCTTGGGATATTGTGTTGATGTGACTATCCAGTGTGATGTGAGTGGTGTTGACCATTACCTCAGGTGGCAATGACAGTTTTTTTATGGTGCATCTTAGGTTGTTGGTGATTTCCACTTGCCTTGGGGGCTGAGGCCATTGGGGTGTGTGCACACGTGACAGGACCCATGAGGTCGTTTTGACCACATATCATGTGTGTAACCTTCGTAGTTATATGGAACAGGGGTGATGGTGTTGACCATAGGTTCAGAGGAGTGGATACACCATAGATGGCCACGATTGGTGGTGTGTGAGATCACTGGGTGGGAGTGGGATGCTTGCTGGATATGTGAGGTATGATGAGATTGGTGATGGATGTGTTTTTGGGGAGTCATAGATGATTTGGGTTGATGATGTCAAGTGACGTGGGAATTGGTTGGAAGGATGATGACACTTCTGATATGACAAAATGTGGATATATCATTCTACTCCGACATTGGCGAAAGCAGGTAAAAGCTCACTTAGGATTGGTCGAGCATGAGTGGAGCTTGTTCCGTGAAATGTTTGGTTGTTGTTTATTATGATTTTCATACAGTGGTATACATATAGATATTATTTAGGAAAACTGTTGGTGGTGAGCTACTGAATTCATACTCACACTCAATACGGGCGATGTGGCCTTTGTTTGAGCACATCTTGCCACATCAATGTTAGAGATTTATTAAGTTTTCAATGAAAAAGTTGTGATTTTAATGAGAAATTATTGAATATTTCATAAATGTGATGTAAATACCATTCTTTGAATATTTTAATCAAAATTTGTGTTTCGAGGCTTTAATTTACAAAAAAATATTTGATTCAATTTCTTTAATTTTTAAGGACATTTATTTTAGCTATTTGATTTTGATGATTTTTGAATTACTTGAGAAATAATTCTTTCATAATTCCATATTTTTATATTTAAATATCAAATTGTTTGAATTTTCATTATGAATTCAGTTATTTAATTGTAGCTTGAATTGATTATTTTCACTAAGTTCTGGAATCTACTTGTTTGAGGACCTGCTTTCCTGAAGTTTGTTTATTGAAATTTGATAAGGGGGCAAGCTTCCATGCCCGTGAGTGAAGGATCGTCTGTGCCCTCCAGTGTAAGAAGAAATTCTCAATTTACCATGATGTCTACATCTTCCATGAGGTGTACTTCCGTGCGCCACATAGATCTTCCATGTGGACATTCTTCCATGTCGTAACCCAATCAAAATTCTGTGCAAACCATGATTACGTGCCCCCTTCTTCCATGATAAAATGATTTCCTAATTCATAAAAGAAAAGAAATGAAAAGAAATGAAAAGAAATGATTTTCATTTCTCTTCATTTTGTTTGAATACAAAATTTATTAAAAGAAAAGAAATGATTGCAATTACTCTCCATCTTGTTTGGTAACAATTATTAAAAGAAAAGAAAAGAAATGTTTTGAAAATATGACAAAAATAACCCTTATTAAAAAATATAGTTTTCCAATACTTAATTATTCCAAATAAAAAAATATTACGATTTTAAATTGTATCTTTGATTTTCAAAAAAAATATATATATATATATATTTATATAATTATAAATATATTTATTTATTTATTTTTAAATATATTTATTCATATATAGTTTTATAAATATACATTCATAAATAAATATTAATTCAAAAATATTAACTCAAAAGTTTTTATAAATTATTTATACAAATTATTAATTCAAGATAATCAAAATTATTTATAATCAAAATTAACTATAATCAAAATTATTTATAATTGTTTGATTTTATTACATAAAAATTAAGTTAGAGGTTATAAAAAAATTATCTACAAATTATGTTCAACAAAATATTTATATAAAAATACTAATTTTTATTATTAATAATCACAACAATCATAATTTATATATATACGTTTCTCCCTGGTTGATATTTCCCTCTCCCTCACCTAGCTCTCACCAAACCAAGGAAATGTGTTTCTTTTGTTCCAAATCCTATCTTTTCCCCCCGAATCTCCCGCTCGAAACGAGGTCTATGTTTAAGCTCAACCAATATAGAGCCTCGACATTGGGAAATCGAGTTCGAGATTCAAGGCACTGAATCCGAACTGACTGGAACCGAGGTCGAAGCTCAATTCATTTTTGATTAAATGATTGAGCCCGAATCGCATCTGTACGAATTCACGGTCTGAAATTTGGAGTTCGGGTGAAGTTGAGATTTTCTGCGTGGATGTCGCATGTCTAAGTTCTTGCTTCCATGTGTTGGAAGACTTCAATCTCTGTGATTTATTCTACTGCAAGACCAGTCAACATAGGAGATGGGACCTCGAGCTTCTGTTGGGTGCGGTTGCGAGGATGGAGGTCAGTGCATATCAGTTGTTTGAGGAAAGCCCTCTGAGAAATTTCAACACAGGGACAAGCGCTGGCCTTGACCGAAGCCCGAAAACTATGGCCGAACACATTGGTTAAGATGAACGGTGCCATGATCAGATTGAGGGTGATGACCTCGATACCACCTGTTGAATATAATGCCAAGCCAAGCTTGAGGAAGACATCACAGGTGAGTTGAGCTTGACCAAAAAAAGAATATGAAGATGTCGTGTTTATTGATGCTTGATTGAATAAGATGACCTAGACATGACCTATATTTGACTTAGAGAAAGAGTTGAGGAGGAAGTTGATCTGTGTTCTGGACATGTGCTCCCTGTGCAGGTTTGAGATGGTAATGGGACCTGTGACATCCTAATACATCCTAATACACCGGTTGCAAAGATTATTTGTAGTGCTTGCTACGTGCTTGATGAATTTCTTAAGAGGATTCGAAGTGCGGCCGCCATGCTTTGAAACCCATAGCGGAGCCATTGAATTTAAGGGTGTCACATGAGCCTAAGAGTTAAAATCGTGTTTAACTGATAAGGAATTGGGTGCGTACCGATTGAGTTCAACCCCGAAGCCTGTTTGTCATCGATCACCATTGCAGGCAGGGTTGATCATTTTTTTGGTTTGTTTGTTTAAGCTCAGAACAAGGAGACACAGATTGGATTTATTGAAGCTGATAAAGATATGAATTCTAAGTGAATAAGAAAGATGTTTTGGATCACTGGTTTATGCTTGCAGGATCAAATAAAGATGAAGGAGAATGCCGAGCAGATGCTGGATCAAGTTAGAGTTAGTGCAAGTGGCAGGAATCTATAAAAGTGCTATAGATTATCAAAATTATTTTGGTGGAACTAGAATATGTCAAAGGTGCAATGTAGAGTAAATTTAGGTGACAGTCACATGAATTTTAAAATTCCAATGCTACGGAAGGGTATATGGGCTGTGCTGCACAAGGCCCATAAATTAGATTAGCACGAGGGCCCAAATGCTGCCTCAATATCCAGAGAAGTGAAAATTAAGATGCACGAGTGGCCCTAAAATTATAAAATGAAGAAATTGAAGGTGAGGAAAAGGTGAAAGATTCTGGAGTTTGCTGGAGGAGCCAAGGAGATGTTGGGAGGTCATGTGCTGCCTAAAGCAAAAAAGCACACTGGGATGTCGCATTTTGTTATCAAAGGATTACTGCACTCGCTAGGGATTCAGTCACAGCAAATGTAGAGTACCTCAAAGCAAGCCACATGAATGCTCACTGTTGTTAGGATGTCACCGTTTTTTTCTGTTTCAAATATGTAGGGTGGTTCACCTATGTGTTCCCCATTCCTTGATTGGGGGATCTAATTCTCTCATTCTTCCCCATTCTCTCTTGAGTGTAATTATATGTTCTGATTATAAATACATGCTGTCCATTTGTCATTATCCCTCTAAGTGCTGTGATCTCAAACTTCCACTCATGGAAGGATTATTCACGAGGCATGTTCAAGGAAGTGAGACTCGATGCTGCCTGGAGGTTTGAGCATCACACTGATCATCATCCTTCTTCCTCACCCTTAACAGGTCGTGATGGTGTGTTTTGGGGTGTTGGACATCACACTCTTGCATAATATCAGTTTTCTACTCCTACCTTAATATGTCTCCCCTTCTCTTACTTTGCTCGATCGAGTGATTATGTGAGGTTTTGTGATTGTTGATCCCATAAATATCACTTGGGTCAGGAAGAAATTCTTGACTGGAGTGGTTCGATTGGGTGATTATTTCACTCTTGGGAGATCTCTCATGCACCGGAAGTAGTTATGTGCATGTGTGTTCATTGGTTTGGTAGAGAGAGGTGTATGACTTGAGAAATCAATCATGCACTGAGTGAGGTTGAGTATTGTTGGTCTATTTCTTCAATAGATCCATGATAGGTAGTTGAAGAGTGGATCAACCGGGATTTTGTCCTTGTTTCTCACTAACTTTCTATCCTCTTCCTTTCTATTGTTTCACTTATTCTTCTCATTCTCAATCCACCCACTGTCACCTATGTTTCCATCACTGTTTCTGTATGTTTTTTTTTTTTTTGATTTCAAATATACAAAAATATTTTAGGAAAATCACTAGGAAAAGCGGCATTGTTTCCTTAAGAGCGACCTCTAAGTTAGTCACTGTGTTATATTTAGGGCGATTATAAATTTATCTCTAATCTCCACTTACGGAGGGGGCGTGTTAGATTTTTTGCACCATTTCCAGGGAGACAACACTTGTTCGGGTGATTTTTTAATTTCTTTAATTATTTTTATTACTAATATCAACAATGATGGACTTATAAATTCTTGAATCTTTGTCACTATTAGAAAAATCTCAGGTGCATGAACTTACCCAAGCATCGAAAGATGTGGTGAACTTAACGTTAGGGAAAATGGTTCAATTACCTACTACGAAGAACCTGGAGGATATTGAGCAACTGATGAACTTACTTCAAGCTGCCTACTTGACCCAAGAGGACCAAAAGAATTGGGCAGATCCTAAAGATGACCCTGAAGATAAAAGTGAAGAAGATTTTGAGCTTCCCACGTTTGAATATGAAGTGCTCACCGACATCAAGCTTAAACTACAAAGTCAACTTATTGAGTATCATTTTGATGGCTGCCAAGAGGAGTGACCTATTGAAATTGAACAAGATGGATCTGTGCTAAAAGATCAATTGATTTCTACTTTTCATTGGAATGATTTTTTATGTTCAAATTTGTCTAATGATTTTTCAGTTCCTGAACAGATTAACCCAGCTCAAGAAACCCTCTTTTATTCTTTAGAAGACACCACAAATGAAGTGGTTTTCTTTGAGAGGTGTTTGGAGGAGGCCAACTACCTTACTCTATCCTAGGACATACTCCCAGGGGCCCTGCTTCCTTTTAGAGAACAACCAGCTGAGTCGATTCAGGGAGATCACTACTTAATGGAAAAAGTTGTGTTTTCATTTGATATTGACTTTACTGAAGCTCATTTTCATGTTGTTTCTCCCTATGTAGTTATTTAAGAACAATTTGAGCTATGTGAACTCCAAGAAAATCAAGAGGAAACTGAACCTGCACCAGAGTTGGAATTTTTTGAATTTCCAGTTCTTGTAGAAATTTCAAAGTTGTGAACAGAAGTAGAAGAGGTGTTGCAACTGTGCATGGGTGTTAAAGAGGACGTTGAAACATTTTTTGTAGTTAAAGAACAAATAATATTCTGGAATGAACCAAAAGACAGGCCACATCCAAGATTTAATTTCCTATAACCTATGCACTCTAACCCTCAAGCTGAAAAAGAAGGAAAGTATCCCAACATTCTATTTTCCCCTCCAACACCCCACAAGAGCTACAATTCTGGGGGTGGGGGTGATTCTTAGGGAAGAAGTCTCAACCTCCATCAAATTGGGGTTGATCCAAAGACCAGTCCAGCTATGAACAGTCTAAATACATCACCCCTTATGGAATTATCCCAAGATTATCTTGTGATTTATTTTGTTTCCTGGTTTAATTTTAATTTTATTTGTTTAAGTGTTTGATGTCGTCTTTTAAGCAATAACCAGGTAGTGCCTTCACATGGGGCATGACTGATTCAAGACACCCAGCTGAAAAATGAGGATTGATTGTGGCAGTTGGCATGCATCATGATTTTTTAGTTATTTTCATGGCCAAGGAGCTACAAGCTTGAACTATCTTGATCAAAACTCCCAAAAAAAAACATGGTTAATTCTGTAAGATTAACCTGCATAGTGATGTTAATCTGTTTTATAATTTGAAGGGACTTCAACTGAGCAACCAAAGACTTTATTCAAGGAAAACAAGGGAGCAACCAGAGACTTTATTCAAGGAAAACAAGGGAGCATTCATTTGGCTATAATAAAATGCACAGGCTTCTACATTTAGGGGAGTATTGTTTTATTTTCTATATTTTTAATGCTTCCCATTCTGTTCTCAATTGATGTTGTTGGTTGTGTTTCATTTTGCAAACTTTGTAAACACTGCTAGTCACTGTCATTGTTGACATACCAAGCACCAAGAAACATACTTTGCAATATCTCTCTTCATGTCATCCCATCTGAAATAGTCTTTCAAATCTCTATACATCTTCATACTTTTAGGATGACTAGAGAATAAAGAACTATGAGCTTCATCCATTAGCTCTTTCAAATATGGTATCAAAGGGACACATACACGGTTCTAAAACTTTGTTATTCCATCACAATCAAGGTTGAACTCAATAACATTTATCACCTTCTTTTGCAGCTCTGCATCTTCCTTCTGCGCCTCTTTAATCTTTACTTGGATAGATGAACACCCATTTGAGAAATATAATATTTATCTCCTTCCTTCAAGATTTCAAGATTCATCCTTTGTAAGTCTAGAAATATTGGATCTTTTGTTATCTTCATCATAGATACGCCAATGTGACCTTTCGACTCAAAGCATCTACCACCTTGTTAGCTTTCCTAGGGTGGTAATGTATTGAGCAGTCATAATCTTTAATTAGCTTCAACCATCTTCTCTAACGCATATTCAACTCTTTTTGTGTGAATATATACTGTAAGCTTTTGGTATTAGTATATATGTCACACCTTTCTCCATAGAGATAATGTCTTCATATCTTTAATACAAAAATTATTTTAGTTAACTCCAAATCATGAGTTGAGTAATTTTCCTCATGGACCTTCAATTATTATGAGACATAAGTTATAACCATATCATTCTTCATGAGGATGCATCTCAATCCATTTTTTGATGCATCACTATAGACTGCAAACTCTTCTCCACTACAGGGTGGTGTAAGCACAGAGAGAATGTGCGTAGACACTAGGAATATCATTTTGGAAAAATGTTCAAGCAGATGAGTTTTAAAAGTGATTAACTAAAACTTCTAAAATCTAAACTTAAAAAACAACTATTTAAATTATTAAAACTATCTGAGTGAACTAAATTAATATATGGAAGAAACAGGCGAAGATGGAAGTGTCGGAGTTGTGACGTCTGTTCAGGTGCATGCAATGTCAATTATTTAATTCTCACATCTGAATATTTATTTATTCAATTATCATCGATTCCAAATTTAATCAAAATAATATCAGGTCTCATTCTCTAATGTTAGATCGTATTCTAATTTTCACACAAATCATCCATCATTTCGTTCTCTAATTTGATGAATAATTTTCACACCATTTTAGCATTGAATCACTTAGTGAAATGTAACGACCCATTTCTCACAAAGTCAAGTATCTATATATTCTGGGTTCGCTCACATGAGATCACTGATTAAGTATCACTCATGCAAGTTTGAAGAAGAATGCACACAAAATATTATTTTTTCAATTAATATATTTATTTATTTAGAATTCACTCGCATGCGATTTACGATTCTCTCACGCGCGCGATCGACTTTTGGACAAATAAATTCTCTAACGATCTTCCGCTTGTGATTACTTATTAGGTATCACACGAACGTGAACCAAAGCATGTGTGGAGAGTCCAAATGACAATTAATTCAAACACAAATATAATTAATTAAATAATCATCAAATTAATATTAATTAACTGGCAATCAAATTTGAAAACAAAATACGGCATGAAAACACCAACAAGTTCATCACAACCCGAACACCATATAAATTAGCCCGACATTACGACAACACGACACATAAAATAATAAAAAGATGATATCACTGTGTTTACACCATCACAATTGTCACTACAACATGTTGCTGACGATCGCCTAGTAATAACCATCGCTCTGCTGATCACTGTAATGTCGAACCAAACCATCACGTCGTTGAAAAAATGATCAGATCAGTGTTCACTCTCGTTGTGCAGTGTCGATCTCCGAAAGCAAAATGAATCTACTATGCGCGTAGACGTCGTGCATGAGCCACCGTTGCACACCAGGAATGAAGGAAGTCGATGTAGATGATGACGATGGTGGTCCGCTGCAACACAAGAGGGAGGGACACACGAGCTGACTGTTGTGGGTGTACAACGAAAGAGGGTGGCGACGACATTGTGTGACGATGCTAAAGGAGGCCCGTGCGAGGGGCGTTGCCCCCTAGATGATGCGCAACGGGAGGGTGATGCGAAATGAGGATGAGGGTGCGATGCTACTGGTGTGATCTAGTGCAGTAGAGGATGGAGGGGGGAGGTCATGTGCGGCTTGGTGGTGTGCCTACGACTGCTGTTGAAGGAGGGTGGAGGGGTGGCGTAGAGATGGGAGGCGACCTGGAGATGGTGGTCTAGTGCGCCTGGCGGTGGAGAACGAGACACGGACCGCTACTGTGGGTGGTGGCAGCCTGGTGTGTGGAGAGGGGGGAGGCCGGACCCATCAGAGTAGAGAACCTATTATGCAACAACTATGACCCAAGAATGAAACTTTCCAAAGCCAATTCACATTTGGTAAATTTTTCATAAAGCTTCTCCTTCCTTAGGGTCTTCAGCACAATCCTTTAGTGATTTTCATGACCTTCCTTGCTCTATGAATAAATAAGAATATCATCTATAAAGACTACCACAAACTGATCAAGGTAATCTCTAAAGACTCTGTTGATTAAATCTATGAAGATAGAAGGGGCATTAATACGACCAAAAGGCATCACTATAAATTCATGGTGTCCATACCATGCACGAAATGTTGTCTTGGATATATCCTTCTTCTTGACCCTCAATTGATGATATCCAGAACGAAGATTAATCTTGGAAAAGTATTGAACTCCATGCAGCTGATCAAACAAGTCATCAATATGAGGTAGAGGATACTTGTTCTTAGTAGTGATCTTGTTAAGTTATCAATAATCAATAAAGAGTCACATTGATTCATCCTTCTTCTTAACAAACAAAACAGGTGCACCCCATGGTGACCCACTTTGCCAAATGAATATGTTGTCAAGATTCTTCTAGAGTTTCTTCTTCAATTCTTGTAACTCAATCAAGACTATTCTATATGGAGTCTTGGAAATAGATAAATTCACACTTGGTAATTTTTTCATAAAGCTTCTCCTTAGATTCTTACGCATAATCCTTAAGTGATCTGAATGCTCTTCTTTGATCTTTGAATAAAGAAGAATACCATCTATAAAGACTACCCCAAACTGATCAAGGTAATCTCTAAAGACTCTATTCATTAAATCCACGAAGATAGTAGGGGAATTAATAAGACCAAAAGGCATCACTATAAATTCATAGTGTCCATACCATGTACGAAATGTTGTCTTGGATATATCCTCCTTGACTCTCAATTGATGATATCCAGAATGAAGATCAATCTTGAAAAATTTTTGAGCTCCACCCAGTTGATTAAACAAATCATCAATACGAGCTAGATGATACTTGTTCTTGATAGTGATCTTGTTAAGTTCTCAATAATCAATGTAGAGTCTCATTGATTCATCTTTCTTCTTAACAAACAGAACATGTGCACCCCATGGTGACACACTTTTCCAAATGAATCCCTTGTCAAGATTCTTCTAGAGTTGCTTCTTTATTTCTTGCAACTCAATCAGGACTATTCTATATGGAGTCTTGAAAATAGGTGTAGCACTAGGTATGAGTTCTATTGAAAACTCAACTTCATGATTCGGTGGAAGACCAGAAAACTCTTCTAGAAAGACATCAATAAACTCCCACACAATAGGTATATCTTTGATGTTGTTTTTCTCTCCAATAATCTGAGATAAATGCCCCTTTTGAATAAGAATCATGACCCATAGGATGGATGTAATTTCCTTCAGAAGTTCATCTTTTTATCACACTGATAGGCGGTCAAAGGTTGATTTGGAAGATCAAACATAACTTATCTTCCCCAGAAATTGATGTGGGCTTTATGTAAAGAAAATCAATTCATTCCCATATAACATAGAATTCAACTAGAGGAAGACTGGCAATATATGAAGGAAACACATTCCTACAAACTTCAACTAGAGAATAATCATAGACTTGGGATATGATTATCGTACCATTAGGGGTTTTTACTACCAACTCAATATATAATTTTTTAGGTGGTGTTGTGATACATTTAGAAAAGTCTTTAGATATAAAAGAGTGGGTAGATCCATAATCAAAAAAGACATTAGCGGTTATAGTGTGGATGGTAAGTGTACCTTTCAACACGTCGTTATCGTACTCTTCATAAAAAATAGTGATCACATGAAATTTATCTTTGTCTTTGGACTTAATAGGTTGTTGATATCAATCATTGTCATTAACCTTCAAAATTGGGCACTGGTTGGCATAATGCCCATACTCCTTGCATTTAAAACACTGGAGTGTGGGTGGTTCATTCTGTGGAACTTTCTCTCTATTCGCATCATTAGCTAACTTCTTTTCATTATTTAGGCATTCAATTGCCTGATGACCTTCTTTTCCACACTTGAAACATTTACCAATTTCCATAATACAAATTCCCTCATGTTTTCTTCCACACTTCGAGCATAAAGGAAAACTCATCTTCCCCTCTCCATAGCTTTTAGAATTTTTTTTTGAATTCCATTTTCCTTTTCTTATCAAAACCATAAGATTGATGGGTAACTTCAATCTCCATCTCCACCTTGAGAGCATATCGAACAATTTCTTTATAGCTATTGAAGTCTATTATTGATAATGTCATTTGAAGACTTGGTTTTAAGCCACTGGAAAATCAATCAACCTTACTTTCAGGTTGGATGATAATAATAGAAGTGTATCTTGCAAGTCTTATGAAACTTGGATCATAAGTACCAACAAATTCATCATCCTTTGGATTTAACTCATGTAATTATTTCTCCATTTTCATACAAAGAATATGAGAGAAGTACTTATTGAAAAATAAACTTTTAAATCCAACCCACTCCATAGTTTCAATTTCTTCTTATTCTCTCATGTTCTTGATAAGAGTCTACCACTGATCTATTTCTCCTTCCAAATGATAAATAGCTAGAATAACTTTCTCATGTTATGAACACTGAAGAATGGAAAATATATTTTCAGTGGCATTGATCCATTGTTCATCAACTAGTGGATTAACAAACCCACTAAAAGAAGGTTAATATTGCCTCATGAAGGACTAAACAAAACGTTGTCCCCTCCTCTCATTTGGAAGATCAATGTGATTAGTTTCTTGAGAAAGTTGTGTGAGCATAGTAAGAAGATTTTACATTCCAGCTCTCATAACATTCAGTTTCTCAAGAGGAAATTCATTGCATTGTTCATCTCATTCAACATTAACATGATCCCTTCGAGTTTCAGTCATTGACTAAAACCAAAAAGAATAGTGTGAGCATGAATAATCATTATGGGAAACCATATAATCATGAAAAAATGTTTATAGGATGTCTAAATTGTGACACCTACTTTTATAACACCTTAGGTTTAACCGAGTTCATTCATGATCATTACCAAAACATTAGGATTTTATCCTATACTTAGACTTGTCATTAATATCTCAAGATATCTCACTAAAGTTTTCTTATCATAGTTTCCAAAGTTTAACTAAACCTTGCTCTGATGCCAACTATAGTGACTCATACTTATCATACATAAATATTACATCTTAATAGATGAATATTCATTACATAACATTTCGATCCACAACAGAATCATTTAGGACTAATATCTCTAGAAACTTGGGAACATAAACAACAAGTTCATAATGGCATAAAGCATGGTAGTTTATAAGACATGAACCATAAAGGAATTAAAGAACATGAATCATGAGAGCATAACATTGACATAAAACTTGGAATTGTGGCATATACATAATTATAAAAAATAATTTCTTTGTAGTCAAGGATCATTACCAAGACTATCATAGTTGAATGTGTTCACTCCCCAAACCATCGTAGTAGAAAAGGTTCACTCCCAAGACTATCATAGTGGACAAAGTCCCTTACTAAACTGGGTTAACTCCCCACTCAAGTTTTTTTATCTCATAAGATATCAATCTTTACCCAATAAATCAGAGGAAGATATAGATATCACTCGCCACATAATGAAAAGCATACATATCTATTCCACAAGATCACAAAACAATCATCATATCAGAATCCATATCAAAACCCATAAAAAGAAATGGATTTCATAAACATTTCATCATAGTATAACTCATGGAAAGAAAACGAGTTTCATAAAAATCTTGTCATAATAATCATTGTATTATAATCCCATTAAATATCATGTAACATCAATGGATGTTATCTTAGATGGAAAATAATTTTAAAATATTACTTGAAACATTTCTTGAGGAAAATAACATTTACATTTTGAAATCACTTCATTTTTTTAAAAAGATACACAATTATAAAAGAAAACAATTTATTTGAAAATAATCATGGGAACTTGTAAAGGTGGATTCAAATAAAAAAATTATTCATGAAGGCAAGAAAATCCATTTATGTTGTATAAGTTAAAAAAACATTTTTCCTTATTTTTGTCAGAAAAGTCACAAAATACCTCATTTGGAAAATGACGAGAAGATTCCTTTCAAACCATTTTATAAAAAGTCAAACATGGGTAAAAATGAATTTAAAAAATAATATAAATTTAATAAAACATTCTTTAAATCATTTTTAGAAAACATGAATATTGAAAAAAAAAATTCCTTAGCGAAGACTTAAACATAGATAATCACGAATATTGACGAGATTGTGAAATAAAACTCTAACCTTGAGTTCGCCTTGCTTCAAAAGCACTCTAACCTCATATAATAAATTTAGATTTATTATACTTCTATACCGAAGTCATGTTCATACTTATAATATCATATATTATCTCCTATTACATTTCAACACCCCCTTTTATTAATAATTCCTTATTAAAATTGTTATTTCTATGTGTTATCTATTTCGTTTATCATGAGTATTTCATTTTAGTAGTTCTGATCCTTGTACATTTATCTTGGTTACATCACCTCCATAATATTAACCATTATATAAATACCAAATATATTCATTATATACATATTTATATTCATCCATAAAATTTATAGATAAAAAAATGAATTACACCGTTCATGGAGACGGTAGATCGTACGTACACATGAATATTGTACTCATTTTTCGACATATGGAATGAAATAAAGGTAAATATTAACTCACCTTTACAAGATCATTATTATATCATATATATCATATATATTAATCAAATTCATCCTTATTACCATCCAAGAAAAATATAAATAAAAAACAAATCACATCACTTCGTAGAGGTGGTAGTCCACACATATGCACAAACGACATTATCGTTTCCCAAAGGATTGGATGATAAGAAGATTGACATGAAATTATTATTCCCTAAGTATAATTGTGTTATAATTATCATATATAAATATTAAACCCATCAAAATACTCATCCATAAAAGACGATGATGAATAATAAATTGTATTGCTACTTGGAGATGGTAAGTCGTACGTACGAGTGATACTTTCACTTCTCATTTGATGAAAAGAGGGTTTATAATAGAGTTTTGATAATCATAATAATATTTCAGAATATTTAGGATATCGAAGTTATTATTTTATGATAAATATCATAGATTTAGAGTAAGTAAAGAAGAGTGAAAAAAATGATCGGTTAAGGTGATTGCCTCTTCTTTGAAACAATTCCTTTAGATATCCTCTATTTTGGGAAGACCAAAACCTCTATGATGTGACTAGGGAAGTTGAGAAGGGAAACTAGAAAATTTTGGCTGAACTAGAAGCCTCAAAGTGGTGTGAAGAAATAAAGGAGGAGGTTCCCTTTTATAACTAAGGTGAGGGGCACTTTTGGAATTTCTCAAAATATTATAATAAATTCATTCTCAAGCCATATGCCTCCAAATGGACATGGATTCGAAGTTAAGATAAGATAAGGTTGTAATATCATCAACCAATATAATTTATGCAAGTTTTGGTATAATTTTAAACCTTATCATTTTGATTAGCCATTAGTTAACAAATTTTAATTTTAACAACAGTAACAACTTTTTCAATATTAAAGGGTTGTAGATTTTAATTATAAAGTGACAATTGGACCATAAATGAAAATTTTATTACATTTTCAACCATATCATATTCACATTATCTTATTTCAATATTTTTAGGATTTTTAAATAATTTAATAAAATATTATTTTGATAAAATGTCATTATCGTCAATTTTGATAGTATTTAAATAATTTAACTTTTAATACATCAAGATAAAGAGGGAATTATAATATAATGTTTTCAAACCTCCCTAATATGTTTAGTAGATATAAAAAATTCATGGGTCACATTAACTCATTCAAATTATATCTTTTTTAATATTTTTAAAAAACATTTATTATATTGTTTTATTAAATTGAGAAATACTGCATCGGTGTTGCATAAGCAATTAAGGTCATTATATAATTAAAAAAAATTAAAAATAAATTTCTATAATGAAAATAATTTTATTAAACTCAAAATAGACACTTACTCGTTCATTAGTTACTTTTTTCCTCTCCATGGACACATAAGAGATATTAAAAACAAATACAGTGACATTTTGTAACTTTCTTTGATTTAAATAATATGTAAGTCATTTTCAATGACAAGTGTCCATTAAACAACTCAATTTATAACCTAATGTGTTAAGGGTCAAATTTGATTCATCCAATAAGAATTATGTTGAAAAATTAGAGTCATATCACTTATTTTTAATCTAAATTAACCTGATTTTACCCTTTACCGATTTGATAATTTTTACCATGGTTACTATTCATATTAACCAAAAATAAAAGGGGTTTAATTACCAAATTTGAAAATCCCAATTATAAATGTTTAATTAATTTTATCTAATTCAATACCTATAAATGGAATAAATTGATTTTAAATTTAGTGTGCAAAATAAGACAAAAGCTACTTTTTTTAGAAAAATACATTTTTAGTCATAAAACTAGATTTATTCTTATCATATGCCTAAAAAAATATTTCTTTATTGTATAAAAAATTTGATCAAGTCATTAACCAAAATTTATTAATTTAATTTATTAATATAAAAATACATTGCGTGCATAAAAATAATTTTTCATAAAAATATTTATTTTTCTTTCAAATGATTTTTATTTTCATTTATAATCAATTGATAACCAATGAATTAATTTTATACATATATAACTATACATTTTTTATAATTTAGATACTCATTAATCCAACAACTAGGCGATAACAAGAAAATAATATTTTAATAATGTTGCACGGTTTGTTTAAACTTGGTGTTACGTGTAACACAAGCTATTGAAAAATTTAAATTATTCAAATATAAAAATTTCATAAAAATATCAGGGTGTCACAACATGTTCTCCAAAAATCAACATGACCTTTATAAAAAAAATATTAAACCTCAAATATCACAAAAATATTAAATATATTATATCATGCACATGCAAGTTTTCTGAAATAATGGAATAACTCCCAAATAGGGGTTCAGATGAGAAATATGAGATTATTGTTGAGTTTGGAATGCAAGTTTTACCCTAGGCTTGACATAACCTTTTTCAGTGTCGTGTGTTTGGTTAAAAGGTTATTGTGGGTGGAATATTAAATTTATTTATTTATTTTTCTATGACCAAGCTTCCTATTATTTAATCCCTCTTATGATAAAGCCCTAGGGTTAGCCGCATAACCCTAGGGATTTGAGAGGAGAGCATGGAGGAGAGCTTGGTGAATGACAATGGATCAAGGATCGTGATCGATTACCAAAGGGATGTCTTCGCTAATAGAGTTTGTGGATCTCACCAATGATGATGAAGAAGAACTGTTATTCATTGGAGATCGATCCAAACTCAAGATAAGATGTTGTTTTGTCGATTTATCATGTTTTTTTATCATCCCGTGTCAAAGGAAAATCAATTATTCTAATAGTTTGGTTCACGAGTCGATGGTTGATTTATGGTTTATGAAATTATCTTCCTATACATAGGGATTTATATTATATATACAATAGTTCATGGGAGGGGGGAAGCTCAATGAAAATATAACCTATATATAGCTAGGGAGTCTCTAAACTGAGATCTCCCTAAACACCACCATGACTACAGCAAGGGCAGAACCACTAAACTTGTCCCCTGGGGAAGATATAGGAATTGATATTACTTTGTTTATTTCCTCTTTGTTCATCACCCTATGACAAAGAATTGAGGGCAACCCAAACAATGGTCGAGGTTCGTTATTCATGTTTATGTTTTTTGATTTTCTCTCCCCATCCTATGTGTGATCATCGTCGGTGTTTTATTTGGATGGTGATTCAATAAATACCTAGAGAATGATCGTTGTGCAATTGATATTTGGCGCAATAAATCATTACCACAGGGTTCAGGATTGAGATTGATGGTATGATCGCAGTGTGTGAAAACGAAGGATGGTTGGGTGAAGGTTTGGAGATACCCAGTTGCGATTTTCGGAATTTCAATGAGGCGGAGCAATGAGGGATGATTACTAATCGGATTGATAGCCAGAATTCAGCCACTAGTGACAAGGCAGGTACAGTCAACTGAGATCCATGATCTATGGAAGAATCCATGGTGAAATCGAAGGTGACGGTGGCACGAGCGAGATGTGTAATCCATTCTAGGATTTCTAAGAAAATATTGACTATACAGCATATAGTCTGATGAACACACGCTGTGTAGTCCCCTCCTGCAATGCTAGGGTTAACGCATAGAGAAAAACACCATAGGTCATGTGACACCTGTCACACGCCATGTCACCTGGTGCTAGCAGCTCGACGTGCACCCTAAGGGTACAAGGGCATGGAAATAGACATGACCACGCACACAGGCATGGCCAGAGTACACAAGCATGACCTGGTACTTGAACACGACCAGGTACATAGGCACAACCCAGAGTATGTGAGCATGGCCAAAAGTACACGAGCACGGGTTGGCGGCACGCCGAGTGTTAGCCAACATCTACATGCCATGTACCCTAAGAGGACATGCCGTGTATATGGAGGAAGACATGCCATGTGAGATGATGAGACACAGACAAACCCAGGGTATGCAAGACACACTGTGTACTCCTAGCACACATCGTTTACTTTTTCCAGGGTGGGTTGAGGCCCTCCATCTCTTCATTATAGACCAGTATCTATTGGATATGTTTCTTTATTTCATAACTACGAGGGTAAAGTGAGACATTACATCCTAATCATAGCATTGTGATCCCCTCTATGAGTTTAGTATTGGATAGAGTTTTCATGAATCTCTCCATGAGGCCTGGAGTGGGATTCTCTATATCTTTCACTAGGTGGGGTTTGAGGAATTGACATGACCAAATTACATGGGTATTATGTTGGATTGGTGTAGCCCAATCCATTTTTTGGATGATTTTTGGACCAAATGCTTGTGGCCCATACTGCACACCAGGCCACAAACTTTGTCGGCCACTGTAGCACTTTTGACTTGGGAGGCCACCCTTCATCGTAGCGATGCAAACTTCCTGTGCAGTTGGTGGAATAGTGAATCATCTTCCTCATTTTTTAACTCATATCAAGCTAAGGTTTTAGTTAAAAACTTTGAGAAATATCCTTGTAAATTATTCTCCCGAATCATAGTAAATTTATGACTCTCTGTGGAGGTAAAGATCATTTCCTGAACCATGTAAATCTCTGTGTCTATGTTCTTCTTCTTCTTCTTTTTTTTCCTTTTACCCTTCTACGAATTGTTTCTTTCTATCATTGAAACTCTCAACATTTCCGCATCAACTGGTATCAAAGGTTTAGTTCAGGATTCTCCAATGATAGATATAGAATAAGGTAAGGTGAAGATTTATCTCTTTGATGAAACTGACTTCAGTTACTAGAGAATGAAAATTAAGTATTATCTTTATCAAAAAGATATGAAATTTCTTCTTCTGGGTCTAAATCCAACAGAAATGGAGTAGTCAGAGTGGGAGATTCTAGATCGACAGGTTATGGGTGTTGTTCACCTTACATTGTCAAAAAAACATGGTATTTCACATCAGAGAATATAATATTATGATTGAACTGACACAAGCTCTCTCAAATATGTACGAGAAGCCTTCTACGGAAAAAAAATTTACTTGATGCGACAATTCTTTAACCTAAAAATGGTTTAAGGGAGAATTGTCATAGACCACATCAACGAATTCAACACCATCATAAGTCAATTGAAATTGATAGATATTGTGCTTGGTGATGAGGTATGTGCTCTGGTTCTACTTTCTTATTTACATGATAGTTGGGAAGCAACTGTAATAACTGTGCGCAGTTCTTCAGGGAATACAAAGTTGGTTCTAAAGGATGTAAATGACCTGATCCTTAGTGAGGATGTCTGAAGAATAGAATCGGTCAGATTCTCTGGTTCTGCTCTAAATGTAGAAGGAATATGAAGACACCCATAGAGATACAATCATATAGGGTGATCAAAGTCAAGAGGAAAGAGTCGAGACAAGTCAAAGGTGGATGGTCTTACCTGTTGGACTTGTGGGAAGAAAGGAAATGTCAAGGAGTGCATAGATAAACAGAAGGTGCTTGAAACCAACATAGAAAACATGATGACTGAAGGAACTGATGATGTGCTGCTATTGAGTGTGGATATCCCAATGGAGTCTTGGATTTTAGACTCTAGGGTGTCTTTCCATTATAAATCAAATAAGGGTTTCCTGAACAATTGTGTTTCTAGAAATTTTGGCAAGGTACATCTTGTTGATGATGAACCCTTGCAGATTGTGGGTAAAGGAGATGAACGGATCAAGACCAACAGTGGGAGTTTTCTGGTTCTGGAAAATTTGAGGTGTATCTCTAGTTTACACTAGTGTAGAAAACATTTTTTACGTCGGTTATTTTTAATTTTTTACGTCGGTTTCTAGCCGACGTTAATACGTGCGACGTTATAAATAAGGTTTTTGACGTCGGTTATTTAAAAACCGACGTCAAAAACATAAAATCGCGATGTTTATCACGTCGGTTATTTTAGAACCGACGTGATAAAGGGCCTGGAGAATGGTTTATCACGTCGGTTATTTTAGAACCGACGTGATAAAGGGCCTGGAGAATGGTTTATCACGTAGGTTATCGAAGAACTGACGTGATAAACAGCCTGGACAATGGTTTATCACGTCCATTCTTAAACAACCAATGTGATAAACAGGGGTGAGGGGGTTTATCACGTCGGTTCATATAGATTCGACGTGATAAACTGGGGTGAGGGTGGTTTATCACGTCTGTTCTATAAGAACCGACGTGATAAACCAGGCTGAGCGTGGTTTATCACGTCGGTTCATATAAAACCGACGTGAAAAACCGGGGGAGGGGGGTTTATCACGTCGGTTATTGTATAACCACCGTGATAAACCGGTGGGAGGGGGTTTATCACGTCGGTTAGTCAATAACCGACGTGATAAACCATTGTCCAGGCCGTTTAGCACGTCGGTTATTCAATAACCGACGTGCTAAACCATTCTCCAGGCCCTTTATCACGTCGGTTATTAAATAACCGACGTGATAAACCATTCTCCAGGCCTTTTATCACGTCGGTTATTAAATAAACGACGTGATAAACCATTTTCCAGGCCTTTTATCACGTCGGTTATTAAATAACCGACGTGATAAACTATTTTCCAGGAATTTTATCACGTCGGTTATTAAATAACCGACGTGATAAACCCAATTTTTTTTTAAACAGAATGCAGTGATCTTCTCTCCACCAGAATCAACCAGAAAATAAATCAAGAAATCGTACCACAAAAATAGAAGTACATCAAAATTAAGCATGTACATAGATAACATATAAAACTTACCCACTAGACAGCATCCACCCTCATTTATACCCCATGGACAGCCCTCCCCCACCCCGTTGGAGCCCTCACCCTCATGTATACCCCCTGGACAGCCCCCCCCCCCACCCCATTGGAGCTCCCACCCTCATGTATACCCCTTGGACAACCCTCCCCCACCCCATTGGAGCCCCCACCACACTCTTAGACTGCCCCCCAACCCCCGGACACCCCCAAACACCCCTCGACAACCCCCCACCCGCCTGAACAACACCTCCTCACCCCCTCACCCCACTTGACAGCCCCCACCACACCCCTGGACAACCCCCCCACTCCTGGACAACACTCCCACACCCCTGTACCGGCTTCCCACACCCCTGGACATCCCTGCCACCCCCCAAGACTGTCCCCCCACCCCACCGGACAGCCCTCCCAGAACGCTGGACACCCCCAACCCCACTGAACACACCCCCACACCCTTGGAACCCCTCCCCCACAGACCCAAATCCATACTAGAAGAACCATCAAAAGTAGACCAAAACAAGAAGTAGAGAAAAATTAAACATTCACTTATATAACATTCAAAACTTACACTGTCAACTTAAAAAAAAACTAAATCAAACCTAAACAACTACCAAATACACAATTAAAACGACAATATTCAAAGTTACATTTTACATTACAAACAACTAAAATTCAATCAAACCTGTAAAATAATTTGACCACTCCACTTGTACATGTTTGATATCTTCAGTAGTATAGGGTTGAGGGTCATCAAAAAGCTACAAATGAAAAAGAAGATAGTTAACGTGTATAATGAATAGATCAAATTGAAATATGATGGCAAAGTTTAAGAGGAAATCGTACCAGGTCAAAATTCACAACTGTCCCAGTTGTTATTATTTCATACATAAATCTTAACATATAATATCCGCATTCGATGAGGCCTTGTTGTTCATGACAATTCTTTTTTGAATGAGTGTAAATTCAATATATTATTTTTATGTAATAAATCAAAAAGTACAAATTATAAATGGAAATTTACCTTCGCCTTTACATATTTGATCTTTGCATTTCTTTTCTTTGTGTTTTTTCGAAAGTAGACCCATGCACTGTTAGAAAATAATATGAATGGGGTAAATTTAAAATTCATTATAATATATAAAACTATTGAGAAATTGAAACTTACTTTTCCAATATATTCTTAAAACTTTCCCGCACATCACCATGAACAGAGCATACCCAATAAAGAGCTTTCTCCCTTGGGAAAAAAATCCCTAACATCCAATGATTACTGATAAAAGGAAATTTAATGTTAGTGGTTTTTTATGTTAAAAGATAATTAACTCTTTGAGAGAAATGTGTTTCATACCTCTCACAAAAAGGCATCATCCAACATTGTTGGATTATATTCTTTTCAAATCTTTCAGCAATATAAACCATTCTTTGTTCCTCAGTCAATGCACATGCTTCAGGGGAAATCAATTGCGGGTCCATGAATCCATATACTTCTATCAGTTCATTCCTCTCACAAATTTTATAAAGATACCTAATACAAAACATATATAAGTATACATTTTTAATAAATATAACGCAGGGAAAATGTGTTAAGACTTACATGGAAAAAAATTTCACCACGTTGATGCCCAACTTATCTCCAGTAACAAGCTCCATGATATCAGATTTTGTAATCCCCACACTTATTTCACATCCACAAACATGAGATTCCATTGGAAACTCATAAAAACCCAACAATAAATGTGAATATCTTGAAAATCTGTCAAGACCACTGGAATCTGTATCTGATATCATAGCCTGTTGTCTTTGTTGTTGTCTATACAGTATTTCTTTACCTTTGAAGTATTCCTGTGAAAAAAAAATTGAGAATTATAGTAGTTTTCAAATGATAAAACAACTTTAATAAAAAAATAAAATAAAAGATATAACATTCATACCTCTATGGTAATGAGTCGAAGAAGTCTGGATGGCCAAACTAAAAAATGGTCGATACTCTGTCCAACTGTCACCACCTCATCTGTAGGTATTGGTACCCTAGCTGATCTATCTATAATATCTTGTACAGTGACCCTCTGATTCTCTACCTCTAATTGTTGATGATGAACTGTATCTCCTATACAATATACCAACCCGTATGCTACTATATGATGTTGAGAATCATCAACATACAACTCGCAATATGTAGGAAGCTGCGGCGGAGGTGTAGGATAAAAAATGGGGTCCGCAGGCTGAGGTGGGGGAGTGGGAGCTACTGGCGGAGGTGGAGGATAAATAATGGGGTCTGCAGGGGGAGGTGGAGGAGTGGGAGCTGCAGTCTGAAATTGTCTTTGCATTTCTGCAAACATAGACTGCACCGAATCTCTAATCTTGTCTTCCATCGTCGCATTAATATTTTGAACTTCAACCTCCAAGGATTCTATTTTTTTTAATAAACCCTCTCAATGTTAGAAGTTGAAGAAAGTGGAAACACTTTTCTTACCGATACACCTGCCGGATATCCTCTTACACGACCAGGATGTTCGGGCCTTCCCAATGCTGCAAATAAAATATCTTCCCTCCCAGTAGCTGTAAATGTCCCCTCCGAACTCTGCTCCTCAAGAGAGTCCTGTATTAATTAATTGAACATTTCTGTAATGATTGAAACTTATATGAAGAAAAAAGTTAACTTAAATAAATTAAATAGATATCTTATAATCCTCTCAGCTACGATTCTCGATTCTTCCGAAAGATATTGCCCTTTTTTTCCCTTCCGAGCTCTCTTCCATTTTTCATGTCTAGATGGAGGGGATGGAGGGGCCACCTCTCCAGAGCTTGAAGACTCAGCTCTTAGTTGTTGAAATTTTTCTGCTATCATTTTTTCTTCCAATAATGTATACCCTCCCCGAGATAAACTATGAGGGTATACATTTTTAGATTGGATCTCCTGATGAGCTTTCCTTGTTTGCTGTAATTTAAGAATAATAAATCATTAACAAAACATTAATAAAATCATTTATATAAGAAAGTTTATAAAAGTTTACATTGCCCTTACCAGAAATGACTCTTTTTTTCTACTTTCAAAAAACTGTCTGCATGTGTATTCATCTATAAAAGGATATATACGACATGGATTGTCATGACTCCTATGACCATAAATGAAATCAGATGAGAGGGTTGATTTGAAATCCCTCCATCTCCTGGCAGTCAACGATAAGCATTTCTTCCTGACTCCTCCAGTGTCAGTAATATCAAATGTCATCTGATAAAGAAGAGGTTAAACATATTATATATACTAGAAACATTAAAAGAATGGTCAAACAATGACAAAAGATATTACCAAAATTGTCTCCCACAACTGAGAGATAATCGCTTTATCCACACCTCTCCAATCATCATACAGAATGCTTACTTTGGTCTTAGCCTGAGTTGCAACAAAACTCTTAAAATCTTTGGCATTCGGACCTCTAGGAATATCATCATCATCAAACTCAACTACTATCCTCTGATCCTGCCTACGGGCAAGTGATAATTTTGGTAAACGCGTGCAACCACGTTTACCAACCTTTGAACTCTTTGTCGTAATAGGAGCATGTGAATGTTCATCACCAGAGGTATGACCAGCAATATGCTCCTCTCCAAAATCATGTGGTTGATCATCTGAATGATCTTTCATTATCCTTCAAATCAAAAAAACAAACGTCAGTTCACAAATATACAAATTCAAATATTTTAATACTACTGTAATCAGAAAATAGAAAAGTGTACTAGGTTACATAATAGTAAACATTGGTAATATGGTAAGCATGTTAAACAATGGTAAAGATGGAAAAGATGGTAAAGATGGTCAAGATGGTCAAGATGGTAAAAAATGGAAAAAATGGTAAACCTGGTAAACATTGTAAACATGGTAAAGTAATTATCAGTGAACAAATATACAAATTCAAATATTTTAATACTACTATAATCAGAAAATAGAAAAGTGTACTAAGTTACATAATAGTAAACATTGGTAATATGGTAAGCATGTTAAACAATGGTAAAGATGGCAAAGATGGTCAATATAGTCAAGATGGTAAAAATGGTAAAAATGGTAAACCTGGTAAACATTGTAAACATGGTAAAGTAATTGTCAGTGAACAAAAATAAGCATTTTAAAATTCATGTAATGGTTATAAACATGATAAAGTAAACTAAACAAACTTAAAACAAACAAAAACATATACTTATTTTATTTTAAAACATGTTTTAATAAATAAAAAACTTGCAATATCTAACATTTATGGAAAAAATAAATGTAAACAAGAAATAAACATATGTTACCTGTAATTTTAGGAATGTACAGATGGATTGTTTTCCCAAATTCCTTCGTCGTGATCGTTCCTTATGGCACAAACTATGTCTTCAACATGATCGTCATTATGTTCTGTTAATATTTCCATTGAAGTAGGGATATCACATAAATCAGCATATTCATCAAGTTCATCCTCACCAACATATTGTTTTTTCCCTTGTAAAACAATAGCCCACTGCATATCTGATTGATCTATTACATAAAAAATTTGTTTTGCATGTGTTTCCATTATAAAAGAATCAGATGTGTCTTCCAATCTATTCAGATTAACAAGTGTCATTCCAAATTCATCGTGTCTGACACTGTTGTTACCGTTAAACCATTTACAGTTAAAAACGGGAACTTTAATTTTAAAGTAATCAACCTCCCATATGTCTTCAATCACTCTATAATATGCATTTGATGCAGAAATTGGGTTTTTGTCCTTAGCACTCAAAAAATGCATTGCTTCTGCAAACACCAATACACCACTATTCTGAACTGCACTTCTGTTGTCCTGAGCTTTTGTATGAAATGTATAACCATTAATGTCATAACCAGACCATGTTATCACATTTAAACATGGACCACCCACTATCCATTTTAATGTCTCTGATACATCTGATCTACTAAGAAAAGTCTTTTTAATCCATGACAAAAAAGTTTTGTTGTGCTCATTCAAAATCCACATTTCTTTCTTCTTTGGATGACATTGTTTCAACTCATTAATATGCAATTTGATATATGGTTGAGCATCAGCTATGTTATTCAAGATGTATGATTCTAACTTCTTCATCTGTTCAGCTGACAATGATTTGACTTTCAAGCCGCGAATCCCCTTTCCCTCATTATTAACTCATTCATGGCGAGATGGAGGCAAACCTATGTGTTGCGCCACAACCAAGTAGCTCGTACAAAACTCTGCTACCTCCTCAGAAATATACTTTTCAATAATGGAGGCTTCAGGTCGATATATATTTTTAACATACCCCTTTAATATTTTCATATACCTTTCAAAAGGATACATCCAACGAAGATATACAGGTCCACAAAGCTTTATTTCTCGAACCAGATGAATAATTAAATGCACCATTATATCAAAAAAAGTTGGAGGAAAATACATTTCCAATTGACAAAGTATAAAAATTGCATCCTTTTCCAAAATGTTCAAAGCATTCACATCAACCGCCTTGTTACAAATTGAATTGAAAAAATAACACAACTTCATTATAGTCTTTCTGACACGAATGGGCAATATTCCACGCAATTCAACTGGTAGAATTTGTTGCATCATGACGTGACAATCATGTGATTTCATACCTATCAACTTCAAGTCTTTCAATGAGACAAAATTTTTTACATTAGAAGAATAACCTTGAGGCACTTTGGTATCATGAAGACACTGATATAAGCTAATTTTCTTCCTCTTCAATAATGTATGACAAGCCGGGGGAAGAAATGTTCGTCTTCCTTTAGGAGTGGGAGCTAACTCTAAACGTATTCCCATTGATAGTAAGTCTAATCTTGCATTCAACCCATCTTTAGTCTTTCCTTTAATATCTAACAATGTTCCAATCAAAGAATCACAGATATTCTTATCCACGTGCATGACATCAATATTATGTTTAACTTCATGATACCTCCAATATGGTAGCTCAAAAAAAAAATTGACCTTTTCTTCCAAATATGTCTATCATTACCAGATTTCTGTGTCTTTCCCAATGTCACATCAAGGTTTTTCACCCTCTCAAAATACAGATCAGGGGATAAAGGTTTTGGAGCAGTATCAAATTCTTGTGAGCCATTAAATGCCTTTTTTAGTCTTCTATAAGGGTGTTCCATAGGCAAAAACTTTCGATGACCCATGTACACTGTTTTCCTCCCATGATGCAATTGACAATAGGACGTCTGTTGTTCGCAAATTGGACATACTTTATTCCCTTTAACACTGTATCCAGACAAATTTTTATACGCTGGGAAGTCATTTATAGTGAACAGAAGCACTGCATGCAGTTGAAAATATTCCATTTTATAAGAATCATACACCCTAATACCATCAGACCATAACAGTTTCAAATCATCAATCAACGGTGACAAGTAAACATCAATATCATTACCGGGTTGCTTTGGACCAGATATCATTGTACTCAACATGACATATTTGCGCTTCATAAAAACTTCAGGAGAGAGGTTGTAAATTACCAATAAAACAGGCCATGAACTATGTGTGCTACTGAGTGTTCGGTATGGATTCATTCCATCTGTGCACAACCCTAGTCTGAGATTTCTTATTTCATTTCCAAATGTAGAATACTGCACATCAATTTTCTTCCATTGTGGACAATCATCTGGATGACGTATTTTTCCATCACATACCCGCTCTTCAGCATGCCATCTTAACCTTTTTGCATCATGTGAATTAGAAAATAAACGTTTGAAACGATTAATTATAGGAAGATACCAAAATACCTTTGAAGGGAGCTTTGTAATCTCTACATCACCCTGTGATTTTTCTTTCACCTTATACCATGATGTCCCACATTTTGGACACTCTGACAGAAATTCATATTCCTTCCTATATATAATGCAGTCATTCGGACAGACATGTATTTTCTTGTATCCCAATCCCATCGGGCATAATATTTTCTTGGCTTTGTAATGTGAATCTGGAAGATTGTTATCTTTTGGAAGAATGTCTTACATCAATTGTAGCAGCTCTGTAAAACTTCTTTCACTCCATCCATGCTTTGCCTTCAGGTTAATCAATCTTAACACCGACGACAGAACCGTAAAATCTGTACAACCGGGATATAATGGTTTTTCAGCATCACCATATAGACGTGCAACTGTCGGTTCTATCTCAATTTGTTCTACTACAATATCGCGAATCATTTCTTCAATTCCATCGTAGTTACCATCTTGCGAATCATCATCATCAGTGACATTCCGTCCAGTTTCACCATGCCAAATCCAAGGGCTGTAACTCGGATTAAAACCATGACATATCAGATGATCTTTTATCTCTCTACTTTTCAACTTCTTCATATTCAAACATTTCAGGCATGGACAGAAAAAAATGTCACTACTTGGAACATTTCGTTTTGAAAATTCCAAAAAGGCATCAACACCTTCCTCAAATTCATTGCTCATTCGATGTGCCGTAATCCAACTTCGACTCATTATTACCTATAACAAATATCAACAAAAAATATATATTTTTAAGATAAGACAAATACATGTTTATATGAAAAAAATCATAATTTGAATGTAAAACAATTTAAAATATAAAACAAATCTTTAGGTATTTAAAAAAATATGCTTGAATATTATTTTTAAAACAAAATATAGTTAGATGTAATAG
Source organism: Viscum album (assembly GCA_963277665.1). NCBI lineage: Eukaryota > Viridiplantae > Streptophyta > Magnoliopsida > Santalales > Viscaceae > Viscum > Viscum album. Next base: position 880,858,399 of record OY728143.1, on the reverse strand, counting down.
TTTTAAATTTCATTGAATCAAAGAAAACCATGACGCCTAATGATTCTCTAAATAAAATATACATCAATAAAACATAAACAAAATGATTTTTATCTGGAATAAGTGAATATGATCAGATGATACACATTTATAATAATCTCATGCCAATATACTAATAAACATGTTAAAATATAGGAATACCTAATAGAGCATATAACATGTGTTATTCATGCTTGTTGTTCAATCATTATGATCTAAAGTACTCAACACTTTCAAGTGCCAAAATCTTGAAAGTAGTAGTAATTTTCATAAGTACCCAACACCAAATAGCTATACATCGTAAGTGTCATGTTAGAAATATGAATATAGACCATTTGTTTTATGTTTAATAATATTGTCATATTATCTGATCATTCTGATTATATATTAGAATTACTATATCCTTTTGATCCGATATATAATCTAAGGACATTAATATTTCTTTAGAAAAAGTAATGTTAATATCATGGTAATGTAAAAAAAAGTATATGTCGAACTATATATATGTAATACCAATAAAAAAATACATATGTGTTTGGCCTGGGTTTCACACATAAAACAACTCATCTCACAGATTAAATTTTTGAATCATCCTACATAATAATTATTTTTATAACTTAGGGAATGAAAATAATAAAAGTTTTGATTTACGATACTCATTATGGGTAAACATGATATATATAAATATAATATCTAATCTCATAAAAAGATATCCATGGGGGTATAAGAGCATACACAAAGAACATGATCAAAAAGATAAGTGAAACAGTTCTATATAATCATAGATCATAAAACCTGAGTCCAAGTATAACAATTTTAGCATAACATAAGACATGATTTATATGATAGTGGGAACATGATTTAAAAAACCTTATTCACAAGATCACAACATTGGTATGTGGAATAACATAAGAGTGTGGCACAAACATAATCATATAAGTCATAACATATGTCAAGGGAAAACATAGTTTCATTCACCTCATATTGGGATATGTTAATCACCTTTCCTATAATTTATTATAATATTTCTTACGAGACACATCACATAACACATTGGACATGGTATAACCATCTGTATCCCATATTGATCTATGATATATAATGCATTGTCGAATACATTAGAAGGATATTATGGACCCAAATGTCACATAATGACTAACCATATATATGGGTGAATCGTGATCATCAAATCATTTATAACACTTTCGTAGATCAATTAACTAACAAAAATGAAATGGGGGTCATAATTGTTTTTACAAAACATAATAATTATTAATACATAAAAATGTGTTTGGATGGTAAGATAAGATAATATACCTGATTCAATCTAATTATCGTTAAATTATTTCTACCTAGATAGAAAATACCTTTATAAAAAATATAATTTAACTTGAGAATGAAAATAAAGTACCCTTTACCTTTTTTATAATGAAAAATCTGAAAAGGATGATAATAATATTTAGGTATTATAATTTTTTTATTAATTATTAATAATAAAAGAAATCACCTCACTTGGTTTTGTTGAAAATTGAACATACCATCGTATTCAAGAAATCAGATACACTTTGCATGAAAAGGTCCATCATTTTTAGGAGATGACTGAAAGAAGAAATGTATTATCAGACTCACCATGAGTCCAGAATGAAATATTTGATTGTAATAGGTATGAATTGATATTTTTATGAATACAGATGAAAACAGATGATGGTTTTCTGATCTAGGAGTTCTAAAAATCATAATTTTTTGAAAAAATATTATGATGTAAGAATGTTGAATGAAATTTTAAGGATAGGTATTACCGATTGTACCTGGTCCAATTTCATTCATGAAAATCATTTTCTGGACAATCATATTGAAAATATGATTTTAAGAAAATAAGTACTACCAATCTTCATCGAGAAAGACACATTCCAGCTAAGTAGGAAATAATAATGTTGCTGGAAGAATGGAACGTTACAGTACTACCCATTATTTTTCAGATTTTGCTGAAGCTAATCCTCAATGTTTTTAAATTAATTATTCTTTCTAAATGATTGAATAATTTGAATGGTTGTGAAGTCAAATATCTATGTTCTCATGGTCATAGTAATATTTTTATCAGATATTGATTTATTTAGATACTTAAGAGGTTGCTCGTAATGAAGTTGCTGGTATTCAGATAGATCAATATAGTGATCATATTGGAGTTGTTACTGATTCGTATTTCAGAAGAAAAGATGAAGTATAAGTGGTTTAAGAAGCTTTAATGAATCTACTTTTTCATTGTACTATAGAATCGTAAAGCGTATATCAGAATGAAAATCTAGAATAAGAGTTAAAAATAGTCTTATACAAAATACACCTGCTTGAATGTTGCGAGTTGAATGTTGCGAGTTGAATGGACATAATAACCATTTGCAATAACAAAAAATTCCAAGAGATTCAAAAACGAACGAAAAGCACATCAAGAATCGAAAGAAAAACGAACGAAATAAATTCGTGGAAGGCTTACTTGAATGTCGCGAGTTGAGATGATAGATCCTATAGGAGTGAAGAAGATAAACAATGAAGCCAAAATGAGTTTAATGCAGGCGATCGACGAGCCGATTAGGGTTTACCGCGCGAGAGAGAGACGAGCCGGCGACTGTCAATCGAAAAATCGTAAATGACAGAACACGGGCTTTAATTTTTTAAATGTTTTATAACGTCGGTTATTATATAACCGACGTTATAAACTATTTTTTAGCTGTTTTACGTCGGTTATCTTAAAACCGACGTAAAAAAGCTCCCGCGCTTTGGTTTTTTACGTCAGTTATTTTATAACCGACGTAAAACACCCCGTGCTTTGGTTTTTTACGTCGGTTATTTGATAACCGACGTAAAAAATGCGTCAATATCGGGTTTTTTACGTCGGTTACCAAATAACCGACGTAAAAAACCCCCCGCGCATTGTTTTTTTACGTCCGTTATAAGATAACCGACGTAAAAACCCAAAAGGAGTGATTTGTAATGTCGGTTATTAAAATAACCGACGTGAAAAATCTACTCGCCGCATTTTTACGTCGGTTATATATAACCGACGTAAAAAATGGTGACGTAAAAAACGATTTATGCACTAGTGTTAAGAATAAATATCATTTCTGTTGGGCAACTTGATGATGCAGGCTTTAGTACCATGTTTACTGGTGGTGCCTAGAAGATTACCAAGGGAGCTATGGTCATAGCTCAAGTTAAAAAAATGGTACTTTGTACAACATGATAGAGACTTTCATGAACATAGTGGAATCAATAAATACTAACAGGGATTCTCAACTGTAGAACTATAGTCTAGGCCACATGAGTGAGAAGGGGATGAAGGTGCTGACAACAAAAAGGATACTACCAGAGCTGAAGTTGGTGGAAGTTTGATTATGTGAAGATTGTGTCCTTTAAAAGCAGTAGAAGGCATCATTTGCAAAAGGATGCAGAACACTGAAAGCTAGGAAGCTGGACCTAGTGGACACTGATGTTTGGGGGGGGACTACACTAGTGCATTCCCTTAGAGGGTCACAATATTATGTGATATTTACTGACAAATCAACAAGGAAGGTATGGGTTTACTTTCTAAAAAGAAAATCTGATGTTTTTAAGATGTTTTAGAAGTGGAAGGTCATGGTGGATAATGAGTCATGGGAAAAGTTGAAATGTTTGAGGTTTGAAAATGGTGGAGAGTATGAAAATCAAGAGTTCAGTGATTTCTGTTCAAATAATGGAATTCTATGGGAGAAGACTTGATCATACCATGATTCACTGTTTTATTTCACCCTTATACCAATGTATTAAACTGGTATTGTGTTGAAAATTACAAGTATAACAACAAATTTCACTCCATGTTTGATTAAATCATTTTGTGTTTAACACTGTTAAAAATGGAAATGTTACATGTTTTGATAATTATATTGAAGGTGGAGGTGATTTGGAGAACCCATGATGAAGTCCAAGAAAGATGGGTCAATCTGCACATGATCCAAGAACACCATTGGACTCAACCGCATATTTCTACTGAACCGTGCACCCAAATGAGCTTATATTTTGTGGTCCGGTCCAAAATTTGATGGGATACATTTTATATGAAGGAACTGAAGCCCCATTCGGCCTCTATGATGCCCATACTAACTGATCTGTCCAAGGAATCGAAGCTAGATCAAGTCAAATGCGGTGTTCTGTATTTTATCAATATCTAGAGCTGTATTTGTCCAAATGGTGCAAAAATTTTAGCAGAGACATCCAAGAGTTGGGGCTACAAATTTTCTATTTTCTCTAAAGCTATATAATGTTGTATGAAGGCCGAAACTCGTGGTAAAAGTGGATTGAAGAAATCTATGTGCCTAAAACCACCTTCCAATTTTTCTATAAAATGGCACCTTGGGCTCCCCATTTGAAAGTTCGGCCAGGAGGAAAGGTTCTGCCATTTTGGAGTCCCCAAGTAGTCTTCTCAACATCTCTATCAATTCTGGAGGATATGGGAAGTTCTACTTCAACATCTTCTTCTTCTTCCCCTCCCATGAGTTTTTAAACCCCTTGTGATCACCCAGGGAGAAATGTGATGTAATCCCGAGATTCAAACTTGTATGATTTTGAATGATCTTTTTAATTCCAGGTTGTATGTTGTTTTTCCTCATACTCTATTTTTATTTAATTTATTTATATACTAGTATGTTATACTCAACTTAAATGATCATGTTTGGGGGTACCCTTTCATGTGATGTTTCACACATCGTTCATCCATTTTTCTTCCCTCATTCAATTGTGGTGTTTGTGTGGTTCATATTGGTCAATTGAACTCACATAAAAACTTTCAAGATAATGCACATTTATGTCATGGTATCACAAATAAGTAACATACAAACCTGGACAGCACATCGAGTTCTTCGTGTGTTGCCTTGGTGAGTTTCAGTTATGATGTCGAACACAAATCACTTAATCATCGACGGTGTCCGGTGAATCATTGTGTGTTTTCGACTGAACCCTAGAAGGTATCCTAGCATAAACTCAGTAAAAATATGTTAATATATGTTACAACAAGGTATTAAAATATCATAACCCCATCCCTTGAAGCGGTGAAGGATGAGCATCACGAGACTTTCCCGGGTTGATCACGTTTAATCAATCTTGTTTACTTCTACTTTGTTTTATCGCTTTCATTTTATATTGTCAACTTTTATCATCAAACCCAAGTACTATAAAACCCAATTTACCTTTCTAATTTCATAATCAAAACCCTCTTTTTTTCAAATTAATGATCTAAGGCTCCATGGAGAGACGACCTAGGGTTGCTGCTGTACTGCAGAAATTCTAGTCAAAATTAAACAACTAATTTGACGTGCTCGACAACGTGATCAAGAATATTCTAGGTACACCAAAAAAAATGGTGTGGTTGAGAGGATGAATAGTACATTAAATGAATGTTCCAGGATCATGAGGATACACTTGGGGTTACCCAATAATGTTTGGGCTGATTTAGTAAACATGGAAGTATATATCATTAATAGGAGTCCATCTGTACCAATGGAAGAATGTCTACCCAAGGAGATCTGGTCTGGTAAGGAGGTAATACTATCACATTTACGAGTCATTGGAAGTTTGGATTATGTACATATTGATGCTAACTCAAGGGATAAGCTTTATGCAAAGTCCAAGCCATGTTTATTTATTGGATATGATGTTGAGGAGTTTGCTTACCGCTTTTGGGATGATCTCAACAAGATGGTCATCAGGATCTAGAACATGGTATTCAATGAAGGTGTCATGTACAAGGATCTCCATACAATTGAAGATGAAAATGGGAACAAAAAATCATACTATAAAGAGAAATTGGAGCTTGAAAGTGTACCTAAGAATAAGATATCAGAACCATTGGATCCTAGTCCTCAAGTGAAGTTAAGGAGATAAAAAAGGTTGAAAATTCCTATGTAGAGGTATTAACCATCATTGCACTATTTTTTATTGATTGACATTGGAGAATAATAATTTTTTGAAGATTCAATGTACTTAAAGGAGTCAAGAAAGTGGGATTTGTCCATGAAGGAGGAGATTTATTCACTACATGACAACAATACTTGAGAGTTGACACCTCTACCATAAGAAAATAAATCATTGCAAAAAAAAATGGGTATACCAGGTCAAGAAAGAACATGATGGAAAGAGAAGGTAAGGGGCAAGGCTAGCGGTGAAAGGATTTCAACAGAAGGAAGGTGTGGACTTCACTGAAATCTTTTTTCCTATAGTGAATCTTACCACCATCTAGGTGGTTCTCGGTATTGTTACATCAAAAGATTTATACCTTGAGAATATTGATGTCAAGACTTATTTCCTTCATTGAGATTTGGATAAGAACATCTATATTTAGAATTTATAGGGATATGTTGAGTCTGGGAAGGAAGAACTGGTGTGCAAACTTCATAAGAGCTTGTATGTGTTGAAGTAGGCACCTAGATAGTGGAACAAAAAATTTGATGCATTCATAACTAAAAGTGAATACAAATGATGTGGCATGGATCAATGTTGCTACATAAAATCCTTTGGTTATTAATATATTATATTTCTTCTGTATGTGGATGAAATACTCATTGAAGGATCATGTATGAAGATGATTTATGGGTTGAAAATGAATTTGGTTGAGGAGTTTGAGATGAAAGATCTCGAAGAAGCCGAAAAGATTTTGGGGATGATGATCAAGAGATACTGCTCAACTAGAACCTTGATGTTATCATAGTATGACTACATTGGGAAGGTTTTGAGAATATTCAGTATGTTGTAAGAAAATGAAGTATCTATTCCCCTAGAAGTACATTTCAAACTATCAAAGGAGCAATCATCGAAAATGGAAGAAACAATTGAGTACATGGAAAAGGTTCCATACACATCAACTGTCGGAAGCCTGATGTATTCCATTGTCTACACTTGACCTGACATCACTCATGCAGTGGGAGTTATGAGAAGGTACATGGATAACCTTAGAAAGAAACATTGGGAAGTTGTGAAGTGAATACTAAGGTATTTAAATGGTTGCAAGGAGGTATCTCTATGCTTTGGGAAAGGAAATTTATTATAGGGTTATGTGGATGTTGACCTTGGAGGTGATGTCAATAGCAGGAGGAGTACCACAGGTTATATATTTATATGTAGAGGAACTACAGTAAGTTGGATATCACAATTTAAGAAGGTGGTGACTTTATCCACCATAGAGGAAGAATACATTATTGTAATAGAAGCTGGGAAGGAGATGGTTTGGCTGAATAAATTATTGGATGAGTTAGGAATGAAGATAGAGGAGAATGTATTTCACTGTGGCAATTAGAGTGATATACATATTGCAAAGAAGTTGGTGTTTCATGCCCAGACAAAGCACCTTCAGTTCAAGTATCATTTCATAACAGGTTTGACATAGGATAGGTTACTGACATTACAAAAGATTTGTGGAACCAACAATCTAGAAGAAATGTTAATTAAGTTGATGGTAATACATAAGTTGAGGCACTAATGTGCTTCTGTTGGTCTCCACTGATGAATGGAGGATAAGAGGAAGAATTAGGTAGGACACAATGAGATAATAGAGGAAAACAACTGGTATTTCACGAATCATCATCTTGAAATTGAAGCTGTGAATGGAGTGAACGTCACTGGTATGTGGAGAAGATGAAGAGATCAGATTAAGTAATTTTCCTTAGTTAGTGGCATCGAAACAGGTCAGTGTAGCGGATCAGGCTCCAAGTGGGATATTTTTGGATTGGTGTATCCCAATCCATTTTTGGATGATGTTTGGTCTGAATGCTTGTGGCTAGTACTGCACACCAATATTGTAGCAGAGCTGGCCGATCAACACTGATAAGGCATTGTAGCAATTTGGACTTTGGATTCAATAGTACTGTAACTCCTTGGGCTTCTATCCACCGAATACTGTATCACTTTTTACTTGGGTTTCCACCCTTCACTGTATTGATGCGGACTTCCTATGCGGTTGGTGGAACAATGGATCATCTTCCTCCTTTTTTATCCCATTTTGGGCTAGGCTTTCAGTTGTTAGAAACTTTGAGAAATCTCCCAATAAATTGTGCTCTTGAATAATAGTGAATTTATGCCTCTCCTTATATGTAGGTATCATTTACCAAACCATGTAAATCTCTATTTCCATGTTCTTATTCTTCTTTTGTTTTTTCCCTTTTACTACTCTATGAGTCATTTCTTTCTGTCATTGCAACTCCTGATGTTTCTGTATCACGTTGATACCCTAGTTAGCTGGTTATTCCAGTAAGGGTTCTCGGTGTCCCCTATGGATCTAGGTGTGATCCTATATCTATGTATTGATCTTTTTGGAGTTTCAGTGATTACTTCTTAGGTAAGGTCTCATGAGCACGACCTCTCGAATGAGCACCATCAGCGGTATCATGGACTGTCGGGTGAGATATTCTAAATAAGTGAAACCTTGATGCCTAAAACAGAATAATATGGATGTAAGTATGGTTGAGACCTATTTGATACTTGGATTCTACCATGATTATATCTGGGTTATGTTCTTGTTGTTATGTCTCACATTATAATTGACATATCTTTGTGATGATGAGATTGTAACGACCCAAAGTTTCATTAATGGAAATCCCTCTTGATCTACTTAAATGTATCTTTATGTAAAAAGTTTATATAAAATGTCAAATTATTTGGTTTTATGTTAAGAATTGTGATCGTTACTTTTATAGCCTTTGAATAGTGATCACATGATTAGTATAAATATAGGGCTTTAACAAATCCAATTTACTCAGACAAAAGAAGTGATGGCCTCATCCAGTAGAATTGATCCATACGAAGCCCATTTTTCAGAGCTTGGAAAAGAGGTGGCATCCTTGGGCTTCGCTCTTGACCTAGCCCAAGCTGAGCTTCATCATGTCAAGCTCGAACCGGACCGTCTATAGGAAAAGTGGAAGTTGATATAGATTACCACTCGGGCGATGTTATCTGAGCCACCCCAAGAGTCTGTCACCATCGCACACCTTACCCTTAGGTCTTATGCGGCTGTTTTAATGGGTTATGTAACAAATCGCCAGTAATATGTTCATGTATATGATTTTTTTGTATATAATAATGAATATACCTTCTTGTCATTATTGATACATTGTAAATAGTTTTTAAAGTACAAATAGTGTTTTTAGTTATTATTTAATTAAGAAATTTATTTTATTAAATTAAGGTATTTCTGAATTAAATAATATTTTAATAAAATATTATTATTATTATTAAATTAATTTTATTATATATAAATGAACATATAATTTTATGAATGCAATTATAATTTTCTATTAAGGTTTGAAATCTATTTCTGTCAAAACCCGTGAATTTTCGATAAATGTCGGTTTTTATTTTAAAATTGAAAATTAACATATTTAAAAAATTATTTAGATAAAATAAATTATATTTCTGGAATCAGGACGTTGAAATTATCCAATGGTGAATTTTTCATAATTTTCTGAGACAATCAAATTTTTGGGTAAAAATTAAATACCGTTTAAATATATAATGTGTTTTATGACATAATAATGACCCAATAGTGATGTAATAAAATAATATAATCTTTATTTTCGTCCAATATATGTTTTACCATTAAAATAATGTAATTTTGGGTTTGTTTGACTTACTTTTCAAAGCATTAATGGACCCCTCAAGACTTATTAAACATCTTGTCTTTTTAAATTATTTTCCATGGGAGTGTGACTCACCTCCACATAATCAACCCCATTATTTTAAGAAGTTCTGACTTTGGACTTATAAAATATTGTTTTCCTCTTCACTTTGCCAAAAACCATGGGCAAAAACCATGGGATGGTTTGTGGTTTGGATTAATTTAATATAAGGGGTCCCAAACCTAAATAATAAAGAATTCACTCTCCTTTCCTATATAAACTCACCCAAGATCCCACTTCCTCCTCACTCAAAACCTTTGTAATTCATCCAAACTCTGCCCTACTCTCTCTAGAATCCTCACTAGGTGCCCCAAGCTCCCAAGAATCCTCTCTCAATCCTCTCTCAAGCCTTTGGAAGCACACTTCCAAGTAAGGGTTTTTTCTTCCTTTCTCATTTTTGTCCAATTTTCTTTAAGTTGTTTTTTCCATTTAATTTCAATTATGAATGTTGGGGTATGGTTTCTCACCTCCCTCATACTTCCCTATTTATGTTTGAATGATGGGAGACCACTTTCTCTCTCATTAAATGCCTCCCATGTACACTCGTTACTATGCCGAAATTCCGAAAGGAACTTCTCTCTCCTCATTTACATTCAACCAATGCTTTTGTATCATGAATCTAAATTCCATTAAAATTGTTGGGAAATGTATCTATATGATCTCTTTACTGTCCATTACATGTAAATATGATGAGGAACCCCTTTCTCTCTCATCAACCATTTTTATGAATTCTTATGTCACGTCGTTACGCTGCCTAAATCGCACCGATTTTTCTAATCCAATGTCATTGTGTAGTGAATACCATGCCCATTTCTCCATCAAGGGTATTCACCTTTATACACATTTACTTATTGATTATAAAGTTTCATGTATGAATTCCACATTCCTTTATCATGGAATAAATGATTATGTTTTATGAATCCATGTTTTATGATCCATGTGACACACTTATGCATGAAATGAAATGTTTAAGAAGGGTGCGCCCTTATAGCGCTCCAATGCATTGGGTAAAGTATAGTATCATGATATGTCATGTGCAATGAGTATCGACTCATGCTAATTCAAGTGAAACGAGGATTTACTCATGTTTCATGTGCAATGAGGATTTACTCATGCTCCATGTGCAATGAGCCTTGGCTCATGCTAATTCCATGTTAAGTGTTGTTGCCACATTTCCATGTTATGATTATCATGATTTATCATGCCTTTATGTTCATGTTTCTCTTTTTCTCTATTGATATGCCAATTGTCTAACATGTATTTTACTCCTCATGTATTCCATGTTTATTCCCTTACTGGGCTTTACAACTCAACCCTTTTCTTATGCATGTCCCCAAGTTATCCCATGCAATGCTAAGTACGAGGGAATGTAGTGGTCATGTAAAGGATGTTTTCAATAAAGATGTTTTATTTCATATTTTAAGTTGTTATGTAATGATCCTAATCCCCAAATACACTATACCTCTCGATCTTCCATGTTGTATCAAGTGAATAGTTTATGTAATAAATCATGTTTAAGTTTGTAATAAAAGCAGGGTTTTCATAGTTGGTATTAGAGAATAGGTTTAGTTATTTTTGGGATTAGGATTAGAAAACCCTAGTAAAGAATTAGAGACAATACTAAGTATAATAAAAACATCCCTAAGTTTTGGTAAGTACTGAGTAACTATTTTATCAAGCAAATACATCCCTGTCTGGATACGAGTAGGTAGAGGCGGCTCTGGCACAGATGTATCCTAGGGGTAAAACCTGAAAACACCGCTTTGAGCTAGACTCGAACGGGAACTGGTGCATAACAACGGGTCTTGCTGCACTCTTGGTTACGACACTCCTGGGGGATATGTTTTGATAAATTCACAAGCTTAGTATGAACCCTTATTTAAGGGAATTAAAAAAAATTCCCCTAAGAATATATGTTAGAAAATAGATTATGAAAAGCATAGATTAAAGCCTATAGACACATGAGTTAAGGAAATAAAAGTTTATTTATAAGTAATAAACTTTTGTCTTTGGATTAACCTTTATGTGTTACCCCCTAACTTTCCTTTTATTCTAGACAATGGCCGGTAATAGGAGGACTCGGGCAAACAACTGATGTCAAGATCAGTGTGATGACTGTACTAATGAGTTGCCCAATCCAATGGGAGCGGGAATCGCGAACTTTGTCATGATTCTCTCTCATCTAACTCAAGATTTGAATAGAAACATGGGTCAAGAGGAATGTTCAAACCCCCCTAAGAAAGAACAAGTCGCTATCGAGATCTTCATGAGACAAAGGCCTTCTACTTTTAGTGGATCATCTGATCCCACGATCGCTGAACAATGGATCAAATCCATTGAAAAGATCTTCTCCATCCTTCAATGTTCTGAATAAGAGAAGGTTCTCCTGGCGGATTATCATATGGAGGGTGAAGCTGATCAATGGTGGACATTGATCAAAAATACAAAGCCTGAGGAGGAGATCGAGACATTGGAATAGAAGGATTTCCGGAAGATGTTTTTCGATAAATATTTTCTGTGCACCCTCCGTCTTATGATGGAAAGGGACATCCTTTCCCTCAAGAAAAAAGACAAAGAATCTATTGGAGCGTACGAGGAAAACTTCACAAGGCTTGCACGATACGCTTTCGGCTTTGTTGTTACCCCCGAATGCAAGGTTGACCGCTTCTTTGGTGGGCTGAAGCCTAGACTGCGGAAAGCATTAGCGATCCGTGACTTCGACAGCTATGAGGAAATTGTACGATGTGCCCTCAAGGTTGAAATAGAGATCGGGGAATCACAGGGGTATCAAGGGGACAAGAAGCTTAAGGTGGAATTCAATGCTGGCAGTCTGACTGATAAATCCAACGGTGCTAAGAAGATCCAGCACCTCACTTTCCAAAAGTGCGGAAAGAAGCACCCTAGAAATTGCCTCAAGGGGACGAGGAAATGCTTTAGGTGTGGAAGAGAAGGGCACCTAGCTATTAACTATCAGCAAGAAAGACACGCAGCTCCAACTGAGGATAGGATCGCTCTGTTTGAACCTCAACGCATTGTTCATTGCTACAACTGTAAAGAACCAGGGAATTTTTCAAATTAGTGCCCTAAAACAAGGGTTTTCGGAGGCAACCAACAACCTCCAAGGCAGCAAGGAAGATCTTTTTCCATCACTTCTGTCGAAGCGAACCCTGACAACGAAGTGGTGACAGGTACGCTAGTTATTCATTCAAGAATAGAGAACGTACTTTTTGATTCAGGTTCTATGCATTCTTTTATATATCGAAAGTTTAGTAGAACAATCCTTGCACCACCACAAATCATGGAAGTGAAGATGTCGGTGAGTACGGAAAATGGGGCCATCATTGCATCCCATGAACATAAGTCCTCCCCTGTTATAATATGTGGATTGAATTTCCTGGAGAACCTTTTCATACTCCCTCTAGTGAAATTTTATGCAATTCTTGGCAAGGATTGGCTTTCCGTATATAGAGCCAACATAAATTGTCGGGAGAGGGAAATCACACTCCATATGGAGAATCAACCCCCGGTTCATTACAAGTGTTAGGAGGAAGATGAATCTTCTTTAGCTACATCATCTAAAGCATGGATATTACTGCCCTATGAGCACACGTATCTGGATCAGATGATTGAGTCTAATAAACCATCCTTGAAGAAATGCCTATTGTGAGGGAATTCGCTGAAGTGTTTCCCGAGGAACTGCCTGGTCTTCCTCCTAGAAGAGATGTTGAATTCTCAATTGAACTTATACCAGGGGTGCTACCAATATCCAAGACTCTATATAGAATGGTTGTCGTGGAGCTTGAAGAGCTGAAGAAACAACTACAGGAGAATCTGGATAAAGGGTTTATACGCCCAAGTGCTTCACCATGGCGTGCACCAGTCCTCTTCGCAAGAAGAAGGATGGGTCAATGAGGCTTTTCATCGATTATCATGAACTTAACAAAATCACGATAGAGAACAAGTATCCTCTTCCACGGATCGATTACTTATTTGATCAGCTTAGTGGAGTACAATACTTCTCCAAGGTAGATTTGTGTTCGGGATATTATCAAGTAAGGGTGAAGAAGGAAGATGTCCCCAAGACCGCTTTTCGTACAAGATACGGGCACTATGAATTCATAGTAATTCCTTTAGGACTCACTAATGATCAATCAATCTTCATGGACTTGATAAATAGAGTCTTTAGAGATTACCTTGACAAATTTGTGATAGTCTTTATAGATGATATTCTAATATGCTCTAAAACCAAGGAGGATCATGAGGAGCATTTAAGAACTGTACTAGAGACTTTGCGCAAGGAGAAGATCTATGAAAAGTACAGTAAGTGTGAGTTCTGGTTGAAGGAGGTATCATTCTTGGGATATATCATCACAAGAAATGGGATATCTGTGGATCCCTCCAAAATAGATGCAATTGAGGGATGACTGAGGCCAACATCGATAATGGATATCTGTAGCTTCTTGGGGTTAGCTAGATATTATCGATGATTTGTGAGAAATTTCTCACGATTGTCCAACCCTCTTACCAAGCTAACTCGAAAGGGAGTAAAGTTTTCTTGGAGTGATGAATGTGAATAAAGCTTCAAGGATTTGAAAAAGAGGCTTATCACTGCGTCCATTCTCACTTTACCCACAAGTTGGGAAATTTTTGTGGTATTCAGTGATGCTTTGAAGAAAGGATTAGGATATGTGCTGATGTAGAATTATAAAGTTATATCCTATGCCTCAAGGAAGTTGAAAATCCATGAGCAAGACTATCCAACGCATGATCTGGAGTAGGCGGCGATGATCTTTGCCTTGAAAATCTGGCAGCATTATCTCTATGGGGAGAAATGTGAGATATATACTGACCACAAGAGTCTTAAATATATATTCACACAGAAAGAGATTAATATGAATCAGATAATATGGATAGAGCTCATCAAGGATTATGACTATTCAATACATTACCACCCTGGGAAAGCGAACAAGGTGGCAAATGCCCTAAGTAGAAAGGACCCAGTGATTCTATCAATGATGAGAATTAAGAGGGATCCAATCTTATTAGACTTGATGAAGATGGACATGAGAATCATAAAGAAGGGAACATCATCAATCCTTTCACAAATGATTGATCAACCATCTATTTAGGAAAGGTTAAAGGATGATCAAATGGATGATGTGGGAATTCAGGAAAAATTAGAAGCTATCAAAAAGGGGAAATCCTTGGAGTTTAATGTTAATAAAGAAGGAATTGTGTGATTTGGGAATATACTATGTGTTCTATCAAGTCCGGAGCTGAAGAAGGAACTTTTGGATGATTCACATATTCAAATTTCTCTATTCACCCAGGGAGCACAAAGATGTATCGAGATCTCCGAGAAAATTTTTGGTGTGATAATATAAAGAAGGAGATCGCTGAATATACATCAAAGTGCCTGGTGTACCAGCAAGTGAAGGCAGAGAGGCAGAAGTCTAAGGGGATGATGCAACCATTTCCCATACCAGAATGGAAATGGGAGAACATCACCATGGACTTTATCACAGGACTTCCGAGGACATCCAAAGGAAACAATGTAATCTGGGTTGTTGTGGATCCTCTTATAAAGACTACACACTTCATTGCTATTCGGGAGGATTTATCATTGGATCAACTGGAACAGATATATATCAAGGAAGTGGTAAGGCTGCATGGAGTGCCACTATCTATTGTGTCTGACCGAGATCCAAGATTTACCTCTATGTTTTGGAAGATTCTTCAACAAGCTCTGAATACTGAACTGAACTTCAGTACGGCCTATCATCCTCAAACTGATGTCCAATCTGAGCAGACTATCCAAACACTTGAGTACATGTTGAGAGCATGATCAATGGACTTTAAAGGAGGATGAGATCAACATCTTCCTCTGGTTGAGTTCTCTTATAATAATAGTTTCCACTTGAGCATCAAAATGGCGCCATATGAAGCCCTTTATGGGAACAGGTGTAGAACACCGGCATGTTGGGATGAGGTCGGTGAACATAAGCTGCTTGGACCGGAAATGGTCAAGGAAATGGTGGAGAAGGTGAAAACCATTCAGCAGCATATCAAGGTAGCCCAGAGTCGACAGAAGAGTTATGCAGATAATCGTCGATGAGACCTTGAGTTTAAAGTTGGAGACATGTTTTTTCTACACATATCTCCGTGGAAGAAGTTCATGAGGATTGGAAAGAAAGGGAAGTTAAGTCCAAGGTACATCGGCCCCTTCGAGATTCTTGATCATGTTGGGGCTGTGGCAAATCGACTAGCACTTCCACCTACCATGGCCAAAGTACATGATGTCTTTCATGTATCCCTCTTAAGGAAGTACATACCAGACCCTTCACATGTACTCTCTTTTGAGGTGGTACAGTTGGAGGATGATCTTTCTTATGAGGAGCAACCAGTGAGGATCTTATATCATAGAGAAAAATTTCTATGAAATAAGATAATTCCCCTTGTCAAGGTGTTGTGGCGAAACCACAATTTTGAAGAAGCAACTTGGGAATCGGAGGAAATGATGAAGCTAAGTTACCCATATCTGTTTTAGTGTGGAAAAAGGAAATTTCGAGGGCAAAATTTCTTAAGGGGTAATATTGTAACGACCCAAAGTTTCATTAATGGAAATCCCTCTTGATCTAGTTAAATGTCTTTTTATGTAAAAAATTTATATAAAATGTCAACTTATTTGGTTTTATGTTAAGAATTATGACTGTTACTTTTATAGACGTTGAACAGTGATCACATGATTAGTATAAATATAGGGATTTAACAAATCCAATTTACTCAGACAAAAGAAGCGATAGCCTCATCCAGTACAATTTCCCCATACGAAGCCCATTTTTTCAGAGCTCAGAAAAGAGGTGGAATCATTGGGCTTCGTTCTTGACCAAGCCCAAGCTGAGCTTCATCATGTCAAGCTCGAACGGGACCGTCTACGGGAAAAGTGGAAGTTGATAGAGATTACCACTCGAGCGATGTTATCTGAGCCACCCCAAGAGTTCGTCACCATCACACACCTTACCCTTAGGTCTTATGCAGCTGTTTTAAGGGGTTATGTAACAAATATCTAGTAATATGTTCATGTATATTATTTTTTTTGTATATAATAATGAATATACCTTCTCGTCATTATTGATACATTGTAAATAGTTTTTAAAGTACAAATAGTGTTTTTAGTTATTATTTAATTAAGATATCTATTTTATTAAATTAAGGAATTTTTGAATTAAATAATATTTTAATAAAATATTATTATTATTATTAAATTAATTTTATTATATATAAATGATCATATAATTTTATGAATGCAATTATAATTTTTTATTAAGGTTTGAAATCCATTTCTGTCAAAACCCGTGAATTTTTTATAAATGTCGGTTTTTATTTTAAAAGTGAAAATTAAGACATTTAGAAAATTATTTAGATAAAATAAATGATATTTCTGGAATCAGGATGTCGAAATTATCCAACGGTGAATTTTTCATAATTTTCTGAGACAATCAAATTTTTGGGTAAAAATTAAATACCGTTTAAATATATAATGTGTTTTATGACATCATAATGGACCAATAGTGATGTAATAAAATAATATAAGCTTTATTTTCGGCCAATATATGTTTTAACATTAAAATAATGTGATTTTGGGTTTGTTTGACTTACTTTTCAAAGCATTAATAGACCCCTCAAGACTTATTAAACATCTTGTCTTTTTAAATTATTTTCCATAGGAGTGTGACTCACCTCCACATAACCAACCCCATTATTTTAAGAAGTTAGGAATTTGACCTTATAAAATATTGTTTTCCTCTTCCCTTTTCCAAAAACCATGGTCAAAAACCATGCAATGGTTTGTGGTTTGGATTAATTTAATACAAGGGGTCCCAAACCTAAATAATAAAGAATTCACTCACCTTTCCTATATAAACCCACCCAATCTCCCACTTACTCCTCACTAAAAGCCTTTGGAGTTCGTCCAAACTCTTCCCTAATCTCTCTAGAATCCTCCCAAGGTTCCCCAAGCTCCCAAGAAGCCTCTCTGAAGCCTCTCTCAACCCTTTGGAAGCACACTTCCAAGTAAGGGTTTTTTCTTCCTTTCTCATTTTTGTCCAATTTTCTTTAATTTGTTTTGCCCATTTAATTTCAATTATGAATGTTAGGGTATTGTTTTGTACCTACCTAATACTGACCTCTTTATGTTTTAATTATGGGAGACCCTTTTATCTCTCATTAAATGCCTCCCATGTACACTCGTTACTATGCCGAAATTCCGAAAGGAATTTCTCTCTCCTCATTTACATTCAAGCAATACTTTTGTATCATGAATCTAAATTCCATTACAATTGTTGGGACATGTATCTATATGACCTACTTACTTTACATTACATGTAAATATTATGAGGAACCCTTTTCTCTCTCATCAATCATTTTTATGAATTCTTATGTCACGCTGTTACACTGCCGAAATCGCACTAATTTTTCTAAGCCAATGTCATTGTGTAGTGAATACCATGCCCATTTCTCCATCAAGGGTATTCAACTTTATGCACATTTAATTATTGATTATAAAGTTTCATGTATGAATTAAACATTACTTTATCACGGAATAAATGATTATGTTTTATGAATCCATGTTTTATGATCCATGTGGCACACTTATGCATGAAATGAAATGTTTAAGAAGGGTGCGCCCTTATAGCGCTCCAATGCATTGGGTAAAGTATAGTATCATGATACATCATGTGCAATGATTATTGACTCATTCTAATTCAAGTTCAATGAGGGTTTACTCGTGCTTCATGTGCAATGAGGATTTACTCATGCTCCATGTGCAATGAGCCTTGGCTCATGCTAATTCCATGTTAAGTGTTGTTGCCACATTTCCATGTTATGATTATCATGCTTTATCATGCCTTTATGTTCATGTTTTTATTTTGATCTATTGATATTCCTATTGTCTAACATGTATTTTACTCCTCATGTATTCCATGTTTATTCCCTTACTGGGCTTTATAGCTCAACTCCTTTCTTATGCATGTCCCCAGGTTATCCCATGCAATGATAAGTACGAGGGAATATAGTGGTCATGTAAAGGAAGTTTTCAATAAAGATGTTGTATTTCATGTTTTAAGTTGTTATGTAATGATCATAAGCCCCAAAGACACTATACCTCTCGATATTCCATGTTGTATCAAGTGAATAGTTTATGTAATAAATCATGTTTAAGTTTTTAATAAAAGCAGGGTTTTCATAGTTGGTATAAGAGGATAGGTTTAGTTATTTTTGGGATTAGGATTAGAAAACCCTAGTAAAGCCTTAGAGACAAGACTAAGCATAATAAAAACATACCTAAGTTTTGGTAAGTACTAAGTAAATGTTTTATCAAGTAAATACATCCCTGTCTGGATACGAGCAGGTAGAGGCGGCTCTGGCACAAATGTATCCTAGGGATAAAACCCGAAAACACCGCTTTGATCTAGACTTGAACGGAAACTGGTGCATGAAAATGGGCCTTACTGCACTCTTGGTTACGACACTCTCGGGGGATATGTTTTGATAAATTCACAAGCTTAGTATGAACCCTTATTTAAGTTAATTAAAAAAAATTCCCCTAAGAATATATGTTAGAAAGTAGATCATGAAAATCCTAGATTGAAGCTTATAGACTCATGAGTTAAGGAAATAAAATTTTATTTATAAGTCATCAACTTTTGTCTTTGTATTACCCTTTATTTGTTACCCCCTAACTTTCCTTTTATTCCATCCAATGGCCGGTAATAGGAGGAATCGGGCTAACAACTGATGTGAAGATTAGTGTGATGACTGTACTAATGAGATTCCCAATCCAATGGGAGCTGGAATCTCGAACTTTGTCACGCTTCTCTCTCAGCTAACTCAAGATTTTAATAGAAACACAGGTCAAGAGGAACGTTCAACCCTCCCTAAGAAAGAACAAGTCGCTATCGAGAGCCTCAAGAGACAAAGGCCTCCTAATTTAGTGGATCATCCGATCCCAAGATCGCTGAACAATGGATCAACTCCATTGAAAAGATCTTCTGCATCCTTCAATGTTCTGAACAAGAGAAGGTTCTCATGGCGGCTTATCGTATGGAGGGTAAATCTGATCAATGGTGGACATTGATAAAAAATATGAAGCCTGGGGAGGAGATCGAGGTATTGGAATGGAAGGATTTCCAGAAGATGTTTTTGATAAATATTTTCCGCGCACCCTTTGGCTTAAGATGGAAAGGGACTTTCTTTACCTCAAGAAAAAAGACGAAGAATTTGTTGGAGCGTACGAGACAAACTTCACAAGTCTTGCATGATATGCTTCCAGATTTGTTGTTACCCCTGAATGCAATGTTGACCGCTTCTTTGGTGTGCTGAAGCCTAGCCTACAGAAAGCATTAGCGATCCATGACTTCAACAGCTATGAGGAAATTGTCTGATGTGCCCTCAAGGTTGAAATTGAGATCATGGAATCACAGGGGCATCATGGGGACAAGAAGAGTAAGGTGGAATTCAATGCTGGCAGTCCGATGGATAAATCCAATGGTGCTAAGAAGATCCAGCACCCCACTTTCCAAAAGTACAAAAAGAAGCACCCTGGAAATTGCCTCAAGGGGATGAGGAAATGCTTTAGGTGTGGAAGAGAAGGGAACCTAGCTGTTAACTATCGGCAAGAAAGACCCACAGTTGCGACAGAGGAGAGAAATGCTCCGTTCGAACCTCAACGCATTGTTCATTGCTACAACTGCAAAGAACCGGGGCATTTTTCAAATCAGTGCCCTAAACCAAGGGTTTTCGAAGGCAACCAACAACCTCCAAGGAAGCAAGGAAGAGATTTTTCCATCACTTATGCCGAAGAGAACCTTGAAAATGAAGTGGGGACATGTACGCTAGTTATTCATTCAAGAATAGAGAACTTAATTTTTGATTCAGGTTCTACGCATTCTTTTATATCTCGAAAGTTTATTAGAACAATCCCAGCACCACCACAAATCATGGAAGTGAAGATGTCGGTGAGTACGGTAAATGGGGAAATCATTGCATCCCATGAATATAAGTCCTCCCCTGTTATAATCTGTAGATTGAATTTCCCAACGAACCACGTCATACTCCCTCTGGTGGAATTTGATGCAATTCTTGGCATGGATTAGCTTTCCTTATATAGAGCCAACATAAATTGTCAGGAGAGGGAAATCACACTCCATATGGAGAATCAACCCCCGATTCTTTACAAGTGTAAGGAGGAAGATGAATCTCCTTTAGATCCACCATCTCAAGCATGGATATTAATTCCCTATGATCACACGTATCTGGCTTAGATGATTGAGTGCAAGGAAGAAACCATCCTTGAAGAAATGCCTATTGTGAGGGAATTCACTGAAGTGTTTCCCGAGGAACTGTCTGGTCTTCCTCTTAGAAGAGATGTTGAATTCTCAACTGAAATTATACCAGGTCCACTAACAATATACAAGACTCCATATAGAATGGCTATCATAGAGCTTGAAGAGCTAAAGAAACAACTACAGGAGAATCTGGATAAAGGGTTTATACGCCCAAGTGCTTCACCATGGGGTGCACCAGTCCTCTTTGTCAAGAAGAAGGATGGGTCAATGCGGATTTGAATCAATTATCGTGAACTTAATAAAATCATGATAAAGAATAAGTATCCTCTACCATGGATTGATGACTTGTTTGATCAGCTGCATGGAGCAAAATACTTATCCAAGGTAGATTTACGGTCGGGATATTATCAAGTAAGGGTGAAGATGGAAGATGTCCCCAAGACTGCTTTTCGTACAAGATACAGGCACTATGAATTCATAGTAATGCCTTTGGGACTCATTAATGCTCCATAAATCTTCATGGACTTGATGAATAGAGTCTTTAGAGATTATCTTGACAAATTTGTGGTAGTCTTTATAGATGATATTCTAATATACTCCAAAACCAAGGAGGATCATGAGGAGCATTTAAGAACTGTACTAGAGACTTTGTGCAAGGTGAATCTCTATGAAAAGTACAGAAAGTGTGAGTTCAGGTTGAAGGAGGTCTCATTCTTGGGACATATCATCACAAGCAATGGGATATTTGTGGATCCCTCCAAAACAAATGCAATTGAGGGATGGACGAGACCAACATCAGTAACAGATATCCGTATCTTCTTGGGGTTAGCTGGATATTATCAACGATTTGTGAAAAATTTATCACGATTGTCCAACCCTCTTACCAAGCTAACTTGAAAGGGAGTAAAGTTTTCTTGGAGTGATGAATGTGAAGAAAGCTTCAAGGAGTTGAAAAATAGGCTTATAACTGCGCCCATGCTCACTTTACCCACAAGTGGGGAAATTTTTGTGGTATTCACTGATGCTTCGAAGAAGCGATTAGGTTGTGTGCTGATGCAGAATGATAAAGTGATATCCTATGCCTCAAGACAGTTGAAAATCCATGAGCGAGACTATCCAACGCATGATCTGGAGTTGGTGGCGGTGATCTTTGCCTTGAAAATCTGGCGGCATTATCTCTATGGGGAGAAATGCGAGATATATACTGACCACAAGAGTTTTAAATATATATTCACACAGAAAGAGCTTAATATGCGCTAGATAAGATGTATAGAGCTCATCAAGGATTATGACTATTCAATACATTACCACCCTAGGAAAGCGAACAAGGTGGAAGATTCCCTGAGTAGAAAGGACCCAACGATTCTATCAATGATAAGAATTGAGAGGGATCCAATCTTCTTAGACTTGATGAAGATGGACGTGGGAATCATAAAGAAGAGAACATCATCAATCCTTTCACAAATTATTGCTCAACCGTCTCTTTTGGAAAGGTTAAAGGATGCTCAAATGGATGATGTGGGAATTCAGGAAAAAGTGGAAGCTATCAAAAAGGGAAAATCCCCGGAGTTTAATGTTAATGAAGAAGGAATTGTGTGATTTGGGAAAATTCTATGTGTTCCATCAAGTACGGGGCTGAAGAAGGAACTTTTGGATGTTGCACATAGTTCAAATTTTTCTATTCACCCAGGGTGCACAAAGATGTATCGAGATCTCTGAGAAATTTTTTGGTGGGATAATATGAAGAAGGAGACCTCTGAATATACATCAAAGTGCCTGGTGTGCCAGCAAGTGAAGGAAGAGAGGCAGAAGTCTAAGGGGATGATGCAACCATTGCACATACCAGAATGGAAATGGGAGAACATCACCATGGACTTTGTCACCGGACTTCTGAGGACATCCAAAGGCAACAATGAAATCTGGGTTGTTGTGGATCGTCTTACAAAGACTGCACACTTCATTGCTATTCGGGAGGATTTCTCATTGGATCAACTGGCACTGATATATATCAGGGAAGTGGTAAGGCTTCATGGAGTGCCACTATCTATTGTTTCTGACCGAGATCCAATATTCACCTCTAAGTTTTGGAAGAGTCTTTAATATGCTCTGAATACTGAACTAAACTTCAGTACGACCTATCACCCTCAAACTAATGGCCAATCCAAGCGGACTATCCAAACACTTGAGGACATGTTGAGAGCATTCTAAATGTACTTTAAAGGAGTATGGGACCAACATCTTCCTCTGGTTGAGTTCTCTTATAATAACAGTTTCCACTCGAGCATCCAAATGGCACCATATGAAGCCTTTTATGGGAAAAGGTGCAGAACACCGACATGTTGGGATGAGGTCAGTGAACGTAAGCTGCTTGTACTGGAAATGGTCGAGGAAATGGTGGAGAAGGTGAAAACCATTTAGCAGCATATCAAGGCATCCCAGAGTCAACAAAAGAGTTATGCAGATAATTGTCGATGATACCTTGAGTTTAAAGTTTGAGACATGGTTTTTCTACGCATATCTCCATGTAAGAAGGTCATGAGATTTGGAAATAAAGGGAAGTTAATTTCAAGGTACATCTGTCCCTTCGAGATTCTTGATCGTGTCGGGGCTGTGGCCTATCGACTAGCACTTCCACCTACCATGGCCAAAGTACATGATGTCTTTCATGTATCCCTCTTAAAGAAGTACATACCGGACCCTTCACATGTACTCTCTTCTGAGGTGGTATAGTTGGAGGATCATCTTTCTTATGAGGAGAAACCAGTGAAGATCTTAGATCATAGAGAAAAAGTTCTACGAAATAATACAATGCCCCTCGTCAAGGTGTTATGGCGAAACCACAAGTTTGAAGAAGCGACTTGGGAATCGGAGGAAATGATGAAGCTGAGTTACCCACATCTGTTTTAGTGTGGAAAAAGGAAATTTCAAGGGTGAAATGTCTTAAGGGGAGAATATTGTAACGACCCAAAGTTTCATTAATGGAAATCCCTCTTGATCTATTTAAATGTATCTTTATGTAAAACGTTTATATAAAATGTCAACTTATTTGATTTTATGTTAAGAATTGTGACCGCTACTTTTATAGTTGTTGAACAGCGATCACATGATTAGTATAAATACATGGCTTTAACAAATCCAATTTACTCAGATAAAAGAAGCGATGGAATCATCTAGTAGAATTTCTCTATAAAAAGCCCATTTGTCAGAGGTCAGAAAAGAGGTGGCATCCTTGGGCTTTGATCTTGACCAAGCTTGAGATTAGATTCATCATGTAAAGCTCGAACGGGACCGTCTACGGGAAAAGTGGAAGTTGATAGAGATTACCACTCGAGCGATGTTATCTGAGCCACCCCAAGAGTCTGTCACCATCAAACACCTTACCCTTAGGTCTTATGTGGCTGTTTTAAGGGGTTATGTAACAAATCTCTAGTAATATGTTCATGTATATTATTTTTTTTGTATTTAATAATGAATATACCTTCTTGTCCTTATTGATACATTATAAATAGTTTTTAAAGTACAAATAGTGTTTTTAGTTATTATTTAATTAAGAAATCTATTTTATTAAATTAAGGGATTTTTTAATTAAATAATATTTTAATAAAATATTATTATTATTATTAAATTAATTTTATTATATATAAATGATCATATAATTTTTTGAAAGTAATTATAATTTTTTATTAAGGTTTGAAATCCATTTCTGTCAAAACCTGTGAATTTTCAATAAATATCATTTTTTATTTTAAAAGTGAAAATTAACATATTTAGAAAATTATTTAGATAAAATAAATGATATTTCTGGAATCAGGATGTCAAAATTATCCAACGGTGAATTTTTCATAATTTTCTGAGACAATCAAATTTTTGGGTAAAAATTAAATACCGTTTAAATATATAATGTGTTTTATGACATCATAATGACCCAATAGTGATGTAATAAAATACTATAAGCTTTATGTTTGGCCAATATATGTTTTATCATTAAAATAATGTGATTTTGGGTTTGTTTGACTTACTTTTCAAAGCATTAATGGACCCCTCAAGACTTACTAAACATCTTGTCTTTTTAAATTATTTTCCATGGGAGTGTGACTCACCTACACATAAGAAACCTCATTATTTTAATAAGTTCGGACTTTGGAATTATAAAATATTGTTTTCCTATTCTCTTTTTCCAAAAACCAGGGGAAAAACCCTGGGATGATTTGTGGTTTGGATTAATTTAATATAAGGGGTCCCAAACCTAAATAATAAAGAATTCACTCACCTTTCCTATATAAACCCGCCCAAACTCCCATTTCCTCCTCACTCAAAGCCTTTGTATTTCGTCCAAACTCTGACATAATCTCTCTATAATCCTCCCAAGGTTCCCCAAGCTCCTAAGAAGCCTCTCTCAAGCCTCTCTCAAGCCTTTGGAAGCACACTTCCAAGTAAGGGTTTTTTCTTCCTTTCTCATTTTTGTCCAATTTTCTTTAAGTTTTTTTCCCATTTAATTTCAATTATGAATTTTGGGGTATGGTTTCAAACCTACCTCATACTTCCCTCTATGTTTTAATGATAGGATACCCCTTTTTCGCTCATTAAATGCCTCCCATGTACACCCATTACTATGCCGAATTTCCGAATGGAACTTCTCTCTCCTCATTTACATTCAAGAAATACTTTTGTATCATGAATATAAATTCCATTACAATTGTTGAGTCATGTATATATATGACCTCCTTACTTTCTATTACATGTAAATATTATGAGTAACCTCTTTCTCTCTCACCAATCATTTTTATGAATTCTTATGTCATGCCATTACATTGCCGAAATCGCACCGATTTTTCTAAGCCAATGCCATTGTGTAGTGAATACCATGACCATTTCTCCATCAAGGGTATTCACCTTTATGCACATTTACTTATTGATTATAAAGATTCATGTAAGAATTCCACATTCCTTTATCGTGGAATAAATGATTATGTTTTATGAATCCATGTTTTATGATCCACGTGACACACTTATGCATGAAATGAAATGTTTAAGAAGGGTGCGCCCTTATAGCGCTCTAATGCATTGGGTAAAGTATAGTATCATGATACGTCATGTGCAATGAGTATTGAATCATGCTAATTCAAGTGAAACGAGGGTTTACTCATGCTTCATGTGCAATGAGGATTTACTCATGCTCCATGTGCAATGAGCCTTGGCTCATGATAATTCCATGTTAAGTGTTGTTGCCACATATCCATGTTAGGATTATAATACTTTATCATGAATTTATGTTCATGTTTCTCTTGTGATCTATTGATATGCCTATTGTCTAACATGTATTGTACTCCTCATGTATTCCATGTTTATTCCCTTACTGGTATTTATAGCTCACCCCTTTTCTTATGCATGTCCCTAGGTTATCCCATGAAATGCTAAGTATGAGGGAATGTAGTGGTCATGTAAAGGAAGTTTTCAATAAAGATGTTGTATTTCATGTTTTAAGTTGTTATGTAATGATCCTAATATCCAAAGACACTCGACCACTCGATCTTCTATGTTATATCAAGTGAATAGTTTATTTAATAAATCATGTTTAAGTTTGTAATAAAAGTAGGGTTGTCATAGAGATGAATACTCTCTTGATGTTTTGTGTTTGGTGATTTTGGGGTGTCCTATTGCGTATTGTTATACTCACCTGTACATGGGATCTTCTCATACGTGTCATTTCATATGAAGATAACATACCGTTTTACGGAGTCCTAGGAGGACCAGTGGTAGGCAAAGCATAGTTGGGCTAGACATATAATGGTTCATACCAAATGTTTTATTTGACAACAATCTCATACTTCTTTGCAGGTTGGACTCTTTTATCGGTTTTAAGTGGTCTTGTATTTAGCCCTTTATTCTTTTCAGTATTTTTGTCATACTTTGATGTGGGATAGATGTTATGCATGAATTATGGTATCAATGGTGTTTAACTTTTCATATTATATGGATATTTGAATGCTTGTGTGCGTGTGTGTGTATAGGTACTTTAGGTAAGGCTTCTCATATTTGTGTTATGCCTACTCGATGCTAATCACTAGACCCTGGCCTATTGGAGGTGAGCTTGGGGGTTGTCCATGAGGGCCCTGGTTGGTTGGGTCATCATAGAGTGGTGTTAGAGTAGTGTTCGTCTTAGGACTGGATTTTAGAGATTATCTAGCTGTGATGTTTGGTTTGGGAACTAGGTAAATAGTGTTAAAGTGTTTTGAGTTCATCTCTTAGGTCAGAGAATCCAATGCTGGTGCAGTGGCTGATGCATACATTCTCCAAGACTTTAACAACTTTCTTGTTAACTCAGTACATGTTGACATTGGTTACATGGGGAAACATTGGTACAAGCATCATATAGGAATGTATTGTGGTTTCTGTGTCCTTAAGTCAGCTCCCCAGATATAATCTTTGACCATTGTATGTCTTATCTCCTTGTAGGATGTTTTCATGATGAAAACCAATGAGGTTTCAAAATAAAATTCAAGAGTATGACCTAATGGTTGATGATGCCTCTATGAAGGGGTCTAGTCACGAGACTAGTTTTCCTTCTAGGTGGACAACAAGTGTTGCTTCCACCCATTGGTTAGTACATAGACCCACCTATGGCGGTTCAGGTGGATGCATCATGTCATTCTGAGCCATGGATGGATCTAATGGTTATGGATGATGATGCGACAAGGTTGAGCACATATCATGATCTTTTGATGCAAGGATCACCTGGCGTTCAGGGTGAGCATGACATGTAGATAGAAGGTGTGCAATGTAGGTCATGACATAGGAGGTTGTGTCATTCACAAGGACCTTAAGGACATATCAGTCAGCTGAGGCAGAGTCATTGTTATGCTTGTGATGGACATGAAAATATCAGGTGAGATTTTCCTACCCATCATGCTGCAAATAAAGAAATGGTCAATATACCTCCCAGATAGAGGCAGTGGTTGGAGCAAGGAGTTCTACAAGGCGACGAATGTGGTGAAGCTGGGAGAGATGCATGAGGTGGTTGGAATTTTGGTTTGTTGCTACCACCACCACCCCCAAGTGGTCCATGTTAGGAATTGGAGGCTTTTGACATGGGTAGCTACATGCGTTGGAGGCTTATGACCTAGAGGCTCCAGAAGTGATTTGAGATACGATCTGTGTCTTTTTCTACATTAGATACAGTATTGATAAACATGGGTGTGAGCCACTCTTTCCTTGATATATATTTTGTTTGAGACCTAGAGATTTCAAGTGGAGATGTTAACTCAATATTTATGGTTAGAGACTCCTACTGGAGAAGATTCAGTGATTACAAACTTATGCTGACAGTGTGATTTGACTCTTGGAGGAGAGATCTTCTTGTAGAAATTTTTTGTAACCATGATGAGACCTTAAGATGTCATCTTAGGTATGGGATGACTATCTACAGTTCATGCCTAGATTAATTGTTTTAGGTAGAGGGTTTGGTGTGACCATGGTGAGGGGACTAGGTTTTCCTTTGTGGGTGAAAATCAAACCCAAACAGAGCATGATGGGATCATATGAAGAAGGATAAAGCCGATTAGTTAACAGTTAGCTAGTATACCATTAGATCAGTAAATTTTAGGTGATATCAATTTACTTCAGTGGTGGAGGAGTGTGAGGATGTATTTCCCAAGGGAATTTCAGGTTTACCTACCCACTGAGAGATAAAAATCAGCATATACTTTCACCCAAAATGCCCTGATATCTGCACCATCATATCGGATGGAACCTATGGAGCTTCGTGAGATAAAGGTGCGGTTGGAAGATTTGTAGAGGAAGGGAATTGTTAGACCCAGTGTGTCCCCCTGAGCAGCCCCAATTTTGTTTGCCAAAACGGTGGATGAGAGCTTAAGGTTGTATGTAGATTAACCTTAGATGAACCAGATGACATTGAATAATAATAATCTATTACCGAGCACTGAAAAACTCTTTGACCATTTGATAAGGGTGATATTGTTCTTGAATATTGACCTCAGATCATGTTACCACCAGCTCCGAGTATGAGACTAGGACATACCAAAGACGAAATTCTAATGTATCTATGGTCATTATGAGTACTTGGTGATGTATTTCTACATAATGAATGGGACTCATGAACCTGATATTTCATCCTTTCTTAGACTAATTTTTGGTGATCTTCATTGATGACATCCTAGTATACTCGGCGTCTGAGGAGGAGCACACAAGACACTTGAGTATGGTCCTATACATACTCTGAGAGCACCATATTTATTAAAATAACTTTAAGTGTTAGTTCTAGATTCAATAGGTCTACTTTTTGGGACATGTCATCTCAGCAGATGGTGTAGCAGTGGACCTGATAAAGACTGAGGTAGTGTTGCCTTGGGAGCCACCCAAAAGCATGACTATGGTAAAGAGATTTCTTGGTTTATTATGATATTATCGAATATTTGTGTATGATTTATACAGTATATCAACATCTTTGACTTATTTTACTCATAATAGAAAGCCTTTCATGTGGACGGAGAGGTGCCATCAGGATTTTCAGGAGTTATAGAAAAGGTTGACAAGCGCCCCCATCTTGAGACTGTCATATGAGGGTATTGAGTATGTAATGTTCTATGATTTCTTCGGGGTCAATCTTGGACGTGTCTTTATGTAGAGGCAAGTAGTGATAACTTATGGGTCCTGATAGATGAGACCTCATAAGAAGAACTATGCGACCCATGATATAGAGCTAGAAGCAGTGGTCTTTTCCCTGAAGATGTGGTGACACTACCTTATGGATGAGAGGATTATCATCTATTATAAGCACAATATTCTCAAGTATATCTTCTCACATAATGATCTTTACTTCAGAAAAAGGTAATGGATAGATTTCCACCAGGATTATGACTTAAAGATAGTCTATACTCCTAGGAAGGATAATGTGGTAGAAGATGCTCTCAGCATGAGATCATGTTTGTAATTATTGACCGAGATGTCAAAACAGTTAGCCTCATTGCAGTTTCCGTTAGTGGGCAAGGATGGTGAAACTTACCACCATTTTATGTTTGTTACCACACTGCTTAAACAGCATATTAGGGAGTCTCGGCTTAGAGAAATCGACTGTGACACCTTGCATATTTAGATATCCACTGGATGTGCTTCTAATGGATTTTATAAAGGTAGATAAGACGTCATCCTTATCAGAGGAAGAATGATGGTACCAATGATGTTGCAAGAGTAGGTTCTAAAGGGGTTTCATACATCACCCTTGGTGGTGAATCCATGTGTGGTGAAGATATACTAGGACCTTGGGCATCAGTTCTAGTGGCTAGGGATGAAGAAGTGTGAAGTGGAGTTTTCCTCTCTATGTCTCACTTGTCAGTGGATAAAGGCTAAGCACCATGTTCCAATAGCTTTAGACCAACCCCTTGAGGTGTCAGAGTGGATACCACTCTTGAAAGAGTTTAATATGAAGATTAAAGACAAAAAAGGGATCTGAAAACCAAGTGGAAGATCACCTCAATAGGCTACCCAACACTGCTGAAGTAGAAATTATAGAGCTGATCCCACTCAATGATCACACACTAAAATAGAATCTCTACATCATAGAAGGTGAAGTACCATGGTATGTTGACATAGTAAATTATTTGGCCACATCTCGAGTACTTTATTCCCTTTTAACTCCCATCATAAGAATAAATCCAAAGATAAATCTAGATTCTATATTTGGGGGATCCATTTCTCTAGAAATTTTACAATGACCATGTTATAAGAAGATTCTTACCGGTAAGTGAAATAGAATCCATTTTTCAATTTTTACATAAACTTTTTTGTGGATGCCACTTGGAACCTCAAATAATGACTAGAAAATTATTAGAATCTAGAATCTATTGGTCAACCTTGTTTAAATATACTCATGATTATTGCAAAAAATGTGTGAAGTGTCAATTTTCTGGAAATATTTCAAAGAGACAATAGATGACCAAAAAACCCATCAATTTTTGTGAAATCTTTGAAGTTTGGGACATTGATTTTATGGTACATTTTCCCAATTTTTTTGGAAAATATTATATTTTTCTCACTGTTGATTATGTCTCTAAATAGGTGGAAACCAAATCCACCAAGACTGATGATACCAAATTTTTGTGTGATTTTTTCAGAACCAACGTCATTTTTAAGTTTGGAATTCCAAGAGTCATCATTAGTGACCAAGGGACACATTTTTTTCAATAAAAGAATAAATTTTGTGCATAAAAAGTATGAGGTACACTACAAAATGTCTACACCTTACCATCCCCAAAAAAATGGCCAAGCTGAAGTGTCCAACTGAGAGATTAAAGGTATTTTGGATAAAACAGTTAAACCAAACCAAAAAGATTGGAGACAAATATATGAAGAAACTTTATGGGTATATCAGACAGCATACAAGACACCTATAGGTATGATCCCCTACTGGTTTATTTATGGAAAAAGTTGTCATATGACGATGGAATTTAAGCACCAAACATATTGGACTGTTAAAAGGGTGAATTTGGATTTTGAGAGTGATGAAAAAGAGAAAATTTTAGTTATAGATGGTGGAAGAAATAATAATATAATCTTTTTAAAAATAAATAATTTACAAAGAAAGAACCAGGGTGGAACGTGACAAACTAATTCAACCAAAGACCTTTCAACCTGGAGACCAAGTTTTGCTTTACAATTCTAGATTGAAGTTAATGTCAGGTAAGCTTCACTCTAGGTGGTAAGGACCTTTTCTTGTTACTAATTTCTATCATTTTTTTGTCATTCAAATCAATAAATAAGAGGAAGGAAACTCATTCACTATAAATGGGAAAAGGCTGAAAAAGTTTCATGAAAGTTTATCTCAAGAACCAGTGGAGGGGCTCAAACTTCTCCAACCCATCTATTTATTTCTTCTCATAAGGTGAGGTCAAGATAATATTAAACAAAATCTCTTTTGGGAGGAAACTCTAGTTTTACTGTTTTCTTAGGATTTAGGATTCAGTTACCTCTTACATCACCCCTTTGAGTTGTAATGGAATGGTTCTTACACCGGTATGAATTTTGATTTTCAAGGACTATCATAGAAGGAAACCACAAGGAAACCCCAAATAGTGGAGTAATAAGACCAATGTTTTATTTAAAAAGGAAGATGATTTTTATTTTTTATCTTTTAAACTCCCTACATTTTTGTTTGAAAACATGTTTTGATATTTAAACTGAAAAATTTCATGTCCACACTTGAATTCATACTTTACTTGACTTATCTTGGAGACATGAGTTTTTTATGAATCCTATGATTTCATGTTTTAGATTTCAATGTTAATAAAATCAAATGAGTAAAATGAATAATTTAATTATTAAAGCATGGATATTAAAATGAGGACTCGTGATTTAAGGTAATTAGTTAATTTTTGTAAATGAAAATTTCCAAAAAAATTCATGATTTGAATTTCTAGAATTTATATGAATTGATTTATTATTATTAATCACGCCTTGAGTAATTTTTCATTGTAATATGTCCATTCCTGAGAATATTTCTAGACCAAATACTTTATATTTATTTTTGATAATATTTCTTGAGTGATCTTGGGACATGTCACCTGCTAGAACTTGTATTCAAACTTTTTAAAGCTATGAGTATGAAAAAAACATTTAAAATTATTGAGTTATCTTTTGAAAATCATTTATCCTAAAAATACCACATTTACATCAATTTGTTTTTATCCCATAAAACCATGAA
The DNA here is from genome assembly GCA_963277665.1 of Viscum album. NCBI lineage: Eukaryota > Viridiplantae > Streptophyta > Magnoliopsida > Santalales > Viscaceae > Viscum > Viscum album. The sequence continues at coordinate 880,825,625 of OY728143.1, read as the reverse complement.
TAACCTTGTTATAAATGAGACACATTTCAAACCATTTTTATCCATTTCTACCATCCTCTTAGTATTTGAATGATATTTTAAAGTTAAAGTGTGGGGGTGAAGGGAATAATGGTGGAAGGGATGATTTAAATTGTAAGGAAAAAATGTGATGTGCTATTTGTGGGTATTGAAAAATGTTTGTGAATCCTACATTGTACTCTTTTATTTTTCCTCTCTTGAAAAAAAGAGAAAATGACAAAAAGAACCAGAAAATGAAAAAATGGGTTGTGATTTGGGAAAACCAAAAATCACCATTACTATAACTATTATTTTTATCACATGTGGTTAGGTGGTTGATGTTAGGTTTTTTATAAACATAAATTTTGGGGTTTGGCTTAGTGGTAAGCACCACGTAATCCTACATGGAAAATGGGGGTTTAAGACCCATGGGGCACAGGGTACTGTAGCAATACTGTAGCGATATTGTAGTAGTGGTGGTACTGTTGATCGGAAGTATTGTAGCGATGGAAGGATACTATAGCGGTGACAAGTACTGTAGCAGCGACGGTCACTATAGCAGCCAGGTTACTATTCACAGAATGGGCCTTAGGCCAAAAATTTGGGCCTACGGGCTATGTAATGGGATATAATCCCACTGGGCCTTCAGGATATGTAATTGGTCTCCCTCTACCTAGTTAAAAAGAGATCTTTTCTTTGGTTTAATAATAAAATGAGGCTTCGGCCCCAACCTTTAAAAAAAATAAACATAAATTTTGAAAAAAATGAAAAGTTTATTTGAAAAAGAAAAAAAACAAGTTTTTTCTTCCTTAACTCATTCTATTTTGAATTTCATGCTAGTTTGAATTATAATTTCCATTTTTCATGTCATTCCATTATTTTAAAAAATAAACAAAATCCCAAAAATATTTACCATTATTTTCATAAAATAATAAAAAAACAAAAATAAATAGTTTAGGTTATTTAGATAAAAGTAAAAAAACTGAGAATATTCTCAAGTGAGATGACCCTAATCATCCACTGTACTATACTAAGAAAAAATAATTTGTTTTTTCTATGCCTTATGACAGATGTAGTTCAAAACTGGCATCATTTCTAGGAATATAGTGTTAATTTTACCCTAAATTTTGCATGACTATGACCTCAAACAAGTAACTATTTTATTTTGACCCTGAGATAGAAATAACTCTATTAACTAGGATTAGGAGTCTTAATTTTGTGGTGAAACCCATATTTTTTAAGAATATAATTAATTATTATATTCTAAAAATGTGTCCCTTAGTTGCTGATGATGTCTCTTAGCATTCCAAACCTATAAAAGATGTTGACCCTAACAAAATCACACACAACTTTGGCATCATCAGTCTTGGTAGATTTGGATTCCACCCATTTAGAGACATAATCAACAACAAGTAAAATATAAGATTTCCCAAATGAAATAGTAAAGGGTCCCATAAAATCAATTCCCCAAACTTCAAATATTTCACAAAAAAAAATTATGGGTTTTGGGGGAGTCTCTTGTCTAATTGAAATATTTCTAGAAAATTGTCACTTTTCACATTTCTACAATAATCATGAGCATATTTAATCAAGGTTAGCCAATAGATTACATATTTTAATACTTTTATAGCCATTATTTGAGGTCCAAAGTGTCCTCCACAATCAAGTTTATGAAAAAATTTTAAAAAAAAGATTCTATTTCACTTGTTGGTAATTTTTCGTATAACTTGGTCATTACAAATTTTCCAAAGAAATGGATCCTTCAAGAAATAGAATATAGATTGAACATTGATTTTATAATTATGATGGGAGTTAATAGAGGAAGGTACCTGATATGTGGCCAAATAATTTACTAAGTCATCATACCATGGTACTTCACCTTCTATGATATAGAACTGCTCTCCGAGTATGTGATCATTGAGTGGTATCAACTCTGGAATTTATGCTTTAATAGTGTTGGGTATCCTGCTGAAGTGATCTACCACTTGTTTTTTAGCTCCATTTTGTATTTAATCTCCATATTAAACTCCTTCAAGAGTGGTATCCATGTTACCAGTCTTGGTTTGGCATCACCCTTCTTCATGAAGTACCTAAGCATTGCATGATCAAAAAACTAAAACTACATTGGTTCCAAGTAAATATGATTGGAATTTATCTAATGCGAATAAAACAACAAGAGAATCATTTTTAGTGGTTATGTAATTTATTTGAGTGTCATCCAAGGTTCTCGAATCATAAGTTATGACTTTGTATTTTCCTTCAATTCTTTGTGAAAGAACTGCTCCTACAGCTTGGTTTCATGCATCACAAAGAAACTCAAATGGATGTTCTCAATTTTGTGGATACATTATTAGAGGGTTAATAAAATTCTATTTTAAATCATCAAATTCCTCCCCATAATTATCATTAAAAACAAATTTAGCCTCATTTAAGAGCAATCCTGAAAGTGGAAGAGAAATCTTACTGAAATATTGGATGAATCTTCTATAAAATATCACAAGACCTAGAAATGATCTGATGTGTCTCACACAAGTGGGGAATGGTAAAGAGTTTATCACTTAAATTTTAGATTTATCCACCTCAATTACATTTTATGAAATGATATGTCCTGAAACTATTCATTTTTCAACTATAAAGTGAACTTTTCAAAGTTCAAAAACCAGATTTTTCTCTATGCATGTTTTTAAAATTTTATCAACATTCCCCAAGAAATGATCAAAAGATTTTACAAAAATAGTAAATTCATTGAGAAATACCTCTAGGTAATCCTCAATGTGATCTGATAAAATTCTTACCATACATCGCCAAAATGTACATGAGGCATTGCACATTCCAAAAGGCATCCTCTTGTAAGAAAAGGTCCTGAAAGGACAAGTTAAAGTTGTGTTCTCTTTGTCTTCTAGGGAAATTGGTACATGAAAATAACTAGAAAATCCATCCAAAAAGTAGTAGTGTTTCCAACCTACTATCCTTTCTATCATTTTATCAATGAATGGGGTTGATAAGTGATCTTTTTGGGTGACTTGATTCATCTTTTTTATAATCAATGCGTACCCTCCAACTATTTTGGAAACTCATTGGAATTAATTTATTATTTTCATTTTCCACAATGGTCAAGCATTTTTTCTTGGGAACCACATGGATGGGGTCAGAAATTTGGTAAATGATGATGGTTGTCAATAGTTTTTCAATTTCTTTTTTCACATCTTCCATGATAGTGGTGTTAAGTATTCTTTGGGGCTGCCTAACAGGTTGAGATTCTTATTCTAAAAATATTCTATGGGGAAAGACCTTGGGTTTGATTCTGGGTATATCTTCTAGACTCCATTCTATGGCTTATAAATTTATTTTTAGAAGGTCAATTAGAGTTTTCTATTGGTTCCCAAATAGATTATTGGCAATGATCACTGACAAATTTTCTCCCTCCAACAAATACACATATTTTAAATCACATGCTAGGGGTTTCAATTTAAGATTCAGGGGTTGTTCTATGGATGATAATGAATTCAAATTTCCCATTTAAAAATCTTGAATTTCCTTGGTAAATGGTATCATATCAGTTTCTTCTATAAAATTATCAAATAATTTATAGGTGATTTCTTTTTGAGTTTTAAAGGCATAATTTTCAGATTTTTGAGTACTCTCTCCTTCCCTGGTGTTTTTAATAGCAAGGTGATTGCCCAAGGATAATAATTTTTGAAGAATACTTGAATCTCTGATGGGATAAATACCTTTTTTGTGGAAAATTGAAATGAGGAAATGATTGATTGAAGGGTTCCTTTTGGCATTAAGAACATTGAAGTTCACTTTATTATCTCCCAGCACCATGGTGAGGGTTCCTTTATGCACATTAATGACTATTCAGGCTGTTTTTAGGAATGGTTGTCCAAAAATAATAGACGAATTCCCTAGTGCACTGTCTTCCTCTATGGTGAGAACATAAAAGTCTACTAAAAAATTAGCCTTTCAACTCTTACTAACACATCCTCCACAACTCTAACTGAAAAAATAGTGGATTGGTTTTCTAGTTGGACTACCACTCTTATGGGTTTCAGTTCACCTATTTTAAAATATGTAAAGACAGGGTTACACACGACATTAATGTACGCACTAAGATCACACAAAGCATCAGAAAATTTCAAAGAACCCATAGTGTAGGGAATAAAAAATGTCCCTGGATCTTGACATTTTTTAGACAATGGTGATGCGATCATGGCTGAGACACTCCTTGATAGAAATTTGGTGGAGTTTAGTGGTTGGTCTAGGCTACCAATACAGTTTAATTATCATAGAAGAGGTCATGATAGGGGTATTATTGTAATTGATTTTTTACTATAGTTAGTTAATTGTGTGGTGGTTATAAAAGGAAAAGGGGTTGGTCTGTAAGATAATTCTTTAGCATTTTTTGTTAGGAGGCAGTTTTACTTGGCCTGGAGAGAAGTTCTCTCCTCTCCAGTGTCTGGAATTCCAAAATCTTCTACTTGTAAGTGTAGACTCTTCATTAATGGAAATCTACTTATACTCTCTCTACTTTATGATCTAGAATCTCTATCACTTGGTTATTTCATTTATAGTTTATATAGAGAGAGAAACTAGAAATAATAGATTCTTAAAGAACATGTATGACTACAATGATAGAGATCTGGATTACAGACTTAGAAACATCTATAGAAGAGTTGAAAGAAGGTATTCATCAACAAGAGAAATTGGATACTACTGTAAAAGTGATTCATTAATAAATGCAGGAAGTTTCTGTTACTCTTTTCCAGTTAAATAATTTTTTAATGAATCAAGAAGAGTTAACTAGTAGCAGAAAAGAGAAAGTCAAGATGTCAGTAGAAAAAAAAGGCGATAGTAGTATGCAAAATGAAACTGTAGCATAGGGAAAGAGGCATGATACAGTAGCAGAATTATGTGGAACACAAACTAAAATAGGTGAGGAGATATTAAAAAACTCTCGACATATGTAAATTCATATTTTTCTAGATAATATCTTTTTTCTTGGATAACTATAGAGGAAACATATTTCTTAATTCATCAAACTCACGAGGAGCTAAAAGTTCCACTATCAAAATTGAGCATGGATGGTTTGGTACAGTATTGGATGATTTCATTGAAATATACCAGATATGGAATCACATGGAATAAGTTCAAAAAGGAAATTCTTGGTCATTATTTCGGTGTTGAGGAGTAATACCCAATCATTTTCCTTAAGAAGCTTTGCCAGACTAGTTCTGTGGATGTTTATATAGAGGAATTTGTGCGAGTGGTGATGTGAGCTCCAGATTTTACAGAAAAATTGTACATGAGTTTGTTTATTGGGGGATTGTGGATGGAAATAGGATGTTAATTGATGACACATGAACCACAGAATAAGTATTGATTTTCAACCTTACTCAGGACAATAAAAAGGGAACTGATTGTTAAGGGTACTATTAAACAGGAAGAAGTTCGAAATATAAGTAAATTGTCTGGACAACATGTATGGAGTGGGAACATAAATCCTGTAAGGATAGTAATTATAAGGTAATTGAATGAAAGGAGAGCTGGAAACATGCTGAGGTGTAAGGGAACCAAGAATTTTCCAAAGAATAATTTGAGGAGAGTAAGGCAAAGGGGTTGTGTTTCTCTTGTGGTAAAAAATTTGTCCTTGATCACATATGTTATGAAAATGGTATAAGATGATGGTTTGGGAGTTTAATAAACCCTAAGAAGTAGAAGAAATCGCATCTGATGGCTTTGAAAAAAAATTGGAACTAGAGGAGGTGGTATAAATGGAGATGCTTGGAACTACTATATTTGGAGAGGGAATGGCACAAACTGAATGTGTAAATTCTATGTTAATTGAGGATAGTGGGGGGGGAGTACCCTTACTTATCCTTTTGGATAGTGGAGAAAGTCACAATTTTGTTTCCAAGCATTTAGTTAAGTTTTTATCATTACAGGTAACCAAAATTAAACCACTTCGAATTCAGCTTAGGGATGGTCATCGTGTGGATTATGAAGGATTGTGTCAAGCTCTAGAAATTGTGCTTGAAACATAAGACTTTGTATTATATTCCTAAATTTTTTATACCACATGACCCAATTTAGTTTTGGGTATTTCATTACTTGAGACCTTGGGATACTTCATAACTCACTGGTTGAAAATGATAATGGAATTAGAGAGAAATGGTAAAAAAGTTACCTTACATGGGGTGAATAATTCTAAGGAGACATCTGGAGCACTTCAAAAGTTCCTGAGAAATGGTAAACTTATAAATATGTGGGTTACTAAAATGGAAGAAATTAGTCTATAACTGGTTGGAATACAACCGTTGCAAATGCAAGAGATTTTGAAACAATTATGGACAATTTTTGAAGCTCCACAGGAACTACCACCTAAAAGGGAAACTGACCATGCAATTAATCTGAAATAAGGGGAAGAAATAGTCAGTATTAATCCTTAAAAGAATGATTATTTTATAAAAATGAGATATAAAGAAAGGTACATGATCTTTTAGGACAATATTTTATTAGACATAGTATGAGCCCATACTCTAACCCTATTATTTTAGTTAAAAAGAAAGATGGAGGGTGGAGAATGTGTGTGAATTATAGGGTGTTGAATAGTTTTACAATTATGGATAGGTACCCTATTCCTATTATAGAATAGTTAATGGAATAATTACATGGATTATAATTTTTCACTAAGTTCGATTTAAAATCATGTTTTCATCAGGTTTGGGTTACGGAAAAGTATATAGAGAAAAAATCCTTTAAAACCCATGAAGAACATTATGAGTACCTTTTAAGAAAAAATATGTAGATAAAATAAACTTTAAAACCCATTAAAGACATTATGAATACCTTGTAATGTATTTTGGCCTAATAAATGTGCCATCCACATTCTAGGCTACCATGAATTCGGTGTTCTATAAATTTTTAGGAAAGTGTGTGTTGGTTTTTTTATGAAACTTTGGTATATAATATGAACTAGAAAGAGCATTTAAACTTAGTGTAGGAAATTATTCAATTAATGAAAAACAATAAGTTTTTTGATAACATGAAAAAATGAACTTTTGGTAGATGAGGTGTGCAATATTTTTGGCATATTATATCATCATAGGGGGTGGCTATGGATCCAAAGAAGTTAGAGGCTGTTAAACAGTGGAGAAAACCAAGGAATGTAAAATAAATAAGAGGATTTTTCAGGATTATGGGATATTAAATGAAAATTTTCAAATATTATGAAAAAATATCTAGACCTATCACATATTTGACCAAGAGATATGGGTATAAGTGGACACTTAAAACTTGGTAGGTGTTTGAGAAGTTAAAGGAAAAATTGACTACTACTCCAGTCCTTGGTATGCCTGATTTCTCTAAGGGATTTGTTGTATAATATAATGCTTCTAGTTATGGTATAGGGGTTGTTCTAATACAATAAGGGATTCCATTGTCCTATTATAGTAAATCCCTTTTAGAAACTAATTCTAAGAAGTTTGTTTATGAAAAATATCATATGGCTTTGGTCCTTTAAATCCAACATTGGAAACAATACCCATTTGGGAGATGGTTTGAGGTTTTTACAGATCATAGTAGTCTCAAAAATTTACTTAACCAAAAATTTGTGTCAACAGATCATCAATTCTAGTAGAAAAATTTACTTGGATATGATTTTTTTGTCACTTATAAGCTAGGGATATTGAACAATGTTGTTGATGCCTTATCCAGGGTGCTGTAAAGAGGATAATATTTGAAAATTGATATTTCATAACCCAGTTTAGAGGAACTTGGTGTGCTTAGGGAATAAATATCTCAATATGTCAAGCTTTTCACTATCATGAAACTAATTTTTCAAGGAAGCAAGGTAAAACATGGTTATACTACCAGGAATGGGTTCTTATTCTTTAAGAACTGATTGGTTTTACTTAAATAATCCTCTTTGATTCTAAAGATTTTACATCATTACCATTATCCACCAGCGGGAGGGCATTTGGGGTACTTGAAAACATATAAATGTTTGGTAGGGAGGTTTTATTGGACTAGTATGACACATAGTGTATTGTGATATGTTTTTGAATGTGAAACTTGCTAGAAGAATAAATATAAAGCTTTAGGTATGGAGGGATTACTACAGCCGATCCCTATTCTCAGTTTAATGTGGGAAGAAGTATCAATGGATTTTGTATATGGACTTCCTAAATCATAGGTTTATGAAGTAGTGTTTGTGGTAGTATATAGACTTAGTAAATATTTTCATTTTATCACACTTAAACACCCATATATAAAGAAGACATAGTTTCTGAAGTTTTTCTAAGGGAGGTTGTGCACTTACATGGAATTCCTACAATAATAGTAAGTGACAGAGATCCATTGTTTACCAGCCTATTTTGGCGGGAATTGTTCAAATTACAGTGAACAACACTCAAAATGTGTTCCTATTACCATCCTTAAAGTGATGGTTAAACAAAAGTTTCAAATAGGTGTTTGGTGGTTTATTTACGATGTTTTTCTTTTGATAAAACCAAATAGTGGGAATCATGGTTGGCTTGGGAATCGTGGTTGTCTTGTAAAGAGTATAGTTACAACACATAATTCCACACATCCATAGGAAAAAACCCTTTTGAGGTTGTTTAAGGTAGATATCCCCCACACATTTCTCATTATACCTAAGGGGAAGCTGATGTAGAAGCTATGGATACAGCTTTAGTTGCTTGGGATGAAACTTTGAAACAACTACGGGTTAATATGCACAGGGCACAACAACTCATGGCTAAATATTCTAACAAATATCAATGGGAAGTTCTCTATCAAGTTAGGGACTTGGTTTGGGTGAAATTAAAACTCAATAATCCTAGAAGTGTGGCCAGGGTAAATTCCAAGATTGAAACCCGGTATTATAGACCTTTTACTATTATTGAGAAAGTGGGAATTGTTGCCTAAAAACTAAAACTTCCAGATAATAGTAGAGTACATCAAATTTTCCATGTTTCTCAATTGAAGCCAGCGGTTGGTGGAACTCAAGTGGAAGAACTATTATCGGAATAATTTTTAGAATAAGAAGATTACTCGAAGGTGATTTTGGCAGAGAAGACTCAGGGAATGAACTTATTTTGGTTTATTCAATGGAATGAAAAAGGTGTTGAAGAGTCAACTTGGGAGGATGATCATGTGTTAAAGCCCCAATTTCCCAATGTCCACCTTGTGGACAAGGTGGTTTTTTCAGGGATGTATTGATAGAAATTTGGTGGAGTCTAGTGGCCAGTCTAGGCCACCAATACAGTTTAATTATCATATAAGGGGTTATGATAGGGGCGGTATTGTAATTGATTTTTTTACTTCAGTTAGTTACTTGTGTGGTGGTTATAAAAGGGGAATGGGTTGGTCTATTATACAGTTCTTCAGCATTTTCGGTTAGGAGGCAGTTTTCCTTGGCCTGGAGAGAAGTGCTCTCCTTTCAGGTGTATGGAATTCTAGAATCTTATACTTATAAGTGTAAAATCTTCTTTAATGTAAATATACTTATACTTTCTATACTTTATGATCTATAATCTCTATCACTCCTTCTAAAGATGATTCTTTTATCCCCACCCAAAAGAGAATCTTAGTTGTTATCAAACCACCATTTCCCAAAAAAAATCAAGATCCTTATACATTTTTTATTCCTTGCACTATGGGTTCTTTGAAAATTTATGATGCTTTGTGTGATCTTGGTGCGTCCATTAATGTAATGTCTAACTACATCTTTACATCTTTTAAAATAGGTGAACTGAAGCCCACAAGAGTGGTTGTCTAACTAGAAAATTAATCCACTGTTTTTTCACTAGGGCATTCACCCATTATTTTGGGATGACCATTCCTAAAAACATCCAAAATGATCATCAATGTGCATGAAGTAACCCTAACCATGGATATGGGAGTTATCAAGGTGAAATTCATTGTTCTTGACTCCAAAAGGAACCCTTCAAACAACATTCCCTATTTGCAATTTTACATGAAGAAGTTGTTGATCCCATCAAAAATTGAGGTATGATTTGATAATTCTTAGACTTAAGAGATCACCTTGCTATTCAAAACACCAGGGAATGAAAGAGTACCCAAAAATCTGAAAATTATTCCTTTAAAACTCAAAAAGAAATCACCTATGAATTCTTTGATAATTTGATAGAACAAAATGATATGATACCCTTTACTAAGGAAATTCAAGCTTTTGAAATGGTAAATTTGAATTCATTATCATCCATATAAAAACCCCCAAATCTTGAATTAAAACCCCTAACATGTGATTTAAAATATGTGTATCTATTGGAGGGATAAAATTTTCTAGTGATCATTGTCAATAATCTATCTGGGACCTAAGAGTAAACTCTAATTGAACTTATAAAAAGAAATTTCTGAGCCATAGGATGGAGTCTAAGAGATATACCTGGAATCGAACCCAAGGTTTAATCCCATATAATCTTTTTAGAACAAGACTCTTGACCTGTTAGTAAGCCTTAGATAAGAATTAACCCCACCATCATGGAATTTGTGAAAAAATAATTGAAAAAATATTGACATCCAACATCATTTACCCAATTTCTAACTCTCAATGGGTCAACCCCATCCATGTGGTTCCCAAGAAAATAGGATTGACCATTGTAGAAAATGAAAATAATGAATTAATTACAATTAGAGTCTAAAATAGTTAGAGGGTATGCATTGATTATAGAAATCTGAACCAAGTTACCCAAAAAGATCACTTATCAATCACATTATTTGATCAAATGATAGAAAGGATAGATGGTAGGACACACTACTGCTTTTTGGATGATATTTTTTGGCTATTTTTAGGTACCAATTTCCCCATAATACCAAGAGAAAAAAAAACCTTCACCTATCCTTTTGGGAACTTTTCTTACAAGAGGATGTCTTTTGGATTGCACAATGCCCCAGAAAAATTTCAGCGATGTATGGTAAGAATTTTCTCAGATCACATTGAGGAATTTATAGAGGTATTTCTCAATTAATTTATTGTTTTTGGAAACTCCTTTGACCATTTTTTGGGGAATCTTGAGAAATTTTTGAAAACATGCATAGAGAAAAATCTGGTTTTGAACTTTGAAAAGTATCACTTTATGGTTGAAAAATAAAATGTTAGGACATATCATTTCACAAAAATACATTGAGGTGAATAAATATAAAATTGAAGTGATCAATTATTTACTATACCCCACCTGTGTGAGACACATCAGATCATTTTTAGGGCATGTGATATTTTATAGAAGATTCATTAAGGATTTCTGTAATATTTCTCTTCCACTTTCAAGATTTCTCTTTAAAGAGGTTGACTTTTTTTAATGATAATTGAAAGGAGACATTTTATGAGATAAATCATAATTTTATTACCCCACAAATAATGCAACCACTAAATTGGGAATATACATTTAAGTTGCTTTTTGATGCATCAAACCAAGCTATAGGAACAGTTCTTTCCTAAAAAAATGAAGGAAAACCCGAAGTCATAACCTATGTTTCAAGAACCTTGTATGCCACTCAAATCAATTACATAACCACTAAAAATGAATTTATTACTATTATATTCACATTATATGAATTTTGGTCATATTTATTTGGAACTAAAGTAGTTTTATTTTCTAAAAAATGCATCACCGAAGACGTTGTCGCCCCACGTGGAACTCATTCCGTGCATAAATTCTAAACACCAACCATCTATGGGTGTTTTATTTTTATCATCACAGGTCTTAGGGGTGATTAAGATCCCTAAGATATCGTCTAAGGATCCTCCTCATCCATTGATGAATACCACCTTCTCTTGACCTATAAAAATAGGGTCTTGCTGCCTCAAATGGGGGGAAAGCTTGACCCCCAAAGGAGATTCCACCCGAGAGAAGGCCGAGTTGCTGCCGCTCCCTCATTCATCTTCTTCTTCATTTTTTTATTATATTATATTTATTTTTTTAGTTTTATTTTAAATAGTAAAAATATATTTTAGTTTTAAATAAATAGTTCATGCATTTTAAAAAAAAGATATAGGAATTGATATTTCTTTGTTTATTTCCTCTTCGTTCGTCGCCCTACAATAACGAATTGAGGTCAACTCAAACAATGACCAAGGTTCATTTCTTATGTTTATGTTTTGTGGATCTCTCCTCATTTTACATGAGACTATCACTAGTGTTTTATTTGGTTGATGGTTCGAAAAATACCTAGGGAATGATCGTTACACAATCACTCTTTGACGCATCAGATCATTACCACAGGATTCAAGATCAATTTCAATGACACAATCATGGTGTGAAATGATAAAGGATGATCTTGTATAGATTAAAAGATCCTTGCTTGCAATTTTTGGTGTTTTGATGAGGCAGAGTGATGATGAATGATTCTTGATTAGATGGATGGCCAGAATCCATCCACTGATGATGAGGCGGGCACAGGAAACCAAGATCCATGATCTATAGTAGAATTGAAGGTAGCAGTAGTGCGTGCGATATGCATGATCCATTATGGAATTTCTGAGAAAATATCAACTACACATCATGTAGTCCGATGAACACATGTCATGTAGTCCCCTCTAATAGCACTAGAGTTAACATGCAGAGAAAAATACCACACATCGTGTCACACCTGTCACACACCGTGTAACCCAGTGCTAGCGGCTCAGTGTGTACCCTAGAGGTACACATGCATGGAAATAGTAAACGATAATGGCCAAGTACTCTGACATGACTAGGTACACAGGCATGGCTCGAAGTGCATGGGTATGTCCCAAAGTATATGAGCACGCGCTAGCGGCACACCGAGTATCGGTCGGCCTCTATACATCGTGTACCCCAAGAGGGAACATCGTGTATATGAATGAATACATGTTGTGTATATGTAATAAAGACACTCCATATAATTTTTACAAGGTAGGTTGAGGCCCTCCATCTCTTTAGTATATACTGGTATTAGTTAGGTACGTTTCATTAGTCCATCCCTATGAGGGTATAATGAGGCATTACATACTAAGCATAGAATTATGATCCCCTCTATGGGTTTAGTCTTAGATAGAGTTTTCATGAATACCTCTGTGAGGCCTAGGGTGGTATCCTTTATCGTATATCTTTCCCTATGTGAGGTTTTAAGAATCGGTGTGACCAACATACATAGACATTGATCCCCTACTTATAAGGTTATTCTAGTTTGGGTTATCAGTGTCCTCTATGACCCTGGGTGTGATCCCATATCTTTGTATCCATCTCTTAAAAGTTTCAATGAGTACTTCTTTGGTGAGGCCTAAAAAGAACAACCTCTCAGATGAGCAACATCAAAGGTAGCATGGCTTATGGGGTGAGATCTCCTAGATAAGAAAAACCTTGAAGCCTCGAATAGAATCCTATGTTTGATAGTATGGTTGAGACCTATTTGAGACTTGGAGTCTATCAAGATTATATTTGGGTAATTTTCTTATTGTTATGTCTCATATTTTGATTTAAATATCTTCATGACGATGAGTCGACTACTCTCTTAATGCTTTGTGTTTTGTGATTTCAGAGTGTCATATTGGGTATTGTCATACCCACCCCTACATGGGATCTTCTCACATGCATCATGTATTATATAGATGACAGACCTTTTTATGGAGACCTAGGAGGACCAGAAGAAGATGGAACATAGTTGGGTTGGAGATACATTGGTTTGTACCAGGCATTGCATTTAACAGCACTCTTCTCCTTCTTATCAGATTGGACTCTTTTATCACCTTTTTTTGGGATTGTATTTGGTCCTTTATGTTTTCCACTATTTTTTTCATACTCTAATGTGGGATATATGTTATGAATGCATTATGGTATTAGTTTTTTTTACCTTAACTTTCAGGATTTTATAGATATTTTGAGACATATGTGTGTGTACAGACACTTTAGGCTAAGGCCTCTTATATGTGTGTTATGTCTACTCAATGCTAGTTTCCAGACCCTAACCTATTGGAAGCATCTTGGGGTGTCACACTAGACTTATCACCAGTTAGAAGGGTCTCATTGGGTCGGTTCATGAAAATTAACCCATGATGGAATCTATTATTCTTAAATTATCCTAAAGCGATAACACCCTAATCAATAAAGTAATCTAAACTTTTCTCTAATACCAACTATGAAGACCAAAACATAATCACTCTATAATTAAATTATTTATTATAAACATTACATCACTTAAATACTAGAGACCATTTAGGTTAAGAGTTTTAGATAATCAGGTAAAACCCTTACATAACAAAACCCATATTGTTTCACCAAATATATACTTTTCCCACTAAACCAAATTCATTAAGTGATACACTTGCTTCATTTAAGGCTAAAACTCCATATGTGGAACTTTGAATTCATAATCATTACTAATAATCCTAAATCCATGTGGAAAATCATTTGAAAATGTGGGATGAGAATATAAAATATCAACAAGGGTATAAAAGAAAGAGAAAACTAGTTAGGCCTTTTAAAAACATGAAAATCCATGAAAAAGTTTCACCTTTAATTAATAAACATTGATCTCAAATAAAATCATATTCACTAATGAAATAAACTTATTTTATCAAATAATTCCATAAAACAAACTTATAAAAAGTATAAAAACAATAAAATAATCAAGAAGGTTCCTTGAAAAACATGAGAATTTTTGAAAAGTTATTTCTTAAAATGCATTCCTTAATCCCCATAAAGTTCATAAACTTTCCTTTATTCATGAAATCAACTTTTTGTTTCATGAAATTAAAATATTCCATTAAAAACACATAACAAGCATAGAAAAACCATGAAGTAATATTGGTACATTATATTTTTCACCATTTCAATCAATCTTTCAAGGGAATAACTTAACCAGTTATTTACAATAACCCATAATAGAATAACTTTACTAGCTAATTCCAATATCATTTTCTCTAGAGAATAAATCATTCATCAATGCATTGGAGGGTTATATCCTAGGACCAACCACCATTATTTATAGTGCTCAAGTACTGTAACATGAATAAACCACATGAGAGTTTACATTTTTTTATAAAAAATCTCATAAATACTTTGTTTTTAACCCATAATCGTAAACACTTTTAAGCCAAACCATAGAAGAAAACCAATTTAAAAAATAATAATTTAAACGTTAGTAAATATCTTGAGGAAAATTCTTGGAAAATACTTGAAAGAGATTTAAAATATATACCTTAAAACATAAAATTAGAAGTTTTTAAGGAAAACAATCACCTAACTTGAGTCCCAACACACCTCATATGTTATCTACTTCATTGCAAAGTCGAGTCTTTTCTTAAGGATCACCTTGGTGGAAAAACCAAAATGACTCTTGTTGTTTTGATACATGAAGAGGTAGTGAACTTTTATTTACATATTTAAATAGCACATACATAATTAAATATATAATGGTCACATATGAAATCCTTAAATATCAAGTTGATCGCAAGAGACAAACAGGCAAAGGCAAGTTCATGTTGAAATAGTGGGTGCCCTAGATCCAAATATGTAGTAATTTTGATTACCATATTGTTTATATAGTTAAATATACATGATTTGTACTTACCATTATAGTGTAGATATTTCTGTATCCAATATTTAATGGTAATTTCCATAGATTAATTGGCATACCAAAAGGTTATAGCATATCTCAGGCTATAATGAGAACCTTGGGATACTACAACATTAATCTTAAACAAATTCTCTATGGTCTAGATACATATTATTAACTAAACATAGTAGATTTCTAACTATCAGGTGTTGGGGGCTCATAATCATTGAGACTTATTCTCATGAATTTCACACTTTGTGATCTCTAGTAGTGATATAATGAGGACAAAATCTCCAATAGGAACACCACATATTTTGGGTGTAATTATTTGTTATTATCTATGAAAATGTGTATTGGTATCTTGACTTGATATCATTATCATTTTGTGACATTTGATTGCATACTTTGATGCAAGGAGAAAACCATGATAATGAAATCATGGTGAGGTAGCTTATGTTGGGTGCGTCTTTGGTGGTATGACATTAGTTGAATGGCCAAGAAAGAATTTTTTGCTTCCAAGTTAAGGAAGTTATATATCTCAGGCCTAGTTGATCAGGATGATGCTACCTTCATAAATATTTGGCCAAAGCAGTTGAAAGGTAAACTCATCTGGATAGATCAAAAAATAATAAATCAAGAAAATGGTGATTCCACAAGTGTGCGTCTTGCTTTATGAGATATTTAAATACAAAGACATTATAGTACACAGTACGTGTTTGCAGATTGGTTGTAAGGCTTGGTCCTCGAGTCCTGTAAGGATTTTGGGCCACCCAAGGGCTTCGGGCCAGTTGATTCTCAAGGCCTTCGGGCCACCCCAAGGCCTTTGGGACACATGAATGCAGGCCCAGACACACTACAAAAAAAGGATCATCCCCAGATGAGGATTCAGAGAAAGTGCACTCACCAGAGCAGAGCCAAATGGATTGTCAGAATGAGAGGGTATGGCTATGCCATCGGTACCAGCCTGTGCTTGCACGGGAAGCCTAGACAGATGGTCATGCAAAGTTGGAGAGCTACTATCAAGATGCAGATGCTGAGGAGGGGCAGTTTCTTGTAGATAGTCTGGTTGAATTCCCTAAGACCTTCGGGTCATGTAATCTCCTAATCCTACGGGCCATGTAATCTATGAGCCTACAGGCCTTGTAAGGGTTCCCCCTCATCACTTGAAAGGGGGGTTATCAAAAATCAATAAAAAAATGAAGTCCTTCAGGCCATTCAGGCCATTCAGGCAGGTTGGTTGTCCTTACTATGAAAATACTTATCTCTTTAGGGGTCATGATGCATTTCTAGACTCCTCTCTTGGTCTATGTATTTTATTCACTACTATCGAGATAAGGGCTTAGAGGGTCACACACAATAGTGTATTCAAGAATTCACTATATTTGGTTGAATAAGTATACTAGACATGGTGGGTCCCACCATGGGGTCTGAGTGTTGTCTAAGGTATCGATCACCAAAGGAATAAATAAATTCATTATTATTCAAGTTATGAATAATTAGGTTGAATTTATTTAAATGTATTTACAAGTTAAGTAAATACAAAAAAAAATATTAATCGAAGGAATATTATTTTAATGTTCTAGGTTCGTTTAATATTAAGAAGGGTTACGAGTCAAGTTAAATGGCTCAAGTTTATCACGTAATATATATTTTATATATATTATAGGTATTTGATAAAATAATAAATAATATTTATGCAGTTTAGTTCATCATAATTATTTATTTAGTGGACGTTAAATAAACAGGGGTTGAGGAAACATACTGGATATTTAGAACTCTACTATAAATAAAGAGAGATACTCTCTCCTAGTGAACTATTCATTCATTTAGAATGAGATAATCTATCTCCATCCGCTTTCTAGAGAGAGAGTATCTCTCTCAAGTGGTGATCTAATAACACCTTCAAGCATCGAAGGTAGAGGATCGTGATGATTATTGGGACATCGAAGATATCATCAGATCGTTGTGCTAGCACCCAGAATTCGATGATCGACGCTCCCACAGATTTTTGAAGCATGTGTGGACGATCTAGAGGGATCCAACTATGGATCCTTCAAACAATGTTTACCGGCGATGAGTTGCTATCGACCGAACCTTAAGATATGTAAAGGTATGTTTAAAGTTTTATTTTTTTTCTCTTTAAATTTACCCGAGATCCTTAGATCATACTGGGACTTGGATCGTCAGCAACAACAAGTTACATCATCCTGACGATGAAAATTTAAAAATATCTAGACCACTGGATTCCACTGTGGGCCCAGGTACGTTTAATTGGTATCATAGGGAGCGCATAAAATTTCCGAGTCAAACTAAAATTAATTTTTATTAAATTAAATAGAGGGTATAAAATCAGTCCCAATAGTTCAGACCGCATGTCAATCCGATTTCGAATGACCAAGTTATGACCATTCAAAATTTTTTATACAAATCTAATTTGTGGTTTGATATCAGGTTATAAAATTTAATTGATTATTTTTGACCATCTCAGTGATCTGGCCGACATCTATATGGTTTTAGTTTATCATAAATAAAATCGATTATTCTGAAATAAAATCGATTATTGCAAATTATAATTTTATAATTTTATAATTTGAATTATAAGTTTATTATAAAAATATTATAATTATTATAATTATTATATTTAAAGGCTAATTGTAGCCTTTGGAAAAACCCAAAAAAGGGTTTTGAGTGGGGGTGCATTATTGAACTTAAATCAATAAAAAAAACTTTTAAAAAGTCAGGGGGGGGGGTAGTTGACCCCCTACTTGTCTCCCACCGCCCTCTGTCAGGCCCGCAATAGCGGTAGCCCTCCCTATTACCCACATTCCCAGATCTACCCTCCTCAAGTACGTCGACCGCCTTCAGATCTGCTGGTTTGGCCGCCCGCACTGCTTGAAGCTCATCCTGTCATTGCCCCCTGCTCCTCCTCCATGGAGCTCCTCCAACAGAAGAAACTTATAGCCAGCCCATAGCACCAAACGCCGCCCATGCCCCTCCCTTTGACGTGTTATCCTGGCATCCCCAGCTGAGGAGGTGTCTCCCTTGTCGGCCCAGATTCGAAGTCAGACTCCCTTTCGGACAATCCCTATGGGTCTCCTCCACCGTGAGGCATCCAGATCAGGTCGTACCTCTCTCTCCTACCCGTCGGCACACCTCATCCCACTCCCACAGCTCATATCTAGGAAACTTCCTAGTTGGTCGTGGCTGCCAGCTTTGATTATCCTGCTCATGGTCTAACTCGCCGATGTGGTGTCGTTTACCCCAACCAAATCTGGCGTCTGTGTGGCTGTTCCTCCCTTCAGTGTCACTGGATCCCTACTATCGTGGGATTCTAAGCCACTAGACCTGGTGAGGTACCCTCTAACAGGTCTTGCTAGACCCAAATTACCTTGAAAAAGGTTTGGGCGAGTCTTCCCGAATAGGTATGGGTCTGGGTGGACCTACTTGACCCAGAACTTCTTTGCTCGTCCCCAAATCATAAATTTTAATAGCCGGGAAAATTAATTTAATTTTGGTATTAAATTAATTAATTAATTAATTAAATTTTGGTATATAATTGAATTATTTATGGGAATTAAAATAATTAAATTATTTTAATATTTTAATTCATTTAATTTAATTAATACCCTCATACTTATTTAATGCAATTTAATTTTACCGCGCTTTAATTTACCTTCCTACTGGTCTTGATCACTAACCCATGTATGTTTACTTTTATTTAATTAATTATTTTTAACTATGTACGATGTTTATAATTAATTAAAATTTTCTTGGCGCATCGTATTTATTTTTTTTCAAAATGTATAAAGGTCTGTGCACCCAATTTTATCTGATGTACATCACACCCCTAGTCCCCCTCGCATGCACGTGAGTTTTTTTGTACTTCGGAAAAAGACGATGTACAATGTAGACCCTGCCAAGATGAGATGGTGTACATTAACCAAGATGATTCAAGACATGATGTGGACCCTGCTAAGATGAGGCAGTACTCCAAGATGTGATGCGGACCCCGCCAAGATGAGGCGATACTCCAAGATGTGATGTGGACTCTACCAAGATGAGGTGATACTCTAGATGAGAAGCATACATACATGATGGGGATGAACTGCATCAAGAGTCAAGCTAAGACTTATATATGATCCCCTAGGTCATTTTAGATGCTCAAGACCAGTCGGGTAATAGTTTCCCTTTATGCATTTATTTATTATTTTATGCATTTTATTACAATGAGAAAATACATAAAATAATAAATAATTAAAATGTATAAAGAAGTGACGTATGTTTTTATATTAATATTTAGTTGTAATCATGACAAAATAAATGAACAAGATTAATAGAAATGGATTACATTCATCAATAGAAAAACAAAAAAACCCTCACAGAAATATTAAGTCATTAACCGCCTTCCATCATTCAAATTTGAACAAAACCAGATGTTTGGGGTGTCGGTCATGCCATAGCTAAGGGCACATCTTATTATTGGTGAGTTTTTATAAGAGTGGTGGGTTGAATTAACTAAATTGGTAGTGAGGATTAGATACAGATAACTTTCTATCATTTTATAGAGGTAAATGTTGAGTAAATCAAGTTATGATTTTTGAAGTTGGGACTTCACTCAATAGATTAAGGAACTGCGAGTTAATGTGATTGGCCAACCAAAAGCCTACCTTGAACCCTCTGAGTAGTAGTGTAGCCATAGCTTGTAGACTGTGAGGGGAGGTTCAGGGATCCTTTCTACTGGAATACTCAAGCAACAGAGTATTCCAATTCTAGCACAAATGGTTCCTAGAATTTGATAAAATAGCGGGAGACATCTAATGATTAAATTAATCATCAATGTCTAATTCAGTAATCAATATAAAATTACTCATCTACTAAAGTTTTTTTGTAGAAAAATGGAAATTAATAGCACAATAAAAATTGTGATAAATATTGTACAAAGTTAAATGTCCAAACTATCATGAATTTCCAAGTGTAGTATAGGCACCTGCGCACAATACTACAATATAGGAAATTCAAGGTGTTGGTATCCCAACCTGTTAAGACAAGCGAGGTTGTAAAATGATTATAGGAGACTCATGAATCAAGAATATTATGGTTATATCATAATTGTATCATCAACAACTGATCTTTGTTGCAGATACAACATTAGATCATGGATTATATCATATGTAGTCTCATCTCCAAGAAGTTTGTGAGGATAAAGTGAAGCAAGATTTGAATGTGATTATTACACTGGCTTTGTGTAAACATGAAAGGTAGACTATGATCTTTCATGGAATCCCATTATTATACCTTTTCAACCAATTACTCTAGTTTCATTTAAGATTAAAAATGAACAAGATGGATTAAATGATTCATTACCTATTTAGGTAAGGTTCACCAAGTAAATAATAATACAAAAGACATATTAATCTTGAATTCTTATGGCAAACATTTTGAATGGAAAGGTTAAAAGGAAAATGTAAAGTTCAACACCAAAGGTACATTTATAATGTCTTTTAATGAAGAGGTTAGTTATTTAACAAGATGTTATTTTCATATCATAACTTGAAATAACTTTATGGAAGTTTAAAATGCAATGAACTGAATTGAATAAGCAAGAACTCACTTCTTCTTTAGTGTATATTCATCAAATAAAAGTATTGTTTCTGACATTTTTATTTGGTATCAAATACAATATTCCTTTCATATATGTGTATTGAAATACCGTAACCAAGTAAGTATAGAAACATTATAAGAACTAAGGTGTCTTTTCCAAGAAACTGAAAAAGGGTGATTCCTAAGTCAGTGGTGAGAAACACATAACTTATAATTTCCAATTGATTGATTCTAGTTGAAAAAGTTGCTGAGTATAACCAAAAAAATTATCTTGAGTTACCTTTGGAAATAATGAGATATTATTCCAAGTTTCATAATAAATGTTGTTTGTGGTGTCTCATACTCAACAAATAGTTCAGTGGTACTTGAATCATTGGCAATTAGTGATGAATATAAAATGTAATAATTTTACCCAGATGTGCCAAGATAATTCTTTGTCAATCAAAACTAAAATTCGATGTCAAGGATATACCTAGTATGGTATTTAGGCTTGGTACATCTAAACACATTTGGTATAATTGACGTATTTAGTTTGGAAAAAGGAACATTTATAAATAAAGGTATGTCACAAAGCTTATGGATTTAGTTCAACAAGCATGAACTATTATAAGAGAAATCTAGTTCTAAATATACTTCATAAGATGTGAAATTAAATTATGAGAATGGTCATAAGATATAAGTTTCTTTGGATCAGTATGCTGAATAATATCTTAACCAAGCATTCATTGATCATGATAATGTAGCTTGGATTAATTCATAAATGCACATTAAATTATCTACATCACGACATTGATGCTAATAAGGAGGATCGATGATGAGTCTTACATGTTAACATTAATCAACAAAAATTTAGTGTAGAGAAATTACTAAATGCATATTTTATACATCAAAGTAATGATGTAAGTAGTATCAATGTTACAACCTATAGTAAATTCCATTATATTTTAAGACATGATTTGCAAATAATGGAGAAATCCTATAACTAATATACTAACTAAAATGACAAATGGATATCATACGAGTCAAATTATGATGGAAATATATTATTTCGTAAGATATATGTTTATATGCAAAGAGTTTGTTAGGATATAAAGAAAATTTCATCAATCTAAACACATTATGCATCTTAGTAATTATCCTAACTGTTTCTTAGGATATTATATAAATCCATATGATAGAAAAGTGGTAGTCAAGTGTTTGAATACATTTCTATATAAGGGTGCACATCTTTATTAGAGATAATGAGAGTTGGATTGACTATAATTTAGTCAATGATCGATATGAACAAATGGTTGTCATAGAAATAAGATCCACAAGTGCATGTGTAAAAGGAATGTTCCAGTGACACATACTGCATAGGAAGGTTAAAACCATAGTGACTGTTTTATATTCACTACGGCTGGTGATACATTATTCAGTGAGAATAATAATTCCTAAAAGTAATCAGTATATGGAAATAATCTAATATTTACAAGACCAATTAAAATTAAATAATGGATTCCATGTATCAAAGTGAAAAGGGGGCTTATATATTGAATAATGTGGTGGGTATTCAAGTGAGTTGATACATGGGTGGTATAAGTGAGGTATCAATAAGGATCCATTGGTTATACCAAGTAGGTATGCCTAAATATTTTAGAATTTTACTTATCATAGCTAACTTCTAAGATAATTAATTTGGACATTGGATTTCAAGATCAACTTTCATGGAAGGTGTCTATATGACACAATCAGAAAGAGATGATGACACAATTGGATGACAATAAGGGTTGCATGCTACTGAAATCCAGTTCTGAATTAAAGTAAGCAACATGATCTTCAAGTATTCATATGGAATTAATCTTTTCCATGTGTCTAATAAATTTTAGTAGGAGCACCATTTTTTTCCAAGATAAATATGTTCTACAACATATAGAAAATAGATATTGGTCTTACAGTTAGTTATGACCAAGGTGAAAGTAATTCTCTAGTGATTGACTTAAAGTAGCAACCTAATTTTTAGGGAAAAGGATCTACTGAGGTATATATAAAAGTTTCTTAGACTTATTTAATCATAAATATAGTGACATAGTATTGAAAAATAAAAGTTGTAATAATTTAGGTTTATAATTATTGCCAGTGTCACATGGCATAAATCCCTCCAAGTAGACATGCATGGGAAAAGGAGGAGATGAGGTGATGAAGTGAATTCCATACGCTTCAACAATGGATCAATCACGTATTCCATGATATATACAAAAAAAAATTATATTTTCAGGATATACTTTATAGTAGGAAGATATCAATTATATCCAGGAGCAATGCAAGTGAAGCAGTCAAAATTATCAGATTGTACTTCAGCAAGTACAATAGGTATGTGTCTGGTAAGTGGAGAAGGGATACTAGTTATGGTGGGACAAAAACTAGTATTCCTTAGTTAAATATGATCTAATATCATAGTTAGGCTACTATGATGAGCGATACAAGTTCATAAGAGCTAGTGGTAGCCATACATACAAATACTGAGTATGTTGCAACTTTTGAGGCAGTTAAGAATCGGTTAAACACAACTTTTTTTTACAGTTATTGGAATCTCACCTAGTAAGTAAAGTATTATCATAATTTAAATTATGATATTCTTACTATCCAATATTTCAAGTTATCATAGTGGTCAAAAATATATATACTCAAGGATACCATCTCTTAAGAAGTTTTACTCAAGGAGATGAGGTCATGTATATCAGAATAGCCACGTGGTGAAAACGTGGAAGACATAGCAGCTAAAGCCATTACTTAGAAGAAACATGATCATTATCATGTGAGTATCTAAAAAGTATGGTTAGCAATTTATCTCTAGTGCAAGTGGGAATGTTGAAATAGTGGGTGACCTAGACAAAACTATGCAGTACTTTTGATTACCATATCGTGTATACAGTTAGATATACATGATGTATACTTACCATTATAGTGTAGATATTTCTGCATCCATTATTTAATGGTAATTTCCATACATTAATTATAATATCAAAAGGTTATAGCATATCCTCGTATATAATGAGAACCCCGAGATACTATGACATTAATCATAAACAAAGGTCCTATGGTCTAGATACATCTTACTGATTGAACACAGCAGATTCCTGAATATCAGGTGTTGGGGGCTCATAAGAATTGAGACTTCTTCTCATAAAGTTCACACTTGGTGATCCCTGGTAGTGAGATCACTAGGATAGACATGCCAATAGGAACACCACATGTTTTCAGTTTCATTGGTTGTTCCTATCTACAGACATGTGTATTGTTCTCCTAACTTGAGATTAATACCAGTGTGTGTCATTTTATTATGCACTTTGATGCAAGGAAAAAACCATGATAATGAAATTGTGGTAAGGTAGCTTGTGTTGGGTGCATCATTGGTGGTATGACATTTTTTTAATGGTCAAGAAAGGATTTTTTCTTTCAAGTTAAGGAAGCTGTATATCTTAGGTCTAGTTGATCAGGATGATGCTACCTTCATAAGTTTTTGACCAAAGCAGTCAAAAGGTAAATCCATCCATATAGATCAACAAATAATAAATAAAGAAAATGGTGATGACATAAGTGTGTGTCTTGATTTATGAGATATTTAAAGACAAAGATATTATAGTACATAGTATGTGTTCGTAGGTTGTTTTTCATTGCTATGACAATCCTCATCTCTTTAGGGGCCATGATGGGTTGCTAGACTCCACTCTTGGTCTATGGATTTTATTCACTGCTATTAAGATAAGGGTATATAGGGTCACACACAATAGTGTATTCAAGAATCTACTCTATTTAGTTGAATAGGTATATTGGACATGGTGGGTCCCACCACGGGGTCTAAGTGTTGTCCAAGGTATTGATCACCAAAGGAATAAATAAATTCATTATTATTAAAGTTATGAATAATTTGGTTAAATTTATTTAAATGTATTTATAAGTTAAGTAAATATGAGAAAATATTAATCGAAGGAATATTATTTTAATATTTCAGGTTCATTTAATATTAAACGTGATTAAGAGTCGAGTTAAATAGCTCAAGTTTATCACATAATATATATTTTATATATATTACAGGTATGTGATAAAATAATAAATAATATTGATGAAATTTAGTTCATCATAATTATTTATTTAGTGGACGTTAAATAAATGTGGGCCAGGGAACCCTATCAGGTATTTAGAAACTCCACTATAAATAGATAGAGAGGCTCTCTCCCAAAGAACTATTCATTAATTTATAATGAGAGCCTATATCTCCTCACACTTTCTAGAGATAGAGTATCTATATTAATTGTTGATCCAAGAATTCATTCAAGCATCGAAGGAAAAGGATCACAGTGATTGTCGGGGCATCGAAGATATCGTCAAATCGCCAAGCTGGCACCTGGAATTAGACGATCAATACTCTTGTGGGTTTTTAAAGTATGCGTGGATGATCTAGAGGGATCCTTATATGGATACTTCAATCAATGATTACCAAAGAAACGTTTCTATCAACCATGCCTTCAGATATTTAAATATATGTTTACAATTTTATTTTTGTGCTCTTTTAATTTACATGAGATCCTCATATCATATTGGGGCTCGGATTGTCGGTAATGAAAAGTTCCATCATCCTGATGATGAAAATTTTAAAATGATTGACCCACAAAGTTTCTTTGTAGGCCCTAGTACCTTCAGTTGATACTTTTATCTCCTCTTGTCGCTCTATTTTTTAAAACATTACAATTCACGCAACACCACCTTATCATCTAAATATTTCAAAACCCTTTTAAACTGACTTAAGTCACCTTAATATTTAAAATAATTATTTTCTATAATTATTCTGTACGATCATTAATTTTTCTATATTTTTATAGACATAAATATTATTTTTAATGAGTAAAATTCAGAAGATTGATATGCATTACTTCCAGAAGTGGTACACATTTAAAACGACCGAGAAGTTGTTCGGAAGTTATCACTCGAAAGTCACGAGATGAGCCACAATTGTAGTCCATTGTGTATCTGGAAGTTGAAGTAATGAGAAGATAATATATTTAATACTATAAGTACAGGTAGTGATGGAAGTTTCATAAACCAAACCTTGAAGAAGTTCAGAAGATTATAAGTTAGATTTAAGGCTTATGGCTTGAATGGAAGCAGTCTGTGTATAATGAAGATCAGAAACAAATGCTGGAGCAGAAAATCCACATGATTAAATACTAATAAATTGATTGAGATTATAAGATTAGGAGTGTAAATTGTAATTGAAAAATGTACCTTACATGATACATAAAATTTAATTATATTGCGCTCATGTAGGATTAAATCCATGCTCATGTGTGAATAACCCACATCAGAATAACCAGTGTGAGATTAATGAATACTCGCTGCAAAAGATCAACCCACTTAAGTATCATTTCTTCACATATAAGATTATTTCCTTATATTTCCAAAAATAAATAAATTTTAAACCAATTTATTAAAAACATGTTATTTTTTATAAAATAAGTTCATTGATTATTAATAGGAATTAATATAAGTAACACAAATATCACCTAATAAATTTATCTTATAATGTTTATTACATGAAATAAAACATATAGACACTTTAAAACATATATTTATTGAGTAAATTAGTTTATTAATATGAATAAATATAAGTAACATAAATATCACCCAATAAATTATCTTATAATGTCTATGACATGAAATAAAACATATATACACTTTAAAATAGATACTTATCGAATAAATTCATAAAACTGATTTATTAAAAATACCTAATCATATCTAATTATTTTTTTAGTAAAATTTATTTCCCCCATGTATCTAATTCTCAAGGGCTTTACGTGACTCTTGTACTTCCAATACTCAAATGGTTTTTCCAAGGGATCAATTATGTTATCCTGAGCTTAATTATTTCTTTAAGAATTTTTAAAACCTCCATTTGGAATCACGGTGTCTTCATAATACCAATGTTCTTTTATTTTGATTGAAAACAGTTTTAGAGTCTAATTTTATCAACATTTGTTATTGAGTAACAAAGCAAATCACTCGAGTTCAGTTGAACTAAATGGATAAAAAAGTGAATCAAAAATAACTTCTTATAAGGGAATTTCAACTACGTTTTGAATCATGCAGTGTGTTTGGTAAATCTAAACCGTGTTTCGAATGATATAAAATGCATGTTTAACTTATCCTCAACAAGTTTTTTGATCTTAAAAAAATAATTTTTGACCAATTCGTGAAATATAAATTATACACTTGAGGACATTATAGAATGTTTCATAAACAAATTCAACCTATTTTAAATACAATGTAAGTTCCCATCTTCAATACCAATTTTTTTAGGCTATATTTACATCGATCCGGGGTAAATGGGATATAATACAGAGAAAAAAATGCAACACACAAATGTAAGGAATTACTCGATGAGGCTTGAACTCGAGACCTCACTGAGACTGTAACACCCCAAGATTTCATAGTACATTATTTTTTCAAAGTAATTCAATAACTTGCACTGCACGCAACATCGAGTTTGAGTACACCACGACTTACCAAAATAGTTGTTCAAAAGAGGTTATGAATAGTATTATATACATTTTAAATTTTATATATTTCATATAAATTTTAACATCCAAATTATGTGTTTCTTATACATAATATAAGAACAAATTCATTTTTTTTAGATAAAGGAATCATTTTTTAGAAAATGCAATTTTACCGCCTTTTAATGGAGAACCCTTTTTAAATACAATATTTGACACTTTTATATATTAAATTTTACAAAATAAATTTATTATTTAGAATCGGGATATAAAAATTTAGTTTCCATAAAATTTTGGCTTTTTTTCTGATAACTTTCATATTTGGGTGAATAGTGAAAAATACTAAATTTTAATTGAAAACAACTTTTTTAATAAAAATAATTTATAGTGTTCAATTATAAATTTGAATGGTTTGGAAGTATAATTAGATTATATTTTTATCATTTAATACAATTTAGGTCATTATAAGTAATTTCAAAATTAAATTTAACATAAACACATGTCAATCTTTTGATAGTTTTTACTTTTTAAAAACACACTATTTGGTTTTGACAACAGGAATTAATTTTAAATTAATAAATGTAAATTATATGTTTTTAATTTGGTAAAATAGACTTAATTTTTGAATTTATAATATCAAAATTAGCTTAGGGTGAATTTTTGGTATTTTTTTGAAAACTTTCAATTTTAGATGAACAGTGAAAAACATTACATTATTGTTTAAAATTGACTTTTTTATTTAAGTAATTAGTTATTTTATTTTAATTTATTTTCGGTAAAAATAGATACATAATACCTATATATTTTCAATTTAATTCATTGGAGTTATTTTATAATAAGTTTAGATATATAAAATTTTATTGAACTTTTTACCATCTTTTACCCACCTTCAAGGAGCATTTGAAAATTTGCATAAAACATAATTTTAACACTTATGTGAGTTGAATTTCAAAAATATTAGATACATGGTTAACATCATTAAGTAAAATGTGGTTCAATAAGATGAAAATAATTTTTGGTGAATAATAACTTTTGACTTTTATTTACCACGGTTAAAAGTAAATAGGGTAATTAAGGGTAAAAATGATAATATAATTACCCTAACATATGTCCTAATTCTATTGGATAAGTTTAATTCGACCTAAAACAACATTAGGAATAAAATATGATCCTTTATGTCCACTTGGATTAGCTTAGGACATTTATTATTATTTTATTTAATGAAGAGTTAAAAGTGTTAAATTCAAAGTTTAATAACTAAACCATTTTTAATATAGGGTTACACACAATATAAACTTGACTATAAATGTTCATTAGAAATATAAAAATATTTCCTAAATAATGGTATTTTATTTATAATTTTTAGACAATAAATAATTTAATTTATTTATGACACAATGATGATGCAATAATTACCTTATTAATGAAATATTAAAATAATTGATATCATAAATATCCAAATAAATGTAAATTGAGACTTATAATGAATTAAACTAATTTTATAGGTTAATATGATATGTTACAGTTTATTAGATAATTTTTTTTATAAGTGATAAGGTTTTTATGACTTTCACAAAAACAAAATACCAAATAGTGCCAAAATTGACATAAATTAATTTTTAAAAAAAATATTATATTATTGGTTGATATAATATTCCTAAAAATCTAAGGTTCAGCCGAAGGGATTAAATAATATTATATATGTCATTAATGAACCACTCGAGGTTCTCTTGGAATTTTAGAGTAAGTTTATTATCCATATAGTGTAAGAACACAAGAAGACACAGTAAAAGTTAAACTATTTAATTAAGACTTAAATCTAAAAGATAAGGTTAAAATGGTAACCTAAACTTGTCTAAATATAATTAGTTGAGATTATTTTGACCCATAACCACCTAATTATATAAATAAATTCATTTGGATCCATTATAAACCGAATATTATTGTATAATAAATTAATATTTTAATCTTTTCCTAAAGTGACCCCCACCCCTCTTATAAAAGGAAACTTCCCCTTCTCTCAAAATCACACCTACAAAGCCATTTTTATTGGCCAAAACCTACCCAAATATACTCCAAACTTCCATAAAATAAACCTAGAGTCCTTAATTTGATCACAAAGACAACCTAAGGAGACCTTTTGATCAACTCAAAAGGAAACACCTAAAGAAGAGGTAATAATTTCACCACCCTCTTTCAAGTTCTTTTTTTCTTCCACTTCCTCTTTCTTTGTTTTTTACATACTAAAATAATAAATCTATTACCTCCTACATAATTTGATGTTATTATAAATATGGTACAACCATATTCGTTATTCTATTCATCCTATAAATGAAAAAGTCACCATACATGCGTACGTACAACTTACCGTCTCCACGTCGTGGTGTAGTTTGTTACTCAAACACTTCTTTATTTTGATGGGTATAATAATGAGTATAACTGATTTAAATAATAAATATAAAATTTTAATGATTCTATATATATGATATAACATCCAATTACATATTATTTTACCATCAATATAATGATATTGTCGCTCGTGCGTACGTACGGATTACCGTCTCCACGAACGCGATAAGATTCATTCCCCCTCGTAATCATTCAAGAATAATTTTTATTTTATGATTAAAAATAATGTTTAAGAACTTAATATAATTCTGGATATGAATCAAATACATCCTATCCATAACAAATGTGGTTTACGTAACCAAGCATATAAAGGAAAACATGTCAGTTGACACCCGAAAAGATGATACTACTAAAATATTATTAACAAAGCAATATTAGAAGATCATATAGGATATCATATTTATGTATATTATTATTTTATCATTTAATAACAATGATTTAACTATTATACAGGAGGTTAACATACCCTCGACCTAGGAAAAGTACAAGGTAAGGGTTAATTCCTCAATCTCATTATTATCTGAGATTGTTTATGAGTAAGTATTTTCTGAGACATATTTATCATAAATGTCCATATTTCATAAAAATGATTTCAAAATGAATCTTTTAAGGTTTTATGGAAGGTTATATTTAACTATATCATCATTTTAAATGTTTTAAATATTTTTTTTCAAAATCTTTTTAATTAATGTCCATGTTTTCAAAATGATTTTAAGGATTTATTTATATGGACATCATTGTTTTAAAATGTTAATTCCTTTCAAAGTTTCAAAGTGGTATGGGACAATTTGATTAAAAAATGTATTTAAATGTATTCCTTTCTAAATTATGTGACTTTTAAATGATTTAAAAAAAAAGAGATATTTCTCTCAAATAGTTTTGATTTCATTTATGTCAACATCCTTTGATGGATTTTACACTTGTTTGAAGTTGATTCATTATGATACAAATATTCCATATTGTATTGAAGGTTTTGTGATATGTTTGATTCTGGATGTGTTATTTTTATACCATTAATGGTTTATGGTTAACGTATTACCATTTCGTATGCTAGTTTTAATATGAATGTTTATGTTATGTTTCAACCTTTCATATGAGGAATGCATTGAACTTAGTAAGTGACGGGTGGTGCCCAATATAGCTCCTCGATGCATCAGTAGGTCTCATGAGACAAACTAGTGTCTTGGAACAAGGCCTTGACAAAATATTATTTGTAGTCTTGGCATAAGGCCTTGATTATGTGGTTATGAAGTCTGGCATTATGCATTTCATAATTATGAAATTGGCTATTGATATTCGACTAGTAGAATATCCATGTGAATAAGTAAATAGAGTTATTTGATTTATCTTTTCCATATTATGATGAAGTTTATGTTTAAAAGTCTTGTGTTTTAGTCTTATACATTTCCTTAAATGTTTATGCTTATTTATGAAAGTTTCCACTATATTATTATCCTTACTGAGCATATGAACTCACCCCTTTCTTATGTTTTATTTTCTCAGGATTTTAAGAAGTGTATTATGATTGATAAGTAGGGTTAAGTTAGGGGATTAATGGTGTTCTCAAAGGATCATTTATGTTGTGTTCTATTTTCTAATGTGTAATGTAACGTTCATGTATATAATATATTTTCCAAGACTACTAAATTGATCGGTCTTTTGGGACTTGATTCCTTGTAATCATGCTAATGTATTAAAATAATGCATTGACTCTAGGCTTTAGGGGTTAGAGAGTTACAATTGGTATCAGAGGAAGTTTAGCAACAACCTTGAAAATAGATTTAGATAAACTCTGATTAGAGAACATTACCCTAAGATAGACTTTGAGGATTAGTATATAAGAACTACCTAGAATTTTGGTAGTGTAGAGATTTTTTGTATTTTCCAAGTAATACATCTCTGTTTGGATATGAGCAGGTAGAGGCTGCTCTAGCGTATATATACCTATGAGTGAAAAATCCAACAAGGAGTTTCGGGCTTGAACCGGGATATCTTGGTAAACGACAACAGGCCTTACTACACTCTTGGTTATGAAACTCCCAGGGGATATAATTTGGATAATTCACATTTTCATTACAAACCATTATGAAGGATTTATGAGTAAATAATTTCTCAAAGAAAACATTTTATGATTATAGATTATATGAACAACATTTTCAATTTACATTAGGTATTTTACAAGTTTAGAATTATGCATTGCAATTCATAAACTAACATAGTGTATGACATTGTTTAGAAATGGCACCTAGTAGAAGGAATGATAATTCTAGTAATATGAATGATTAAAATATTAAGAAGGATCATATCTTTCATGGTATTAAACTAACATTTAAAAGGGAAATAGTATCCCACATATTCTCATCATATGAAGAAATAATATCATGTATTAATAAGATAAGTAAAGAATTATCTGAGTCCTATGGCTTTGAAGGGAAGCAAGAGAAGAAAAGGATGGAAGAGAGAAATATGGATAAAGGGAAGATGGGAAAGAAGGATTTTCCCATATGTGATAAGTGTGGAAAGAATCACCTTGGTAAATGATTTAAGGGAGTGGGAGTTTGTTTTAAGTTTGGAGAAAAAGGAAACCAAATTCATGATTGCAGGGGTAAGAAAAAGGTTTCAAATGTACAATGCTTCATCTGCAAGGAGTTGGGACACTATGTGAATCAATGTCCAAATCATTAGAGTATACCCCAAATAATGATATTGGATAATAATCAAGTTATGATACTACTGAAGATGAAGATGAATGATTATATTTCTTATGTTGTTATTAAAGTATTGTGTAGTTTTAGTATTGTATTAATGATGTACATGTTATATGAATTATAGAGTATATAAGGATTGTACTGCAATACTATTTCACTAAGGACTTGAGATTGTGTGGAACCAAGAAAAGTGACTCAATAACAGGTTAATGTTTTTAGAAAATATATGGTTTAGAGAAAGATAAACTATAATATGGTTCTGATACTGAGGTAGAGATTTTGGAATAATATATGATTGATTTGGATAAATTATATTGGATATTCTTGACTACTTTGAAACTGATTAATGATTTTTATATTCCATAATTGTTGGAGTTTACAATTTTTTTGGATAGAAGGAGTATATCCAGTATTCTATAAGGAATAAGGGAGGATGAATGTAATCAATAAGGTTTTATGGTAATTTTGGGTGTGACAATGTTTTAAAAGAATGTACGATGAAGGTATTCACATGTTATTACATGGTAAAAAGGATCTTCATTATGTTTACATTCCTTATAAATTTTGGACTGTGAGTTTGGACAGAAGTATTTTGGATAAGTCTAAAGGTTGGAATTGATTAAGTTTGACATTGGATACTATTATTAAGGTCAAATCATTTATTGAGATTATTTTTGGATTGTTATAAAAAAGATAACCCAGAGGTTGGGTGACAACCCGTTGTGTCCGACAAGGTCGTGAGACTTAAACCCACAATCAAAGGGCGACAGGGGTGGATCACCTACCATTGACAGACGTGATTCCCTGGTTTGTATAATGTAGTTTTTTTAATAGTATGAAAAATGAATTATAAATTCATCATTTTTGGAACCCTATACTATTAGGATAAATAGAATATTTTGGAATTCTGTTATCTTTTAGAGTGAAAGATAAGTTTGAGGTAAGAATTAGTTGAAGAATGAAACTCTACTTATCAAGTATATTTTTTTTCTCTTATTCTATGAATAAATTAATTCTTAAACTTTAGGTGAGGGATCTTAAAACCAAAAATGTGTTATCCAAATACCTTATGTTTTGTTGAACCAATGATATTTTAAATCATCATATATTGATGGATTTGAGGCCCTCAATTTTACACTTTTTTGTGATTGATGACCTCAATCACTCCCTATAAATATTTACATTTTTCCTCCAATTATGTGTCTCAAATTTCCACCAATATTATTCTAATCGAGATCATAATTTTGTGGTGACTTTTTCATTTTCCTTTCCCTCTTATTAAGACTAAATTTTATTAACCCAATTTTTGATGTGGGTTTTCCACAAAGGTATTTTTCTATTTTTAACCTTTTATTTTCAAAAAACAATTTAAAATTGCAAGGATACAATTTATTGAAGGAGGGGAGAATTTAACACCCCAAGATTTCATAGTATGTTATTTCTTCAAAATAATTCAATAACTTGCACTACACGCAACATCAAGTTCGAGCGCACCACGACTTACCAAACTAGCTGCTCAAAAGAAGTTATGAATAGTATTATCTACATTTTGAATTTTATATATTCCATATAAATTTTAACATCCATATTATGTGTTTCTTAGACATAATATAAGAACAAATTCATTTTTTTTAAGATAAAGGAAGTATTTTCAGAAAATGCAATTTTACCGCCTTTTAATGGAGAACCCTTTTGAAATCCAATATTTGAAAATTTTATATATTCAATTTGACAAAATAAACTTCTCCTTTAGAATTGGGACATAAAAATTAATTTTGATAAAATTTTGGGGTTAATCTGATAACTTTCATATTTGGGTGAATAGTGAAAAATACTAAATTTTAATTGAAAACAACTTTTTTATTCAAAATAATTTATAGTGTTCAATTATACATTTCAATGGTTTGGAAGTATAATTAGATTATATTTTTATCATTTAATACAATGTAGGTCATTATAAGTAATTTTACATTTAAATTTGACATAAACACATGTCAATCTTTTGACAATTTTTACTTTTTAAAAACCCACTTTTGGATTTTGACAACGAGAATTAATTTTAAATTAATAAATGTAACTTATATGTTTTGAATTTGGTAAAATAGAATTCATTTTTGAATTCAGAATATCAAAATTAGCTTAAGGTAAATTTTTGGTATTTTTCTGAAAACTTTCAATTTTTGATAAATAGTGAAAAACATTGCGTTATTGTTTAAAATTGACTTTTTATTTAAGTAATTAGTTATTTTATTTTATTTTAGTTAAAAATAGATAAATAATACCTATATATGTTCAATTCAATTCATTGGAGTCATTTTATAATAAGTTTAGATATATAAAGTTTTATTGAACTTTTTACCGTCTTATACCCACCATCTAGGAGCATTTGAAAATTTGCATAAAATATAATTTTAACACTTCTGTGAGTTGAATTTAAAAAATATGAGAGACACAGTTAACATCAGTAAGTAAAATGTGGTTCAATAATATGGAAATAATTTTTGGTGCATAGTAACATTTGATTTTTATTTACCATAGTCAAAAGTAAATAGGGTAATTAAGGGTAAAAATGATATTATAATTACCCTAAAACATGTCCTAATTCTATTGGATAAGTTTAATTCGACCCAAAAAAACCTTAGTAAAAAAATATGATCCTTTATGTCCACTTGGATTGGATTAGGATATTTATTATTATTTTATTTAAAGAAGAGTTAAAAGTGTTAAATTCAAAGTTTAATAACTAAACCATTTTTAATATAGGGTTACAGACAATATAAATTTGACTATAAATATTCATTATAAAGATAAAAATATTTCCAACATGATGGTATTTTATTTATAATTTTTATAAATTAAATAGTTTAATTTATTTGTAGCACAATGATGATGCAATAATTACCTTATTAATGAAATATTAAAATAATTGATATTATAAATACCCAAATAAATGTAAATTGAGACTTTTGATGAATTCCACTAATTTTATATGTTAATATGACATTTTAGGGTTGATTAGATATTTTTTTTTCTAAGTGATGAGGTTGTTATGACTTTCACAAAAACAAAATACCAAATAGTGCCAAAATTGACATAAATTAATTTTTAAAACAAATATTATATTATTGGTTGATATAATATTCCTAAAAATCTAAGGTTTGACCAAAGGGCTTAAATAATATTATATATTTCATTAATGAACCACTTTAGTTTCTCTTAGAAGTTAATAGTAAGTTTATTAACCATATAGTGTAAGAATACAAGAAGATATGGTAAAAGTTAAACTATTTAACTAAGAGTTAAATCTAAAAGATAAGGTTAAAATGGTAACCTAAACTTGTATAAAACCTATTGGTTGAGATTATTTCGACCCATAACCACCTAATTATATAAATAAATTCATTTTTATCCATTATAAACCTAATATGATTGTATAATAAATTAATATTTTAATCTTTTCCTAAAGTGACCCTCACACCTCTTATAAAAGGGAACTTCCTCTTCTCTCAAAATCACACCTACAAAGCCATTTGGCTTGGAAAACCCCTACCCAAATATCCTTCCTACTTCCCTCACATAAAACTAGAGTATTTACTTTGATTAGAAATCCAACCTAAGGAGCCCTTTTGATCAACTCAAAAGGAAACACCTGAAGAATAGGTAATAATTCCACCACCCTCTTTCAAGTTCTTTTCTTCTTCCACGTCCTCTTTATTTGTTGTTTCCATAAAAAAATAACTCCAGTACCTACTATATAATTTTATGTTATTATAAATATGGTACAACAATATTTGTTATTCTATACATCCTATAAATGACAAAGTCAATATACGTGTGTATGTACGGCTTACCGTCTCCACGTCGTGGTGTAGTTTGTTACTCAAACACTTATTTATTTGGATGGGTATAATAATGAGTATAAATAATGTAAATAATAAATATAACATGTTAATGATTATTTATATATGATATACCATCCAATTACATAGGTTTTCATCATCAATATAGTGATATTGTTGCTCGTGCATACGTACAGATTACCGTCTCCACGAACGCGATGAGATTCATTCCCCCTCGTAATCATTCAAGAATAATTTTTTTATGATTAAAAATAATGTTTAAGAACTTAATATAATTCTGGATATGAATCAAATACACCCTATCCATAAAAAATATGGCTTACATAACCAAGCATATAAAGTAAAACGGATCAGTTGACACCTGAAACGATGATACTACTAAAATATTATTAACAAAGCAATATTGGAAGATCATATATGATATCATATTTATGTATATGATTATTTTATAATTTAATAACAACGATTTAACTATTATACAAGAGGTTAACATACCCTCGACCAAGGAAAATTACAAGGTAATGGTTAATTCCTCAATCTCATTATTATACGAGATCATTTATGAGTAAGTATTTACTGGGACATATTTATCATCAATGTCCATATTTCATAAAAATGTTTTCAAAATGAATCTTTTAAGGTTTTATGGAAGGGTCTATTTAACTATATCATCATTTTAAATGTTTTCAATATTTATTTTTCTAAATATTTTTAATTAATGTCCTTGTTTTCAAAATGATTTTAAGTATTTATTTATATGAACATCATTGTTTTAAAATATTAATTCCTTTCAAAGTTTCAAAGTGGTATGGGACACTTTGATTCCAAAATTTCTTTAAATGTCTTCCTTTATAAGTTATGTGACTTTTAAATGATTAAAAAAAGAGATATTTCTCTCAAATAGTTTTGATTTCATCTATGTCAATATCCTTTGATGGATTTTACACTTGTTTGAAGTTAATTCATTATGATACAAATCTTCCATATTGTATTGAAAGTTTTGTGATATGTTTTACTGTGGATGTGTTATTTTTATACCATTCATAGTTTATGGTTAAAGTATAAACATTTCATATGCTAGTTTTAATATGAATTTTTATGTTATGTTTCAACCTTTCATACGAGGAATGCATTGGACTTAGTAAGTGACGGGTGGAGCCCGCTATAGCTCCTCGATGCATCGGTAGGTCTCATGAGACAAACTAGTGTCTTGGCACAAGGCCTTGACAAAATCTTATTTGTAGTCTTAGCACAAGGTCTTGACTATGTGGTTATGAAGTCTGACATTATGCATTCCATCATTATGAAATTGGTTATTGATATTACATGTGATTATCTGACTAGTAAAATATCCATGTGAATAAGTAAATGACATTATTTGATTTATCTTTTCCATATTATGATGAAGTTTAAGTTTATAAGACTTGTGTTTTAGTCTTATACATTACCTTAAATATTTATACTTATTTATGAAATTTTCCGCTATATTGTTATCATTACAGAGCATCTGAGCTCACCCCTTTCTTATGTTTTATTTTCCCAAGATTCCAAGATGTGTATTATGATTGATAAGAAGGGTTAAGCTAGGGGATTAATGGCATTCTCAAAGGATCATTTATGTTGTGTTTTATTTTCTAATGTGTAATGTAACGTTCATGTATATAATCTATTTTCCAAAACTACTAAACCGATCGGTCTTTCAGGACTTGATTTCTTGTAATCATGCCAATGTATTAAAATAATACACCGACTCTGGGCTTCAGGGTTCGAGGCGTTACAGAGACCCACAGGGACAACTACCATTGAGTTACACACTCAAATTTTTTCAGTTATACAAAATAGGTCCAATTGGATTTTTTTTTGAAAATTTGAGATAAAGGGATTAAGAACAATAATTTTACATTGATTTTAAATTTTTTTATTTTTCATAGCCCTTTTTTTAAATGAAGATATGTTTATTTTGATAACGGCATGTGAAAAAGTATAAAACATACACTATCACAGATCCAAGTAAGGGATGCACCAGCTTTTATCGGTGCTAAGCAGAAAGCACTGATAAAATGGGGTCCTTTATCAGCGCTATTTTTAGCGCTGATAAATTTTTTTAATAAAAAATAATGTTAATTTATATAAAATTATTATATTTATATTAAAAAATAATGTTTATTTGTATACATTGAATAAAAAATGCATGTTTATAATTAATATATATATATTAATAATTCAAGTATATATATAATAAATTTAATTAAATAATAAATATATTTATTATATATTATATTTATTAAATTTATATATATATTTATTTATAATTATATATTTATAATTATATTGAAATAATTTTTAAATATATATATTTATAATTATATATAAATACTTTTTAAATATGTATATTTATAATTATAATTATAAATAAATATATGTTTCCAATAAATTTTTTCAATTGATCCATGAATATAATTGACATTCATATGATATGTATTCACCATGAATGTTCATTTATACATTACACCCTCATTACTGTTCATATTATCCATATATATGATGACTCGTTTTTTAGGAGATTTATATTTTACTCAGTGTATATGATTCATTCATATTCCCATGAAGCTATTATGTTCTCATAAATACTTAAAATCACGATAAATATATTTAAATAATAAATATATTTATTATATTTATAATTATAAATATTTAGTTATATATAATTACTTTTTAAAATATAATTATATATAACTAAATATATATGTTTAAATAATTATAAAATTATAATACTTTTTTTAAATGATAAATATATTTATTATATTTATAATTATATATAAATACCTTATAAATATATATATTTATAATTATAATTATAAATAAATAAATATTTATTTATTTATAATTATAATTATAAATATATATATTTAAATAAATATGTCTTTAATGAATATATATATATATATTCATTAAATACATATTTATTGTAATTTTTTAAATGATAAATATATTTATTATGTTTATAATTATATATACACTTTTTATAAAATTATAATAAAAACATTTATTATAATTTTATAATTATATACAAATATTTATAAATATATTTATAATTATAATTATAATTATAAATATATATATTTAAATAATTATAAAATTATAATAAATATATTTATAATAATTATAATTTTATAAATATATATAATTATAGAAATATATTTATAAATATATATAAATATTTATACATATATAAAAATATTTATAATTATAATTATAAATAATATATATATATATAATTATAAAATTATAACAAATATATTTATTATATTTATAATTATAATTATAAATATTTATTTATTTATTTTTAATCATAAATACAAATATATATATATATATATTTATTTATTTATTTAAATAATTATGAAATTAAAATAAATATATTAATTATATATAGTCATAAATATAAATAATTATTTATTTATTTAAATACTTATAAAATTAAAATAAATATATTGACTATATAAATTTTTTATAATTTCATAATTATTTAAATAAATATATGTTTATATTTAAATAATTGTGAAACTATAATAAATATATTTATAATTGTTAAATTTATTATATTTATAATTATAATTATAAATATATATATATATATATCTATTTATAGTAATAAATATAAATATATATATATATATATTTAAATACTTATGAAAGTAAAATTAATATATTAATTATATTTTTTTTGTAATTTCATAAGTATTTATATATATATATATATATATTAATATTTATGACTATATATATATATATTTATAATTATAATTATGAAATTAAATAAATATATTAATTATAAATATATTTATTATAATTTCATAATTATTTAAATATAAATATATATTTATTATATAATTATGAAATTATAAATATATATATATTATTAATATATTTATTTAATTTCATAATTATTTAAATATAGATATTTATTTATATTTATGACTATATATAATTAATAAATTTATTTTAATTTTATAAGTATTTAAATATATATATAAATTTATTTATATTTATGACCATAATTAAAATATATATGTAATAAATATATATTTATAATAAATATGTGATATATATATATATATATATATATTTATAGTTATTAAATAATTATAAAATTATAATAGATATATACAAATATAATTCTAAATAAATATATATATATTTAAATAATTATAAATTATAAAAAAGATATTAATTATATATAATTATAA
Organism: Viscum album; assembly: GCA_963277665.1. Classification (NCBI taxonomy): domain Eukaryota; kingdom Viridiplantae; phylum Streptophyta; class Magnoliopsida; order Santalales; family Viscaceae; genus Viscum; species Viscum album. The sequence continues at coordinate 880,784,724 of OY728143.1, read as the reverse complement.
ATATAATAAATATATTTATTATAAATTTATAATTATATATAAATATATATTTATTAAATATGTAAATATAAATAAATTTGTATTTATTTTTAGTTAATATTATAAATAAATAAATATTTATTTATTATACATATAATTTTATAAATATATATATAAATATAAATAATTTATTATCATTATTGTTTTATCAACACTTTTTTCGCGCTGATAAAGGCATGTTTTATCAGCGCTTTTCGTTTTAGAACTAATAAAATATACATTTATCAGCACTTTTTAACTAGCACTGATAAAAGGTTTACCCGCTTTTATAAATAAACCCTAACAGTCTCCTCCTCCTCTCGCATGCCTCAAACTCTCATGGAAGTCAAACCCTACCTCCTCCTCCTCCTCCTCCTCCTTCATTGTTGACTCCTCCTCCACTGCTTCCAACTCCTCCACCTTCTCCTCCTCCACTACTGACCCCTCATCCCCCAACTCTCATACACAGGTTTCATGTTCCACATCATCTTCAAGACCAGTGTTCATGATTTTTAATTATATATAATGCATTTTCAGTATCATATAGGATTTCACATTAGTGTTGTGGTAGCTTATACCCCTAATAATTGTTTCTATGATTAGTGGATGTTTTTGAGGTCTGAGAATCTAGACTCGAATGTTTTGTATTAATAAAGATATTAACTATTATTCATTAGTTTCACTGTCCAATTTATATATATGAACATGAGATAACCATTTTGGAATCATTATATTGTGGATTATTTTGATTCTAGAATTCAATAATTGTTCCCCATAGGAATTATTTTAATGGTGGGGATCATTCCTTCTATCTTTTATAAATTAATTAAGGTATTATAAAGGTTCATCAAGGGTAGTGAAGTTTGTTTTAGAATTCATGTTCCATATTTTTTTGAGACTCTGGTAAAAGTTGAAATTTTTTGTCTTAAGTGTGGATATTTTATCTACCCAATGAATGATTTCATTCTAAATGTTGTATTTATAGTCACTCAAAATTTTTAGGTGTTATTTAGAGGTCTATAGCCTATAGTGTATGGTTATCTGAATTATCATGATTGTCTTATTGAAATTATGGTGTATCGGATAACCAATAATCTTTGGGTAAGTTGTATAATTGTTTGATGATTTTGACTTTGTTTTATGATATGATCATAGGTTTATTTCATATGAAGAAATCATATCACAATTGGGAGAATTTTAACAATTTCTGTGAGTATTTGGTTTTTACTTTTCTCAATAAAGGTGTGTTCTAAAAGGATCTCTTTGATGGTACCCTTCATTATGGGAAATTATAAGTATTATGTTTATGGTTATTGGTTTTCTTCCTAATATGTGGATTGATGATCAATTTTTATAAATATAATTATTGTTGAATCAGGGTATAATCTACCTAACATGAGATTACACCATTTTCTCTATCCCAACTAGAATAGGAATTAGTATAGAGATTACTATGAGGAGATGAAAATATTTATCCCTAGTAGTAAGAGATAATTTATCCCTAGTAGTATAAATATTACATGGCTTAATCATTGGTAAGATGTAGCGGCTTATATTTTTCAAAAGTATGAGATAATGTATTTTTTATTTTTGTAGTTATTGTTCCATTATGTTGGTAAAATTGTAAATTTACTCTCATGGATGACCTTATAATATGTAGAGGCTTATATTTTTCAATTCTTTTTATGAGAAGAGTCCATATCTTCAATATTAATACCACCCCTGGTATAGAGACCCATACTTACATATATATAACATCTTAATAGATATCCTATATGTATTTCCCAATGACTTATCTAGGTTACCACCCAATGGATATACTGAGTTTATGATTGTGTTATTACCAGGTGTGGAGTATATATCTATTCCATCATATAAGATGGATCTTGTAGAGCTATGAGATAAGAAGGCTCAATTGAATGACTTCGATGTGAAGGGGTTCATATTAATGATTATGTCCCATTGGGGTTCCTTAGTTTTTTCCATAAAAATTTAAATAAATAATTTAGAATATGTGTGGACTATTAGAGGTGATGTTAAGTGATATAAATGAACTTATATCCACTTATATGTATTGATGGACTATTTGATGAACTTAGAGGTGTTAAAGTGTTCTCTAAGATCAATTTGATATCAGAAGGTCAACCGAGATTCTTCATGATTAGAAGCGCTAAGAAGGCCTTAACCAAGAATGTGTTATGGTTCCTTTACTTAGATGTTCATGAGAGATCCTTCTAAGATATTAATGTGAAATTGATTAAAACACCAATATTAACCATAAATGAGCTGGGTAATGAGTATGAATTATATTATGATGTATCGGCAGTCAGGATTTGAATTGCTCCAGTCTATGATGGTCATGTGGTTGCTTATGGGTTTAGACAATTAAGTACACATAAGAGAAACGTCCCAAATCCTTTCTTAGATTTATAAATAGTGGTGACTTCCAAGAGGTGTTATTGGCATTATCTTTAGGGTAATATATTTTTGTAATACACTAAAAACGTGTTTGAAATATATTTAATCACAAAGTGAAATGAACCATTGATGGAGGAAAAGGCTTGAGTACCTATAGTCCTTTAACTTTGACTTAATATATACCCTAAAGAAGGGGGGAATTTTTTATGATGTATCATATTGTAAAAATCAAGCTTAGGTAGTATATTATTCAAGAATCAAGTGGAAGATGGTTTCCCACTTTGAAGAGATGTGACTTTATGTTCAAAAGTATCATATCCAAGTGACACTTATGTCTTTATCTATCATTTATTCACTCCTCAATATTATTATGGGGGTAAACTATAGGATTCATACTATTTATTCATGATATACATGATAAAACTTTTATATATTTATATTTTATAAAATTTTGGTTATTTTTAATTCATATATCCTTTATAAAGTGCCTCTCTTGGGATTTATGTCTTTATGAAAATTCCTAAGTGGCTCTTTTAAAATGATTCAAGTGTTTTGAAATGTTTCTTAAAAAAATATATGTGTTCAACATAACCTTTTTGGTTTTAAATAGCTTTAAAATGATTTAAAAAAAGGAATTGAGGTTTTTATAAAGAGTGTTTGGAACTAATTGGTTTATTTTTAAAATGGCGTGTTATTTTAAAGAGGAATTTGTGTAAATGGTTGGTTTTTTTAATGAGATTTAAACTATGATTTTATAAATAGTTTTCAAAGGAGACATAAAGTATATAACTTTTTTTAGCCTTGGTTAATTTTTATATCAACATTTTTTGTATTTATTTTGTTAAATATTAATATCACATAATCAAATAGGACAGATATGAATAAAGAATGGATGAATGCTAATCATATGACAAAAGAGTATGAATATGGAGTGAAAGAGTTCATCAAGTCTACAAAAGATCATGCATATGACCCTTATCAAATCCTTTGTCTATGTTTACGCTGTTGTTGTTCAAGAAAAATTAGTCTAAAGGAGTTGGAAGAACACTTGATCTGTCATGGAATAGATCGAAGTTATAAATGTTGGAATAAACATGGGGAAAAGAGAATGTTGCTAGTGGCTGGGATATCAATGCATTTTATAGATCATCTGATATGATTACAAGTACAGAAAATGAAGAATACTATATCGAGGATGTCATTAAATATGTGAATGGTGATGAAGATCGTATTGAGTAAATTACAAGGACAGTTGAAGATGAAAATATTGATTGCCCAAAATTGTTTGAGAAAATAAAGAGTTCTGAAAAGACACCGTTTTATAGTGGTTTCACTCAATATACAACATTGTTAGCCGTACTAAAGTTGTATAATTTAAAAGTAGGCAATGGATGGAGTGATACTAGTTTTATGGAATTTCCTTCTCTCTTGAATGACATGATCCCATAAGATAATTAGCTTATGAGCCAAACATATGATGCCAAAAAAATGATGTACTCGATGGGTATGATATCTGAAAGAATACATGATTTCCCGAACAACTATATACTATTTTTCAAGGACTGAAAATCACTTAGAGAATGCCCAAAGTGTGTTGTTTCTCAATAAAAGAAATATTAATTTGGTCCTATAAATTTTTTATGGTACTTTCCAATTATTCCAAGGTTTAGGTACCTAAATTGAAGTGAGGAGACTGCAAGGAAACTGATGTGGAACACTGACATAAGACATAAAGATAGGAAACTATATCACCCAATAGACTCTCCTTAGTGGAAGAGAATTGATTATGAGTATCATGAATTTATAAATGATCTGAGAAACCTTCGTCTTGAGCTATCTACAGATGGAGTGAATCCTTTTGGTTTTCAAAGCATCACTCACAGTACATGACTGGTTATGTTGGTAAATTATAAATTTCCACCATAGTTATGCATGAAATGAAAATAAATCATGTTATTTATGCTTATATCAGTACCAAAACAACCGGGTAATGATATTGATGTTTATTTGGATCCATTGATCAATGATTTGAAATTATTGTGGGATTCAAGTGTTACGGTGTATGATTCTTACAGAAATGAAGATTTCATTTTGAGAGCCATGTTATACGGTATGATAAATTAATTTCCTACTTATGGAAATTTTTCGAGATATATCATTAAAGGAAATAAAGGGTGTCCCGTTTTTGAACAAGGTACACATTCAATTAAGTTGAAACATTCATTGAAAACCATGTTTATAGGACATCACATATTTCTACCCTGATGGCATAAGTACCAATCTTAGAAGACATCATTTGATGGAAGTTCAAAAGAATGTACAACACTGTCCCCACTAATAGGTGATCAACTATTTTAGAAAGTAAAATATGTGAACACTGCTTTTGGTAAACCGTTTTCAAAAAACCTTAAAAAATTCAGTTGAAAAAAGAGATTAGTTTTTTTGAATTACTATACTAGAATTTTTTATATGTTAGAAATTTTCTTGATGTTATGCATGTTGAAAAAAATGTATGTGATAGTGTCATCGACATGTTGCTGAATTCACCCAGAAAAACAAAGGATGGAATTAAGGAAAGGTTGGACATGGTTGGCATGAGAATATGAGAAGATTTTTCACTAGTGAAGGGTGAAAATGAACTTTTCTTCCTCCAGCTACTTACACTCTTTCCAGATAGAAGATATATCAGTTTTTAAACTTCTTGAATGATATAAAGGTTCCAAAGGGGTATTCATCAAATATCAAGAACATCATTTCAATGACCGATTTAAATTTAAAGGCTTTGAAATTGCATGAATGTAATGTTTTGGTGCAAGATCTAATGTTTATAGATTTACATTTCATTTTTTTCAAGAATGTCCATCATACATTAACCAAGCTCTGTTTCTTCTTCAAAGCTATATGCAGAAAAGTTATAGACCCAGTGAAATTACTGACTATGGAAAGAGAAATTTCCATCATATTATGTGAATTGGAAATATTCTTCCCACCAAAATTATTTGATACTATGGTTCGTTTGATAGTTCACTTGGAGAGAGATATTCAGCTATGTGGTCATGTACACTATAGATAGATTTACCCCATTGAACGGTATATAAATATTTTAAAAGGGTATGTCAAAAATCAAATTCGTCCAGAGGGTCATTTTATGAAGTGATATATTATTGAGGAATTCATTGAATTTTGTACTAAATACCTATCCGATTTGGAAAGCATTGATCAACCAAAATCTCTTCAGACTAGTTGGCTTGCGGTTTAAGTAATTTATATAAGAAATGTTGTCACAATCAATATTACAGATCAGGAGCAGGCCCACCTTTACGTTTTGCATAATATTTTGGAGGTTTCCCCATATGTTAAAACCTACAATGAAATTATTAGGAATTTGAATCCATCAAGGGATGAAATATTGATATCAAATGCACATAATCAATAGTTTATAGGATAGTTTTGGGACCATATTTTAAAGGAGTCAAATGAAAATATAGATTCAATTTTAGAAAAAATTTGATGAATAGCCGGAGGACCAAGTATGTATGTATTATCTTACAATGGTTATGTAATTAATGGTTATACATTATATAAAAATGAGCATGATAAAGATAGTACTATACAAAATAGTGGAGTTTCACTCATAGCTGAAGCGATGCATGTTTCTAGTACTAAGGACATACATCCAATTTATGTGAATATGCTATACTTTGGCATCACCAAACAAACATGGGAGTTGGATTAAATAACATTCAAAGTGTTTATTTTTCAATGCAAGTGGGTTGATAATAGGAGTGATGCTAAAATAGATGAATTGGGTTTTGTGAAATTTGATTTTAGTAAGGAAGGGTACAAATATAAACCATTTATAATGGAATTATCTGTAGTACAAGTATTTTATGTTCTAGATCCCACAAACCGAAAGTGATCAATTGTTCTATTATTGACCAAAACCACTAAAGGGTCAAATAAAAATTCAACTGAGGATAACCCTTTCATTGGGATGTCACAATCATTTCATAGTGGTCCCAATGTAGAAGGAATTTTTTATGTTATAGGAGACCACAATGAAGGGATTTGGATCATCTATAGAGGGTTTAAATCACTTCAGCCTTTAAAAAAAGAAAAATGAAGTTCAATAATCAGGTTACATTTTTTTGTAATATACATCACGTTACCTCAAGTTATTATCTGTTTGATACTGCATTTATGTACTCTAAATTAAATGTTAAACCACTTCTATAGATAATGACTTACGCACATGCTGGTGCTACCAATACTAAGGAACAACATGTCTCTCAACCTACCACTACTCGCAATGTAGAGGAACGATCTTCTGCACGTGCTGGTGCTCCCATTCCTGAGGAACAATAGGTTTCTCAACATGTTGTTACTTCCAGTACAGAGGTACAATGACCATCTACACATACTGATGCTACCAATCAATAGGAACATATTGATGATGTTTATTCTGGGGAAATGGTAGGCGATGAAGGACCGACATCACAAAAAAAAATATGAGAACCGTAGTTTGACAGTGTTAGAAAAAATCATTAAGGTGAAAGTAAAAGGCATAAAATTCAAGGTTGGATGGAATGTGCAAGGCCAGCATGTTAACCCAAAAAAGTCCATGTTTAGTATTTATATTGGAATCTCTACTTAGAAACATGTTCTGATTGAAGTATATTCATGGAACTATGTTGTGATCGAGATAAAGACACTAATGTGGGAAGAGATTATGGTAACATTATGATATCATTTCTTTATTTTAATAAAAAATAAAATAATGAAACATTGACTTACTCTTCATCATCCATTGTAGAGTTCATTTATAGTAGATGAATCTCACAATAAGTATGTATTAATTCATTCTAGAAGGATTCATAGAGTATTTTACACAATTATAACAAGACATCATCTTAAAGATATCGAAGGGAAAATAAATATGCACCCACCGGTTATCTATGCACACCTGATAACCCAAGAAGAGTGGTATGCGTTTATTGGGTGTTATGTGAATGTGCCTTTTCAGGTACATTGTGTATAGTAATACATTTTTTGACGATATGTGTATTCATCACTTTTATTGACAATTTTTTATTTATAAAATAGCAACTGAGTGCTGGAAATAAGGAAAGAGTAGAAAAACTAGCGTACCCCTACCGTAAAGAAAGGATGGGGTACGTTTCACTTGAAAAAAAATTGGTATGTATTTTAAATCGACCATAATAATTTTATGTGATATGAAACAACACCATAATTATGTTCCAATGTTTATATATAGATTGATGAATTGAATTCCAAATCCACTCTCATTCAACATCATGGGCTATGAAAGGATTCACGTGTAAATAAAGATGGGATACTAATAGAAGAAAACACAAAAAAAAGTGTGGGAATCATGTGTAAGTATTATATAATAAAAAACATTCTTTAAATCACTATTACATAATAATGATCACTTATTTTACCATATTTTCTATCTGACATAGTCGTTGGAATCATCAACACTTGTTTTGGATGAAAAAAAACTATCGGTGGCCTTGAAGCATCCAGAACAGTATGGACGTGTCAGAGGTGTGGGTTTTAGGGTGACACCCTGAAAATATTTTGAGGAAAAAAAACAATAGGATGGTCAAAGTGAATTAATAAAATAGATGAGAGAAATAATATATACCCTTAAAGGAAAATTCCAATAGCAGAGAGATATGATAGAAATTTTAATGTGGGATAGGTAAAGAGAAGAAGAAACTCAAAAACAATAACCATGTGGAGATCCCGCCCCACCCCAACCAGCTATGGGATAGCCATTCACCTCAAAGAGATGTCTTAGAAGAGGAAATAAATGTTTTAATAAATGTTTCTATGAAATGTGAATCATACAGACATTGATACATTTCCTATACTAATATTCTACAGGGTGATAATGATTGTGATTTATATCTAGAAACACCCACCCATCGCCTTGTGGTGAGGGCCACAATGTTCAATATTCAAAACAACATGCTACATAATAGACCACTTCCAACAAGTCATGTATGAGTTTCGATCAATGTAGTTCATGAGACAAGCATAGAGCTACCCACTCCAATTCACGAGGATGATATTAATATGATCAAAAAAGAAGATGTAGAATTCATCACATGGTCTTCACATCTTGTAAAAAAGAATGTCAATAAGGAGGTATTCATTTCAAATTTACTTTTCAAGATAAAACTTTAATAATTAATGAAAAAAGTTCTGAACTAATGAATGTTATTATAGAAGGATAAAGATAAGGGGATGAAATGAAAGACCATCTCAAAACCATCTAAATAATCAACCAACTGATCAAAAAGATCTACCAAAAGCACCATTACCCCACTCGTTCTCTATCCAAATTTACTATCATTGAAGGTTTATGTGGATACAAAGTTAAAATATGGTCATAATAACATATTTTATTTTGAAGAAAATATGTACAAAGAGAAAGATGAAGACTTCATTAGTGTTGAGAGTGTAACTGAAAACCTCAACTATGAATGGCTAGGCAGCTTAGTTGTAAATGTATACATGAGGTATGTTTTCATGATTTGATTTTCCAAAATATGATATACTGTGTTAATTATGAATAAATACATTTCATGTTTTTGGAAGGTGTATATATTAAAAACAATTGAAGTTATTTTCCCATGAAAAAAAATTAGACTCGTCATCCTCACATCACCTCTACAGCACAAAAAGAAATAGATAGGAAAAAAGGGTGAAATAGTGGCAGGTCTGATCAAATCATTTCAAAGAAAGATTTTAGATGACAGACTCAATTTAATTCCAACTATACAGGGGTAAGACTCTACACTTTAATCATATACAATATATTTTCATTTCTTTCATTACTTATTCTTTTGTTTTTGTTTTTAGGAAGTATTGGATTCTCATTGCGGTAAATTTGGATACTCTAAAGATTTATTTACTAGATTCAATGCATGGATATCCAAAAAACCATCCACACATGATGGAATTTTTTAAATTTTAATACACTACATCCATTTTTTTTTGAACTAAACATCAAGTTATATAATTTATATTATCTTTTAATAAGGATTCTGTTATGATAGAGTGGTGCATCACTATCATGAAAAACAAGGAATTATGCCAGGGGTTAAGCATAAGGAAGAAGAGAAGTTCTATGATTGGATAATTATCAGGGTATATATAATAATATTTCACTATCCAAACACATTTAAAAACAAATTACTTATTCTACTTAATGTTTCTACAGCATCCGAAACAAACTGATGGAAAATATTATGGCTATCATGTTTGTAAATTTATGAGAGAGATCATATTCCATGAAATAACTAGCATCCCTGAAGAGGTATTTTCGATGATAATTAATATTTCATTTAAAATATTTATTAATCCTTTGTGTATTTATATTTTTACAGTACTACTATCACTATCGAAAAGACTCATATTCACAAGATGATATAGATGTGATTAGAAACAAATGGGCAGCATACCTAATGGAAGAATTTACACAAATAGCATGAATATGAGACTTCCATAGAAGTAGTGGATTGTTTCATATTTATGTTTAATTTACTTATTTTTAATTTTACTCACCTAAGAATTTTTTTATTATATAGGTGGATTCCTTTGTTCAAGTCAGGGTGGTTTTGTTCAAAGATGCTCATGTTTGTGAGAGATTGGACTTTGAGGGTGCAACTAAGATAATGACAACATGGAAATGGGTTAATAATATATAAAGGTGAATTCCCACTACTTATTTAATCAATTAATTTTGTCATCATTTTATCTACTATTTTTAAATTAACTTCCTTATCATTTTTATCTAATACTTATTTATTTTTTTACATATCTTTTGGGAAGTGATATTTACCTTTCAACTATCTGCAACATGCTAGAAAAGAGAGAACATTTTGAATACAAAGTATGAATTCTCATTAGTTTAATGCAAAGTATGACTTCCCAAAAGACCTGTCTTGAATATTTTCCTAAAAAATGTACTAATCATCCGAATCTCAATCAGCTACACCTCAATCTGATACACATTGTGCTCGGTATGAATTTAAGTGTATGTTTTTATTTTATAATATTCTTTGATCCTTTAAGATTTATTGTCTTCTAAACTATAATTCTTTGATCCATGACTCATGATTATGATCTATTATATGAAGGGTATGAATTTATAATGTTAATATCACCTTTTAACATCTTTATACCCATGTTATCCTTATATGATTATAGATATCTCTCTTTTTTACACTTATTGAGCATCTATGATCACCCTTTATTTTGTTTCATATCCTTAGGTTAATAAGAATAGATTTATAAATGATATGTCTAAGAAGGCTTCTAGTAAATAATAACTTAATGAGAGACTCTTATGAACTAGTTCTTTATGTTTTCATGTTTCCAAAAGCACTAAACCTAAACTATTCTAGCATGGATCATTATGTTATGTAAGGAATATTAATATACTAAGATGTGATATCTATGTATGAAATGTTTGGGTAAATATAGTTGGTATCATAGAAACTAACCTACTTAAAATTGAAAAAATAACAAGTGACTAGTATCCCTCAAAGTGTATCTTTTTATTTAAAATTGACATTACTTTTAGTAAAAAGAACAAATGACATACTAAAAACTAGTAAAATTAATTTGTGTTGCTTTTATATTTTATGAAAATGATCCATGAGTAATTTTTGACATGTATGAATCAACTACACCTCAATATAATGCACGATGTAGCTGGTATGACTTTAAGTGTATATTTTTATATTAAATTGACATTAAATTGAGAAAAAAAACAAGTGACATACTAAAAACTGATCAAACACATTCATATTGTTTTGATACTTTAGAAAAATGATCCATGAGTCATTTTGGATGTGTAGGAATCAACCAAACCTCTATCTGATGCACAGTGTGACCGGTATGACTAAAAGTGTCTATTATCAGTTTAAAATTGACATTTTAGTTCAAAACATGTCACACACTAAAAACCAAGAAAACACAATCTAATTCTCTTGATAATTTAGGATAGTGATTCATAAGTCATTTGTGACATGTATGAAGTAATATCACATCAAAATGACACACAATACGACCAGTATGACTCATAATGTGTGTTTTTAGTTTGAAATGACATTTTAGTAAAAAACACCATTGACATACTGAAAACCGAGAAAAAAAATAATATTGTTTTAATAATCTAGGAAAAAAATATATAATTAATTTTTGATCTGTAGGAATCATCTGCACCTCAATATGATGCATGGTGTGTCTGATATAACTCAAAGTTACTCTTTATTTAAAATTGATATCAATTTAAGTAAAAATAATAAGTGACATACTAAGAATAGAGAAAATGCATTTTTATTATTTTTATATTTTATAAAAATAATTCATGAGTTTTTTGTGATGCGTATGAGTCAACCACACCTCATTAAAATGCACAGTATGACTGGTATGACTCCAAATGTGTCTTTTTATTTAAAATTGACATTAATTTATGTAAAAAAGAACAAGTGACATACGGAAAACTAAGAAAACACATTCAGATTGTTTTTATAATTTATTAAAAAGATACAAGAATAATTTTTGACATGTAAGACTCAACATAATCTCAATACGATGCACGGTGTGGATGGTATAACTCAAAGTGTTTCTTTTTATTTAAAATTGACATGAATTTAAGTAAAAACAACAGGTGACATACTGAAAACTGAGCAAATGAATTCATATTATTTTGATATTTTAAGAAAATGATATATTAGTAATTTGTGACATATATTAATTATCTACACCTCAATATGACTCATAGTGTGTCTGGTATAACTCAAAGTGTCTCTTTTTATTTAAAATTGACATGAATTTAAGTAAAAACAACAAGTGGCGTACTGAAAACCGAGCAAATGAATTTGGATTATTTTTATATTTTAGGAAAATGATCTATTACTAATTTTTGATTTGTAGGAATAAAAATCACCTCAATATGATTTATGGTGTAGCTAGTATAACTCAAAGTGCCTTTTTATTTAAAATTGATATTGGTTTAAGTAAAAACAACAAGTGACATACTGAAAACCAAGAAAACGCATTCAGATTGTTTTTATAATTTCAGAAAATGATATATTAGTCATTTTTGATGTGTAGGAATTATCCTCACCTAAATACTATGAAAATTGTGGTCTATATCACTCAAAGTGTCTCTTTTTATTTAAAATTGACATTAATTTAAGTAAAAACAACAAGTGACATAATGAAAACTGAGAAAACGCATTAGAATTGTTTTGATATTTTAGAAAAAAAATATTATTTATTTGTGACATTTAGTAATTGTTCTCACCTCAATAAGATGTATGGTGTGGATGGTATAACTCAAAGTGTCTCTTTTTATTTAAAATTGACATTAATTTAAGTAAAAACAAAAAGTGACATACTGAAAACCAAGAAAACGCATTCAGATTGTTTTGATATTTTAGGAAAATGATTTATTAGTCATTTTTAATGTGTAGGAATCATATTCACCTTAATAAGATGCATGGTATGGATGATATCACTCAAAGTGTATCTTTTTATTTAAAATTGACATTAATTTAAGTAAAAAAACAAGTGACATACTGAAAACTGAGAAAATGCATTCGGATTATTATGATATTTTATGAAAATGATATATTAGTGATTTTTAACGTGTAGGAATCATTTGAACCTCAAACCAACATACGATGTGACTGGTATGACTCAAAAATTTTGTTTCCATTTTGAAATGACATTTTAATAAAAAAACATAACTAACATACTGAAAACTAATAAAACACATTCATATTGTTTTGATACTTTACGAAAATGATCCATCAGTAATTTTTGATAGGTAGTAATCAGTCTCACCTCAATATGATGCACGGTGTGGCTGGTATAACTCAAAATGTTTCATTATTTAAAATTGACATTAATTTTAGTAAAAGAACAAGTGACATACTCAAAACTGAGAAAACACATTTGGATTGTTTTGATATTTTAGGAAAATGATCCATAACTCTTTTTTAACCTATAGTAATCAATACCACCTCAATAGGATGCATGGTGTGACTAGTATAACTCCAAATGTGTCATTTTTATTAAATATTTACATTTTATTAATGTGTTCTTTCATATTAATGTTTAATTTATTTCTTTATAGTATTACTAACATAATATCTACTTTCTTATATAGACGGAATATTTTTCTCAGGTTGAGATGATTTGTTCGACAGATAATATCATGGGTGGAGGGGATCACAAGAATCAAAATATGAAATATTAATATTTTAGAATGTTTTTTTGGACAATTGTAATTGTAAATGTATAAAACATTTTGTTTGAAATGTAAATAGATATTTTTTTGTATATACCATGGGTGGAAATTTTTGTATTCATGATGTCAATTAAATATATATATATCATTGTTCAAAATTATATCATTGTTTGAAATTATTGTGAAATTGTAGGTTTTTGCAGGTTTTTACTTCTAGTTGTTCTGATGTAGGTGGATAGGCCTTTATCAGTGCTATTCAAAGCATTGATAAAGGGGACCCCCCCCTATCATCACTGCGATTAACAGTGATTTTTTAGCACTGTTAAAGTTAATTTTGTGTGTTGTAAAAGGCCATATGTGTAGTAGTGATATAAACAAATATATACAAATATAAAAGTTAAAAATAGACAAATACATATATAAAAACACTGAATAACATGACTCATACCTCACATTCCAACATTATACACAAGTATATACAAATATTATATAATTTATTATGAAAATGAAAAATATCCATTATAGCTACTATGTGCATCGTATAAAAATTTTAGAACAAAAAATAAATACCATAACATGTTAGCATTATATGAAATTATTTAAATAAATAACCAAACCCCATAGGTTATTTATTTTACTTTATAATATTTTAATTTAAAAAAAATATATTTAAATGCTGGACCTCACCCAATTCAAAGAATACATGTGCTAGCATATCTAGACTAAATCACTACTAAATTGTCTAAATACACATTGATGATTCATTTATCATAACAATGTATGGATAGAATAACTCTATTGGTTCTTTTACTTCTATAATTTTATCCTAGGATTGGAACAGAAACAATTCAAGCAGCTCTCAAGTATAGATACGGTAAATCCACTAAAAGAGATTCATTGATGTTTTATTCAGATGGTTCTAGGGGGTTTCATATCTATCCAGGGAACTAGTTGACTCTTGAGAAACGATCCTCTTAATGGGATGGTTTTGGAGGACTGCATTATCAAGGTCAAATGTTAGTGGAAAGGGAGGATTTGAGCATCAGTGGCAGTTAGGAAGGGTAATCTAAGTCTTACATACCCTTTTTTATGAGAAAAAAGGGCTACCTCTATGTAGATTCATGGATCATGCAATAATTTTTTTACAAGGAACTGCTCAGGTGAATACCAAACCATATAATTTGGAAAATAGTGTTAAGGTCAAGAGGTAGGTTTTAGTAATGTTATAAAATAATGTTAAGTATAAAATGAAATGACTTATATACAAATAATTTATATTAGATGAGAATCATTGGAAAAATTATTTTATTAAGCTTGGTTTTAAGCCTAGATTTCATCAAATAAGGATAAAAGAAATGGACATTAAATCTCATGAGGGAAATTACAAATATATTCAATCCATACAATTTTAGTTGGTTAATCTAATCTACTTGTGAAAATTTATTTCAATATTTCAATGGACATGGTGTTACCACCTCACCTTTACCTTGACACCTTGAGCTTGATGAAGATGGATTATTTAATACAAATAATATAAGAAATACAAATCATTAGGAAAGATTGATACCTATGACTAGTGCCTTGGAAACTTCTACTTTTGGTATGTGTTCTAATGACTGAACAAGATTTATCCAAGCTACACTTACAAATGTAAAATTCTACCACTTTTTAGAAAAATACTGCTATTGAAAATTGATCATGGAATATAACCATAGCCTCATAAATGCTATTCAGGAAAATGTTTGTAGCACCCCAACTCAAAATCCACTTAACCTGTGCTCCGGACCGGAGGCCCATTGGGCCTTATGCACACCTATTTGTACATAAAATGCTGTCAACTGGAACCAATAGTCTAATTATATGGTAGTGGAGATTCAATAACTTGTTGTGATGATAATAATAATAATAAATATGGTCATAAAGGTAAGATCATGGTGAAATAATTTAATCAAACTCAGCAAAAGCATATATTAATAGTGGAAATAATGATCCAAAATTCATACACCCATACATATAAAATAATGGGTATATGTCATTCAAATCATAAAAAAGAGACATGCAAGATCACTCGAGGCCAATCATATAAGTACGCACACAAAATCCCAAAAATAACACCAGATCGATTTAGAAGAACCCCCCTGGTCCAACTGCCATCCATCGCATGCACCCATGGTGCATCCCTTCTTGATAGGGGATGGTCCATGAGTCTGATCCCTTACCTGAACTCAAAGCCATAATTTTTTTATGTGTCCTGAGGGGCTTGTGAAGGGTGTGAGTATGAACTCAGTAGGCCACAACCAATATGTGTCTATTGTACATCCAGATTTATATCAATGTATGCATGCGTAAATAAATATAAACTATACTCACCCATAAGTTAACCTTCTTCCCATGTTCTCAATAGTAACAAGAAAACTTTTACCTTCTTTGGCCAATGCCATAATGGAATGATTTATCGATGGTCAGTTAATTACTAGGAACCCTTGGTCACTCATTGGTATACATATTACATGGAACCACATTCCAACCAATACCACTTATAGCATATGCCAAGTAAAATCAGTGTCCCAATGTCACGCCCAATAAGTAAGTCACAAGACCCGTAGACTTCCACTTAAACAAACATCATCGACTCAACAACCTAATGTCCCAAGGCACAATGATATTCTTCCTTATATAAACTAGGTCCATCGACCTAGAAAACATGATGATCCTCATCCCTAATCCAATGGTATCTCATGCCATCAACTGTGGCTTTATACGATGAGAACCTCTTCCATAATTTATGGTCATCACCATCCCCTAAGCTGTAAATTCTATAGAGGCCTCCACCTCACTAAGTACTTTCTTGTGTGAACACGACTCCAATGGCACATTGTCCAATATTGGTGAGTGGAAATCACTAACATTCCTAAGCCACACCAACTGGAAGAACTCCATCTCCACATGTGAACCCCATTATTCAAACACAACATGTTCATCACCATCTGCCTCAACCCAATGAACCGCATCTCCCTAAACCCAGTGATCATCATCACTCCGAGTCACTCAGGTGAATCCCAACACATCCCCATGAAACCATTTCAGTCATATATCGATTTAATTAATTTAAACAAGGTAAAAAATTGAATAACCTAACCAAAAAATATAAAAAAACCATTTCACTCATGCCATACCATACCTGGATCAAATCACTTACATAGGCATGATATTTCCCATCAGCAACTCACAATTATCAAATAATAATAAAACACCAATAATTATTCATACTTGGACCACCCCACTCATGTGTATTTAAAAGCACATTCCATTACATACGTATAAATAAGAAGAAATTTAGGGATCATCTACCATATACTCCTAAGCGCTCACTCGCTGAAGACTAGACTCTAATTCGAGACATATTGGAAGAAAATGAAAAATCCTCCAAACACTCTAGAAATAGGCCATATGAGCTCGAATGGAAATAGTATTCAAAACAAAAAGATAAAAGAATAAAGGAATAAAGAGGACTAAAATTCTTACCTCTAGCTATTCAATGTGACATACAACGCTCAAATCGAATCCCAAATGAAATATATACTTCAAATTCTCCAAAGAGGGAAAATGGGAGAGCTCCATGGCTACTGGGGGATCTGTATAGGAATGGGGAGGAAAATAGGAGAAGAAAAGATAAAACAAGAGAGAAAATATCATAATTTCAAACCATTAAATGATATGCACTATCACAACCCGGCCCGTTGAGGTCTGACCTGTGACTACCCCAATCTAGCCTCCAATAGGCCAGGGGTGAATAGATCTGAGTAGGAATATCCCACAAATGGGATGCATTATCCTAAAGTACTTGTACACATGCACACATCTACAATATCACACAATTATGAAATTTAAAATAGCTGAAACAATGCATGCATGCATCTAAGATCCCACAACAGAGTATGATGATAAAAGTACTAAAATAAAAAAAAGGTTTCAAATACAATACCAACCAAAAACTGTAAAATTGAAACCTCATCCAAGGGTGAGGACTAAGTCAAATGTAAGCTCTCGATAAAAAAACTCATTATGTCAAGCTCCAAGTATGCTCTACTCACTCCCTGTCCTCCCAGGACACCATCAAAAGGGTCATCATCTGCATAAGACATGACACGTGTGGGAAAATCTCATGCAGGAGTGAATATAACAATACTCAGTAGGACACCCAAAAAACACTAAACATGAAGCACCAAGTACATTCATCTCAATGAAAGATATAACAATCAATATATAATAGAAACTCTTAGATATACTCATGAAAGACACCATGCCGCCAGGCAGTCATAACCAACTATCAGCCACATGATTCTTCTCTAAGAAATGCTCGTTCTGGGAGAATCCACTCCACAAGTTATTCTATCATCATAAACACTCAATAAAGAGGTCTATCTCATCGGTTCCTCCAAAATAAGCACCTTTACTCTAATAAGACTCCAAAACATAGATAGAGGGTCACGTCTAGAACCACTGGGGGACACCACAAACCCAATCTAGATCAAACTGCTACATAGGAGATCATATATCAATGATACCACAAACCCTACCAATATGACCTGCTAAATAGAGTATTAACACCCTACTTAGAAAGGTCAAATTGATTCCACAAACTCTACCTAGAGAACAAAGGATGATAGAGGATCTCAATCCAGTATCATAGAGGGAAAACAAAACTCTATATGAGACTCATCCTCTAGAGGGGATCAAAATCCATTGATATGGATGTAATGTCGCATTATACCCTAGAGGAAAAGGAGAAAGGGAAACATAATCAACCTATACTGGTCCAAAATAAGAAAAAAGGGCCACAAGCACTCTTAAAGTGGGTACACATCCTGTACCAGGGGATACATGATGTGTCAAGTTATCCCCATGCCTGCCCATGTGGAAGAGCCTCACACGGAATGTAGTATCCATATACATGGTGTATAGGAGTACATGGAATATAGAGACACATGCTATCCTACTCATGTCATCTGGTCGTGTTTGTGTATAGTGGTTGTGTCTGTGTACCAGCTCGTGTACACCAAGACGTGTCTGTGTATAATTACACGACGTGCCAACTAGTTGTGTACTTTTAATTGTGTATGTGTACTCTATAAATTACATGCTGAATCACACAGAAGGGGTCACATGATGTGTGACCGAGTCACATGGAATGTGATATTTAACTTTGGATGGAACCCTAACACCGTAGCCAGGGGACCCACACAACATTTAGATCTAGATTACATGATGTGTAGTGAAGAAAATTACATAAACTCAGATCTGATGCATGCACAATTATTCAATCCTATGAGGATCGATCCATGAACATTTCTATGGGGAAATAAAGATCCTATCTTTCTTGAGCCTCACAATTATCAAACAATGTGTTTCTCCATCAAATTTGTTCAAAAAATTGATCCACAAATATTTCTTTGTTGTGTGCCAAAGAACGTGAAATCGGGTATCCAAAACCATCATATTTTTCATTGATTCCATCTTCACACCACTTTCTTGTCATCTTGATCTCAGATCAACAATTTTGGATTGTTGTGAAAAAAATAGGTGCACAATGATCAATTGATCGGGATATGTTGAACCCCGGGCCAAACAAAGAATGCCCATGGTGAACGAAGAAGCGGGGGATAAAGGCACAAGAACAAATAAGAAGAACAGACCTCGATCTATGTTTCTATCAATATTGATTCATTTTCATGTGAATAACAATGAATAAATCAACAATTTCAAAATAATCCTCCCAAAACTTGGTTAATTTAACCCATCCCACAAGATGACTGAACTGCGGATCAATTTGGTCATTGATTGATTTGCGTTCATCATGGAAATCAAGAAAGGAGAATAAATTCAATCAAAAAATGTACTACCTGAAGTTTGGATTTATTATTGAAAAATAACATTTATGTTTTCATCATTTATGAGATCCTCCAACTCCATTGATGCAACGATCTGTGATATGATCCTGATCTTTCATTGTCTATCAAGAAAATCTCTCCAACGGTTTGTCTAAATCTCCAGGTTTTGAGCAACCAACCCTGAGGCAAATGAAATATTTGTATTCTTAAAGGAAAAAAATAGGTCCTTGTTTCAAAACAAACAAAATAAATTAATTATTTAATTTATTTCATTCATTTATGTCTGTGAATTTTTTTTCAAAAAGGCCCATGCCGACAAATTTTATGATGCACCTAGGGTAAAACTCGCATTCTGAAATCAACGGTACCCTCAAATTTCTAATATAGGCCCACGTTCAGAAGCTATTCCAACTTTTTAGTAAAACTGTGTGTGCATTCAATTTAATATATTTAATATATTTCAAACATTTATTCCAACCACACCATGCCTTGGAATCGCACGCCGTCTTAGTGCCTGGTCTTGAAAATAATTTATATAATATCCAAAAATAATACATAGAAAATACAAGATGTTACATTCTCCCCACCTTAGGGTTTTACATTTTGAAAAGTCAAAACAAGGGCTATACAAAGATATGTGGGTACTGAGCATGAATCTGAGCCTCCCAATCCCATGTGCTCTCTTGAAGACTCTCATGTTGCCTCCAAACATGCGCAAGCAGAATTGATCTCCCATATAGGATCATTTCCTACCAATCCTCAATCTCTGCCAAGTACTCTGCAATGGTAGCTCCATCCTTGATATCCATCTTTCCCCAGTCAATAACGTGTGATGGGTCATGCACGTACCTCCTTAACTGCAACACCTAGAAGATGTCATGTACTCATTCCAACTGCAACATTAGAGCTAAGTAGTACACCACCTCATCAACTCTACAAAATATGTAGAATGTTCTAATGAATCTTGGATATAACTTGTCATCATGGACAAATCTCCACAATTCATGTTTAGGTGAGACTCTCAAGAACACATGGTATCCTTCCTCGAACTCCAGAGTTCTCCATCATCAATCCACATAAGACTTCTGATGGATCTATGTAGTCCTCATCTGCTCTTGTATGATTGGAATCTCTGTAGTATCTCACAACAACTCTGGGCCCATTAATGCCAACTCACCTAGATCAATACAAAAAAGTGGTGACCTACAAGGTCGCCCATATAATGCCTCAAATGGTGACATACCAAAGGTATAATTATAGATGTTATTATACACAAAATACACCAAGGTTATTTGATCCTTCCAACTACAACCAAAGTCCAAAATGAAATCCCACAACATTTCCTTCAAGGTCAGGATGGTCTACTCTGTCTGGCCGTCAGTCTAGGGGTCAAACACTATTCTCAAAAATGAGTCCCAAAAGCCTCCTGTGATCCCATCCATAACCAAGATGTGAAGAAATTATCATGTTCAGATACAATCATTGATTTAACCCCATGGATTAATACTATCTCTTGAAAGTAGAGGCGTCCCAAGAACCCTACTGAACTCTACTCTCAAATTGATAGGAAGTTGGCCGACTTGGTGAGTCAATCTATGATCACCCAGATGACATAATTTCCACTGGACATACGTGGTAATACAGTCATGATATCCATGGATATTCCATCCCACTTCCACTATGGCACCCCAAGTGGTTTAGCTAAACCCACCAAAACTTGGTGCTCAGCCTTCACTTGCTGATAAGTAAGGAATCGATAGACAAACTCCGCAACTCACTCCTTTATACCTAGAAACCAAAACTGATGTCAAAGGTCCTGGTACATATTTTCCACACATGGATTTACCACCAAGGGGGATGTATGAAACTCTCACAAAACCTCCTCTCATAATGTCAAAGGTACCATCGTTTTTCCTATGAAAATGATAACGTGCTCCCCACCTTCATAATATCCATCATGAGAATGTTAGGTGGATATTTGAGTATGTAAGGTATCATAATTGATATCCCCAACACATTGTAAAAGTAGGGGGTAACAACCATCGAGTGAAGATATGAATCATTATCCTTGTCAATGAAGTACAACTACAATGAGGCTAACTGCTTTGATTCCTCATTCAACAACTGAGAATAAGATATCCTACTGAGAGCGCCCGTCACCACGTTCCCCTTCCTAATATTATAGAAAATCTCGAAGTCATAGTCATTGAGTAACTATATTCATCGTCTCTATCTCAAGTTAAGATCCTTCTGAGAGAAGATATACTTGAGACTCTTATACTCATATTAAATGATAAACCACTCACCCATTAGGAATTATTACCACATCTTCAAAGTGAAGACTACTACTGATAACTCAAGATCATGGGTCACATAGTTCTGCTCATGAGGTTTTAGCCAAAATGAACCATTTTTAATAATAGCTTGCCTCTACATCATAACACAACCAAGTCTGGTCCCTGATGCATCACATAACACTAAATAACCAATACCCACCTCTGGAAATCTCAATATGGGAGTTCTCATCAACCTTTTTCTCAGCTCTATAAAGCACTATTGGAACCTTTATATCCACACAAATGGCTTCCCCTTTTGATTCAAAACCGTTAAGGGTGCTTCAACTCTAGAGAATTCAGGTACAAACCTCTGATAGTACTTTTTCAACCCATGGAAACATTGTACCACAGTAACACTCTTGGGTAGCTCCCAAGAAAGAACTACCTCAACCTTCACGGGGTCCTTTGCTACTCTATCCTCTGAGATGATGTGTCCTAGAAAGTGGGAATATTGAATCCAAAATTTACACTTAGAGAGCTTCTCATAAAGCTGACACCCCCAAAGTTTGTCTAGGACCATCCTCAAGTGTCTCACGTGATCCTACTTGGATGTCAAATACACCAGGATGTCATCAATGAAGATTACCACGAATTGGTCTATGAATGGTTGGAAGATTTGGTTCATAAATCCCATGAACATTGTGGGAGATTTTATCACATTGAATGAAATCACCAAGTAATCATAGTGACCATAGTGACATCTTAATAGCATCTTTAGTATATCTTCATTCCGTACTCATAACTGTTGATAGCTGAATCTGAGGTCAATCTTCGAGAAACATAACGCCCCTATCAACTAATCAAAGAGTTCATAAATCCTTGATATTTGATACTTATTCTTCATGGTCACCATATTTAAGTACCAGTAATCCACACATAACCTCAAGCTCCTATACGCCTTCTTGGAAAACAACACCAGGGCTGACCATGGGAAAATGATGGGTCTCACAAATCCATTCTCCTACAAGTCCTCCAACTACACCATCAGTTCATGAAACTCTATGGGAGACATCTGATATGATGGTAAAGATACCAGTTTCATCCTGGGATGCAATTCGATATATAATTATATCAATCATCGGGAAGGTAAACCGGGTACGTCCTTAGGAAAGACGTCTCCATACTCTTCCACCACTTCAATAAACTGATATCCCAAGCCTTTCACTATTCCAAGAGTCATGCTATCCAGAATTTGAGTGATAAGATACACTCTCCTATTACTAATCTCATACTTCTCTTCCAAGGTCTCCTTTTCATCCACAAAGGAAAAATACATTTCATCACTACGAGCACACTGCATTATCCACCAAAAACAGTAAATCTACTGTGGATATTCAATCCATAAATAAGAGGAATTCATAAGGCCTCATTTCTATAATGAAGAGATATCATACAAAATTCTTACCTCTAAGTGTTAGATCTCACTATCATCACAAGTGCACAATCACTTATTCACCGCCTATTGAAGTTTCCAAGCACAAGGGTTGAGCTAAAGGCTCATCCAAAATCTATAAGTCTCGAACCATAGAAGTGTCCAGGAAG
This sequence comes from Viscum album, assembly GCA_963277665.1. Taxonomy (NCBI): domain Eukaryota; kingdom Viridiplantae; phylum Streptophyta; class Magnoliopsida; order Santalales; family Viscaceae; genus Viscum; species Viscum album. The sequence continues at coordinate 880,761,223 of OY728143.1, read as the reverse complement.
GAATGGATAACACCTATGTCTATCAATACTATAGATAAAGTAGAAAAGACACAGATCATACCTCATATCATCCTTGGAGACTCAACATTATAGATCTCTATAGCCTATAGCTGGCCTCGTCTCTACCCACCAGTTCCCTGAGTATGGAATGGACCACCTAGGGGTGGTGGTGGTAATAGGCCGAACCTATGACCACCTTATTCTTACCTTCCAGCCCCAATTAAATGTTTTATTCCCTATGTGATACATTGTTCATGCCTCTGTCTTTATCACGATGGTCCCTCAACCATCTCATGATCAGCTGTGCGACGTGTCAGACAATCTTGAGTCAGACATCCCTAACCATCACAAGAGAAACACCACCTCTCCCTTATCTGATTTGAGCCACCCTAAGATCTATACACCACTATCCTTGAGTCTAGGGATTTCCTCCTTAGGCATATGACATGCTTGGATCCTTGTGACTATTTTCATCCACTTTCTTCTGAGGTCACAGCTATTGGGTTCCCACTACCATCTCCCGCTCTGATGTTATATCTTCAAAAAATCACTCCACCAATAGGGATCTATCAAGCACCCCCGAATAGATGGGAATGTAGAGGGATACTACTAAATACCTAATGTACCAAAGCAAGCCCCAATCAGTGATTTGATCTCTAGGAATTGGTCTCACACCATATCCAAGTAATAACATGAGAGATCAAAAAACCTCAATGAGTACTCCTCCATGATCATACTGCCCTGCTATAGATGTATAAGCTCTTGTATTCAAATTAGTCACAACATGGATGGATATAAATCTTCTATGAATAGATTCTCAAATTATTACCATGATAGATTTTCCTTATCATGTTATTAAGTCACCAAACTCCATCATCGCCCAGTAGTTCCCTATAGAAGACTTGTTGTGGTTACTGTCATTTGATTTGTCAGCATCATCAAAAGGTGGAAAATGTGAGTGACTGTCTCTAGTAAGTCCTCATCCACCTGGGGTTTTAGCTCACCCCGAAACCTAGGAGTTCACTTCCTCTGAAACTCATGTAATTCACTAAACCAGCATGCATCCTTAGCTAGTAATGCCTCTCAACAGGTGGTGGTATAGCTGTTAAAACAACTGGAGGTACTATCTCCAATACAGGTCTCTGTACAGATTCCTTGTCACTAGGAAGATCATCTTTGTGATCACAAAATGAAATCATGGCTGGATAGCTGTGTGGAGGAATCCTAAAATTAAAACAAGATGTATCACAATCAAAATAGTATATTTGAGGAGCTGACTCAAGGAAATAGAAAACAAAACCATTCCTATATGATGCATGTACCAAAAAAATTATCCCTACAACCAATGTTTTCATGTACTGAGTCAAAATTTAGGTAATAAGAGTCATGGTGTATGGATATGTCAGTCGCCGCACCAAAACTGGATTCCCTGACCTGAAATCCAAACTCAAAACACTAAACATTGTATCCCCAAACCAATATCACTAAATATGGTCCTAAGGTAGAACTGACTCCTCTGATACCACTCATTCATGACCTGACCCACTAAGGTCCAACCCGTGACTACCCCAAGATCACTTATAATAGGACATGGGCTAGCGATAAGCACTGAGTAGGCATATCCCACAAATGGGAGGAATTAGTCTAAAGTACATGTACACATGCACAAATCTCCAATCCCACAAAATGATAAAATTTAAAACAACTGAAACAATGCATGAATATATCTAAGATTCCACAACAGAATATGATATTAAAAGTACTAAAAGAAAAAAAAGGGTCCAAATACAAGCCCAAACAAAAATTGTAAAGACCCAACCTACTCCAAGGGAGAGGACTAAGTAAAATTCAAAATCCTGATAAAACACCTTGGTATTTCAATCTCTATCTACCCTTCAATCGATCCCTATCCTCCAAAGAAACCTTTTAAATGGTCATCATATGCATAAGACATGACATGTGTGGGTAAAGCTCATGTAGGAGTGAGTATAACAATACTCAGTAGTACATACCAAAAACACTAAACATGAAGCACCAAGTACAGTAAGCTCAATAAGAGATATAAAAATAAATGTATAATAGAAACACTTAAATATACTCAGGAAAGAAACAACACCACAAGGAGATCATAGCCATCTGTCATCCATGGGATTCTACTCGAAGAAATTCTCATTCTAAGAGAATCCACTCCACAAGACATGCTATAATTGGAGACACTTGAAGAATAGTTCTATCTCATTAGGCCCCACCTAATGAAATATCACTGGTCTAAGAAGACTCAGATACACAGATAGGGGGTCATGCTGAGAACCACTGGGTGACACCACGAAACCAATCTGGATCAACCCACTACATAGGGGATCATATATCCATGGTCCCACAAACCCTACTAATATGAACTGTTAGATGGAGGATAAATTCCCTACTTAGGGAGGTCACGCTGATTCCACAATCTCCACCTAGGGAACAAAGGATTGTATAGGATTGCACTCTTGTATCATAGAGGGACACCACAACTCTATCTAAGACTCATCCTATTTAGGGGATCATAATTCAGTGATATGGATTTAATTTCATATTGTACCCTTGAGGGAAAGGACCAATGGAAACACACTCAACCTATACTAATCCAAACTAAGAAAAAAAAGAGCCATAAGCACTCTTGAAGTGGGTACACAATGTGTGCCATGGGGGGTATACGGCGTGTCCATCTATCCCCATGTCTGTCCATGTGGAAGACCCTCACACAACATATAGTCTTCATATGTATGGCATGTAGAAGGAGTACATAGAATTTAGAGACACATGGTATCCTACCCATTTCACTTGTTTGTGTCTGTATACGGTGGTCATTTCTGTATATCGGCCCATGTACACCATGTTGTGTTCGTGTACAAGTACACATTGTGCCATTTGGCCGTGTACGTTTACCCATGTTTGTGTACTCTCCAAAGTACATGTCGACTCATACAGAAGGGATTACACAACGTGTGATATTTAACTTCTTATGGAACCCTAGCGTTATAGATAGGGGGACCACATGGTGTGTATATCCATATTACAAGCCCTGTAGTGCAGAAAATTCCAGAAACTCAGATATATTGCACATGCCTTCAGCCAATACTCTGACCACTGATCTGATGATCGTTTCACGAGGGAAATTAGGATTTCGTCTTGTCCGAGCCTCATTGTCTTTGAACAAAATGTTACACCATAAAATTTGTTTAGAAAATGGATCTACACATCATTATTTATTGCAATCTTAAGAACACTAAAGAACGTGAAATTGGGTATCCAAAACCACCTGATTTGTCGTTACTTCCATTATCACACCAACATTGTTCCATGTCAATCCTAGATCTAAGGTTTTAGATCATTGCATCAAGAAATAGGTGTAAAATGATTGATTTATCAAGATATTTTAAACCCTAGTAAAAATGAAGAATTCTGTGGTGAATAAAGAATTGGAGGAGAAAAACAAAAAAATGAATAAGAGGAATGAACCTCGATCAATGTTCATGTCAATCTTGATTCATTGATGTGAGAATAATTGTAAAAATTGGGCCCCATTTATAGCAAAGAAACCCCTCTTTAACATATCCATCAGGTTCTAGCTTGCCAGGTACCACCAGTTTCCTCACAAACACATGGTCCCCTTCATGGTCCCACCCACATGCCTAAGTAGGTCATCTGACTAATGATTGTCCCTATAGGCCAACACATGTTCTTTCTAGTGTGATTCATCCTCACTCACACACACCCTATGAAACTTCCTAGAATTTCACCCATCCTGATCACTAATCCAAGCCAAGCATGCTTAAATGTGGAGTTCTAATTAGGTAGGCTCTTGAAAAGAAAGGTTCACCTTATTGACATGAGTCTTATCATTTAGTCATTTAACCCTTTATCATTTTGGGGTGTCACATTCACCTCTCCTTTAGAGCATAATGTCGTCGTTGTGGAACCTTACATCTCAACCCAAGTACTACCACCGCACATAAGTTTGGGTTCCTCCTCTGATACCAAATGTAACAACTGGGTTCCACTGACAGCACAAACACCCCACCTTAACATGGACGCTAGGCCCTATACCTATAGGTACCACCAATTGCCTCACAGATACATGGTCCCCTTCATGGGGCCCACCCAAGTTCCTGAGTAGTTCATCTAACTAATTAATATCCCCACATGCCAATAAATGTTCTTTCCAATGTGTTTTGTCCTCACTCACACAAACCCTGGGAAACTTCCTAGAAGGTCAACCATTCTTATCACTACTATAGGTCTAGTATTCTTAATTGTGGTGTTATAATCAGGTAGGATCCTAAAAAGAAAGGTGAAACTTGTTGACATGAGTCATATCATTTAGTAATTTAACACTTTATCATTATGGGGTGTCATAATAACAATGAAGAAATCAATAATTATGAAGTAATTATCCCAAAACCCAATTAATCTAACCCATCCCGGAAGATGACCAAACTATAGATAAATATATTCATTTATTGATTCATTTTCATCATAGAAATCAAGAAGAGGGAGTAAATCCAATCAAAGAAGCATCCTACCCGGAGTTTGGATAAATCATTGATGAATAATGGTTGTGTTGTCATTATTGATGAGATCCTCTGACTCCATTGGCACAACAATCCGTGATCTGATCTCGATCTATCATCGTCCACCAAGAAAATCTCTCTGACAGTTTGTCTGAATCTCCAGAGTTTGAGTGTCCAACCCTGAGAAAAATTATATAGCCATATACTTAAAGAAAAAAAATAGTTCGTTGTGTCAAAAGAAACAAAATAAATTAATAATTTAATTTATTTCATTCATTTATGTCTGTAGAAACTTTTTCACAAACGGACTGCACCGAAAAAGTTTATATCACACCTAGGTTAAAACTCACATTATGAACTCAACGGTGCCCTCATATTTTTTATCTAGGCCCCTGTTCAGGAGTTATTTCACATTTTTAGGAAAATTTTACATGCGTGCTATTTAATATATTTTAAACATTTATTTTGGACACACTGGATCTGGTAGTCGCACGTCATCTCAGAACCTGGTCTCGAAAATAATCCATATAATATCCAAAAATAATACATGGAAAATCAGATATGTTACTTATACAGTTAGGCCACATGGTTTGGCTAACCGTACATCAACCTTGTGGTTCCACTGTCCCAAGGGCACCCCACCTTACACAACTAGGTGTACGGTTTGTCAAACAGTGTGAAATTCGTGCACCCTATGCATTTTTCTATAAATATCCCACATGTTTAGACCAAATTGTTCCTCTATAGAAAATGGGTCACATGGTTGGGCTACACAGTTATCACTAACTGTGTGCCAACCCTATGCCCAATGCTATCTCTCGATTTTTGGTTTTCAAAGACCGATGCTCCCAAAACTGAACTGAACCCCCAAGACACATACCAGAAATTTACCCCACCCAAAACAACATCAAAACTTGATCCAATTCTAAAAATTAACCTAAAAATCCCAAAATCAAATTTTCCCCATCCAATAACTAAAAAGTTCAAAAAACATTGAAGTTTTTTTACCCGCTCAAAAAACCCAGGATGTTACCACCTCCCCCCTTACAATAACTCATCCCTGAGCTATGTAGTCACACGTTGAGATGGTAGCGAACATACTCATATCATAAAATTTTCCCTAGACTATCCCAATTACTCACTTGTAGGCTAATTCATATTATAGTGCTTTTTACCTTAGGAATCATCTACCTGATCATTTCCCAACCCAAATTAGATACTCTGATGGTTCCTTCTACCATTCCCCAGACATGCATGTCCCCACATGACATACTGTCATTCTTGGACCTCATCAGATGCTCAATTCACACTCGCATCACACATGATACCCATATAATCATGAATAACACCCATAATTATATATGTAATTCCCAAAAAATATCTCAATTCCATGCATATCATACAAGCCACACATCATGCCCGATTCCCACCTATTAACCAGAACCTTGTTAATTCAGCCATCGCATGTGCACCTCATACATCAGTATCAATAATACCAAAACCAAAAAGAACACACCCATGATCACAGCATACCACTAATCTTCATCATATCCTTAACCTACTCGGACCCTGCCATATCAACTATATGCACCTAGCCTGAAACTCGACTCTACATAACATAGGCTAATTCCTCTTATGGTGCTCCCCACCTTAGGAATCAGTTACCCAGTCATTTCCCAACCCAAATATGATACTTCGATGGTTCCTATAATATATTTAATTCTCAAAAAATAGTTATATATGTAATTCCCAAGAAATATCTGGATGCCACACATCTCATACAAGCCACACGATTCCCACCGATTAACCAGCGTCTGGTTAATTAAACTATCACATGTGAACCTTGTGCACCAATATCAGTCATACCAAAACAAAAAGGAATACACCCATGATCATGGCATACCTCTAATTGTTGTTGGCTCTCTGGACTAATTTGACTCTGCCAGATTAACTGCATGTACCTAACATGAAGTCCGACTACCCAAAGTTTGTCCTCCCTATAGAGTTATACCTGATACTATAGCCATTGAACCCACTTTGGGGTCTCCCTCTCCCTACCATGACCTACATATGTATTAGAATCTTGACTACTAGCTCCTAGTACCACTTAAGATACTACCTTAGATCCCTGAGTCTGACCCGATCCTTGACTCACAGCTGCCCGATAAGTCTTCTGGAAGAACCTCTTTGGGTGTCTTATATGCCTACATTCCCAACACTCCTTCGGAGGCCGATCACACTAGGTTGAACATGAATTGATTTCCCACACTAGAAGAACACCATCGATGACTCACTCCTCAGTGGTTTGCCCAAATATATAACTATACCGCTCTATTGAGGCTCCTCAGTGCCTCGATTCCAACTACTTGAAGCACCACTGCTTATCTCACCTGACATCATCACCCATATCGTATAGTTTTCCCCTTGACTATCAATGATTTATTCACCACCTTTAAAAATGAGGACAAAATAAAGATGTTTACCAGTACCCTGATGGCATGTCTCAATCCATCCTTGAATTTTCTCACCCTAGAAATGTCAGCATCTTCCATAGAGATCACAAAACAAGATAGTTTTGTGAACCTACCTATATCGTTCATGATGGCTATATCCTCCTTCTACAAGTTCATGAACTCACAGGATCAATCCTCCCTCAATGTCTCCAGGAATAAATGCTCAAAAAACATGGTCTCTAAATCCTTCCACATGATCCCCTCATGCCTACCTATATGTACTTGTATGTATCGTCAATGATTTGTCGATCCTATGAGAATATATGTATCCAACTTCATCATCTTCCCTAGGGGTGTATTCATCTGATCAAAAATCATTCTCATGAACTCAATCCAATTTTCTATTGTCTACAGTCCACCCTCACCCTAAAATAAAGGTGGTGTTAGGAATGGAACTTTCCCATCAGATAATACATAGATGACTTAGATCCCTGAGCACCTCTATCAATACTCTAAACAACCTAAACCAAACTCGCCCTGAGCTACTCATCTAGCCATGGCCCAAGTTCTTCTACCTGTGCAGCCGACCAACCTGCCTTGGAGCCTCTACCGATGGCCCATGCTCATCCATAACCTTAAGGGCCTCATCCCATGCATGCTCTGGTGGCACCATATCTCTGCTCTCCTAACGCTCCATCAAAAGTCGTTTAGGTGGCATCTCACTAAAGACCAAAACCATGGTAAATAACAATAATCACAGTAGATATATCTCATATATGGAAATTTGTAACAAACAATGCATATCACTACCCTTAAACTTCCTTACCACACCCATATCACATGTCATCCGACCACATGACCCCTTGCCTACCCATATCAAAGTCAAACATCACATAACAAACATACCATAAAGCAAAAACCTTTTTTGGTTGAGTATAATTTCACCAATAATCTACACAAAATAACATTTTTAGCCTCTTTTTGACACTTTAAACAGCACACCCAAATCCTTTAATTTTTTTCTTCCCTTATTAGAGTCATTCCCATATACACCATTCACACATAGTATCACATATATATTTTTTCAGAAACCGTATACCTAGGATGGTTGAGTAGAATGTCACCAAGAAGCTATATAGGAAAACATTGTTTAGATTTTTTACACTTCAAACAGTCCAAACCATATTCTCGTATTCCAGGTTCCAAGTGATAATAACAAGAACATACATATGACATGTGAACCTAAGTGTCTAGTATGCATGAATGCTCCTCCCTTACCATATAGGGTCAAGAATCATAACCTCATAATCTAATAACATCACCCAAGTGTGCCACTCAAGGTGTAAAATCAATCAACTGTAAAATCAAAAAATAAGAACATCATTTCCCACCCACGGTAACTCAATCTATCCCCTATGCATGGGGATGCAGGCATAAAAACATGAGCTCTTTTACCAGTTTCGACAATATCTTAATATTCGGTCTACCATATCCCAAATATGAGACCATTTTAAAAAAACTAACTTTCATATCACTGAGACACCAGTCAAACGTTGGGCTCTGATACAACCGGAAGAACTTGTCAAGTAAAACTGATGTACCAATGGCATGCCCAATAAATACTTCACAAGTATGTGTACTTAAGTTCATCAAAACCCTAACACCTCAATATCCTGACATCATAAGGCAAAGAAATATCTATCCTTTCATAATCCTGGACCATCATCCTCAAAGTCACAACGAGCCTCAATCCCCATCTGATGGTCTTTAACCATCAACCAAGGATTTCTACGATAAGCACATCCTCCATAACTGATGGTCATCACCATCCCCTAAGCTGAAAATTATAAGAAGGTCTTCACCCATATTGAATGGTCAAAATCGTCTCACTGAGTCTTTTATTGTGTGGACACAACTCCAACGGCGCATCGACCAACCTCAGTGAGAGAAAATCACCAACATTATTAAGTCCCACCATTCGGCAGAACTTCATATCCACATACAAACCACATTTCCCAAACACAGCATGGTCATAACCATCCACCTCAACCTGAAGAACCATGTTTCCCCAAACCCAGTGATCATCATCACCCTAATTCACTTGATCTAATCCCAATATGTTCCCATAGAACCATTTAATTCATATCTCAATTTAATTAATTTAAAAAAGGTAAACAACTAGAATAACCTTCCCAAAAAATATCTAAAACCCCATTTCACTCATGCCATGCCATGCTAGACTCAACTCACTTGCATAGGCATGCTATTTCCCATCATCACCTCACAATTATCAAATAATAATAAAACACTAAGAATTAGTCAAACTCGAACCACCCCACTCAGTGTATTTAAAAGTGCATTCCATATCATGTGTATAAACAAGGAGAAATATAGGCATTATCTACCTTATACTCTTAGGTTCTCACTCGCCGAACACAACCTCTAATTTGAGCCATATCGGAATAAAATGAAGAATCTGACAAACAACCTAGAAATAGTGCATATGAGCTTGGATGGAAATAGCATTTCAAACGGTAGACCACACTCGAATTGGAGCTCAAACAAAGGAGATACCTCAAATTCTTTAAAGAGGAAAAATGAGAGATCTCCACAACTGTTGGGGGTGTGTGTGGGAATGGGTAAGAAAAGAGGAAAGATAAAATAAAGGGAAATTTCATAATTTCATCTCATTAAATGATTTGCATGATTAGTTCACATGATTTGGATAACTGTGCACCAACTGTGTGATGCCATTGTTCAAAGGGTGCCCCACCTTGCATGGTTAGGCACTCAGTTTGTCAAACCATGAATAGCCCATGGACCCTATCTAAATTTTTCTTCATGTGCCTCCCACATAACCTCACATAGTTAAACCAAACCGTACCCCTATAGAAAATGAGTTTCATGGTCATCCCTAACCGTGCACCAACCATGCACCCAGTGATGTGTCTTCCAAATTCTAGTTTTCAAATATCAACACTCTCAAAATTGAACCTAACCCCCAAGACACTTACCAGGAATTTACCCCATCCAAAAACAACATCAAAACCCAATTAAACTCTTGGAATTAACCTCTGAATCCCAAAATCAAATTTGGCCTATCCAAAAACTAAAAAGTTCAAAAACCCTCAGAAATTCTTGACCATCTCAAAAAAACTTGGGATATTACAATTCCTATAGTTTACTGCATCAATAGACAAAAATATTTTTTCCACCTAAATAATGGAGAAACCAATAGTCACCACTAAAAATTTAGAGATGTTAAAGCAGTCAATCTTTATAGAAATGTGTGTAGCAATAAAACCAGAATTCACCAAACATTGGCCCTACCCTCCTCTGAATTCACTAGAAAGTGCCCAAGAGATCCTATACCCATCAATTAGCATTAAGAATTCAGTAGCACACAAAACAGAAGACCAAAACATAATAGAAACTAGTACTATAATTATCATTCCACATTCTAAATTACATGAAAACCTAATAGTGAAATGGAAAAATATAATAAACATTTTAGGAGAAGGTGAGGAAACCAACCGGCTCCATGGAAGACGATAAAGCTAATAATGAAGTAGTTGATCCCTCCATTCATCCATGAAGGAACAAATATCTAAACCTCCAGATTTATTAATCTAATCCATTTCAATAACCATTTTGCAATCCTAGATTATGAAGTTGTGAAATGATAAGATTTTATTTATTTATCCTCTCAAACCTATTCTATCAGGAAATTATCGCACCACCTCAAACATTCGAAGGAAAATTATTTCATACAAGAAATTAGGAAGTTTGAGAAAACTTTGAACACTAGAGATTTAGTTATAGGGAGAGAAAGAACCTTTTCTGATTGAATATAATCAAATATGGCTTATGAAACCAGGGAATTTGAACTGGATATGGGTAGATGTCGTGTGAACCTAGGCCCTTCTGCCACAAATTATGACGTACACTCTCTCCCGTTGGTGGATGGGGTGGCACAGGGGTTGGGGTGTGGGGCGTCGGTCATGGGGTTGAGTCTCGGGTTTTTCTTCTTCTATATCATGTGTGTAATAATATACCCACCTTTATAATCATGAAAATATTTTGTAATTGATTGTGAATAGATAAAAATTAAATTATTTTTTGTTTAAAAATAATTTGACTTATGAAAATCCAGAATGATAACCATGAATATAATAAAATACACTTATAAAATTAGTTATGATTTATTTATAAACATGTTAATAATATTTTTAAATATGTACCATTGAATTTAAAAATAACTTTCAATGATTTTCAATTGAAACTGTAATTGAGATTTGTTTTTATTCATTTAAAAATTTAAGGGCATTACTTTCATTTAAATTTAATTCCATTGGCTTAAAATTATAATCAATATTTAAATATTATTTATTTACCAATCGATAATATAATTTTAAACATTTTATATTAATTTCAATCATTCCATCGATATTCACAATGAATAATATCATGGAGTTTTATGAAAATAAAATCATGGTTCCTGTTCTAAAATCTCAACATCATTTAGCATGTAACGTCAACCAAGGAAGCCTTAAAGGAATTGTGTGTCAAATACATATGAATGCATAGATATAGGTAAACCAAGGGAATTTTTATACTTTTTTAGGATATGGATATGTGTAATATGTCGAAGAGATAGTGAAAAAAAACATAAATCCCTCAAAGATCGTCTAGGAAAAAACATAAAAAATTAAAATTATACAAACCACTTGAAACATGGGTTTTGTTGAGTTTTTATCTCCCTCTTCATTGACAATCATAAGTTTCACCTTAATGACTCCATCCCCCTATGATAACAGTATGGATAATTGACAACTTACAATAAATCAATAATGGAGACACATTCAAATTACAAGGATTGTTAGTTGATCCTTTATGATAAAGAAATGGAAGAATAAGGTAATTTTAGCTAATTTTAGTTGGATAGTCCTATAACACCCACCTTTTTAATAATTATTTTAATTAAGGTTTTAGATTTTAAAAGGAAATGAGATAGTGAAACTAAGAATAATTCCTTCACATTGGTTTAAAGGAATGAGGATCATCATGTCGGTGACTTTTAGAGTACTGAAAAACATATAATGACCTTAAGGATCGATCTTTTGGAAGTAAGAACACATTTGTTAAAGTTACGACACATGAGAGATAAAAATAAAATAACAAAATAATTATCATACTTAATAATCATTATATATTCAGGTTCTTTATCCATTTTCATTAACATATGGAAGAACAAAAAAATTAAATATGCATTTAGCATCAATTTGATTACCATAAAATTACAAGAATCTAAGGATTCATTAAACATGCCTCTTTAATTATTTATCCAACCAAAAAATTACTGGTTTTATGATCTTTAACTAATTTCATCAAAATAGCATGGTAACCCAAAACAAACATGCTAAACAATGAATAAAAAATATATCACGCTAGTCTATCCTTTAATAGGGTTAACTCTGTCACCACTCAAAAAACTAGAGCATGGTCAATTTATGATTGTGTATAAATAAAGGGGGATGCAATGAATCTCCTACCTCAAGGCGTCAATGTTCTTCATGTGAGAATGGAACAACAACACAGATCTCCTATCACATCTCCCATAAATAAATCTATGTCCCTCCAAAAATGTCTTGCCACAACCGCACCAAAAAACATTAAAAAACTTATTTAGAATGATGGAGATCAAAATATATAACATGGAAAGATAGCATGGGATGAAACAAGATTAAACAGAGAATAAACCACTATAAAAGAGGAAAAACTCACCTCGAGTCACCATGGATAAATCCCCATAAGGTGAGGGTTTATTTGGATTAAAATGGGATTCAAAGGCCTTTAAAAATATTTCTTTAGGCACTTAGGGTTTGAGAGAGAATGATTCAAGAAATAGTGGGTTCATAGGAGGCTTGGGTATTTATAAAAATTCTGGAAAACAAAAGACCATGGCGCAACACCCATGACTACACTAGAGATCTGGCTGAAACAAGGACTACAACGTAGTGTAAGGGACCACGTCATAGCCTTCCTGGTCAAACCCATGTCCAAGAACTATGGTGTAGATCCTATAAATGGGGAGGGGGATATGGCGTAGTAAAAACCATCATGCCATAGAACCTAGAAATCTAAGAAGGGGCTTACACCACAACCATCCTCCTTGCTATATAGGGGTACTAAATTTTGAAGATCCACCCAAAATCCCCCCCTACAAACCCCTACACCATTTCTTGACTGTCCACACTACAGAATTCAACCACTCTACGCCAAAACCTACCTCCACAACACAACAATGCTAAAAATGGAAGTGGCTCTGAAATCCTTTCTCCTAGGACACCACACAGCAGTTGGGCTCTCTATGTTGTAGTAACCAACCTTATGGCGTAGTACATCCCCCAAGCTATAGAATCCTATATAGCTAATATTTCAACTTAACTCCCCTATTTCCTCATGAAGCCTCCTCCCAGTGCCTCCAACACCAATAACTCATAAAATAAGGGCTACTAGGGTCTGATCCCTTACACTAGATACCTTTCAAAATATTCTACTCCTCAAGAATTTAAAACCAAACCTTAAGAGGAAAGAAGGAAAAGGGTTTTCCAAACAACCACCTAGCAAGAAATCTATCAAGAATATCTCAAACATAGGAGCTCAATCAACTCTCTTGGAGGAACCAAGTTCAAAACCACGTAACAATAACAACCATATCCTAAATACTCTCATGGAGAAGATACCTATCAAACAAGAGAAAGTTCACCAACAAAATTTCAAATAAGATTAAACTGTAAAGGCCCTAAAATTCCGTATTATTATTTTTTAATTATATGGAATTATTATGAGTTGTAAAAAATTGACGGAACGTGATTCTGAGGTCTAGATAGCCCAGAACGGAATTTTGAACTTTTTTTAAGGTACGTTCGGTAAACGTACAAGTTGGTTTTTCTATCTTTTGAACCGGTTCTCGGATTAAAAATCTGAGGGAACCATTGAATTCATAGTGTCGGGATTCTCTTAGGCTAAGATTAACTTCAACCGACAAGAGTCAGATGAAAAAGTTAATTTTTGGACTTTTATAAAAAATAATAAAATAACTAAATAAGTTATTTTATTCATTCTTCAATAGTTGAGCGGTGAATGGTGGGATAATAGTGTAACATCGGGCTTTAAATGAGGTTCTTTTAAATAACTTGAACCTCTCGTTGTGTAACTACAATGATTGTGGTTTAATTGGTTCATTAATTAGGATTTATTAATGAATCATATTAATGAACCAACATGGGGGGGTTATCTTTCCTTTTATTTAATCAAATCGTTGGTGTGGGTTTTGGGAACCCATGGGAGGACTCTTGACGAAGTGCTGGTGATGTATTCCTCTAATGAAGAATGAAGATTCGATGACGCCATTGAGGATTCAATCTGGAGATCAACGAACACTGATGAACACCTTCGAACGCAAACCATTCTTCCTCATCGGCAGCGTCTTCCAATGAATTAAAGGTCGGGGTTTTGTTGTTAAACTAAGAGTTTGTTGATTATTGAATTCCTTCCCATGTTATAATGCTAACGTGGAGGGCACAGGCCGAACTGAACAAGACCCGAACCCTCTGTCAATCTCAGTTTGATGTGTTCTTCGTGGGTGACTGAAAAATATAGTGGTAAGGAAAAATCGAGGGTCTCACAGTATAGGTGGCATCCTGAGAGGCCTATAGGCGCAGACGGGAAGAAAATCGGATCACTGAAGCTTCACTACTGGCCTGTGGAAGCACTGTCGGCGCGGCGGCTCCGGTGGCTGGCGGAGGTGACTGGTGGTAGTGGCCGACTCCCACTGGCCATGAGAGATGGTGGTGCCCAAAGGTGCCACGACGGATAGGGGCGGCCGGCCTTTTCTGGTCGTGTTGACGGCAGGAAGTGCGCTATAGAGGAGGCATCAAAGTGGAGGGAAGACCCGCGCCTGTGGGTCCTGCTAGTTGACTGGTCCATGTAGACTGGTCAAGTGGAGTGGCGCCAACCTGGTACCGTTGATTGAGGAGCCCAAACAGACTCATCCATTCAGGGAGGCGGACCGGGCCCAGCCAACGGGCCGGGTTGGTTCTGCGGCCCAGCGGGCCATGCCCCACCAAGTTGGTCGTGCCGGTCCCATGGTCTAGAAGCCTGAGACTGAGGTCCAGTGACCCGGACCGAGCCCAGCTGTACCAAGACGGGTCGGGTCAGGTCGACCGGGTCGGGCCGAACCCATACCCTTTTTGACCCAGTTTTGTTTAAAGGGTCATATCTTCTAAACCAGACATCTGTTTGAAAAACCATCTATGGTGTTGGAATCCATAGGACTATACGGTCCTTTTGAGACACTCCTCATGGGTTTTCGAGAAATTTGGAGTGCGGCTGGGTTGGATCTAACCCGAATCCAACTGGTCCCTTGGTACTAAAATTCCTATAACTTACAGATCGGGCGTCCGATTGACGCATTGTCTATTGCGTTGGAACCCTTATTACATGGCGGTTCTTTAGTTTACTTCTTTGTGGGACTTCGTGGTGGTTGAGGTATGACCGATGACTTGAGGAGATGATCCTCCCAGAATCAAGCATGCTAAGTGCGGGAATCCAGTGGTTGCCTGTGATGTGATGAAGCACCTAGAGATCCTCTGTGGGTCAGCACATAGAAATCCTATGTGGGTAAAAAGTTATCAATCCTCCATGGGTCAGCACCTAGAGACCCTATGTGGGTCAACACTTAGCGAACTTCCTTGGGTTAGCACTTAGCGATCCTCTGTTGGTCAGCACCTAGCGATCCTCTATGGGTCAGCACTTAGCGATCCTCTGTGGTTCAGCACCTAGTGACTCTGAGCGGTCTAGCAGCAAAAGCCTCTCTATATAATAAGATGATCTAGATTTATTAATAATCATCTTTATTCATGTTCTTTAAGTTGTATAACTTGTGTGAGATGTCTTTTACTTTGTGCTTTGTGATTGAGATCATGCTTTTTGGTTTTTACTTTGTGGAATTATGGGAGACCTTCGGGGGTCTCGGGGTCCCTATTGGGTATTTTTATACTCACCCCTACACAGGATTAGCCCACACCTTGTTGTGTATTGTGTAGAAAACGGGCTTCCTTGACCGAGATTTGGGAGCTAGGACTAGATGGTGTACGGAGGTGACCAATTGATGCAGAGAGCCGCAGTGACGAGTTATACCTACCCTCCAGGTAGGATCCTTGATGGATGACCTCAAGATCTATTTTCCCCTTTTTTATATATTTACTTTTCATTTGGGCTTGTATTCTAGCCCATATTTTCTTTTAGTTCTTACTTTTACTATCATCAGTTCTTTTTGTGGTTTTATTTCATTATATACCTAGTCTGTGTGTGTATAGTTTTAAAGGAAATGTCTTACCTTTTTTGGGTTTTCCTTTCCAGTTCTAGTCACCAGCCCCTGGCCTATGGAAGATGGGATTGGGGTAGTCACGGCACGGGCCTCGGGGGATGGGTCGTGGAAAAGTGGTATCAAAGGGTGGTCGGTTCTACCAGAAGAACTAAGAGTCTATGTTTTCAATGGATCAATAGTGTTAATTATCTTGAGTTCGGGTTTCAGTTTTGGAATTCTGGTATTGGTGCGGTAGATGACGTATCCATACACCAAGACCCTGAATTCTAATTTCTAACTTGGTACATGAAAAAACTATTTGCATGTGTTTTGAAAATGTTTTTTTTACTTTGATCTTATTGAGTCACCTCACCAGGTATAGCTTATTGACTATGGAACATAATTTTCTTTACAGGATGTCGTTGCGTAGATAGCCAGTTAGGATTCTAGTGAGAGATCATGATGATGGTCCACCGAGCGATGAGGCTTCGGTGTAGGTACCTCTTATGGCGATGGTACCTTTGGGTGGTGTACTAGTAGCACCACTACCCGTAGGGTAGAAGATGCCACCAGCCCCACCAGAAGACCATGAATTCCTACTAAGTGCATTAAACAAGTTCCAGAGACATAGGCCTCCGAGGTTTCGAGGTGAGATAGATACCCAAGTAGTTGAGGACTAGCTGGAGGTTGTGGCATGGGTTTTCTGCTTGGTTGAGAGACCAGTATACCAGATAGTGATCCTAGATACTAGCCTCTTCCAGGGCATAATAGGGAGATAGTGGATCCTGACACTTCAGACACACGAGGAGGTGACACTCTCCTGGTTAAACTTCGAGAGCCTCTTCAGGGTGGAGTTCGTACCAGTGACTTTACACTCATTGTGTATTCAGGAGCTACTGCAATTACATCAGGGCAGCCTGATAGTGGCCCAGTACTCAGCGAGATTCACTGACCTATCTCTATACTCCACCGACATGGTATGGGACCCATTATTCAAGGTATGTACCTTTTATCAGGGTCTTTTATGGGAGATCATAGCATTGATGATATCGCTCAACTTCCCGATGCAGGCTGGAGTGCTAGAGAAAGCACTATTGGTGGAGAGATTCCTTGTCAAGCAGGAAATGAAAATGAGAGTTACCACCAGACGAAATGCAGCTGATTCATCTATAGTAGGCAGTAGGTAGATGAAGCAGAGGCCCAAACAGGCCATACCTTCTAGAGGATGACCCCAGGATGCAGGGTCGGAGGTGTAGAGCTCACGAGGCAGAGGAGGTCATATAAGGACTAGATTCTATTACTCTTGAAGCGGATAGGGGAACATGGTCTGTTACTATCTGACTCCCTATGTGGAAGATCATTAGATGACTGAGGGACCTCTGAGTCAGTGAAAGAGTTTCAAGTGAGGAGGTCTATAGTTCGGTGGATGTGGTAGAGGAGCAGGCCGTGTAGCAGGCGGTGGGTGACGATTTGAGGTTCTACCACCACCACCCCTAGGTGGTCCACCCCTACTACAGGGAGTAGGTGGACAAGGATGAGCTCAATTAAAGGTAGTTGAGGCCTATGACCATGGAACTCTATAGATGATTCGAGGTAAGATTTGTGTATACTCCACCCTAGTTGTAGTTCTTACAGATACAGTTGTCAGTCACTCTTTCATTGCCACAGCTCACATTCGGAGCTCATAGATTTTGATGGTGTCTTTGGCTCAATCCTTACAATTAGATACTCATACGGGAGAGGATTGGATGATTATACACTAGTTCAGGCAGTGTGAGCTCACTATAGGAGGTGAGATATTTGACTAGGATCTCCTAGTAGTAGCGTCGAGGCCTTACGACATCATATTGGGTATGGACTGTCTATCCACAGTCCATGCTCAGATCGACTGTTTTAACCACAAAGTTTGGTGTGTCCACAAGGATGGGACCAAGTTTTCCTTCACCGATGAGAAGGAAACCTTTGCAGCATAGGATGGAATTTATTGGAGGAGGGTGAATCTGATCACTCATCAGTTGGATAGCCTCACCCTCGGTGTAGTGGACAAGAGGAGTCTGAGATATCCTATTGTGGTGGACTAGTATGATGATTTCTTTCCTAATGATGTTCCAAGACTATCTCCTCGTAGATAGGTAGACTTTTACATTAACTTGTACCTTGGGATGACATCGATATCTACACCAGCATATCAGATGGCTCCCGTATAGCTTCGTGAGTTGATGGTAAAGTTGGAAGACTTGAAGAAAAAGGGGTTCATAATACCCAGTGTCTCTCCATGGGAAGCCTTGATTTTGTTCGCCAAGAAGGCAGATGGAATTTTGAGGCTTTACGTAGACTATTGTTTCCTGAATCGGGTGACTATAAAGAACAAGTATCCTCTATCGAGGTTGATGATATCTTCGACCAGATGAAAGGAGCATGGTGGTTTTCAAAGATAGACCTCAGATCAGGCTATCATAAGCTTAGGATACGGGGTGAGGACATATCGAAGGCAGCCTTCAGATGTTGGTATGGCCACTACGAGTTATTGGTGATGCCTTTCGGCGTGACCAACGCTCCGACAGTGTTCATGGGGCTCACTAATAGGATCTTTCATCCTTACCTAAATCGTTTTGTGGTGGTTTTCATTGAAACATCTTTTTATGTCTGACATCGGAGGAGGAGCATGCTACACATCTGAAGATAGTTCTAGATACACTCTGAGAGAACCAACTTTATGGAAATCTCTCAAAGTTCCAGTTATGGATATAGGAGGTACACTTTCTGGGACACATTATCTTAGAGGATGGAGTTGTAATGGATCCAACAAAGATAGAGGCGTGCTTTCTTGGGAGCCAGCCAGGAGTGTGACTGTGGTGCAGAGTTTCCCGTGGTTGGTTGGGTACTACCATAGATTCGTACTTGACTTTTCCAGAGTAGAAGCACCCTTTTCAGCTTTGAAAAAGAAGGGACATACTTTCTTGTGGATAGAGATATTCCAGAAGAGTTTCTAGGAGTTAAGGTGAGTACTAACGAGTTCCCCCATCTTGAGGCTACCAGAAGAGGGAGTTGGGTATGTAGTGTACTACGACGCATCAGGGACTGGACTGGGATGTGTCCTGATGTAGAAGTAAGTGGTGATCACCTACAGCTCACAGCAGCTGAGGCAACATGAGTAGAACTATGATACCCATGACATGGAGTTAGCAATAGTGGTCTTTTCCATGTAGATGTTAGAGCACTAATTGATGGGTGAACGATTTACTGTTTACTCTAATCACAAGAGTCTCAGGTATATCTTCTCATAGAAATACATGAACCTGAGATAGTGGTGATGGATAGCATTCCTCCAGGACTGTGACTTTGAGATAGTCTACACTCTTAGGAAGGGGAACTTTGTAGAAGAGGTCGGGTTTACAGCTACTGAGTGAGGTGACAGAGCAGTTCACTGCATTGCAGATATCCTTCGTGGATAGTGATAGATCAGCTTACCTCCAGTTTATGATAGTCACTCCCCCACCCCTTTAGTGAGTCATGGAGGCACAACTTGTGGATGTTGACTTCAAGGCCCGACGTGTTTAGATATCCTCAGGATAGGCTCCTGAAGGATTTTTTGAAGGTGGGGAGCACATAATCCTTTTTAGAGGACACACCATGGTACCAGTGACACTATGAGAGGAGGTGTTGAGGGAGTTCCAAAAATCCCCTTTGGTGGTACATATTGGTGTGGCGAAGATGTACCAGGACCTCTGGCATCAGTACTAGTGTCCAGGGATGAAGAAAGTATTGGTAGAGTTCATTTCACGATGCCTTACTTGTCAGAAAGTGAAGGTTAAGCATTAGAATCCAGCAGGCTTAGCACAGCCACTAGAGGTACCAGAATAGAAGTGGGATGGTATCTCCATGGACTTCATAACAGGGCTACCACATACGTCCAGGGGCCATGATTCCATCTGGGTGATTGTTGACCGACTCTCCAAGTCAGCCCACTTCTTACTCATCTAAGAGAAGGGATCAGTAGAGGGTTTGGGATGCCTCTACATACAGGATATTATACAACTTCATGGGGTTCCATCGATGATAATTTCAGATTGTGACGCTCATTTTACATCTCATTTATGGAAGGGGTTGCAGGAGACATTTGGGACTCAACTATTCTTGAGCACCACCTTTCACCCTTAGATATATGGTCATAAATAGTGAACCATACAGACACTTGAGGACATTCTCTGTGCTTGCGTCCTCAATTTTGGCCGTAGTTGGGAGGACCGCCTTCCACTGGTGGAGTTCTCATACAACAATAGTTATCACTCCACCATCAACATGGCACCATTTGAGGCCTTGTATGGGTGACCGTATAGATCTCCTCTATACTAGACAGACCCATGGGAGTAAGAACTTATGGGTCCAGAGTTGGTACAGGCTACCACTAAGAAGGTGAATATCATCCAAGAGAGAATGAATTTACACAGATCAGGCAGAATTCTTATGCCGACAGGAGATAGAGACCCTTAGAGTTTGAGGAGGAAGACCATTTCTTCCTAAGGGTCTCACCTAGATGAGGATTTCAGAGATTTGTCCGGGGTGGCAAGTTATCTTTGAGGTTCATCGGACCTTTTCAGATTCTCAGCAGATTTTTTGAGGTGTCTTACCACCTAGCTCTTCCCCCAAAGATGCACTGGGTGAATAATGTTTTCCATGTGTCGTATTTGAGGAGGTATGTGCATGATCCATCGCACATTATCGACTGGGGCGAGTTGGACATTGAAGATGGGGTGACATTCGTGGAGTTCCCAGTGGAGATAGAGGATCTACAGTAGTGGGTCCTTCCTGTAAGGTTGATCCCTCTGATGCGAGTTCAGTGGTAGTACGAGAACCTATAGGAGAGCACATGAGAGCAGGAGGATCAGATTTGTACTCAGTACCACCATTTGTTTTCTTAGAATTTGTTGTGTCTTTAGGGGATGTAAATCCCTAAGTTGGGGAGAATTTAAAGACCCATAAATTCTGTATTAATTTTTTTTAATTATATGAAATTATTATGAGTCAACTAAAATTGACGGCATGTGATTCCAAGGCCCAGAGAACCTGAAATGTAATTCTGAATTTTTTTTAAGGTACGTTTAGTAAACGTACGAGTGGGGTTTTATATCTTTTAAACCTGTGATCAGATTAAAAATATGAGGGCACCATTGAATTCATAGTGTCGGGATTCTCTCAGGCGAATCTTAACTTCGACCGAAAAGGGTCAGATGAAAAAGTTAATTTTTGGACTTTTCAGGAAAAAAAATAAAATAACTAAATGATTTATTTTATTATTTATTCAATAGTTGAACAGAGGATGGTGGAACCATAGTGTAAACTTGGGCTTTAAATGAGGGTCTTTTAAATAACTTTAACCTCTCGTTGTGTAACTGCAATGCTTGTGGTTTAATAGGTTCATTAATTAGGATTCATTAATGAATCATATTAATGAACCAATGTGGGGGGTTATATTTCCTTTTATTTAATCAAATCATTGGTATGGGTTTTGGGAACCCATGGAAGGACTCTTGAAAAAGTGTTGTTGACGTCTTCCTCCAACAAAGATCATAGATTCGATGACGCCATTGAAGATTCGATCTGGAGATCGACGAATGTCGACGAACACCTTTGAATGCGGAGCCTTCTTCCTCATCTGTAGTGTCTTTAAATGAGATCAAGGTAAGGGTTTTTGTGTTAAATTAAGAGTTTGTTGATAATTGAATTCCTTCCCATGTTATAATACTAACTTGGAGGGTGCGGGCAGAACTGAACAAGTCCCGTACCCTCTACTGATCTCGGTTTGATGCGTTCTTCGTGGGTGACTGAGAAATACAATGTCAAGGAAAAACCGAGGGTCATGCAGTATAGGAGGTGTCCCGGGAGGCCCATAGGTGCAAACAGAAAGAAAATAGGACCACCAGATCTTCACTGGCGGAGGTAGATGGCAGCAGTAGTTGGTTCCTAGTGGTCCTGAGAGGACGGCGGTGCCCAAAGGCATCACGGCTCCGAGCCGCGGTGGAGGGTGGACCCATGCCTACGGGTCCCACATGTTAACTAGTCCACGTCGACCAGTTAGGTAGAGCAGTTACAACCTGGAGCTGCTAATTGAGGAGCCTAAACAGACTCATCTGTTTGGGGAGGCGGGCTAGGCTGGTTCTGTGGGTCGCTCTTAGCTGAGTGGGTTGGGCTGGTCCCGCGGCCCAACAACCTGGACTGAGCCCAAACGGACTGATCTGGGCCCAAATAGTTCAGGTCGGGCATAGTGATCTGTGCCGGGTCGGGTCACCCTGATCGGGTTGGTTTGGTTCGACCGGGGTAGATCGGTCCGACCAGGTGGGGCTGAACCCAGACCCTTTTTTACTCAGCTTTTCTTAAAGGGTCATATCTTCTAAATCAGACATTCGTTTGAAGAACCATCAATGGAACTGGAATCCTTAGGATGAGATGGTACTTTTAAGATACTCCACTTGGGTTTTGGAGAAAGTTGGAGTATGTCTGGGTTGGATCGAACCCGAATCCAACCGGGCCCTTGGTACTAAAATGCCTATAACATACAGACCGGACGTCTGATTGACTCGCCATCTATTGAGTTGGAACCCTTATGACATGGAGGTTCTTCAAGTTACTTCATCATGTGAATTCTTGGTGGTTAAGGTATGACTGATGGATTTAGGAGCAGATTCTCCCAGAATCAAGCGTGTTAAGTATGGGAATCCAGGGGCTGGCTGTGACGTTATGAAGCACATAGAAATCCTCTGTGGTTCAGCACTTATTGATCCTATGTAGGTCAGAATTTAGCGATCCTATGTGGGTCAGCACCTAGCAACCATCTGTGGGCAACACTTAGAAATCCTATGTGGGTCAGCACTTGGCGATCCTCCATGGGTTAGCACCTAGTTATCCTCTATGGGTTGGCACCTAGTGATCCTTTATGGGTCAGCACCTAGCAAACTTGTGCAATCTAGTAGAAAAATCCTCTCTACAAAATAAGATAATCTAGCTTTATGACTAATCATCTTTATTCATGTTCTTTAAGTTGTATACCTGGTGTGAGCTATCTTTTACATTGTGCTTTGTGATTGATATCATGCTTGGTGGTTTTTCCTTTGTGGAATTATGAGAGACCTTCGAGGGTCTCGGGGTCCCTACTGGGTATTGTTATACTCACCCCTGCATGGACATCTCCTGCACCTTGTTTTGTCTTGTGAAGACGACGGGCATCCTTGACCGAGATTTGGGAGCCACAACTAGACGGTGTACGGAGGTGATCGGTTGACGCGGAGATCTGTAGTGATGATTTATACCTACCCTTCAGTTAGGATCCTTGACAGATGACCTAATGATCTATTTTTCCCTTTTTTCTTTATTTAATTTTCCATTGGGCTTGTATTCTGGCCCCCCTTTGCTTTCAGCACTTACTTTTACTATTATTTGTTCTTTTGTGGTTTTCTTTCGTTGTATACCTAGTCTGTGTGTGTACATGTTTAAAGGCAATGCCTTCCCTTTTGGGGGTTTTTCCTTTCCAGTGCTAGTCACCAGCCCCTAGACTATAGAAGGTGGGATTGGGGTAGTCACAGTATGGGCCCCGAGGATGGGTCATGACTAAACCATCTCATTAGATAGAAAAGGTCAAATTCTACAAAATGAGCATCACTATAAGAGAATATATAAACAAAAAACAGCTCAGGGTGCTGAGTTCATTTCTATGAATCATGTTCCCAAGTTCTCTCTTTCATGCCATCATTTCACCACAAGACATGAACCAAGGGAATAACATGCCTATGCAGCAACTTCTCCTAGAGGTCTTGGATATCTATAGGCCACCCCTTGAAGGTCGCATCATCATCAACATCAATCATGTCCCAATCAATGACATGAGAGTCGTCATGAATGTAACAACGAAGATAAAACTCGGAAAAGACATCATGTATCTGGATCACCTATGGAGGAAGTGCTATTTGATATGAAATGACTCCAACATAAGCCAACACCTTTAAAGGACTAAAAAATTGGGGAGAAAGTTTACTCCCATGACCAAACATTCACTACACATGTTGAGGAGTCACCTTCAGAAACACATGATCTCCAACATCAAAATCCAGGCATCTCCTCCAATGATCGGCATAGGACTTATGATGATCTTAAACTTCTTTCAACCTTCCATGAATCACCTGAACTATCTTCATCATGATTTGTATTAGTTCTGGCCCAAAAATTGATGAATCTTTAACCCCAATCCATCACAAAAGGGAACGTAAAAGTCATATGTACAAAGATTAAAACGATGTCATACCAATGGTGGAGTGAAAACTATTATTGTAATAAAACTAGACCAAGGGAAGGTGTCTCATCCTTGAACCTCTAAAATAATAGACACAAAATGCAATATATACTCAAGAGTTTGTATAGTCTGATCTATCTAACCATCCATCTATAGATGAAAATAAGTGTTAAGGCATAACTGAGATCCAAAAGCATACCAAAAACCTTTCCACACCTTGGAGGTGAAATGATGGTCACAATTAGAGATTATCATCCTTGGGACCTCGTGGATTCTCACCACCTCCTATGGGTACTACCTCAACAAAACCACTAAGATCAACTCCTTGATCATTATGAAGTGGTCTGATTTTTTCAAACATTCCACTATCACCAATATAGCATCATAGGATCCCTAGGCTCAAGTAAAACTAGTAACAAAGTCCATAAAGATTTCCTCCCACTTTCAATGAGAAATATACAACTACTAGAGCATACCATTGGGATCATAGTGCTCATCCTTCACCTTCTTGTAGACCAAACATCGAGACACAAACTATGCAACTACATGTCTCAACCTAGACTACCAATACCATCCTCTTAGAGTTTAGTACATCTTCATCACGCTAGGATGTACTAATAAGGGTAAGCTATGGAACTCATGGAGAACCATCTCATGCATAGATAAAGGGACTAAAAGGATCCCCTAGAACAACACCCAATGTTGTTCATATTTATAACAACTATCAAGGGCATCATCAAAGACAACCTGGTCTCTCTGGACCTCCACCTCATAATCCCATAGCTAGGATTATTCCACCTATGCACTAAAGATGTCTACACAGTCATCTGGAAAAGATAAAATCTTCCATGAACCTCTCCTATACCAAAATTCATCACTGAGATCTCTTCCATCAATCTCCATGAATCTCTAGATTCACACATAACATCACTGTGTGACTTCCTGCTCACCACATCATCCACAACATTTCTCTTTCCTGGTGTATACAAAATCTCAAAGTCATAATCCTGCAAGAATTCCATCTATCATCGCTACTGCAAGTTCAATTAACACTAGGAGAAGACATACCTTAGGGTCTTATGACCAGTAAAAACTAAAAAACACTCACTGAAGAGGTAATATCACCACAACCTCAAAGAAAACACAACTTCTACTAACTAGAGTGTAGGTTCTGGGTATAGTGGAAGTGTCAGATCGGTTGTGATAAACTTTTATTTTTATCATGATCGATGATCAATCCAATATTTACATGATGATAAATGTTGTTATGAATAGAATTGAATCAAAGAATACATATGATGGATAAAATTCTGAAACTAAAGTGCAGGATCTTCACATATTATTTATAATTAATTTAAGTAATTAAATAATTACCTTGTGAGAAATTCTTTCTTCTTTGATGGATCTGAAAATGGATCTACGTCGTACTATCATTTAATTATAAGAATCAATAATATATTCACTCTAGTAGTGATTCACACATGTTTTAAAAATATTTGAATGTCGTCGTAGGAATATTTGAGTGCTAACACAACAGATCCTATCGCTTGCATCATTCGCCTTTCATCACCCTAAGAATCGCTTCCAAATGATTCTCTTTGATATCTCTTGAATCTAGAGTAGAAATTAGAGGAAAATCATTCTCCATTCTTGGGATAATTCTTGTATAATGGATCTCTCTAGAGCTTTAAGAGGATTCTCCTAATTTTCTTATACGCAACAAAAGAAATGAATTGTCTCTCTTGAAAAATAATATAATTGGGTTTATATACCAGTAGGGTTATAAATTAATAATTGAAAAGGTGTCCTTTATTATTTATTTAATACCTTTGGAACCCCATGTATATAATATTATTATTATTATTATTATTATTATTTCTTGACATTCGCTAAACTCAATAATTAAATTAAATATTATTTAATCAAATAATATTTAATATATATTATTTCTCATTGGACCATTAAACTTGATCCTTAATTCCTCTACAATATTTATCAGAACTTGAATAATGATTGTTTGTTTAATAAATAAATATCACTACATTATTTGTTAATAAATAAATAATATTATATTCACTAAATAGAAAATAAATATTAAATATTTTTCTCACATAATATTCTCTAGAATAACTAGTGATGGAATATATGTGATCAAGAAAACATGAATAATTATTAAACCACATGTGGGAATAATATTTATTAAAATTGTTAAATAATAAATAATAATATATTATTTAACTGATATTATGGATAAACTTAGTGTGTGATACTCTAGGCCTCTTTCTCAATGGAATTAGGAAAATCACCCTAAAGTCCAAGGTTAGCATCTATCAACGTGACAAGAAAACCATAGAGAAATAATTTAATGTCATAATGACATAATACATCATACAGATGCTCACTGTGTAATATAATCCATTTATCATGATATCTCTAATCAAAAAGGTTTCATGCTGGTGTCATCAACCAATATGCTTAATGTCTCTTTCTTTGAAATTCTGGAAATCGAACATTCTTATAGAACACCATGAACATGGATTTATTTAGGCTATATAATTTCCATAAAAGGGCCTAAGATATAAAATTACATTAAAGAATATGAGGGAAAAATATTTTCTCGCATTATTCATTAATGAAATATTACTCATGATACACCCAATGTATCATACCTCGCCACAAACACATGTCATTGTGATTTTCATCAATACATCAAAGTACGCAACTTATAACACTCATTAATAATAATATTAAAGTATAAGGATCAACACACATGTCTATAGATAGTAACATTCAATGAAACATATAAATGTGGATTTCCAACTGGTGGGTACCGTTCTCATAATATCCTATATTGGATATTACCAAGGGTGTGCACCATGAGAAGGTGCCTCAAATTTTTATGAGTATACACCCATGACATCTTGTATCATTTTTGTCTCTCAAATGATATCATTTGGATATATAACATATATTTAAGAATACTATTGTGGAACTTATGGGTTCTCATCATAGTAAGAAACTGTTATGACATTTTAGTATGATAACTACTCTTAGGACATTATCACATACTATGTTATGTATAATAACAATAAAGATGTAATAAGAAGTTCATTAATATTAAAAACTATGGATACAGGTTATCATAAAGTACACAGAAGTTGGTATTAGGGAAAAAACTCCAATAGACCCCCACTTGCACTAGAGTCAACTGCTAAAAACCTTCAATCCTCTAGTTCTCACATGATACGCATGCTTTTGATGAGATAGGCCTTTAGTCAAGGGGTTTTTCACGTTTTATTATATGGGAATTCTACTTACTAAAACTTCACCCCTCTGAGAAAAATATATCAATATGTGATACTTTTGGAGTATGTGCTTTGTCCATTAGTGTGACTTTGGCTATTTTAAAATAGCCACAGTTACAGTATTATCATAATACAATCTTATAGGTTCTTTACTTTTAAGTACCACATAAAACTCATGGAAAAAGTTTCATATCTAAACAGATTCCTTAATTGCATAAAAAGCCTCTATATACTCAGAATCCACTGTAGAATCAGTGAAAATTGTCTGATTTGAACTCTTCTAGCTCATAGCACCTTTGCTGAGACAAAAAACATATCCTAACTGCAACTTCTGATCATTTTGATATGTTTGATAACTAGAATCAATATAACCCCTGATAACCAACTCTTAATCTCCTCCAAACACCAAGAACATATCCTTATTTCTTCTCAGATACTTTTGTAAAACCTTAATAGATTATTAATGTCATTCTCTTGGATCTGTTCGATATTTTCCTACCATTCTCAATGCATAGCCAACATCAATTTTAGTACATAACATGAAATACATGATTGATCATATCATTGAATCAAATGAGATATTACTCGTCCTCTTTCTCCTATTGTGTCTGAGGATACATTTTCTTATAAAGATGTATATCATGTGACATTAGAACCAATCCCCCATTGGATTGTTCCATACTAAATCTATTTAGTATCTAGTCAATGTATGTACTCTAACTTAGTCCAAGAAACATCTTGGATATACCACAAATGATCTTGATCCCTAGAATATAGGATTATTAACCTAAGTCCTTCATGGATAAACACTTATTTAACCAATCCTTAACAGACTGTAATACTATTATGTCATTTCCAATAAGTAATATGTCATTAACACATACTACTAGGATTGTGACCGCATTCCCACTAAACCTCTTGTAAACACATGGATCACATTCATTCTTAATGAAACCAAATTCTTTTATATCTTAATAAAATCGAATTTT
Organism: Viscum album; assembly: GCA_963277665.1. Taxonomy (NCBI): domain Eukaryota; kingdom Viridiplantae; phylum Streptophyta; class Magnoliopsida; order Santalales; family Viscaceae; genus Viscum; species Viscum album. Next base: position 880,732,263 of record OY728143.1, on the reverse strand, counting down.
CTATTACCTAGATACTTACTTCAATACATAAATGGATCTATGTAACTTGAAAATATTTTTAGCATCACCTGGAGTCACTAAACCTTATGGTTGTGTCATGTAGAGATCTTCTTGAAGGTTCCCATTAAGGTAATAAATTTTGATTTCCACTTCACAAATTTCATATTCATGGTAAAATTCTATATCAAGTAGAATTCTGATGGAATTAAACATGGGAATGGGGGAAAATTTATCATCGTAGTCAATTCCTTTATGTTTCTTAAACCCTTTAGCTACTAGCCTTTCTTTATAATTATTTAATTTTCCTTCCATGTCCAGTTTTCTCTTGAATAAAAATTTTCACCCTTTGGGATTTATATCAACCGGTGCATTGACCAAAACCTAAACTTGGTTCTGATATATGAAATCCATTTCAGAATTCATGGATTCTTGTCATCTTGTAGCTTCTGAGCTCTCTACTGCCTCTTTGAAGGATAGTGGTTCATCATTGTTAACCAATAATGATTCACCATCTTAGGTGACTATAAAACCATATTTTTTTTGTTCTCTTACCTCTCTAGTACTCCTATGAAGTACTTGTGTTTTGGGAACTAATTCTTCCATGGGGACCCATGGAATTTGTTCTTGTAACAACTCTTGTGTATCTTAAGTATCAACTAGTCAATATTTCTCTCACTATACTTTTTTTGGATGTGATCCCTCTCAAGAAATATGGATTGTATAGCGATATTTAATTTCTTGTTTAAGGGTTTGTATGGGTAATATCCCTTTATTTACTTGGGATACCCTATAAAAATATACCTTTTCCCCTAGGGTGTTATTTTGTTACCTAATAAGGACTTAACAAATGCCCCACAACCCCATACATGTGTATGTGACAGAATAGGTTTCTTTCCACTCTATAACACGAAGGGAATTTTGTTTTCCATTTTAGTAGGTACTCAGTTTAATGTGTATTCTACAATTTGTAATGCATATCCCCAAAAGGATAATAGAAGATCTGTATGACTCATCGTCAACCTTACCATGTCTAACAAGGTAGGGTTCCTCATTTCACTAACATCATTCCACTGTGGTGTGTAAGGTGGATTTAGTTGAGATAGAATCTCAAACTCATGTAAAAATTTGATAAACTCTCGGTTAAGATATTCACCACCTCAATCTGATCAAAACTTCTTTATATTATTTACAATTTGATTCTATACTTCATTCTTGAATTCTTTGAATTTCTCAAAGGACTTAGACTTATACCTCATCAAGTAGACACAACCATATCTGCTCAAGTCATCAGTAAAATTTATGAAGTAAGAACACCCACCTCTAGCTTCTACTGGAATTGGACTATACACATCAGTGTACATCAATGTTAGAAGATATGTGGCCCCTTCACTCTATCCATATAATGATATTTTGGTCATTTTTACTTCTAAACAAGCATGACATATTTCAAGTGTTTTTAGCTCATAAGAGTCTAAATAACCATCTTTACAGAGCTTTATCACATGCTTCTTGTTTACATGACTAATATGGTGATGTCATGGCTGGGTTTTATATGGTTCATGTAAAAATGATTCATTTTATATTTACAATACTTGTTTTTCATAATTTAATACATAAAGATCATTATTTAATTTCTCCATACCATAACATATGTTGTCTCTATAAAAGAAACAACTTTTATTCCCAAACTTGAAAATAAAACCATCTTCATATAGGTGTGATACAGAAATTTTGTTCATGGTAATAGTTGGTACATAATAATAATCCCTTAAAACTAATATTATTCATGTTTTCAATGGAAGGTGGTGGTCACCAATGGCTAGAGCATCCAACCTCAGGCCATTGGCAGCTTGCAAATACACCTCTCCTCTAGAAATATTTCCTAATCTACTTGGTTTCTACATTTGGATATAGATGTGAGCACCCCAAGATGTATCTAATATCCAATATGTAGATATCAAAATATTACACTCAATAATGAATGTACTTTTAGATTACCATTACTTCTGGGTGCAGTTCTTATTCCAGTGGCCTTGTTTTCCACATTCAAAACATAATACCTCATTTTTCTTTCCCTACCTCTGGATCTTTATCTTATTAGAAGGAAAATGCTTGGGATATTTAGAATCTTTATGAGTCTTATACCCCTTTAACTTGTTTTTACTTTTCTTATTCACCATAAGGATCGTGGTTTTGTCATGCCCCATGTCCTTATCCACTTGGATAATCAAAGTAATAAGTTTTAAAAGACTCTTCTCATTATTTCTCATTTTATAATTAACAATAAAACTAGAGAATGTCTTGGGTAGTGAGGAAATTATGAGATCTGTGTGCAACCCATCTAGAAATTTAATCCCTAATATGTTTAATAATTCAATGTAGCTAAAAATATTGAATACCTGAGGCCTAGCTGGCACTGACTCTCCAAGATTAGTTGTAAACAGATCATTGGATATCTTGTATCTCTCTTGTCTCTCCTTCTCTTGATAGACATCCTGAAGGTGAGACGTCATGATATACACATTAATATCCTCATGTTTCTTCAAAAAATCATTGGTCATGGATGATAGTATGAAACATTGAACATTTTTAGCATCTTTCAAATGTTTCTCATGGAGAGACAACTCTTACTCACTAGCCTAATTACTAGGCATATTATAAAAAGGTTCTTCTAGCACATATAATTTCCTTTCATGTAGTAGGATAATGTTTAAGTGCCTTTTCCACTCTTGGAAATTTGTGTTGGTGAGAATTTTATCATTATCAAGTATGGATCAAAATGATATGTTTGAAGTAATTTTTATTGTTATTTCTAAAAATGAGAGGAGTAGATATTTAGAATTATATCTGATAAAATTTAAACAAATAAATAAATATTATATTTATTAATCTCCCACTATTTTATTGAAAACTCATATCCCTCACCATTGGCTTTGGGATATCATGTTTCTTGGAAATTCTAGTGAAAATATATCCACATTCCCATTCTCATTACCTCAACATTGGTTGGTCAAGAAATTTGAAGGGTTTTAAGTAGTAATTCCAAATTTCTGCTGCATTAACTCAAAATTCCTTGGTCTATTGAGTGGACTCCCTGATCATGAAAATTATTAAATTATATTTCCTCAACCCTTGCCTCTCAGTTACACTAAGTCCTATTTTGGAAGTCAACCCTTGATGTGAACTAAGTTAGTTCAACCCAAAACTTAAAGTTAGAATTCCCCAATAATTGAAAGCACCCCAACTTTAACTGGGAAATCACTTTGAATTATGGTTTGATTTTAACTGAAGTAGTGAAAGATTATACCAACTTAATATATATAATTTAGGGATTTTATCTTTATACATAATTTTTTTATTATTATATTTATTACATTATTTTTAATATTAAGTGGGTTTATTTAAGTGATTAACCATGTATTAGGTAATATTTACACATAATCTAATTTATTTTAAATCTATCTTGCATGCTTGTTAATTCATTAATTCATGTGATCGTGAATAAATATCCATAATTAAATAACCGTGCAAATTGAAAGAAATAAAATAATAAAGTGGTATAATCATGAGTTTTTACTAATAGTTAGTTTATTTAGCATATGATAAACTAACCATAGACCTAGGGGGAAAAACCTTGAACCATTTATGGTTTGTGTTGTAATTTTCTAGTTTTTAACCTATGTATCTCTCTTGGATTGGTTTTGTCTCAGCTCCAAACTTGAACTGCATCCACTAGCTTGGGAGCTCCATCCATTACATATGATTTTACTCACACAAAGGTGTGGGGAATGGGTTTACATAAAAGAAACCATGGACACATAGGCCCATACATAATAATAGGAGAGATGGCATACAGTTCAAAATTTTAATTTAATAATAAATTAAAAGGAACCAATCACATACAAAGGTCTATTATAAGATCATGGTAATCCATATGCATGCAACGAATTACACATTTAATAAAATTAGCATTCAATTCTTAATCATTCTTGTTTAAGATAAATAGCACTCGAAATAATTAATTATCTTATTTAATTAATCAATTATTTTATCTTAATTATCATCCAAATTTCCATGAGATTATCATCTATCATAATTTTAAACAAATTAAATAAATTTATTTAAAATTAACTATGTATAATAAAAAATGTGTCTTGGAGGCAACACGGTGAGTGCCCATCTGAACTACCCAATGTGTATTATACTCGTATATAGTTTACTCTTGTAAAATGTGGCATACATGACTTATCACATAATATCATTGTGTGTAGTATCAACTTAATTATTACACGGTTTATATGATTCCCATTTTTTAACGTGGCGTGTGATGCTTCAATGCATATATTAATAACTATAATGTGACGTATACATGATATGTAGATCCAAACATTATACAGAAATTAATTAGTAATTTATATATATATATAAACATGTCACATGGCATGTCCTGTAAACTTAATGACCACATGAAACCACGTGTTAATAAGATTTATATAGTATAATAAATTAATTTTTAATAATTTGGTATAAGTACACAGTGTGTGCTATTCTCCCCATTTATTCGAGGCACACACCTAGGGACTTGGAATGTAATTACACCACAAAAATATTGGAGTACACGTCATGTGCATGGGCTACACAGAGTGGTCTTCGAGTTTCACGGTCACCAATAAAGTAGGTCATGTAAGAAAATACACGTAGTAATGCGAAACAGGTGGGGCGGGGCGGGCCAAGATTGCGCGGGTTTGAGCCCACATGGGTTTGACCGCAAAAGCCCGCATATAATGCGAACAAAAAAATCCAAGCCCGCCCCGCCCCACATAAGCCCACGGGTTGCCCGCAGTCTGCCCGCATTTAAAAAAATACTATTTATAATCATTTAAATATTGTATTTTTTCCTCATTCTTAATTTTAGTTGTTGGGAGAAATATGAATTTACAATAGATAGAGTTTTAAGAGATGTGATGGAACATTTTTCTATGGTGTAATGTGTCGATGCCGATGTGGTGGTGAACTGTTGCAATACAAAGTAGGTGAGTGATCAATGAAGGGCGAAAATGATGATGTTGATTGTGTGGTGATGCGAATGTCTAGACCTATGAATGAATGACAAAACTTTAAGAAATGACTGGTTTCAGAGGAGGCTATTAGGGTCTCATGAGTTCCTTTCATGTTTTCTTAATAACAAAATAAAATTAAGTAATAACAAAATTAAATCGGTCCAAAAAAATATTATAATTATAATAACTCTTTTAGAATTAAAACTGAATGTAGGAGAGATGAGTTCCATTTTTCGAGAGGTGTGATGACACACCATGTGAATATGGTTAATAATTACTCTATAAATATTATAATATCATATTAAAATAATAAATATTGACCTGTTTAAAATTTACATGTAAATGAATGGTGAATTTTTATGACCATTACGGTGAGAAATAATATGTCATGGTTTAATTATGTTTTTTTAACTAAAATGCCAAAGAAGCATATATTGTACAAAAGAATTTTAAATTAGGCCCGTGGGTCAGCCCGCACCTGTGCGGGCTCAACCCGCTTTGGCCCGCACCCGCGCGGGCTCAACCTGCATTGACCCACGCTCTTTGCGGTCAAAATTTTTAGGCCCGCCCCGCCCCGTATCCACCCCATACCCACAAAGCCCGCGGGCTGCGGGCCCAGTTTGCATCACTAAATACACGGACTATTTGTGACTAAGGACTACACACCATGTATGGATGTTACACAACATGTACTCTACCTGACCGTGTGCCAGGCTGGCCCGATAAATAAACGATGTATAATTAAATTCACCACGTGTAATAAATGCATATGCCTTGAATTAATTATTAATTAATTATTATTGCATTAAACATTAGTACACAAAATTTACATGGGCTACGCAGAGTTTGGTATCTGAGTTACATGGTCACCAATCAAGTAGGCCATGTAAGAAAATATAAGGATCGTTTGTGACTAAGGACTACACATTGTGTACAAATGTTACACGACGCGTACTCTACCTGACTATGCACCAGGATGGCCCAATCAACACGTGATGTATAATTAAATTCACCACATGTAATAAATTCATATGCCTTGAATTAATTATGAATTAATTCTTAATGCATTAAACACTATTACACATCGTGTACCTCTGGATTACACAACATGTATTCTTGTGCTATTCGACCAGAATACTTGGCATCTATAGATGAGATCTTTGAATTTATTTCTTTAATAAAATTAATTGATTTGATTATATTTACGAGATATTAAGGGGAAGAAGAAATTATCACAATTCAGATTTAATAAAGATTAAACTGGAATTGAAAACTGAATTATAAATGCATAAATCAATCAATTATCTTTAAATAATTATAAATAATTGTGTAGCCCGCTCTGATACCACGTGTAGGTTTTGGGCACAGTGAAAGTGTCGGATGGGTCATTCCCAACTTTAATTTTTGTCATGATCTACGATTGATCTAAGATTTACATGATGATAAATTCCATGAGAATGGAATTGAATCAAAGAATATATACAATGGATAAAATGTTGAAACTAAAGAGCAGGATCATCACATGTTATTTATAATTAATTTAATAAATTAAAGAATTACCTTATGAGAAATTATTTATTCATTGATGTATCTGACAATGGATCTATATCGTATTGTTTTTACGTTGTAGGAATAAAGAATAGATCCCCTATAGAAATGATCCACATGTGTTCCACAAATCTCTAAACATTGTTATAGGAATCTCCAGGTGTGGAAGATCCTATTGGTTATGTTGTTATCCTTTTATCACCCCAATAATCACTTCCAAAGGATTCTCTTTGATCTCTCTTGAATCAGGAGTGGAAGGTGGTGGAAGATCGTTCTTCGTTCTTAAGAGCATTCTTGGAGAAGGGAGCTCTCTAGGTCTTTGAGAGGATTCTTCGAATTTCATTGTGCACAAAAAAATAAATGAATTGGATCTCTTGAAAAATAATATAATTGGGTTTATATACCACTAGTGTTAGGAATAAATAATTTCACAAGTTCCATTTATTATTTATTTAATCTTTTTCGAGCCCCATGTCTATCATAATAATATTATTATTATTTATTATCATGTACTAAACCCATGAATTAAATTAAATATCATTTAATCAAATAATATTCAATATATATTATTTCTCATCAGACCATTAAATTCACTCCATCATTACTTCATAATATTTATTGGTCCTTTAATAATGAATATTTATTTAATAAATAAATATCACTACATTATTCATCAATAAATAAATAAATATTATATTAACTAAATAGAAAATAAATATTAAATATTTTTCTCACATGATATTCTCTCGAATAACTAGTGACAGAAGATATGTGATCAAGAAAACATGAATAATTATTAAATCACGTATGAGAATAATATTTTTTTCAACTTGTTAAATAATAAATAATAATATAATATTTAACTGAAATTATAGATACACTTAGTGTGTGACCCTCTAGGAGTCTTTCTTAGTGGCATTAGGGGAAGCACCTTAAAGTTCAAGGTTAGCATCTAGAAACACGCCAAGGAACCCATAGAGAATGGAGTTAATGTCACAATGATATAATACCTCATACAGATGCTCATTGTGCAATATAATCTCTTTATCACGGTATCTCTAATCAAGAAGGTTGCATGCTGGTGCCTTTAACCTATATGATCAGTGTATCTTTCTTTGAATTTCTGTAAATTAAACTTGCCTATAGAACACCATAGCTATGGATTTATTTAGGCTGTATCATTATCAACAAAGTTCCTAAGATATAAACTTATGTTAAATAATATAAGGGAAAAATATTTTCACACATTATTCATTAATGAAATATTACTAGTGACACACTGGTCTTGCCAAAATTTACCCAGGTTTTTAGGGTTAAGAGGTCTCTTGTAGTGTATCTTGGGTTTTCAAATCATCAGATACCTAAGAAGAAACCTATAGACATGTACATTCTATGGATAGTTTTTGGATATGAAGTGGACAAATTTAGGTTGATTTATATGGTTTTAAATGAGAACTAAGAGAACTAAGTGAATTAAAATTATGATAATGGGTTGGTCCTAGGTTATTACAAGGGATGTATTGGATGAATTTCTTTTTAAATTATTTCAATTTCATTAACTCGATAAGGATTAATTCAATGAAATTAATATAACCACATCACTTACTGGTTTAAAATTTTCACATACACATGTTAATCACCTATACACTTAGAGGATAATTTTCATGAGTAATCCTAGGTAAAGTATCTTATAAGCACATGAAAAGTGTGGCGATAAAATTCAATATGGAAGAGGAAGATATAAAATCATTAAATGAAAAACTCAAATAAAAAAAATTATTAAACATTTATGGAGTGTGAAATAACATCCAATCCATCCCTTGGATACTCCCTTGGATCAAACTATAAGAGGTTTATCCCTCCATTGATGTTATTATCTCAATATAAATATAAATTAGACACGTGAGGGAAGAATTGAAGAAGTTAAAAACAATGAAATAATAATCACTCCACCGTTGTGTGCATAATTTATCAAGGTTTGGTGTGAATAAGTTCACACCTTGAAGAAACAATATCAAAGTAATATAAATAAGAATAGAATAATAGGATAATAATAACTTTTCTTAATAAACTAAGGTTAATTGAATAATTTACAATTTAAGAAATGTTATTACAATATCAAATTGGAAGCATAACATTAAAATGAAAAAAAACACACAAATCTCCCTAAATCATCCAACACCACTACCTTAAATAGGAATTTTGGAATCCTTGGGTCGATCCACCAATATTTTAAGTCACCCTAATTAATGTTGGTATGCCTAGGTGGGTGAAAAGTTAATGGAGAGAAGACATTTTCACCCTTGACAAAAATCTCAGCCAACTTACATCTACAAAGTAAAGACGCCTAAATGACCTTCTAGATGGAAAAATTGAGGTGGTCCATAGAAGACGAAAATTAATCTAGAGATATCTCCTGAAATCATGTAAAATTTATCCCAAATGGATCTTGAGTTTTTGAGAAATGGTATAAACAGTGGGATATTTTTCTAGGCCACTGAATCTAGCCTAGAATTTTATCTTCAATTTGGGCCACCAAGAACTCCTTTCAAAAATATGAATTAGCTCTTTCTTATATTTAATTAAATGTTCCCCGTGATGTTATCTAACTATATGTCACGACCCTAATTCACCAAGATGAGGGAAGAGACAGCAGATCGTCAGACCCTTCCTTCTTCAAGTTGAAGGAGAGATAATGACCCCCGAGACCCGCCTTCAATAGGTCCCAGAGTGGAGACTAGCACCAAGGGTATATAATTACACACAAGATGGAAGGCATTACCCTTTTTCTTTATTAGGATCAGGAGATAAGATAGTAAATCCCAACAAAACCAAAACTGGGGGTGAGAGGAAAGCCAAAAGAAACCATTCCCATATGCATATTACAAAAGTAAATACCGCAAAGTATAAGGATACTACAAAGATAAAGTACCAAGGAAAAGAAAAAAAGTAACTACAATTGTCCCAACATCTGAGCTAGTACATCCCCAAATGATCCCTGAAGTCCTACTGGAAACCTGAAAGTAGTTTCATATACGTAGGGTGAGCATACAAGTATACCCAGTAGGGAAAACCAAAAACTCTCGTGCACAAGTGAGGAGGCATTCTAATTCCCTATGAGAGAGAGACAACCAAAGCACCTAGCAAGGAATACTATCCACCCAAGCCTCACTAAGAAACATTCCCCAAATAACGCAAGTCAAGTAATGTATAGTAATAGCACATCGATGTTTGGGTACCCCGCGCCACTTTCCCACTGGTTATTGAAGACATCCTACGCATCGAAATAATCCCGCTATTCTCACCGCAGTCCCACTGCCACACCCTGCCCGCACTCACCTGGGCCACAACCACGCATCCCGACTGCAAACACCTAGGCCGCAACCACCACACGAAACCACGCCCGCAAACACCTGGGCCAGAACAACTACTGTCATGCCTGAAGACATCTGGGCCTCATCCCAAAGATTCTTGGGAACAACCTGCCCGCACACACCTGGGCCAACCACCACAACTACCCTGCCCGAAGAATCTTGGGCTATAATGGACCTCAGGTTGTCACAACCTGCCCAAAGAGTCTTGGGCTATTCAGGAAAGGGAGAAGAAAAGGAGTTAATAACCATCCACTCATAGGAGTGTTGGGAAAAACACCCTCCCCCATGAAATGGGGGTGTTCGGCACTAAGTTATCAACTTGGGTAGCGTGCGAATAAGAAACATAAAAACTACAGATATATGTATAGGTAAAAAGAAATCATCCCATCCTAGTGGTTCCAAAACCTAAGCACAAACACCCTTGTTATTATTCATTCATAAAAGAACAGAACAACACTCACGGCCAAGTCACAACTCATTCCCAAAACAAATTCCCCATTTTAACCATTCTTGTTTTCATGTTCAAGTGATCCCATTTAGGTGAATTCTTCACTACTGGGAAACTAACAGGCATAACCACAAGATAGAGAAAAAGAAACAGCCAAACAATAATTTAAGCATTCACACCCAGTTCTCTTGTAAAGTCACAACAACAAAGGGATCAGTGAGATCCCTCGAAGTACTAGAACCAAACTAAGCCTCGAGATAAAGCCCCACACAACTTCAGATTCACAACCAAAAACCGTGCCACAATAGAGGATCCCATCCTCACCCACGTCACCCCATAAGCATCGAGCAAAACAAGGAAGTTTCCAGACTCAAGTACATCATTCACCAAATTTTCTTCTTTATGTTTGGTTAATCGGGGTGATCACACAAGGATTATTGTTCACTAGACATTAATTTAATCGTCCGAGTTTATGTAATTAACCAAGTTCCCATGTTGGAGTCATTCAATTATCACAGAAGACAAGGGTTCATTAGTGCGCAAGGAAATACCACCAACGACCATGATTTTCAGTGAGCATGAGGCCATACTGTTCACAACATAAAGAAATTATAAAAGTACAGAAGAATTGTCAAACGCACCCCATCATTTTTTAATAGTCTGTTTATTATCTTTGTTAAGGTATGGTTTTTTCCATTCCCACAAAAACAGTAGTGTACCCACCCCGCATGATACACAGTAAGGAGAGACGAAGGAAAAACCCTACCTGGATGATCAAGGATCAAAGTTCTTCTCCATGCACCAAGAATGGGGGATGCGTGACTTGCAGAGGAGGAACGTCGGGGGCTCCAAGGGTGAGCAGAAAAGCTTCGTCATAGGCGCACCACTCTCCTCGGGAATGGGGAACTCAAAACACACCAGGAAGAAAGGAGAGGAAAAAAGGAAAGAAGAAGAAGGGATTCCCGTGCAATATAAGGATGAGATCTGGTTGTCACGGGATATGGAATTTTGAACGGATATAAGGTCGGATTGTGGTTTCACCACGCGGTTGGGTGGTTGCACACGACTGTATTAATTTTTATTTAATGATTCCCATCGAAAAATGGTGGTAACAGTTGTGACATTTAAAGGTTTTTATATAAACATAGGGGCATGTTATGCGGACACATATCTGGGTCCGTTGGGGGTCACCCCACTCTTAGGAATTTGAACATTGATTATGGGCTCAAAAGAAAATGGCCTTGAACCACTTAAAAAGGTTAAAAAGGGATAAAAGTTGTGTTACTAGAGAACTATAGAAGAAAAACCCAACAAGGCTGGGTGACACCGATCGCGTCACACCGATCGTGCCACACACTGATCGGTCACACCGATCGGTGAGGCACTGATCAGGCACACACCGATCGGTCACACGCCGATCGGTTGCACACCGATAGAGCATCCTACCACCGAGACTCCACCCTTAGGATCCGGATTTTGGCAAAGGGGTGGACCATGAGGGTATGGGCCATTACATCAGATACCTCTCAAACTATTCTTGCCCTCGAGAATTAAAACCAAACCAGAAGAAAAAAAGAGGGGGGTCCGAACAAACACCACGAAATATACCTCTCATGAGTGAACCTCATTGACATATAGAAACACCTCTCCCTTAAGAAACCATGCAACATTAAAGGGTCAAGCTTCCCAGTCATATGGGTTAGGGAGTTTCTGCCCCCATGTCAAGATACTATCCACTTTGAGCAGCACTGAATCACCCACACGGGTTTAATCGCATCAACCTTAATGCGTCTTGATTAGGGATCGGGTCCTCCCCTCCCCACAGTTAGGACTCTTCATACACATCCATATAATAATTAAAACCACACGTTCCATAGCTAACAAGGTAAGGCGTTCCATTATAAACAAGTACAAACAAAACAGAACAAAACTCAAAACAGATCTGGGTACTGGGTGTGCATCTGCGTCTCTCATTCCCAGGTACTTTACTCGAGCCCGCCATGCCTCCACAACACATGAACCAAAGGAATGGTTCGTCCAAAAATCACCTTCTCCTCACAATCCTCGATCCTCACTGGTCTTTCCACAAAATTCAAGTCGGCATTTATGCCCAGCTTTCCCCAGTCGAGGACGTGTGAATCATCGTGTAGATACCGTCGGAGTTGTGACACATGGAAGACGTCATGTATTCTCAGTAGAGGTGGTTGTAATGCTAGCTAATATGCCGCTTCTCTGACCCAATGAAACACTTTGAAGGGTCTGATGAACATTGGAGAAAGCTTACTCCCCCTTTCGAACCTCTGTTGTCCATGTCGAGGGGAGACCTTCAAGAATATGTGGTCCCCGACCCCGAACTCCAGGGGTCTCCTCCTATTATCGGCATATGACTTATTCCGGTCCTGAGCCGCCTTCATCCTCTCCCGTATAAGTTGAATCTTCTCCATCGTTCTCTGCACCACCTCCGAGCCAAGAACACTTATTTCCCCAACCTCGATCCAGCACACAGGTGAGCGACATGGCCTTCCATACAAGGCTTCTAACGGAGCCATGCCAATGGTAGAGTGATAGCTATTATTTTAGGAAAACTCTATCAGAGGAAAGTGTCGCACCCAAGATCCCCCAAAGTCCAGAATACATGCCCGTAGCATGTCCTCCATTGTTTGGATGGTGCGCTCTATCTGTCCATCTTTCTGGGGGTGGAAAGCAGTGCTAAGAAGTAGCTGGGTTCCAAAAGCATGAAGCAATCCTCTCTAGACTCGTGAGGTAAACCATGCATTCCTATCTGAGACTATGGACCTCAGAAATCCATGCAACCGCACTACCTCATCCATGTACCTCCATGATAAGTCATCCACTGCTCCCGACTCCTTGATCGCTAGAAATTGAGCTGATTTCGTCAACTGGTCCACCACTACCCAGATAGCGTCACAACCTCCTTGAACCTTGGGTAGCCCGGTGATGAAATCCATCGAGATGTCATCCCACTTCCACTCGGGGACGTCAAAAGGTTGCAACATGACTCCTGGAACACGGTGTTCATACTTCACCTACTGATACACTAGGAACCTGGCCACGAAATCTGCCACCGCCCACTTTACCCTGGGCCACCAGAACTGACCTCTCAAACTCTGGTACATTTTGGAAACTCCTGGGTGCACTGCTATGGGTGAGTTATGGAACTCACCAAGAACCCTTCTGCACATCGCCTCTGGGACAAACATCTTTCCTTGTAAAAGAATCTGATTCTGACCATCCTCTGTCCACCCTTCTGGAGCATTGCCTTGGTTAACCTGGTCACACATCACTTCACTCTCTATGTCTCCCCACTGAGACTCCTCCACCTGCCGTAGTTGAGAAGACTGCACTGTCATCTGATACAGGCAACCTCTACCACCATCCATCCTCGCATCCAGGTGTAGGGTAGCTAACTCCTCCATCACCTTCCAAGCATCTGCCGACTCTCAAACCGCATCCTTCTGCGACTTCCTGCTTATGGCATCGGCTCTGAGGTGTAGAAAATCTCAAAGTCGTAGTCCTGAAAGAACTCCATCCACCTTCGTTGTCGTAATTTCAGGTCCCGTTGGGAGAAGATATAATTCAAGCTTTTGTGATCCATGAAAACCATGAAGCGCTCCCCGATGAGGTAATGCTGCCACAACTTTAGTGAAAAAATGACTGTCACAAGATCCAGGTTGTGGGTGGAATAATTACACTCATGAGGACGCAACTGTCTAGACCCGTACAAGATCACCCCTTGTTTTTGTATAAGCACACACCCAAGGCCTTGTCCTGAAGCATCACAAAATACTTCATACGCTGCCCCTTCTTCTGGAAACCTTAGCACTGGGGAACTTACCAACTTCTCCTTTAGATAACTAAAGTCTTCCTGGAACTTCCCATTCCACACAAAAGCTTGGTCCTTCTTGGTCAAAGCTTTCAAAGGTTCCGCAACTCGAGAGAAGTTGGGAACGAACCTCTGATAGTAACCTGCAAGTCCAAGGAAACTACGAACCTCTGCCACGTTCTTGGGTGCTTCCCAAGAAACAACCACCTCGACCTTCGATGGGTCCACCGCTATTCCCTGCTCGTACACCACATGCCCAAGGAAGTGCACTTCTCGTGTCCAGAACTTTCACTTGGACAACTTCCCATAGAGTTGGTGTTGTTGGAGGACTTCTAAAACTGTTCGCAGGTGCTCAGCATGATCCTCCTCTGACCTTGAGTAGATCAGGATGTCGTCAATAAACACGACTACGAACCGATCCAGGTATTCCCAGAAGACAGAGTTCATGAGCCCCATGAACACAGTTGAAGCATTTGTAACGCCAAATGACATGACCACAAACTCAAAGTGCCCATATCTGCATCTGAAGGCAGTCTTCGAGATGTCACCCTCCTTCACCCTCAACTGGTGATATCCCGACCGCAGGTCAATTTTGGAGAACCACCCTGCCCCTTTTAACTGGTCAAAAAGGTCGTTTATCCTCAGGAGAGGGTAACGGTTTTTGACCGTTACTTGATTCAGTCTCTGGTAGTCTATGCACAGCCTGAGACCACCATCTGCCTTCTTTGCAAATAAGATTGGAGCACCCCAAGGTGACGCACTTGGTCGAACAAAACCCTTCTTCATCAGGTCATCAATCTTAATCTGCAACTCCCGCAACTCGTAAGGTGCCATCTGGTAGGGAGCCATCGAAATCGGACGGGTACCAGGTTGCAAGTCTATCCCAAACTCAACATCACGTCGAGGGGGTAGAGTCGCCACCTCCTCAGGAAAGACGTCCATAAACTCACTAACGATTCCTGGTACTTCCACCATCTCTTCATCCACCGACTCCACTGATAGTTCAGCTAACAATGAAGGGAGGGACTCCTCTCGCCTGCTGCTTTTCTGGCAACCTCGCTCGCCGATGAAAGTTACACGTCGGCCGCCCAAATCTGAAAACACAACCCTTCCTCGGAAGCAGTCGATGATGGTACATACAGAGAACAACCAATAAATTCCTAGGATGACATCATAAGGTTGTATCTGTAATAGTAAAAGATCCCTGATAGACTGATGTGGACCTATCATCAGTCTACACCCTCGGAAAACATAGAACAAGTCGGTCTGACCTTCGACTGGTGTGTTCAACACTAGGGGCACTGGAAGTCTCTCAGCATCTAAACCCAGAGCACGGGCCAGGCTGGGTGCAACAAAGGAGTGCGAAGCTACTGTATCAAACAAGGAATAGGAAAGAGTACTAAACAAGATGATCATACCTTGAATGACTTTTGGCCATGTTGGAACTGCTGCCTCCACGGCGTGCAACTGTCCACGCCCAGCTCCCCTGCCTCTCGGTTGTCAGCCGCCTCCCCGACCATGCCCTGGTCAAGGTCCCTGAGGGGAGTCCTGAGGTCGGCCTCCTCCTGCAACACCTTCCCTCGGAAGAGCGGGAGCTTGCTTCCCCTGCTGCTGCTACTGAAAGGGTCTAGATGGAAACTGCTGCTACTGAGGTGGGCGCTAAAACTGCCCACCCTCTCTGTACTATACTCTATCCGAGCACTGATTCTGAAGGTGCCCATATCTTCCACAGATGAAGCATCTTGGACCTAGGCCTGAAAAGAGAGGGTGACGGCCAGGAGATCAGAACTGGAAACTGCTGAGGCCTGCTTCCTGCTGGTCGAAACCTAGAGGGTCCTGACGCTGGAGGCCTACTGCTAATGGCTTTCCCCTTCAACGAGCCCAATTGGATTCCCTCTCATGATACACCTCCCAGTGTGTGCATCCTCTACACCACTTTATCCTTCTTCTGGACCTCCAAGTACGTTGGTAGGGTGAAGGGAGTAACAACATACTGAAGAGAAGGTCTAAGTGCCTCCTCCAAACGTCTCTCCCAAGACCCTTCATCTGGAAAGAGGTCCGGAGCAAAGCAAAGGAGATCCTTGAACTTGATCCCCAATTCTCTCACTTACATGATCCCCTGCTGGAGGGAGAGTAGCTCCTACCTCTTATCAGCCTTCATCATGGAAGAGAAAAATTCCGCCCAGAACTCCTTCTCGAAGTCAGTCCATGTAACCTCAGTCTCCCTCTTCTCCCCAAGATAAAGCATCCACCACTGGCACGCTGCTTCGCGCATCTGTCTCATAGCCAGAGGAACCCAGTACTACGTCGGAGCCCGGATCAAGATAAAAGCTATCACCAGCTCCTCTAGCCATCTCTCTGTCTCCATGTCTGAGATGTTTCCCTCGTACTTCCCGAGGGTCAGCCGCTGAAAGGCAAGAAGCGTCCTCTGCCACTAATCGTCTTCCTCTTCTTGGTCATCCCTCTGTCGATCAGCCAAGTCAACCTCCTGGGCCTCGATCTCCCGCACTACTCATGGTCATCTCTCAGGTTCCATATCTACAAGGTAAACAAGGAATGCCTAAGCCTGAGTAGTGTAGAATATTGTTCTTAAATTTTCTTAGAATTATCATTCATTTAAAATTCCCAAAATACCCATGAAACTCAAAAACACATGTCATTATGATGCATGTACCTTCCCTAGGGTCTCTACCCTGCAATCAGTGCAGCCTCACTTGGTCGTTTGGTAGTCATAGAGTCCTTTCATCGGATCAAAGGGGGCCCTAAAATCCCATGTCCTAGTCGGTCTTCCCTGAACTAATTCACACACCAAGATCACCCAAAACTGTTGCCCTACCATCCCATGAAATCCTCAGTGTGCCTAACTCCAGACCTCATCCTATCTCTCAACCTCTACCTCTGATACCATTCTATCACGACCCACCTTCACCAAGATGAGGGAAGGCACATCAGATTGCCAGACCCTTCCTTCTTCAAGTTGAAGGAGAGATAATGACCCTCGAGACCCGCCTTCAATAGGTTCCGGAGTGGCGACTAGAACCAAGGGTATAGAATTACACACAAGATAGAAGGAATTACCCTTTTTCTTTATTAGGATCAGGAGATAAGATAGTAAATCCCAACAACACCAAAATTGGGAGTGAGAGTAAATCCAAAAGAAACCATTCCCATATACATGTTACAAAAGTAAATACCGCAAAGTACAAGGAGACTACAAAGATAAAGTACCAAGGAAAAGAAAAAAATCAACTGAAACTATCCCAACATCTAAGCTAGTACGGCCCCACACGATCCCTGAAGTCCTCCTGGAAACCTGAAAGCAGTTTCATATACGTAGGGTGAGCATACAAGTATACACAGTAGGGAAAACCAAAGACTCTCGTGCACAAGTGAGGAGGCATTCTAATGACCTGTGATAAAGAGACAACCAAAGAACCTAGCAAGGAAGACTATACACCTAATCCTCACCGAGATACACTTCCCAAATAACGCAAGTCAAGTAATGTATAGTAATAGTACATCTATGTTTGGGTACCCCGTGCCACTTTCCCACTAGTTATTGAAGACATCCTATGCATCGAACCAATCCCACTATTCTCACCGCAGTCCCACTACCACACCCCACCCACACACACCTGGGCCACAACCACACATCCCACCCACAAACACCTCGTCCGCAACTACCACACGAAACCATGCCCGCAAACACCTGGGCTAGAACAATTACTGCCACGCCCGAAGACACCTGGGCCTCATCCCAAATATTCTTGGGAACAACCTTCCCACACACACCTAGGACAACCACCACAACTACCCTTCCCAAAGAATCTTGGGATATAATGGACCTCAGGCCATCACAACCTGCCAGAAGAGTCTTGGGTTATTCGGGAAAGGGAGCAGAAAATGAGCTAATAACCAGCCACTCATAGGAGTGTTGGGAAAAACATCCTCCCCCATGAAATGGGGGTGTTTGGAACTAAGTGCTCAACTTGGGTGGGGCATGAATAATAAACATAAAAACTACAGATATATTTATAGTTAACAAGCACTCATCCCATCCTAGGGGTTCCAAAACCTAAGCACAAACACCCTTGTTACTCTTCATTCATAAAAGAATAGCACAACACTCATGTCCAAGTCACAACTCATTCCAAAAACCAATTCCCCATTTTAACCATTCTTGTTTTAACATTCAAGTGATCCCATTTAGTTGAATTATCCACTACTGGGAAACCAACAGGCATAACCACAAGCTAGAGAAAAAGAAACAGCCAAACAGCAATTTAAGCATTCACACCCGGTTCTCTTGTAAAGTCACAACAACAAAGGGATCAGTGAGATCCCTCAAAGTAATGGAACCAAACCAAGACTCGAGATACAGCCCCAAACAACTTCAGATTCACAACTAACAACCGTTCCACAATAGAGGATCCCATCCTCACCCACATCACCCCATAAGCATCGAGCATAACAAGGAAGTTTCTGGACTCAAGTGCATCATTCACCAAGTTTTCTTCTTTCTGTTTGGCTAACCGGGGTGATCACACAAGGATTTTTGTTCACTGGACATTAATTTAATCAGCCGAGTTTACGTAATTAACCAAGTTCCCATGTTGGAGTCATTAAATTATCATAGAAGACAAGGGTTCATTAGTGCGCAAGGAAATACCACCAACGACCATAATTTTCAGTGAGTATGAGCCCATACAGTTCACAACATAAATAAATTATAAAAGTACAGAATAATTGTCAAATGCACCCCATCATTCTTTAATAGTATGTTTATTATCTTTGTTAAGGTCTGGTTTTGTCCATTCCCACAGAAACAGTAGTGTACCCACCTCGCATGATACACAATAAGAAGAGACGAAGGAAAACCCCTACCTAGATAATCAAGGATCAAAGTTCTTCTCCATGCACCAAGAATGGGGGATGCGCGACTTGCAGGGGAGGAACGTCGGGGGATCCGAGGGTGAGAAGAAAAGCTTCAGCACAGGCGCACCACTTTCCTCGAGAAGGGGGAACTCAAAACACACCAGGAAGAAAGGAGAGGAAAAAAAGGAAAGAAGAAGGGATTCCCCTGTGATATAAGGATGAGATCTGGTTGTCATGGGATATGGAATTTTGAACGGCTATAAGGTCGGATCGTGGTTTCACCACGCAGTTGGGTGGTTACACACGACTTAATTAATTGTTATTTAATGATTCCCATCGAAAAAAGGTGGTAACAGCTGCGACATTTAAAGGTTTTTATATAAACAGAGGGGCACGTTATGTGGACACACAGTTGGGTCCGTTGGGGGTCTCCCCACTCTTAGGAATTTGAACATTGATTATGGGCTCAAAAGAAAACGGCCTTGAAACACTTCAAAAAGGTTAAAAAGGGATAAAAGTGGTGTTATGGGAGAACTATAGAAGAAAAACCCGACAAGACTGGGTGACACCGATCAAGCCACACACCGATCGGTCGCACCGATCGGCGAGGCACCAATCCTTCACACCGATTGGTGAGGCACTGATCGGGCACACACCGATCGGTCACACACCGATCGGTCGCACGTCGATCGGTCTCACTCCGATCATTCGCACACCGATAGAGCATCCTACCACCGAGACACCACCCTTAGGATCTGGATTTTGGAAAAGGGATGGACCATGAGGGTATGGGCCATTACACTATAGTTTAAATTTGAGTATAATTGGGCTTGGATATTGGCCGCTACAATAATTTTATTGGGTTGATGTCCAGTTCACTTTGCCTGGAATATGTTGTCATGAAATCCCACTTTGGTCATCTTCCAATATGATTCTTCAAGTGATCTAAAATAATGAAATATTCCCAATTTAATGGGAAACTTGATTTTTTTTCTCTCACAAATTTACCCAATTTTTTAGGGTTAAGCGGTCACTTTTAGTGTAGCTTGGGTTGTCGAATCCTCAGAGACCTAAGAATAAACCTACAAACACATAAATTCTATGGATAGTTTTTGGCTATGAAGTGGACAACTTTGGGTTGATTTTATATGGGTTTAAATGAGAACTAAGAGAACTAAGTGAATTCAAATTATGAGAATGGGTTGATCTTAGGTTATTACAATGGATGGATTGGATGAATTTATTTTTAAATTATTTCAATTTCATTAACTCGAGAATGATTCATTCAATGAAACCAATATAAGGATGCATCCTAACATCCTGAAAAATTAAATTTGGGTATACCCACCAATGTGCTTCCACTGCGCCCAGGACCTACACTAGGTGGGTATAAAGTTAATGAAGAGAATACTTTTCCACCCTTGAAAAAAATCTGAGCCAACTTGCATATAGAAAACAGAGGTGCCAAAATTACCTTCTATTTGAAATAATTGGGGTGGTTTATAGCAGAAGAAAATTAATATAAGGATGCATCCTGACATCCTGTAAAATTTCATCCCAAATGGATGTTGGGTTTTCAATATGTGGTCAAAATAGTGGGCTATTTTTTTGGGCCACTGAATCTGTCCCACAATTTCATATTCAACATAGGCCACCTAGAAATACTTTAAAACATCATAATTATCTCTCTATATTGTTTAATGAAATGTTCCTCATGATTTTATCAAACTTTTTTTCAAATTTTATCATCATTGGGCTTGGATCTTAGCCGATACAGTAATTTTATTGGGTTGATGTCCAGTTCACTTCACCCAGAATGTGTTGGCATGAAAACCCACTTTTGTCATCTTCCAATATGATTCTTCAAGTTCTCCAGAAGAATGAAATATTCCCAATGGAATGGAAAACCAAAAAATTAAATACAAAATTCAAATAAAGATAATTTGGGGGATTATCAATGTGTATCAAAATGTACCAAGTAATAGTGAACTTTAAGCAAGATTGCAATCCTAATTTTAAATAATGTTAAAATTTTAAAATACACTAAAAATGGTGTTTATGAATAATGAAGCACATGAATATTATAATATATACAATTAATATTAGCCTATTTTAGTGGCTAATCACACACCCAATGTATCCTACCTCATCGCGAACATATGTCGTCACGGTTTTTGTCAATACATCAAAGTATGTGACTTATATCACTCATTAATAATAATCTTAAAATCTTAGGATAAATAAAAACATATGAAGATAGGAACATACAATGATGCATATAAATGTGGATTTCCTACTGATGGTTCTCATTCTTTTAATATCCTACACTAGATATTACCAAAGGCGTACACCATAAGAAGGTGAATCAAAGTCCTATGAGTCTCCACCCCCAATAGCCTATATCATTTGTTTCCCTCAAATGATATAAACCAACTATAGAACATATATTTAATAATATTGTCATGGAAATTCTGGATTCTCATTATAGCAGGTAACTACTATAACCTTTTAGTGTGACAACTACTCTTATTACATTATCACATACTATGTTACGCAGAAGAACAATCATGATGTGATAAGAAGTTTATTAATATTCAAAAATATGAATACATGTTATCATAAAGTACACAAAAGTTGGTTCTAGGGCACCAAATCCAACATATAGATCATTGGTGTCATAGTT
Organism: Viscum album; assembly: GCA_963277665.1. Classification (NCBI taxonomy): domain Eukaryota; kingdom Viridiplantae; phylum Streptophyta; class Magnoliopsida; order Santalales; family Viscaceae; genus Viscum; species Viscum album. The sequence goes on along the minus strand of OY728143.1, from coordinate 880,710,431 downwards.
ACACTCATGGGGACATAACTACTGAGACCCATAGGAAACAAATAATATCTATTATATCATATCATATCCCAACCCAAGATGTTAAGCATCATAGAAAACCTCAAACTGAACTCTCACTACTGGAAAACAAACGACTGTACTACTGACCAACTTCTCCTTTAGGTTCTTAAAATCTACCTGACACTGGTCAATCCATATGAATGTTTGATCCTTTCTAGTCAAGGTTGTCTGAAGAGTCACAACCCAAGATAAGTCGACCATGAACCTCATGTAATATTCTGTAAGACCAAGGAAACTCTACACCTCTGCAACAGTCTTGGGGGTTTCCCAAAAAACAACTATCTAAATATTCGAAGGATACACAACTACTCCTTTCTAGTACATGATATGCCCCAAGAAAAAAAACTTCATGATCCCATAACTCACACTTTTATAGCTTCTTGAACAGTTATTGATGATGAAGGACTCCTGAAATTTCCCACAAATGCTCTGTATTCTCTTCCTCGAATGCGAGGTATGTAAGGATGTTGTCAATGAAGACCATCATGAACCAATCCAGGAATTATCTGAACACTGCATTCATAAAACCCACGAGCATGGATGGACCATTCCTCACACCAAATGAAATCACAACGAAATTGTAATGCCCATGAAAACATTGGAATGTGGTTATTGGAATATCCTTACCATTCAAATGCATATGATGATATCATGACTGTAGATCGATCTTTGTGAACCAACTAGCTCCTTTTAGCTGATAAAATAAATAATCAATCCATGGAAAAGGATAGTGGTTATTCACTTTCACCTGGTTCAAGTGATGATAATCAATATAGAGACACAAACCACCATCTTAATTCTTCACAAAGAAAACTAGTAAACTCCAAGGTGACACACTCATCCGAATAAAGACTCGCTGCAAAAAATAATTGAGTTATACCCACAGCTCTTGCAGCTCATAAGGTGTCATCCTATATGGAGACATCAAGATTAGTGAATCATCTAGTTGTATATCTATCCCAAACTCAATATCATCGAGGGGGTAATTCCACAACCTCTTTAGGAAAAATATCAGGATACTCTTCCACAATACTAAGAAACAATGATGGATGAACCTCTAAAAAATAAACATCAACTTAGTCATCAAGGAATAAAAGTACAGAACATTCCTATGACTCATTTGAGAGCCTCACTCACCAATGAACATGAAAGAATCTACATCTGCATCATAGAATGAAATTTGTCTCCTAAAGTAATCCACAACATCCTGTATCAAATACAGCCATTTCATGTTGAGGATGATGTCATAGGGTTGTATTTGTAAATGTAAGGAGTCTCCAAAAGAGTGGTGATGCCCCAAAACTTGTTCACGGTCTCTATATACTTCATATATATAATTTTGACCTTGAACTGATGTATTAAATGTCAAGGGAAATAGATGCCTCTCTACCTCAAATCTGAAATCACATACTAGAGGAGGTGACATGAAGGAGTGTGTAGCTCCCAAATCAAATAAAGCATGAAGCCAAGTAGAAAATAAGAAATGGTCACCTCAAACAACGTTTGGCTCACTCGGCACTAGCAATTCTAAGAAATGTAGCTGGCCACAGTCTACTCCATGACCTCTCTAACCCTGATGATGACCACCTACATTGCTACACTCTACTCTATGAGAACAAGGAGCATCTTAGGGTTATTGTATTCCCACCCCGTCTCCTCTATATTGATCCCAAGCGGGAGCATCCTACTACTGTCACCTCAGCTGAAACTGCCTCAATGAACAAACCTAAAGAAGAACATCTGGTGCATGTTGCCTTCTCAGAAAGGTAAATCACTCTATCTCCAATGACCTTAACCTCCAAAAAAATCATCTAATCCCATAAAAATTCATGAGATCCACCAACCTCAGAGAAATGATATGATGAGGGTTGAGACCCACCCTCAGCTGTTTGAAATATCTTCTTTATAGAAAACTGTGAACCCCATACCACAGCTCTGATATGAAAATAATCCTGATGACCCCCTCTCGTGATGATCTGGTTCTGAATAGTATCCTCTCAATGACCTCTACTCTCACCAGCACCTTGAGATACATTTTCAGCATAAATGGGGTGACTTGGCACTTGATCACTGGATAAAAATCCTCCTCAAAATTCCTTTCTATGGCCTTATCATCTGGCATTAGGTCTGAAGCATATCGGAGATGTTGAAGTTAGTGTTTTAGAACCAATTTTTTGTAATTTGGATTACATGTATATTTGATTGTTTGATTATTAACAAAAACATATTGTTCATTACTATGAATTACTTTAATGTAATATTGTCCTAGGGTATTGGTCACATTGATAAGGTATAGATCTATGTTATGATGCGAACCTTGAAATGCAATAAAGATATTATTAAATATAGTTCTACAGTCATATAATGTATTATGATAGGGAACATAGTATGTAGACTGTCAGGTGTGAGTACTCATAAGTAGAAGAGGCTTCTTATCATGAATTTTACACTTAGTAATCTCCAATAAGGGAGATTGTGATAACAAACCTTCCAGTAGGAATTTTGTATGTTTTTGTGTCATTGGATATTCCTATCTACGAACATGTGTGATGGTCATCATACTTTAAGATTATTATTAATGCATGTTACAACTTTCACACTTAAATATATTTCATAAACCATGATGATAACATTTAATAATGATATTTGATATGTTGGTAGCTTCATGAGTTACATTTTATTAATGAATAAGTTGAGGAAGGATTTGTCCCTTCCATATTTATAGCAGTTGATAACTCAACAATTTGATTGGAATAAGAGTGTCACATTAAATTTCATGCTCGTGGTGTAATGACAAATCAAGAATGTAGGTTGATGACATAGATGTGAAACATGATTGATGAGATATTGAGACAATGAGATTATATTACATAGTGAATATTCATATTTGTTTATCGATTCTGCGACATTAAGTTCTTTCTTTTGGGTGACTTGACCCATTTCTAGCTAGTTCTCTTAGACTTTAGGCAATCCTACCTAATTCCAATGAGAAAGAATCCTATAGGGTCACCCACTAAGTTTTTTCATTGATCTCGATTAAATTATATTTGAATTTAATAATTAGAATAAATATTATTCTCAACACTGTGGAAAAATTTTATTCAAGTTTTATTGATCGTTAATATTCACAAGGTAAAAAATAATTATTTATTAGTTAATAAATAATTTATTTGACTAAATGAATATTTAATAAATATTTATTCAATTGATTGTGAATAAAATATTTACTTTATTTATTGATGAATGAAATATTTAATAAAATGTTTATTCAGGTTTTCAATAAATACTGAAGAGTTGGAGCAGACCAAGATCGTGTTGGGTGATGAATATTTATTTACAACTGATAAATAATATTTATTATTACAAGAGTTAGAAAATGATATGAAATATTATTATTATTATTATATGGAATATGGTTTGATACTGATTATTATATTATTTAAGGTCTGGTATGTAATTAAATAATATTTTAACCTAAAATCTAGCTCTATAAATAGTTGGTTATGTCTATAGTGTAGGGTTAATCAAGATTTGAGAATTTTTGTGCACAATAAAATTCTATCATCGTTACTCCTCTCTTCCTCTCAAGAATGATAAGAGCTAGAGAGATTCCTTCAAACTCAAAGGAACTAGAAGTGATTAACACAAACAATGCAAGACAATTGATTTTCCATGCTAGCACTCAGAAATCAATTGGCATTGCTCGGATTTCAAAGGAGCATGTGTGGATTACCACTAGATGGATTTTACACTTGGATCCTCCCAACGTAATGAAGGTAATCTGAGAAGGGTTTGCGTATGATCAACATCATAATCAAAGAAAGTTCTTGGATGAGGTAGTTGTTTCTTCTGATCTTAAATAAATTAATTATAAATTTAATATACAAAGATCCTCTTCGGGTTCTAGTTTTCCTATATATCAATATTCAATGGAAATTTTCCATTAGTCATGGTGTTCACTTCATGTGAAATATTACGAATGATTCACCAAATTGAAAAACAATTTATGGTTATTCACCCACTGTGTCACTTCTGTTATGCCCAGAACCTTCAGGTAGTATCAGAGTGGTCATATTTCAAATTTATAATTATTTATTTGAATATTAATCTATATGTGAAATAGTAGTTAGACTTTCATTTCAATATATATTCGTTCTTTAATCTATTTTAATTAACATGTTATCTAAATTTTAATTATCATCTTTTAGTGTTTCATTTTCTCAAAGGACTAAGAATGGATGAAGAACAACTATAGATGTCATTAGGAAGTGTCAAGAATTCTGGATGGATATCATGTGATTACACAGCATGTGGCCGAAGTACACATCATGTACCCAATTACACTGCACTTGGTTGTGTTGTAGGATACACAATGTGTCAAGAAGTAACTACACACAGTGAATTTATTGCAGACCACATGTAGACCAAGACAACCTGGAACACAAAATGTCGGATTACATGGCATGTAGCTGACATACACATCCTATAGTCTACATGGTTTAGTGGAAAATTTTGTTCAAGTCATGTGGTCATATATACGATCAAAACTATGTGATACTAATAGTCTGTAGTAATAATGGCATACACAATGTGTATCCAGCATACACAGCATATAGTGAATTATTTCTCTTATATGGAAATGTTTATCCATTCAGTGAGGCAAGCAGACACATGACATGTGAGATACAAGGGATGTAGCTAGATTGTACACATTGTGTAGTCCCGTGTCGGATGAACACATCAAGTACTTTGGCGGGTTTCATGGACACATAGGATTCAAACCACATGGAGTGTAGCTCATTAGTACACACCATGTAAATCTTTTGAGATGCACATCAAAGACCTAGGTGTGTATCTCGAGCACACAATAAGAAAGATACATGGCATGTAGTTGGATTGTACACATCATGTAGTCCATTTAAGGTACACATCGAAGCCCCAAGCGTGTACCTCAAGTACACAACAATTGAGGTACATGATGTGTAGCTCTTAAGTACACACCGTGTAGTCTCTCAATAAAAGACAGAATTAAAATTACATTAAATTGCTAATTTCAGCATTAAAACCTTATTATATTGATTGACACATGTCGTGTTTGATAATTTAATAGTGGTTTTAAATATTTATTAAATGCTCGATTAATTTATTATAATTATTTGTAGTTATTGGTTCTTATATTCATTTGTCATGAATGCATTTATGATGGATATCTCCAAGAGAATTTTAATGGTCATTAATATAAAAAGGAATTAATTATTTAATTAATAAATTAATTAATTCAATCTTGTTTATCTTAATAATAAACAAACAAACATCAATGTTAACTAGTTTTAATTTTGTGTATTTGTTTCTTGTGTATAACCGTTCACGAGCTTGACCAAGACCTATGTATTCCTTGGTTTTATTTAATTTAATTTATTGCACAAGTTTGAAATTATTAATTATTAAATTAAAATATGATGGTCTTCTTTTCATCTCTCCCTCCATTATTATGTAGGATCTGTGTGTCCAAGGTTATTTATGTAATTCCACTTAACCAGTCATTTGGTCCCCCTCACCTATGTGTGAGTTATAAATATTTGTAATAAATGGAGTATCCCAAAGCACATGGAGGTGGTTCAAGATGGAAACAAGATGATTCCAACCCAAGTGATACACAGGTGGAAAAGTGGAATGTTGCAACTTGTGCCAAGACTGACATAATGAGTTTTCCCATAAATCATAGATTGATTTATTATCTTCTCAATAAATCAACCATTAGATAAGCTCATGATTGGGTCATTTATTTATTTATTTATGTATTCCTTAAGCATTATTTATTTTATTGATTCAAGATCGTGATCACATAAATAAATGAATTAATATGAAAAGATGTAATTTAAATAAATGGATTATGTGTAAATTTGTTATCAAACATGGTTAATCACTTAAGTAAAATAAAATTAATATTAAAAAGACATGTAAAAGATAAAACAAGATAAAATTTATGCATAATGAAAGAAAATCCCTCAAGTTAATATTAATTCATTAAGTATTCCATCATCTAAATTAATATGAACTCATAGTTAAGGTGTCGGTTTAGCCTCCATCGGGGGCACTTTTAATTATCAGTAAGTCTTAACTAAGATAGTTCGTTGACTTAAGTGAATCTATATTGGGTTTAATGGCCTACATCTATCTAATAAAAATTTTAAGGTAAGTATTGAGGAAATCCCAATTATGATTTCTGAATTGAGGAGTCCACTCAACGGATCAAGGATCTGCAATCCCGCAATTGGAAAAACCGTCTACCTAAATACTTTCTTGTAATTTTCATGTCCTGCATCTGAATTATGAGAAAGGAAATATGGATCCTTTCCACTATAATGTAAGTGACCAGATATTCTAATTTCAATGGTGACGGCCATTGATACTTGGTAAAATAATGGCATACTTAATAAAAATTAATTCATTATGTCTCACATAAATTGTGATCTTGCAAAGTACTAATAATATTCCCTTTTATAATTTTAGAATAAATGGTAAGTTCATCATCCACCCTATCCCTAAAATTAATACTAGAATATTATCTCCTCATTGGTAGCAACTTATAGGAGTGGTTCATACACCTTTGGGTTGTTTTGCACCATGAACAAAAACATTACATGTTAGAATCCACATTACCTGGTCTACCTATGAAAAGGGAGAGTGATAAATAATTCCTTGTCTATGAAAAATAGTTGAACGATGTGGTTGATGTTCAATGTTTGAAGCTATCATATATGTATAGTGATCTCATGAAGTCACATGAAAACATGGATACTTATAACATGCTCAATAATCTTCATTGTTTTTACCAGGAGAGAGAAAGACAAGAATGGTTTAAGATATATGAAGTACTCTTTCAGAGTAAGGTTACAGAGGGTGCACGAGTTGGGCCTCATGTATTCAAGCTCATTAGCTACATTGAGTTCCTAGAGGTTCTAGGGTTTAAAATCCCTAATGAAATGCACACTGATATCATTCTTGCATCACTCCCTTTGAGTTTCTCTAGCTTTGTTGTTCATTTTAATATGAACAACATTGATAAGTCTCTTCTAGATCTAATTACCCTTCTTTATCAATTTGATAAGGAGATGAAGTGAAAAAAGTATTATATCCATATGGTGAATAAAAAATGATAATTGAAGAACTCAAATCCCAAATATTCTTCACAATACTCATTCAAGAAGAGAAATATTAAGGGGAAAACAATATAACAAGATATTATCTATTTTTATGTGGAAATAATGATCATTAAAAGAAAAATTGCACCCAACTAAATAATCAAGGGGAAGCTTTAAATGCGTTTGTTATCAAGTTCAATTTATCTATTTCTATAAATTGGGTATTATATATAGTTTATGGTGCTCGCATATGTATTCAAATATAGGAACCAAGTAGATTCAAAAAAAATTGACCAAGGGGAGGTAGATTTATGAGAAACCAATAGACCTAAACATGTTATTATAGCTATAGGGGGCCACCACCTCACATTACTGAATGGAATGGTATTGGTTTTGAAAGGTTTTTATTATGTGTCATATATTACCAAAAACATTATTTCTATATCCATACTTGATAAATATGGATTTATTTTCAAATTTGGGAATAAATGTTTCTTATTTTATAAAGATAACATTTATTATGGTAAGGAACATTTAAATAATGGTCTTTATGTGTTGGATTACATGAACTATGTAATAGAAATAAATAATGAAACTACTTCACATGACTCATACCACACTCAACTTTGGAATCACTGGATAGGTCATGCAAACTAAAAGCATTTGAATAAATTATACAAAGATAGATATTTAGATTCTTTTGAACTAAAACCACTTTGTGTATGTCGCGCATGTTTACAAGCCAAAATGATAAAATCTCCATTCATTATAAAAGGAAAAAAGGGCCAAAGTGCTTCTTGAATTAGTTCATACCGATGTGTGAGGACCATTCCCTATTGAAGGAAGGGGTGTGTACTCATACTTCATAACTTTTACTAAAAAATTTAGTAGATATGGATATGTCTACTTAATAAGGTAAAAGTTAGATTCCTTTAAGAGATTAAATGAATAAAAGAATTAAAATGAGAACCATCTTGGTAAGAAGATTAAGAAACTCCACTCATACAGTGGTGGGGAGTTTGAGATTTCATATCAACTCACTCATCCTTATGCACCTCAATGGAATAGTGTAAGAAAAGGGAGTAAATGTTCCCTATTGGGCATAGTGAGATCAATGATGAGTCGTGTGAGTATTCCATTATCCTTTTAGGGATATGCGTTATAAACAGTAGCATACATAATAAACTGAGTTCCAAATAAAGTGGTAGATGGTATTCCATACCAATTGTGGAATGGAAAGAAACTTGTGTTGTATTACTTACATGCATGGGGTTGTGAAGTGTTTTTTAAGTCCTATTAAGGTAACAAACTTTAACCCCAAGGTAAAAAATGTACCTTTATAGGATATCCTAAGGAAACAAGGGAATACTACCTATAAAATCCTTCAAATAAAAAGGTGTTTGTTGATAGATGTCCCACATTCATTGAGAAGGATCATATCTCTAAAAGAGATAGTGGGAGCAAGATAAACTTTGATGAATTCCCAACTCAAGATATGAAAGAATTGACACAAGAAAAGATTCCACAAAGTCTTGTGGAAGAAGATGTTCTAAAGACACTAGTACTACGTAAGAGTACAAGAAAGGATAGAGAACCATAACAGTATGGTTTTCTAGTCACTGAGGATGGTGACTTGTTATTAGTTGATAATAATGATTCTATAACCTATAAGGAAGCAGTAAGTGACACAAATGTTTCCAAGTAGCAAGAAGCCGTGAATTCTGAAATGGATTCCATGTACCAAAACCAAGACTAGATTTTGGTGGATCCCCCGGTGGATGTAACACTCATTGGTTTCAAATGGGTATTCAAGAAGAAAATAGATATGGATGGAAAAGTTGTTATCTATAAGTAATGACTAGTTTCAAAAGGTTTTAAACAATGTCAAGACATAAAATATGATGAAACATTTTCACAAGTTTCAATGATGAAATCCATTAGAATTATACTTTCCATTGCGGCCTTCCATGACTGTGATTTGGAAAACATATGTCAAAATAGATTTACTTAATGGGAACCTTCGGGAAGATGTATATATGATACAAACCAAAGGGTTTTTTAATCAAAAGGATTACAACAAGATTTGAAAATTTAAAAGATCTATTTGTGGATTAAAGAAAGAATCCAGGTTATGGAACACTCATGTTGATAAGTCCATAACAGAATTTGGTTTCATAAAGAAAAAATGTGATCCTTATGTCTATAAGAGGTTTAGTGAGAATGTAGTTGTTTTCATACTAGTTTATGTCAATTACATATTACTTATTTGAAATTAAATACTAGTCTTACAGTTTATTAAATCCTTGTTGAATAAATGTGAAGTTTCAAAGGATCGAATAACAATTGAGAAAGGGGTTCTGAATAAGTTTTTCACTTTTTATAAGTTTCAAAACTTTTAGAAACTTAACCTCTGCAACCTGTTAAGATTTATTTCCTTATCAACTTTTAGTAAATACTCATGCATGAAAAAGTAGGAAAGCAAGTAAAGTGCACAAGATTTAAAAAATTTAGCCTCAGTGTGAGAATCTATATCCTTGCCATAGCCACTTCCATGGGTCTATGGAAATTCACTATTATGAAGAAGTGAATACAACTTGTGACAACTCCTGTTAGACACATTATATCTCCTGATATGAAATTTTATACTAACTCCCATCAATTTACAATGTTTTCTTATAAAAAATTAAAACAAAAAAAATAATAAAGCATCTGTTGAAATTGGTACACAATTTCTCAATTTGAATCCTCAGACAGATTTGGATGGATCTGATTTTCTCAATTCGATGAGTCTATATCTGATTCTCTCAATATGATGAGTCTGGATCTGATTCTCTCAATATGATGAGTCTGGATCTGATTCTCTAAATACGATGAGTTGGGATCTGATTCTCTCAATATGATGAGTCTATATCATATTCTCTCAATATGATGGACTCAATACGATGAACCCATTATCAATCTGCAAAACTCAAACTCTACTCAAATGCTCAAATCGGTAAACAAACATTCAGTTTTCTGATCCTCCTCATGATATCTCTATTCGAAAATGACTTTCACTTGATTTATTTAGTGCTCTGCCTTTTCTTCTTTCATGAAAATTCACCAATGAATGAATGATATGAGCAAGTATTTATAGGAAACTCAGAAATAAAATGCAGAAAACTTGAAAACTTTCCCCACTTCCTCAAGTTTCAAAATCTCAAAAGATCACTCACATTTAAAATTCAACTTTGACTTATTCAATTCTCCTTAGATTTCTCTGAGATTTATGAAAAATTAAATTTCAAGTTTTGACTTCTTCAAATATTCATAAAACTTATGGAATCTTCTTTTTGACTCTTCTTCGTAATTAGCTCATTATGATCTATCTTTCTTTCAAAGTTCATTGCGAATCTATTTCCTTCTCAGTGATTATGAATTATGTTTCCTTCTCATCTCATTACGAATTTTGTTCCCTTCTCAGTGATTACAGATTTTGTATCCTTCTTAGTGATTACGAATTATGTTTCCTTATCAACTCATTACGAATTTTGTTTCCTTCTCAGCTCATTATGAATTATGTTTCCTTCTCAGTGATTATGAATCATGCTTCCTTCTCAGGGATTAATAATTTTGTATCCTTCTCAGTGATTGATAATTTTGTTTCCTTCTCAATGATTACAAATTTTGTTTCCTTCTCAGTGATTATGAATTTTGTATCCTTCTTAGTGATTACAAATTATGATTCCTTCTCAGGTCATTACAATTGAATTTCCCCTTATGATGGAATTCTTCACTCTGCAATTTTGAATTTCTTCAAAACTCTCCACCATTTATTCAAAATATTTAATCATGAAAGTTTTCATGATTTGTGATAACTTCATGATCAAAAAATCATCATCTGACTTAGTTTTGAAAGTATGAAAACTCTCTAACTCCTGACTTCACAATCTTCTTTTAGAACTCTTCAGCAACAATATGATATCTTCAAACAACAACATCTAACTTTCTAACAAACTCTGAGTCTGGTGAATCTTCATTATGATGGATATGGGTCTGATTCCTAAATAATAAAAACATTCTTTTACAAAGAGGTTAGTTTTCAACAAATACAAAAACTTTGTTAAAAAAAATTATCACAAATGTTCTTCAATATCCCCCTTTGGATTTGTTGACAACCCTTGTTAACAACTTTTCCAACTCTCGGAATTTTTTCACAACTCTAATTTTGTAAAAAACTAAAGTTTTTTAACATTTATCAAAAGAGAGTGTCTTGACACCACAATACTGGATAAAGTAATATTTTTTAAGGAATTTCATCCCTCGGTGACCAGAAAATTTTATAGTCATGTAAAGATAACTCCCCCTCACTTTTCTTTTTCTCACACTTTTCTTTTTATCTCCCTCATTTTATGATAACCATGGCTTCAGATTCATTTAAGAAAGATAAGTAAAAAATATCTTACAATGTAAAAAGTTGTTACTTTCTCTCACCCTTTTTCAACATAATCCAAAGCATATTGGGGTTCCTTATTTATGAGGTTTAGGAAGTCATGGAAGGAGGCTAAACATGAAGTTTCAGCCTCGATTACACAAACCTTTCTTTTAGAATTACTTTTGTAAAGATATTAGTAATCTGATACTTTATTGAAATGTATTCTAGAAAAATATCTCCAATAGCGACTTTCTCTTTTATAAAATGAAACTTTATATCAATGTGCTTTGATCTTGAATATTGGACAGGATTTTTAGAAAGATTAATTGCACTCTGATTATCACAACGTATCTTCAATGGTTTAGAGACTTTTTCTTTAAAATCTTCCAGCTAAACTTTCATCCATAACATTTAAGTACAAGATTGAGTAGCAGCAACTTATTCGGATTTAGTTGTGCTCAAAGTTACTAAACTTTTTTTCTTACTATGTCAACTCACACAACATTCACCCAAGAAAAATGTTCCTCCTAAGGTTAATTTTCTATCATTACAATCTCCAACTCAATCGGCATCAGTATAACCGTATGAAACTTTATATCACGGTTTATTTTGTATAACAACCCATGTGAAGTTGTTTCGTTGACATATCTCAGAATCCTCTTTGATGCCAACGTATGTCATTCTTTCATATTACTTTGATACCTGGCACACAAATTCATAGCATAAACAATATTAGGCCTGAAGGTTGTAAGGTAAAGAAGAATTCATATCAACTTCCAAAAGTCTTTTTGATTCACACTTATTCCGGATTCATATTTACTCAACTTTGTGCTCACTGAAATAGGAGTTGAAACTTCTTTGGATTCTAACATCCCAAACTTCTTTAACAATTCTCTGGCATACTTTTCTTGAGATAAGAAAATGTATTTTTCCTTTTGTTTAACTTGTAAGATAGTGAATAAATTTAATTCTCCTAACATAGACATTTCAAAATTCTTCTTCATTTCCTCAGAAAATGTTTTACAAACATCTTCTTTGTCCCTATAAAAACTATATCATCCACATAAACAATTACAATTAGAGTTCCAGAGTCAACATATTTCACATATAAGTTGATATCAACTTTTCCTTTAGAAAAGTTCAACATTCTCAAACAATTTTCAAGTTTAGAATACCAAGTATGTGGAGATTATTTCATCCCATACAAATCTTTCTTCAATTTACAAACTTTGTTTTCATCCTCATCAAGTAAAAACCCATAAGGTTGTTCAATGTAAAATTCTTCCTCAATATCACCATTTAATAAAGATAAATCTGCATCCATCTGATAAACTTTGTAATTCTGATGAGCATCCATTGTAATAAAAATTTTAATAGTTTCTAGCATAGAAACAGGGGAAAAGGTTTCATCAAAATCCACACCTTCCTCCTATTCATATCCTTCACAAACAAGTCTTGTTTTTTTCTTGAAGATTCTCCATGTTCATCTAATTTGTTTCTATAAACCCACTTTGTTCTGATAACATTTTTATTTGTTGGTCATGAAACAAGTTCTCATGTTTCATTCTTCTCAATCTGATCCAACTCTTCCTTCATTGCATCTAACCATTCTTTGTGTTGAACAGAATCTGAAAATGATTCTAGTTTAAATTTTGAGATAAGTGAAGTCTAATTTTATAATATCAGCTTCCTTCTGGTCTGAACTGGAGCCTTCTGATTCCCAATCATGTTTTCGGATTCAACATGTTTTTGTAAGGTAGGAAATTTCAAAGTTTCTTTCCTAGGTGAAATTTCCTCATCGCATGATTCTTCTAAATCTTGATAAGGATGTTTTGAATTACTTTCACTATTGTTGGAAATATCTAGTTTATCCTCCTCAACATTATCAACAACTTTTATTAAGGAACTTTGATTTTCAATTACCTTCACATAATATGAGTCCACCAACTTTTGTAAACATTTTTTTTTTCAACATTTGTAACTTCTTACTTTTGGTGAATAACCCATAAAATTTCTTTCCTCTACTTTCTCATAAAACTTTCCCAAATTCGGATTTTTGATTTTGAGAAAACATAAACTTCCAAAAACTTCGAAGTATTTCAATGAAGGTTTTTTGTTGTACCACAATTCATAAGGAGTCATGTTAGTTTCTGATCTCAACAAGTATCTATTTTGAACATGTATAGTGGTACTAACAGCTTATCTCCAATAGAATTTTGAAAGTTTGTATTCTGTTAACATACATCTTCTCATTTCCACTAAACTTCTATTATTTCTTTCTACTACTCAATTTTGTTGTGGAGTATAGGGAGCATTATACTAATGTTTGATACCATGATTTCTCAGATAAGTTTCAAAAGTATTGTTTGTGAATTTAGTACCATTATTTATTCTCAACTTCTTTATAGAAACCCTCATTTATTTCTCAACATCTTTTCTAAAGAATTTGAACATTTCAATGGCCTCTGACTTATGCTTCATAAACATGATGTTTGGCATCTGAGTGAAATTCTCAATAAAAATAATAATGTGTAAATATCCTTTTTTTGATTGATATCTCATCAACCCACATAAATCGGAATGAATAAGCTCAAGTGGACTTTCTTCTTTTCAGCTTCCTTTTCTTTTCTATCATAAGAAACTTATTCCAGAAGGAGTGATATACATATTTCGTCATGATGACCAACCTAATCACATATTCCACAAACTTCTTCCAAAAATTCAAATTTATTTTTTATTGTAAAGTTTCTAACATCTTGATAATTCACCTTTTCAACTTTTTGTAAGTTAGGAAAGTTACGCATTCTACTTTCACTATTTCTTCCACTTTTCTCAAACCTTCTTCTAGATAGAGATAAGTTGTTCCAAAAATTATAATCTTTGTGCCCATAGATTCCATAACACCAGCAATAGCCATCAAATCTTGATTTTCTATTCAAGAAAGATCTTTCTATATAGAAACTTTATTAAGGTTTCTAACTTATTTCTTTTCTAACATATTCAGGACATGGATCGTCTTTTCTTTTGAGTGAGTTTTCAACTTTTGTAGATTTTATAGGTTTCTCACATCCTTTCTCCACCCAAGCTTTCCTGGCACCTTTTTCAGAACTTGAAATGTTAAAAGAATCAAATGAAACATTAATTTTGGTGGGTGAGTATTTCACCTGATTCTCGTATTTATCCTTCTCAACAACTTTAGAAGTATCAGATTTTAATTATGAAGCTTTGTTGAAATTTTCATTCATTTTCCTCATGGTACTTTCAAACGTAATTAGTTTTGATTGAAACTTGTTAACTTCTTATTCCTTGGATGCCAACTTCGTATTGAAATCTTCAATCATTTTTCCTTGTTCATCAATTCTAAGTTTGTAACTTAAGATCTCCTAAACGTATTCTTCTTCCTGCTTTATGACATATTTTCTTCCATAGTCAACTTCTTCACAATATTTCTTCATTACTCTAATTTATTTCTAGAGAGTTTTGTTTTTCTCAATACATGAAACAAGTTATATTCTGAGATGATACTCTCTATAATATTCTTCACCACCTTCTTCACTCTCTAAGGAATTTTTTTTCTCAACTTTTTCAATGAAGGTTCTGAATTTTTCTAAACTTTTATCTTCAGAGGAATTGTTGTCAGTTGAGTCTAATTTAAATTTCTTACTCAACATAATTCTTTTGTTTCCAGTAAACTTCTTCTTGTATTTGTTGGATGAATTTTCTTCTTTATCATTTTTATTTCACTTATTCCATCAAGGTTTTTCATTGGAATCATCTCTATATTCTCCAACTTTATTCTTAGGGAAATTCATAGCAAAGTGTATGATTCCACCACACTCAAAACATTTGAGAGGAATTTTAACTCCATATTTTCCTCTTCCTATTCAATAGTTTTTAGAGATAAGATACATAATATTATCATTCAATTCATCATATTCCTTATCTTCACACTCACAAGGTTCGGCTTCTTCAACATCTTGGATTTTCATCTTGCTCATAGCTTCAAAAGTCATTTCATCTTTCATATTATTTTTAAACATTGGAGATTTCCTCATTTCATAAGTAATAAGAAATTTATTCAATTCATCAAGAGATAAAGCATTATTATCTTCTAAAGAGAAAATTTTAGAATCAAACCTATTCAGAAAGTTTCTCATAAGTTTCTTCACAATTGTAGAATCTTCCAAGATATATCTGGATCCTCTAATATTGAAAAAAATCATTTAATCTGGTAAACTATTCATCAATTGTTTCTTCATATCTCATTTTGATGTCTTTATAATTACTATGATATATTTGTAGATTTTCTTCCTTCACTTAGTATTCCCTTCAAAAATACTTTCCAGTTTATCCCATATACTTTTTGAAGTATTTAGACCCATCAACTCTAATAAACATTCTCTGATAATGACACATAAGGATTTCATTTCTAGCATTTCCATAAAATTCTATATTTCTATTATCAGCAAACTTCATAGGAGAATATTTCTCAATAGGTGGAAAACTAATAGTAGTAGTATCAACAACTTCCAGGACAAGAGATAAGAGATAATAAATCATCCAATTTTTTCATCCATAATAATTTTTAATATCAAATGTAGGAATTTCTATACTATTGATAGAATTAACATTATCCATGATACGGATTCAACAAGGTCATCTTCTCTATGATACCAATTGAAGTTCTATAGGATTGAATAAAAACTAAGAAGGGGGGTTGAATCAATTGTTCACTTTTTATAAGTTTCAAAACTTTTAGAAACTTAACCCTTGCAACCTGTTAAGATTTATTTTCCTTATCAACTTTTAGTAAATAATCATGCATTCACAAATAGGAAATCAAGTAAAGAACACAAGATTTACAAGGTTCGGCCTCAGTGTGAGAACCTACATCCTTTCCATAGTCACTCTCATGGGTCTATGTAAATCCACTATTATGAAGAAGTGAATACAAATTGTGCAAACTCCCATTAAACACCTTCTATCTCCTGATAGAAAATATTATAATTACTCCCATTAGTTTACAATGTTTATTTATAAAACAATTGATCCAAATAAAAGAATAAAGGCTTTATTGAAACTGCTCCATAATTGCTCAGTCTGAATCCTCATTCTGATTTGGTTGGATCCAATTTTCTCAACACGATGAGTATAGATCTAATTCTCTCAATACGATGAGTTTGGATCTAATTCTATCAATACGATGAGTTTGGATATGATTCTCCCAATACGATGAGTCTGGATCTGATTCTCTCAATACGGTGAGTCTGGATCTGATTCTCTCAATATGATTGACTCAATACGATGAACTCGTTCTCAATATGCAAAACTCAAACTCTACTCAAATGATCAAATCAGTAAACAAACATTCAGTTGTCTAATCCTCCTCATGAGATATCTGGACAGAAATGATTTTTACATTAATTTGTTAGCACTCCTTTTTTGCTTGCGTGAAAATTATCCAATGAATGAATGATCTGAAAAGGTATTTATAGGCGACTCAGAAAATAAAAGCGGGAAACTTGAAAACTTTCTACACTTCCTCAAATTTCAAAATCTCAGAAGATCATTCACATTTAAACTTCAACTTTGACTTATTCAATCCTTCTTATATTTTTTTGAGATTTATGAAAAATTAAATTTCAATTTTTGACCTCTTCAAATATTTATAAAACTTTTGGAACCTTCTTTTTGAGTCTTCTTCATAATCATATCATTACGATCTGCCTTTATTTATTGGTTCATTATGAATTTGTTTCCTTCTCAGTGATTATGAATTTTGTATCATTCTCAGTGATTATGAATTCTATTTCCTTCTCAGGTCATTATGAATTTTTTTTCCTTCTCAGTGATTAAAAATTTTGTATCCTTCTCAGTGATTATGAATTATGCTTCCTTCTCATCTCATTACGAATTTTGTTTCCTTCTAAGATCATAACAAATTATATTTCCTTCTAAGATCATTATGAATTTTGTTTCCTTCTCAGTGATTACGAATTTTGTTTCCTTCTTATTGATTATGAATTTTGCATCCTTCTTAGTGATTATGAATTTTGTTTCCTTCTCAGCTCATTATGATTTAATTTGGTTTCCTTATCAGTGATTACGAATTCTATATCCTTCTCAGTGATTACAAATTTTGTTTCCTTCTCAATGATTACAAATTCTATATCCTTTTCAGTGATTATGAATTTAGTTTCCTTCTCAGGTCATTAAGATTGAATTTACCATTACGATGGAATTCTTCACTCTACAATTTTGAATTTCTTCAAACCTCTCCACCATTTCTTCAAAATATTTTATCATGAAAGTTTTCATGATTTGTGAGAACTTTATGTCAAAAAAGAATCGTATAAATTAGTTTATAAAGTATGAAAACTTTCTAACTACTGACTACACAATCTTCTTTCATAACTCTTCAGCAACAATACGACTTCTTCAAATAGCAACATCTAAATTTATAACAAACTCTAAGTCCGATGAATCTTCATTACGATTGATATGGATCCGATTCCTGAATAACAAAAAAAATCTTTTACAAAGAGTTTAGTTTTCAAAAAATAAAAAAAAACATTGTTAAAACAATTTATCACAAAGGTTCTTCAAAATTCTTCTTCATGAAGGACTCGGGTGAGGCAGCATACATTCTTGGGATAAAGATCCATCATGGTAGATCCAAGAGACCGCTTAGCCTAAATCAAGGTACATATATTGATAATATGCTGAATAGGTTCAGTATGGAACAATCCAAGAGGGGGTTATTAGAAATTTCACATGACATTCATCTTTATAGGAAAATGTATCCTCACACACATGAGGAAAGACAAATAATGACAAGGATTTCATATGCATCGACAATTGGTTCATTCATGTATGTTATGAAATGTACTTGGCTAAATGTTATCTATGCCTTGAGTATAGTAGGAAAATATCAAACTGGCCCAGGTGACCACCATTGGATGAAATTCAAGACTATCCTTAAGTATTTGAGGTGTACTAAGGATATGTTCCTAGTATATAGAGGATATGAGAAACTAGTCATTAGGGGATATGCAGATTCTATTTTCCAAACAAATCAAGATGACCTAAAATCGTAGTGGGATACATATTCACTTTGAATGGAGGTATTGTAAGCTAAAAGATCTCAAAGAAAGTTGTGGTCGCAGATTCTATAGTAGATTCTGAGTATATCGTGGCTACTAAGGCAGCTAAAGAAGTAGTGTGGATATGCAACTTCATCTAAGAACTTGACATGGTACCTTGTAGTAAAGATCTTATCACACTTTATTGTGATGATACTGCAGTTGTGGCTCTCGCCAAAGAGCTAATTTTGCATTGAAAAACAAAGCACATACTTCAAAGGTATCATCTCTTGAGGGGACTTTTCTCAGAGAGATGAAGTCACAATGAGTAGAATATCCATGGAAGACAATGTGGGGGATCCCTTGAAAAAATACTTAACTCAGCAAAAACATGATCATCATGTAAATTCTAACAGACTGAAAGTATTAGGTAGTTGGATCTAGTTCAAGTGGGAGTTTGTTGGATTTTTCATTCTAGATCTAACTGTTTGTACTTTGGATTAATAAAAACATCTTATTACATATTGTTCATTATTCTGCATGATTTTAATGTAATATTGTCCTAGGGTATCTTTCTCATTGTTAAAATCATAGAATATCTACGCTATGATGAGAACCTTGAAATGCTATGACAGTATTCTTAAATATAGTTCCGTGGTCGGATGACTTACTATGATAGGACACATAATATGTAGACTATCCGGTGCGAGTACTCATAGGTAGATGGGGTTTGTTCTCATGAAATTCGCACTTGGTAATCTTCAAGATGAGAGATTATGACAACAAAATGCTATTAGGAATTCTGCATGTTTTGGTGTAATCACATATTTCTGTAACACCTCAAGATTTTAGAAAAGGAATTCATGCTCAATAGCACACAAGACATGTAACACCAAGCTTAAAAAAACCATGAAATAACATTATTTTAAATATGATTGTTATAAAAAAAGTCATTAAATTGACGAGTATGAATAGTATTAACTACTTTATAAAATATATATAAAAATGACCTGCTCAATATAAATTTATTGATAAATGATTAGTAAATAATCAGTCAATTTTTAGTAAAGTCATTTTATTCATCAAAAATATGTTTTCTTCAAAAGTGATTTTCTTTCTATAGGTGAGAAAATATTATAATTATTTTTTAGAACTTTTAAAAAATGAATTTGATAAAATGAAATTAATTTTTAAAATCAGCATATCAAAATTAACTTCGGGTGAAATTTTGGTATTTTTCAGGAAATATTGATTTTTCAATGAATAATGAAAAATACCGTTTTTTTCTAAAAACTGTCATTTGTTTCCAATAAATTAAGTAATTTAAAAGTCTCATTATGCTTAGAATTTGATTTCAAGAAACATAAGTATTATTTATTTATATTTATTCCAAGTAATTACATTTAAATCATTTTTATACTAGATTTTAGTAAAAGTTTATTTTTGGGTTTAAAAACAGGTTTTTTCTTAAAACTGTTTTAAAGTGCATAATGTTTCTCCATTTTAATTAATTAAAAAAACCCTAATGAGGAATGAATTAAATGAAACTTATATATTATATATAAATAAATATTAATTTAAATTCATACAATGATAATTACTAGTAATAGAGTTAATATAAAACCATCTTATGCTTGAAAAATACATTTCTTGAAAAACAAATTTGCCATCGCATCTGCAGGTTTTATTTTAAATAAAATTATGCCACTTAAATGAATTGAATTTGGTAAAATGGATTTCATATTTGGAATCATCATAATTTATATTATTTAATATAGTCAACTTAATTTTTTGTCATAACTAATAGTTGTCACGACCTGTCCTAGTGGGACCCACGCCGCGACTCCCCAAGCCCACCTCCAATAGGTCAGGGGCTGGTGACTAGCACCAAGTAGGCATATCACTGACATGGGAGGCATTTCCTAAGTACATGTACACATTCACACATCTCCAAGCCCACAAATTCTGAAATGTAAAAACCACTAAGGAGCAAAATGCATGCATACAACTAACCCAACCAACAGAGTACGATAGAAAGAAAAGTACGGAAAGTAAACTGGGCTAGAATACAAGCCCACCAAAAACAAGAGTCTTCAATCTACAAAGTCCAACCTGTAAGAACAAAGAGGTGTTGGGACTACTGCTCATGACCATAGGAACACCTCGGCCTGTAGGGAACTCAGAAATCTCGGTCCGGTCCTGGTCTGCCCTGGACTCCGTCAAAAGGTCGTTCGTCTGCACAAAACACAACATGTGCGGGCAAAGCCTGTGTAGGGGTGAGTATAACAATACTCGATAGAGGACCCTGAAAACCACAAAGAAATTCACAAAGTAAAGTTATATTCAACACTACATAGTATATGTCTACTGAACATATAGAAAGAGAGACACAATCCAGATATACTCAAAACCCAGACCCGTAGTCTCGAGACAAATCACACAACCGCATACCGCCGCTAGAGATTCAGTTCGAAGGTTCCACGAAGCACTCGTCTGGGAGAACTCACTCCACGAGTCTGATAGCCCTGATGACGTATGTCTGAGAAGTACTGTTCATCGGGAATAACCATGAGAGATAGATACACTCATTTTGGGAGAACACACTCCTGAGTAGGGAAAGATCACGATACAGAGATGATGATCACTGTCAGGGCCTTGGAGGATACCAAGACTCGTCCGGATTCACCTGCTAAGTAGAGGATCGGTGTCCTGTAGGATTAGTCGCATCGACACCTAACTCTACCTAGGGTCAAGAATGGATAGAGGATCTCGCTTTGTGCCTCTCGAAGGGATACCTGACTCTATCTCGGAAAGTCCTGCTGAAGGGATCATACTCCTGTGAATGGAAACGATACCTGACCTTCATAAGAATGAGAAAAAGGGGCACTAACCCAAATGGAACCTATCCAAGGAACGGTGGATAAGAAGATCAAGCCATGTACTGATAAGTGCACGGCGTATAGAAGTGTCACACGCCGTGTCTTCTGACCCCAGGTAATGCCCATGTACAACGGCCTGTGTCGTAAGGCTTGTCGTGTAAAATGCAACTACACAACATATAGGAAGGATCACACACCATGTCAAGGTATCTGGGGTTCGTTCTGTGTACGTTGTCCATATGCTCGTACACGGCCTCAACCCATGCATGTCAACCCGTGTAATCGGTACACAGGGTGACCCGCGTTACTGGCCTTGTATGGTCGTGTGGTGGAGTACATGGTGTGTACTCTACCCTGTGTTCGTGTATCATCCGAGATACACGTTGAGCCCCATGTAAGGACCCACACGCCATGTGATAGTGGTCACACGCCGTGTCTACGCTTCCTGTCGCCCGAGAATCCAGCCACCGCTAGGTGGGGTCCACACACCGTGTCTCCTTGAAGGCACGTTGTGTTCTTCATCATGTGCAGCGCGCAAACCCTAGCTGTCGTCATCGTTCCACACAACGTGTTCATCGGGATACACGTCGTGTGTTCCCGAAATTTCCAGAATCACAAACCTGCTCCGCCGCGCCTCGGGTACTCCTCCGGTCTTCGATCTGGTCATCCGATCGCAACGAAACTCCAGATTCTAGGTCATCCCGACGCTACAAAGTTTTTTCCATTGTTTTCAGTCTTTTGATCGGCCCTGAAAACAAGCTTCAATCCACTCGCACAAAGAACGCTCGAAGAATGATCCTCCTTGTTCTGAGCCAATTCATCATCTGCCATCGTCGTTGCACCTCTATTGGGTCCTCGCAATGTTCAATATCCGATTTGGGATCGTTGCGTTGTGAAACATACTCGCAATGATCTGTTGTCTGTCACCCCGCAAAGAACGCGAAGAACACAAAGAAAAGAAGAAGAAATCCAATAAACCAAATTAAGGAACGAACATCTACCATCGTTCGTCACAACGTATACCTTCTCCCATTAGAATAATTAAACAGAGCAAATCAAACGATAATCCAATCAATTATCACAAATCAATTTCCCGAATCAAACCCCTAAAAAATAATAACCCTCCTGCAAGAACATACGATCCGTGGATCAACCTATTCGTGGGTTGATCCGCGTTCGTCGTTAAATCAAAAAAAATGGGAAAATAAAACAAATAAACAAAACCCTACCTCAATTCGGTTGAATAACGATTGTCACGTCGCATTCATTGGTGAGGTTCGTCGAATCCAAGATGTTTCGATCGATCGCATCATCGTCATCCGCCAAGAATCCTCCAAGGTTGGCTCCTCTCTAAAGCTCTAGAGAATTCTAGGGAGTTCTCTAGGGTTATGAGTATAACCCTAGACTCTTTCTTATTTAAATAAAATAAGTTTCGTTGTGTTATGGAAACATTTAAAATAAATTAATTGTCAATTTATTTTATTTCCTTTAAAAAGTCCAAAAACTAACTTTTGCAACTGACCCGTGTCGGTCGATGTTAGGCCCTGCCTAAGGTAAAGTCGCTGCTCTGAATGCAACAGTGCCCTCAGATTTCTAATCTGGGTACCCATTTAAAAGTTATCCCACTTTTTCAGGAAAACCGCTTGTGCACGCTGTTTAAAAGCTTAAATTTATTTCAAACATTTATTATGGGCACTCCGGGCCTTGGAACCGCATGCCGTTGAAAAGACTGGTCTTGTATTAATTTTATATAATATTCAAAATAATACATGGAAAATCCGAGACATTACATTCTCTCCACCTTAGGGTTTTGCGTCCTCAAAAATCTAAAACAAAAGGCTACTCAAACAGATGTGGGTACTGGACACGGATCTGAGCCTCTCGCTCCCACGTGCTCTCCTGAAAGTTCTCGTGCTGCCATCGAACGTGCACTAAGGGAATCGATCTCCCACAAAGGATCCTTTCATGTCGATCCTTGATCTCTACTGGGTACTCAGCGAAGGTCTCTCCATCCTCGATGTCCAGCCCGCCTCAGTCGATGACGTGCGATGGGTCATGCACGTATCTCCTTAGTTGTGGCACATGGAAGACATCATGTACCTGGTGCATCTGTGGTGGTAGAGCTAAGCAGTACGCCACCTCGCCAACTCTGTGCAGTACCTGGAAAGGTCCGATGAACCTCGGGGATACCTTGTCGCCCGACCAAATCTCTGTAACCCTCGTCGATGTGAGACCCAAAGGAAGACATGGTCTCCCTCCTCGAACTCTAGAGGTCTTCGTCGCCTATCAGCATAAGACTTCTTCTGGCACTGTGCAGTCTTCATTCGCTCTCAGATGATCTACACCTTCTCAGTGGTGGCTCGCACCAGCTCTAGACCCATAAGTGCTGACTTTCCAGGGTCAGTCCAGCAAAGCGGTGACCAGAAGGGTCTCTCATATAAATCCTCAAACGGTGTCATACCAATGGTGGAGTGGTAGATATTATTGTATGCAAACTCCACCAGTGGTAGGTGGTCCTCCCAACTAAGACCAAAGTCTAAGATACATGCCTACAACATATCCTCCAGAACCTAAATTGTCCTCTCCATCTGACCATCTGTCTGGGGATGGAACGTTGTGCTCAAGCGTAGCTGAGTCCCAAATGCCTCTTGCACTCCTTTCCACAAACGGGATGTGAAACAAACATCACGATCTGAGACTATCGTCAAAGGAATTTCATGAAGTCGAACTATCTCCTACACATAGAGGCGTCTCAAGCTCTCTACAGAACTCTGCTCCCTAATAGCTATGAAGTGGGGAGACTTTGTGAGTTGATCAACGATCACTCATATGGAATCGTGTCCCTTTGAAATTCATGGTAAGCTCATCACAAATTCCATTGATATTTCATCCCACTTCCACTCAGGTACCTTCAAGGGTTGAGTTAACCCTACTGGAACCTGGTGCTCAGCCTTCACCTATTGGCATGTAAGGCACCGAGAAACGAACTTCACTACTGCCTTCTTCATGACTGACCACCAGAACTGACATCGGAGATCCTGGTACATCTTCGCCACGCTAGGGTGTACCGCTAAGGGGGATGTATGAAACTCCCTAAGGACCTCCTCCCGCAATGCCACTGATACAACAGTGTGTCCCTTGAAAAGAACAATGTTATCCCCACCTTGTGAATGTCCATCAGGAGCATGTCTTGTAGATAACTGAGCACGTAAAGTCTCACAGTCGACATCCCCAAGTTGTGTCTCCCTAACTCGCTGTAAGAGTGGAGGGGTAACAACCATCGACTGAAGGTAAATTTCATCCTCTATGTCCACAAAGGATAATTGTAGCGAGGCCAACTGCTCGGTCACCTCACTCAACAGTTGCGAGCTTGACCTTTTTCTAAGAGCATATGCCACCTTGTTCCCCTTCCCAGGAGTATAGATGATCTCAAAATCATAGTCTTGGAGGAACTATAGCCAATGCCTTTGTCTCGGATTCAGATCCTTCTATGATAAGATGTATTTGAGGCTCTTGTGGTCAGAGTAGACAATAAACTGCTCGCCCATACAGTAGTGTTTCCACATCTTTAACGCGAAGACTACTATTGCCAACTTGAGATCATGGGTCGCATAGTTCTTCTCATGTGGTCTAAGTCAACGTGAACCATAAAAAATCACCACCTTTCTCTACATCAAGACACAGCCAAGCCTGGTCCCTGATGCGTCGTAGAAAACTATGTACTCGACAGCTTCCTCCGGAAATATCAAGATAGGGGCACTCATCAAAATCTGTCTCAACTGCTCAAAAGCCTGTTGGCACTTCTCTGTCCACATGAAGGGTTTCCCCATCCTGATCAAGGATTTCATCAGTGCTGATATCCAGGAGAAATCAGGAATGAATCTTCGATAATATCCTGCCAACCCAAGGAAGCTTTGCACCTCCATCACGCTTCGGGGTGGCTCCCAAGCTAATACTGCCTCCACCTTGGTTGGGTCCACAGCTACTCCATCTGCTGAGATGACATGTCCCAGAAAGTGGACCTCCTGAATCCAGAACCGGAACTTCAAGATCTTCTCATAAATCTGGTGCTCTCAAAGTAAATCTAGAACCATCTGTAGGTGTATCGCATGCTCCTCCTCTAACGTCGAGTACATAAGGATGTCTTCTATGAAGACTACTACAAACCAGTCTAAATACGGTTGAAATATCTGGTTCATAAGTCCCATGAACATTGTGGGGGCGTTCTTCACGCCGAAAGGCATCACCAAGTACTCATAGTGACCGTAGCGGCATTTGAAAGTCATCTTCAGTATATCCTCATCTCGTACTCGTAACTGGTGGTAACCTGATCGAAGGTCAACCTTCGAGAACCATTGTGCCCCTCTTAGCTGATCGAAGAGGTATTCAATCCTTGGTAGTGGATACTTGTTCTTTATCGTTACCTGATTCGGGCACCGATAATCCAAGCACAACCTCAAACTCCCATCTACCTTCTTGCCAAACAAAAATAGGGCCACCCAGGGTGAAACACTGGATCTTACGAAACCCTTGTTCTACAAATCCTCCAACTGCACCCTCAGCTTGAGAAGCTTTGTGGGAGCCATCTGATATGATGGTGAGGAAATCAATGTCGTCTCGCGGTGTAAGTCGATGCCGAAGTCGATCTCTTGGCAAGGAGGTAGTCCTGGAACATCTTCGGGAAATACGTCTTCGTACTCCGCCACTACTGCTGAGAACTAGAAGATCACAACATCTACTGCTCTGAGGGTAAGGCTAGCCAACTCATGAGTGATCGACTGCACCCTCCTATGAAAGATCACATTTTGTACTGTCTGGGTCTCCTTTTCACCAACAAAGGAAAACTTTATCCCATCGCTGCGGACACACCGCACTCTTTGCCTAAAGCAGTCAATCTGGGCATGGACCGAAGATAGCCAATCCATACCGAGAATGACGTCGTAAGGCCTCGACGCTGCCCCCAAGAGGTACCAACTGAAACTCTCACCTCCAAGGGTAATATCACACTGTCTGCAAAGGTGTGTGATCATCGAGCCTCCTCTCGTAGGTGTCTCCAAGCGTAAGGGTCAAGTCAACAGCTCTACCAGAATCTCAAGGTTTCACACAAGACATGTGGGGAGGAAGGAATGATTGGAACCTGTGTCTATAAGTACGGAAGATAAGGTAGAAAAGACAAATATCATACCTCGGATCATCCATGGAGTCCTTGGTTCGTACGCCTCAACCACATGCAGTTGTCCCCGCCCCTGTCCCCCAGCTCCCTGAGCCTAGTGCGGACCTCCTGGGGGTGGTGGTGGAAGTAGGTCGAAGCGTCTTCCACCACCTGCAGCTCTCGCTGCTCCTCTACCACGTCTGCCGCCTGGCGGGTCTGTCTACTCCACTCTCTGCCTCTGCCTCGGTGGTCTATCCATCGCCTCCCTGACAGCAACTCGACGGGTCGGACAGTCTCAAGCGAGATGTCCCCTACCGTTGTACGAGTAACATCGCCTCTCCCTAGGCTGACTGGATCTAGCCTGAGAGCCATGGACTATCGATCCCCTATCCTGGGTCCTCTTGTGACGTCTCTCACGTCCTGATCCCTATTCCTGACGTCGGCTCCCTACTGTCGAGGTCTCTGCACCTGTCTGTCTACTGCTGACTATCGTCGGTTGTCTCTGCTCTGCCAAGAAGCTCTCGATCACCAAGGTCGGCTCGAGCACTCCAGCATAAGTCGAAATTCATAGAGGCACGACACTAGCACGGATGTCCCATCGCAAACCTCGCTCAAAGGTCCGAGCTCTGAAGTACTGGTCCCTAACCATATCCATCGAGTACCTGGAGAGGTTGGTGAACCTCAATGAATAGTCAGCTGCCATCAAACTACCCTGCTAGAACTGAAGAAGCTCCTGGATACGCACTACTCTTATCATAACCAGAGAGAAATCCTCACTAAAGATTCACTCAAACTCCGTCCACAAAAGAGTCTCCTCATCGTGAGTCTGTGTGGTCAGACTCCACCATCGTCCAGTTGAACCCTGGAGAAGGCTCGCTCCCAGGATCATCATCTGGTCCACTGGTGTCCTCACTAAATGGAAAACTCTAGTCACCGCCTCAAGCTAGTACTCAGCCGCCTGAGGGTCGGGCTCACCTTGAAACCTGAGATGTATCTGTCTCTGGAACTCATGAAGCGCGCTCAGCCTACACCCCTCATCTGTCGGTATTGTAGGTACCACGGGCTGCTCCACTGGTGGTGGTATAGTAGGTGCACCACCTGGAGACAACGCCTGGGGAACTGGTCCCTGTATCGAAGCCTCGTCACTAAGGGGGTCATCCTCGTGATTGAGGTGCTGAATCCTAGCGGGTATGTGTCGCGGAGGCATCCTGTAAGGAAAAAAGATGTACCATGGTTAACGAGTATATCTGGATAGCTGACACAAAGGACATGGAAAACACAACTCATTCCTATATGATGCATGTACCATTCTTTTACTTCCCCACAACTAGTGTTTTCATGTACCGAGTCGAAAAGCATGTTATCAGAGTCCCGGTGTATGGATACGTCGGTCGCCCGCACCAACACTGGAGTTTTTGTCCTGAAAGCTGAGCTCGAAACACTTAACACTGTTGCCTCAAACCAATATCACAGACTCTTGGTCCTAAGGTAGAACTGACTGCCTCTGATACCACTCTTTCGCAACCCGTCCCAATGGGGCCCACACCGCAACTCCCCAAGCCCGCCTCCAATAGGTCAGGGGCTGGTGACTAGCACCGAGTAGGAATATCACTAACATGGGAGGCATTATCTAAGTACCTATACACACGCACACATCTCCAAGCCCACAAATGCTGAAATGTAAAAACCACTAGGGAGAAAAATGCATGCATACAACTAACCCGACCAACAAAGTACGATGGAAAGCAAAGTATAGAAAGTAAACTGGGCCGGAATACAAGCTCACCAAAAACAAGAGTCTGCAATCTACAAAGTCCAATCTGTAAGCACGAAGAGGTACTAGGACTACTGATTGTGGTTGTAGGAAAACCTCAGTCTGTAAGGAACTCAGAAAGCTCGGTCCAGTCCTGGTCCGCCCTGTACTCCATCAAAAGGTTGCCCGTCTGCACAAAACACAACACGTGCGGGCAAAGCCCATGCAAAGCTGAGTATAACAATACTCAGTAGAGGACCCTGAAAACCACAAAGAAATACACAAAGTAAAGGTACAATCATCACTACACAGTATATGTCTACTGAACAAATAGCAAGAGAGACACAATCCAGATATACTCAAAACTCAGACCTGTAGTCTCGAGACAAGTCACACAACTGCATACCACCACTGGGGATTCAGTTTGAAGGTTCCACGAAGCACTCGTCCGGGAGAACTCACTCCACGAGTCTGATATCCCTGATGACATATGTCCGAGAAGTACTGTTCGTCGGGAAAAACCATGAGAGATAGATACACTCATTTCGGGAGAACAAACTCCTGAGTGGGGAAAGATCACGATACAGAGATGAGGATCACTGCCAGGGCCTTGGAAAATGTTGCGACTCATCCAGATTCACCTGCTAAGTAGAGGATCGGCGTTCTATAGGATTAGTCATGTCGATACTTGACTCTACCTAGGGTTAAGAATGGATAGATTATCTCGCTCTGGGCCTCTCAGAGGGATACCTGACTTTATCTCGGAAATTCCTGCTGAAGGGATCATACTCCTGAGAATGGAAACGATACCTGACCTTCATAGGAATGATAAAAGGGGGAACTAACCTAAACGGAACCTGTCCAAAGAACGGTGGATAAGAAGATCAAGCCATGTACTGAGAATTACATGACGTGTAGAAGTGTCACACGTCGTGTCTTCTGAACCCAGGTACTGCCCGTGTACAACGGCCCGTGTCGTAAGGTTTGTCGTGTAAAACACAACTACATGACGTACAAAAAAGATCACACGCCGTGTCAAGGTATCTGGGGTCTGCTCCGTATACGTTGACCATGTGCTCGTACACGACCTCAACCCATATATGTCAACATGTGTAATCGGTACATGGGGTGACCCGCGTTACTGGCCTCGTATGGCCGTGTGGTGGAGTACATGGCGTGTACTCCACCCCGTGTCTGTGTATCGTCCAAGGTACATGCCGAGCCCCATGTAAGGACCCACACGCTATGTGACAGTGGTCGCACGCTGTGTCTACACTTCCTGCCGCCCGGGACTCCAGCCACCGTTGGGTGGGGTCCACATGTCGTGTCTCCTCAGAGGCAAGTCGTGTTCTTCATCGCGTGCAGCGTGCAAACCCTAGTCACCGCTGCCGGTCCACACGGTGTGTTCATCGGGATACATGCCATGTGTTCCAGAAATTTCCAGAATCACGAACCTACTCCGCTGTGCCTCGGGTACTCCTCTGGTCTTCGATATGGTCGTCTGATCGCAACGAAACTCCATATTCTAGGTCACTCCGACGCTGCAAATCTATTTCCATTGTTTTCGAGCTTTCGATTGGCCTCGAAAACATGCTTTAATCCACCCTCATGAAGAACGCTCGAAGAACGATCCTCCTTGTTCCGATATGATTCATCGTCCTCCATCGTCGTCGCACCTCCGCTGGGTCGTCATGATGTTCGATCTCTGATTTGGGATCGTTGCGTTGTGAAACGAACTCACAATGATCTGTTGTTCGCCGCCCAACGAAGAACGCAAAGAAGGTGAAGAAAAGAGAAAGAAATACAATAAACCAAATTGAGGAACGAACCTCCGTTGTTGTTCGTCACGACGTTGATCTGCTCCCATTAGAAGGATTAAACAGAGCGAATCAAACGATAATCCAATCAATTATCACAAATCAATTTCCCGAATCAAACCCCGAAAAAAAATAACCCTTCCGCAAGAATGTGTGATACATGGATCAACCTGTTCGTGGGTTGATCAGCGTTCATCGTTAAATAAAAAAACAGGAAAACAGAACAAATCAACAAAACCCCTACCTCGATTCGGTTGAAAAACAATTGTTGTGTCGCGTTCGTTGGCGAGGTTCGTCGAATCCGAGATGTGTCGATCGATCGCGTCGTCGTCATCCGCCAAGAATCCTCCAAGGTTGGCTCCTCTCCAAAGCTCTAGAGGATTCTAGGGAGTTCTCCAGGGTTGAGTCTAACCCTAGACTCCTGCTTATTTAAATAAAATAAGTGTCACTGCGTTATGGAAACATTTAAAATAAATTAATTGTTAATTTATTTTATTTCCTTTAAAAAGTCCAAAAACTAACTTTTGCAGCTGACCCGCACTGGTCGATGTTAGGCCCTACCTAAGGTAAAGTTGCTGCTATGAACGCAATGATGCCCTTGGATTTCTGATCTGAGCACTCGTTTAAAAGTTATCCCACTTTTCAGGAAAACCGCTCATGTGCGCTGTTTAAAAGCTTAAATTTATTTAAAACATTTATTATGGGAACTTCGGGCCTCAGAATTACACACCGTCGAAAATCCAGGTCTCATATTAATTCCATATAATATTCAAAATAATACATGGAAAATCTGAGACATTACAATAGTGAAAACAATAAAAATATTTTTTCGTGGTTAAGGTGAAAACTGGTTTACCGAGGGAGTTAAACTAAAAAGATAAGGGTTAAAATGACCTAAACACTTGTATAAAATATATTGATTAGCCATATTTCGACCTTATAATTTATAAGTCTTGATCATGGTACATTTTGGATCCTTATGTCATGTGAAAAACATGAGTACACCTTTTTCTTTTCAAAAAATACAAGTGTGTCACTCACATCACTTATAAAAGGCCACCCACTCTCCTCTCTACTTCACACTTTCAATGTATTTTGGCTCACCAAATCCCTACCCAAATACCTTCCTTACTTCTCTACCCATGACCTAGATCCTCTAGTTTGATTAGAAATTCATCCTAAGAAGGATTTTTGTGTTAACCTAAGAAGGTTGTCCGAAGAAGAGGTATCGTGTTTAACCGAGCATTTTTATTTTATTTTTCCTTCCAACTTAAAATCTTCTTCAATTATATTGATATAATAATACTATTATCTCTCATATAGTGAGATGTTATTATGCTAATATCATAACCTAAATCCATCTCATCTTCCATCAAATGGGAAACAGAACCATTATTCATGTGTACAGCGGACCACTGCATTGCGAACCGATGTAATTTATTTTTCATCACCTCCTCTTACGGCTAGTTGTAATGATGGATTTAAAGTATATATATGATATTTGTAACATGATTATACTTATAAAAATTTTAATACACATATACCTTCTTACTTTCCATTTTGTGGGAGATATGATAATGTTGTTCGTGTGTACGACAAACTATTGTCTCTCGAAGCGGTGTGATTCGTTTTTCCACTAACGCTTACATGGAAAGTAATAAGGATAATTTTAATGAATATATGTGATATATATGATATCACTATGATATTAATGATGTATTTATCATACTGAAAAGATAATATATCACTTTCTTTTTTAACTTTCCTCACTGAAGAATGATAACATCGTTCGTGCATACGTATGGATTGCCGCCTCCACAAAGCAATGTGATTCATATTTATGATATTATGATCATTCTGAAAAGAAAAAATAATGCTTACCTTCTTTCCATAATGATCGTTCAAAAATGAAAACGTTGTTCATGCGAACGTATGGTGTATTGTCTTCATGATTGTAACGTAATTCATTTTTCTTAACCATTTTTCATAAATGATTTTAAAAGTTTAATTTATTTATAAAAATGATAATTATGACATGATTATTATTATTATAGAGATAATGGGACGATGACCTCTTTAACCTCGGTCAACACACCAAAGTCGTTTTGAAACAATGAACCGAACGTCCTCAAAACACACAATATAGACTTAACTGATTAAGTATTTAAATATATCATTAAAATAAATAAAATAAATGATTTAATTATAGGGTATTAAACTTGGAAAAGGTTCTTAAGAAATCAAATAATTGATATAAGCTTATTATACAGGAGTTAAAGGGCATACATGAAAAGTATGGACTCAAGGTAAGAGATTTCATCTCAATTTTCCTTCATTGAGCTATATTTTAATGTTATGCGCCTAATTTATTTCATATGTATATCTTGCATCATGAATCATTCATACATCATGATATTTTAAGTTTCAATTTGAATTATTTCAACTAAGGAGATTTGACTTGAAAGTTACCAAGATATAAAGAATTTCATAACTCAATTTCTTTTCATTGAGTTGTATTACTTCTTCATTTTCTTTGATATTATAAGATTATGTGTAATGAATTTTGATTATCTTATATTGTATTTCCACTTATTTTATGTGGATTTACATTTGATACAGATAATCAATTCATTGATTAATTCTCATTTCAATGTTATGATCATTGTAAGGGTTGTTCATCTCAAATTGTCTTCTTTGAGACATATGTTATGTTATACATCTATCTTTCTTTATGAGGTGTATCTACTACCCCTTTAATATTCTATATCATGAATCTCCTTATGTTCATAATACTTTAAGTTCATCTGATGTTATTATTTCATGAGGCTTACAATTGAGGAGTTACCAAAGTGGGCTTTATGATACAATCTCCTCTCTTTTTGGGATTGTTTATATCAAAGGTTCTTTGGGAGGAAATAATATGATCTTATTTTCTTGAACCACGTCTCTTTTCTTTTCCTCTGGTTATTCATGAAATTTTGAAATAAAAGTATCATTTTCTTCTCTTTGGTACTTAAAATGATTGAGAAAATGTTTAAAAAAAATATAGCTTCATTTCTCTCTTCGGTCGAAAATCATTTTTCTTCCAAAGTCATGTTTTTTAAAATGTTTTATTATGACTGTTTAAGGTCATTTTTACTCATAATTGGATTTTTATAAAATGTTTTAAAAAGAATCTTCATGTCGTTTTTCGAACGAGGAAGTTTTTAACGTACTCAGCATGAATGGAATTTTACGCCGTCATGGCCACTCAATATTTTGAAGCTTCCTTTTTAAGTTTCAAATGTTATTTTCAAATAAAAATTTTTCTTTAATGTTTGAGAAAATTTTAGAATTTAAATAAGTGTTTTTAAAATAGAAAGGATATTTTCCTCAAGATACGTTCCAAGTGATCTATCAAAATCATTTTTCATCTAAAATGATATCTTTAATGGGCTTGTATTTGTCTCTTTATGTTTTCATGTACTTTTGTCGTATTATGACATAGGATAGATGTTATGCATGCATTATGATATTAGTGGTGTTTACCATTAAGCATTGTATGGATATTTAGTGACGTGTGTGTGTATACAGGTACTTTAGGCCAAGGCCTCTCGTATGTGTATTATGCCTACTCGATGCTAGTTGTGAAGGTTTTGGGCGCAGCGGAAGTGCGTGGGTGGATGTGCCCACTTGGATTTTTGTCATTAGCAATGATCAATCCGGGATCAATACGACGATAAACGTCATTCTCCATGGATCGATTCACAGAAATAGACAAAGAAGAATAAAAGTCTCAGAACTACAAAAGTGGATCGTCACAGGTTGATTATAATTAATCTAATTAATTGAAAAGAAGTACATTTTGGGTGTTCTTTCTTCGTTGATATTCTTAATCACGTTCTGATGTGATTCGTCATTACATCGTAGAAGTCAAGTGTAGACTTCCTTTAGCGGTGATCCACACATGTACCTCGTATCTCTGGACGTCGCCAAAGGAGTCTCTGGGTGCTAGCGTGGAAAAACCTTTGTTTGCGTTGTCCGCCTTAGATCGTCTTGATCCGATAGAAGAGGATCTCTCTCGGTCTTGAAGCGTTCTTGGAGGAAGAAGTTCTTTCAGCCTTGAAAGAATTCTCCAGAATTGTTGTGCACAACGATTCTCTTGTGTGTAGGAAAAGAGTTGGGGTTGTGAGGATATTTATAATTAGGTTTGAGGTTGTAGAGTTATGACAATAAATAAACGCGTTACGCATTTTATTTATTTCATTGACTCTTATTGAAAACTCTCATGCTGAATAATTAATTCCTTGACATGCGCTCATGCTGATTATAATAAATATCATTTAATAAAACAATATTATATCCTCAAAATCCCGACTGGAAAACTACATGGCTGTAATCATTAATACACGGCGTGTACTTGTTTTCCATTAAACTACACAGCGTGTAATCATTAATACACGGCGTGTACTTGTTTTTCATTTCCTTTCCAAAAATGAAAACTACACGGCGTGTAATCATTAATACACGATGTGTACTTGTTTTCCATGAAAAATTACACGGCGTGTAATCATTAATACACGTCGTGTATATCTTGTTTTTCATTTCCTTCTTCCCCCATCATTAAAACGATTTAGGTTTCCTTGAATAATTATTAAACTGCGTACGGGAATAATCTTTATTCTACTTGAGATACTTGGATACACTTAGTGTGTGACCCTCTAGGCCTCTTTCTCATTGGCATTAGGCGGGTTTGTCTAAAGTCCAAGATTTACTGTCTAGCAACGGGTCTAGGCACTCAAGAGAAAAAAATTGACGTCGCATTGACGTGTCACCTCATACGAACGCTTACTGTGTAATTTAATCTCTTTGTCTCAATATCTCATCAAGCAGGTTTCATGGAAGTGTCATAAACCTATATGCTTGATCCGTCGTTCTTTGACTACCTGAAATAAACTCGTCGTTTCACCATGGTCATTGAATTTCATGCGACAGTTCTATTTCAATCAAAGGGCCGAGATATCAACTTCCATAAATGGAAGGGACAAATCTTTCCCCAACTTATCCATTAACAACATGTCATTCGTGACGGTTTTCGTCAGCAAATCTAAGTGCGCGAGTCATGACATGAGTTGATGATAATCTTCCAGTCTAAAGACCATTACACACGCTCGCAGATAGCAATATCCAATGACACCAAGACATGCGGAATTACTACTGGCGGGTCTGTTCTCATAATCTCTCATCTTGGAGATTACCAAGTGCGAACTCCATGAGAGAGAGTCACGTCTTCTTACGAGTACTCGCACATGACGGTCTATATACTATGTGTCCTATCATAGTATGTCATCCAACCATAGAACTTTATTTAAGAATATTGTTATAGCATTTCAAGGTTCTCATCATAGCAGAGATCTGTCATGACCTTATTAATGCAACAAATATTCCAGCACATTATTATATTATAGTCATGCAGAACAATGAACAATATATAATAAGAGTACATTCATGTAATCAAAGTACAAAACAGTTGGTTCTCAGGACACCAACCCTTACAATTTGGCAGCCCTTAGCCTATTGAAAGTGTCTTTGGGTGTCACACTCAGCTTATCGTCGCCTAGATGGGTCTCAGTGGGTCGGGTCATGTGACAATTAACCCATGATGGAGTATTATTCTTAAATCATCCGAAATCGATAACATCTTAACCTCTAAAGTTATCTAAACTATGCTCTAATGCCAACTATGAAGACTCAAACATAGTCACTCCATAATTACATGATTTATAATAAAAAATGCATCACTTAAATATCCAAGACATTTTAGGTTTAGAGTTTTAGAGAATTGGGGAAAAACTTTACATAACAAAACGCATATTTTTTCACCAAATGGATATTTTTCCACTAAACAACTCATTGAGTGATACACTTGCTTAATTCAAGGCTAAAACTTCATATCTTGAACTTTGACTTCATAATCGTTCCTACTAAGCCCTTTGGAAAATCATTTGAAAACGTGGGATGGACATATAAAAGCTCAACAGGGATATAAAAGAAAGAGAAAACTCATTAAGCCTTTGAAAAACATGAAAATCCATGAAAAAAATTGTTCTTTAAATAATAAACTTTGAGATTATATAAACTCATATTCACTCATGAAATCAACTTATTTGCTCAAAGAATTCCATAAAACAAACTTATAAACAAGCATAAAAGCAATAAAATAATCATGAAGGCTCCTTGGAAAACATGAGAAACTTTGAAAAAGTTCATTCTTAAAATAAATGCTTTAACCCCCTTAAAGTTAATAAACTTTACTTCATTCATGAAATCAACTTTTTGTTTCATAAAATAAAAAAGATTATATTAAAAACTCATAAAAAGCATATAAAAACCATGAAGATTCTAGAGAATAAATCATTACTCAATGCATTGAAGGATTATATTCTGGACCCACCCACCATCATATATTATGCTCAAGTATTGTAACATGAATAAAGCACACGAGAGCTTTCATTTTTTTTATAACAAAGCTCATAAAAACTTTCTTTTCAACCCATAATCATAAAGTTTTAAGTCAACCCATAAAAGAAAACTAATTTTTTTAAAATACTTTGAACGTTGGTAAAGATCTCAAGGAGGAAAATTCTTGGAGAATACTTGAAAGAGCGTTAAAATATATACCTTAAAACATAAGTGAAAGTTTTGAAGGAAAACAAACCCTTACCTTGAGTCACAACACGCCTCATGCGTGTTTCTACTTCATTGCAATCCATGCAGCGCCACCTTATCATCTAAATATTTCAAAACCCTTTTAATCTGGCTTAAGTCAGCTTAATATTTAAAATCATCATTTTCTCTACTTTTTCTGCAATATCTTCATTTTTTCTATATTTTTCCAGACTTTGTAATAAGTTAAATTCAAAAGGGTGAGATGCATTATTTTTTAAAGCGGTACACATTGAAAACGACCCAAAAGTTTTCCAAAAGTTATCACCTGGAAGTCACGAGATGAGCCACGGTTGCAGGCTATTGTGTATCCAGAAGTTGAATAACTGAGAATATAAGATATTTAGTACTAGAAGTAGAGGCAGTGAAAGTGTTGGAGATCGAAAGTTGAGGAGTGTAAATTGTAATTAGCAAAGGGGAAACTCTTACATGATACATAAAAGTTAATGAGACCGCGCTCGTGTAGGATTAAATCCATGCTCACGTGTGAATAACCCACGTCGGAATAACCTGTGTGAGATTAATGAATGCTCACTGCAAAAGATTGTTCTTTCACATGTAAGATTATTTTCTTATCTTTCCAAAAATAAATAAATGTTAAACCAATGAATTAAAAATACATTTTTTTTTATAAAATCAGTTTGTTATGAATCAATATAAGTAACACAAATATCACTTAATAAATTATCTTATAATGTTTATTACGTGAAATAAAACATAAATAAACTTTAAAACATATATTTATCAAATAAATTCGTTTATTAATATGAATCAATATAAGTAACACAAATATCACCCAATAAATTATCTTATAATGTCTATGACATGAAATAAAACATATATACACTTTAAAACAATACTTATCGAATAAATTCATAAAACTAATTTATTAAAAATACCTAATCATATCTAATTATTTGTTTTTAGTAAATGTGTTCCACCTAATTTTGACATAGAGATTCAAAATATAATATTTATCTTATTAAAATCAAACTAAGATTATTAAATCGCAACTTTTAAAATAAAAACTCATTATATATTAAAATAATATTTTTTTGAACAAAATACATTTCTTTTTCAAATAAAAATCCATATTCTTGTTTCATAGCTTGATAAAATTATTTCTAAGATTTTCATAATAATAAATATCAATATGAATCCATAAAAATAACATAAATATATATTTATAACATCTAACAAATAAATAGTTCTTTTAATAGATCAAAATAAGAAATAGTGTTAAGAAAATATATTTCACCTTTAAATAAAACATTTTGTATAACATAAAGTAAACATATAAATTTTATATGTATAATGAGAATATAATTTATTATATACTATCTTTTGAGACATGAAATAATCATATATACATATTAAAATAAATATTTCTTAAATAAATATAAATCGATAACATGAATATCAATTAAAACATAAAAGTGATATATTATTAAAAATACCCAAGTTGTCATAAGTTGAACTTGTGTTTGAGGATTGAACTATTGTAATACATTATGAGTTTCTAAATGTTAATATTAATATATCATCACAGCCCATGACCTTCCATAATGATCTTTTATCAATGATAACCACCAACCAGTTATTTATTATATCATATTTGAAAAAAAAACATTTATAAATGATAATTGATAAGCCTCCATTAATAGAAAAATCATGATACAACGTGCATTTCTAAGTTTTACATGTCATGAATAGATTTAGGACACATACCTTGACAAAATCAAATAAACTATAGACTTCTTATGTATCTAATGCTCACGAGCTTTACATGACTTGTACTTCCAATACTCAAATGGTTTTGCCAAGGGATCAAGTACGTTACCCGTGCTTAATTATTTCTTCAAGAATTTTTCAAACCTCCATTTGGAATCGTTGTTTCTTCTTAATACCAATGTCCTTGTCTTTCTATTGAAAATAGTTTGAGTCTAATCTTATCAACATTCTATTGTTGAGTAATAAAGGAAATCACACAAGTTCAGTTGAACTAACTGAATAAAAAAGTGAATCCAAAATAAATTATTTCAACTACGTTTTGAATTATGCAATGTGTTTGGTAAATCTAAACTGCGAATTAACTTGGTTTATTGGTGTGATTCTGACTGTATTGACAGCATTTTTTGGTGTAACTAGTTATTCTTTACCTTGGGATCAAATTGGTTATTGGGCAGTAAAAATTGTAATAGGTGCACTTGTATATATTCATGTAATAGAATCCCCAAGTTTTTTTATCTTAAAATAATAATTTTTGACCAATTCATGAAATATAAATTATACACTTATAAGGTGTCATAAACAACTTCAACCTATTTTAAATACAATGTAAGTTCGCATCCTCAATACCAATTTTTTTAGGCTATATTTGCATCGATTCAAGGGAAATGAGCTAAGAAAAACACACAACACACAAATGTAAGTTAGTACTTGACGAGGCTCAAACTCGAGACATCATCGAGGGGTGCAGCTACCATTAAGCTGCACACCCAAATTTTTTCAGTTACACAAAACAAGTCTAATGGTAATTTTTTTTTTTTTTTTTTCAAATTTGAGATGAAGAGATTAA
The DNA here is from genome assembly GCA_963277665.1 of Viscum album. Classification (NCBI taxonomy): domain Eukaryota; kingdom Viridiplantae; phylum Streptophyta; class Magnoliopsida; order Santalales; family Viscaceae; genus Viscum; species Viscum album. Next base: position 880,670,846 of record OY728143.1, on the reverse strand, counting down.
AAACAATAATTTTACATTGATTTTCAATTTTTTTATTTTTGGTAGCCCTTTTTTTAAATGAAGATATGTTTTTACATTGATTTTCAATTTTTTTTGTTTTTCATAGCCCTTTTTTCAAATGAAGATATGTTTTTCGAGAATGGACTGAAAAACTATAAAACATATACACAAATATATACAAATATACAAGTTCAAACTAGACAAACACACGTATAGAAACACTGAATAACGGACTCAGACCTCACATGCCAGCATTGTACACAAATATATACAAGTATAATATAACCCGATGCTAAAATAAAAAACATCCATTGCAACTACTAAGTAAATCGTATAAAAAAATTACAAAAACACATAAATACCATAGCATGTCAGCATTATATAAAATTATTTAAATAAATAAACTAAACCCGTAGGTTATTTATTTTAATTTAGTATATTTTAATTTAAAAAAAATTAAACGTTGGACCTCACCCAACTCCAAGAATACATGTGCTAGCATAGCTAGAGTAAATCACTGCTGAATTATCTAAATATACATTGATGATTCATTTCTCACGGCAATGTATGGAGGGAACAACTCTATTGGTTCTTGTCCTTCCAGAATTTTAGCCCGGGGTTGAAACTGAAACAATTCAAGTAGCGCCCAAAGGATAGATATGGGAAATCTACTGAAGGAGATTCATTGAGGTTTTTGAATTCTTGGCACCAGTCAGGTTTTGTGGATGGTGTTTGCAAATAATCTGAACTGGTGTAGTGCTGAGGATTCCTAATCTACCCAGGTCATGGTAACAAGGTCGAGACGATTACTTTCGCAATAAAGATTAAGCGGGAGCTACCGGTAAGGGGGTCATCAGGGGAATTATAAGGGAGCAGGTATTTCCTCAGGTGGAGTTCAGAACCTATGGTGCCAAGTTTTACCTCCAACAGGCCATTCATAGAGAAGATTAAAAAAGGGAGAGTAAACAGGAAAGATAGGAGTGGGGTAAGTGAGAAAGTGTGAGGGCAATTAGACGGGAATGGGAGGAAAGGAAATTGAAGAGGTTATGCTTCTATTGTGGACAGCCCTATAGTCCTCTGCATAAATGTATGGCGTGAGGAGGAGGCGGTTGCAGATCCTGTATTTCAGCAGATCATTGAGAAAACTAACAGGGACAAGGAGGAACAAATGGAATTCAGAAGCGTGGGAAAGGAGGATGCGTAGTCAATGATGCTGGCAGGACATCTTTTCAGAATGCCTATTGTAATCTTGGGTGACAGTGGCGCGAGCCACGATAAATCCAGGGCACGGACCAAGTTGGTGTTGGAAATCACAAACCAATCCCGTTGGTTTTTTTCCCCATGCAGCAGGGCACGGACCAAGTTGGTGTTGGAAATCACAAACCAATCCCATTAGTTTTTTTCCCCATGCAGCAGTGTTTTCCCAATGCATACTACCATTTCCTATGTGACTTCTCACTTTTCCATGCAGGGGCGGCTCTCTCTCTTCCCATGCGCATCTCTATTTCCAAGCATATCATTTATTGCCTTATTTTTTGTTCCTCCTTTAATGCTTTGGTGTCCTCATTTTTTTGGAATAGCCTATAAATATGGCTCATATGTAATCCGTAAAAAACAAGAGTTGTGTGCAATACAAAAAGGTTGCTCCTTTGTGTGAAGTTTTCTCTCTTCCGCTTTCTTTTTTTCTCCTGTGAATTATTTGTTTCGCCTTTGTAAAGTCATCTTCCACCAACAAACTGGTATCAGAGGCCGGTTCTAAGTCATCCTCCAAATTCCAAAGATGGCCACCGCGATCCAGTCGCAAGTTCCGACCTTGTCTAAGGACAACTATGAGAGGTGGTGCATTCAAATGAAGGCATTGTTCGGGTCGCAAGAATTATGGGAGATCATCACCGACGAGTATGTAGTACCCACTGCGGAGGAAGAAGCGGTCTTCACGAATGAAGAAAAGACGACCGTCAAAAATCAAAGGAAGAAAGACAACAAGGCGTTGTTCCTTCTCTATCAAGAGTTGGATGAATCGACGTTCGAAAAAATTTCCGAAGCAACATCGAGCAAGCAAGCTTGGGATACACTTGCCACCATTTTCAAAGGAGTTGATCGTGTGAAGCGAGTCTGTCTTCAAACATTACGAGCGGAGTTCGAAGCGGCGCGAATGAAGGAAGGTGAGAGTATCTCGGATTACTTCTCACGCCTAATTCTCATTATTAACAATCTGAAAAGAAATGGTGAAAAAATGGAAGATATTCGAGTTATTGAGAAAGCACTTCGATCGCTCACAACCAAGTTCGAGCATGTGTTTGTGGCAATCGAAGAATCGAAAGATTTGGAAAAATTATCTATTGAAGAGTTGATGGGGTCGTTGCAAGTACATGAGCAGCGAATGCAGAAAAATGCGGGTTCAACAATAGAGCATGCCTTAGAGTCCAAGCTGACTCTGCAAGAACCCAAGAATGGCCAAGCACAACGGGGCAGTTATCGTGCAAGAGGTAGAGGACGTGGATACCATCCAATCTATCAGCAAAAGCAACAAAACTTCAGTAGCTTCCGTGGAAGAGGATACGGTGAAGGCCGACACGCATGGTCGTGGAAATGCAAAAAATGTTCAATGTCATAACTGTAAAAAATTCGGCCACTATGCCTCTAATTGTTGGAGCAAAGTGGATCATGATGAGCGATCCAACTACGCTGAAGCATCTCATCATGAAGAAGAAGGTACGACACTCCTCGCACAAGAAAAGGCATCTAAACGCCCCGATGTATGGTATCTTAACACGGGTGCGAGCAACCACATGAGTGGTAATAAAGAACTTTTTGAAGAACTCACTGAAGAAGTTTGTGGCGACGTGACTTTCGGCGACTCATCGAAGGTACCCGTGATTGACAAAGGTAAAATCAAAATCTATCCGAAGAATGGTGAGTCGAATTACATTTCCAATGTGTATTTCGTACCAAGTATGAAAAATAACATCATAAGTCTCGGCCAACTCCTTGAAAAGGGGTATGCTATACACTTGGAGAATTCTTCTTTGTCAGTAAGAGATGCTCACAGGAGGTTGATTGCTCAAGTCCAAATGGCGAAGAACCGCATGTTTCCACTGCACATCAAAACGAAGGCCGAGGAGTGCCTATTTGGGCTCATGAAGAATGATTCGTGGAGATGGCATCTGCGTTTTGGGCATCTCCATTTTAGCGGGCTTAAACTTCTATCCTCCTCAAGAATGGTGCGTGGCTTGCCGACGATTGAATCAACAAATCATGTGTGTGAGGCATGTACACTCGGCAAACAACAAAGGAACTCCTTCCCAAGTGGAGTGTCCAGAAGAGCAACAGAACCACTTCAGTTGGTTCACACTGATATCTGCAGACCACTTGAAACACCATCGCTTGGAGGTAATAGGTATTTTATTACCTTTATTGATGATTTCAGCAGAAAGTTGTGGGTGTATTGCATCACAGAAAAATCATCTGCTTTCACTATCTTTAAAACATTCAAAGCTCGTGTTGAAACTGAAAGTGGTCACATAATCAAAGTACTCAGATCTGATAGAGGTGGAGAATACACCTCAAATGCATTTCAAGGTTTCTGCAGGGAACATGGCATAAAACAACAAATACACTGCAGCCTATACGCCACAACAGAATGGAATTGCAGAAAGGAAAAACCGCACTATCCTTGACATGACGAGGACCATGCTGAAGGAGAAAGGACTGCCAAAGAGTTTCTGGGCAGAGGCAGTAGTATGTACTTCCTACTTGCTCAATCGGTGTCCAACGAAGAGCATCAGGAACTTGACACCACAAGAGGCGTGGAGCGGCTACAAACCGAGTGTGGCGCACCTAAGAATCTTCGGGTGTGTCGCCTACGCTCAAGTTCCAGAAGCAAGAAGAAGGAAGTTGGATGATCGTGGAGAGAAGTGTATCTTCATCGGCTACAGTGAAGCATCTAAAGCCTACAAGCTCTACAACCCACTAACAAACAAAGTAGTGGTGAGTAAAGATGTGGTCTTTAGTGAGAAAGAATCATGGAAATGGAATGATGAAAAATCAAATGAAGATATTCCAGTCGAAACTGAAGATTCTGAAGAAAGGCATGATCATCAAGAGCAGACGCCTGCAACAACTTCCTCGAGCACATCACCTTCAGTACGCAAGTCCAGGAGTAAATTCCAACACTCCTGAAAGCACTCCACCAAGTCAAAGTTCAGCTAGCTCGTCCTCACCCATAGCGCCTTTAAAGATGAAAAGCTTGAGCGATATCTATGAGCAAACTGAAGAGGTAAATCTTTTTTGCCTCTATGCAGATCATGAGCCTCTGACATTTCAAGAAGCTTTAAGGGAAGAATGTTGGAGAATCGCGATGGAAGAAGAAATTCATGCCATAGAGAAAAATGGCACATGGGAGCTGACCACACTTCCTAAAAACCAGAAGAGTATCGGCGTCAAATGGGTGTATAAGATCAAGCGAAAGGCTGACGGTGAGGTTGATCGCTACAAGGCAAGGCTCGTAGCAAAGGGGTATAAACAGAAGTACGGGGTGGACTATGAAGAAGTATTCGCTCCTGTTGCTCGCCTTGACACGGTACGGATGGTTATCTCTCTTGTTGTCCATCATAGTTGGATGATCTACCAACTAGATGTGAAGTCTGCGTTCTTGAATGGAATTCTGGAAGAAGAGGTCTATGTGGACCAGCCTAAAGGCTTTGTTATGCAAGGGGAGGAAGATAAAGTGTATCATTTGAAGAAAGCTCATTATGGGTTGAAGCAGGCTCCGCGCGCATGGAATGCACGCATCGACAGTTATCTCCGAGAGAATGGTTTCGCCCAATGTCTATATGAGCATGCGGTTTACATCAAGCAGAATGATCGTGGCGATATTCTTATTGCATGCTTGTATGTTGATGATTTGTTGTTTACAGGGAATTGTCAACCAATGTTCGATGATTTCAAGGAGTCCATGTTCAAAGAGTTTGAGATGACCGATGGGGGTCTCATGTCCTTCTTTCTGGGCATTGAAGTGAAGCAACAACATAGCGGCATCTATATATCTCAGAAGAGGTATGCCAAGGAGTTGCTTGAAAAATTCAAGATGGCCGATTGTAATGCTGTAAACACACCGGTTGCAACGAGTTTGAAACTGACAAAAGATGGAGAAGGAAGAAGCGTTGACTCGACTTTGTTCAAAAGTCTGATTGGAAGTCTGAGGTATCTCACAATCACTAGACCAGATATTGTCTACAGTATCGGGCTTCTTAACAGGTACATGGAAGCTCTGAAGGAGTCACATTGGCTAGCAGCAAAACGTATCCTCAGGTACGTTAAAGGAACGATGGATTTTGGTCTTTTCTACCCATATAATGAAGAAGCAGAGTTATATGGTTACTCAGACAGTGATTGGGGAGGCGACCAAGATAAAAGGAAAAGCACCACTGGGTATGTATTTTTTCTTGGATCTACTGTTTTCACCTGGAATTCAAGGAAGCAGAGTGTGGTTGCTTTATCCACGTGTGAAGCAAAGTATGTGGCAGCATCCGCTACTGTTTGTGAGGGAATATGGTTGAGAAATTTGTTGAAGGAGATGAAGCATCCACAGGATGGATCCACGATGATTTATGTGGATAACAAGTCGGCTATTGAACTAGCCAAAAATCCGGTGCAACATGGAAGAAGCAAACACATTGATACTCATTTTCATTTTCTCAGGGATCATGTGAAACAGAAAACGATGAAATTGGAATATTGTCACACTACCGAACAGGTGACAGATATTTTCACAAAGGCACTACCGATAGATGCATTCAAAAGGCTAAGAACGGTGCTCGGGATGAAGCCGGTTTTGGTTTGAAGGGGAGTGTTGGAAATCACAAACCAATCCCGTTGGTTTTTTCCCCATGCAGCAGTGTTTTCCCAATGCATACCATTTCCTATGTGACTTCTCACTTTCCCATGCAGGGGCGGCTCTCCCTCTTCCCATGCGCATCTCTATTTCCAAGCATATCATTTATTGCCTTATTTTTTGTTCCTCCTTTAATGCTTTGGTGTCTTCTCATTTTTTGGAATAGCCTATAAATATGGCTCATATGTAATCCGTAAAAAACAAGAGTTGTGCAATACAAAAAGGTTGCTCCTTTGTGTGAAGTTTTTCTCTCCTCCGCTTTCTTTTTTTCTCCTGTGAATTATTTGTTTCGGCTTTGTAAAGCCATCTTCCACCAACAGTTGGCCAATGTGAAGGTCAGCCCGACAAGGCCTTTTGGCATCAAGATGGGAAATGGATGGGTGTGTGAGGAGGTGGAAGTAGAATTGAGAAATATCACAATGAAGATAGAAGCCTGTGTCTTTGATACTGCTGAACCAGATTTGGCTTTGGAAATGAAATGCTTCAAGACTTGTGAGGTTTGTGCTAACTAAAAGGATCCACAAATCAATGGAGTTTTATTGGGATGGTTCCAGGGGGTTTCTGATGTATCCAGGGAACTGGTTGACTCTTGAGAAACGATCCTCTTAAAGGGGCAGTTTCAGAGGACGGCATAATCAAGGTCAACGGATAGTGGAAAGTGAGGAGTTGAGCAGCAGTAGCAGTTAGGAAGGGTAATCTAAGTCTTCCAGAACCTTTTTGATGAGAAAAGGGTTACCTCCAAGTGGATCGATCCATGGATCATGCTATAATTATAGTGGAGGGAACTGCTCATGTGAATACCAGACCATATAAGTTGGCAAATAGTGTTGAGGTCAAAAGGTAGGTTTCAGCAATGTTAGAAAATAGTGTTAAGTAGGAAAATGCAACGGCTCCTATGCAAATCAGTTATATTAGCCGATAATCATGGGACAAATTATTTTATTAAGCTTGGTCTTAAGCTCAGATTTCATCAAATCGGGGTAAAAGAAATGGACATTAAATCTCATGAGGGACACTACAGACATATTCAAACCACACAATTTTACTTTGTCAATCTAATCTACCGGTGAGAATTTATTTCAATATTTCTATGGACAGAGTGTCACCAGCTGACCTTGACCTTGACACCTTGACCTTGATGGAGAGGGATGATTTAGTACAAATAATGTAAGAAATACAAATCATCAGGCAAGATTGATACCTCTGACTGGTGCCCTGGCAACTTCTACTTTTGGCATGTGTTCTAATGACTGAACAAGATTTATCCAAGCTGCACTTACAAATGTAAAATTCTACCACTTACTGCAAAAATACTGCAATTGAAAATAGATCATGGAATATAACCGGAGCCTCTGTCTGGGAAAATGCCTATAGTTTACTGCATCGTGAGACAAAAAAAAATCTATCCACCTAAATAATGGAGAAACCTGCGGTCACCACTGACAATTTAAAGAGGTTAAAGCAGTCAATCCTTACAGAAATGCGTGTAGCAACAAAACCAGCGTTCACCAAATGTTAGCCCTGCCCTCCTCTGAATTCACTGGTAAGTGCCCAAAAGATCCTGGACCCACCATTGAGCCTTGAGAATTCAGCAGCACACAAAACAGAAGACCGCGTGATACTAGAAACTAATACTACAGTTCTCATTCCACGTTCTAAATTACAAGAAAACCTAATGGTGAAACCGCAAAAGATAATCAACGTTTCAGGAGAAGGTGAGGAAACCAACCGTCACCATGGACGACGATAAAGCTGACACCGAAGTGGATGGTCCCTCCATTCGTCCACGAAGGAACAAATCTCTGAACCTCTAGATTGATTGCTCCAATCCATTTCAATAACCATTTGGGAATCCGAGATTATGAAGTTGTGAAACGCTGAGATTTTATTTATTTATCCTCTCTACCCAATTTTATCAGTAATTACCGCGCATCCTCGAACATTCGAAGGACAACGCTTTCATACAAGAAATTAGGAAGTTCGAGAAAACGACGACCGGTAGAGATTCAGTTATAGGAAGAGAACGAACCTCCTCTGATTGAAAATAAGCGACGACGGCTGATGCAGAAAAGGGATTTAAACTGGATCTGGGTAGAGGCCGCGCGAACGCAGGCCCCCGCTGCCACAAATTACGACGTACAGTCTCCCGATTGGGGAGATGTTAAGCCAGCGCCCCTCCAGCGTGCAATGGAGATCGCTGACCCAGGCCATGGACCTTCCTGATCATCCAACGACCCCGCCCAGGTAAGTACTAAACCTCTTCGCCTGCTTCTTCCTCTTATGCTCCGCCTGCCCTCTCTTTTCTCCGCTTCCACTCCATGTGGGACGGTTCCCCGGCCCCACGTTTACACGCGGTTTCTTTTTTATCCTCCATCAAAAATTATATTCAGTTTTTAAAACTAATTCATGATTAATTTAAACTCCTTTATTAAATTGATTTCGCTTAATACCCAGAAATAAAAGTGACTTTATTCTAAATATAATTTCAACTATAGTTATAATGAAGTATAATCCTGAAATATTTAAGAATTGATTGTGAATAGTTAAAAATTAAATTATTTTTCGTCTACAAATAATTTAACTTGTGAAAAGTCGGAATGATAACCATGGATGTCATAAAATACACTTGTAAAATTAGTTGGTATTTATTTGAAAATATGTTATACATATTTTTAAATACATACCATTGCATTTGTAGTTAACTTTCAATGATTTGCAAGTGAAACTGTAATTGCGATTTGTTTTTATTCATTTACAAATTTAAGCCTATTACTTTCATTTAAATTTAAGGTCATTGACTTAAAATTATAATCAATATTTAAATATTGATTATTTACCAATTGATGATATAATTTTAAACATGTTGTATTCATTTCAATCATTCCATAGATATTCACAATGAATAATGTCATGGAATTCTATGAAAATCAAATCATGGTTATGTTCTAATATCTCGACATCATTTAACATGTATCATCAACCAAAGGAATCCTTAAAGGCATTGTGTGTCAAATCCATATGCATGCATAGATATAACTAAACAAAGGGAATGTATATACTTTGTTGGGATATGGATACATCTAATATGTCGAAGTAATAGTGAAAAAAAAACATAAACCCCTGAAAGATCGTCTAGGAAAAAACATGCAAAATTAAAATTCTACAAATCACTTACTGCATGGGTTTGGATGAGCTTTTCTCTCTCTCTTCATTGACAATCATAAGTTGCACCCTAATGACTATATCCCCCCGCACTACAGGAAATAGGGGCATTTGCGACGGGTCATTTGTGACGGGTCCCCGTTGCAAATAGGTTTTTTTGTGACGCATCGTCGCAAAAAAGTAAATATTTGCAACAGGATGCGACTTCGTCGCAAATAGGTTCATCGTGGTTTTTAAATAGTTTATTGCGACAGCCTGTCGCCAATACTTTTGCGACGGTCCCGTCGCAAATAGTTTAAAATAAAAAAAAAATATTAATAATAATGAAATAATAATAATATTAGTAAAATAAATTAAATTATAAAATAATAAAACAATATTCATATAATAATAATAATAAATATATTGATAATATAATAATAATATTAATATTAACATCAATGAAATAATAATGTTAATATTGATAATATAATAATATTATTATTATTAATATCAATGAAATAATAATATTAATATTACTAATATAATAAAAAATTATAAAATAATGAAAACCTCAATATTCATGAAAAATATAATAAAATAATAAAAAGAAAATAATCAAAAATAATAATCAATAAAACAACAATAATAATAAGAAGAAGAAGAAGAAAATAATCAATAATAATGATTAATAAAATAATAAAAAAAATAAAAAAAATTAAATAAAAAAATAATAAAAATAATAAAAAATGTAATATTCGCAACAATATAAAAAACACACAATATAAAAATGTAGATAGTTAGTATTACAAATATAATTTACATTCAAATGTTTGATCGTAAAAAATAAATAGATCACTGAGGGGGAGAGTCGTCTGGAGGAGGTGGTGGAGGGAACTTCATCCCTAAACCACAAGTCAGACGTTGCATATACTCCAACTACTCGTGCTTCTGTTGTTGTTGTCATCGACGCATCTCCTCCTACATCTTCTGCTATTGTTGTTGTTGAGTAGGAACTCTTCATGTTGTTGCTGCTGCCATTGACAGATTGGTTCATGCTCCCTACGCATACTCTCTATAAGCTCACTCTGAGCTCACAGCTACTCCCGATACTGTGCAACAGATGATGATGACTCTCCACGAGCTCCTCTCAAGCTGAATGCTGACATCACAACAGTGACATAATAATCCACAAGCGTCAATCGAGAGCCGATACCAACAACTCGGTCTTTCTTGAAGGCATACTGGGTCGTCTGCATCCATATTGTCTCGTCAAATCAGTGGGCACTAGTCTGAGTATCGGTCTTCGTCTGACTCTCAGTCTGTGTATGCGACGTCGCAGCCTCATATGACTCATTCAATTGCAATTTAAAAGTAAAATAGTTAAAATATTATTTGCAATTACATTTTAAACTCAAAAAGAAAATATATTGACCACGATCTGATGCTGGTGAGCACCTCTAATCTCTCAAGTGATCATATCACTATGCATCCTCCTATAAATGTCGAACTCTGAAATATCGGGTTGTTCGACTGCCTATATGAATATAAAATAAATCATTTACATTTAAATTCATATAAAATATTTAAAAAAAAACACTTACCATATGCTCTCTATGCGTACTGAATGTACGACTACCGACTCGATGTGCCACCTCATGTCTCTCCCGATTTTGTCAGCCTACTGATGATCTCCTCTGAAAACGACCACTCAACCAGTGTGAATATAATCAATCCCAAATCTAAGACGAAATGTAATCAGGTCGGTGGGCATGACAAGACTTATCAAACTCTGTCACTCCTGCTTTCTCCGTTGCTTTTCTTCTTAAATTGTGCAAAAACCGACTGCAACGCTGACGCATAGTCACCTGCCATGCCTTCCAGATAGCCCCACACATACTCTCATCGATGTGATACCATAAACCCTACAAATAATTTATAATATTAAGTTATTAATTAAATTAATTTCAAAATAAATACTATTTATTTACGTACCAGCCAATGATAGAACATGCGGTGATGCACATCAATGAGAATCTGATCCCATGAGACCCATACTTCAGAAAAATAATTACGCAATATGACGCTCCCCTGTCCAGTAGTTATACGTGTAAAGCTGTGAAAAAATGAACAAATAATCAAACAATTATTATATAAATAAGTTATTGAAAACTAACTAAAATACACAGGTAAACATACCTTTACACATGTGGATCGAAGCCCAAACGTGGACGTCGCTCGGGGATCAGGTCAGGAATCATCAAACATGTAAGACCACACCCCCTCTGAGTCCCCCCTAAACTGCCAATAGTCTGAGGGTTAGATGACTCAACATCCCGCTCATTTAAAGGTAAATCAGTTTCTTGCAACAAACAATACAAATCCTCATCCATCTGAAATATGAAATGACTGTTGTTAACAAACAACTGAAAACAACTATTATATATAGATATATATTATATATGGTTATAACCAACATTTAACTGTGTCAATGTTCATCTTCATCACCATCTTCATATATGATGATGTCAATGTCTTCATATTCCTCCTCAGTATCATCAATTTCCATATGAATTTCAGTTTCATCATCTCTTGTCGTTTCAAATTCATTTGTAACATCATTAACATCATCGTCACCATCGACCCTTAACTGTGGGGTTTCATCATCGATATTCACGTCTCTTCATAAAAAAGATGGATTTGGAGCAGTCTCTTGAAAAATTTCAATTCCTTCAACTTCAGCGGAACCATATCCACTTTGAGTAAACTGATTTTCCCAAGGTTTAATTTTTATTATGCTACACTAATCACTCAACTCTCTTGAAGTAACACAATATTTTGAATAATAAATTTGATGTGCCTGATGAGCCAATAAAAATGATTCATTTACTGCAAGAAGAATTTTATATTTAATATCAACGATTCCATGGGTCAGATGAACACACAAGCCTCTCTCAGTATCTAACCACTAACATTTAAACATCATCATGTAATGTTGTCCCATATAACACAGTTCAATAATTTCTTCCAACATGCCGTAAAAGTCAACTTTAGTTTCTCTATGATGAGATCCTTTCAAGAAAACACCATTATTTATTGTTTTTTGATCTCCCATATGCACGTATATCAAATTGAAAACTGTTCACCACATATGCATTATAAGATTTAACCATTTTTTATGATGGGTTACTTAATACACGCAATCGATTATCAATTTTATCAGCATGTTGAGATACCTAATTTTTTTTTAAAACAGTTATCAATATAACATATAATAAATTGATTTTATATGTTAAACCAAAAATAATTTATATTACCAGTTTTTGAAACCAGTAGGAAAAGTTTTTTTGCAGACATTCTCTAAGAGTAGCTGTTGTAATTTGTGGAAGTTGTTTCTTGATATGATTATCATATAGACTACAAATAAAATAAGATTAATTTATCGTAACAAAAATTATAGAATAAGTGATAGGATCACTCACTGTACAAATGATTTCATTTCTTCATAGTTGAGCAAAATATATGTATGGGCTCTCTGATTTTCATCATCTGAAAGCCATCATTCATGATCTCCACCAAAGCCAAGTTCAGGCTGATTGAAAAATGATAATTGATTGCTCATTTCATCATCAACATTTCCATCATTACGACCCATACTATTGTGTTTTGATGGATATTCAGATTGAAAGTAATGAGAGAAGAAAAAAGAGTTCCTCTTATAAATAAGCTTCTACAATTGAACCTTCAACCGATGGTTTATTACGTACTTTTTTTCTTCAATTTCTACATTCATCTCTAGAATGAGTACATCCATCAAAACTGTACTGAACCTCCATATTTTGCTTCATGAGGTAAATGTAATATCAAATGTTCTATTGAGTCAAACAAATCTGGTGGTAAGATTTTTTCCAGTTTACATAAAATTAAAACAACAACTTCTTGGAGTCTGCTTAATGCATCGTAGTCACTTGTTGCCGCACAAATGTCTCGGAAAAAACATGATAAGTCTGTTAGCGCATCCCAAATCATAGAATTCAATATACATCTTAATCTAATTGGCACAAGTCTTTCCATTATAACATGCTAGTCATGACTTTTTAATCAAGTAATATGACCATTTCTGACACATCTGCCCAAATTGGAAGCATAACCATCTGAAAGCATCAAATCTGTAATCCACTGACAAAATAACAATTGATTCTCTTTGGAGAGTGTATAAGTTAATTTTGGATTCATTAACTTATGTGATCTGACATTTTCAAACAGTTCAAGTTCCGGTCGTCTACAAATTTGGGAAAAATCTAATTGTGCATTTACATTATCTTTGGTTTTACCTGGTGTATCCAAAACTATATGAAATAAATTATCAAAATAGTTCTTCTCAATATTAACGACATCCAACATATAACAGACCAACAAATCAGACCAATATAGAAGATCCACTATTAGAAAATGATCATATACCCACGATTCAAAACTGTGGGTATAGACCCCTAAACCGTGGGTATAGGCTATACCCACGGTTTGGGGAACCGTGGTCATTGGTGGCGTCGGTATAGGTCCATGACCTATACCCACGGTTTGGAAAAACCGTGGGTATAGGTTTTTCCACCGTGTCATAACTCTATACCCACGGTTTGGAAACCGTCGGTATAACATATTTCACAAAATAGTGGCCCGTGGGGTTCGATCTTGCGACCACTTCTCCATTCACGAGCATCCTTACCACTACCCCATCGCTGTATATATTTATGTATATATATATTTTAGTAAATATATTTATTTAAACTGTGGGTATAGAGGAATAAACCATGGGTATAAAACTCCCACCATTTTTTTTGTTCCTGAGGAAAAAATAAATTTCCCGCGCACACACGGGAAACCTATACCCACGGTTTGTCAAAATAATGGGTATAAGTTTTTTTATCCAATGATTATACCCACAGTTTTGGGGAAAAACATGGGTATAGGTCCATTTTCTAGTAGTGATCCCAAAAAATGATTCGTTTTATCCAATTGTGTTCTTTCCCAAAACCATTAATTTTCTGTCGGTTCATTGTTGGTCCAAATGTGATGGGAGGTAATGAAGAGACAATTGATTTTAACTATGTACTTGATATTATTGTTGGAGTTCCATCTCTTTTAATTATACTTTTTTTGAAATGACATTTGTTCCTCCGAAAAGGATGATCAGTTGGAAGGAATCTGCGGTGACAGTCGAAAAAACAAGGTTTTTTTACCACTGACGAGTATAAATGCTTTGATATCTCTCATAAAGTACGAATATGATCTTGTACCATGTGTAATCCAACCAGATAACACACTATATACTGAGAATTCACTAATTGTCCACATCAATGCAACTTTTAGTAAGAAATTTTGTTTCGCAGCAACATCAAATGTACTGACACCATTACTCCGTAATGAATTTAACCCATCAATCAATGGTTTCAAATAAATATCAATATTTTTTTTGGATGTCTTGGAATTAATAAGGTCAAAAAGATATATGGTTACTTTATCAACATCCAAGTAGGTAAATTGTATAAAGTTATAAAGATAGGCCAACATGAATACTGACCATCGTAAGAACCAAATGGACAAAAACTGTTAGCAGAAAGACCCAATCACACGTTTTGGTCTTCTAAAGAAAAAGACAGATGCACTTGGTCAAAAAAAATTCATGAATCACAATCAGAGGGATGATTTAAGGTTTTACTGGTTGGAATATTGGTTTTGTGTCATGTTATCAATGTCGCTATGTTCTGAGACATAAATAAACGCTGCAATATGGATGTAAGCGAGAAATATCTCAATTGTTTTATAGGAATCAATGCAGACTTCCCTTGTTGAGACTCTTTATACCTTGATTTTCCACATGTGGGATACCTATGGAACAACTCATTTTCACAATAATATAAGATGCAATCATTTGAACGTGTATGAATCTTCTGATAACCAAGACCCAGATTAAGAACCGACCACTTTCTCTTATAGAAATTTGTAGGCAACACATTTCCTTCAGGTAGTAGTGTTTTTTCCAAAGATAATATCTGATCAAAATAGATATTTGACATTCCATTATCTAATTTAATAGCCATAAATTTAGCAACTACTTCAAATTTTCTTATCTTGCAACCAGGATATAAGACATCCTCAACGGACCTCAACAACTCATAAAAATGAGATGGTTCCAAATCAGGAGTTAAATTAATATAATCCTGAGTTTCAGCTTGTTGAAAAGACGGACCTACCACATCATGTACTAAATTTTGAAATTGTGCTGGATCCGAAACCAAATTATTAGTATCTTTTCTAGAACTGTGTTCACCATGTTGATACCAAAAAACATGATCTGGTTGAAAACCAAAAGGCAATAAATGATCCCCAATGTTGTAAAATGTGTCAAACGTCCTCAGATCACATTTTTTACAAGGACACTTAATTGTCCCTTCTGAAAAAAATTCTGGTTTTGATGATGCATATGATATGAAAGCTTTAACACCCCCAATATATACATAATTTAAACCAGAAGCGTTTGGATTATTACACTAATTTATCCAAACACGATCATATAATTATGATTGTTTTCGACTTCCTTGTTCCATATTTCCCTAAAAAATATAAAATAATTAGTTTTTTTGTATAATTTTGTAGACGCCGAAAAAGTCCGTAACTCTTAGAGGAAGTTTCGAACTGATGAAGCGAAGTCATATTCGGACTCAGAGGCCCGGTCCGAAGGACCCGAGAGTGGTGCACGAAATTAAGGAGGACTTGCGCGAAAAAATGTTGTTCGCGCGAAGGGTTCCCGAGTTTCGTGAAAAAGAACCGGCGTGGCGCGCAAATTAGCGCGCCCCGGTTCCGCGCGGTGAGGCTTTGCGCGCCGACTGGTCCTGGCACGGAAGATTTCGTGCGCTGTATGGATTCCGCTCCAGCGGATGCCTATAAATAGAAGGCGACCCCAACCGTTTCAGGGTTGAGGAATCCAGACCAGCTCCTGTGCGCGCAATTCGGAGTCCCGCGTGTGCAAGATGACTTCCAGGTAATTCCTCTTTTCACGCAATCTTTCCCCAGGGTTCGCCTTTGCGCACAAAACCACTAGATTAAGTGAATTTACCAACTCCTCCGGGTTCTTCCCTTGTGCGCAATCCGTGTCCCTTGCGTGCAATCCCTTCCAATTGCGCGCAATCTCTTCCAAATTGGGTGCAATCCATTTGATAGGTTTCCCCGCGCGCAATCCAAGCCCTTTGCGCGCAATCCCTATCCGCACGCAATCCTCTGATCCAATTGCGCGCCATCCCGGTGTTTTGCGCGCAAACCTTCTCTTTGCATGCAAAACCCAGGACCTCTCACCTTGACGCCCTGCGTAGGCGCCCGATGCCTTCCATGCTGGGCATGCACTCCATGCGTTGTTTTCCCGTACGGCCTTCCAGGCTCGTACAAAGTAACCTCAAGGTCCCTTGGGCGGTGTTTCCCGTTGCGTTGCTTTGCCTTATGCTTCTTCGTATAGGCACGCTAACGGCTATTGCTTCTTCGCATAGCCATGCTAACGTGGGCCCCTTGATAGTTTGCCCTGTGGCCCCCTTCACTACGGCCTTGCCGATGCCTTCCCTCCCACAAGGGGTAGAGGGTGTTGGACATGTAATCCCTAGGGGTGTGGAGCGAACCCACCTCGTCCGAGCTGTAGGACATTAAACTGCCAAGCACCTCGTCCTCAACACATGACGTTAAACTGTGACCCGACCTCGTGCCTCGCACGCAGGGTCCCCCCGGCTCGGACATTCTTTACGCCGCTCGTCTCCACGGGAATGGATTCTTCCTCACATGGAATGAGATCCTCCTTGTCGGAGTGGCGTTTGTCCACGGGGGAACGGCTACCTCAGAGCATAATCCCCTAGCCTCTCTCACGGAAGGTTTCACCCATGCACCTCCGTACTTCCCCACTGCCAAGGCCAGTAGAGTCCCTTTCCCACTGCGCTTTGTCGCACCACAGGCCTCTATCCTGGAGTAAGTCCCAGCACTAAGGGCTTCTAACCACGCGTAAGCCCCTATTTCCTCTTTGGGCCGCCTCAGAGCATAAGCCCCATCCCAGCGAACTACGTGGACTTTGATCCATGCTAACACATGGTACGTAGGAAGCCTCCATGAGGTTCAAGCCCATCACTCAGTTGTTCCGACCCCTTCGCGTCAGTTCACAACCACCGTTATGGGCCGCCTCAGAGCGTAAGACCCATACCCACCATTATGGGTCGCCTTAGAGCGTAAGCCCCACAACCACCATCATGGGCCGCCTCAGACCGTAAGCCCCACAACCACCGTTATGGGCCGCCTGCGTAAGCCCCATATCTCGCACCCACATCTCATCCCGACCTCTCCCTCGAGCCCACGTGCCTCGGGAAGCTCATGCCCTAGCCCAGAGATCTTACTCCCTCCAGGCTCTAATCCATGCGTTCATTCTCACGTGTCGCCTCTTCAGGTGTCCCACCGTATCACCAAACTACGAGGACTTTGATTCCCTGCCATGGGGATACGTAGGAATCCTATATGAGGTTCAATCCCGTCACTCCATCACCCATCCTGATCCTTACCCAGGCCAACACATCCCGTTGGGATCATGCCACCCCATTCCACTCCATAGTATCCAGGAAGCTGCCCACGTGCTGGCCCCAACATCGGTGTTCCCCCTAGGGGGTCCTTCAATATGATCCACTCTCAGTGTTCTGATCAGTCTGATCTGTCTCTGCCAAACATTAAACTCACGGCATACCCCATGTTAAACATGGGAAGCTGAGGAAAACCTCATATGGTGCACAATTCCCCGCGTTCGATGTGGGATTCCTCGGGCTTCTGCGTCCTCGAGAAACCCTATGATAAGGGACAAAATACAGACATGCCAATCCCCAGCGTCAAGGTGCACCGATGACACCCCAGTGTGACTATTCTCCTCACCGAAGGTTACTGCCCCGACCAAACCCCTTGGAGCATCTCGACAGAAGCAGTGTAATTAACTGTCACCCATGCAGATATGGCACCGAGAATGAGATTCACGAACCCGTCTTAAATCTATGAGGGAGACCCGGACTAGGTGACGAGCTCCGAGGAGGAATCCACGGAAGGAAGAACCGACATCCCATCATCCCAGTTTCAATCAAGGAGCAGACGTCCCTGAACAAGGAACGAATGTCGCCCGCCTTTGGAAAGCGGGAATGCGGGGCAACAAGCCACGCATCCTACCCCCGCGTGACGGACACGCACGCGCGACCCAACATAAAAGCGCCGGAAATAGAAAATGGTGAACCTGACGTGAAGCTCTTCTCCTCAATACGGAGACGGGTAGCGTTCGGGGTGTCGAAAGATTAGCATGTCACCAGGTCTGGGCACTTATCACCGGGACGTGAAACCCACCAGGGGTTGAGGCAGTCAGGACGTTGAGAACTCCGTTCTGCGACGTCGTCAGCGTGGATCCCTCTTAGCGACCACAGAAGACGGAATGGCGCTGGGCTATTGGTTGTAGATTTATTTTCCTGTTAGTACTAATGGGTTCATCTCCCTGCTTCCAGGAATTAGATCGCTGCATCCAGAGCTCGATCGCCACCTGCCCACCGGCGCAGGGGTAGGGGCAGTACTGACGCGACCACCCCGCGCGATCCCGCCTTTTCCACAGTCGCTCCAACTCCGACCGCCGTAGCTGCCAGGTGCTCACGCCCCCTCTCCCCGTCAGAAATCATCCAACGAAGGGTGATCAACGACCTGGTTCGTAGGTACGATGAGGAAGGGGTCATCCCCACCAGGGACATGGCCCGTTTGGATCCAAAGGCAGTTGCGCCTCACCACCATCGCCGCCCCCGAGGGCTGCGCAGGGAGCCGACGCTCCCCACTCCGACGTTCAATCGCTTCGGGAGCCTATCCCTGGAGCGCTTTGATGCCTCCCTCCCCTACGCCAATGAGGTGGGGGATGTCCGGGTCCGCCCGATCGGAGACCCGTCCTAGGGGTTCACAGCAAGATCCCCTGCCAGGCTGCGTCGATGCCACCGTCTAAATCCCTGGGCCGAGGAGCAGGCAATCTTCATGCCCTCACCACCGGCTCCAACCCATCTGAACCGACGCCAGCATCGGGCGTGAGCATAAGAGAATGCCCACCCTGGGGCACCAACATCAGCAACCACTGTGGCTCGAGCCACTGCTGACTCCTGTTACCAGAACCCCACACACATTGAGCAGGGGAAGTCACATGCCCGACCCGGATCGAGGCCCCGGCCGCCCTGCAGGTAGGTTGGGTCGACTCTCCCGATCACGGGCACATGCAATGGCCACCGCGGACCAATTCACGGTAGTGCCACCCACCATAAAGGCCCATTCCGTGCCACTGATCTAGAAAGCATAAGGCTTCTCCGTGACAGCTACTCCTCGGGTATGGCTTTTTCCAGCACTCACTGCGCTGGGTATGAGGTTAGTTCCCCTACCGCTAGCCGCGAGTATGGATCCATTGCATATCTGGTCGCTCACCCACATAGAGGTCCTCCCCATGTCCCTTTCGACATCTATCCCGGTGCTTCTCGCACCCCGGCCTTTAGTCCTCTCTGCCCTAGCACTATTACGGCCAGGGGACCTCTTGACGGAAATCATCCTTGCCCGGAGGAGCCACCCAGGGGAAGGAAGGCGGGACTTCGTCACCGTAAGAGGCATGTCAGGGGAGTCTGGATGGAAATTAGACCAGTCCATTTCTCGGACTCTGAGGTGGAGTACGACTCGGTGATGGAGCCCTCCCCCCGGTCCTATGAGTCAAGGGCAAGGGTGGGGATGCGGCGCGTCAGCCTCGTACTCCCCGAATGCGAGATCCGCATGATTCCCGCCTCCCTACGAAGGTATATCCAGGAGGATGAGGACTTGGCGTACCCCCAGGGGTCAGACCCGCAGTTACCACTGGCCTCCCCAGAAGCAGCTTCCACCTCAGTCAGGGAGGGTGGTGAAATTTTTTGGGGACCGATGGAAGAGTCGCGACATGACAAACCCTCGGAAAGCGCCGACGCTGTGACAGAAGGCCTACTTGCTGGACCATCCTGTTGTGATGTGGCAGCCAGGACACCGCAACCCTCAGAGGAAGACTTAGGATTCGGTGGCCAATCGGCCTGCTTGTCGTATTCTCCGCCGGCCAGCTCACCGGCCCAGCAGCCTGCCTCGGCACTGCTGCCAGTTCCCCGACCATTCTCATTTAATGAGTAGGGGCAGTAAGGGCCGGATCCCAAACCAGATTCGTGGAGATTCTGGACCATCCTCACAGAAGGCCACTTCCCCGAGAAGTTTTGGCCGGTCGCAGGATCAGATTTTGATATTCCAGAGTCACTCACCCCGGGAGAGTTTGAATGTTTCCGCCAAACTCTCCGGGTGACCCACTCCCGTCTTATCCATCAACTAGTGCCTTATCTCGGGAGTCAAGCACATCTTGAGGATATCGGTGAGTAGTGTCGTTGGGCTGACCTAGCTGCGCTCCCCGCGGTTCGGCACCCCGAGTCACTTGGCCACCACAGGGCCCTCCAGCAACAATGCGTCCAGAGTTTTCAAGTACTCCACAAGGTTATCGAGGAATCCACCCCCCATGTGCACGTCCGCAGATGGGGGCAGTACGCTGCCCTTATTTTTTGTATTATTCGCCGACAACCAGATTCACTGGGCGGCTCTGAGGGAATGTCGCTGAGGGTAGTGGCAGTCAACATGGCCGACCTTCCGGGTGAGGGAAACGGTGTGGAACTCCTTGATGGGGACTCACCCCCTGAGGACAAGCCGCTACTGGACCCATCTGGGAGAATTAATCACCAACAGAGGAGCCTCCTAGGTCTCCCCACACCCACTGAGTCATTAACATTGAGCCGAAACATCAGAAAGGGTAAAGAGAATGTCGAGGCTGTCAAGATCACCGACCCATCTGCCTCGGCACGGAAGGAAAAGGAAGATCCTGAGAAGGCCACGCTACACTAACATCTTGCTGAGCAAAAGAGGCTGGTTGATGAGCTCTTGGCCGAATGCATTGCAGAGCGGCGGCCTGACTACGGTAATCCTAGGCCAGGACAGTAGGGGCAGGAACACCTACCCCTTGACTAGATTCCCCCGGGCAATCGCGACCATGCCACGTTCACCGACAGGGGAGAGGCCGGAGCCCATGGCAAGAGGGTGTGATACGTTTCACTGAACCCTCCTGAGTGGTGTGATCACCCAAGGGACCCCGCTCGGTTTCCTCCCGCTGCCCCAAGAGTCGCTCCGCCTGCTGTCCCGCAATCTACAGAGCTTGACTAATGGATTGAAGAGCCCGACAATGCGCTTGTGGTTAAAGATCCCCGTCAGGACAAGAAACCACGTCTGGATGATCTAATGGAAGCACTCATCGCCCACTTAGAGGCCCTGGAAACTCGGCAGGTGGCAATCCCACCAGATGACAAGCCATACCCAACATGGGTGGATGACATGCTAGCCCTACCAGGATTTGGGAACCCCACTTTTGACCCCTTTAATGGGACCAGATACCCGCCACAACAACTGTACCACTTCAACTCAAGGTGCGGGCCTATGTTAGGGACTCCGGCACAGCAGGAGGCCGCCAAGATCCGTTGCTTCGTTCAGACGCTGGAAGGACCAACGTTCGTCTGGTACAACCAGCTCCCTGTCAGATCTGTGACTAGATGGGAGGAACTTCGCAGAAAATTACTCTACTAGTTTAGTTCCAAAACCCAGAAGACAAACATCACAAACCTTTTCAGGTGAAAACAAAGGCCCGATGAGCGAGTCGTGGACTTCATCGCCCGGTGGAAGGGGCTCACATACTCCCTTGACAGTCCACTAAATCAGGAGAAATTACTGACGATGTGCATAGGGAACATCAAGGCAGAGCTGGTTCCTTCTCTGATCACTCAAAATTACCCCAGAGGGTTCCGGGACTTCTCAGAGAAGGCTCAACACCTCGAAGAAGCCCTACAACAGGCTAGTCAGGCACGCCCGCTGCCTCCTGTAGTCCCTGTAAGGAGAGCTACCAGAGCCAAGCCCACTGTTGTGACCCAGATAGAGGCTCCCAGGTAGCTAGAGTTTCTACCAGTGAGGCCATCTCAGCAGCCCCATAGGGGTCCGCCCCCATGGGCACAGCCTCTGGCCCAGCAGCGACCGCCTCAAAATCGGTAGGCACCTCCGCGTAACGCACCACCACCACTTAGGCGAGATAATTAGGCTCCTCCTCCTCGATATTCTCCTCTGGACCCTGGTCATGGACAGCCTCCAAGAGCCCCCTTTCCAGACAGAAGGAATCAGATTTACTCATTTGATGAGGCCCAAGTCCCTGGTTATTTCCGTAGTGCCCTAGAGCAGAGGATCGTGCGGCTGCCTGAGTGCCGGAAGCCAGAAGAGGCACGTCTCACTAATCACCCTAACTATTGCCCTTATCACCGGACCTTGGGTCACACCATCCAGCGATGATATGTGTTTAAGGACTGAATCCAAGATTAGATTGACAACAACATAGTCAGGTTGGGCCCAGCCTCGGTGAAGGTGGAAAGTGTCTTTGTGAAACCAGATGGCAGTAGTGGCAGCGAGGATGAATGGTAGCAGGTTTCCGACCGTGGGTCCCAGAAGTATAATGACTAGATGGCCCGCAAAATGGTCGCCCACGCCCATGGAATCATTCGTGCCCGCCTGAATTAGCCAGAGCCCTCAGAATCTGCGAGCGCCACTTTGGCATCGTCGTCCCAGCCTACCTCTTCCCAGAAGAGCAAGCGGCGGCGCAAGAAGAAAGAGCGTGCCCTACCAATGCCGTCATCGTCCCGCACACTTGGCGATTTTATGCCCCCAGAAATGGGGATCCCTCCAAGACTCCATCCGGTAGTGGATGACCCCTCAAGTGAAAGCCCGAGGTACGCTTCAGTTAATACCGTAGAGTTGGTAAAACCCTTTTTGACTCCCGATGATGAGGAAAGCCAGGTGGACCTTCCCAATGTCCCCAGCTGTCGCCAACGTCGGTGGAGCCGTGGCTACGTGAATCGCCGGGGCACGACAGTTGGCACCTTTAGCCAGGCCGTGCACGCCACTGAAACCAGACAAAAGGCCCGATACAGAGCTCAACACACATGGCCCCTTCATCCGGTGTTGAAGAGTTCGCCTTTACCACCGTTTGTGTTGCTGGATCAGGCAGAACCGCCTCGGCTGTGCCGCGACTAGCTCCGCCCTGCCACCAGCCGACCGCAGCCTTCCGGCCCTAATCCGGGACCGTATCCTTCCGACCCTAATCCGGCAGCCACTTCTCGGGCTTCAACTAGTGAAAAATGAGACGTTCCTAGTACCAGTCAGTCACCGGTCCAGTCGGCGGAGCCCGTCATGCTTCCAATCGCAGAGCGGCCTCCTGTAAGCAGAAGCTCGCGTTTGGATCGAAAGTATGATGTTCTGAGGCACCTGGACGACATTTCGGCAAGGATTTCTATCCTTGAGGCTCTTCGCCTGTCATCTGAAATGCGTGAGGCACTCACCGAGGCTCTAAGGAGCCCCCTCCAGTTTGAGACGGAGGTAGCGGCCACATAAGCCTTCCACGCTGAGGCGATTGAGAACGCCGAATGCCAGGCGGTTATCTCATTCTCCAGTGAAGATAAATACCCTCCCATGTAGGGGCATATTCACCCACTATACATCACCGGCTAGTTCAATGGCATGGAAGTCCGACACTATCTTGTTGACACGGGTTCTGGGAATAACCTAATCCCAACCCGGACACTGCGGAAGCTGGGGTTGTCTGAGGATGATCTAACCCCCTCTGCCCTTAGGATCCAGGGGTATGACAGGACCGAGAAAACTCCACTCGGCAAGATTCTATTGAAGACCTAGTTCAATGGCCTAATTGCCAACACCGAATTCATGGTTGTCTCTCAGGACACTGTCTACAACGCGTTGATGGGCAGGAGGTGGCTCTACCTTCACGCATCGGTTCCCTCATCATATCACCAGTGCCTCAAATACTCCCTTAAGGGTCGAGTAGGCATTCTCCAAGGAGATGCGTCTCCTTTCGTCTCTTGTGAAGCCCACTATCTGGACGCCGACTATTACAAGAGTAAGGACAAGCAGATCCTGGCAGGTGAGGTTGAGCCTGCCACTATCGCAAGTGATCCCTGGGCAGGTTTGGAAGACGCATATGTCTTCCCAATCCATCGGTTGGAGGCCACAACCCCAGAAATGGGGCAATGATTTGTTGTTTCGAGTACCATAGGAAGGCATATTTCCAGGTCCAAGTGACGGCGGGAAATTACCTCGTACTCCTACACCAACCAAGATCAGGTGATCCCCGAGCCTCCTACTCATGTATGATATCGGGGCGTTAGGCTCATGGCAATGGAAGTATGTCATACGTGTCTATTTCGCCGGGCCGGAATTGACAGGCTCAAGCCGACATGCCACTATTGCTTTGATGTCATAAAGTGTGTCCCCTTGGGACGAAGGCCAGATGGGATTGGATCAATCACCTTTGTCGCCACGGTCTCCGTAGTACATGAGTCTCCTGACATGATGACCTATGCCGCCCAAGCCGACACCATCTTCCCATCAGGGTCTGCAGCCCCGAAACAGATCCCCTCGTGGATGATCCCTCCACAAGTGGAGAGGAGGACGTGGAAGATGCACCACCTGCCTTTGAGGAAGGAGTCTCCACTACGGTCGATGAGTTAGTGCAGGTGAACCTCGGTAGCGAGGTGGACCCAAGACCCACGTTGGTCAGTGCCGCTATGCCCCCCGAGGAGTGGCAACATTACGTAGACTTTCTTAGAAAACACCGTGATGTGTTCGCTTGGAGTTATGACGAGATGCCAGGACTAGATCCCCAGGTAGCCATCCACCACCTTGGCCTTCCAGTAAACTATCGTGGGTTCAAGCGGCCTCCCAGAAAGATTCACCCCTCTCACGGTGCCATGGTTGAGGCTGAAGTTGATAAGCTCATCAAAGCCAACTTCGTCAAAGAAGTTCAGTATCCCCAGTGGCTAGCCAACATTGTGCCGGTCAGGAAGAAGAATGGACAGATCAAGGTTTGTATCGACTTTTGTGATCTCAATCGCCACTGTCTGAAGGATGATTTTCCCCTTCCAGTGACCGAGTTGTTGATCGATTCCACAAACGGGTTCCAAGCCCTCTCCTTCATGGATGGGTACTCTGGGTACAACTAGATCCGGATGGCCCCCGAAGATGAGGAGTTCACTACCTTCAGGGGCCCCCAAGGTACTTTCTGCTACCAGGTTATGACCTTCGGCCTGAAGAATGCAGGTGCCACCTATCAACGGGCCATGCACCGCATATTCAAGCCGATTCTCGGGACGCTGGTGGAGTGCTACGTAGATGATCTGGTGGTTAAATCTCTCCAGTGCCAGGACCATCTCAAAGACCTTGAGAAAGTGTTTGGCTTCCTCCGTTCTCGCCACTTGAAGATGAACCCGCTGAAGTGTGCCTTCGGGGTCACCTCCGGAAAGTTTCTTGGATTCATTGTTAGATACTGAGGCATCGAGATCGACCCGGAGAAGATCAAGGCCATCAGCCAGATGCCTCCCCCGAACAATATTCGGGAGCTTCAAGGTCTCCAAGGACACTTAGCCTATATACGCCGATTCATTGAGAATCTGGCCGGCAAGTGTAAGCCCTTTTCCCGGCTCATGAAGAAAGGCGCCGCCTATGAATGGGACGAATAGTATCAGATCGCTTTTGAGGAAATCAAGCAGTATCTTCTCCAACCTCCGATCTTGATGCCACCCATTTCTGGAAAGCCGCTGGTCCTTTACGTGACCGCCCTGGAATGATCCCTCGGCATGCTTCTCATCCAGAAGAATAACGAAGGAACATAGAATAGCCTCTACTACCTCAGCCGCATGCTCCTCGATACGGAAATTAGATATTCTCCCATCGAGAAGAGCTGCTTGGCACTTGTATTTTACATACAGAAATTGCGGCACTACTTGCAGCACCACGAGGTACAGCTGGTCTCTCGAGTAGACCCGTTGAAATACATCCTGAAATGACCTATGTTGACCGGCCGATTGGCGCACTGGGCGGTGATCCTACAGCAGTTCGACATTAGGTTAGTACCTCAGAAGGATATCAAAGGACAGGCGTTGGAAGACTTCTTAGCTGCTAATCCAACCTCCGTAGACCAGCCACTAGATCTAGGATTTCCTGATGAGGCAATCCTCTTAATCGACCATGCCTTCCCGTGCTGGCAGATGTACTTTGACAGTGCCTCCCAGAGCCCTATCGGTAGAAGGATCAATGATCCTAGGCTCAACAGAGTGGGTCTGGGTGTCATCTTCATCACCCCGGAGCAAGCTGTTCTGCCGTATTCATTCCTGTTGTCAGAAGGCTGAACCAACAATGAGGCTGAATATCATGCCCTCATCACTGGCCTCGAGTTGGCTCTCAAGATTGACGTACCCCATCTGCATGTGAAAGGGGACTCCGAGCTAGTCATCAAGCAGGTCAATGGTGACTATGCTGTCAGAAATCCAGAACTCGTGCCATTCCTGGAGTGCACCCTTCGTCTAATGGCTAAGTTCCCCTCTCGGCTAGAGGTCGTTCATATTCCCCGGTCACAAAATAGTCGAGTAGATGCTTTGGCTAGCCTGGCCGCATCACTTACGGAGCCCGAACAAGACAACCTAATTATCCACGTGGAACATCGGAGAGTCATTGCTCCTGTTATTCTGGAGGATGATCGTGGCCTGCGAGTGAACCATATCACCACTGGTGCCCCCACGTCAGGATCCCCGGGGACTTTAGATGTGGTAATTGAGGTAGTTCCTGACTGGAGGATGCCCTTGGTTGATTATCTCTAGCACGAAAATCTTCCATCAGACTGAGCCGAGCGTGAATGAATCCGATGCCGCGTGCCATAGTTTACCCTTCAGAGCGGTCCCAACCTTGAGCAGCTCCTTTACAGGCATGGATTTGATGGTATTCTCCTCCATTTCCTTCAATGAGTCGAGATCCCACAGGTCATGCAGGAACTTCATGCTCGTTCCTGTGGTGCCCACCAGACCGGGTCGAAGTTGTCCCACCAGATTCGGAGGCTGGGATACTTCTGACCCTCCACGATCTATGACTACATCGAGTTTTCCAAGAGGTGTCATGCGTTCCAAGTTCACGCTAACTTTGTGCATCAGCCACCAGAGCCTCTCCATACTACCAAGTATTCTTGGCCCTTTGCAGTCTGGGGGTTGGATGTCGTAGGACCTTACCCGCCGGTGACGGCCCGCCAGTGCCGGTTCATCCTGACTGCTACGGATTTCTTTTCCAAGTGGGCGGAGGCAATTCCGCTCAAGGAAGTCAAAGCCTATACTATCGCTGAATTCGTGAGATCTAATATCATCTATCAATATGGAGTACCTCATGCTATCCTCACGGATAACAAAACCAACTTCCGAGCAGTCGATCTGAAGAAATTGTATACCAAGTACAACATTCGCTCTAACCACACCTCCCGCTATCATGCGCAGGTGAATGGACAGATCGAGGTGTTTAACAAAACCCTCTCTAACATTCTACAAAAAATGGTTGGTCATAACAAGAAAAGTTGGCCGGACAAGCTCCCCAACGCTCTTTGGGCTTATCAGATGATGAGTTGTAACTCCACCTAGGTGACTCCGTATTCCCTGGTATACGGAGCTGAGGTCGTCCTGCCCATCGAGATTCAGTTGCCTTCATTGCGCACGACAGTCTATGACCAGTAAGCGCCAGATAGAGTTGCCGAAATCCATCTAGATGAATTGGAAGTGCTAAATGAAAATAGTCTTCACGCTTTACATAACTTGGAAAGGAATCAGAGTAGGATGCCTCGAGCTTTCAACAAGAAGGTTCGCCTCTGCTCCTTCCTGCCAGGTGACCTGGTGCTGGCTCTTAGAGCGCCGATGATTCCTGGTAGGAAACCACCCAAGTTGGAGCCCAAATGGGAGGGGACTTTTATTATCCATAAGGTCTATCCCAATGGCGTGTATTCCCTGGTGACTATGGATGGTGAGCATGTCACTCCTCCCACCAACGCCAGGTTCCTCAAACGGTACTTTTCCTGAGCCCCTTTGGTCTGAGTTCTAAGACCAAAAACTAAGATCCTTACACGGTCCAGCATGACCTTAAACTACATTTTGCCCTACATCTGGGCCCCTTTGGTCCAAGTTCTAAGACCTAAAACTAATATCCTTACATGGTCCAGCATGACCTTAAACTACATTTTTCCCTACATCTAGGCCCCTTTGGTCCGAGTTCTAAGACCTAAAACTAAGATCCTTACACGGTCTAGCATGACCTTAAACTACATTTTTCCCTACATCTAGGGCCATTTGGTCCAAGTTCTAAGACATTAAACTAAGACCCTCATGGTCTAGCGTGACCTTAAACCGCGTGCTCTTCCGCAAGACATTAAACTGCAAGCTGGTTATGCTTCCCTAACCAAGGCACAGCCTCAGGCCCCTTGGCCTCCTCGGGCCTCTTAGCCCCAACCTTCACCCGGAGCATGGGGTGCACTGTAGGATTAGGTCCTCATTCGCGACAGTTTATCCATTGCGCCATGCACACCCCCTAGAAGAAGTGCTCCTTTTGTCCTGCATGACATTAAACTGCGCTTCAAGAACTACGTGTGGCTTGATTCTCATCCTTATGGGATACGTAGGACCACCTGAACACCCAGATGTCAGGTCTAGCCCCATCTCTTAGGAGATCCCACGATCTCCCAGTCACCTCGGCCTCTTGGACTGTCCCTCTCCATGGATGGAATATATAGGTGTGGTACAGGGTTTTTGGCACTACTCCCCCCTTCCCCTGGGAATCCGCTATCTTTTGGCCGCTCTCAGACTGATCCCTTCGACCCTTTCCAGTGGTCTGCTAAGGTGTTTAGAGTACTCTGGTCTAGGACCTGGAGTGTCAGATTCAACTTAGACAAGTTTTCGTCCACTTGTCAAGCTTCATGCTCCCCTTCATTCAGGCCCCATTATCTTTCACACCCGGAGGGACCCCCAAGAACGGTCTGGATACAACGCCTAAGGGTTCTCCTACCATCACGGGCCAACACCCCCAAGGGTTCCGGACAACAAATTGATACAAATCCCACGTTGAAAATATGGTTAGCGGTTGATGTTCATTTGTTTTCCCCTATCTCTAGGCTAACGTGACAGGATGCTGTGCTGCAAACATGGTCAGCAGTAATCCTCAGTCGTCACACCGGCTTCTTCGGGCCCTGAATGTTGGTTGCATGATTCACATTATGTTCCACCCCACCGTGTCAAGGTGGAATCTCGACACTCCTTGCACTAACCCTCAATGCACCCCCACACATCAGACGGACCAAACTGCGTAACGGTGTCTCTTGGGGCTCCGCGATCGGAGTGCTAGAGTATGTGCTTGGGTTTTTTCTTTAAGGATTACGTGCAGCTTTACCCTCATCCCCATGGGAAATGAGGAGTTTCCCAGACATTGCGTTTCGGGCACCGACCCCTTGGCCCGAGGCTCATATCTCGGATTCGCATGCAGTTATGGTATGAGGATATACCCTCATCTACATTGGGTACGCCTTACCGCATCGTGCGTATTCCCCAGGTCCAAGCCATATGACCTTAAACTATGATGCTAGGTCCAAGCCATATGAACTTAAACTGTACTGCCAGGTCCAAGCCATATGACCTTAAACTATGTTTCCAGGTCCAAGACATATGACCTTAAACTATGCTGTCAGGTCTAAGCCATATGACCTTAAACTGTGATGATATCGTCCTGACCGCACGACGAAAAATGGAACTGCATTGTGGTGACCTCCCCATAGGGGACATCACGTTGGGTATTGGTCAATTGCCATACCATTTGTCAATTCCTGTTACGACTTGATTATTGTGGAAATGCCAGGAGTTCCTGCCCCAGGCCAGTCGCTCCACAAAAGAAAAACCACTCACCTTCAAGGACAAATGAGATATATCAAATGCCGCTTCTTTTGGTGCAAGCGATAGACCCTCACGTCTCCCTCGTCCTTTGCGCAGGATCCATGTCTTGCCATGCCACCTCTCTAGAACTACGTATGGCTTGATTCTCATCCTTATGAGATATGTAGGAGCGCCTGGGCACTTCCCCACGGGCCTAGCCTAACTTTTCGTGTTCGGTCCCTCAGCCTAAACACGCCCCTAGGAGCACATTGTAAGAAGGGCTTTTCCCCCATTCACGTCGGGTTTTTCAACCGCTTTACCATGTGTCTTCTGTTCCCCTTGTCCTTTGGTCTGAGTTTTAAGACCTAAAACTAAGATCCTTTCGCGGTCCTACATGACCCGAAACTGCATTCTGCCCTATATCTGGGCTCCTTTGGTCCGAGTTCTAAGACCATAAACTGAGATATCTCTAGAATTATGTGTGGCTTGATTCTCATCCTTATGAGGTACGTAAGAATGCCTGGACATTTCGTCTTGGGTCCAGCCCCAGTGATTACCAAATTCCGTCCCTCCCTACTGTCGGTCCCTCGACCTGACTTCTTGAGGAGTGGTGTAGTCGTGACCTCTACCCCGAATAAGTTTGGGATGCCCCATAGTGAAGGTGGGAAGCAATAGTTCTCTCGCCAGAGAGGTCCTGTCTGAAAATTGGGACGATCCGTGATCAGGTTGGTACGTCCGCCTAATGCACCTCTGCCACGGTGGCGCAATTTTGGAAGTGTTGGACTCTGTTCAAACAAACCACCACTCCACTTTCCACACTTTGCGTTCCCCTTTATTCGGAATCCTCATCCTATTTCATGTTCGATGGGACCCCCTAACAGTATGAATGATAGACCTACGATCCACCTACTATCCTGGGACAACGTCCCAGATGACTATTCATGTTTGATGGGACCCCCTAATAGTATGGACGATATACTTCAGTCCATATATTGTAGCAATAAGGATGATAGACCTACAGTTCGCCTGCTGTCTTGGGCCAACGTTCCGGAAGGCTGATCGATGATATTTGAGTTAGGCCCCGTGTTGCGAACATGGTCAGCGGTCAACCCTCATTTATTGTCCCCATTTTAGGCCAATGCGATATGGATACTGTATTTCCACCACGGTTAACAGGTATCCTCCATCGTCGCGCCCCATTGTGTTCCGAATTCGGGTAACATGATTCGCCTTTTTCATCTCCCTATGTTCGGAGGAATTTCAATGCCCCCTGCATTGCCCCGCTCGTGTGTTAGGGCACGTGGAGGAGACAATACATAGATCGGTCCGAGGTACCCTCCCGTCGGCTGGACCTCCCTCTTCTCATCAGAAATCCAATCCCAAGTTCGGATGCCTAAAGCTTGGTTAATGCCCCATAGTTGGACGAAATGATAACATGAGCATCCTTTACTTCTCTCATTGGGTGCGACCCACAGGAGCTTAGGGGTGAGTTGTTATTCATTTCGGAATTATGGTGAGCATATTAGACCGAAGGAACAGATAAATAGATTGGTCCATACATGGGTCAAAATGTTCAGCAGTAAAAGCAAAAATTTCATGAGATGACCGAAACAAATCCCTTAAGGATCAGCGTGCTGGATCGATCTTTCCAACGCTGCTACCCTTTGGCTGGTAGCCTCTAGGATTGCTTCTCACTCCTTGAAGAGTCTCTCTTCATCAGCAGCCGTAGAGCACAGCTCGCCAACTCTGGCCTGTGCCTGCGCCTGGTCGGTTTGAAGTACGGCCATCTGGTGACTTGCCTCCGTCAATTGCTCTTGGGCGTCAGCCAGCTGGGTCTTCAGTTATTCCACAAGCTCAGAGCATGTTGTAATGAAGGCCTCCTTCTCTTCTGCCTTCCCTTCGAGGCGCCGGACCTCCCGCTCCGCCCTCAGAAATGCTCGGGTGCTCGCCAATATTTCCCAACACTGGGCAATGTCGGTGCTCTGGATTCTCTCGCATATCTTCTCGGCCATGTAATCACAGACCATCAGATGAATGCATTGAGCGTCTGCCCCTCCGACACATAGGAAACACAGCTAGGTCTGAAGTGATCCCAGCCGCCTCAGCCAATCCGACTAGGGCTGCATGAGAAAGCGCTGGATACACTTCCAACCTTTGTGTCATGTCATTCGGCTCTCCTCGACCACTTCTAAGTCCGAGTCGTCTACCTCCTCAGGATCAACGGGCCAATACACAGGAAAGACAGCCAGCAGGTCAGCGACAGGATCTGCCTCAGGGATGTCTTCATGAGGAATAGGATCCTCGACGTCCGGGAGACCTTCCTCTCTCACCCCAATAGCGATGGTGCCTTTGTCAGCTTCTGGCCTCACTTCAAGGACAACTCCGCTGATGTCCGCCGCCCCCTGCTCACTAATTGCTGGGGCCGACTCAGTGCGGGGAGCATGTTCTGAACGAGGTGGTATGTCCGCTACTGGTCCGCTCACGGACGGCCTGGGCTCCGCAGCCTGGCGAGCCTCCAATGTTGAGATCACTGCGCAAGGCGTATGCTGATTAGTTGGGATCTTTTGATAACAAGCGCCAGTAGTGAAGCGTGGTACTTACAGGAACCCAGAGCGTCATCCTCCAGTGTTCCGGCCGCTATAGGAGCTGCCATGACAGGAGACCCCTCTGCACTTGTCAATTCAATGATGGGCATCGGATCCCCATCCTGTCCCACCAGTTCCTCTCCTCCCTCCTCTAGTGGGGACGCCTGACCAACACTTAGGTGCTCCTGAGTGAGGAAGAGAGATGGGTTGGAAATTGTAAAGAAAAATGGATGAAGAAGGAAAATGAATGAAGATAGAGACAGACCTCGAGTATCTGGGTTATGTCGAGATCAGAGCCGACAATCTCGCCGCTCTCCTGGAGACTCCCTTGGTAGGTCGCCCTCTGAGACCCATCACCTTTGGGTTCTCCTTCTCCTTCATCTTCTCCTTCACCTTCGTCTTCTCTGGTTTCCTCCTCCCCCTCCGACTCCTCGTCACTGTCGCCTTATCCCAGCGACATCACTTCCAGATCATGCTCTTGGCTGAGAATCACTTTCACTAATAAAGGTGGCTCTACACACCGACCCCTTTGGCGCGTGTATGTGTCCATGACCTTCAGATAAGCATGTCGCCGATGGAAGTTCACTCTGTCGGTAACTCGAATGAGCCCGACCTCTGGCAGCTGGATCCCGTTCTACATTATCTTCTGCCAGATGGATTCAACATCCAGTGATTTCTGCAGGGTCATCCAGGCTGACCACAGTGCCTGGAAAATTGCATCTTAGGAAGGTTCGAGCAGGTACCTTATCTGCTTTCTGGGCAGTTCCCTGGCCGCCTCGTGTGACCCCCCCCATAGGCAACGAGGTCGTGGTGGCGCTGTGTGATGTTCCCGCCGCTGAGGTCCCGGCCTGCACATGCCTTACTGCTTGACACACCCCTGGTTCCCCCCCTTCCAGAAGCACCTCGCCTTCTCCCCCGTCGCCCGATTTCCATGCGGATAGCCTTGAGTTTCCGAACTCGCTTGCGTAAAAGCCCCTCAGGGTACGCAATGGTCCAGTGCTCAGCATACTCAGTTGCTAGGCCAGCGTCAACCCTGGTGGGAGGAAGAGTGATGACGTCTCCGGAGCCGAAAGTGGTGAACATAAACCACATATAGCATAGAATGCAGGGATTCTTCTCCTCTCAGAAAACCGTGAATACCTTCTTCAGCATTCGTTGGAGGCACCCAAATTTCCTGGCAAATCGGGATGGCACGTAAGGCTCACAGATCACCTTCCCGTCGATCTGAGCCACGATAACCCCGCCCCGGATGCTCTGAAAATACTCCTACTATTCCAGAGAGCGTCACCCATTGTCCACCATTTGGCCGATCGGGGTGGGTAATGGGCTGAAGTTGAAGTTGGTGTGGTTACCAATGTGGATCCTCACGCCCTTCTCATTGAGCGTCATCAGCACCACCCCGACGGTGTTCAGCAGGGATGGTCATAGGCCGTTTCTTGGAGGACGGATGGCATTTGGGAAAGTGTACCCGCCGATATGACCCGCCACCCAGCCGTGGAAGATCTGGAAGGGGCCACATACCCTCCGAGGTGACCCCCCTCGTGAGATACGTCCCAAGATGGCATACAGCTTGGCCAGAAAGGGTACCCCCAAGTTGAACCGTTTGTTGGTGGCCATGGTGACTGCCATCACCAGTGTTGCTGGACGGATGCCCATCCTCACGTCCCACACCGGCAGGAGCCACCCGCTTAGGAAGGCGGCAAGGAACCCGGCGTATCAGACCTTCAGGTCCCAAACCTCAATGATGTGGTAACCCTATGATTGGTATTTCCCTGCCTCCAGGTTCCTCCAATACGACCCATCCTTGCTCCTCTGAGCCACGGTTGGGCACCGTTTACCCCATCCAGACATCTTGATTGCCGAATCCTTCTCTAGGAATTGGCTGAACCAGCCCTTGTAGGCAATGTCCTTCTGGAAGTCCTTGACCCCCAACCTCTCTTTGGCCAGCTCCAACAGGTGCCATGTCAGCATGGGGGTCCGTGACCTGTCTTCCCAGGTGTTCTTTGGAGGAACGAACTCTTCATATTGGTAGCCCTCCAGTGGGATACCTTCGATGCAGTGAACTTCCCAGAGGCTGATGCCAACTTCCCCATGGTGAAGGTGGAATGTGTTGGTATCAAGAGACCACCGGGTGAATAGCTCCGGCCCGAGCTCAGGTTGACGGTGGAAGTGGAACTGTGACGTCCATATCACCTCGAACATGCCAATATGCCGCAGCTCGGCCCCAAACTGGTCGCAAGTATGGTGAACCCAGAATGCCCAGACCCACTCGCTGGTAAAGTTTCCCTCGGACCGCAGGTCCCAATCTTTCAGCCATCCCTTTGTGTCATCTGTGACGCTCTGATGGAATGTTGTCGCGTAGAGGGACAAAGAATTATCTACAACAGGCTCATCCCCGGTAATGGTCCTGGTCCTTGGGTTCAGGACATATACGTCCATATGTCTGGTTTCCTTGGCAGGATGGCTATTGTTGGTGATGTTGTAGTGAAGAAGCTCGTCCTCCTGGGTCACCCATGACCGTGGTGTGTCCACTTCGAAGCCCAGCAGGGGAACCTCCTCCAGGATGCCAAAGTTCCAGAGCAGGAGGTTGTTAGATAAGGGATACTCCTTCTGGGCTGGGGTCAGTAGATTGAACAAGGTTAGGTTGTTGGAAACGATCACCTTGGTGCTATAAACCTCCTCGTTCTCTGTAATTTCGGTTCTACGAGCGGCAGCTTCCCCCTCATCAACTTGGTTTGCAGCCATCTCAAATATTTCAGGAGTTGCGCGAAATCAGGATGAAGTGCGTGGAATCAGAGAGAGTTACGCGAAATCGGAAGCTTTGGCGGGGAATCCAGAAGTTGGGCATGCAATCGACACACTAGGCACGAAATATCCCGAGTAGGCGCGCAAGTGCGGCCAAAATTCAGAGGGAATTCCGCACTGCCAAATCGTTTTTACGCGTAGCCGCGGGAGCAAATTTCACGCATGAGAGCGGTATACCTATCGCGCGGAAAAGATTGAGTACGGAACTTGGGACCCAGCACCCCTTTTTATAGGTGAGGACGGGGTTCTGCGCCACGCAGAAAGAGAATTCCGCGCGGATCTGTCGTTTTGCGCACCCCGTTGGATTTTTGCGCACAAAATGCCTAGGAGATGCACTGCTTCGGCATTTCCCTCAGAATCCAATCGTTACGACCTCCCGCCGATCCAATTCCAAGGGGGGGGGGGGGCATTTGTAGACGTTGAAAAAGTCCGTAACTCTTAGAGGAAGTTTTGAACTGACGAAGCGAAGTCATATTTGGACTGAGAGGCCCAGTCCGGAGGACCCGAGAGTGTTGTGAGAAATTAAGGAGGACTTACGTGAAAAAATGTTGTTCGTGCAAAGGGTTACTGGGTTTCACGAAAAATAACTGGTGTGGCATGCAAATTAGCACGCCCCGGTTCCGTGCGGTGAGGCTTTGCACGCTGACTGGTCCTGGCATGGAAGATTTCGCGTGCCGTATGGATTCCGCGCCAGTGGATGCCTATAAATAGAAGGCGACCCCAACTGTTTCGAGGTTGAGAAATCCAGGACAGCTCCCATGCACGCAATTCGGACTCCCATGCGCGCAAGATGACTTCTAGGTAATTCCTCTTTTCACGCAATCTTGCCTCGAGGTTCGCCTTTGTGCGCAACCCCACTGGCTTAAGTGAATTTACCAACTCCTCCGGGTTCTTCCCTTGCGCGCAATCTGTGTCCCTTGCGTGCAATCCATTCCAATTGCATGCAATATATTCTAAATTGTGCGCAATCCCTTTGATAGGTTTCCCCGCACGCAATCCGATCCCTTTGCACGCAATCCCTATCCGCGCGCAATCCTCTGATCCAATTGCGCGTCATCCCGGTGTTTTGCATGCAAACCTTCTCTTTGCGCGTAAAACCCAGGACCTCTCACCTTGACGCCCTGGGTAGGCGCCCGATGCCTTCCATGATGGGCATGCACTCCATGCGTTGTTTTCCCATACGGCCTTCCAGGCTTGTACGAAGTAAACTCAAGGTCCCTTGGGCGGTGTTTCCCATTGCATTGCTTTTCCTTATGCTTCTTCGCATAGGCATGCTAACGACTATTGCTTCTTCACATAGTCACGCTAACGTGGGCCCCTCGATGGTTCGCCCTGTGGCCCCCCTTCACTACGGCCATGCCGATGCCTTCTAACCCACAAGGGGTAGAGGGCGTTGGGCATGTAAGTCCTAGGGGTGTGGAGCGAACCCACATCGTCTGAGCTGTAGGATGTTAAACTGCCAAGCACCTCGTCCTCAACACATGACGTTAAACTGTGACCCGACCCCGTGCCTCGCACGCAGGGTCCCCCTGGCTCGGACATTCTTTACGTCACTCGTCTCCACGGGAATGGATTCTTCCTCACATGGAATGAGACCCCCCTTGTCGGAGTGGCATTTGTCCACGAGGGAAGGGCTACCTCAGAGAGTAAGCCCCTAGCCTCTCTCACGAAAGGTTGCACCCATGCACCTCTGTACTTCCCCACTGGCAAGGCCAGTGAAGTCCCTTTCCCACTGCACTTTGTCGCACCACGGGCCTCCATCCTGGAGTAAGTCCCAGCACTAAGGGCTGCTAACCATGTGTAAGCCCCTGTTCCCTCTTTGGGCCGCCTCAGAGCGTAAGCCCCATCCCAGCAAACTACATGTACTTTGATCCATACTAACGCATGGTACTTAGGAAGCCTCCATGAGGTTCAATATCATCACTCAGTTGTTCCGACCCCTCCGTGTCGGTTCACAACCACCGTTATGGGCCACCTCAGAGCGTAAGCCCCATACCCACTGTTATGGGCTACCTCAGAGCGTAAGCCCCATACCCACCATCACGGGCCACCTCAGAGCGTAAGCCCCATAACCACCATTATGGGCTGCCTCAGAGCGTAAGCCCCATATCTCGCATCCACATCTCATCCTGACCTCTCCCTCGATCCCACGTGCCTCGGGAAGCTCATGCCCTAACCCAGATATCTTACTCCCTCCAGGCTCCAATCCATGCATTCATTCTCATGGGTCACCTCTTCAGGTGTCCCACCATATCACCGAACTATGGGGACTTTGATTCCCTACCATGGGGATACATAGGAAGCCTCCATGAGGTTCAAGCCCGTCACTCCATCACCCATCCTGATCCTTACCCGGGCCGCCACATCCCATTGGGATCATGCCACCCCATTCCACTCTATAGTATCCGGGAAACCACCCACATGCTGGCCCCAACATCAGTGTTCCCCCTACGGGGTCCTTCAATCTGATCCACTCTCAGTGTTTCGATCAGTCCGATCCATCTCCGCCAGACATTAAACTCACGGCATACCCCGTGTTAAACATGGGAAGCTGAGGAAAACCTCATATGGTGCACAATTCCCCACGTTCGATGTGGGATGACTTAGGTTCCCATGCCCTCGAGAAGCCCTATGATAAGGGACATAAGACAGACATGCCAATCCTCAACATCAAGGCGTGCCGATGACACCCCAGCGTGACCATTCTTCTCACCGAAGGTTGCTGCCCCGACCAGACCCCTTGGAGCGTCTCGACGGAAGCAGCGTAATTAACTGGCGTCTATGCAGATATGGCGCCGGGAACGAGATTCACGAACCCATCTTAAATCTGTGAGGGAGACCCGGACTAGGTGATGAGCTCTGAGGAGGAATCCACGGAAGGAAGAACCGACATCCCATCATCCCGGTTTCGATCAAGGAGCAGACGTCCCTAAACAAGGAACAGATGCCGCCTGCCTTTGGAAAGCGGGAATGCGGGGCAACAAGCCGCGCATCCTCCCCCCACGTGACGGACACGCGCGCGTGCCCCGGTGTAAAAGTGTCGGAAACAAATTTGATATAAGAAAAACACTATCCAAAAAAGAAAAGATAATTAAATTCCATTTTCTATCAAATGATAATAAAATCTATTATTTCATACTTATTTATAGTATTTTTTTAAACTTTTATACTAATCTACACCAACTTATAATAATTTATACTAATTACCATTAATTATTATTAATTATTGTTACTTTGTACTAATAATTATTAATTATTAGCGACATAATTTCCAATAGATTGGAGGCAACTCTTCTGCCCGATGACTCATCTCCATAGTCTCAAACTGAAATCACTATGAAAAATCTACTCAGATGTACGAATATCCATTTCTGTATTCATGAAGATGGAGAGCAGTGCGGTGAGGCCTCCCTGCTCTCCATATTCATGCATACAAAAATGGATATCCATACGTCTGAGTAGATTTTTTAGAGTGATTTCAATCGGAGACAACGAAGATGAGTCTTCGGGCAAAAGCGCCTCTTTTTCCAGATGAATAATCTCCTTGCAACTTTCTCCGACTGAAATCAGTATGAAAAATCTGCTCCGACATACGCATATCCATTTTCGTATGCATGAGAATGAAGAGTAGGAACACCTCACCACACTACTCTTCATTATTGTGCATATGAAAATGGATATCTATACGTGAGGACATATTTTTCATAGTGATTTCAGTGGGAGATAATTTCAAGGAGATAAGGTGTCAGACAAAAGGGAGCCACCAATCTGTTGAAAATTATTCCAATTTATTACAATTTGCTACAATTTATTACAATTTCTTGCTAATTATTGTTAATTATTACTAATTATTACTAATTATTAAAATTTATTACTAATTATTAAAATTTATTACTAATTATTATAATTTATTACTAATTATTAGAATTATTAGAATTTATTAATGATTATTAGAATTTATTAGTAATTGTTACAAATTATAATAATTTATTTGTAATTATTATAATTTATTATTAATTATTAGAATTTATTACTAATTATTAGAATTTATAATTTATTACTAATTACTACTAATTTATTACTAATTATTACCAATTTAATTCTAATTATTAGAATTTATTTTTAATTATTAGAATTTATTGCTAATTATTAGAATTTATTGCTAATTAGTACAAATTGTTTCCAATTATTACAAATTGTTTCTAATTATTACAAATTGTTGCAATTTATTACAAATTATCGCAATTTATTACAAATTATTAGAATTTATTACAAATTATTAGAATTTATAAAAAATTATTGGAATTTATTACAAATTATTAGAATTTATTACATTATTACAATTTATTACTAATTATTTCAATTTATTACTAATTATTACAAATTATTACAAATTATTACAATTTATTACAATTTATTACAATTTATTACTAATTATTACAATTTATTATTAATTATTACAATTCATTACTAATTATAACAATTTATTCCTAATTATTACAATTTATTACTAATTATTACAATTTAATTATTACTAATTATTCCTAATTATTCCTAATTATTATAATTTTTGGCTAATTATTACAATTTATTCCTAATTATTAAAATTTATTTCTAATTATTACTATTTATTACAAATTATTACAATTTATTACAAATCATTACAATTTATTACTAATTATTAGAATTTATTCCTAATTATTAGAATTTATTGCTAATTATTACTAATTATTACAATTTATTCATAATTATTACAATTTATTCCCAATTATTACAATTTATTACTAATTATAAAAATTTATTACTAATTATTACAATTTACTACTAATTATTTCTAATTATTAAAAAATGTTACAATTTATTACAATTTATTACAATTTATTAAAATTTATTACAATTTCTTATAAATTATTACAATTTATTACTAATTATTACAATTTATTGCAATTTATTATTATTTATTACAATTTATTACTAATTATTACAATTTACTCCTAATTATTATAATTTATTCCTAATTATTATAATTTATTCCTAATTATTATAATTTATTCCTAATTATTATAATTTATTCCTAATTATTACAATTTATTCCAGATTATCACAATTTATTACAATTTATTACAATTTATTACCAATTATTACCAATTATTACAAATTATTACTAATTATTACAAATTATTACAATTTATTCCTAATTATTACAATTTATTACTAATTATTACAATTTATTACTAATTATTACAATTTATTACTAATTATTACAATTTATTACTAATTATTACTAATTTTATAATTTATTACTAATTATTACAATTTATTACTAATTTTTACAATTTATTACTAATTATTACAATTTATTAAAATTTATTACTAATTATTATAATTTACTACTAATTATTACAATTTATTACTAATTATTACAATTTCTTACTAATTATTATAATTTATTACTAATTATTACAATTTATTACTAATTATTACAATTTATTACTAATTATTACTAATTATTACTAATTATTACTAATTATTACTAATTATTACTATTTATAACAATTTATTACTAATTGTTACAATTTATTACTAATTATTACAATTTATTACTAATTATTACAATTTATTACTAATTATTACAATTTGTTACTAATTATAACTAATTATTAGAATTTATTACTAACTATTATATTTTATTACTAATTATTAGAATTTATTACTAATTATTACAATTTATTACTAATTATTACAATTTATTACTAATTATTCAAATTTATTAGTAATTATTCGAATTTATTAATAATTATTCAAATTTCTTGCTAATTGTTGCAATTTATTACTAATAGTTGCAATTTATTACTAATTATTGCAATTTATTACTAATAGTTGCAATTTATTACTAATTGTTGCAATTTATTACTAATTATGACAATTTATTACCAATTTTTGCAGTTTATTACTAATTTTTGCAATTCATTACTAA
This sequence comes from Viscum album, assembly GCA_963277665.1. Taxonomy (NCBI): domain Eukaryota; kingdom Viridiplantae; phylum Streptophyta; class Magnoliopsida; order Santalales; family Viscaceae; genus Viscum; species Viscum album. The sequence goes on along the minus strand of OY728143.1, from coordinate 880,629,542 downwards.
TTTTTGCAATTTATTACTAATTATTGCAATTTATTACTAATTATTGCAATTTAATACTAATTATTGCAATTTATTACTAATTATTGCAATTTATTACTAATTATTGTAATTTATTACAATTTATTACAATTTAATACTAATTATTATAATTTAATACCAATTATTGCAATTTATTACAATTTATCACAATTTAATACTAATTATTACAATTTAATACTAATTATTACAATTTAATACTAATTATTACAATTTAATATGAATTATTACTAATTAATATAATAACTATTAATTCATACTAATTCATACTAATCACACATAATTATTTGTAAAAATAAAGATAAACAATGATAAATAAAACCATCTAATTTTAAATTAATTTAACAAAAACTAATTAACAATAATTATAACTAAAATAAAATAAAATGAATTAAGTAAAAAATAAAAGAAATAGATAAATACCTTAAAACTGAAGCTTTCGAATGATATAGGTTGCGAATAAAGCCCTGAATTAAAATTTTAAATTATGAAAAATTTTGTGAGAAAAATTTCCACTAAAGAGAGAGAGGGGTAGAGAATTGAGTAGAATGAGGAAAAAAACGGGTGGAGGTATATATAGGTTAGATTAGTTGCGACAGGACTACCGTCACAAATAGTACCATTTGCGACGAAACCCGTTGCAAATACCCTTCGATTAAAAAGTATTTTGCGACGAAGCTCGTCGCAAAAGACCACCTATCGACATAGTATTTGCGATGGGATATATATCCCATCGCAAATATTAAAAATAATGTCGGGTATTTGCGACGAGAGTCATATTTCCATCGTAAAAACATTATTATTTGTGACGGGCTGATTCTCCCACCGCAAAAACCCTTTCCAAAGGACTAATTGTGATGAGTCATTGACCCGTCACAAATGGCCCGTCGCAATTGCCCAATTTTCCCATAGTGTTGTGATATCCATCAACGATATGGATAATTAACATCTTACAATAAATCAACAAATGGAGACACATCCAAATTACAAGGATTGTTAGTTGATCCTTTATGATAGAGAAATGGAAGAGCAATGTAATTTTAGCTAATTTTAATCAGGGCATCTCGTAACACCCACTTTTTTTATTAATTATTTTAATGAATGTTTTAGATTTTAAAAGGAAATGAGATGATGAAACTAAGAAAAATTTCTTTGCATGGGTTTAAAGGAATGAGGATCACCAAGTCATTGGCTTTTAGAGTACTGAAAAACCTAAATGACCTTTAAGATTGGTCTTTTGGAAGTAAGCACGGGTCTGGTAATGTTGTGACACATGAGAGCTAAAAATAGAAGTTTTGAAGTTGTGCACAATTAAGCTATGTGGCTTGTAAATCGCGCAAGTAAATCATGCAATTCGGTCTAGATGAGGTAATGAATTTACACAGTTAAACTGGATGGCTTGATAAATTGTGAAGATAAATTGAGTTTTCATCAAAGGTTGATTTTATTTCATGATTTATCATCGTCTTTCTTAGTTTTCTTCCCCACTCCCCCCTATGGTTCATGCACAACCACTTTCTCTCCTATCCTTTAATCCATTATAGTGGGAGGTTGGATCTTGAGCGTTCTTCATTTTGATTCAAGGTAGCCTATATTTTCTTCTTCCTCCTCCTTTCCTACCTCTCTTCTTTCCTTTCATTGATGAGTTATCTCGACTTTTTAGGATTTTGGTTTGGGGGTTTGGTCAGATAATGACAAAACTCAAAAGTGTATGGATTTTGTTTGGGTAAGCTCTAAGAGAGTTTATATGAGGTTTATTTCACATCACTGGAAGGATGTTTAGTATCTCTACACTACTTGGTGAGCATTTCATCAACTCAATCCTTTTGGGTGTTTTGTGGAATTGAATGTTTGTGTGAAGGTTCTGAGTGCAGTGAAAGCATTGGTCGAGCTCATGCCAACTTGCCTTTTGTCGGATCTAATAAATAATATGAAAGAATGCGATGAAGAATAGTCACGTCTAATGAATGCACCTGAATAAACTAGACAAAGAATCCCAAAACCAAGGTGAGAGGATTTTTCACATTCAATTTACGATTAATTTAATAGCAATAATTACCTCGACCTTAAGATTTATTTTTTCAATGAAGATGTTGATCATTCAAACCCCTTGTTCGATTTGCACCATCATTGCGCTGAGAGAATCCAAAATAGAATATCTCTAGAGATGATCTACACATGCTGCACAATCTCTAAATGACGCTGATTAGAATTCTGCGTGCTAGCTTGAATGATCTGCACACTCTTTGTTATTCATCATGATCGCAACACATTCCTTTGAGTTTTATGGATTCTCTCTCTCGTTCTCTTGGTCTTGAGTGGGGGGAAGGAGGTGGAAGAATTATCTCAGTCTTGAGGGAGACCCTAAAGATGTTCTTCTTCAGTCTTGAGAGAAATGTCTAGAGAGGAAAATCATTGCGCACAAACACAAAAGTTTACTCTCTAGAAATGATATAAGTTGAGAACATATAGTGTTAGGGTTTAATTTTGATAATTTCATAAAGTCCCTTAATCAAATATTAAACCTAATGTATTCCCCATGTCAATAATAATTATAATAATATGATGACATACACTGAATTGCACAAATAAATATCATTCTAATTAAATAAATAATTCCTTATTTATTTAAATGATATTTATGATTATATCATTTTTTGTAACTGAGCCCTTAACTTAGCCTGTCCACCTTTATTGTCATTTACCAAACCTCGAATAATAAATATTATTTATTTGATAAATAAAAAATATTATATTCATAGTCTTGAGAATAAATATTTATTCTAATATTCACATAAATAATATTAATTAAACAATAATCTCATTTATTACCTTGAAAATAAAATAAGAGATAAATAAATATATTATGTTCAATGATCTTGAAAATAAATCCTCATTTAATAGTCAACTCACATATTTATTCTATCTTGAATATAACCGGTGACTGAATATTTATGACCAATAAATCCTAAATAAATATTATTCCTTGGTCTAGAGAATAACATTTATTCCAATCATTAAACTCTAATAAAATTTAACCGAGATCGATGGATACACTAAGTGTGTACCCCTTAGGCCTCTTTCTTAGTGACATTGAGTAGGCTTACCTAAAGCCTAAAACCAGCATCTAACAACATGCTAAAACACCCATAGAAAAAAAAGTTAATGTTGCAATGACAATAACCACATTCAAATGTTCAGTGTGCAATATAATATCTTTATCATGATATCTAAATTTAAGTTGGTTGCATTCTTGTTTCATCAACCTATGTGCTCGATATATCTTTCTTTGACTTCCTAAAATGAACCTATCAATCACCTTGGTCATGGAAATTTAGTTCTATAGTTCAATTCCAATAAAAAAGGCCTAAGATGTCATCTTCCTTAAACCAGAAGGGAAAAATCCTCTATTGAATTATTCATTAATTCCATATCACCAATAATGTAGCCAACGTATCCTACTTCAACGTGAATATAGATCATCACACTTTTGGGAAATACATCAAAGTATACAACTCATGTTACAAATTGATAATAATGTCAAGTTTAAGGATAATTATACATTTTCATGTATAGAAATATCCAATGACACATAAACATGTGAAATTCCTACTTAGAGGTCTATCCTCATAATCTCCCATCTTGGATATTACCACGTGAAAACTTCATGAGAAAAAATTGCATAAGATCATGAGTATCAAGAACATTATAGTCAAACATATAATGTGTCCCTTCATAGAACGTTATCCCGACTATAAGACATATGTTTATCTCTGAAAGCCCTAAGGCCTTATATTTTTATTTATTTTTGGATAACCCCCCTTTTAAGGGTTGAGGGGGAACCCTTACATAACTCGTAGGCCCAAGGAATAAGACTCATACATGATCCAAAGGCCCAGAGTCATAAGGCCCAATACATGAACTTGAAGGCCCATGACCAGACTACACTTGAAACTGCCCCTCCCCAACATCTACATCTTTGAAGGTGCCTAGCTCCCCACCTTTATTGGATGAACATAAAACATATGTTTAATAATATCATCATAAAACTTCAAGGTTCATATCATAACGAGGAACTTTATGACCTTTAAATGTTATAGATACTCCATGACATTATCACATTAATGTTGAGAAGAACCACCATTATGTGATAATACTTTTATTAGTATTCAAGACTTTGAGTATACAAATAATCTAATGTGGAAAATAGTTGGTTCTAGGACACCAACTCTAGTGAACTACCACCTACATTATAGCCAACTAATAATTCCTTTTCATCTGCTAATTTTCACATGATGTTCATGATTCTACCGAGATAAGGCTTTAGCCAATAGGTCTGTCATGTTCTCTATCAGAAGCCCAACCTTACCTAAGCCATGAACTTGGTTACCTGATCTCAAGGGTATTATCCTATAATATCCCATTTTCCTCCCCAATACACCATAGACTATTACCCACTGGAGTCACTTATCTGACTAATGTCTGTCCCCACAGAACAATGCATGTTCTTTCAGCGTGCTTTGTCCTCACTCACACACACCCTGAGAAACTTCCCAGGAGGTCACCCATCTTGACTAATCCTCCAAGATAAGTACACTTAATTATGAAGTTCTAATCACGCGGGCTCCCTAAAAGAAAGGTGTGACTTGTTGACATGAATAGTAACATCTAGTCATTTAAGCCTCAATTTTTCAGTGGTGTTACACTCTCCATATAATGACCCGAACCCGAAACCCGGTTTCAGCCCTGACAAATGCTGTGTACTTTTTTTATGTACATGAAACTTGAATAAATACACAGAATTAGATTCAACAGAGGACCTTTTCTAGTCTAGGTTCTGGAAAATCAGATACATAAATTACATTACAACAAAAATATACAAATTGAAAATAATGATTCTTCAGCGTGTTGCTTCCACAACAAAGTTTCAACACAACAAGTATGATAAACCTGAAAAGTGTTTATAATTCGTAGGGTTAGTATAAAATTATCAGTAAGGGGTTTCAAAACAACTGATAAATTTCTTAAAGCATCCATAAATATAAATATTTAAAACATATTTTCACAAATACTTGATTATATATATAGGAAAATGGTAATTCACAAAATAATTACGTTTGAAAGATGTTGGGAATTCTACTTTGAAATTATTATATTTCTATGGGTCGTTAATAATACTTGTCCAACCATTATTAAAATCCATGCATACGACCACTAGTCTTCACTAAGACTTATGGGTTCACTCCCCATAACGTCACGAATACCACCAGTGCCAATTTTGAAAACATTTTCCAATGGACCTGCCTTTATTATTTCTTACCCAAAATCATTTCCAAAATACATACATAATATTATTTTATTCGAAAGAAAATAATATTCCTCATGTCATCACCATTTCCTCAAAAGGTTTTAAAATCATTTTAGGGAGAATCCCATACTTCAAAAAAACATTTATTTGAAAATTGTGATTTCCAGAAACATGGGTTTAAGTGCGTGCAAGCTTGCTTAATGCTTGAAATGCCTCATATGGGCTAGATGATGACCATACCTATTCATGCATGACATTCTAAGAGATGCATATGTGAGTTGACACATGAAATAATAACTTGACCCATAACCACACATAAAATAATAACAATTATCACATGCAGTTATGTAAACAAGGTGTATATAGGAAATTATTCATAAATAAATATTTAAATACTAGTTTGGTAGTTGATAAATACTATTTATAACCTCTATGTAAACGATAAAGAAAAACTCCACTTGATGTGTTCATATTTGTATACATGTATATGTGTACATATATATGTATATATAAATATATATATATATTTACACATGTATGTATGTAGTTTGAAAACATGACACCCCTGCAACCATAAGATTTTAGGGGAAAGATTATTTAAAACAAGAAGACTTATCATATATAGAAATTGGATTAAAAAGATATGGTTTTACACCCCCCCCACATATATATAACTATATATATATTCACAAAACAAATAAAACAAATAAAATCCCTTACTTGACAGTGGAAACCGAAAGGGAAAGGGTAATATGCTGGTTGTATAAGAACATGAATCCAATTAAGTGGTCTGACTCTATGTTCTATCCACATGAAGGAAGGGTTCTCCCAAATATCTATTTATAAAAAAACGTAGGTCCTTTATGCATGGGTTATTAGTATTATTTGTTTTTTTATTCAAAACTAAATAAAGACTCATAACCACCGTTTATTCATTAAAATATATTAATATATTATATTTATCATTTTTTTAACTTTGTATGGGTTATTTCTTCATTACTAAATCAATCACGGGTCACCAATTTTTCCACAAGTGACCATTAATTTCCATGCCTCTATATAAATTATTAGCATTTTTTATATTATTTTATTATGTTTTGACTCATTTCACCCTTTTTTTAAAATTACATGAAATTTATTATTTTAAAACAAAACTAGATAAATACCCTCAATCACACGGGTCAATGATTTATCACACCACTCACATTAGTTTATATATATCATTTTATTTAATATATTATATAATTGATTCGAGTTTCACATTTTCCACCCAAATCAACTTTACACTTTTCTTCTTTTGAATTTTATTCCAACATGTCACACCTCAATCTTCCCAATAAATCCATCATTTAACTATTTTCATTTTTTATTCACATATTGGCACATCTTTTTTTCATTTTCTTTTATCATTATTTTTTTTGTTTTTAACATATTCACATCACCATTTTTTAACAAATCGTGTATCTTATATATATATATAAATTCATTTTCATTTTATATTACAAAAATATATTTGTAATAAAAACGTTTAAATTATATGAAAAAATATATAAAAATTCGTTTTTTTAATCATATACCGTTTTATATTAAATTTTCTTTTTTCCATTGGTTTTATCTTTCCAGTTTTCATGCTGTTGTTTGGCATATCACGTTATGTTTTTTTCTTTAATAAGTCATCATTGAAATTTTGTATTAGACTTTTAAAAAAAAAATCAAAATAAAATGTTTTAATATTTAAAGAACAAATCAATACACAATAATAATAAAATAGCGCATATAGATTATAAAATTAAAACAATAATTAAATATTTATACTTTAAATCAGATAAAACTTATACATAAAAAGATGATAATTATATTTATTTAGTAACATATACTTATATATATATATTGAATCATGTGTTTATATATAAGTATATATTTATAAAACTTATAATTTATATTTTCAAGTAATATATATATATATATTTAGAACATTTCACATTTTTTTAAACTTATTTATAAGAGTGCATTTTTGTAATAAAATAATTATATACATTTATAATTTATAAATTTTATAAAGTAAAATCATAATATATTTTCAAACGTTTATAAAATATAATAATTTTTTGAAAAATATGTTTTTAATTAATTATTATTATTATTATTAAATTTATTTTTTTAAAAAATTAAATAAATAAAATGTTATAAACAAAATATAAAATTACTAATTAAATTTTTTGGGGTGTTACATTCTTCCCACATTAACTAAATTGTGTCCCCGCAATTCATTCATACATATAGAGAAATGAATTTTACACAAGAGACATAATTTTTTTAATTTGTTTTAATTTTCCAAAATTATCCACACCATTCCTCTGATACCAATTATAATGACCAGAACCCGAAACCTGGGTTCAGCCCTGACAAATGCTGTGTACTTTTTTTTATATACACAAAACTTGAATAAATACAAAACATTAGATTCAACAGAGGACCTTTTCTGGTCTAGGTTCTGGAAAATCAGATACATAAATTACATTACAACAAAAATATATAAATTGAAAATAATGATTCTTTAGTGAAGGTTCTGGGCACAGCGGAAGCGCGTGGGTGGATGTGCCCACTTGGCCTTTTGTCATTAGAAATGATCAATCCGAGATCAATACAACGATAAACTCCAGTCTCCACGGATCAAATCACAGAAAAAGACAAAGAAGAAGGTTTGTCCCGGAACCACAAACAAGGATCGTTACAGGTTGATTATAATTAATTTAATTAATTATAAAGAAATACCTTTTGGGTGTTCTTTCTTCATTGATGTTCTTGATCACATTGTCGATGTGATCCGTCATTGCGTCGCAGAAGCCAAGTGTATACTCCCTCTAGCGGTGATTCACACTTGTACCTCGTATCTCTGGACGTCGCCAAAGGATTCTCCGGGTGCTAGCGTGGAGAAGCCTTTGCTTGAGTTGTCCACCTTAGATCGTCTTGATCCGATGGAAGAGGATCTCTCTCGGTCTTGAGAGCGTTCTTGGAGGAAGAGGTTCTTTCGGCCTTGAAATAATTCTCCAGAATTGTTGTGTCTCACACGGGGTAGGAAAATAGTTGGGGTTGTGAGGATATTTATAATCAGGTTTGAGGTTGTAGAGTTATGATAATAAATAAATGTGTTACGTGTTTTATTTATTTCATTGACTCTTATTTAAAACCCCCCATGTCGAATAATTAATTCCTTGACATGCACCCACACTGATTATAATAAATATCATTTAAAACAATATTATATCCTCAAAATCCTGACTGGAAAAACTACACGGCGTGTATTAATAAATACACGGTGTGTGCTTTTTTTCATTGAAAACTACATGGAGTGTACATTCAATTTATATGGCGTGTATATCTTGTTTTCATTTATTCATTTCCTTTCCATAAAGAAAACCACACGGCGTGTAATTATTAATACATGGCGTGTACTTGTTTTCCATGAAAAACTACATGGCGTGTAATCTTTAATACACGACGTGTATATCTTGTTTTTCATTTCCTTCTTCCTCTATCATTAAAATGATTTAGGCTTCCTTGAATAATTATTAAACCACGTACGGGAATAATCTTTATTCTACTTGAGATACTTGAATACACTTAGTGTGTGACCCTCTAGGCCTCTTTCTCATTGGCATTAGGCGAGCTTGCCTAAAGTCCAAGATTACTGTCTAGCAATGGGTCAAGGCACCCAAGAGAAAGAAGTTGACGACACATTGACGTATCACCTCATACAAACGCTTACTATGTAATTCAATCCCTTTGTCTTGATATCTTATCAAGCAGGTTTCATGGCAGTGTCATAAACCTATATGCTTGATCCGTCGTTTTTTGACTACCTAAAATAAACTCGTTGTTCACACCATGGCCATGGAATTTAATGCGACAGTTCTATTTCAATCAAAGGGCTGAGATATCAACTTCTATAAATGGAAGGGACAAATCCTTCCTCAACTTATCCATTAACAACATGTCACTCGTGACGCACCCAACATACCCTACTTCCCGCCAACTGTCTGCGTGACAGTTTTTGTCAGTAAATATAAGTGCGCGAGTCATGACATGAGTTAATGATAATCTTCCAGTCTAAGAACCATTACACACGCTCGTAGATAGCAATGTCCGATGACACCAAGACATGCAGAATTTCTATTGGCGGGTCTGTTCTCATAATCTCCCATCTTGGAGATTACCAAGTGCGAACTCCATGAGAGAGACTCTCGTCTTCTTACGAGTACTCACACATGACGGTCTATATACTATGTGTCCTATCATAGTATGTCATCCAACCATAGAACTTTATTTAAGAATATTGTTATAGCATTTCAAGGTTCTCATCATAGCGGGGATCTTCCATGACCTTATCAATGCAACAAATATTCCGGGACATTATTATATTATATTTATGCAGAACAATGAACAATATATAATAAGTGAACATTCATGTAATCAAAGTACAAAACAGTTGGTTCTCAGGACAGAAACCCTTACAAACTCCCACTTGGACTAGAGCCAACTGCCTACAACTTTTAGTCTGCTAGACCTCACATGATGATCATGTTTCTACTGAGTCAAGGCTTTATTCAAGGGGTCCGCCACGTTGTCTTCCGTGGAAATGCTGCTCACTGCAACATCACCTCTCTGAGAAAAATCCCTCAAGTGATGATACTTCCAAAGTATGTGCTTTGTCCGCTGATGTGACCTTGTCTCTTTTGAAAGTGCCACCGCTGCAGTATTATCACAATAGAGTGTGATAGGATCTTTACTGCTCGGTACTACATCTAACTCTTGGACAAAGCTTCACATCCATACTGATTCTTTAGCTGCCTCAGAAGCTGCGATTTACTCGAACTCTGCTGTAGAATCTGCCACCACACTTTTCTTTGAGCTCTTCTAGCTCACTGTACCTCCATTCAAACTGAACATGTATCCAGTCTATGACTTCATGTCATCTTGATCAGTTTGGAAACTATCATCTACATGTCCTCTGATGACTAGTTCCTCATATCCTCCATAAACTAGGAACATATCCTTAGTACGACTCAGATACTTAAGGATAGTCTTGACTGCCATCCAATAGCGGTCTCCTGGATCAGCTTGATATCTGCCTACCACACTTAATGCGTAAGCAACATCTAGACTCGTACATAGAATAACATACATGACTGACCCAATCGCGGATTCGTAAGGGATCCTTGCCATTCTCTTTCTTTCCTCATGTGTTTAAGGACACATTTTCTTGGAAAGATGAATGCCATGTGACACTGGCAACAATCCCCTCTTGGATTGTTCCATACTGAATCTCTTCAGTATCTTGTCAATGTATGTACTTTGACTCAGGCCCAGCATTCTCTTGGATATATCACAATGGATCTTGATCCCAAGAATATATGCTGCCTCGCCCAAGTCTTTCATGGAGAAGAATTTATGCAACCATGCCTTAACTGACTGTAAGACAGGTACTTTGTTTCCAATTAGTAATATGTCATCAACATATACTATTAGGAAAACGACTGCACTCCCACTAAACCTCTTGTAGACACAAGGCTCACATTCGTTCTTAACAAAGCCAAATTCTGTTACAGCTTCATCAAAACGAATGTTCCATGATCTTGATGCTTGCTTTAATCCATAAACATGTTTCTGAAACTTGCATACCTTGTTGGCATCCTTTGGAGTCACAAACCCTCCAGGTTGTGTCATGTAGACATCTTCCTAGAGGTTCCCGTTAAGGAAATCTGTTTTGACATCCATTTGCCAAATTTCATAGTCATGGTAAGCAGCAATGGCCAAGAGGATTCTGATGGATTTCATCATCGCAACCGGTGAAAAGGTTTCATCATAGTCAATTCCTTGACGCTGTCTAAAACCTTTTGCAACCAGTCGTGCCTTGTAGGTGCTGACTTGCCCCTCCATGTCCAGTTTCTTCTTGAATACCCATTTATTACCAATAGGCTTTACATCAACTGGAGGATCTACCAAAATCCAGACTTGGTTTTGGTACATGGAATCCATTTAAGAATTCATGGCTTCTTGCCACTTGGCAATGTCTGTGCCTTCAACTGCTTCCTTGTAGGTAAGAGGATCATCATTGTCAACCAATAATGAGTCACCATCCTCGGTGACAAGAAAACCATATCGTTCTGGTTCTCTCACCTCTCTCATGCTCCTACGTAGTTCTTGTGTCTCTGGAACAGATTGTTCTTCCATGGGGATTTGTGGAATCTATTCTTGTACCAACTCATGTGTATCTTGGGCCTTGACTTCATCGAAGTCTATCTCGCTCCCACTATCTATTTTGGAGATGTGCTACCTCTCAAAGAATATGGCGTGTCTTGCCACTGTAACCTTTTTGTCTAAGGGGTTGTATAGGTAATATCCCCTTGTTTCCTTGGGATATCCTATAAATATACACTTTGTGCCTTAGGGTGCAGGTTTGTTACCTGAAGAGGCCTTAACAAATGCTTCGCTACCCCACACATGTAAATTTGATAACATGGCTTTGCGTCCACTCCATAACTCGTATGGAATACCATTTATCGATTTAGTTGGTACTTGGTTTAGTATGTGTGCTGCTGTTTGTAATGCATATCCCCAAAAGGATAATAGAAGACTCGCATGACTCATTATTGATCTCACCATGTCTAACAGGGTGCAGTTCCTCCTTTCGCTTACACCATTCCATTGTGGCGTTTAAGGAGGAGTGAGTTGAGATAGAATCCCAAACTCCCATAAGAAATCAATGAAGTCTTGATTAAGATATTCTCTTCCTCTATCTGAGCGGAGTTTCTTAATCTTCTTACCAAGCTGGTTCTCAAATTCATTCTTGTATTCTTTGAACCGATCAAAAGAATCTGACTTATACCTCATTAAGTAGATATATCCATATCTACTAAAATCATTAGTAAAAGTTATGAAGTACGAGAACCCACCCCTTGCTTCAACTGGAAATGGTCCACACACATCTGTGTGAACTAATTCTAGAAGCTCTTTAGCTCTTTCACCTTTCCCACTAAATGGGGCTTTGGTCATTTTTCCTTATAGACACACATGACATACACCAAGTGGTTTTAGTTCGAAAGAATCTAAATACCCATCTTGATGTAATTTTGTCAAATGTTTCTCATTGACATGACCTAGCTGGTGATTCCAAAGTTGGGTGTGGTATGAGTCATGTGAATTAACTTTGTTATCGATTTCCATTACTTGGTTTGTGTAGTATAACACATAAAGGCCATTATATAAATGTGCCCTACCAAAACAAATGTTATCTTTATAAAAGTAGAAACATTCATTTCCAAACTTGAATATGAATCCATCAGTATCTAATCTGGATAATGAAATAATTTTTTTAGTAACATAAGGAACATAATAACAACCTTTCAAAACCAAGACCATCCCAGTAGGCAATGTGAGGTGGTATTCTCTGACAGCTAAAACAGCGAGTCTGGCTCCATTGGCTGCTTGTAGATCCACCTCACCTCGATCAATCTTTTTGAATCTACTTGGTTCCTATATTTGGATACATATGTGAGCACCACAAGTATTATCTAATACCCAATTAGTAGAAACAGATAGATTTCATTCGATAAAAAATGCACCTGAAGCTTCCCCTTGCTTCTTTGGCTGGGAGCAGTTTTTCTTCCAGTGGCCCTTCTTGCCACATGCAAAACAAACAACATCCTGTTTTTTTTGCCTCCCCTTTGATCTTCCTTTTCTTGTAAGGCCTTCAAGAAGATTTGGGATTAAAGCTCTTCGCCTTCCCTTTCCTTTTATTCACCATAAGGATAGAAGGCTCTTCACGCTTCATGTCATTATCTACTTGGCGAATAAGGATAAGAAGATCAGATAGAGACTTCTCAATGTTGTTCATGTTGAAATTAACAACAAAGTTCAAGAAGCTCTGGGGGAGTGATGCAAGAATGAGATCGGTGCCCAGTTCTTCGGGGAGTTTAAACCCTAGAACCTCCAAGAACTCAATGTAGCCAATGATCTTGACTACACGAGGCCCAACTGAGGCACCCTCTCCAAGCTTGCTCTAAAATAGAGCCTTGTAGATCTCAAACCTTTCCTATCTTGATCTCTCCTGGTATAGACCACAGAGGTGCTCGAGCATGATATAGGCATCCATGTCTTCATGAGAATTCATGAGATCACTAGACATCGATGATAGCATCAAACATTGAACATCGAGAGCATCGTTCAAATGTTGATCATAGACCAGGAAATCTTCATCACTTGCCCCTGGGGTAGGAGAATCAGGAAGTGAGGACTCCAGCACGTAAAACTTTCGTTCATGGCATAGGATAACCCAAAGGCACCTAAACCATTCCTGAAAGTTACTGTCGGTGAGGATATTGTCTTTATCCAGTATTGATCACAGAGAAAATGTGGTTGATGAGTTTTTCATCTTGATTATACAATTTAAAAGAGAAGATTTATTAGTAATTTATTGATTACAATTTATGAGAAATAATGAATGAATGAATTAATTATCCCACTATTTTATCAAGTCCCAATGGCCCTCACCATTGAACTCGGAATGTCCAATTTCTTTGACATTCTAGTGGCAATGATCCATATTTCCCATCGCATAACCCCAACAAGGGTTGGTTGAGCTATTTGAAGGTATTTAGGTAGGCAGGTCTTTGCCAACTGTGATCTTACAGTTCCATGATCTGTTGAGTGGAATCCCCAATCCTGAAATCCTGACTTGGATTTCCTCAACTCTTGCCTCTAATATTACATCAAGTCTAGAAAGGGCTACTTATCTTGATGTAATATGGTTAAGTCAACCCAAAACCTTTCATAAGGTCTTCCTTTATAAAAGTAAGTGCCCCAACAAGGGTTGGTCAAACACATAGTTTTATTGAGTCTTGCCCTTAATCAGGTAATTGAAGGCATGCTCTGACTTAATATGGTATTGAGGGATTTTAGTCTTTATGCATAGTTTTTCATTATCACATGCTTGTTAATATTAAGTGATGCTTACTTAAGTGATTAACCATGTTTTGATAATGTTTATGCATAGTCCGATTTTTATTTTATTCCATCTTTGCATGCTTGTTCATTTTATTAATTATGTGATCGTGACAACACATACATAATAAATAAACCATGAAATCAGATAGAAATAAAATAAGATGTCATGATCATGAGATTATATTGGTTAGATTATATAGTGGTTTTTATAAGCTAACCCTGACCTAGGGAAAACACCTTGAACCAGTTGGTTTGTGTTTTGCAGCTCCCACCTGTCCACATTTTTATCTTCTTGCGTCGGTTTCTCCTCAGCTTTGGGATTTGAACTGTCTCATATGGCATGGGAGATCCTCCATTACATGGGTTTACATTAAAGAAACTATGGGCATGTAGGCCCTACATTTTATTAGAAGAAGGCTCGCAGGCCAACAAATTTAAATTAAATAAATTTAAATGAAACCATACACATACAAAGGGTCTTTGGTCTAGCTACTGATCATCTATAGTATACAACAAAATTTACGTATATTTAGAATTCAAATTATTTTAATCATTCTTTTATTTAAGATACGACGTGCTTGAATTCAATTAATTATGATCTTATAATTAATCAATTATTTATCTTAAATTACTTTCTGAATTTCCTTGAGACTATTCTCATCTATATTCCTTGTACGGGTCTTTGTACATTGGAGGAAACCTGGTGAAATTCCATTTCTGGAAAGTACACGGCGTGTAGTTTATAATTACACGGCGTGTATTTTTCTTTTC
This sequence comes from Viscum album, assembly GCA_963277665.1. Classification (NCBI taxonomy): domain Eukaryota; kingdom Viridiplantae; phylum Streptophyta; class Magnoliopsida; order Santalales; family Viscaceae; genus Viscum; species Viscum album. The sequence continues at coordinate 880,614,421 of OY728143.1, read as the reverse complement.
ACCCTTTATCCAAAGTACACGCCAGGGCTTTGGCATGTTTTATGTACTTTGGAAATTTTGGAGTACACAACGTGTAGATGAATCATACACAGCGTGTACTTCCTTGTTACGCAGTAACCGGCCTGGCGATCCCATGTACACAGTACGCGACTTATCTTTGTACACGGTTTCACCTGGGCCTGAACGGACTACACGGCGTGTTGCTCCAATATACACGCCGTGTATTCCAGTTTCCACATGCTGTTCAATTCTGGTCAACACGAAATGATTAAAACTTAGGCATAATCAATTCACACGGCGTGGTTTGGCGGATTAGTGCCGGTTCATTGAACCTAAGTACACGGCGTGTAGTTTTAAGTACACGCCGTGTAATCCCATGTTGTACAAACAGAAAGAGCTGCTCCTCCGGATGAGTTACTCGTTTTTATTTTAATCAAAATTAAAATTAAAAGGAAATTTCTGTGATATGAATCGAGAAATGAAGGAGGAAGAACATATCTCATTTATTCAGATTTATAGAACAATTTATTTAGAATTTAATCAAATATAAATGCGTAAATTATCAACGAAAATTAAATAACTATAATCAATGTTTTACCCTCCCTCTGATACCATTTGAAGGTTCTGGGTGCAGTGGAAGCGCGTGGTTGGATGTGACCACTTGACTTTTTGTCATTAGCAATGATCAATCCGGGATCAATAAGACGATAAATTCCAGTCTCCATGGATCAAATCACAGAAAAAGACAAAGAAGAAGGTTTGTCCTGGAACCACAAACAAGGATCGTTATAGGTTGATTATAATTAATTTAATTAATTATAAATAAATACCTTTTGGGTGTTCTTTCTTCGTTGATGTTCTTGATCATGTTGTTGATGTGATCCATCGTTGCATTGCAGAAGCCAAGTGTAGACTCCCTCTAGCAGTGATCCACACATGTACCTCGTATCTCTGGACATCGCCAAAGGATTCTCCGGGTGCTAGCGTGGAGAAGCCTTTGCTTGCATTGTCCGCCTTAGATCATATTGATCTGATGGAAGAGGATCTCTCTTGGTCTTGAGAGCGTTCTTGGAGGAAGAGGTTCTTTCGGCCTTGAAAGAATTCTCCAGAATTGTGGTGTCTCACACGGGGTAGGAAAAGAGTTGGGGTTGTGAGGATATTTATAATCAGGTTTGAGGTTGTAGAGTTATGACAATAAATAAACGCATTACGTGTTTTATTTATTTCATTGACTCTTATTTAAAACCCCCATGTCGAATAATTAATTCCTTGACATGCGCCCATGCTGATTATAATAAATATCATTTAAAACAATATTATATCCTCAAAATCCTGACTGGAAAAACTACACGGCGTGTATTAATAAATATACGACGTGTACTTGTTTTTCATTGAAAACTACACGGTGTGTACATTCAATTTACATGGCGTGTATATCTTGTTTTCATTTATTAATTTCCTTTCCATAAAGAAAACTACACGGTGTGTAATTATTAATACACGGCGTGTACTTCTTTTCCATGAAAAACTACACGGCGTGTAATCTTTAATACACGACGTGTATATCTTGTTTTTCATTTCCTTCTTCCTCCATCATTAAAATGATTTAGGATTCCTTGAATAATTATTAAACAATGTACGGGAATAATCTTTATTCTACTTGAGATACTTGAATACACTTAGTGTGTGACACTCTAGGCCTCTTTCTCGTTGGCATTAGATGAGCTTGCCTAAAGTCCAAGATTACTGTCTAGCAACGGGTCAAGGAACCCAAGAGAAAGAAGTTGACGACGCATTGACGTATCACCTCATACGAACGCTTACTGTGTAATTTAATCCCTTTGTCTCGATATCTCATCAAGCAAGTTTCATGGCAGTGTCATAAACCTATATGCTTGATCCGTCGTTTTTTGACTACCTGAAATAAACTCGTCATTCACACCATGGCCATAGAATTTAATGCGACAGTTCTATTTCAATCAAAGGGCCGAGATATCAACTTCTATAAATGGAAGGGACAAATCCTTCCTCGACTTATCCATTAACAACATGTCACTCGTGATGCACCCAACGTACCCTACTTCCCGCCAACTGTCTGCATGACGGTTTTCATCAATAAATCTAAGTGCGCGAGTCATGACATGAGTTAATGAAAATCTTACAGTCTAAGGACCATTACACACGCTCGTAGATAGCAATGTCCGATGAAACCAAGACATGTAGAATTGCTATTGGTGGGTCTGTTCTCATAATCTCCCATCTTGGAGATTACCAAGTGCGAACTCCATGAGAGAGAGTCTCGTCTTCTTACGAGTACTTGCACATGACTGTCTGTATACTATGTGTCCTATCATAGTATGTCATCCAACTGTAGAACTTTATTTAAGAATATTGTTATAGCATTTCAAGGTTCTCATCATAGCGGGGATCTACCATGACCTTATCAATGCAACAAATATTCTGGGACATTATTATATTATAGTCATGCAGAACAATGAAAATTATATAATAAGTGAACATTCATGTAATCAAAGTACAAAACAGTTGGTTCTCAGAAAACCAACCCTTACATTTAGCGCGTTGCCTCCACAATAGAGTTTCAACGCAGCAAGTATGCTAAACCTGAAAAGTGTTTATAATTCGTAGGGTGAGCATAAAATTCCCAGTAATGGGTTTCAAAACAACCGATAAATTTCTTAAAGAATCCATAAATATAAATATTTAAAACAGATTTTCACAAATACTTGATTATATATATAGGAAAATGGTAATTCACAAAATAATTATGTTTGAAAGCTGTTGGGAATTATACTTTGAAATTATTATGTTTCTATGGGTTGTTAATAATACTTGGCCGACCATTATTAAAATCCATGCATACGACCACTAGTCTTCACTAAGACTTATGGGTTCACTCCCCATAATGTCACAAATACCACCAGTGCCAATTTTGAAAACATTTTCCAATGGACCCGACTTTCTTATTTCTTACCCAAAATCATTTCCAAAATACATACATAATATTATTTTATTCTAAATAAAATAATCTTCCTCATGTCATCACTATTTCCTCAAAAGGTTTCAAAATAATTTTAGGGAGAATCCCATACTTCAAAAAAAAACATTTATTTGAAAATTGTGATTTCCTGAAACATGGATTTAAGTGCATGTAAGCTTGCTTAATGCTTGAAATGCCTCACATGAGCTAGATGATGGCCATACCTATTCATGCATGACATTCTAAGAGATACAGACGCGAGTTGACACATGAAATAATAACTTGACCCATAACCACACATAAAATAATAACAATTATCACATGCAGTTATGTAAACAAGGTGTATATAGAAAATTATTCATAAATAAATCTTTAAATGCTAGTTTAGTAGTTGATAAATACCATTTATAACCTCTAAGTAAACGATAAAGAACAAATCCACTTGATGTGTTCATATTTGTATACATGTATATGTGTACATATATATGTATATATAAATATATATATATATACACATGTATGTATGTAGTTTGAAAACATGATACCCCTGCAACCATAAGATTTTAGGGGAAAGATCATTTAAAACAAGAAGACTTATCATATATAGATATTGGATCAAAAAGATATGGTTTTACACCCCCCCACACACATATAACTATATATATATATATTCAAAAAACAAAAATAAAATAAAATAAAATCCCTTACTTGACAGTGGAAATCGAAAGGGAAAGGGTAATCTGCTGGTTTCATAAGAACATGAATCCAATTAAGTGGTATGACTCTATGTTCTATCCTCATAAAGGAGGGATTCTCCCTAATATCTATTTATAAAAAAACGTAGGTTCTTTATGCATGGGTTATTTGTATTATTTGTTTGTTTTTTATTCAAAACTAAATAAAGACTCATAATCACCACTCATTCATTACAATATATTAATATATTATATTTTTCATTTTTTTAACTTTGTATGGGTTATTTCTTTATTACTCAATCAATCACAGGTCACCAATTTTTCCACAAGTGACCATTAATTTCCATGCCTCTATATAAATTATTAGCATTTGTTTATATTACTTTATTATGTTTTGACTTGTTTCACCCTTTTTTTAAATTTACATGAAATTTATTATTTTAAAACAAAACTAGATAAATACCCTCAATCATGCGGGTCAATGATTTATCACGCCACTCACATTAGTTTATATATATCATTTTATTTAATATATTATATAATTGATTTGAGTTCCACATTTTCCACCCAAATAAACTTTACAATTTTCTTCTTTTGAATTTTATTCCAACATGTCGCACTTCACTCTTCCCAATAAATTCATCATTTAACTATTTTCATTTTTTATTCACATATTTGCACATCTTTTTTTCATTTTCTTTTATCATTATTTTTTTGTTTTTAACATATTCACATCACCATATTTTAACAAATCGTGTATCTTATATATATATATATAAATTCGTTTTCATTTTATATTAAAAAATATATGTTTAATAAAAATGTTTAAATTATATGTAAAAATATATAAAAATTCATTTTTTTAATCATATACCGTTTTATATTAAATTTGATTTTTTCCATTGGTTTTATTTTTCCGGTTTTCATGCTGTTGTCTGGCATATCACGTCATGTTTTTTTTCTTTAATAAGTCATCATTGCAATTTTGTATTAGACTTTAAAAAAAAAAAATCAAAATAAAACGTTTTAATATTTAAAGAACAAATCAATACACAATAATAATAAAATAGCGCATATATATTATAAAATTAAAAACAATAATTAAATATTTATATTTTTAAATCAGATAAAACTTATACATAAAAAAATGATAATTATATTTATTTATTAACATATAATTATATATATATAAATATTGAAGCATGTTTTTATATATAAGTATATATTTATAAAACTTATAATTTATATTTTCAAGTAATATATATATATATTTAGAACATTTCAAATTTTTTTAAACTTATTTATAAGAGTGCATTTTTGTAATAAAATAATCATATACATTTTTAATTTATAAATTTTATAAAGTAAAATCATAATATATTTTCAAACATTTATAAATATAATATATTTTAAAAAAAAATATGTTTTCCATTAATTATTATTATTATTATTAAATTTATTTTTTTTAAAAAAAAATTAAATAAATAAAATGTTATAAAAAAATATAAAATTACTAATTAAATTTTTTGGGGTGTTACACTCCAGCCCTTTAAAGCACACAACCCTCTTTGTGGACCCCACACCTCAAACCTAAGTTGTTCCATTGCACTTCTGGCTGGTTATTGGCTTTGATACTATTTTTCATGAACCCGACCTTCCCAAGGCCATGGATCTGGTCATCTAACCCTATGGGTCTTCTACAATACCTTGGTTGTCTTCCCAACACACCATAGCTTATTCCCCATCAGGGCCACTTATGTAACTAATGACTGTCCCCACATGCCAACATATTTTCTTTTGATGTGTTTTGTCCGCACTCACATACACCCTGGGAAACTTCCTAGGTGGTCACCCATCTCGACCACTACTCCAGGCCAAGCATGTTTAACTATGGAGTTCTAATCAGGCAGACCCCTGGAAAGAAATGTTCACCTTACTAACATAGGCAGTAACATTTATCCATTTAAAACTCACTTTTACAGGGGTGTTACATTCTCCTTCATGGAAACTCTACTTAATATGAACTCACATTTTTAAGAAAAATCCCTCAAGTGATTATAATTCTAAATTATGTGATTCTTATGCTGATGTAACCATGGATCATTGGATATAGCCACCACTATAGTATTATCAATGAACATTGTGATGGGATTAAAGTACCCTTGGAGTTATTGATAGTTTTCATTTTTTTTCAATCCTTTCTGAGAATCATTTGATATTGTTGAGGAGTTATATAAACTCATGTTGAGTGGTTGAGATTTCTTTGTAGTTTTTAGAAAATTTCCTGAAGCCACTAGAGAGAAGGATGACATTTTTCCAGACTTGTGTATGAGTTTTTTCTTCATAAGCAAAATTTCAGCTACATGAAGACTTACATGTTCAAAAACTCATGGAGACAAATTCTATGTAAGAAAAATTCTCATATATGTGAATGCCTATATGTAATCGAATTCTGCATATGAAAATTCCTCAGTGTATCTGATTCCTAACCACGTAATCAAATGCCTCTACGTTAGCAAACTATGTGTATACAAATGACTCATCGTATTCGATTTCTACTACATATGGGAATTCTATTCAAGTATGCTAATTCACATAGGTGTTTTTATCTACATATCCATTTCTATCCAAAATATCTCATTTTCTCATGGATTTAGATCTGTGTAGGGGATTTTGTTTTATACAACCACATATGCAAATTTGGCTATGTACAAACTGAGTTTTCTATAATTTGTGTGTTCTAAAGGAATCAAACCTGAAGATTCTAGAACCGATCTTCAATGTTTAGAACATAACATCTATGATGTGATTCAATCCGATTCATGATAGATTTCACAAATGATAACCATGGTTCATATCTATTAAATTTTCAAGTTGTTTTATCAAGAAATTGTATTTTGTTGCTCGAAGTTGATGTTGTAAATAATGATACTCTAGATATGAATTCTAGAATTTTATTGGGATGAAGCTTTGATGTTCCTTAGTTCCCATATCATCTTATAATTAGGTAGTGATGCAAGATGAGTTTATTCGAGTTTAGTGGTATTTTTTTGAAGATGGTTTTTTCAAAAAAGTTGAGCTGTGAGATCTTTATCATGTCTTAGGTAAGCTGAATATGAAATACTGAGGATGATGTAGATTTTTTTTTCTTGTGTAGTTTTATTTTGAGCAGGATGTAAAAGTTGTTTCTTTGAATGACTTCATGGAAGGGCATTTCAGTCATCTAAGTAGAAATATCATAAAAATACACTTCTTGTGTGGATAATTTATTGGTTCTCTCATTGATAATGAAAGAAACCAAAAATATGAATTCTATAATCATGTTTTTTTTCCTGAAAACCTTAAAGTCATCATGATCTCTCATTTGAGGTAGTCGACAATGATGGGAGAAATTTTATTTTTTTCATGAAGCCTTTTGAAAATACCAAAGTAGAGAAGGTTGAGTGCATTGAGATAAGAAAGGTGAGATATTGTGAGATATGTAGATAACATTAAGATGTAATTGAGTTGAAAAATAAAAAGGAGGATGTGGTGAGAGAAAAAAAATAAAGCGAAGATCATGAATATTATCCAAGAAGCAATGAAGTAAGTATGAAGCCAAAACTCAATGATCATCATTCACATCTGGTGGAGATCATGCATTTAGTGAGATCATTTGAGATTGAGAAGAAGTTATACAATGGATTTGAATGAAGTGAGAAACTATTCTTGAATATATCAAATGGATCAAAAAGGGAGATATACATTTGTTGTTGCTAAAGCAACTATTCTCACAAAAAGATATTTCTCGTCTTGGCTACATACCCTATATAAAGGCAGTGTAAAACTGTGTTGTCCAATATGACTCTAGATAGTCATAATGTGACTTTGTGTGATAAATTCATTTTATACATGCAAATTTATTTATTTTTAATGATAATTTTTTAATTTTTTAATTTATTTACCCAAATAATTAGTTGATTTATTATTTTATGAGCATTTTTAATTTTGAATATTAATTTTTGAAAAATATTTTTTTTAAAAGAATTATAATTAAGAAATGAAAATGTTTTATTTATGATATTTTTAACAAATCCTTTTTATGTTATTTAGGTAAAAATGTCCTTTTACACAAGGTATAAAGGATGATCTAAGCTAATCCAAATATAACCAACCCTCAAGAGCTGAGGGAATATATGAAAGAGGTATAGTGAGAGCATATGGTGTAAAGCCCCCGACCCTAGTAGCCTAGAGTTGGTGGTTACTTTATTACATTTGTACTAGATACAAGTGATCACATCCCAAAATACCAAATAGTTTAGTAGTCTTGGTAAACTAGATACATACATGATTCTCATATTACACTAGAAATATAAAAACATATCATAAGAAACATTCTTGCATCCTTGGTATCTTTAAAAACATCTTTCTTCATATCCCAAGGAAAAGAAAACAAATAAAGGGTAAGCTCATATGCTTGATAAGGTTATGTATATATTGGAATATATCTTGAGTAAATAAGGCATAATCAATATAGAAAGGTAAATAACTAAAAACACATGTCATTTAATCAATAACTTGAGCATGAAGAATAATATAGTGAGAATAAATGATGATCAAATAATGCCATATAAATAATCACACGATCTTGAAACTTATACATGGATATCATAACTATTAAAATAATCACATGATTATCAATAACTGATTTCATAATGATGGAATTCATAATTCCAGACATCTTAAACTTACCATCAAGGTCTCGTGCTAAGAAATATTACATTAATGGGTATGACTTCAACCAAATGCCCAAACTAGTTTGTCTCATGTGACCTACAGATGCATCGAGGGGCTATAAAAATCCTTTACCATAACTTACTAATTCCAATTCATACATCATATGAATAACATTACAACATAATCAATATGCCTTAATAATAAAAAAATTTCTGTATAGGAAGAACTAGCACACAGAATGTCAATACTTTCCCTAGTCAAACTGATCATAAACTATCCATATAAAGGATAATTATGATATCATTACAATATATTCCTAGTAGATCATAATTAAAATAAAGTCTTTTCATCATCGATGAATAAAAATACCATACAAAGATCATAAAAAACATTCTTGGGGAAAATACCCTTTTCAATTTGAAAATCACTTAAAAAGACTAAAAATTTTCAGAATATGAAGAAAAATATTTTATTTGAAAATAATCATGGAAAATTGTAAGGTAACCTTAAAATAATTAGGCAACTATGATGATGGGAATTTTTTTTCATACTGCATACGCCAAAACAAATATTCTTTTCACATTTTTGGTAAAAAGTCAAAAGTAAATCATTCATAAAATGACATGAATATTCCTTTTAAACCATTTTTTAAAAATTAAAACATGGGTAAAAATGTCTTTAATAAATCATTGGAGAATAGTAAAAATATTCTATAAAATATTTTAATGAAAATATGGACATAAAAGAAAAAGATTACCGACTGAGTAGAAAAACAAAGTCGATTTTCCTTAAAAACATTATTTCAGTGTTTTGAATACTTAAAGAGAGGAAAATGAAAGAATTTTTTTTAATTTATAGAAATAACCAAAGGAAAAGAAAATATATTGGGTTTAATATAGAAATATCAAATATTACCCCCAATGGAGACTTAAACATAAACAATCTAGAATAATGATGAGATGGCGAAATAATCCCTTATAGCTTTGGTAACTTTTAAATTATAACCCCATGAAAGAAATAACTTCTAATTAAACTTTAAATACCATGAATATAATGTTAATCATGAAATATCATATCAAATGGGTAGTATATACATCACATGAAAGAAACAAGTGGTGAATATGACATATGTCCCACGAAAACAAAAGTGACATGAGAAAACCCTTACCTTAGGTATGAATTCCTTCATATGTGTTCAAAACTCCTATATAATAAATATATATTTATTACACATATATTAAAAAAACATAATCATATATATCATACCATATATTATTTACTTATACACTTTTATCAGTAGTTTATTCACAATTCTTTCTTAAAATTACTGTTCTATGTGATAAATACTTTGTTTTTCATGTATGTTTTGGTTCGGTAGTTTTGGTCCTATAGTTTTGGTCCTTTTACTTTGATCAAATATTGGAAAATGACCCTATACCCATTGTTTGAAATCGTGGGTATAGGCTATTCCCATGGTTCAGAAAACCGTGGGAGCTTAAGCTGTCGGTATAGCTCTGAGCTATACCCACAGTTTGAAAAATGTTATACCCATGGTTATGAACCATATGAATAGGTGTATGGGAAATTTTACATAGTGTCAATAACCCTATACACACGGTTCTCAAACATTGGCTATAGAATTTTAAAAAAAATCTTGCCGCCATATTCAAACCCCAGAATGCCACTTCACAGTAGACGCGCCTAACCACTACCCCAAATACAATTATGCGTATATAATTATATATTTACTTATATATATTTTTATAAACTATATATATAGGTGGAAAACTGTGGGTAAAAGATTTACCATGAAAATATTTTTATTCCCGTGATTTTTTCCCGTGCTTACGCGGGAAATCTATACCCACAGTTTTAGGAAAACCGTGGGTATAGGTCTGACCTATACCCATGGTTTTTTTAGAGAACCATGGGTATAGGTCTTGAACCGAACCCTATGACCATAGTTTTTCAAAAAACATGGATATAGGGGGACCTATACCCATGGTTTTTCAAAAACCATGAGTATAGGTTGGAATTTCAGCATATACCAACAGTTTACCAAAACCATGGGTATAGGTTCTAAAACAATCCCTATACCCATGATTTTATCCAAAACCGTGGGTAGAAGGTCATTTTATAGTAGTGATCACGGCTCCATAATATCCAGAATGTTAATTATGATATAAATATCATATATGTTCCTTATATTTAAATATTTATAATCATCCATAAAATATAGAGACAAAAAAATGAATTACACCATTCATGGAAACAACAGGTCGTATGCACAAATAAACATTGTTTTTACTTTTCAATGGATATAACAAAAGAAAGGTAAATAATAATTCAACTTTATAGAATCATGATTATATAATATATATTTATTACCATCCATGTAAATAAGAAATGAAAAATGAATCACATCGCTTCGTGGAGATGGTAGCCTACACGTACGTAAGAGTAAGATTATCATTTTTTATCAGATGAGAAGATAAGATGGTAGATAATATATTATTATTATAGAATCATAATTATGTTATAAATATCATATATAAAAATTAAACCCATCATAATAACAATCCATGAAATATGGTGATGGAAAACTAATTGCATTTCTACAGGGAGGTGGTAGTCCACACATACACACAAGCGATAATTTTGATTCCCATTTGATATAAAATAGGGTGGATAAAGGTGGTTTCATAATCATGATAAAATTTTATTTTATTTAAGATACTTAATTTATTATTTTGTAAATAATATCACATATTTAAAGGAATTATAAGAAGCGACAATTTGAAATAGGATGAGTAAGATTATTACCTATTATTTGGTATGTGGTATCACCCAAATTTACCCAAGTTCTAAGGGTTAAGCGGTTGCTTGTAGTGTAGCTTGGGTTTTTGAATCCTCAGAGACCTAAGAAGAACCTATAGACACACAATCAAAAGAGATAGATTTTTGGCTATTAAGTGGCCAATTTTGGGTTGATTTTATATAGGTTTAAGTGAACACTAATAGACTTAAATGAATTAAATTTAAAATAATGAGTTGATCCTAGGTTATCACTTGGGGTGGATTGGATGCATTCCTTTTTCAACTATTTCAATTTCTTATATTTGAGATGGGTTCATTTAAGAAGATAAAAAAATCATCACTTATTGGTTTAATACCTACAAACCCCAATACTAATCACCTATACACTTGGAGGATTAAAGTTTTGAGCACTATGAGGTAAAGGTTCATATTATCACTTGAAGTGTGTGGCATTAAATTCAATAAGGACGAAGGAGTTTAAAGATCATCAAACAAAATTCTCAATTAAAATAAGTGATTATACATTAATGGAGTTAGAAATAACATACAATACAACCCCTTTATACTCCTTTGGATCAACCCATAAGTGGGTTATTCCTCCATTGATGTTATGGTTTCAATGGAAGTAGAAAGTAGACTCATGAGGGAGGAATTGAATAAGTAAAAAAAACAATAAAAAGAAAACGATCACTCCACCATTGTGTGAATAATTTCACAAGGTTTTCTGTGAATAAGTTCACACCTTATGGAAAAAATATCAATGTGAAAACAAAAATAACAAAAAATGAGAAGAAAAATAAGTTTTATTAAGAAGATAAGGTGATTCAAGCAACTTATAAATTGAAGAAAATCGATTACAACATCAAATTGGCAGTATAACCTTACAATGAAACAAAGCACAAAAGATCATCAACTCTTCCATCAAAACTATATTAAATAGTCATTTCGGATGCCTTGGTTTGAGCCTATAATAGTTCAAGTCATCCCACTTGAGTATGATAGGATTAGGGTGGTGGAAAGTTTGTGGAATTTGATCTTTTCCACCCTTTACGCGGATTGGGATCTAGCTTGAATCCACCTAAAAGAGGTACCGAGATAACCATCTATATGGCCGAATTGGAGTAGTCCATAGAATAAGAAAATGAATATATGGATGTCCCCTAACTTTATATAAAATTTCAGCCCAAAATAGTTTATCTTTTGTGAGATATGATTAAATTGGTGGGCTATTTTTTTGGGTTGTAGAATCTGGCCCTGAATTGCATCTTCAACTTGGGCCGCCTAGAAATTCATTCAAAAATATTAATTAGCTCTTGTTACTTTTGGATTAAATGTTCACCTTGATTTCCCATATCTTCAGTTAAATTTTCATAATTATTGGGCTTGGATCTTGGATGATACAATAGTTTTATTGGGCTGGTGTCCAGTTCACTTCTCCCAGAATGTTATTAGTTCAAGGCCCACTTTGGTGGTCTTCCAATGTGAATCTTCAAATACTCAAAAAGTATGAATTTTCCCAATGTAATGAGAAAACTTAAAATTAAATATTAAAATAAAATCAATATTATTGGGTATTTTATATGGTGTTCAAAAATGTACCATGTAATAGTGATTTTAAGAAGGACTTACAATCACAATGTGAAATAATGTTCAAAGTGTAAAATTCACTAAAATGGTGTTTATGAATAATAAATCACATGAATATTATATATATAAACAATGAATATTAGACTCATTCAGTGGCTAATCACATCCCCAACATGAGTTTTTCTAGTCCTGAGAAAAATATATCTCAAAAAAATGAAATTTGAATTCCCTTTTCCAAAAACATTTTAATACACAATGATCACAAAAAACCTTTATAACAAAAAATCATGAAACCCATAAAAATATTCTAATACAAGATAGTTTCATAATAATATCTCAATTTCAAGCTCATTCCTTTGTTCAAATTCATCACCATATTTCATCCAATATCAATTAAGCATGATGATGTGTTGTGTATCACAATAGACACAAGGGTTCAACTTTATTCAAGGGGGAAATGACAGAAGCGCTAGGTGGTATCACATTTCAATATTAAGATGAGTATTCAATTTTATTTATTTTTTTTATTTTTTTTGTTTTTTTTGTTTTTTTTTTGAAAATTTTCCATGGTAATTGATATTTCACTCAATAGAGTCAACTCATGTAGCGAGAATTTGCCGATGACTCCCAGGCTCAAAGACCTTAGGGCACCAAGTGAAACCCACATACTCGGGCATCATCTCGAGTTAACTCTGTAAAAAACAAAGTCAAATTACCACAAATAGAGATAAAATTACTAAGTTCGGGCTAGAAAACTATGGAGTCATGATTCCCAAGTGACAAAAGCCACGTATTAGGTCATTTCATTGCTCTATGCACAAATTTATTGTTTTTTTTATTTTTTTGAATACTCATATTAAAACTAAAATGATCACTAAACCCATGCTATTTATTTGGGGGACCCCATAAACTCAAACCAATACCTCAATATCCAAAGGACGTGTATTGTGAATTTTTTTATTTGGATGAAAATATAAATGATGAAATATCAAATTAGACAACAAAACTTTCCAAAATATATGCTCATGAAATTATACATGGATTAAAATCAGAATCAGGGAATGCAAAATTATTTGATATTCAGTTTCAAAGTTTTTAATGTGTATTATCATGTTCAAAGTTAAAGGAAGTTTTCCTTCTATTTACACATATTTTTTTATTTTACAATGATTTTTTTCTTTCTTTTCACCCTCCAACTAATAATAACACTGTCCCCAGTGTTTAAAGAAAACAAAACTTATAAGGGGGTAGAGGAGAGGAATTCAAAGAGGACATTGAAAATTAGAATCATGGAATAAAGTCACCTGGTGGTTGGAGTTGACATTCATGCTGCTCCAATTTAATCCTTTGATATACATGTTACTCGTAGAGTTCCATAGTAAAACAAGGAAAAACAAACAAACAAACAAAACAAAACAATATATATATATATATATATTTATTCATATAAAAAAAGTAAAATATAAGTATATATATAAAAATTATAGAACAAGGAATCACTATAAGACATATTTCAGTGGAAAGCATGTGCCCATGTCTCCCTTTGGTCTTAGGTTCAAGTCCCTGTAGCTTCACCAGTTTTGACGGGGTTTTCCCCAAAACCTACGATGTGTCCTTTTTTTATTTATTATTTTTTTGTATTCTTATTTTAACCTACAAAAACATAAAAATAAAATAAAATAAACTAATGATACATTGTCTTCTTTTTAAATTTCTGGGTAAGGTATTACTCAGGGATCACACCACTTGACATAGATAAATACAACACTCCCCTTTCATACCCATCCATACTCATAATATAAGAACATATCAACAGTATAAGGTAATATCATATTAAAAGTTGATTTATTAAGTAATTTGTTTTGAAATATAAAAATGATTCATTAATCCTATTTGAAAAATAAATATGATTCATAATGATTATAAATATGAAAACCATGGGTTGCCTCCCATGCAACGCTTTTGTTTAACATCATTATCTTGACTTATACCCTTAATTGTTTAAGTATTTTGCTCATCTAAGATTGGTTCACACAATTATTCATCAACTTCATGTTTTTGGAATGGTTCAATGAATGGTTTGACTCTATGACCATTAAATTTAAAGGTTTGAGCATTGGTGGGATATTGAATTTCTATAGCCCCATGGGGGTACACCTTATACACTATGTATGGACCTGACCATCTGGACCTCAACTTTCCTGGGTGTAAATGAAATTTAGAATTATAAAAAATAATAGGTTTACCTGGTAAAATGTGTTTGGTTTTAAGATTTCTAGATTGGTAGTCTTGTACTTTAGCTTTATTGATCCATGAATTTTCATAAGCCTCCATCATAAGATCCTCAAGTTCATTGAGATCTAATTTCCTTTTTTTTTCAGCCAATGAGAGGTCATAATTCATTTTATTAATTTCCCAAAAGGCCTTATTTTCAATATCCACTGAAAAATGGCATGTTTTACCACAAAACAACCCATATGGGGACATTCCTAAAATGTTTTTAAATGTGGTTCCATAGGCCTAAAGAGAATCTAAGAGTTTTCTCGATTAATCTTTACAAGATGTATTAACAGTTTTCTCAAGAATTTGTTTGATTTCTTGATTGGATAACTCAGCTTAACAATTTGTTTGTGGGTGGTAAGCAATGGACACTTTGTGAGAAATTACATACTTATTCACAAGTATTGAGAATGGATGATGGCAAATATGATTTCCACGATCACTAATGATAGCCCTAGGAATTAAAAATCTAGAGAGGATGTTTTCCTTGAGAAATATAATCACAGTTTGATGATAATTTGATTTTGTAGGAATGGACTCAACCCATTTGGAGACATAATCAATAGCTAAAATAATGTACAGATATCACCTAGAGTTTTGTAAGGGAGTTGGAGTGGTCTTAGATTCCTTTTTGTGATAGACCCTACTTGTTGACACCTAGGACAACTTTGAAAAAATGTGTAGTTGTCCCTTGAGAGGGTGGGCCAGAAGAGACCACACTGAAGAACCATAGTAGAAGTTTCTTAGAGGAAAAGTAACCTCTACAAGCCTCACTATGATATAATTTAAGGATGGAATCTTGTTCATATTCTAGGACATGCTTCCCAATGACTTGGTCATGGTATAACTTATAGAGGTATAGATCATCAAACACATAGTGCCTGACATAGTGCCAAAAAACGGCACAAAAATTTGGTTTCAAATTTTTTAGACAATTTTTAGCTCGATCCTTTAAAGAAAAAGGAAAGTGCCTCATATTATCTGATTATAGTTGATGTGGGGGACACATGATTTCTATAATGTCATTTAACTCCTTAACATGAAGGTAGGGAATCTCTAATTCCATTCCATGGAATGCGGGAATGTGGTTTAGGACATGGGGTTTAAAGATGTAGTTGGAATCTCCTAGGTAATTTCATCTAATTAATGAGGGTGCATTGATACAGATAGGTGTGAGGTAGTCATTCATGGTTTGATTGACTGCATTCCCCAATTTTGGGGCTGCCTCATTTGGATTTCCATTTTGGTTCCTACCTGAGTTTATGAGTTGGTTTCTATGAATACCCTCCATTGAAATGAGCTCAATTTTTGACTCTGGAGTATTTGGGATATTATGATCTAATGTAAATATTTAATTTGGTGTACTAGACTCCCCAACCCTAGGAATTTCCACCACAACTAATCTGTTTGAGTTATCGCGGGCGTATGTGAACATGTGCCAAAAGAAAAAAAACAAGAAAGGGAAAAGATAAGAGAATTTGGATGAAAATAGAAGAATGGGGGTGAGGAAAGAAGGTTTTTGGTCTAAATAAATTACTTGGTCCCCGGAAACGGTGCCAAAATTTGGTCTCACCCAAATTTACCCAAGTTCTAAGGGTTAAGCAGTCACTTGTAGTGTAGCTTGGGTTGTCGAATCCTCAGAGACCTAAGAAGAACCTATAGAAACACAATCAAAATAGATAGATTTTTGGATATGAATTGGAAAAATTTGGGTTTATTTTAGATATTTTTAAGAGAAAACTAAGATACTTAAGTGAATTCAATTTAAAAGAATGAGTTGATCCTAGGTTATCACTTGGGGTAGATTGGATTCATTCCTTTTTCAATTATTTCAATTTCTTATATTTGAGATGGGTTCATTTAAGAATATAAAAAAACATCATCAATTACTAGTTTAATACCTAAACAACCTAATACTAATCACCTATACACTTGTAGGATCAAAGTTTTGAGCACTCCAAGTTAAAGGTTTGTATTATCACTTGAAGTGTGTGGCCTTAAATTCAATAAGGACGAAGGATTTTAAAGATCGTCAAACAAAATTCTCAATTAAAAGAAGTTATTATACATTAATGGAGTGAGAAATAAAAAACAATACAACCACTTTCTAATCCCTTGGATCAACCCATAAGTGGGTTATCCCTCCATTGATTCTATAGTTTCAATGGAAGCGGGAAGTAGACTCGTGAGAGAGGAATTGAAGAAGTAAAAATAATAATAAAAAGAAAAGGATCACTCCACTGTTTTGTGAATAATTTCACAAGGTTTGGTGTGAATAAGTTCACACCTTGGGGAAATGGAATCAAAATGAAAAAATAACAAAAAATGAGAAGAATAAGAAGTTTTATTAAAAATCTAAGGTGATTCGAGCAACTTATAAATTGAAGAAAAGTGATTACAACATCAAATTGGCAACATAACCTTACAATGAAACAAAGCACAAAATATCCTAAAATCCTCCATCAACACTGCATTAAATAGGCATTTTTTAAGACTTGGGTGGATCCTATAATAGTTCAAGTCATCCCACTTGAGTATGGTATACTTAGGGTGGTGGAAAGTTTGTGAAATTTGATCTTTTCTACCCTTTACCCGGATTGGGAGATAGCTTGCATCCACCGAACGAAGGTACCGAAATGACATTCTATATGGCCTAATTAGAGTGGTACATATAATAAGAAAATCAATATATTCCTGTCCCCTAACGTTCTATAAAATTTCATCCCAAAAGAGTTTATGTTTTGTGATATATTATTAAATTGGTGGGATATTTTTTGGGGATGCAGAATCTGACCTAGAATTGCATCTTCAAATTCGGCCTCCGGGAACTCCATTAAAAAATCTGAATTAGCTCTTTTCACTATTTTATAAAATTTTTCCTTGATTTAATCTATCTTAAGTTCATGTTTCAGAATTATTGAACATGTATCTTGGTCACTACAATAGTTTTATTGGGTTGCTATCCAGTTCAATTCACCCAGAATGCTGTTAGTTCAAGACCCACTTTGGTGGTCTTCCAATGTGAATCTTCAAGTAATCCAAAAGTATTAATTGTTCCCAATGTAATGAGAAACCTTAAAATTAAATATGAAAATAAAATCAATATCATTGGGTATTTTATATGGTGTTAAAAAATATACCACGTAATAGTTCATTTTAAGGACTTACAATCATAATGTGAAATGATGTTCAAAGTGTAAAATGTACTAAAATAGTGTTTATGAATAATTAATAACATGAATATTATATATATTAACAATGAATATTAGACTCATTCAGTGGATAATCATTATGCCTTCTTTAGATCCCTTCTTAAGGACCCTTAAAATGGTCTTTTAAGAAGACCAACACCTATAATTCATGTATCGTTAATTTTATAATAGATTTGGTCAGGGTATGGTCAATATATATAAGGATAAAAGTGGTTTAAATAAGAGAAAATAGGTGCGCTCTTTTATAAGTGAGGGGGGGGGGCACTCTTGAAATTTCTTAAAAGATTAAAATATAATAAAGTCATTCTCTAGATAAATGATTCCAAATAGGCATAGATTATAAGATAATATATGATGTGATTTAAATACCATACACCAATAAAATTTATATAAGATTATGTGGTTTTTAAACCTTATATTTTGGTTTAACCCCTTAACCAATTTTAACCTTAATCGTGGTAATGACTTTTTCACTCTTAAAGGGTTATAATTTTACTTATAATGTAATAATTGGATCATAAATGGTCAAGATATAATTTTTTTACCATTTATAATCCTATATATATTCTTCCAATATTTTTATGTTTTTTAAATAGTTTAATAAAATATTATTTAACTTAAAATACCATTCATGTCATTTTTGACACTATTTATTTAATTTGACATCAAAGATAATAAGAAAAATATAGAATTTGAATATAATCCTATAAAATATCCCTGATATGTCATATTTATCAAATTTTTTTTGTAACTAAACAATTCATCCTTTTTTTTACTTTTAATATTTTTATAATCATTTATTTGATTTTTCTATTAATTGAATAAATACTGTGTCAGTGTTTATTAGGCATTTAAGATAATTATTCAATCACTAAAATTTAAAAATAAATTACCATGATAAAAAAATAAATTTATCTAACAAATAAACATTTAGAACCAAACTTTTCATCTTTTTATCCTTATGTAAAATTTTTAGAGGTAATAAAGTCAAGAGAGGGATATTTTGGAATTTCCTTTACATAAAAGAATCTAAGTGTCATTATCAAGGTAAAATGATAGAAAAATATAATATATTAGAATTAAGTATTAATAGGGTCAAATTTATCCCATACAATGGAATTAAGGTAAGCATTGGATTGATTTTGAGACTTTATTTCAGTGTTTTAACCCTCTTTTACCCATTTTACCCTTACTGAGGTGACAAATATTTACCATAATTAATATTCATAATGAAAAAAATAAAAGGGACCTATTTTAAAAATTTGGAACTCTTTATTAAAAATATTGTATCCATTTATCAATATTCAATCTCTATAAGTGGTAGAAATCAATTTTAATATAAATATGTAAAACATAATGAAAAATAGTTTTTAGAAAAATGAATTTTTAAGCATACAAATTAACTTATATCAAAATCATGAATATTAATTATTAAAATGGAAAAATTAGACTATTATAAATAAAATTGATAAAGTTTCAATTTAATACCAAATACAAAATATAATGGTACTTTTAAATTACTTGATTTAATGAAAATAATTGATAATATTTGAAAAAAGGTATTTTTCACTATCCACTGAAAACTCAATCATTTCAAAAAAATAAAAAAAATTAAAATAAATATAGTTTTAATATGTTGATTCATTTTTTTTATAAAATAAAATTTCTAAAAGTTTTATAAATTAATTATAATTTCCACACACAAAATGGAATAGAAATTATTTTTGAAGAAAATGAATTTTTGAAGCATAAAATTGATTCAATAAAAATTGTGTGCTTATTTTATAAGAATTAATTAATATTTTTATATTTATTAAGATATTTATATGTATTTCATAACGAGTTTAATATTATTCATACCCACTAATTCAATGGTTAAGTTATAACCGCAACATTTAAAAATATTATTTTGTGGTTTGTTTAGGATTAGTGTTGCGTGTTGTATATGCTATCGAACATAATGTTATTTTAAAATCTTGGAGGCCCCATTAAATAAATTGCACCCTTAAAATTTTATCTTGATCATCAAAGGTTCAATTTTTTTTAAAGCCCACATATTATGTTGTGGTAATAAAACATCTTTTAAAAAGGGAAAGAGGGAAACATTAAGGTTACGTGAAATATCATGTATTCGAGTTCTCATATAAGAAGAACATTAGTGGGAAGTTAAAATATAGACATGGAATTGAATAATAACATCCAAGGACTAATATATATTGATATATATCATGGTCATGAGAAAGTTAATGGACACATACCCATAAACCACTAAGGGGTGAAAAGACCACCATTCATTGGAAATGAAGGTAATATAATAACATTTTTATTTCAAGATCATTTTCTCTTGAGGAATTAATTTACCATATTGACTAAGAACATAAGGAAATATGCTTAATTAAAAATTATAATTTCATCCATTAATCAATTTCCATTACAATATCATTTTTCTCCTAACGATGATTATTCAAGATGGATTTTTCATGCTTAAAGCACTAAAATCAACTTCTAATGGATCACATAATCAAAAAAAGAACAAAAATATATTCCTCCTATATTTACCAAAGCCAAAATGAATAATACCCAAAATTAATAAATATTAAAATGTATAAATAATACACTAATCACTAAAATTCAACCATAAAACCGGTTTTACATAGATCAATAAATAACCCTATTTCCCAAATAACCTTAATAAACTCAACATTAAAGATGGTTTTAACCTCAAAGGTTACCTCATAATATTCAGATTAAACCTCCAAAAATATAATATAATTATTCCCAAATACTTATTTATGTTAAACCTAAAGGTTATATATACCTGATTCTCTCTCAAATTTACCCAAGATATGAAGGTAGAACGGTCCTTGTAGTTTAGCTTGGGTTGTCGAATCCTCAGAGACCTAAGAAGAAACCTATAGACACATACATTCTATGGATTGTTTTTGGATATGAAGTGGCCAACTTGGGTTTATTTTATATGATTTTAAAGTATAACTAATAGATTTAAGTGAATTCAATTTAAAAGAATGAGTTGATCCTAGGTTATCACTCGGGGTGGATTGGACGTATTTTCTTTTTAATGATTTCAATTTCTTAAATTTGAGATGGGTTCATTTAAGGAGATAAAACAAAATCATCACTTACTGGTTTAATTACTAGAACCTTTAATACTAATCACCTATACACTTGAAGGATCAAAGTTTTGAGCACTTCAAGGTAAAGGTTCGTATTAGCACTTGAAGTGTGTGGCCTTAAATTCAACAAGGACGATGAAGTTTAAAAATAATCAAATAAAAATCTCAATTAAAGAAGTGATTATACATTAATGAGGTGATAAATAACATCCAATCCAGCCCCTTTCTACTCCCTTGGATAAACCCATAAGTGGGTTAGCCCTCCATTGATTCTATGGTTTCAATGGAAGCAGAAAGTAGACTCATGAGGGAGGAAATGAAGAAGTAAAAAAACGCAATAAAATAACAATCACTCCACTATTGTGTGATAATCTCACAAGGTTTGGTATGAAAAAGTTCACACCTTGAACCAACAGTATCAAAGTAATAAGTAGAAGAAAATAATAATAGGAGAAGAAGAACTTTTATTAAGAAACAAGGTTGAATTAAAACAACTTACATGTGAAGGAAGAACATTACAAAGAGAAATTGGCAGCATAACATTAAGATGAAAACAAGCTCAAAGATTATCAACTTCTCCACCACCACTGCCTTAAATAGGCATTTTGGAAGACTTGGGTCGATCCTCCAATAGTACAAAGAATCCCACTTGATTATGGTAGGACTAGGGTGGTGGAAAGCTTGTGGAGCTTAGACTTTTCCACATTTGACCCGAGGTGGCAGCCAGCTTTCATCCACCGAACAGACGTGCTTTGATGATCTTCTAGATGGCCGAATCAGAGTGGGTCATAGAAGAATAAAATGGAGCCCTAGATTTCTCCTAACCGCCTATAAATTTGGGCCCATTTGGAGTTGTATATTCAGAGATATGATCATATTAGTGGGCTGTTTTTCTGGTCCGCAGAATCTGGCCCAGAATTGTATCTCTAACTTGGGCCGCCTTAATGACCACCATAGAGGCCGAATTAGAATTATCTCATGAATAGTGATTTTTTCCTAAAAATTTCTTCTATCATCTCAAAATTTTTTGGATTCATTGGCCTGTATGTTGGGCCCCACAGTCTCATAAGTGTGCTGGTGTCCAATCTGCCATCTCTAGAATTGCTTCTATTCATCTCCAAATATCTCCATCATAGTTTATGAATCATCCATTGATCCCTGAATAAAAAATGTTCAAATTTAAGTGTAGATATAGTTCCCAAAATATCAAATTAAAATATTGATAATTATATTCCTTAGAATCAGATGACTCATTGGGCCTAAATTGGTGTATATTAGGCATGAAGTGCACAAATGATGAGAATGGATGTTCATAATGAAAATGCACTAACTCAGGCCCATATGATAAAAAATAAACATTTAATACCATTAAAATGTAATTAAAATATATGTTTTTATTGGATAATCACACCCCCTAACTTGATATTTGCTAGTCCCGAGCTAATAATTCAATGATTTTATTTGAATTCTTTTCTTCAAACACATTATAACAAACAGTGCTCACAATGTAAACTGCACACAAATATATTTTTATAACCTATCAAGATAATTTAAATCAAGATGAATTTAAAAGAAGATCCCAATACCAATCCCATTCCTTTGATCAAATCCATCATCATACTTCATCCAACTCAATTAGGTGTAATGATGTGTTGTGAATCACAATAGATATGGGGGTTCATTTTCATTCAAGGGGGAAATCATGGAAGCGCTAGGTGGAATCACATTTAATCCTAATATGAGTATTCTTCATTATTATTATTTTTTTGGATTTTTTTTGCAATATTGCTATAGTAATTGAGATTACAGTTAATCAAATTAACCCATGTAGCAAGACTTTGCTGATGACTCCCAGACTCAAAGTCCTTAGGGAACCAAGTGAAGCCCACATACTCGGGCATCGCCTCGAGTTAGCTTAATAAAAAACAAAGTCATATTACCATAAATAGAGATAGATTGAAAAACTTAGGGCTAGACAACTCTGGAGTCACGATCCCCAAGTGCCGAAATCCTCGCATTTTATCAATCCATTGCTCTACACGCAATTTTATTATTATTATTATTTTTTGAATACTCATATTATTCATAAAAATAAAACCAGACTATGCTATTTATTATGGGACCCCAAAAATTAAAATTAGTACCCCACAGTCTAGAGGACGTGCATTGTGGCATTTTGATTTAATGTATGAAAATAAAAATGATGAAAATTTTCATTTGGCAACCAAACTTCCAAAATCAATGATTTTAAACTTAATCATGAATTAAATTAAGAGTCAAGGAAATAAAAGTTATTTTATATGTAGTTTTAATGTGATAAAAGATGTTATTATATGAATGATAAAGAAATTTTACTTCCTTTTTTTATCATTGTTTTTTTTAAACAAACATTTTGTTTCCACACCCCCCAACTTAGAATGAAACTATCCCTAGTTTCGTAAAAATAAAATTTAGAATGTGGTAGAGGAATAAAAGGGGAGTTCAATAAGGAAATTGAAATATGAGGATCATGGAATGAAGTCACATGGTTGTTGAAGTTTGAAGTTCTTGTCGCTTGAATTTAGTCCTTTGATATCCATGTCGCTTACAAAGTTCCCTAGTGGAAAAAGGAAAACAAACAAACAAAACAAAACAATATATATATAAGTAAAATATAAGTATATATATAAAAATTATAGAATAAGTAATCACATTAAGCCGTAGGTCAGTGGTAAGCGCACGCCCCTGTCTCCCTTCGGTCCCGGGTTCGAGTCCCCGCAGCTTCGCCGGCTGTGACGGGGTTTGCCCCACGGCCTATGGCATGTCCCCCTTTTTAATTATTATATTTTTTTATTATTTTTATTATTTTTATCTTAACCTATAAAATAATAAAAATACAACAAAATAAACTGATGATACATTGGCTTCTTTTTAAATTTATGGGTAAGGTATTACTCAAGGATCACACCACATGACACGGATGAATATGGTGCTCCCCTTTCGTACCCATCCATACTCATAATATAAGAACAGGTCAAAAGTCTATTTTTTTATTTTTAAATATAAAAATGATTAATTAATCTTATTTGAAAAATAAAGATGATTCAGAAAGATTAAAAACATAAAAACCAAGGGTTGCCTCCCGTGCAGTGCTTTGTTTAATGTCGTTAGCCTGACATAGATCCTAAATTTATCAATTTTTTACTGGTTCATATATTGGATCAATTAACTCAACATCTATTTCCTATTTATTTAATGATTCAATGAATGTTTTTAACCTTTGACCATTGACCTTGAAAATGTGACCACTAGTGGGATCTTGAATCTCTACTGCCCCATGGGGGTATACATGATGCACTATGAAAGGACCTGACCATCTAGACCTTAACTTTCCCAGGTGTAAATGAAGTTTTGAACTATACAAGAGCACAAGTTTTACCAGTTCAAAATGTTTGACCTTGATATTCCTAGATTGGTAGGCTCGAACTCTAGATTTATTGATCCTTGAATTTTCATAAGCCTCCATCCTTAGTTCCTCCAGTTCATTGAGATCTAATTTCCTTTTTGTTCCGGCCAATGAGAGGTCATAATCCATTTTCTTAATTGCCCAAAAGGTCTTATGTTCAATATCCACTAGAAAATGGCATGCTTTACCATAAACCAACCTATATGGGGACATTCCTAAAATGGTTTTATATGCGGTTCTATAGGCCCAAAGAGAATCTAAGAGTTTCTTAGACCAATCTTTCCTAGAGGGGTTGACAGTTTTTTCAAGAATTTGCTTAATCTCCCTATTCGCTAACTCATCTTGACCATTGGTTTAAGGATGGTATGAAGTGGAAACTTTATGAGAAATACCATACTTAGACATGAGTTAAGAGAATGGGTGGTTGCAGAAATGGGTTCCTCGATCACTGATTATAGCCCTAGGAATTCCAAATCTTGAAAATATGTTCTCTTTCAGAAATTGAATCACAACTTGATGATCATTGGACTTAGTGAGAATGGCCTCAACCCATTTTGAGACATAATAAACATCTAAGAGTATATAGAGGTATCCCCGAGAGTTTGGGAAGGGACCCATGAAGTCAATTCCCCAACAGTCAAATATTTCAACCACTAAGATGGGAGTGAGTGGCATTTGATTCCTTTTTGTGATGGACCCTACTTGTTGACACCTAGGACAGCTTTGAAAAAATGTGTAGGAGTCCCTTGAGTGGTTGGGACAAAAAAGACCACATTGAAGAATCTTAGAAGATGTTTTCTTAGAGGAAAAGTGACCTCCACATGCCTCACCATGACAGAATTTAAGGATGGACTCTTGTTCAGATTCTGGAACACACCTCCTAATGACTTGGTCAAGGAAGAACTTATAGAGGTATGGATCATCAAACACATAGTGTCTAACATCAGAAAGAAATTTCCTTCGAGCTTGAGTCCCTAAGAATTTTGGAATGACTCCTGTCACTAAGAAATTTTCTATGTCAGCATACTAAGGGCAATCACTCATAGAGTATAGGTGTTCACCAGGAAACGAATCAGACACAGAAAGGTGATTTGAGTTGTCTTAGAATTCCATCCTAGAGAGGTGATCAACTACAACATTTTCAACTCCCTTTTTATCCTTGATTGTGAGGTCAAATTATTGTAAGAGAAGGACCCACCTAATCAGTCTAGCCTTAGCATCTTGTTTTTGGAAGTGGTATTTTAGTGCAGAATGGTCAGTGAACACAGTGATGGGGGATCCTAAGAGGTAGGACCTAAAATTCTCTAAGGCAAACACAATAGCAAGTAACTCCTTTTTAGTGGTGGTGTAGTTGATTTGGGCATCATTTAAGGATTTTCTTGCATAAGAAATGACATAAGGATTTTTATCACAATGTTGTCCTAACACAGCTCCTACAGAAAAGTCACTGGCATCACACATAAGTTCTAAAGGAAGGTTTCAATTTGAAGATTTCATAATTGGAGGAGAGGTGAGAGAGGATTTGAGGGTTGAGA
The DNA here is from genome assembly GCA_963277665.1 of Viscum album. Classification (NCBI taxonomy): domain Eukaryota; kingdom Viridiplantae; phylum Streptophyta; class Magnoliopsida; order Santalales; family Viscaceae; genus Viscum; species Viscum album. The sequence continues at coordinate 880,588,002 of OY728143.1, read as the reverse complement.
ATGAACCCTCACAGTTTTCTCTCCAAACAAATGGAGCATCCTTTACTAGGAGAACACAAAGGGGACGTGATATTGAACTAAAGTCCTTGATGAATCTTCTATAGAAACCAGCATGTCCTAAGAAAGACCTCACTTCCTTGATAGTTTTGGGTGATGGAAGGTGACAAATGATGTCAACCTTGGCTTTATCAACTTCAATCCCCCTACCTGAGACCAGATGGACTAAAACTAGTCCCACTTTAACCATAAAATGGCATTTTTCCCAGTTTAGGACTAGATTATTTTCCTCACATCTTGAAAAGACTCTCTCTACATTCCTCAGACATCCCTCAAATGTATCCCCAAACACAGAGAAGTCATCCATGAAGACCTCTAGAAAATCCCCTACCATGTCTGAGAAGATTCCCATCATGCACCGCTGGAAGGTTTCAGGGGCATTGCATAACCCGAAGGGCATGCGTTTGAAAGCAAAGGTTCTGAATGGACATGTGAATGTAGTCTTCCCTTGATCCTCTAGGGAGACCTCAATTTGATTGTACCCCGAGTACCCATCTAAGAAACAGTAGAAGGCATGACTTTCCACTCTCTCAAGGACTTGGTCAATGAATGGTAAGGGGAAATGGTCCTTCTTGGTGAATGAGTTTAGCTTCCTGTAGTCAATGCAGAACCTCCATCCACTACTAACCCTTGTTGGAAGAATCTCTCCATCCTCATTGGTTATCACTGTGATTCCGGCCTTTTTTGGAACCACTTGGATTGGGCTCACCCACTCACTCTCAGCTATGGGATATATGATACCAGCTTTTAACAATTTCAGAAGTTCCTTCCTTACTACCTCCATGATATTAGGATTGAGTCGCCATTGAGGTTGACGACATGGCTTTGAATCAGATTCCAGAACAATCCTATGAGTCCCGATAAGTGGGCTAATCCCAAGAATATCAGAAAGGGTCCAACCAATGGCTTTCTTATGCTTCCTAAGGACATCTAGAAGCATCCTATCATGATTGGCTTCAAGTTAAGAATAAATGACAATAGTCTGTGTTTGATTTTCCCCTAGGAAGGCAAACTTTAGTGCAGCAAGAAGTTCCTTAAATTCAAGATCAGGTTGGTTCATAATTTCAGCAGAATATTGGGACATTGGATCAAGATCAATTTCTCTTTTTATAGTTTCATATAGGATTGATTCCCCACATGTAGAAGTTTTAGCTACTAGATTGGCTTGATCAGATGTAGGGAAGGAAATTGGAGTGGTCTCCATAAAAGTGGTTTCTTGAAAGGTTTCACTGATTGTTGGACCTAAGACTTCTTCATAAGAGCAATTTGAAAATGATTCAATCCAAGGAGATAAACTTCCTTCATATGAACAAAGGAAATCAATATCATCCTAACTTAAACATTCATCAAATATTCCTTGATGTTCCATGGATTCATTATCAATGCTTCCTATCATGTTTACTTCATGAATGTCCTCATCATCCCCTATTTGTGAGATTGAATTATAGATGTTCAAGTCTAGACTCATGTTCCCAAAGGTAATGGTCATGTTTCCATTTCGGACTCGGATAACAGAGTATATTGTTGCAAGGAAAGGACGAACAAGGATGATTGGGGTTTGTTCCTTATTTCCTAAGTTTGGATGGTTGTCAAGGACAATGAAATCAGCAGGGTAGATGAAGTTTTCAACCTTTAACAGAACGTCCTTTAAAATCCCCTTTGGAACCCTAATGCTACGATCAACAATTTGAAGTGTGATAGATGTGGGTTGGAGTTCTTCTAGGCCTAACTGGCAGTACACAACATATGGGATGAGATTGACACTAGCACCTAGGTCACAAAAGGCCTTGACAAATTTTCTTTCTCCTAGTTCAACATTGATGTAAGGGCAACCTGGGTCTTTCAACTTAGGAGGAATGGTCCCTTGAATGGTGGTACTCACATTAGCAGCCAAAAGGACTTGGTTTTTATGTGAAAAATTTCTTTTAAAAGTGCACAAGTCCTTAAGGTACTTTGAGTAGGCAGGTATGGTTTGGATTGAATCAAGAAGGGGTATGTTCAACTTGACTTGTGAAAATATTTCTCTCAGCGTTTCACTTAGTTCAGTCTTGGTTTTCCCCCTCATGCGTTGAGGAAATGGTGCAGGTTGTGGGGTTGTTTGTTGAAGAGTTGTTTCCTTGACAATGTTATCAGTTTCCTCAGTTTGATCTTGTGGTTCATTTGAATTTTCATCCAAGTTTGAATCTTCAGGTGGGTTCTGAATTAGTTGTTCAGGTTTCTCAATTGATTTCCCACTTCTTAAAACAGTCACAACCTTTAGTTGTTCATGAGTTGTTTGAGCACAACTTGACTCTCCCCTTGAAGTTGAGGATGGAACTGCCTGAGTAGGCATGGGTACCTTTCTAGTTTATATGGTTTAAAGTTCTTATTTTAGGGAAGATACCTCCGAGTTTATCCTCTCTAGTTGTTTGCACAGTTGTTCTAGTAGGCTTTGTGGAACAGTTTGGGTGGGTGCTTGAGTAGGTTGGTTTATCCCAGGGGGATATTTTGGAGGTGGGATGGTTTGTTGAAAATGGACCGGTGGCTGTTGGTATTGGATAGGTTGGGTTTCAAACTGGTTATGGGTTTGGTAGTTCTGATGGGGGTAAGGATTTTGTCCCTGTGGTTGGCTAGGTTATTGGTTATCTTTCCAGCAGAAGCCTGGGTGGTCGTTATACCTTGGGTTGAAGGTGTTTTGTTATTGAGGCTTTTGAAAGTTCAAAGCATTTACTTCCACTGGGGGTCCTCCTAAGAGAACATCCTTGATGGATGGAATGTTTGGGCAGTTGTCTGTCTTATGGTCATGTTTGTCACAAATTGTGCAAATAGGGTCAACAGTTTGGATTTCATGGACTTTTCTAAGGTCTATCTCTTCAACCTTCCTAGAGAGTGCTATGAGTTTATCCCTAAGGCTTTCCTCTTCTCTAAGTGTATGAATTCCAGTAGTTCTTTGTGGATTATCAGAATAAGGTGAAGTTCCCCATGTTTGGTTTTTTTTCATAAAGGATTTCTAGATACTCGTAAGCATCATTTGGGGCTTTGTTTTTAAAGGTTCCATTACACATCATGTCAATGAATTGTTTGTTCCCCAGACCCAACACTTCATAGAAAATTCTCACTTGTTCAGGAATAGAAAAACCATGGTGTGGAACCATGTTTAGAGTTTCTTTGAACTTCTCCCATGTTTCATAGAATGACTCTCCCTCTTTTTCAAAAAAGTTTTGGATACTCTTTTTAAGTGCAATTGTTTTATAGTGGGGAAAGTATTTTTTGTAGAATTCTATTTGTAGTTGGTCCCAAGAGTTGATGGATGATGGTCTCAAATTGTTTAGCCAATTTTTAGCTCGATCCTTTAAAGAAAAAGGAAATAGCCTCATCTTAACTGATTCTAGTTGATGTGGGGGACACATGGTTTCTACAATGTCATTTAACTCCTTAATGTGCAGGTATGACATCTTGGACTCCATTCCATGGAATGTGGGAAGGTGGTTTAGGACATGGAGTTTAAAGATGTAGTTGGAATATCCTAGGGAATTGTGTCTAATGCATGAGTGGGCATTGGTCCAGGAAGGTGTGAGGTAGTCATTCATGGTTTGATCAATTGAATTCCCCAAGTTTGGGGTTGCCTCATTTGGGTTTCCATTTTGGTTCCCACCCAGGTTTATGAGTTGGTTTCTTTGAAGACCTTCCATTGAAATTGGCTCAATTTTGGACTCTATAGTATTAGGAAGATTAGGATCTAATGGAATGAGTTCCCTTGGTGTACTTTACTCCCCAACCCCAGGACTATCCACCCTAACTAGACGGTTTGATTGATCGCGGGTGTAGGCGGACATGCGCCAAAAGAAAAAAAATGAGAAAGGGACAAGATAAGAGAATTTGGATGAGAAAAGAAGAAATGGGGGAGAATAGAATGGGTTTTTAGATGAATTACTTGGGTCCCCGACAATGGCACCAAAATTTGATTCTCGCTCAAATTTACCCAAGATATGAAGGTAGAACGGTCCTTGTAGTTTAGCTTGGGTTGTCGAATCCTCAGAGACCTAAGAAGAAACCTATAGACACGTACATTCTATGGAATGTTTTTGGATATAAAGTGGCCAACTTGGGTTGATTTTATATAGTTTTAAATTATAACTAAAATATTTAAGTGAATTAAATTTAAAAGAATGAGTTGATCCTAGGTTATCGCTCGGGGTGGATTGGACGTATTTTCTTTTTAATGATTTCAATTTCTTAAATTTGAGATGGGTTCATTTAAGGAGATAAAACAACATCATCACTTACTGGTTTAATTCCTAAACCATTTAATACTAATTACCTATACACTTTAAGGATAAAAGTTTTGAGCATTTCAAGGTAAAGGTTCGTATTAGCACTTGAAGTGTGTGGCCTTAAATTCAACAAGGACGATGGAGTTTAAAAACATCAAATAAAAATCTTAATTAAAGAAGTGATTATACATTAATGAGGTGATAAATAACATCCAATCCAGCGCTTTTCTACTCCCTTGGATCAACCCATAAGTGTGTTATCCCTCCATTGATTCTATGGTTTCAATGGAAGCGGAAAGTAGACTCATGAGGGAGGAAATTGAGAAGTAAAAAAAACGCAATAAAATAACAATCACTCCACCGTTGTGTGATAATCTCACAAGGTTTGGTATGAACAAGTTCACACCTTGAACCAACGGTATCAAAGTGATAAGGAGAAGAACAGAATAATAGGAGAAGAAGAACTTTTATTAAGAAACAAGGATGAATTAAAACAACTTACATGTGAAGGAAGAATATTACAAAGAGAAATTGGCAGCATAACATTAAGATGAAAACAATCTCAAATATTATCAAATCCTACACCACCAATGTCTTAAATAGGAATTTTGGAAGCCTTGGGTATATCCTCCAACATTACAAAGCATCCCACTTGATTATGGCAGGCCTAGGGTGGTGGAAAGCTTGTGGAACTTAGAATTTTCCACATTTGACCCGAGGTGGCAGCCAACTTTCATCCACCGAACAAACGCGCTTTTATGACCTTCTAGATGGCCGAATCAGAGTAGGCCATAGAATAATACAATGTATCTTCAGATGTATCCTAACCGACTGTAAAATTTGGTCCCATTTGGAGTTGTATATTCGGAGATATGATCATATTAGTGGGCTGTTTTTCTGGGCCGCAGAATCTGGCCCAGAATTGTATCTCTAACTTGGGCCGCCTTAATGACCACCATAGAGGCCGAATTAGCATTATCTCATGAAGAGTGATTTGTTCCTAAACATTTATTCTATCATCTCACAAAATTTTGGATTCATTGTCTTGTATTTTGGGCCCCACAGTCTCATAAGTGGGCTGGTGTCCAATCTGCCTTCTCTAGAATTGCTTCCATTCATCTCCAAATATCTCCATCATAGTTTATGAATCATCCATTGATCCCTGAATCAAAAATGTTCACATTTAATGTAGATATAGTTCCCAAAATATAAAATTTAAATATTGATAATTACATTCCTTATAATCAGATGACTCATTGGGCCTAAATTGGTGTATATTATGCATGAAGTGCACAAATGATGAGAATGGATGTTCATAATGAAAATGCTCTAACTCAGGACCATAAGATCAAAAATGAACATTTAATACCATTAATATGTAATTAAAATATATTTTTTTATCGGATAATCAATACATCAAACTAATAAAATGTCTCTTGAAATATCATTAATCACCTCAAAATCCCAAAAATTTAGAAATATTTGATCCTATAATATGCTTCCAAAAATCTGATTAATCTTTATATGTTAAATCATTTAAAATAATTTCATACTAACCAGGAAATCACATAGGCCAATGGTAGGCATTTCACCCTTTTCACCCTTTGGTTGTGCGTTTAAGCCTCGTGGCTTTGCCAGATGCGACGGGTTGTCGCTCGACCTGTGAGTTATCCTTTTTATAAATTTATATTAATACAATTCCTATAAAATTCCCAAAAATGTTATGAATATCCTCAAAAAATAATATCAATCATCAAATATTTTTTTAACCCCTAAGGTTTTCTTACAACCATTTTTACCACGAAATCAAATAATATTAATTTAATATTATTACCTTAACAACACTAATCATATTAACCCTAAAGATTATCAATAACTTTAAAATTATTTCCACAAAAAATAAAAACATTACTCCTAAAATAACCTTCTCAGTAAAACTAATCCTAAACCAAATGGTTGTATTCCCATAAATTTCTCCCAAAATATCCTTAATCATGTTAAACTCTCATCACATAAAACCTCAAAATGGGTATCCATGCCTTTAAACTTATGATCAACCTTAAACTTATCAACCCAAGACACATTAGGTTTATCACATATTTCTATGGCATATCATATATTTTCATAGGTTATATTATCTTATTGATCATAATGGTTCATAAAGAAAATGTGAATTAACCCAACCATATCCCCTAGAAGTGTCAAACCAGGTGTGCAGTAAGGGAACACTCACCATAAACCAGAATGATGACTGAGATATACTAAACCAAATTTTTGTGGGGTTAATAACCCTAGATGCATCTGTTCCAAAACCAAATCCACTTATATTATCCATACATGGATGTGTTTCTAGGAAAACCACATAATATCTATCTTACCAAAACTTTAGGATGTTATGTTACACTTAGAATCATCCTCAAGGTCTGTCATTGGGTTATGTTCTCTAATCCATGTCTTCCTAAATCTATTTCCCAAAGTTTATACTAAACTTCCTCTGATACCAACTGTAAAGTCCCTGACCCAGTAGTCCAGAGTCGATGGTTACTTTATTATAATGGTACTAAATACAAGCAATCAAATCCCAAAGGACCAAATAGTTTAATAGTTTTGGTAAACTAGATACATACATGATTCCTATATTACATTTGAAATATAAAATGAAAGTATAATAAATATTCTTGAATCCATGATATCTTTCCCAATATCCTTCTTCATATCCTGGGGAAAGGGAACAAATAAAGGGTGATCTCAAATACTCAATATGAGTACACATACAATGGAATCTATCTTGAGTAAATAAGGTACAATAAATATGTCAAGGTAAATAAATGAAAATACATTCCATTTAATTAATAACTTGAGCATGAAGAATAATATTGTGGGAATAAATGATGATAAAATAATTCCATATAAATAATCACACGAGCTTGAAACTTATCCATGGATATCATAACTATTAACATAATCATATAAACATCAATAAATAATTTTATAATGATGTAATTCATAATGATGGACATCTTAAAATTGCCATTGAGGTCTTAGGCCAAGACATCTTATATAAATGGGCAAGGTCTCAGCCAAATACCCAAACTAGTATATCTTATGAGATATATCAATGTATCAAGGAGATATAATGATACTATCCAATTAATTACTAATTCCATTTAATTCATCATATGAATAAATAATGAAACATAATCAGAATTCCTTAATAATAAAAAATTGTCTGTATAGGAAGAACTAACATATAAAATGTCAATACTTTCCCCAATAAAACTAATCATAAACCATCCAAAGAAAGGATAATGATGGTATCACTAAATTATATTCCTAGTGGAGTATAATTAAAATAAAGGGTTATTTTTTTGATGAATAAAAATACTATACACATATCATTAAAAACATTATTGGGGATAATACCCATTTCACTTTGAAAATCAATTTAAAAAAAACTAATAATTTTCAGAATATTAGGAAAAACATTTTATTTTAAAATAATCATAGAAATTTTTAAAGTAAGATTCAAATCATTAAGTTTTCATGGTGTCAAGAAATTCCATTCATGCTGTATATGTTAAAATAAATATTTTTTTTTCACATTCTCGGTAAAAAGTCAAAAGCATCTCATTCGAAAAATGACCAGAAGATTCATATTAAACCATTTTTTGTAAAAATTAAAACATGGGTAAAAATTTATTTAATAAATTATTTTAGAATATTAAAAATATTATTTAAAACATTTTAGGGAAAATATGGGTATGAAAGAAAAATATTCCCGACCGAGTAGAAAAATAAAGTCAATCTTCTTTAAAAACATTATTTTGGTGTCTTGAGTACTTAAAGAGAGAAAAATGAAAGAAAATATTATAATTTAAATAAATAAAAAATGATAATAAAATATATTTGGTTTAATATAGGAATATAAAATAATTCCCTCAATAGAGACTTAAAAATAAAAAATCTCGAATAATGATGAGATTGTGAAATAAACCCTTATAACTTTGGTAACTTTTGAATTATAACCCACATGAAATAAATACATTCAAATGAAAATTAAAATACGATAAATATAAATTTCATATATATATCATATCAAATTTATAGTATATACACCACATGAAATAAGTAAGTGGTGAATATGACATATTTCTCACAGAAACAAAAGTGAGACGAGAAAACTCTTACCTCAGGCCTGACATCCTTTGTATGTGCTCAAAACTACCATATAAAAAATATATATTTATTATTCATATATTATAGAACCATATTAATATATATAATACGATATATTATTTACTTATACACTTTTATCACCCATTTATTAATAATTCTTTATTAAAATCAATGTTTTGTGTGATAACTTCTTCATTTTTCATGTATATTTTGGTTTAGTAGTTTTGTTCATCGTACTTTGATCATAGTCCAATAATCTATAGAATTTTCATAATTATATAAATATAATATATTTTTATTATATATATATATATATTTATTTATAATCATCCATAAAATATAATGATATAAAAATGAATTACACCGTTCATAGAGACAGTAGGTCATACGTACGCATGAACACCGTTTTCACTTTTTGACTGATGGAATGAAAGAAAGTTAAATAATAATTCACCTTTATAGATGAATTATTATATAATATATATCATATATATTCATTAAATCTATCCTTATTACCATCCATGTAAAATATAAATAAAAAACAAATCACATCACTTCATAAATGTGGTAGTCCACATGTACGTATGAGCGACATTATCATTTTTAAATGGATGAGAATGTAAAAAGGTAGATGTTATATTATTATTAAAAAATAATAATTATTTTATATATATCATATATAAACATTAAACCCATATAACCATCCATTAATTATGGCAATGGAAAATAAATTGTATCACTACATGGAGGCGGTAGTTTTCACGTATGCACGAGAGATGTTTTCGCTTCCCATTTAATAGAAAATAGAGTTTATAAAGATAATTTCATAATTATAATAAAATTTTAGTATATTTAGTATACTTAATTTTTTATTTTATGAATAATATCACATATTTAAAGTAAGTATAAGAAGAAACAAATTAAAAGAGGCTGGGTAAGATGATTACCTCATCTTCGGTATGCCTCCTTTAGATCCCAACTTAAGGACCATTGGAATGGTATTTTAAGAATAAAATCATATATAATTTATGTATAGGAAAGTTTAGAAGATATTTGGGTAGGTTTTGGTCAATATTTAAGGCTATAAGTGGTGTAAATAAGAGAAAGGAAGGGTTCCCTTTTATAAGTGAGGGGAGAGTCACTCTTGGAATTTATTAAAAGATTAAAATATAATGAAGTCATTCTCTAGAAAAATGCTTCCAAATGGTCAGATATTTGAATTTAAGGTAGTATATGGTTTAAATAACATCAAAAAAATAAAATTTTAATAGGTTTATATGGTATTTTAAACCTTATCTTTTGGTTTAACCCCTTAGTTAACCAATTTTAACCTTAACCGCAGTAATGATTTTTTCAATCTTAAAGGGTTATAATTTTACTTATAAGGTATAAATAGGCATATAAATGGAAAATATATGGCATTTATGTCCATTTATCACCCTAATTTTTATATTTCAAAAAATTTATGAATTTTAAATAATTTAATAAAATATTATTTAATATAAAATATCAATAATGCCATTTTTGAGAATATTCATTTAATCCGACATTAAAGACAACAAGACAAAGATATAATTAGAATATAATACTTTAAAATATCCATAATATTTTAAAATTATATATATTTTTTAACTCAATAATTCATCCCAATTTTATTACTTTTAATATTTTTAAAATTATTTATATTATTTTTTTATTTATTGAATAAATATCGTGTTAGTGTTGGGTAGAAATTTCAAGTAATTATTCAAACAATAAAAATTAAAAAAATTAACATGATAATAAAAATTAATTTATCTATAAAATAAATATTTAGAACTAAAATTTTCCTCTTTCTATCCTTATGTAATTTTTTAAAGATATCAGAGTTAAGAAAGTGAAATTTTTGGAATTTTTTTACTTAAAATAATATAAATGTCATTATCAAGGGAAAATGACACCAAAATGAAATATATTAAAATTAGGGATGACTAGGGTCAAATTTATCCCATAAAATAAAATTAAGGTAAGTGTTGGATTGATTGTGAGACCTTACTTCATTGTTTTAACCCTCTTTTACCCATTGTACCCCTACTGAAGTGACAAATCTTCACCACGATTACTATTTATAAGGACAAAAAATAAAAGAGACCTATTTTCCAAATTTGAACCCCATAATTCCAAATATGGTATCTATTTCTTATTATTCATTCTATATAATTGGTATAAATCAATTTTAATATAAATGCGTAAAACATAATGAAAAACAATTTTCAGAAAAATGTTTTGTTAAGAATAAAAGTTAACTTATATCAAAATAATGAATATTAATGATTAAAATGGAACCAATTAGATAATTATAAATAAAATTGATCACATGTAAATTTATATCAAATCCAAAATATAATGTTACTTTTAAATTAATTTATTTAATAAAATAAATGACAATATTTGAGAAATCAGTATTTTTCACTATTCACTGAAAAATCAATCATTTTAGAAAAATATCAAAATTTCACCTTAAGTTAATTTTGATGTGTTTATTTAAAAATTTATTTTGATTTTATTATGTACAATTTATAAAAGTTTCATAAATTAATTATAATCTTCACATATAAAATGCAATAAAAATATTTTTTGAAGAAAATGCATTTTTGAAGCATAAAACAACTTCAATAAAAATTGTGTGATTATTTCATAAGAATTAATAAACACCTACCAATTTAATGGCTAGGTTATAATTTTAACATTTAAATAATAATATTCCACAGTTTGTTTAGGCTTAGTGTTGCGTGTTGTATGCACTATTGAACATAACGTTCTTTTAAAATATTAGGGTGTTACACATGGTGCATTAAAAGAGGTGCTTCGGTGGGCCATACAATGGGATGTCATGCCCCGTACAAAGAAAGTGTGTGAAGAGGGTGTGTGGGTTCAGGTCTCCCAATTCCATGGCAATTTAGACCACGGTGCCCATGCTAAAAATTATTAAGAGGCGCTAGACTATGGAAGTTTTTGATGCAGGATGCATCATAATGTGGAAACTATTTATCATAATGAAAATAGTTTCATTTACCACACCACATTCTCACCTTAGTCTCAGATAAAATATACCACCACCTGATGCCCTTATCTGCTATCCACATTGTCTGGCCACCACTGTGGATCATCAGATTCTACCATCTCTACCCCTGTGAAGCTCAAATTTAGGCTACACATCACTGGAAAAGTCTAGAAACCACCATGATAGGCCCTATTATGCTTAATAGAACTTGTGAGTATCCATTTTGAGGATAATGAAGTTATGTGTGATATAAATTTCGAAATGGCTAATAAAATGTCATGGTTCCTGTTCCTGTGGTGCATTTGAAGAGTTTGAGACCAAAATACCCACTAAAACAGCTTAAATGTTATGGTGTGTGTCGTGGCCAAGAGAAAATGACCACTAAAATCTTACAATGATGGAGTTCATGTCATAGCCGAGGCTTTTCATGCACGAACAAGAAGGAGGAGGAAAATCATAAAACAGTGGATCCTACAACATGGATAAAACCTTTTCAAGTATAAATGAGTAACAAAGGAGATTGAAAACGATGAACCAAATGTAGTATAAGTCTGAACCATAGTACATAGAAGAGGCACAAAGCTGAAAAGACATGTGAAATGAACTATCGCTCATGGTGATTAAATGAGGAAGTGGAAAAAATGGCCTTGAGTATTATCTTATGGCGTGTTGAAGGAAGTCATGGACAATAGTGAAAAGATGATCTTGAAATGATAAATATTATGATGTGATGTGAGTCATGACATACATGCGTAAAGGACTTGAATTAAAACGGTTGTTCCTACACTGTGGAAAAATTTTAAAAATTTATTTTAAAGATAGGTGGGGCAAGGTAATGCATGGATAAAGATATGGAAAAAAAGAGGAGTGATCGGGCCGAGACTTACTTTCCCATACACATGTAGAATTAAAAACATATAAATAAATCGATATGGCCAACTCAATTGAAAAAAAGAAACTTAAAAATATGAATAATTGAAGATTTAAATATGAATATATGTGATATCTTTTTTAAAAAGTATGAGACTTTTACTGATTGAAATAGAGAGAAATTTAGGGATTTGAAAAAGATACTTTTAGATTATAAAGGCTATACCTTTGGCCTTAATTATCCTACAAATATGAGGGCCAAGATATTGTAAAAAAAAAGAAAATATTAGGAGGAGGATCTTGAAGGTTATTTAGGATCCTAGATTTTTCTATTTCTTATTTAGGTTTTTTATTTTCATTATTTTTCATCACCCTCTCATGGCTATAGTTATAGGGTGACTTTATTTGTAATAAGATATGAATTTAAGGGGGATTACATATAGTGTAATTATAGTTTTGGTTTAATTCAAGTTGGGTTTTTACGTACTATTTCAATTATTTAAAAACTTCTTCCATTTCCCATGTTCAACCATTATGCATGTAGAGTGAGGGAGTGTTACCTTAAACATAATTACTAGAATACTACCTTCTCTATGAACATTAGGTAACATAAGTTCTATGTTTAAACATAGTTTCGAGTTACCCATCTCTTGGTGATCCAAAGTACCATGAACATTGAGAAAAAGTGAGCCTCGAGTGTAGAGAGCAATTACCAGGACCAAGGGAGTTTCTTAGACCCTGATTCTGATGAAAAAAAGAGTGAATTTTAGAATATATATGAACACTAATGCATGAACTTGGATAACATAGGTTCGGGACATTGTTTTTACTTATATTCCCCCACCTACTAAAAAATATCCAACTTTATCCTTATATATTTTCAAGTAGTTTAGTTTAGTCATTAATCTTAGTATTTGTAGGTCACTAATATTAGTTAAAGTTATTATCAACCTGTCCTCATGGGATCAACCCCATTTTACCACTATTATATGTTTTAGTAGTTAGTGAAATTTGTTTTTTATATAAATTTCTAAATTGATTTAGCCAAATGATTTAATGATGTCCTTCAAACATTTTAATTTTTGGTGTTATTTATGGGTAAAATTTTCTGAGTATATTTTAATTTATTAGTTTATGAAAATACTTTTCTCTCCCTTTTTTTCTATTTTCTAAGTTTATATTAGGTGTTTCTTTGTTTTTATTTTTTTATTCCTTTTATGTACTTGAATATTTTTAGTTGTGCGTGCATAGTAAAAATAAAGCATAAAGCCACACATTCAAATGATGACTCAACTTTCAATCCTCTCATAACAAATTGAAGAACTTAAGAGGAATATCTAAAGTAGATAGGTATGAGAGTGACAACTCTAATTATGGATTCCACACCCATGCCCAAGTTCAGATGAACTGATCCTCCAAGGCATAGAAGAAATGTTTAAAGAGGTATTAATTTTTTGGCGAACATTGAAAAGGAGGCTAAAGAAGAAAAAAATAAGATCTAAGGAGGAATCTTGTTTTGAAGAAAAACTTGAAGATCCATCCATAAGAGCTGCAATTGAATCTAACCCCAAGGTAATTATTCTTTTTTATTCTAATAATGAAACTAACTTTGAGTTTTTCATTGAATATACCCTCACATATATTGATTTATATGAGTAATAAGAACAAGAAGAAGAACCCTATACACTTAATGAAAAATAATAAGAATAAAAGGGTATAGGAGTTATTGAACTTTGGGATGACATGACGACAATAGTGTAGGAGAAGTACATGGAATGTGATACTCAAGAAGAACCTATGACACCAACTAAAGTATATAAAAAACAATAATAAGAAGAAAAAGAAGAGGAAGAGTGGTACCAAGTTTGAATATACCTTAATTTTTTTCTAATATGTTCATAAATTTACAGATTTTGTTTAAAACCTCCAAGTGATAAAGAGAAAAAAAGTAAGTGATGGGTGAGAATGAAGAGATTATTACTGAAATCAAAGAATAAAAGTCACAAGTAGAGGATAAGGAAGAGTAAAATTAAGTGTGGACCACAATGGATTTGTTTATATAAGAATTTACCACTACTTGGTTTAATACCCATCAATTTTTTAAATAAGTTTCAATAAAGAGGAGGATAAGAGCCACACCAGATGTGAAAAAAGTCGAAATTTTATCATCCAAAGACAATTATCTCTTAATTACACTCCAATCATGTGATCTTAAGAGGTAATGTTGATCTAAAAGACAATAAACAAGAGTTTATTTTAGGAGGAAACCCAAGTTTTATTTAATTTTAGTTTTTAATTTATTTCTTATGATTCCATTTATAAATATATTAAGAAGTAGTTTTTAATTCCACCTTTATTTTTTTTCTTTAATGAATATGGTTATTACACTTTTCTTGATATTTTTTAGTTATAGGACCATCATGGAGGCATAGTAAAAATAAGAGGAAAGAAATTAGAAGAGGATAATTGGAGATTAATTACAAAGGTAATTCACTTTTACATTCATTATCTTTTAACTCCCTATATTTTTTTATTTGAAATCTATTTGAGATCTTTAAAGAAGAAATTGCATGCCCCATGCTTAGGTTAGTGCCTCATTTTTGATCTAGGAGACATGTGTTTATTAATAATACCATGATTCCATGTTTTAGGTTTCACTATTAATGAGATTGAATAAGCAAGGTAGGGGATTAAATGATTAGAGTGAAACCTAAGATATTGATTTAATGAATCATGATTTGAGGATCTCGTTGATTAATGTAGATGAAATTACACTACCATTTTTCAGGATTTGAATTTTTGAAGTTCATGTGGATGAGTATATTATTATTTTTCATACCATGAGTTATTGTATGATATTATGTGTTCTTATTCCTAAGGTTATTTCTAGACCTAATTTTTCCATTCTTTTTTTGAGCATATTTCTTAAGTGAAACTTGGGACATGTCACCCACTATAACTTATATTTTATTTTTTCAAATCTATGAATGAAAAAAGTCACATTTAATATGATTGAGGGATTTTTATTGTTTAGCCATTTTCCTTGAGACCTACCATTAAATAAGTCTTTTTTATACCATATAATCCATGAATTAACTTATTAGGAATGATCCACATTACAAGCTAATTATATCCTTTCCTACCCTACTATTTTATTTTACATCATATTAACAAGTTTAAGTGTGTGTGAGTGTATGGGGGGTGTCTATAGTGGAAGATATACACTATATTAAGGAGAGATGTTGAGGAGTTTCATGTGAAGTTGGGAAAAGGGTTCATGATATCTTTCATTGAACTTATATTTTTTACCCTCTAGATGAAAAAATGAACAAATTTAAAAAATAGAAAAAGAAAAAAATGGGTTGAGTTTTGGAGAGTCAAAAATCACCATCGCTTTACCAATGTTTTTTTATCATTTGGGGATGAGTGGTGTATGTGATACTTTTCCTGATTCAGCTTTAAAAAAAATTGAAAAATTATTTTAAAAAAAGGAAAAAATGAAAAAAATCGAAAAAATAAAAAATATTCAAGAGGATTTACTTCATTAATTATGCTTTCATTATTTATTAGACTTTAATTTGATAATTGAGAGTTGGGTTTTGTCCCTTTGAAGGGAATATTTTTATTACACTTTACTTTTGAATATCATGAATTGTACACAAGAGATTAACCTCATTTTTTGGCCTTAAAAAATCATTACCTACCCACCTTAAGACTCAAAGTCATTTGATCCTTATCATTATTTCATGTTATTTTTGTTTTTACAAAGTGGATAATGCAGGTACTTTTCATTTGTCAAAAAAAATGCAGGTACTTTTCAAGCATATGGGGGGTGCATGTATTCAAGGTATGAGGAAAAATCTTGTTCAAATTGTTAATTTGAGTGATGAGAGAAAAGATTCATTATGAGTTAAATCATGGATATAATTTTTGATAATAATGAGTTATGATGCTTGAATGGATGGAAGGAAAAGACCCATCAAATTTTCAATGGTAAAAAGTAAAATACTTGGGTTGATTATTTCTTTGAAGCATGTGAAGTTGAATTGATATTTTATAAGAAACTTTAAAGTTTAGTTTTCTATTGATAATCATTTGGTTTTATTGCTTTTAAATTTAAATATTGGTAGTATGGAATTTCTTTTTTGATTAATTTTGATATTTTATACTTCAAGATAAGCATTTTTTTAAGTGTGGGGGTATTTGATAGCTTTATTTTATACATGCATTTTTTTATTTTAAATGATAAAATTTATTTATTTTAATTGATTTACCCAAATAATTAATTGATTTATCATATTTTGGGTATTTTAAAATTTGAATATTAGTTTCTAAAAAAAATAAAAACATGATTTTTAAATAATTGTAATTAAGAAATGAAAATGGTTTAGTTAGAGGAATTTTAATAGTCTATTTATGTTGTTTAGGTACAAATGTACTTCTCCACTAGGCCTAAAGGATAATTCAAGATAATCCAAATTAACTAGACCACACAGACTAAGGGAAGACAAAACAGAGGTCGAGTGAGTATGCATGGTTCACAAAGAGGTTCTTAGGTGGGCCATATAATCGGATGGTATGACCTGTGTAGAGCGATTTTGTGCATATGTTGTGTGGGTGTCAGTCTCCCAATATCATTGAAATTCAGACTATGGAACCCATGCTGAACATTATTAAAAGTAGTTGGGATGTGTAATTTCTTTATGTGGAACACGTCATAATGTGACTACTATTCATTATAATGAAAATGATGTCGTTTCCAACACTGCACCCACACCTCAATCTCAGATAGAATACACTACTGTCTGTTACCCTTGTCTGTTGTCCACATCATCAGAACACCACCATATATCAATAGATTTTACCTTCTCCACCCCTATGAAGCTTGGATTCGGGCTACACAACACTATAAAAGTCCATAAACCACCATGAAAAGTCATGTAATGCTCAGAAAAACTTGTGACGCCCCATTCTAAGTATAATGAAGTGATGTATGATATGAAGGTCAAAATGAATAATAAAACATCTTGATTCATGTTCCCATGGTGAAAAGGAAAATTTCAAGACTAAAACTCCCATTAAAATGACTTAAATGTTGTGGTGTGTTTCATGGAAAAGGAAAAATGGACCCCAAAATCTTATAATGATGCAGTTCATGTTGTAGTCGAGGTTTTGCATGCGTGAGAAAGATGAAGGAGACAAAGCCTGAAATAGTAGAGCCTACAACATGGGGAAAACTATTTCATGCATAAATGAGTAACAAAGGAACTCAAAAATGATAAACCAAATGTCATAGAAGGCCAATCTGTGGTATATTGGGGAGGTGCAGAGCCAACACGACCTGTGAAACAACCACTACTAGAAATTGAAGATTTATCCACACTTATATAGCCACGGTTTAATAAAATTGTGGCTATAGGTTAAGGTAACGCCATAGGTCAAAAAATACCCATGGCTTTACCCCTTTTCTTTCTATACGCTCGCGATCCCCCACCACCTTCCTCCAGTGCTCTTGCGATCCCCACCCCATTTCTGCCCTGCTCTCCGCTCGTGATCTCCACCTCCCTCCCTTTATGCCCTACTCCCTGCAACCCTCCTCGCTTGGTGCTGTCACCCAAAACATCTTCCATTATACTCCTCCGACGTAGCCACCCACCTTGGGATGATTTTCCTCTGATGATGCAGTCACGCACCTCCCCGTCAGCGTTCCTCTGCCCGTGGTTCCTATCGAGGCCCATCCTCTACAACGATCTTCATCCTCCAACACAGCAATCCTACCTCCGTGATCCAGATCCAAGTAAGTAAGATTTCTTTTAGTTTCACCAACCCATAATGACGCAGGTCATTACAGTTTTAGGTGCGATGGCGATGTTGGTATTCCTTAGCTGAAGAGTGGACTTGAAACTGGAGAACCGCATACCTGTACTTCATTGTAGGTTCTTTTTCTTATTAGATACTAGGGATTTTCTCAATTATGGTTTGTTGTTGATTGGGGTATGTTTTCATGATGTGTGTGAGAAGTTTCTGTGTATTTTTCAGAAATTACAGATTTCAAGGGTCTGAAAGTTAGAATGACTGAAATTTGGCTAAGATGTGGTAGTGTGTATGAGTAACTCTGATTTTTCATACAAGTCATATGTTGCATGCACTAACTGAAATTTTTTCAAAGGTAGGAAGCCACACTAAATTGTAAAAGTCATTTGAAAATTCATAAGGGTCATTGATAAGAATTGAAAAGTCATTTGACAAATCATAAGAGTCAATTTGTTGATACAGGAAGTTTTGTAAGGGTCTACAACATAGTAGAATTTTTTAGGAAAATATGAATTTCCTGAAGATACTTCTAAAACTTTACTTGAATGATGTTGTGTTGTTTTTCAATTCTAAAAAATACAAACTAATGATTATGGTGTGATTCAAGCTGGGTTTGTGGATAATTAAAATAGATCACTTCTCTAATATTCTGGAATTTTCAAATGAAAATATTTGAAAATTATAAACTGTGATCACGGCTAGATAAATAACAATAATTTTTATTTAAACTAAAATGAGCAGATGGGTATTTGTGGAATTTGAGATCAGTAATGTGGGTAACAGATCCATGTGAATAGTTGAATGAGGAAGGTCACAGGAGATCATGGAGTACAAATCAATTGCGGGAATATTCTGGATTATGAGATGGTGCTTAATTTTTTGAATTTAATTAATTCTGGATTATTCAAAAATGCACTATTAAGGAGTAGATTGGTGTGAACTGAAAAATGAGAGATGAAGAGAAAAGTATTGAGGTTGAGATTGGGGAGTTTGGAAGTGTGAAGAGAAATATTCAGATCCTAAGTATTTAGTGATTTGAAATTGAGAAGCAAAACATCTAAGTTCTATAAGTAATGAGAAAGACTGACTGATCTAGGATCAAAACTTAACATCAGAGGTTGAAGTTCTTGAAGAGGTGTGCACATACTAATTCTGTTTATTTGAAGGCTCTAAGGGAATGATCATCAACAGAGGCTGGAATAGCTCTGAATCTAAAATGATCTTACTCACCTAGTTATGTTTTATGTTGTACACTTCCTTTGGGTATAGGATGATACCTCCCATATCACTTTTAATTGATAATTGATTTTAGTTACAAATATATGGTTGGGACTGAAATTGATCACAACAAAGAGTAGGTACCCACTTTTGGATTGAACCTAGTAAAAATTGTATGTGTCTTGTGTTTCTTTCATTTATGTTCCAATTGGGTAAGGATGAGATTAAAATTTGAGTGGATAGGATCCTAACACATCACATAGGTTTATTTCTAAAGAAAAAATCATAAAAGAAGTACCATTGATTCAACCCACACTTCTCAGTCGTGCAACCTATTTATAGATAACTTCAAGTGGTATCAAAGCATACGTAGGTTCCCTTTGTTAGATCCTCTCCTTACTGAATATGGATAATCTAAACACGATCAACAACGAAGGTATTCCTACCTTTTGTTAGGACTCATAGGTTCGAGTGAGAGAGTGAATAAATAGATCAGTAATACTGTATTCACTTTACTATAACTACAAAATCATGAGGTATAGTAGGTTAGAAGAAGAAGAAGAAGAAGGATAAATAGATAGAACTTCGCCCAGAAGAATACCACTCACCCAAGGATGATGGTCGGCACCTGCCAAGGTCCAACCCCAAATGATACCAAGTAGAAATGAAAATGAATCGTGTCCCACCCTACACCACCTCTCCTCTATTTATTACCCTAATAACTACTAACAACTGTTACCTGCCTAGCCCCAACAACTAAGGCTACAAAATACAGAACTGCCCCTGGTGGCCCCATACACAACATCCCAAACCAGCTCATCCCTGACAGCCACAATGGCACACACGGGTAGCCCTCACCCCTATTCATAACACCTTTGATGGAAAAAACTTTCATGTTGGATGTTACTCTATCTTCTGTCATATGGCCTGGAAGTTGAAGATGCAATTACTATGGGATTTACACCAATTGAAAAGGATTCTCCAATGTATTTTTCTATAATAATAATAATCTATAGGTTGATGTAAAATATAGAAATTCCATTCTCATAGCCATATCAGACAAAGTGTATACAAAAGTTGTGGGGATGCAAATAGAAAATGAGGTTTGTGACAAGCTGGAAAGTATCTTTGAAGGAAATGTGAAAGTCAAAGAAGAAAAGATATAAATATAGAGAAGCAGATTTGATAATGTAAAGATGGATAAAGAAGAAAAAATTTATGATTATTTCACAAGAGTTAATGAAATATTCATAAATATCATAGGCTATGGAGGAAAGCTGAAAGAAACCACTATTGTCAAAAAAATTGATGAGGAATTTTCCAAAAAATTTTAATCCAAAAATTTCTACATTATAAGATAGAGATGTTAGAGGAGAAGATGGTTTTTAAAGCCATAAGAAAACACAAAATCATGGATAAAAGGATGAAGATTCTTGTGAATTTAAAGATGAGGAAGAAAATGAAGAATATAATGAGTCCCATGCCAACTGTACCCCTCATGGATCTAAATAGCCATTGTATTGCAATTGTTGGACCTTTCAAGAATCAATTAGAAAAATGCGGTGAGTTCATTCTCTCCCTACACTAGTAAATTCTTGTCTGGTCTTGTCAATATAAGTGACCAAAGTAGAAAAATTCTTTTTTCAAATGATAAATATGAATGGAAAGATAATTTCATGAATAAAATAATTATAATCCTTGGAAGGAGAATAGCATCAAGGATTTTAAAAAATTGTGAAGTACAGAATACCTTGTCATGAAATGCTTTCCATAAATCAAAAATAAAAATATGATTATCTGACTTATTGATGAAATGTTTATGTTACTAAAAAACAAAAGATAAGGAAAAATATAAATACCAGTCATATTCTATAGCATGGAAACTTTCAAGATAAACAATTCCACCAAGGCTCGACATGGGTCCATTGAGCACAAATTTATTACTGGGATGAAAAAGATTAACCCTGTCTTGGAAAAATTGAACACTAGTGTTCACTAGAAAATCTGATAAATGGGGAGCCACTTCTCATGCATCAACTTCGACACCAGATGATTAACAGAGGATGATAATTCTATAGAAAAGAAAAAACAGTTTCTTTTTATTTAACTTCAAACCCGCAAACCTCCCAACAATAGCTCATACATCATTGTATTAAAAACAAAGTGCTCAGATTGGTCAACAAGAACCACCTGGTTGGTGTAGTCTTTGAGTAGAAAAGATTTAGGTTGTACAACATTTTTTACCCTCGGGTGGGCCTGATTCTTTAGTAGGGAGGCATTTTTATTCTCATGTGTGTTTGATCAGTCTTTCTTTGTGTGAATTTTATTATTTTTAGTGGTGGTGATGTGCTTATGTGTTGTTTGGTTTTTTTATTTGATTTATTATGTTTTTTAGATAGAAAATTCTATGGAATGATGTTTTAGAGTTAGAAGATGATGGTGATGTTAGGTTTTTTCTTCTAATGGTGTTGGCTCCTGGAAGTGTGTTGATCTCATTCCATCCCACCTAAATCTATTAGAATTTACCAATGCACAAGATAAATCTTTTTAAAGTAACCACATCCATGTTATTAGTAGTTTATTTCATTTTTAATATTCATTTTATTTCCAGTAGTGACCTAGAACTCCCTATTTTCACTTTAGTCTCTCCTCTTCTCCTTGGTATCTCTCTTCCTTTGTATTTTTCTATGATAATTTTTATATAGGACTCTAGAAAAATTCTTGTCATAGTGTGACACCTTTATTCATGGTGCGACATGTATCAAATTATATCCTTTCATTGTGAGACCTATTCCTTCACATTTAATTCTGAGTTAGAAACCAGATTCAAGAAATCTGGTTAATATCTTATATTTATGTCCCTGCAAAATCTGGGAGGATCTTTTAATCTCCAGTGACTTGAAATCTTTCTTGAGGAATGATCTGTTCCTACGTGGCTATATCTTTCTAATTTTCATGGTTTAATTTAATAACCGTGGCTATACCATGTGTTTTCCTATTTGGTATCAGGGTCCCCCGATTTGCTACTCTCATGCTCCTCCTAACTTCTTATCCTCCCAACTTCTTCTCCTCCTGAAGGGTTCTCCTCCTCAACCTCACCTGACCGTGACACCCTCCTCCATGACCTCACCTGACCGCAACGCCCTCCTCCCCTGATGACTTCTCCTCCCCAACGTTTTCTCTTCACCACGACGCCCTCCTCCACAACGACTTCTCCTCCCCGACCTCTCCTCCCCGACCTCTCCTCACCACGGCACCCTCATCTCCGACGAACTCTCTCACTGTAGCGCCCTCCTCCCGACGACCTCTCTCACAACATCAACCTCCTCTCCGAAGACCTCTCTCACCACGGTGCCCTCCTCTCCGACGACCTATCACAACGATGCCCTCCTCCTGGCTTCCAATCAATGCAGGTATTTTATACCAAATTATTTCATCAATGTTTTGATTTTAAGGTTGTACTGTTATTTGAATTTCATGTGATGGTTATTTAGATCTCCCTTCCTCTTGTATTTATAGAAGACATGGGTAAAGTATGAGTAGAAATTGAAGGCATATTGATGTGATGATGTTGAACATATAAGGGAACCATACACAGTGACAGTGATATAAGAATTATTGATAATAAAATATATGGGATTGGAGTCCTAGGATGTTTTATGATGTTTAATGTACTTATTCAATATTTTTTTGGATTTAGAATAGGTCCAAGCAGGTTTGAAGATGTTTGGAGAAGGAAAAGTCACGTCTTGGAAGCATTTATTGTGTTTTTTCATCATCCTTTGTGATTATCTTACTCAACTGGTTTGTAGATCAACTTCCTTTTCAAGAGAGGCCACCCTGATCTATTGTCAAGATTCTCCTAGAAG
Organism: Viscum album; assembly: GCA_963277665.1. Classification (NCBI taxonomy): domain Eukaryota; kingdom Viridiplantae; phylum Streptophyta; class Magnoliopsida; order Santalales; family Viscaceae; genus Viscum; species Viscum album. The sequence goes on along the minus strand of OY728143.1, from coordinate 880,564,702 downwards.
ATTTTTTTTGGGCTCTACCTCTCTTCATTATGGTTTAATGTGTAAATCCATACATGATTTTTTGAATCATTTGTTCATCAGGAGATGGGATCACATGGAAGAACATGTTTTTAATGGATAAGTGATGGTTCAGTTTAATGTTTTACCTTGTATTCCTAGACCTCTTTGTATGTAATCTCATCCAATCTTCTTATTTTATTAGAAATTTTAAAATCTTAATTGTCTGGTGCAGTTCAATATCAAGATCATCATTGTGTGTATAGGGACATAAATTGTTGGATATGAAGGTCTATATTTTGAGAATTAGTTTAGTGTTCTTTTAATTTAATAGCTTTATGACAAGTGTTCAATATGAATTGCTAATTTTCATTTTTGAAACTATGGATTACCAAGATAATGCAGTTTTACTTCTATATGGATCTTGATATTTCTTATAAATGCATTTATAGATTCTTAAATGTTTTTGTTATACAAGAACTCAGAATATACAAAATGAAAACGTTTTATAACATAGAAAAATTATTTATACTTTTCCTTTAAATCATTTTATTTATATTCTTCTTTTTATTTATTTACATTCATTTTCCATTCAGGATAAATTGCTATTTGTTCTGTTATCAATGAAGAATGATGCTTAGCATATTAGTCTAATAGACGGGCTATATAAATACAAGAATCCTTCAATCCTACCAGCCATCCCAAGTAAAATATGGCCACTACTTACTATTCCAAAAGGCCGATGATAGGAAAACGATGTCAATTTTACCATCCATAAGACTAATCTATTTGATAATGTACTCTTAAGGCAATGTAATCTTAATGCGCCCTACTGCTCGAAGGTAACATTTTGGCATGTTCATTTATTTCTTATTACCATACTACAAATTTAATGTTGAGAGGTGTATTTTATCATTATTCATTCCTGTGGATGTCCATATTAAAATTCCTGATAAATATGTAAATACCATTATTTGAATTAAAAACTTTGATATGCCATATTTTATTTTTACTATATGTTTATGGTTCGTGATTAAACAGTTCATTCATTATGCTTATTTGGATGGTATTAGACCAATAATTCATGGATTTAACATTTGTTCTTTATGAACTCTTATATACATGACTCTGCTTCTGTGTTATATCTCATTAAACATTTGGGTTCAGGTTGATTATTGTATAAGAACTATCACTTAAGTAGTTCGGTTGATGCTAATGGGGTGCATACTAGGAAGAGCTATTGATAGGTCTTAATGGACATCGTATTGACTTCACTCAAGTTTAAGTTCAAGGGGAACTACAATCAAAACTCAATAGAAACAAGATGAGGTGGTTCCTAATCTGATTACCACACCCACAAATGGACTGGGGTTGACCTGCTGGAACTGTCCAGCCGTGGACAGGATAAAAACAGCCCCTGTTCGGGGTTTAAAACCTAAAAATTATTTTCTCTTTTCTTTTATTTTATTTACTTTAGTTATTTTACTATTTAATAACATTTTTCTTGTATTTTCTAGGTAGAAAAAAAGCTGAACAACACCTCATGCACCTGTTGAAGATCGAATCATACTGTTGTTGGAAGCATAAACAAACATCCAGGTTCATGTTTCTACTTTTTTTTCAATGTTTTTTATGTTTTCCACCTTCCTCTTTAAATTATACGTGAGACATTTCCCATTTAATTTGAATGTTTATGTAAAATATATTTAATGTGTAGGCTCCAGGTCACTATTATCCAAGATGTGATTTAGTGCACTATGTAATGGACATTTGTGAGACTATTTAGGTAAATATCTCACATACAATGTGTTTCCACTGATTCTTCCATCAAAGAAATTAGGTAACCCTACCTCTATCAATACTACAAGACCCTCCAAGAGACACTCAACTCATCCTCCAATTTTCATACTGTATGATTTATTTCATTCAATTTATTGTCTTTATTATTGTCATATCTCCTTCCTGATCTTTATGCCTCTTTCTTGGTATTTTTAAATTTTTTCAGATGACGGTAACATTAAATTTAGAAATGGTGAATGCTGATCCGTAGGTTTCAGCATTTTCGGAGTATATGGAGAAGACCAACTAGCTTAACCGTGCATTTATTGTTGCGACGTAGGGGTCCTTTTCCGATGGTGTTTCTCAAACTATAACTTCACCCCTTGATGTTATCAAGATAAGATTCCAGATCTTACTATAGTTCTATGATTTTCATTTTCTGCACAACTACATTCCTAACAATAGATTATACTTTATGAAAACAATACTCTATGACCTACCTTGTGACATTGAAGCATAGATTAGAATAATGTTTATGTTGTATATCAAGTTTTGAAGGTGTTAACTACTGGCTGTTACCTAAATAAATTCAGATTTACTAAAATCTGATCATCATCAGATGGTCTGATATGCTGATCTTGATGGTATATTATATTTTCAAATAAATGCCACATCCTAGTTTTTTCTTACTGAAGTATTTCTTAAAAATAAATATAACATCATTTTATCATTTTGTATTTTTGATGATCAAAATTCAAACATGAAATTATATTTCTAATTTCAGGTTAGTGAACCATAAGTTTCATGAAACTATTATGTTGTTCATTGATATTAATGAGGTGGTCTCACTTCTAAGATATATCTTTTAAAGGGGTTCTCTATTTGGGTTTTTAGAACACAAAAGTTTAGTTCAAGTTCTGATTTTATATCATAAATTTTATATTTTTTTGACATGGAGGCCTTATTTTCCATAACCAGAATTGATGTTGTGGACAATGTTATTATTATAAGTTGATCTGATTGAATCTTGTCTGAATTTTTCCTCCAGATTTCATCTAATATAGAGATTTTGTATGATTCTATTCTATCTAGGAACTGTACACTAAGCTATTTGAAAATGCTAAAATAATTTTTTAATTTGAATTAAATTTTTTATGGCCAGATGCTCTCCCTATCATTAAAATTCATGCACCTCATGTCTTCTCCTTCTCTGTAGGGGGATCTATAGGTTAGGGGGAGGGGAGTGGGGTAGTGGGGCAGTGGGGCATGGGGGGTGGGGCAGGGGGGTGTAGTTAGTCTCTATAGGTTTCTTTAATCTTAGATAAGGTTGAATAACCATTACAATCCATCTCTAACTCCACCATTTCTTCATGATTAGGTTTCTCCAAATATGCCCTCCTATTTACAACAGATTTCTTTCACTAAATCATGGATTGATATTAGTTGCAACAAATTAGATTTTGTATGATACCACTAGTTATTATTGGTATGTATTTAACACCTTTTATTTGAAAAATCCAGGCCATTATGTCCACTTTTCTCTTATTTCACATGTTTATTATTGTTTGAAAATTGCATATTCACTTGAGCAATTAGAGAACTCTCAATGTTTTTCATTTTTTTGGTTTATCCTTTTATAACTCATCAAACTATATGATCAAACATTCTTTCTTATCATGTTCAACCTTCTTCATAGGTGTGGATCCATTTTTTGTTATGATATATTCTATTTGATTAGAAATTGTGTCCTCTAGTAAACTTTTATTATCGGGTGGGATAAAAACTTGTATCGAACAAAACCAAATTAAGCTGAAACTCGAGCCAAACTAATTATATACCATTAATAGAAAGAATAATTGTTAATTAATATTAATGTATTATTTGATAGTATCATTTTGAAACATGGATTTATTTCCCCCTTGCTTGCAGGAACATGATTTGACCCATGGGGAATTTTGGTTCTTATATGTTGGGCGGTGACGTGTATAGTCATAGGAGACAGGTATGTTTTAGTTTAGATTTTATTTTATTTTCTTTATCACATTGGCCACTTCAGTCTTTTACTTCTTTCTGTGGACAAAGGGTAATTATATTTTGCGAAGGGGGGAAAATGGGGTTCATATTGATTCAGTCTGCAAAATTTGATCCAAGGTAAGATTATATGGTTACTACTTATCTCTCACCTCATGTATTTGAGGATTTCAATGTTTTTGACTCCATATTATGTTTTCAGTATGGCATTGGATCATTTCATGTTGGTTCGGGTGGATTTGGTTCTCCCAATCGAGGTAAGTCTTCAATGCCGTTGGTTGGTTTCTCACTGGTTATATAGTATCCTTTATTTTTTTTAATGTTCCTAATATCCTTTGTGTAGTGTGTTGATCCCTGCTTGTTGGTTTCAAAGTAGCCAAGTTAAGGGAGACTCGCCTGCGTGTTCATAGGTAAGAAAGTATATGTATGTGGGTTCCCCCGTTACGTGTATAGTCATCCATGGTAGTGATTATTCACGTATGGGGATATGTGTGCCCATGTGTGTGTGTATATATATATATATATATAAATGCATACGCAGGTGAGTGGAGACTGGTATATGCATATAAGCATATGTGCAAGGATCCCCTTGCACATGCTCATGGCCATGCAGGTGTGTGCATAGGGGATAGGTGTCCTTGAATGTGTGTGAAGGTGCGTATACCCAGTGGGGGAGTAGAAACTTTTAGTTAGAAAGCTCCAAGATCTGAAGTGGACGGTTTGGTTCCACCTTAAGGTAGGATCCCTCTTCCAGCCTCTTTAATTCAAGAATGCTTTAAATTGAATTTAGATTCTTTCTTAATTCTGCTTAATTATATTGAATTGCATATCTTGAATAAGTGTTCTTTAATATAATTGTTTCATTTGATAAATAAATTCACGTTTTTATAATAAAACCCCTCCAACGGAGGTGCACTGTTTGCGAAAACTCATAGTGATAGTTATGTTGATCTAGTTGCTTAAATTATTGCATTTGATTTGTGCTGAATGAGTTGTAGAATAAATGTTAAATATAATTAAATGAATTGTGTGATAAATCAATTCCATGATTTTATAATAAAAATCCTCCAAAGGAGGTGCACTATCTTCTAAACCAAAGAGCAGTGATAGTTATTTGTATCATGTTTATATTTGGTTTGAGTCTTTCACATGCCTCTTGTTGGTGTTTGTTTTGTGGCTAGTTAGTTTTTGTTTTCTTTGAATAATATAAATTGGCTTATCATACTCGTTTAACTCAAATGACATTTACCGAGTAGGTATATGCCTTGACCATGACACTTTCCTTTTCTCTATTTGAATATTATAAATAAAATTTCCATGTTTTGGAAAAGTGAATGAATTTTTAAATGGTTTGTGTAGGGTGTGTGATTATTTTCTGTTGTTTTTTTCCCTTTAGACGTTGCGTCATTGTGTTGCTCGCTACAACCTTCTCTGGCGATCCCTTGTTATAGAATATTAAATAGTTCACCTGTTCTATCATATTCCGGCGGGGCGATAGTCGGAATGTTGACCCGCCTCCTCCCGCTCTCTTCGCTCCTGGCCGGCAGATGCTACCCTGCGGATGTTGCTGGACCGGGCCAACACATCGCGGTCATGCCACGGTCATGCTGTGGTCACACTGCGGTCACGCCACAGTAACGCCGTGATTTGGCCCTGATCCAGGATGACACCCCGCGACGTTTCGTAGTGATAGTGTTTCATGAGTCTTGTGATCAATGTTGAGAATGACTAATCGCAATTTCTGCTAGTGGGGAGATGACTGAAATGTTGCCCCACCTCCTCCCGCTCCCTTCGCTCCTGGTCGGAAGATGCTTCCCTACAGATGTCGATGGACCGGGCCAACATGCCATGGTCACGCCGTGACCATGCCACAGTCACGCTGCGGTCACGCCGCCATCATACCGCGGTCACACTACGGTAATGCCGTGATTTGGCCCTACTCCAGGATGAAACCCTATGGCGGTTCACAGTGATAGTATTCTATGAGTCTTGTGATCAATGTTGAGACTGAATAATCACAATTTCTGCCGGTGGGGAGACAACCGAAATGTTGCCCCTCCTCCTCCCGCTCCCTTCGCTCATGGCTCGAAGATTATACCCCACAGATGTTGCTGGACCGGGCCAACACGCCGTGGTCACACCACGGTCATGCCGTGGTCATTCCATGGTCACGCCATGGTCATGCCAAGGTA